>OZ004600.1:107072856-108401650 GCA_963924605.1 Malthinus seriepunctatus | reverse complement strand
ATTTTAACTGGTAGTGGCATGTTTTAGAAAACGCGAACTTCTGGTAATTATACCCAAGGGGTACTCATTGCAGAAATATTTTTGAAAGCTAATTATATGGCATTTAACTTAAATTCGCGAAATCTAAATTCCTAATTTTAACATGATTCAATGTAATTAGTTACATACCCCGATTACTCATGGTAATTATACCCCCTAATTATATAGCATACTACGCGAACTTCTGGTAATTATACCCAAGGGGTACTCATTGCAGAAATATTTTTGAAAGCTAATTATATGGTATTTAACTTAAATTCGCGAAATCTAAATTCCTAATTTTAACATGATTCAATGTAATTAGTTACATACCCCGATTACTCATAGTAATTATACCCCCTAATTATATAGCATACTTTCTACACATGGAATCTTTGGAATTGAGATGGAATGGTGATCTATTTTAAATGATAAACATTCATATTTTTGTTCTATGAATCATAGGAATTTTACAATTTTCATAAAAGTACAAAATTTAATTAAATCAAATAAATTCGCGAAATCTAAATTCCTAATTTTAACATGATTCAATGTAATTAGTTACATAGTTCATAATTATGTGATTTCTAAATCACGCAATGTAAAAAGAAACTTTTTAAATTTTACATTCAAAAAGTTTTACGATTTAATTTAATCGCAATTTAATTAAAATACCTTTAATTAAACATTTCAATTCAAAATAATTATTTATTTAATTCAAAATAGATCACCATTCCATCTCAATTCCAAAATTTCAAACACAAGGCGAAAGTAAAGAAACAACTTAAACCTCTTAATGAACACAGTCTCGGTAGCCCTGTGGTTAAGGCGTTGGTTTAGCGACCAGAGGTATGGTCTTCGAGGCCTGGCATGCACCAGAATTTTTTTCTTTAAAAAAACCGCGAAAATAAAAGCGCGATACAAATTAATTAATTAATTTGAAAAGCGCGGATTAAAATCATTGAGATCGATAAACCGCGAATTAAAACCGCGAAATATAAAATTAAATCCGCGATTCGCGAAATTGTGATTTAATTCAAAATAAATCGCGAATTAAAACCGCGAAATCTGAAATTAAATCGCGATTCGCTGAATTAAGATTTAATTCAATTTCAATTAAATTAATCCGCGGTTTCGATTAAAAGTGGGTTAGAATCCGCTTTGCATATCTACTGGTGTTCCATTTAAAAATCAAAAGTTTACTTCATTTCCGGCGTCATCGGAAGTAACAGAATGTTCACAAGTAGTTAAAACAATTGCAATTTATGTGAATACAATCCACACCAAATTTCATTTTGATAAATATGTTGATAAATAGCAGAGTGTTCCAAACCCCTGTGTCACCCGGTATACAGTCGAATAAAAACGATATTTCAGTAAATTGTTTCAGGAACCGAAATGGTTCTAAATTATACTTTTTATCAAATTATGTCATATCATATCATGTCATATCAAATTATATTATGCCACTCTGCACATACATGCAGTAGAGTAATAAAATTTACAAGCAGAAACAATTTGACTTTGTTATTAGCTTTTCACAAATTCCAAAAATAAATTAGAAAATATACTAATAAAACCATTATTATAATGTTCAAATAATATTTTGGAAGTAAGCATATTTGTTTAACACTCTGAACACGTTTCTATATTCCAATCCTCTCAGGTCTTGTTTTGTTGAGACACGCACAACAATTTGACTTTTATGATAACACTTTTGAATCTTTACTTGACACAACTTTTTAAAATTTTTCAACCATAATGCATAATCACTATAATCAGATTCAAGTAATATAAAAAAAATTTAATAACAGCTCTTAGGCCGAGTTCAAAAATCTTTGCATGTTAAACAAACAATATATGATGGGGCGGCGAGTAAGTAAATACAAAATATTATTTAGTTTGTCTCAAAAACGAGTATACGTAGGATAATATTAAGTTTGCACAAAGCTTTTTGACTACTTAAATAAATTTACTTTTTGATTTAATTAAGCATTTTTGATTGCTTTCGGTGTTCTTTAATTGGTAGGTATAAAAACAGAGATTTAAATCGATTAAAATGAGAAAGGCGGTCTCGCATTAAGTCAAGTCACATTAATTAGTTAGAAAATCAGAATCATTCAGGCACGCACGAACGCCCTCGGTTAGTTTTTTTCAGTGATTTATTTACATTCCTGTTTGCATCACAACACTTCATTTCAAGTACAATGGGGTTGCTTGACTTCCTCTCCTATACCGACAATGTGAATACAACACCGCTCGCTGCAATATTAAAGCTTTGGGTTAGTAGCTCTCAAGGGTCACACTAAATGTATTTTGATTTTTTTTTGTCGCATAAGTAAATGTTGAAAATTTTACAATTCCACGCTAAATATCTCTTTTTTATTCTTGATATTTCAAAATGTTTGTTAGCACACAACTTACGTCAATAGGATTATAATTATTCCAGCTACAGCCAAACCAATGTTATTATAACCTCTCACAAGTTACAAGATATTTAGGAATTATCCCAAAAGGACGTTTTCGCATCTAACTTCGAAATAGATATCCGTGGTTTGCATATTGATAACTATATGCATAACGAATAATTTTCAAATGCAATTTTCAACTACTCCAAAATGGATAAACATATTTTGTTCTCTATTTTAAACTTTTCTCGACTTTTATACTACCAGAGCTTTTGGCAAAAAGTAAAAAAAAACTATTATGTATGTAGAAAAGTTTATACTTAAAAAACGACCACCTTTTTCTTCAGCTTCTTATAAAGAGTTGATAAGAAAGCTAACAATATCTTTAACACGTCGCATAAACAAATTTTACATAAGGTTTTGCTTAGCTTAAAAGTTCTAAATTGAAATTCACGTATCATAAGGGATTAAGTTTTTCAAAGTAATTTACATTTTGTGTATAATCGATTTTATGAATTTAGATATTTCTTATTAGTCTAGTTTAGGAAGGGATTCTAGAGGAACATGGAAGAGGGTGAAAATTTTTTTTGAGAATGTGTTTGTAATAGTTAGAAGGTAGAAATACTAAAAGTCTTTGCTCCTAAGAAATCAGTACACGCTCTGTAAGCGATGGAGGGGTAGTATATTGTAGTGTTGTGGTAGGAGAGAAAGGAAATGAAACTGCAAATATGACTGAACCCAATGGAGAACTTCTGCGTAGAAGACGCGGTTATCGTCAATGGTTTTATCTACGACGCCGAGGACGTGATGATCCACCACGTGACGGTCTTAGACGCCCAGAAGAAGATGGAAAGGAAAATCCCAAAGGTATCGTCGAATGTGGCGGTCAATCGCCCCGTAGTTATAAGCAGGTCGAGACGTGGACCTGGCGGTAGTGGTTATGGAAGAGCAGAAAGAGAAGCTGGTGGCGGTAGTGGTGTATATTATTCTACTTAAAAAAGTCCTCAGCAAGGGAGTGGGAGGAATGGTCCCATTTTTGTTGTTTTTGCTTATATCTCTAGAACGGTGGGTCCTAGAGAAAAAAGTATTTGTAGCAAAATAAAAGCATAGTAAATTTTCTACAAGATTACTCTTATTTTTATTTTATCCTTTATAGCTTTAAAGACATTTTGTTACATGTTAACATGTTATGTTGACTACATGAGACAACTCGAATTAAACACTTCAGCTAGTTTCTGTCTCTTTGACTGCACTGAACATGAAATACTGGGTATTCTAAAGTCTTTAAAGCGAAAAAATACGACAGATATCTATGATTTATCATTTTATCAACTATCCACCTAAAGATCGTTGCAGAAGAATTGGCAAGACCTTTGAGTATGTTGGTTAATATGTGTTTTCGACAGGGTTGCTTTCCCAATGAGTTAAAACGCGCAAAAGCAACACCAAAAAAAAGGGCAGCAGAGAGGAGTGCAACAGCTAGACCTATATCAATATTACCAGTTATCTCTAAAATATTTTAAGTAGCAATGAAAACCAGAATAACCAAGTTCTTTGAAAAAAAGCAACTGTTCAACAAGGGACAAGACGGATACAGGAAAAATCTAAACACGACAATAGCAATAGCAGATATTATAAAACAGGTTTCACAGTATTTTCGTGGACAGGTATACGATTTTCGGGAAAGTTATCTAAAAAATAGAAGCCAAAGAGTTCAGTGGGCTAACCAAATGTCTGAAGAGAGAGAACTGGAATACGGAGTGCCCCAGGGTTCCATCCTTGGTCCCATAATGTTTATTGTATATATGTGTATGAATGATCTGCGTATACCCGGGTGTCAATCATATATGTACTGCGACGACACTTCGTTGATTGTGACTGGGTGCGACGATCTGAATATGACCCTGAAAGAACAGCCATCCACAAAAAGTCTAGAAGAATGGTTTGCAACAAACAAACTTAAAGTGAACATCAAAAAAACTGAAAAATTAAATTTTAGTCATACGGACAATACCATCATCTTAAGTTCTTGGGACTACATCTGGACTCAAAACTCAACTGGACGCAGCACGTGCAAATGGTAGCGAAGAAACTCTCTAGCAGTGTGTATTTGCTTCGGAAACTAATGAAAAAGGCAACGTACCAGGTAGCTAAAACGGCGTATTTTGCAAATGTTCAGAACCTCCTAAATTATGGAATTTTGATCTGGGGTAGAGCGGCAGAGGTGAAGAAGCTGTTTATCCTACAAAAAAAGTGCATTAGAATACTGGAAGAATTTGACAGCCGGGTGAGCTGCAGGCTACTGTTTATAAAGAACAAAATACTTACCGTTCCATGTCTATATACTATTAATGAGTGTCTGAAATATATCCACCAGCACCAAAGTGATCTACAGAAACGAAGTGATGTCCACCCACCTAACACGAGGTTGAAGCACCACTTAACCATTCCCAGACACAAAAAAAAAAGCAACACAGCAATGCTTTAACTACTGGGGGGTCAAACTTTTTAATAGATTACCAGAGAGTGTCAGAAAGTTGTCGCCGGGGCTATTTGGAGGTTCACAGCCCCTCATCAACGGTGCCTTCTACAGCGTCGAAGAATTTTTAAACAGTGATCTAATGTTTTAAATGTATTTGATGTTATTTGTGTGTGAATGTAAATGTTTCTTTTATCATGTCTACTTTGTAAGTGTTACACAGGTAACTATTTATCTTTTTATCGTTGACTTAGCATGAATTATTTGATGTGACAATAAATATGATTATGATATTAAAACTAAAACATTTATTATTCCTCTTATCATACAACTTTTACTAAAGTGTTTTGATATTTTTCGACTTCTTTTGACATGTATTTTCATCCCTTAAAGGAAACAAAAGAAGACCGTAAACACACTGTATAAAAAGAATTATTTGTTTCACAATTAAAAATCTTTTTTGGAATTTAAAAGCAACTTTATATTTCTGAATAATTGCTCTATCAAATAAAAAAAAGATCAGCCCTATGCGTTATTTAGTAACTGAGAAAAAAATGTTTATGAAAGAGTTAGCGCATGAAATTTACAACTTCATTGTAGTCAAAAACCAAGATTTATGCAGTTTTTTGAGTTTAAAATGACTGTATCTAAGTAACGGAATGATATACAAATTCGATAATTCACTATTATGTGCATTGGTCATCTACCATTAAAAACTACTATTTAACTCAATTTCGCCGATATATAAGGTAGGATCCGGGACTTTAAGTATCTTTACCTCCTAACTAGACTATTTTATTTGTTGTGCATCTAAATCTAATCCGTATAAATAAATAAATGACACGGTCATGTGAATCAGAATTTCAGCATAAAACAACTATCAGCCCTGTAGCAATAAACATTGCTATACATTCTTTAAGGACGCGTTACCATACCTTTGTAGTATGTGATTTCAGGCAATATTTTCGATAGGATGATTTAATAATAAATGTCTTTATTATTTTAGATTTAATAAGTAATGGAATAAGAGGAGATCTTCCGAGTTGCAAATCCCCGTCTCTTATTTTCTTATTTCAATATACAACTTTCAATCCCAATTTCGATAAAAATCTCAACAAAAGTTGCATAAAAGGAAATTACAAAAAAAAAGCAACAACACTTTTAGTAGTTGTTTGTATCAGTTGCACAACTATTTTTGTAGTTTATGGCTTTTCACAGTTGTAGTATTCTTAAAAGATTCTAAACTGAAGAAATAAAGTTGTTGGATAGTTTTCTATCAGATCTTATTTATACAAATAAATACTCCTTTTATTACCTTTTATTACCACAATACATTGTTTCAAATCTACATATTCAAAAGCTTGTCTTGCAGTTTATGGAAACACTTTGTCGTTTATATACATACAATAATTTACATTCAAGTAGCATGTTATTCCAACACCCTATAATTGCTTCTTAAACATAATTTGCATCAGTGATGTTATAGAATGCGAACACAATATTAATAATATTCAAGTTTACAATAATTTCAAATATAAATTAGACTTGTTGTCACAAACTCTTAAGCCTTAAGCCAATTTTAATTAAAGAGAAGACATAAAGAAATATCCAACATAAGAGGGTGGTTTGTTATTATATTTTTATATAAAAAAATTGTAAGACGCGAATAGTAAACTTATTATCAATTTCTCATTTTGCATTCTAACCCCACAACCGAGTCGAAAGAGGAAAAAAATGTGCAAAAACTTAAAACTAGTAAGTGAAAACAAAAAAGAACGTGATGAAATTAACGAAGAGTGTGAAGAGCTTTTCAAAAAAAATGAATAATAACTGTAAACATTATAATTTAATTTAAACATTTTAAAAAAAATTATGGTTTGCTGAAAGTATAATTAAAATTAAATTTATTCCTGTTTACATTAATATAAATTATACTTTTATGTTTTTATTTGTGAAAATAAATAATATTTTGCTTTTGTTCAAAAAGCTTTTATACGTTTTAAAGTTGAAAATTATCTTAATTAGTCCCATATAATGAAAATTATAAAATTACTTACAAATTGAAGAAGCCGTTCAAAGATAAGGGCGCTATTTGATGTCACAGAAATTCAATTTAATTTAAATAAATCTCTAAACGAATAATTATTTAAAAGTTTTTATAAAATTATGAGTGATGCTCTAAAACATTGCCTATAACCTTACCCCAAACGAAAAATATGGATTATATAGCCCAGCGGTTAAGTATATTTTACCTAATAAAAAGTCATGGTTTGCGAAATGTTGTATGTATAGTTCGGTCAACTTACAGTCGCTTGTGACTCATAGCAGTATGTTCCGGATGTTCAGGACCCCGAGCTTTTTTCTTGTCGCAGTATATAGCTCTAAAAGGCATAATAAGCCGTTTTTGAAAATATTTTTGTGAGACTGCTTTTTAAGTCCAAATATTTCCACTTATTTACTTGAATTCAACAGCCGGTTGTTAAGTACTAGTACATCTGAGTCAGTTGTGGTTTTCATAGACTAAAGTATAGGTTGTGTCAATTGCATAAACGAAAGTTGAAAAAACTTCAGTACTTTAAATGTAGTAGGGATTTTAAGAAAATGTCGTCGATATTTCCACTTCTCAACTGTATTAAATATAAAAAGTAAACTTGAGATTGTAAGTAAATTATTATAAGTGCATCAAAAAGTAGACTTATTTTCCTTCAAAATTAGTCATAGTTTTTTTTCAACACGTTAAATATTAACGATTTTACAGAAATTTTTAAATGGTAATATTTAAAAAAATAAAATTTTTTAAAAATCCAAAAGTTTTAAGTCACTACGCTTTTATAAAATAATGTATAATCGATGTTTTATGCTGTAACTTTAAAAAATGATTCATAAGGAACGATATGCCTTAAGGAAAAATTTCTAAAATAATTCATCCAACAAAATATCTGCAACTATTTAATAAATGTTACAAAGAAAATTTCATTTGCTGTTTAATAGTACAAGACGTAACAAAAGTAAATCAAAAATATATAAAAATGAAAGCCAAAATCTTCAGCTTCAAATTAAAATTATTTTTGTAATTTTATCATTGTTCGTCTAGGAGTAAAACAGTTTTTCGTCCATCGGCGTGCAATTATTTTGTACGACATTGATTCGCCTGCTTAAAATTATTTTTGAAAACATATCTTTCTTAAAAGGAATTTTGTGGTTACACCATTGCTCTAACAAAAACTTTTTATAGAACATTTGTTTTGTAAAAATGCTTCATCTATAAAATTGTACTCTAGTCATTTTTCGCTGGGTTGCACCCTTTCCGAGAAATTTACGCACAAACATTTTGTTTCCTCTTCAAGTCCATTTATTCACGCGCGCGCCTGTGACCCAGCTCGGGACTCATCGGATTCTTAAAGTATAGGTACAAATTAACATATTAAGAAAGGTCTCAATACGGACCTAATTTTGTTTTGTATACCATCGAATTTTTGCTAATTCTGTTGGACTAGTAATGAAGCTCTATAATCTGTACAGTCAGCCTCACAATTATTAGCCACCCTGGCTATACGCCAGAGTGGTTATTAGCCAACAGCAACAAAAGGACAGAAGGGGAGGTTGTTGATATACTACTTGTTAGCAAAATAAAGTTACCCTTAAATTTAATTATGGGGTGTTATAATGGTTACATCCACAATTCGTGCTAAACGTATAGCCAGGGTGGTCAATAATTTTGAGGTTGGCTGTACATGAAAAGTTTGTTTGAACGAAATGGACAGTGACACAATAAATTATTGAAGATCGTTTTTTTCAAAACTATTTAGCTTTCTCTCAAAATTAGAATTTTCGGTTGCAGTTTTGACTATTTTATACAAAATTTCCTATAACAAAAATATTGATTAAAATTTATCAACGCGCTTCTAAGAAGATCTTTGGACTCAGTTTTAATTGTGGCAAGATGTGGGCGTTTCTTGGGTCCCAAAACCCAGTGCCTCTACGTCTCACTTTCATGGCGCCCTTGAATAAGTATTTAAGCAAAACAGAATTTATACTAGATAATTGATCATCGAGCTTCTCTAGGTCCCAAAACGCAGGTGTACATTCCACTATGTGCGTCAGGATATATCCTAAAAGCATATATTTTCTAGTCTTCCACTTTCAGAAGGTTCAAGGTAGATATTTTCAACAAATCTTGTAAATTTAACCTCCTGTAAATCGAGAAATCGATCGGAAATCTATTATTGCACTTTATTTGAGTTTCTAGAAATGTATTGCATAATTTAAGACGGAGAGAAGCACTTAAAAAAATAAACTGTAGTAGTACAATTTTATTTTATTTAAATTGCACATCGCAACATACTGTGTCGCCACCACGGACAAACAACTAACTTTATTAATTTTGACGTTTCTGACATCAAACGTTTACTACAGATTGATACTTAGAGACAACCCAACGTAAGGTGAATCCACCACGTGATGACCGGTAAAGTTGCGCAGTAGATTAGTGCGGTCGTTGCATAGAAACGAACGTAGACAGTGCCGTCGTATATAGTACGGAGTCTACGCCACATAAAACTATGGAACGCTGCACTTTTGGTTAATGGCATGAAACTCGGTATATAGTTTACTGAAACCATATCGAGTAATTTTGTCCGATGAGACCAAAAAAATATTCGATGGGGGCCGCAGGACACCCCCTTTAATGCAAATTGTACACGGCGAATACCTCAGGTACTTTGAATTTACAGTTAATGAAATGAAACTCGAAACATAGTTTACTGGAACTATATTGGCAAATTTTGTCCAATGAGACCAGAGATATCTTCGAGGGGGGCGCTACACACCCCGTTTTTCTCAAAAAGGGGTACTCGACCTACTTTTTCGCGAAAAGTATCTTTGCCGCATATTTTGAGAGTACTGAATCAATCTGTCCCAATAACCGATCCATCTGAACATCCCCATAGGCACATAACCGCCATTTTTTCCTCTGGGTCTGTAAGAGCGCTCTTTGAAAAATTTTCAAAGAGGTCGAGTTAAATTATATTTGACTTTTCGTTAACGGAATAAAACTGATTGCATACTTTAGTGGAACTATAATGAAGTAATTTTCACCAATAAAAACAAAAGAAAGTCTAGGGGGTCGCTGCACACCCCCTTTAATACGGGCGATGCTAGCCGAATACCTCAGGTACATTGCACTTTTGGTTAATGGAATGAGACTCGGCACATAGTTTACTGGGACCATATAGTACAATCTTGTCCGATGAGACCAAAGAAATATTCGAGGGGGGGTGCTGCACACACCCTTTTTTATCAATCTTAGATTGGCCGTATTTTGTCGTAAAAAGTAACTTCGTCGTATATTTCGAGGGTGCAGAATTCATATGTGACAACGACGAATCCATCTGCTAATCTGCATCCGTGTAAACACGCCGTTTTTTCCTCTACTACTGCAGGAACGCTCTCTCAAAGGTTTTTAAAGAGGTCGGGTAAAATGATACTAGACTTTTTGTTAATGGAATGAAATTTGGTACATAGTTTACTGCAACCATATTGACAAATTTTGTCCGATGAGACCAACAAAAATTCGATGGTGGCCCCCTTTAATGCGGAGTATACACGACGAATACCTCAGGTACTGTAAACTTGTGGTTATTGGAATGAAACTCGAAACATAGTTTGCTGAGACTATATTGACACATTTTGTCCGATGAGACCGAAGATATATTGGAGGGTGGCGCTACACTACCCCTTTTCCTCAAAAAGGGGTACTTGACGTATTTTTTCGTGAAAAGTATCATTGCCGTATATTTTGGAGATGCTAAATTGATCTGTCACAGGAACAGATTCATCTGAACGTTCGTATGGATACAAAGCCGCTATTTTTTCCTCTGGGGCTGTAGGGCAGCACTTTCAAAACTTTTAAAAGAGGTCGAGTAAAATGATGTTGAACTTTTCGTTAACGGAGTGAAACTGGGTACATACATTCTTGGAACTATATGGAATAATTTTGGCCGATGAGACCAAAAGAAATTCTAGGGGGCCTCTGCACATGCCCTTTTTTATAAATCTTAGGTTGGTCGTATTTTTTCGTGAAAGATATTGCCGTATTTCGAAGGTGCTGATTCAATCTGTGGCAACGACAAATCCATCTGAACATCACGTCGGCCAAAATTAAGGCTGCGACTCTAAGAAAATCTGTAAGCAATACCGTAAAATCGTAACGTAGTTGCTTAGGATACGGCCGTTAACAAGCCTACTGGAAAGTTGTTATAAAAAATTTTTGAAATAGCATTCCTATACTGATAGAGGAAAAAATGACGTGTTTACACACAAGGAGATGTTCAGATGGATTTGTCGTTGTTACAGATTGAATCAATACCTTCGAAATACTTTTACTTAGAAAAGTTACTTAAACTTTTCACTAGAAAATACGGCCAATCTAAGATTGATAAAAAAGGGTGTGTGCAGCACCCCCCCTCGAATATTTCTTTAGTCTCATCGGACAAAATTGGTTAATATAGTCCCAGTAAACTATGTTTCGAGTTTCATTCCATTCCACAAGTTCACAGTACCTGAGGTATTCGTCGTGTATACTCTGCATTAAAGAGGTGCCCCATCGAATTTTTATTGGTCTCATCGGACAGAATTTGTCAATATGGTTCCAGTAAACTATGTACCAAATTTTATTCCATTAACAAAAAGTCTAGTATCATTTTACCCGACCTCTGTAAAAACTTTGAGAGAGCGTTCCTGCAGTAGTAGAGGAAAAAACGGCGTGTTTACAGGGATGCAAATTAGCAGATGGATTCGTCGTTGTCACATATGAATTCTGCACCCTCGAAATATACGGCGAAGTTACTTTTTACGACAAAATACGGCCAATCTAAGATTGATAAAAAAGGGTGTGTGCAGCACCCCCCCTCGAATATTTCTTTGGTCTCATCGGACAAGATTGTACTATATGGTCCCAGTAAACTATGTGCCGAGTCTCATTCCATTAACCAAAAGTGCAATGTACCTGAGGTATTCGCCTAGCATCGCCCGTATTAAAGGGGGTGTGCAGCGACCCCCTAGACTTTCTTTTATTTTTATTGGTGAAAATTACTTCATTATAGTTCTACTAAAGTATGCAATCAGTTTTATTCCGTTAACGAAAAGTCAAGTATAATTTAACTCGACCTCTTTGAAAATTTTTCAAAGAGCGCTCTTACAGACCCAGAGGAAAAAATGGCTGTTATGTGCCTATGGGGATGTTCAGATGGATCGGTTATTGGGACAGATTGATTCAGTACTCTCAAAATATGCGGTAAAGATACTTTTCGCGAAAAAGTAGGTGGAGTACCCCTTTTTGAGAAAAGGCGGTGTGTAGCGCTCCCCTCGAAGATATCTCTGGTCTCATCGGACAAAATTTGCCAATATAGTTCCAGTAAACTATGTTTCGAGTTTCATTTCATTAACTGTAAATTCAGAGTACCTGAGGTATTCGTCGTGTACAATTTGCAATTATCATTTTGCCTAGATTCCGCACTAATAGTGATTAGATTACATTACTTTTGTCGAAGCAAAATAATGACAAGCATTTTAATAATGTGAAGATCTCATTCACAAAGTATTAAACCAGTAATTTATTATTATTAGTACTTCAAATAAAAATTTAAATGAAGTAATTATTTTAATTTTGACAACTTTTAAAAATAATTTTTTTTACAGAAGAAATAACTAGCTCCGCCACTGGGCTCTGAAGCCACGCCTTGCGCAGGTTTGGTCAGGTGGTGGATTCAACTTAAGTTGGGTTTACTATACACTTTAGAGCAATGAGTCACAAGTGATTTAAACCTGACAGAACTATAGCTAAGCTCTTATTAAAAATTCAAGTTTTCTAATTGAGCACGCCCGTACGCGCTTCAGTACGACCACTTTTGTGTCACTTTCTTCGGTTTTTGCTCGATAACTTATTACTACTGCATCATACAAAAAACATTACTCTTACCTTTTTTGTAGAGCACAAACATTGCTACAAGTAACTTTAATAACTGAAACGCGCACAGGCGCAGGTGGCCCAAATTAGAAAATTTTGATCTTTAATAAATGCAACATACATACAAAACTACATGTTTTTTTGTTAGGTAACCCCCTTTCTCACGATCTGGCCACTGACTGGGCTATTAATATTGAAGTTATCTTTTTATGTACCTCTATTTGGTAGTGTGATGACGTGATGAGTAACATACAAATCTGAGCTAAAATTGAGAATTTAAGTCCTTTATACATATATGTCATTGTTTTGTGAAATATTAATTTTGTAAATTAAATTAATTAACAGATGATCCTAATAACTTGAGACATAAGAAATAGGCAGTTTCATAAAGAGATTAATTAGACTTGTCTTAGTAAGTAGCATAACTTATATGCCTGTTGAGAGTTTCATGTACAAACTCTTGTTATAGAAATTCAACTGGTGGCAATTATGTAACAAAACCTTAAAACTTTATTGTAACATAAAATCTAAATTTACATTCCTTATAGACAAGAGATACGCCTTTGCGCTTTAATTTAAATTTTGGGTACAAATAATATTTGAAATTGCGTAACAAATTTATTAATCTTAACACAAAAGATGCTCTACATTTTATAAATTTATACTTAAAAAATAATTTAATAAATATAAAAAAAAATTCTTATAAAAAAATCGCCTATGCTTTTAAACTCAAATACGCTTTTAATGCTAAGATTTTCAAAGAAACTTTGCACTTTGGAAACTTCAATATGAGCAATAGTGATTAAATTGATTCCACTGGAGGAAACACTTCAGTTTAACAATTTTAACATTACTTTCACTTTGATAATTTTCATATTATGGATTTTCTTAAATTCGTTAATACTTTTCAATCATGACCAATCTCGACTCCAATCTTGAAGAGTTTTATTGAATTTTTTGCTAACATTTTATGCGTATTAAATTCAAAATAGCATATTTTTGGAAAAATAGTAAGTTTTGTGACCTGTGGTTGCGTATAGGTACTCGATTACAGTAACGATTATTTTATTTCATTTTGCAAACATACATAGGTACATACTATTGAAGCTCACCTTGGTCCACTTATTGTCTAAAGCCTGCCTTTAGACAACACACACAGACATGCTTTCCGGTTTGCCTAGTGCAGGCTGCCTGCACAGGCCTAAAGCCTGAGTTACATTACACTTTTTTCAACTAGAAACTTTGACAAGTTTCATACTAGATTTTACAAGTTTTCAAGTTTCAAACTGGTATTGAAAAATAGGTCCGGATCTAGTTTTGCAAACTAATTTCTAGCCGTTTCTAGTATGAAACTTGGTAGTAAAATTTCTGATTTAGATTACCAAGTAAGTCTAGTATGAAACTTGTCAAAGTTTCAAGTTGAAAAAAGTATAATGTAACTCAGGCTTAATAGGAGCGTATGTACTGTACATGTGTACATTGTTCAAGCGGTCTACACAGGCCCAACCGCAGGGTCTGAACATCGTTCAGGCAACCGGTTTGGCCTGTGTTGTAGGCCGCCTGCACTAGCCAAACCGGAAGGTAAGTCTGTGCGTGTGACGCGGCCTTTAGAGAAGCATTTCTTCAAGAAACTATGTTTCAACTACTACTCATTTAATTTCCGAAATTCTAATAGTGAGTTTTATATCTAAGACTCTCTGTTTAAACACACAGTGGTAATTACAATAATGTGTCAGTACAACAATACAAAAGAGAGAAATGTATCTAATGTTTATTGACTTAATAAAACGCTGTGCTAATTTAGGTACTCATTAGTACAATAATCAGTTACAACGCCATAACTAGCTATTGACGAATTCTACAAGACACCTCAGTTGTTTGAATTAATTAGTATCTTAAGCCACAACAGATAGGTAGCACCTACACATACAAATTATTTTCCACCATGTGCATTTTACATTTTAAAATTGTATTTGAAATATAGTGAACTGCAATTTTCTTTTAAATAATTGAATATGGCTCCGTGTACAACAGGGTTCATTGTTTTCAATAACCTCTCAACACGAGTCTCGTGTATTCGTCTTTTTGAACTGCATTCAAAAATGTAAAAATGTAATTTATGACCATATATCCTTCAAAAAAGAGCATTTTTCATGTCGAAAGAAGTAGGTTCAGACAGTTTGTATATTTCTTATAGTGGCGCTACAAGAAAATCAAGAACAAGATGTGAAAAATTTAAAATACATGAATTTTAAAAAGACGCAGATAAAATATTGGAAAATATGATAGACAATTATAAAAATGTTATTTCTTAGCACAAAATTAAAAAAAAATTTTTAAGAATATTTAGGACATGTTGTTGGTAAAAGACTGTCGCGATGTCAAACAAGTCTAAAATTTTATAATATAGGAATAAGAAGGACGACTGGTTCAAAAAGTCACGTGTCAAAAAATAATCTAATTACCTATTATAAAACCTCACAAATTATTAAATTTTTGAGAATAGACTAGGCGCAAAAGTTAAAGTATTTTATGCAAGCAGCATTTCATATAACATTTTGGTAACCGATATTTTCCCAATATTTCAACCCTACTGAATACGAAAATTGCGGTTACCAAAGCAAAATCTTAATCGGGATCGTGATATTCAAGATGACGCCCAAGATGTCTGCTTTGTTATTTTTGATAAAATAATTATGAACAATTAGGACAAATATTGTCATTGGTTGGGATAGATAATTTTATACCCTACAATTTTTATTAGAAGTAAAATTATCTTCAGATCACTCCTAAAAGAGCTAGAGTCGATAAAAGCACCAGTGTTGTATAAACCGTCTTAATACATAAAGCAGTATATGGAAGCATCTTGGTGAGTTCAGCGAGGTAGCTTTCCCAGTATCCAGCTAGGATGTATCTGTTAAAACATGATTAGAGCAAATCAAGTCCATAAAAGTCGATCATAAAGAGGATATTGCGTCTTCTGTTTTGACAACACACGGTGCTTCTCCCGACTCTCTAGACCCTTAAAGAGTGATTTTACTGTAATTTTTTGTAGACCATAAAATTATCTATCCGAGCTAACAAAAATATTTGTCTTAATTGCCATAATAATTAATCCATCAAAATAAATAAAAAGAGCAAACATGTATATTATGACGATTTTTACGCACACGATGTCTTTAGCTGGCTTTCGCTCCTTAATAAGCAATCTTACGGTACTTTTACATTTAATAATAATTGTAGAGAACCTGTAACGTTTTTATTTTGTTTCTATGTATTTTTCGTATTATTTTCTACTTTTGTTACTAGTCGTACCCTCTGTAGTTTGTTTATTGTATCTTATTATTGTTACCTTTAATATTAACTAAAATTTCTCCTTCCATACCTTTGTTGATAAGCGGCCATTGGGAAATCAATTGTAAAAGATTCGTTGTAACGAATAAGTCAATTTATCGTGGTTAAAATTTTCTAAGTTATTATTAATAAAAAAGTTGTAGTAGTTTGTGAGATTACAAGTGGAGTTTTTATTACCATTGGTTGGGATTAGTTTGCTTAGAAAATTCGATTGGATTCAATTATATCCATCCGCTGGGGATTTTGTCGCCACGTGTATTTTATCTTAACGCCCTTATCAATAAGGTATGTTCGTCCATGTTTAATTTTTCTTGTTCTATTTTATTCTTTCTTTTAGGGTGTTTATGTACGATACAAGTTTATTTTTGTACGAGATCTGTGTATATTTTGTACATAATTTCCTTATCATCTTCACCATCATCATTACATATTTTTTCTGAGATAACGCAAGAATTTTATCCAGTAATCATCAGCACTAAGATATGCAAGATTGTATCTAGTGGTCATCTTCAGATAAGTGGTTTACGTTTTTTTTTCCATCGTGGTTTGTGACCAAAATTTATTTTGTTGATTAAAATTAATTTATAATCAATCACATTTATTTAAAATTTATTTAAAGAAATATTAATTTTACATTTTATTTTCTTTTGTTATTAATCAAGGTTGTAAAGACGGTACAGGTGGCCATTCGTACAGATCTGTAATTGAAAATTTGTTTAACGTTTTTTTTTAAAATTTATTTAACGAATTATTTGAAATTGGAACGTACCATTCACCTTTTTATATCATTTAAATCATTAAACCATTTTGTGTACTTATTTACTTAAAATTTATGTAAATATTGTGGGAGTGTTTAAGTATATGCGATCCTGGAGTGATTGTTGTTTTTTTTTATTATCTCCTGTTCACGATTTTAGGAGTTAGACTTAGTGAGGGAAATCGTGTGGCGCCCTAGTAATTTTTAACATCATTATCCACGCCATCTCCTTGAGTTAGTTGGCACCCTCATTTTGTCAAATTTAGGTTGTTTTGAAGTTTTTAAGTTTAAATTACGCCACATATTTTTGGCGCCCAACGTGGGGCCCGCTTGCCAAAAGGCTCGATTGCCAAAAGGCATATTGTTATAAAAGTTAGGCTTATTATTTTTTTTATTTTTTTTTATTGATTAAGTGTGTGAATGATGGATATTGAACGATTGGAGGATAGTGAGGTGAAATATGAATTAGTAGTAAGAGGTGGGACTATTGTAGGTGGAAGAGATATTATGTTAGATAGACTGAAACAATTGCTACAATCAGAAAGATCTGATCCACGGTTTACATATCCAGATCCTTACCCCTTCTCTTTTGACGAAGATTTTAATGCCATAAAAGATGGATTAAATTATGTAAGGTTAGAGGTTAATCAGTTTCAAGATTCGATTAGAGGGTCCCTGTATAAATCCTTAAAAACTAAAATTATTCATTTATCAAATAGATCCATACGTATGAGGGACATTACGGGAATTTCGGAACAGAATAAAACTGATGCAGATCTTAACATTTCGGAGTTGAATGTGTTAAATAAGTTATTGGAGTCGAAAGGTTATGATTTCGACAATAGTTTCTTACAGTTATCGTCAGCGACGGGAGCGACCAATGCTTCAACACCATTACGTAATACAGGAGGTCAATCGGGTTTAGCAACGGATAAGTCTAATATGAAACCTATTCCTGTGCATAAATGGAATCTCACCTTTTCAGGAGACAAGAAAGATTTATCTGTCAATGCATTTTTAGAAAGGGTGGAGGAGTTAATGGTAGCTAGGAATGTTTCAAGTGAATTATTATTTGATTCCGCCATTGATTTATTTACCGGTCGTGCCCTGATATGGTATAGGAATTGTAGAAGGGGGGGTAATGTGAATAATTGGGTTGAGTTAGCGGATAAGTTGAAAACGGAATTTCAACCCATTGACTATGATGATAGGTTACTGGAAGAAATTAAACGTAGAACGCAAGGGGAATTGGAACCTATTGGAATTTATATACCTGTTATGCAAGCTCTTTTTGATAGGCTTAATGAAAAGATTTCTGAAAGTAAAAAGTTACATATTCTTACGAAAAATATTGCGCCATTTTATCAACCTCAACTTGGTTTAATTGATATTGATAGTGTAGAACAACTTCAAAAACTTTGTAAACGTTTAGAAATTAGTAGAGTTCATGTAGAAAATTATATCCCTCCGTCTTCGTCTAAATCAAAAGTTATAGAACCGGATCTTGCATATTTAGAGGTAAATGCACAGTTAGAGTCCCTTAAGGTAAATAATTCCAGTAACGTTGGTCATGGGTATCAATCAGGTTCACGGTTTAACGATAGAATAAAAAATTGTTATGGTTGTGGGATGAGAAATATGATCAGACGTTTTTGTCCTAATTGTTCGAATCCGGGAAACGGGTTAGGGGGTCGGTAAATCGAGCTACCGATCTTCATAGTGTTAACGGCTCGATTAATAAAGCTCAGACTATGTTGGATTTTGTTTTTGCACAAATGAGAGAAGATGAAAGACCTTTTATGGAAGTTACGATTTTTGGGAAAAAGATGTTAGGCTTACTTGATTCCGGTGCGTCGAGAACTATCTTGGGAGAAAATGGTTGGAAAGTTTTAAGTAGGTTAAATATCAAGTTAGTTCCGACGTCCGTTAATTTTTGTACTGTAGCTAATGGTGAAAAATGTAGAGTAGCTGGTGAGGTCTCGATTCCTATCTCTTTGCAAGGCAAAGTGAAAGTATTTAATGTTCTAGTTATGCCGTCATTATTACAGGATTTAGTATTAGGAACTGATTTTTGGATAGGAATGGAAATTGTACCAAATTTAAGATGTAAGGAATGGCATTTTGGGGAACCGGAAACTGCGTATGTAAATAATATTGTACCTCAAAGTGATTTAAATGATCAGCAATTTAAATGTTTAACTAAGTTACTTACCGAAAAATTTGCTAACGAATCGGATACCTTAGGTCGTGCAAAGGGGGTAGAGCATAAAATTAAATGTAGTTCGGATCCGATAAAACAACGGTACTATCCGGTGTCTCCTTTTGTACAAAAAGAGATTGACGCGGAGTTAGATATTATGTTAAAGGAGGGAGTGATCGAACCGTCAAATTCGCCATGGTCGTCACCCATTATTTTAATTAAAAAGAAGGATAATACCTATCGTTTTTGTGTGGACTATCGGAAGCTAAATGCGGTGACAGAAAGGGATGCGTATCCACTTCCTTATGTTAACGATATTTTAGATAAACTTCGCGATGCTAAATATTTATCGTCTTTAGACATTAAGTCCGCGTATTGGCAAATTCCTATGGCGGAAGAATCGAAGAAATTTACTGCTTTTACGGTACCTAATCGAGGCCTGTTTCATTTTAATCGAATGCCCTTTGGTCTACATAATGCACCTGCGACTTGGCAGAGATTTATTGATAATGTATTAGGTCCTGAATTTCATCCGTACGTGTTCTCTTATTTGGATGACATTATCATTACTACGTCAAGTTTTGAAAAACATGTAGAAATTTTAGAGTTAGTCATTACGAAATTGCAAGAGGCAGGGTTAAATTTAAATAGGAAGAAATGTAATTTTTGTAAGGAGGATTTAAAATATTTAGGTTATGTTGTGGGAAAAGATGGGTTACATGTAGATCCTGACAAAGTTACTGCTATTTTGAATTTTTCAAAACCAACTAACGTAGTAGAAGTTCGTAGATTATTGGGTATGGCGTCGTGGTACAGAAGATTTGTTCCTAATTTTTCAGCTGTGGTTGCACCTCTTTGTTCTTTGCTGCGTAAGGGGGTTAAATTTAATTGGACGGTAGAATGTAATGCGGCATTTGAATCAATTAAAGAATTTTTAGTTACAGCACCGATTTTGACATGTCCAGATTTTTCTAAGCCTTTTGTTATTCAGACAGATGCTTCTCGTCAAGGTTTAGGGGCAGTTTTAACTCAAAACTTTGAGGATGGAGATAAAGTTATTTGTTATGCTAGTAGATCGTTAAATAAAGCGGAAAGACATTATGGGGTTACGGAGTTAGAATGTTTAGCGGTTATATGGGCAGTAGAAAAATTTAGAGCTTATGTTGAAGGATCTCATTTTAAAGTTATTACCGATCATTATTCGTTGGTGTGGTTGAGTAATATGAAGAATCCTACTGGTAGATTAACGCGATGGGCAGTGAGACTTCAACAGTTTAATTTTGAAATAATTCATCGCAAGGGTAAAGATAACGTAGTACCTGATGCTCTATCACGTTCGTGTCCTTTAGTAAATGTTATCGATACAGTAGTAAGTGAACCGGTTACTGAAGATAGGTGGTATAAGAAAATGTGGGATTATGCGCTGAAGGGTCTTAAACGTTATTCGAAATGGGTAGTGGTTGATAATAAGTTATATGTTCGAGTAAAAGTTAATCATAAAGATCTAGGGTTTATTGAAAATGATTGGAGAGTTGTTGTACCGAAAGATAAAAGATTAGAAGCTATTTCGGAAGCTCATGATATTCCTACTTCAGGTCATTTAGGGGTAACAAAAACCGTAGAACGTATTCGTAGTAAGTTTTATTGGCCTAAATTTAGACAGGATGTGGCGAAGTACGTTTCAAGATGTAAAGTTTGTGCTACGCATAAAGCAGGAAATGTTAAACCGGCTGGGTTAATGGTAGTTCGTAAAAATATTGAGAAGCCGTGGGAGTTAATTTCAGCAGATTTGATGGGACCTTTTCCACCTTCAACTCGTGGTTTTACTTATATTTTAGTTGTAGCGGATTATTTTAGTAAATTTCCTTTAGTATTTCCGTTAAGAAAAGCGACTTCGAGTTCAATAGTTCGAGCTTTAGAAGAACAAGTATTTTTATTATTTGGCGTACCACAGAGTATTATTATAGATAATGGGCCACAGTTTAAAAGTTTAGAGTTCAGGAGATTGTTAGAACGGTATCATGTTAAACCTAGATTTACAGCGTATTACCATCCACAGGCCAATCCTACAGAAAGGATTAATCGTGTGTTAAAAACCGCTATATCTTCATATATAACAGATAATCAGAGGAAGTGGGATGATAGTTTAGCTCAGGTTAGTTGTGCTTTGAGGACAGCGTATCATGAAGTAGTTGAAGCTTCCCCGTATTTTATTAATTTTGGTTGTGAGATGATCCTAGATGGGGAAGATCATAATTTAAAAATAGATGATAACCAGGGTATAAATGTAGTTAGGGATCCTGGAAAACCAAATATTCGCTGTGAAGGTTTTAAAAGGTTGTATAAGGACATTAATAATAAATTAGGAAAGGCGTATGAGAAGTGTAAGAAAACGTATGATTTGAGAAGGAGAGATGTTGATTTTTTTCCTGGGTTAATGGTGTGGAGGAAAAATTATTCGTTGTCTGATGCTTCAAAATATTATAACGCAAAATTAGCTCCAAAGTACATAGGTCCTTATAAAATTTCAAAGAAGTTGTCACCTTGGACGTATGAATTAGTGGATGAGGATGGAAGGTTTATGGGAAACTGGCATGCAAAGGATTTAAAGTTAAATGGGACGGATGATGAATGAGTATGAGAGAATGACTGGATTTGGCTATGAACTGGGACGATGATTTATGTTTTTTTTTTCCGTAGGTAAAAATTTAGTAGGGGGGGAATGTAACGTTTTTATTTTGTTTCTATGTATTTTTCGTATTATTTTCTACTTTTGTTACTAGTCGTACCCTCTGTAGTTTGTTTATTGTATCTTATTATTGTTACCTTTAATATTAACTAAAATTTCTCCTTCCATACCTTTGTTGATAAGCGGCCATTGGGAAATCAATTGTAAAAGATTCGTTGTAACGAATAAGTCAATTTATCGTGGTTAAAATTTTCTAAGTTATTATTAATAAAAAAGTTGTAGTAGTTTGTGAGATTACAAGTGGAGTTTTTATTACCATTGGTTGGGATTAGTTTGCTTAGAAAATTCGATTGGATTCAATTATATCCATCCGCTGGGGATTTTGTCGCCACGTGTATTTTATCTTAACGCCCTTATCAATAAGGTATGTTCGTCCATGTTTAATTTTTCTTGTTCTATTTTATTCTTTCTTTTAGGGTGTTTATGTACGATACAAGTTTATTTTTGTACGAGATCTGTGTATATTTTGTACATAATTTCCTTATCATCTTCACCATCATCATTACATATTTTTTCTGAGATAACGCAAGAATTTTATCCAGTAATCATCAGCACTAAGATATGCAAGATTGTATCTAGTGGTCATCTTCAGATAAGTGGTTTACGTTTTTTTTTCCATCGTGGTTTGTGACCAAAATTTATTTTGTTGATTAAAATTAATTTATAATCAATCACATTTATTTAAAATTTATTTAAAGAAATATTAATTTTACATTTTATTTTCTTTTGTTATTAATCAAGGTTGTAAAGACGGTACAGGTGGCCATTCGTACAGATCTGTAATTGAAAATTTGTTTAACGTTTTTTTTTTAAAATTTATTTAACGAATTATTTGAAATTGGAACGTACCATTCACCTTTTTATATCATTTAAATCATTAAACCATTTTGTGTACTTATTTACTTAAAATTTATGTAAATATTGTGGGAGTGTTTAAGTATATGCGATCCTGGAGTGATTGTTGTTTTTTTTTATTATCTCCTGTTCACGATTTTAGGAGTTAGACTTAGTGAGGGAAATCGTGTGGCGCCCTAGTAATTTTTAACATCATTATCCACGCCATCTCCTTGAGTTAGTTGGCACCCTCATTTTGTCAAATTTAGGTTGTTTTGAAGTTTTTAAGTTTAAATTACGCCACAAACCTTGTATATCTAATTCAATCAAAACAGTCGTCCTAGTTTCAATAATAATTCTTCCATCCAAATAAATCTTAATTAATAAAGCAGACGACCTAGTCGCCATCTTGAATATCGCGCTTCCGGTTTAAATTTCACTGTGGGTAACCGCAATTTTTGGATTCAGGGGGGTCGAAATATTGGGAAAACATCATACCTCTAATAAAAATTGTAGAGGAGTATAAAATTATCTATCCGAACCAATAAATATATTTGTCTTAATTTTGCCCATAATGATTTGAGTTGTTAATTGTCCATAATGATTCCATCAAAAATAACAAAGCTGACATCTTGGGTGTCATCTTGAATATCACGCTTCCGGTTAAGATTTCGCTTTGGTAACCGTAATTTTCGTATTCAGCAGGGTTGAAATACTGGGAAAACATCGGTTACCAAAATGTTATATGAAATGCCGCTTGTATGGTTAAGGATGCGTTTTTTCCGATAACAGTCCTAGTCTAAAACTACCAGTTGAGTTATTTTCATACACTTTCTACGTCTCTCCAAAATGTCAATGTAACTCCTTCAGTCTTTAAGGGCTACAAGTATCTAAATTTGACTTCTATTATCAATTTAAAAGGATAAAATTTTCTTTAAGAAACAGCCAACACATTTGTTCCAACTTTCTTGGTTACCGAGTACATATTGAACAAAGAAAAAACCATCAGTTGATTTATTTTCATACGTTTTCGACGTCTCTCTCGAATGTCAATCTAGCTCCCTCAAGACTACAATTACGCTAATTTGACTTCTATTATGAATTAAAGAGGATAAAATTTTCTATCAGAAACATTTAACACATTATGTTCCAACTGTTTTAGTTGAGCAGTAGAACAAAAAAAGAACCATAAAAGTTGACTTATTTTCGTACGCTTTCGACGTCTTTCACAAATGTCAATGTAGCTCCTTAATGGCTACAATTACCTAAATTTGACTTCTGTTATGAATTAAAGAGTATACAATTTTCTTTCAGAATCATTTAAAACATTCATTTTGTTCCAACTGTTTTAGTTCACCAGTAGAACAAAGAAAGAACCATAAGTTGACTTATTTTCATACGCTTTCGACGTCTCTCACAAAAAAATGTCAATGTAGCTCCTTTGGCTACAATTACCCAAATTTGACTTTTATTTTAAATTAAAGAGGATAAATTTTTTTTTCGGAAACATCCAAGACATTAGTTCCAACTGTCTTAGTTGACCAGTTCATGTAGAACAGAGAAAAACCGTAAGTCGACCTATTTTCATATGCTTTCGACGTCTCTCCCAAATGTCAATATATTTTTAATGCGCTAATTTGACCTCTATTATAAATTAAAGAGGACAAGAGGACATAAACAGGTTTGTTCCAACACTGTCTTGGTTAGCGACTAAATACATAAAACAAAGAAAGAACCATCACTCGTGTTATTTTCAATTGCTTTCTGTCTCTTCCAAATGCCATTGTGGCTTTTCAAAAACTAAAATTATCCAAATATATAATAATTTAAATCTGTTTATTTATTTTTGTGTCACCCTGTATATTTGCAAAAATAAAGGTTTGGCAAATTTAGTAAAATGTATTCGAATTTTATAACAAAGCGTGAAAGAAATGATCGTAAAATACGGTGTTAAAGGGAAGATTGTTAGGCGGATATGATGAAAAGGACTTTCAAAGGAAGCAATAAAGGGTACAAAAAGCACCAAGTAATGTAAATTGAGATGTATGAAAATAAAAAAAAATAAAATAAACGGGTAAAAGAGCATCGGCATGATCCATCGATTTGTTTTATGAAATAGTTTAGAAATAAACTAAACGCCTAATCGAGTTTCCACTGTTTACACTTCTTGATAAGAAAACTGTTAGAGAAAAGTGTAAAACGGTTTATCAAAGTTCTTTTAAATTTTCAGCATAGACTTTTGCTCATCTTTTATTCTTTGATAAAACCGCGGATAAAACCATCATTTACTTTTTTTTTTAAATTATCCCCATTTTACACAGAATTGATATATGTTCTCTGTTGGCAAATTTTTGGCTGGTAAAAAGGTTATTTATTGCTTTTTCATTGAAAAATATATGATTTAAAAGATATTCGTCTTGCTAAAACCGTCGGTTATTTTTATTCAATTTTCGATTAGTATTAACCTACTTTTTACGACATTTAGAAAAAGGGCGTATTTTTCCCTTGACAAAAAATAATTAAAAAATTTTTTTTTCGATTAACTTTCGTATTTTTATTATAAATTAATTAAGTCGTAGTAAAAAAGGAATCTTTTCCTTTCAAAAATTCATAAATGGTAGGTACGATCAGGCAGAAAATTTAAAACATTCGATTCAATTATCCTACGAGAGATTTAATCGATTGAAAAACCCTCTTTGAGTGTAATATACGTTTCGTTTATTGTAAGTCGCTTTTCCTCATAGAATGTAATATACTCGGCATTATTAATTTTAAAAATGAGATCGTTCGGATAGAACTTTCTACAATAAGATTCGATAGATAAAAATTTTAAACATCATTAAATACGCAATAAAATACGCAAAACGGAATTCAATCTTTCGATCATCTTTTAACATCGGCTATATACAGATTTTGCACAGACGCTTTTACTAGGATTTAAAATATCATTCTGTCAAATTCAGTTTAAATCCGTGAGTTTTAGTGAAAAGGAGATTTCGTTTAGAAATATACTTTCGAGGAGAAAAAATGATATTGATCATGTTGATGGTTTGTGTAAAAAAAAATATTTTTAGTGCATAAACAGATTCTAACTATAATGGAAAGTCGTATAAATTATAAACTTACCTTTTGTAGAAGATGACATTTTGTTGGAGTGGAGTTTGGTCCTTAGCTTGGCTTGGATCGTTTTTCATTTTAATTGCGTTTTTATTTATGACATTTAACATTTACATGAAGAAAAGTTTGTAAAGTGGCTAGTTCAGCTCACAGCTACTTCATTATGTTTTGGAAGAACCATAGCCAGAAATTAAACTAGATGAAAGAAAGGTGGTCTCCTGAAACAGTCTAAAAACGACATTTTAAGTCCTCCAGAGAGTATTATGTAGTAATAACGATCTTTAATTACATAAATGATACTAAAAAGTGTTTTTCATTTAAAGCTACATACGAAAATGAATAGAAAAAGTTTTGTTATATTTTCTTGTATCTTATTTGTTCCACGTCCGTACTACTAGATTGCTTCATTCTTGGGATATTTAAAGCTTTCGAATTTATAAAACTTAAAAGTGCTGTCTGTCAGTCTTTTTGAACTGTGCAGATGGATCTCGAGGAAAGAAATCGATGGCACCACTTTCGTGTCTCGCAAAAGCTCGCTTCATTTCTCACATAATAAAAAAACTATTTAACCATTAACTTTTTATTCGTATGTAAATTACTTTTTATGATTGGTTATAATTTGAATAATATTTAATGATAAAAAATTTATTAACTGAAGGTTTTTATTGGGCAGTTTTTTTAAAGATGGCTTGGATGAACATCTCTTGACTCGAATGAATAGTATACATTTTTACAGATTTTTACTAAATCAAATGAGGCACAAGTCACTATGATTGAAAAGAGGGCACACATAACCATAACAGTTCTAGGTTTGGTGAATAACCTCTAGTGCGTATCCAGGGATTGACTTAGTATCAAAGATAGCCATTATACCTTATTAACTCCTTTAGTTCATCCTTTAGAACTCGGGACTCGTCGGATTCTTAAACATCACATGTTTTTTGAATAGGATTCAAAAATTTTCAATATATTCGCAATTTTATCCCTTTCACAATGATTTTAATCCTATTTCTACTGTATTATATATTAGAGCTATTTATAGGTAAGTATTGCAATAATATTTTATAGTGACGATCTGAGGGCCTCCCTTAAACACGATTGGTTTAAAATAAATTCGTTTGTATCAGTGGCTACTAAATTATAAGTAACTAGGCGATTACTATTGCATAGAGGGGAAAAATACCAATTTAGGTACCTGCGCTTCCCCTCAGCTCGTCACTATAAAATATTATTGCTGTATAGTCAACAAAAATTTGAATTCCATTTAAATGTTTTGGAATGCTTAAGTGCTTGGTCTGAAAAGAATTTTAAGCAGTGTTTTAATTTAAAAAAATCAAATAGGTCCTGTAATTGAGAAATAACTATTATCTCTTCAGTTAAAGTGTATTTTTGGTTAGTTATATGCTCCAAACAAGAGTTGTTCAGAATACGAAATTATGGCTCCTTGCAAAATATCACAAAAAGTCTAAACAAGCTTTGTCAATGACATTTTGGCGTATAACTAACCAAAAAGGCACTTCACCTGAAGAGAAAATAGTTTCTACTCAATTATCATGACCGACTAGATATTTAACCTTTAACTAGTGAGGTGAATCTTTCCTACACAAGTAGTGAGGTGGTCGCCTTCCAAACGCCCATATGTTTTATTTAAAAGTATGGTTTTAAATGTTCAATAAAAGCATTTTTATGTCATATATTGCAAGAATAGATTATTACCTAATACTTAATACGCTTTTGAAACAATAAATAAAAGGCGTTAATTAAATATCGGTGTTTATTTGCCAGTTGAATTTTTATTAAATTTTTCACAAAGTAAATATACTAAATCGAAATTTTGCTAGTTTGCTGTCGTCGGTTTGACTCTAACCATAGGTAAGGGGGGGGAGGTTCTATGTGAGTTACTAACAACAACAACCCATTGCATAAAATAAACGTATTATTATTTATAAAATAAATTTATTGAAAATAATAGAACACCGGAACAGGCGTCTTCTTGAATGGTTCTACGAACAAACTGCACCCAATTGAGTCCTAAAGGGAGACAAAAGCGACTGGGTCTAAAAGACCTGACCACTCGACAAGGCAAAAGCAATATGGTCGAAAAGCAAAATGGACCACAAAGCAAGGCAAAAGCGATTGAGTCTAAAAAACATGACCACTAAGCAGGGAAAAAGCGGTTGGATCGAAAAGACCTGTCCCTAGACACTGAACCCCCTAAAACACTTTTTTTTTTAATTTCAGCAACTCATTAACCGATTTTAATGATATTTGGTATGAGAACTAACATAGTGAATGAATGAATGGTAGAAATTTTGGTGCGTCAAAATGAATTAACATAAGTACTAATATCCTACTTTTGTAAAAGTTAAAGGGCACCAGTTACGGGCAACTGGTCTTGGTTTTTCTGCAATAACTTTTTTAGTCAAAACATTTTTCTATTTTTTTATTGCACAATTTCATTCTCTCAAAAACAGCAGGTATTTTTGTATCTTTTTCGTGAAAAATACGAAAATTACTGACCGACTGTAAAAATAAAACAACTGAGAGTATTTTTTTCAATCAAGAGCTTGATCGGAAAGCTGGTTTTTGATTTTTTAAAGCGTGTGTTATATTATAATACCTTAAATAAAATTACACTGCCATTTTATTATTATTAAATGGTCTCGTGAACTAACAGGGGGTCCGCTGTTAAGGGGGAATTCCCACACCGTTCAAAAATTGGAATTGCCCAAAAGAAAAAAATGAGGGTACCTTAATTTTAGGTAAGGAACATACCTTCGACGTTTGTCCATTTATTTCAGATACCCTGTATAGTAAATTGAAGCAACACTTACTTATGAACTTACCCTAAGAGACTACAAGTCACGTAATCAGCTGACTTGGCGACACTTGGCGTACGTACTGACCTCTTGTAAATGAGCTTTTATTGAACGTCATTTCAAGAAATATTGCTTTTAGTTGTACCGAATAATGTTTTATTAGTATCGAGAGGTTTTAGGTCACTAATAGAACGTTAATAATCGTTAACTTTTTTTTCTCCCTTTATTTTCTTAAAGGACATCGACCAGATAAAATATTACAGCACTACCACGATACTGCAAAAACATTTATGTTTGTCTGCATAAAGTTATTTTCAAAACACTGAAAATTCTTAATTTCCATCGTTCATTTCCAATATTTGTTTTCTTTATGGTGCTAAGAAAATAGTTGAACTCGCCCTGCAGATAGCAGCTATATTGCATTGATTGAATAGCGTCTAGTAAAATGTTAAAACCTGTCTCAATGTTGTAATTGACGAAATACCGACGGTTTCTTGATTCTTTCACAATAAATACACCAAAGAGATGATACTTATTGTTTAAAAAGCGACTCCCAGAAAACGGCCTCGTCTCTCAGAAGTAATTTACAAAAACTTAAACTATTTCTAATCTTTTTTATTTGTGGGTGCTATAAAATGATGCTTATGCAAATTAAGAGCTTCTAAGGGCTTTAAGACACTGTTAATTTTAAATTAAAAAGTGAAAATGAATTAAACTTCATTTCGTCTGATTGACACAAAATTTAAATTTAATATGCACTTTAAACGTTTTAAAGATGCCCTATTAAACTGCCAACTTTTCAGTGCAACACTTGCCACGATTTTATTCAATTGTCGTGATTGATAGGGGTTTTTAATAAAATCTTTCGAGTGATCAATTGTAAGATGATGAGAAAATGATAAAAATGATCGTGGTGGATAAAAACTAAGTGTCAGATTGCGATTATTTGAAACTACAGGGTGGTGCAAAAGTCGCGACGAGGTTTTATAAACTCGTATCTTCTTTAAAATTAATTAAAGTAGGTGTACTGGAAGGTTTTATGGTTATTATAAGAAACTAAAATCATAGTACTTAGACTATAATAACTATAATAAAAATAAAAAAAAAAGACTATAATAAAAAATAGGGGTGATTGCTTTGTAAGACCTGGGGTTCTTTCCTGAAACGAAATAAACATATTGAGGTTCTTCACTGGAACCAAATAAACAACTCTTCTGCTCTCCTCCGGAGCTAGCTAATGAAATCCATTTACAAAAGTAGGTATGGGGACGATCCCGTCAGAAGAGCGGGGGTAGGCCCCGCCCATCGCCCCGCCCCTAGCAAACCCCACCCCTTGACTTTGAAATGACCTTGACCTTGAAATGACATTACCCCAAATGGGCTTACCCCCACCCCTGGGGGAGGGGCGGGCGAGGGGGGGGCTACCCTCACTCTTCTGACGGGATCAATCGTCCCCATACCTACTTACAAACAAAAATGAGGGGGTGAGCGGAGGCCGAAGTCCCACAGTAGTCCCGAGGCCACTGCTGGGCAGCTACCACTGGGGTGGATGCTTACGGGGCATTTGGAGGGGGGGAGTAGGGAGGCTTACGTTCGATGGCGTCTCTTAGAGCCGCCAAGAAACAGCTACCAGACGGAGACACCTCTGATGATTCAGGTATGGGTCATTCTGGCGTACGTGGAACGACCTGCTTTGCTACTCCACTCGATGTTAATACCAGACTCTTTTATCTTTTGAAAGAAACTCCTACATATAGCTTCGCCACCACTTAAGGCGGAAAACTAATGAGAGCGCTGCTTGGACTTGGTTGTATGTGGAAACGTCGACACCTCGCGTGCTAACGCAAATACAAAGGGATATTTGAAGCGATGACTGATGAGCAACGCCTTGAAGATAATCGGAGATCAACTTTGTGGGGTAGATAGTAGTAGCGGTAGCTAAAAAATCTCCATAAATTGCTTTTTATTGTCAATTTAAGATTAAGTCGTTTTGCGACTTTTGCGCCACTTTGACAAAGCAAAAACCGTCGTTGGAGCCACTGTCGGTGAGCAAAAACAGTATTGATTTCATTTAAAAAATAAAGGTTGAAAATATTTGGTCCAAAAGGTTCTTTGGTTTTTCTGAAAATTGGTGTAAAAATCACCAAACTAAATTAAAAAAATTGCATTGTCGACAACACTATAATAGGGCATAAGGCGAGTAAATTATTTTATACATAAAATAAGTTAGTGATTGATGAATTAAGTGAAGTAATGTTTAAAATAAATCATGTAATTCATAAATTTATTTTTGAGAGTGTGACCGTTTTAATAAATATTTATGCTCACCATGGATTTCCAATACATAACTCTCTCACTTTTAATCCTGCTGTCTACCCTTATTTAATATTCCAGTAAAGTAACTTCAAGGAAACAACAATGTTGTGCTTCGTCCTTGCTTACATTTGAATTATGTTGTTCTTAGCAGTAGCAGGGATGACGCCCCAATAAAAACCAAAGACGTCCATTTCGTGAACTATCGCTTTTTGCATTCTCTATTTCATGATCGTGTAGTTTACAGCCACCAAACAATTATGTTGGCTGCAGTTTGCACGTACATAAATTATGGTAACAAAACAAGCTCCATATGTAGCTTTTGTATTTGTTATTCATTTTTATGCTTTTTGGTTAACCTACAAATCATGGTAATATTGTTAGGTACGTGCATGTGCAATTGTGCATTGGAACAAACCAACGTTTCATTACTCGAATATTCGAATGTAGTAATTTTAAATGTTATTGTGGTCAACATCAATCGCATATCCACAAATAGCCACTAATTTTAAATTTTGAATGAAATAAATTCAAATTATAAAAGTTTTCCCAATATTATTATCATAATTTCGATCAAGTTTAAAGACGTTATAAGTTGTATCCTTTCAAAAAATATTTTCTCATAAAATTCAACTTTTATCTTTAGCCCATAAACAAAAAGTGGCAAAAAGTAATCAAAAGCTTCCTACCCATCTTGGTGTGCGAAAGTTTTGCAGAAACCTTAACTCAATATAACAAAATTACTTCGAATATGAGCGCGAGATATCCACACAGACGTCGTCTCCGTCGTCGTTGTAGCTCTTATGCTACAGCTGTGATAGTGGAAAAGGTGACGAAAAAAAAGGAAGAAGAAAAACTTCGTTATTAAACATAAAACATTTTATTAATATTATCACAGTTAACACCTTGTAACAACTGTATTACACTTAAGATTGATTGCTTAGAGCGATCGTTACAGTTCTTTTCTAAATATGTTACTTTTATGACAATAGTTTGTTTAAACATAAATAGCTTTAGAAACATAAGAGTGCTTTGGAAAATGACTTTTGCGACAATGTAAATAACTAGCAATAAATACCGTTGTTTAAATCACAAAACTCTATTATTCATAAACTACAACAAATACCTAATCCTAGATATTTGAATAGTGCATTATTGCAAAAATGTTACACAAAACTCGCAGATACAAAACTAAATTTACGAACAAAATAATTCAAACTGAAACTAAAACTAAAACAAACAAAAATTGCTTCGAAAAGAATGAAAAATGTAAAAACTATTATTTAAATTCAAGTTTTGTCTCATTAAATTTAATTTTGAATAGTAAAAACTTTTAACAACAATTTTTCCGTTTGAAACAAAGAAAAATGTTAGTGAACTCATCAAAACTAAAATATAAGGAGAAAAAAGGACACAATAACAACATGGTAGGCGTCTAGACACAATTTATTTTTATTGCTCTTTTAATTAGACATACGTTATTTACCCAACTTTAACAATTCGAAAATTCTCGTGAAAAGTCAACAGAAGAAAACTTTTTATTCTGTTATTTTTTAATCAGGATTAAGAGTTAATTTTCTATTATCCAGACGATTAAATGGCGTCGAAACGAATTTGTTTTGTCAAACATGTAAAATTAAGTTTTTTTTAATCTCTTTGAGCTCTTTTCGTTTCATGTTATATTAACTTTTTGTTTTCCTCAAGATTTAAAAGCTTCGCTTTGGAAGAATAGTTGTACAAAAATAAAAAAATTAGACCTTTAGTTTATGTTGAGAGGACGAAATAAGTTTAGTAAAACGGGATGTTTTCTAACAGGTAATTCAAAACTGAAATTCTTTAAAAGTCTCTCTAAGGAGCATTTTCTAACATGTTTATGACCTACAAGTGGTACACTTATAACATATTAACTTGCTCGCCTGTGCCAAAGGGATTACGAATATGAAGACTAAAGATGAAGCTGTTTATATAATTTTAGAGAACTAGGATTCCCTAGAGGTTCTAGCAAAAATAAGGATTTTGTCAACGCTAATTAGATAAAGTTGAAGCATCTTAAATTAATAAAATGGACATAGACACATGGAAATTGATGCGCCATATCGTACTGGTGCACCAACACTTGAGTAAATATGGGACGCAAGCCCAACAATAAAAGAATAGATCTCCAGGGAGCACAGCTTCCACTGGAGCAGCTCACAAGGTTATAGTCAGGCGTAGAAATTATCTGACACTGAACAGACCTTGCATCAGAATATTGGGCAGCACAGAAAACCTAGTTGATATCAAGATGATGCGGAAATTTCAATCCACGCCTTCAATCTAGAAGAAATCTTCATGAAACCTCACATGGTCATCAAGATTCGTTTGAGAACCTTAATGGAACTGTAAGAAGAAGAGATGGTGAGAAAACAATGGATCAATGCACAGAGGCATCACAGAAACCAACCTCTCCCAGATAATAATACTCCGCTTGATAATACGAAAATTCTTGTGCGAAATTAACAGAAGACAGCTTTTCATTCTGTTATTTTTTAATCAAAATTAAGAGTTAAATTCTTATTATACAGACGATTAAATATGGCGTCGAGACAAATTTGTTATGCCAAACAAATGTAAAATTAAGTTTTTTTAAATCTCTTTGGCTCTTCGTTTAAAGTTATATTAACTTTTTCTTTTACTTAAGATTTAAAAGCTTTGCTGGAAAGTAATTGAAGAATAGTTGCACAAAAATAAAAAAAAAAGAAGACCTTTAGTTTATGTTGCTAGGACGAAATAAGTTTACTAAAACGGAATGTTTTGTAACAGGTGATTCAAAACTGAAATTCTTTAAAAGTCTCTCTTAGGAACATTTTCCAAGATGTTTATTACCTGCAAGTGGTACGTACACTTATAAAATATTAACTTTGTTTGAAAGTCAAAAGCTGTGCAGTTTAAATTTTTATTGTTAGTTGTCGCTTGATTGTCAATTTTTTTTAAATTTCAATTCAAACAAGTAATGTAATTAGCGATCAAAGCTAAAATTTTCCGAGAGCTTTTTAAAATTCTTTCAATAGTCACGTTCAATCACAATATACATTTTATAGTGAAGTGCCGTCGATTCTTTGAAATTAAAGGCTGTAGTCGATGGTAAACGAGAAATCGTCAATACATGCTATTGAAAACTATTTGTAAGGGCGGTTTTTCTACGTTTCAGTCGTTCTCAGAATTGGAATAAATAGTAAATAATGAAATTAGTAGATCGATAGCTGCGAAGCTACAAATTTAATAATAAACTTACGAATCAGGAAAATTTATGGTCTGAAGAGACCACCTCTAAAAAGTGGACTATGAAATTATTGATGTTTTCGAGAATTTTTAGTACGATCTGTATCACAGTATAGCACATAATCTGAAGAACAGTTTTGATAAATATTTTCAAATCTGGCATTTTATATTGCACCTTTTCATTTATACTAGATGCTGCTTGGAGACCAGTACGAACTCTGCCAAGACCTTCAGAGCTGATGGAAAGAACATGTTAAATCCAAAATAACTAGTTAGGTAAATGCCATAGATTCTACGTTGTCTTATCAGAAATTTCTATAACAGTGGCCATGTAAGTGAAAACACGCTGCAATCAAAAAAACACTTTTTAGAGAGGATTTGGATATCTCATTGTTCAGAATTCCACTTTAATGGTAAGACATTGCAAGAAGATCCACTAAGATTTTTTTCAAGTTTAACGATGTATTTTGGAATGTCTTTGGAGAATAATAAAATAATGACGTACAGATTTATATAGGGTGAACGTTTTCAAAAATGTCAGGGGCATGAGACTAGTAATTCATAATTTTACATTGCGGGCCTATAGAAATATCTGCGCCCCTGAAGCAGTGTAGTCAGTCCGCTTCTGAGCTTAATTACTGAATCTACTCCATCAGATGAGATCAGAACCAAATTTTGACTTCCATATCAACACGGACATTGTAGAGAATTCAATGATCAGTGAAGATTTAAGCTCTGAGTCGGAGAAACTCAGCATCGTCAGCACACTTCAGTATATCTATGCAAGGCGACCCTCAACCATCAGATCTGACTTTGACGCCTAACTCTGATACCAAGGCCTTCAGAGTTGATAGAAGGATCACGCTAAATCCAAAATAGCCGTTAAGTGTCATAGATTTTACTTTACCTCATCAGAAATTTTTATCACAGTGAAACTGCAAGTGAAAACATGCAGCAATGCAAAAATTAGCTTCTTAGATAATTTGGATGGACTGGAGGATTTGTAGAAAAAGAGAAGAAAGTAGAGAAAAAGTGGTTTGTCTGAAGCCTAATTCCCATTTCTTTATATCGGATATGGATATGTTATTGTTCAGAACTCCACATTAATGGTAAGACGTAACAAGAAAATAGTCTAAGATTTTAATGTGAAAATTAATGACCAAACAGTAGTTACAATATAAGCTTCAAAAATTTGAGTTTCAAGATCAATGATGTGTTTCGGAATATCCTTGGAGAGTAAAAAATGAGGTATTGAGTAGATGAATAAAGACTAGCAGAAGATAAATAGTGGAATGTACACTAACTCAACGAGTGCCTTTTTTTGTCTAAAAAATCTACACTTTACTTTAGGGCACCTACTGTGGTACTACTCAATTACTGCATCTACCACATCAGCTGAGATCAGAACTAAATTTTCACTTCTATGTCAGCATAGTCTTTGTAGAGAACTTAATGATCATTGAAAATTTGGCTCTGAGCTGGAGAAACTCAGCATCGTCTCAGCACGCTCCGAAACATCTACGCAAGGCGACCCTCAACCATCAGATCTCCCGGTCAAGACAGTCTCTCAGACTTCTCTCAAAGTCCAAGGCAGTTCACTCTCACCATTGTTACTTCCAACCTGTTTCAGCTACAGCTAAAGGTGGTTGAAAAAGGCTGAAGGTCAAAATAATAGATAAAAATTAATTCCTGGAATCGCAGAACCCGACAGACGCCGGCTAACGTGTTCGCGTCATTCTAAAAAGATCGCACGGGATTATGGGATCCTTCTGATGCTATGTCTACGATAAAATTCAAGGCAAATGGTGATGAAAACGCAAATTAACCTTGACTTGATCAATAGTCCCTAGTAAGTGATTGAGAATTGATGGTCAGTTGTGTCATTGTTTGAACAGCCTATTTAACTTTTTTAGCTAATTGTTGGAGAATGTAGAGGTTGTTTAATTGTAAATGTTAAAAAACAGTGGTAAAAAGCGTTTAAAATGGCGAAACCGACTTTAAAATGGTTCGAATTTAAAGCATAGCTGATGGCATACCGTAAGGAGGATTTTTCTATGAAGATTTTAATATTTTTACCTGTTCCCAGCTGTTGACAACAAAATCCCAACAGCAATTATTGCGGTTGCGAGTCGCTAGTTTACACAGTAAATCGTGACTAATTAAACTGCAGTTTCCGCGTCGCTCGTCACCTTCTAACTGCCCGAGTATCAACATAATCACTCAACAATTATTCAACTCCACAGAACAATTCCAGTGGTAGTTACTGTTCTCTTGTGTTTCTTTCACCAGTTGTTGCTTAAGACTTTGACGATATATCACCTATCGCGGTTTACTTTGCTCAAGCAGAGCGTGATGGCCTTACTAGGGTCACAAAGCCTGCAGAGTTGATATTTTGACTGTTAGTTAGTTAGTTAGTTTAAATAAATTAAAAAACACTTACTACTAGAACAATTTAATCTTGATTACCATGCACATTACCTGTTACTGCTTCTTAAAATATTTTACCACCATATTCCAAAGCACTCTTCGTTTACAGAATTCATTAACTGCTAATTCTGAAGTATCCTAACATTACACTAATATAAGTTAATTTAAAAAAACAGTTTAGTAGTTGGTTTAATAAATGACATAAAATCTTACCTAGCACATTTAAACACAAAAACAGATAAAAATTAACAATTAAAAAAAATTATCCATAACTATAATGTGAAAATTTTGCCAAAATAAAGTTTTAATCCGGATAAAAACTTAAAAATGAGCTCCAAACTAAACTCTCATCTGAAAGTTTAGGTACTCAAAATGATTTTAGTATGCTCTTGAAGATGGATTAAACAAAACTCGTTGGAGAAAAAGCACCATCCTTATAATATTAATCTGTGCCAAATGGAGAATTATAAATGAATTTAATAGATTAATATATAGGTTTTTTTGATTTATAAACTGCTCTACAGTAACTAAATTTTAATCATTTTTGTTTAGATATATAGTTTAGTCTACTTAAGACTTTTTTAATGCATACAACATGCAATTTTATTACTCTATCAAAAATTTTCAATTTTTTTAATAAAAAATTACTAAACACTACATTAAAATTCTATGGTAGCAGGAATAAAATAATTGTTTTTACTTTTTAATGGCATGATTGTTAGGTTTATTAAAAAACAACTTATTTGTACATAAAAAAATAATTAAAAATTTATAATATTTTTAACAAATCTTTAAAAGCTCCTTATCTAATTTTTAGAGTGCACTAAAAACTTAATTAATATTCAAAAATTGCCCCTGTATAATTATTACACAAAATACTTATGTAAAATTAATTATTGTATAAAATTGTAAGTCATATTAACTGTGTATTAACTGTTTTGAAGTATCGTGAATATTATTATAATACAATGAATGACAGTTAAGTCGACTAAACTATTTGCTCGATCAACGGCGCTAACTGCAACAAAAGAAAAATTGTTTATTTTACATTTTCAGTTCAATACATAAACACAAGTAAATATTACGCAATTTATGATGGTATCGAAATAAAAAGAAATTAAACCTCATCATCACAAATCTCGTAATTTGTCCGACATTAACTTTTCCCTTTCGAGACTTCGAAAACTAAAAGCGCTTTAAAGTCCCTTCCACATCGATGAACAAATGAAAATCAGACTTAGTGGAGAATTTCAAAAAAATTATATAAAAATTTGTTGCAAGAAAATTATACGAAATTATTTATTGATGATTGTAGGTCATCGTCGATGTAATCGGTGATCAAAATTGTTATACATCTAGAAGGACTTAGAAAATAAAAATAACTGTTTAATCTATATACCCACTTTTAACAGTTATCTATGATACGTCAGTGAAACGAGAATATTTGAAAGCTCGATTATTCATTTAATGTTTGTGAAAGGGCGTTGTAAGACTGAAAAGCACAATGCACACCAGACCATGGTTCCATGTTTACTAAATGGCATAAAAGACTAACGCTTATGCAACCCAGTTGAGCGCCTTTTCCCAAAAACCAAAGTGAATAACGAAGCTTTTACATGTTCCCGCTTTACTGACAGACCCTGTATAGCGTATAATAATAATATAGTACACTCATTAGGTCTAAATACTCATAATTGGATAAATAGTCGGCTGCGAGTGAATTGACTAGGACCATGAGCTTAGAACCTCATGATCAGAACCATAGAGAGAACCAAGTTACGACAAGTTTTGTTATCGCTTTTCAGTAATTAATACAGAATCATCCAATTAAAATAAGTTTCTTCTTTTGTAATAGAAGACGATTAAAGGGTTTCATTTTAATATTAAATAAGCGATGAAGCTTAGGATGACCATCAGCTGATGGCTAACTATCGATATCTCATTGGTAAATTTTTCTGTCTATATAAATACGCTGCGTAGTTACATACATAGTTATCTTTAGTATTATTATACATTATCTCTGTAAACAACGTCAGGCTAGTACCAAATACTAACAGATAATCATTAAAGGGAATGTCGAGGGTAGAAGCAAAATATAATGGAAGATAATTTCATGGTTACGTATTATGAAAATGAACAGTATCCTAAAAAAACACAAAATGGAGAAGAACATAGTGCACTGCGCGGCATATCCCTTTGGGTGCAACTTGATTGATATACACCTAATACGAATAACGAATGCAAACTTAGCATCTCCAAGAACGTAATAATTTCCACAACTTTTAGCTTGACGTCCAAGTCCAAGTCTAATTAAATCACGCTCTTTATGCTGTACTACTTTACATATTGTTCAGCGCGTTTGTAATTGCAGAATGGGCTCTATATTGTTTTAACACCGATTCGGGAACTGCTAGAAGCCCCTTAACCAACTTAACTTTTTTTCTGTTAAACAGAAGGTTTCTTTTCTGTTGTAGAGGCTATTTTTTCCAAAAGAACTCTTCAGTCACAGTGCAACTTTCAACTAAATTAAGAAACCTCTGAACCATAGTTTAATATAAATTTTCATCAATACGTACAAGGAAAAATACCAGAAAGCAAGACCAGAAATGTTCTATTTGGCGGATGAGTAGCAGAACATTATTTGAAATGACGCTATCAGAAACCAGGTCAATAAGAAAAACACAACGTAATTGACTATATTGATGCTTGAAATGGTAGTGAGATATGCGAATAATAATTGCGAGATAGAAATGAATATCTCTTAATCTATAAACAAAGGAGAAAAAGGCGACCACCTAGAAGCTGGTACAAAGACGTAAAAGAGAGTATGGATAAGTGAGGCTTGAATGACGAAAATTGGGTGGAGACATGAAGATGGAATGTAGAAAGTTCAGTAGGGTCAAGGGCGTATAATACCGCAAAAGAAACGACGGGAATAATACTTAAGCCTTCGACACACACATATGCAGGCCATTCACGTTCACACTTGCCTGAAGGCAGGCTTGCAGGCCAAAAGTGTGCGCGTAAATGTGAAATGATACTCCACCAAACACGATTCATGTAAGTACAAGATATCGCGTCAGTTTTCAGGAGTTGTGCTAGTACAATAAAGCATTTACACTAACTCAGTACCATTAAAATCCAGAATAGGTGCCACGGTCACCCACACACACACATACACATGCATCCATTGTTATCTTTCATTTTCCTGTCATGCAAATTTCAAGTCGCCGCAGATATGTTTCATGCCGAGAGGTGTGACAAATCATCAGTTTTCATCCACAGACGATCGCATTTGTATATTCTGGAAAAATCAAAAAATACAAAGAACAATTTTCTTAAATTAAGGAAAAGGTGTAGTTATTAATTTAATTTTTCTCCTTTTTACCAATAATAAAATGGAGGTAATTTATTATTTTATAAAAAGTAACTTATTTAAATAAATTAAAAAAATTTGCGTTTATCCTGTATATTAAATTATAATAAAAATAGTTGAACAATTTTAGGTATTATTTTCACACAAAAATTACTAGTGAAACAAAAACGAATACCTTATCAGCATTTGGTTTGATAAATGTGCACCTGCATGATAGACACGCTCATCGATAAGTCGCTCACTATCGGTGGTGGAATTAGTTTAATAAAATTGTCTAGGTATTTTTCGAAAATTTATTTAGTTAATTTTTAGTGGGGTAAGGTTAAGACAATAACATTATTTCGTTACAGTGTTTACGGCCTTTTGGATTTATGACGAGAAGTTTCTACATTTCGAGCTGACATCTTCTTAAAGGTTGGTTTCTTATTTCATTTTGTGGTTGTACCGAGCTATTAAAATAATACTGGCTTAGAGAATGCTGTAGAGCGAATGATGTCAAAATAAAAATTGCATCTCCAAGCCTTCTTAAATCCATTCTTACTTTAATTGTCTTATGTCTTATTTGTTCTTATTATCTGTTATCTTACGCATTTCTAATTAAATTATTGAATTTGACTTTTTTTAATCCAATTATCCGAACCTTTGAGGCACCGATAAGGTATTACATTAATTTACTTTTTAGATTTTTTTTTAATTATGAACTGTTTTTCCAGCAAGAATAAAAAGGTTTGCTTTCGATTGAAAAAAAGGTGTTAATTTGATGAGCTTCAAAAACTCCATAGACAATAGACATACCCTGCATTCACACATGTAGCTTTTTCATTTAATTTGCATCACTCTTGATCAGTGGGCCAAATAATTCAAATAATAGGATCCAGCTGAGTCTAGCTACTCTCTAATTATATACAGGGTGGCCATAATCTTGGGTACGTTGGGTAACTAAAAGTTACAAGGTTGGCTAAATTAGCAAAGGGATTATTAATAGTCAAATTCCGTTAAGAAAATAAATTAACATTGTTGCCAAGTTTCCAAGTTAATTGAGAAAATAGGGAAAATAATTTAAATTTCTGTTGTATCTATCTCGTTTGTTATTGGAAATAGAATAGACGGTTTTTACGGATAATTTTAAGAAAAATAATGTAAGCTTACCAAAAAAAATTAAAGTACCGAGTTTTAACCCAAGTTTGCATTTTATTCAAATGGCAATATAAAATTAACAGTGCTGAAATACTTCACAAAATGCAAACATTTCAAGACCTGTCGTTTATTCTTATAAAGATAAAATTCATAAAAGTAGTTTTCAACATTCGTGCTCGTGCTCGTGCTCGTGCTCGTGCTCGTGCTCGTGCTCGTGCTCGTGCTCGTGCTCGTGCTCGTGCTCGTGCTCGTGCTCGTGCTCGTGCTCGTGCTCAGTTAGTTTTGAAAAGTTGCATAACAGATCCACAGGCACTCTTGAGTGTATTTCTTTACAAGAATTTACTAGAGACAATCGAATCCGCTTTAACGCATTTATGAGGGCAATAATTTTAACTTTTAAGATTCATAAGAAACTACGCGGTATTTGTAAGTTTAATAAAATTTAAAGTAAACGCAGACTTGAAAAAAATTGATTAAAAAACTTTGTAAAAGTTTTCTAACACCGGCGCTATTTACAAACACTTAAAGCATTAATTACTTTGTGTCGATTTTACACAAACTTAAACTTGAACACAGTGAACGCCCAGATTTGGTCAACGAGCTACAATTCTTTTTGCAAAATCTTTATCTAATTTTTGTAATTTTTGGTACTAATACTGTAATAACCCACTCAAATTATACAAAAAAGAGGCTTCACTTCCAAAAAAAATAGTATCAAGCTGAATTTTTGCACGAGACTTTTGAAAAGTCTCCATCGATATCTAAACTTCAATCGCCTTGGAAGGTAACAAAAATACCTGTTTTTTAAATATCTAACTTCCTATTGGTTTTTCGGAAAAATATTTCATACACAAATTATAGAGGAAGTAACTATCTATAAAAAAGATGTTCTGCCCTTTTTCAAAATACTTAATAATTTTTGAGAAAAATGTTATTGAAAGTGGACCTATTTTGAACATACTGCAGTACCCATGGTTGCGCGATCAAAGTGATACTGAACACCCTATTTTACATCACTACCTATCAGATCTAGAAAAAAACAAAAAATACGTGGTTGCAGAGAATATTTTCAGGTTTAGATTACATGCATAATATTCGGATTTTCAGTAATTTATCATGGAGAAAAAAATTATTGAATGTAAAATAAGTATCGGGTCCCAAACAAAAAAGAGTTAAAATAACGGAATTATTGTTACAAAAAAGGCTTGTTTAACTTTGTCTAGGTACCTCTAATATTTGACATAGCTGTAATTTTAAAATCATCACCTCAGTTGTGATCGCTTTGTATTTTGTATCTAAATTGCTTTACTTCTTACCCAAGCTAAATATTTGAAATTACTTAAATACAGTTAGTAGATCAAGAGTAGAGCCTAAACTAACATGTTAACTTAGGACTATTAAGATTCGTAAGTAAATAGGAGCCACTCTGTATACACTCAACAAAAAACATTAATTAACTTTCCCTCTCCACAAGCTTTAATTTTCAGCAATAAAAATGCGAGATATCATTACAGTTTCTTTGAGAAAAATAAATAAAAAAGAACTTTAAGTGCGAGTTACTAGAAAAGTACTTATAGGCACGCCTTCATTTTCTTTAAAAGCACTTTACGTTTCTGGAGGCTTTATTTTCTCTAATAACATCTTTATCAGACACTTCAACCATCTTAACAAGAATAGTTTTTCTACTCGTTTAGTCATGTCAAAGTTGATGTGAAATCATTAAACTTATAAAACTACACGGTTCAAGAACACCCACAGTCATCTATCATTTCTGTTGACTTCTTAAGCTGAATAAAACACATTAAGACAATTAATAAATGATTTTAAGCTCAAGCGAATCCCTCTTTGGGAAATTTATATCTTTCAGAGGTTGGAGTTTTATTAAATTTTAGTTTGTTGTTTAAATTGAAAATTGCCTCAGTTTCTTTTTGAAATTAAAAAAAAAATTGTCTGACCTCATTTAGCCAACAATTTTATTATCTTTGTTATGAATTATCAACGAATAAATACAGAGTGGCTCAACAGGGTGGTGTACCAGCTTGAAATGGCCTTTATTATGTATAACAAAATAACAAAAGAAGTTTACATGTCATTTTTTACTGTTTTTACTTTAATTTTCCTATAGTTACACTTTTTTGTCTTAGGACACAAAATACTCATTTTACACTCACTTTTGAGGGCGTAAAATAATGCTTATTAATCAGATTGTACAAAAAACAAATTGTATCGTACTGCAACACAGATCTCTGATGACGAGCGGTGGGAATACGTAGATACCTAAATTGGTATTTATACTAATATATTTTACTAAACCCATTAATCTCCTTTGATATATTTTTGTGTAAAAGTCAATATACGAGCAAAGTAACATTTTGGGGTGACATTGTTTCAATGGAGTTAGTGACACATACTCGACTCTATTACTTGTTAATTTGACAGTAGTTAATATCGCGACTTTATTTACACTGGGAATCTAAATATTTGATAGGTTGTATTTTACTAGAGTTCGTTTAATTTACTGCTTTTAATTTCTTGTTGTGTGCAAAAATTGAAACCTTTTAGAACACTATACAGTTTCAAACTGAAACACAAGTATTAAAATAAGGTTTAGAGTTAAAAGCTTTTGTTTGGTACGTATATGTTTAATTATGCACTTCTATGTAATAGCTAATGATGTTTTAACAATATATTATTCTCTACGCCACTAAATAACTTTATTATGTTTCTATAAATTTGAATTTTGATGCAATTCAGAATGACCGTAGTGCATAAATTCGTTTAAATATTAAAATTACATTTACCTAGTTGCAAGGTTTATGTTATACGTTAACTCAGCTAAAGCTTCTGAAAATAACATCCACTGTAGTCTTCTTAATAATAATAAACTACTTTTTTGGTAAACCAAAAATGGCACTTTTGTAAAAATTTATTTTTATTACGTAGGTATTACGAATTAAGTCAGTTTTTTTTCAAAATAAAGTATATCATGAAAATTAAGTTTTTTCGCATTCATTAATTTTTTTCTGCATGATAAATTTCTGAATATCTAAATATTATGCATGTAATTTAAAGCTGAAAATGTCCTCTTCAAGCACGTGTTTTTTGTATTTCTCTAGATCTGATAGCTAATGAGTAATTTCCAATAACGTAAAATAAGGCGTTCAGTATCACTTACATCGTATGTACAAAATAGGTTAACTATCAATAACATTTTTCTCAAAAACTATTAAATATTTTAAAAAAGAGAATAACATATTTTTTATAACCAATTACCTCCTCTATCATTTTTATAAAACATTTTTTCCAAAAATCCAATAGTAAGCGAGATATTTAGAAAAAGGTCGTTTTCGTGACCTTCGATCTCGAATAACCATTGTGGCTCACATGAAATCGATGGGTATTTTTTACATGTTGTATTTAACTGTCTAATAAAGGTATATGCAGAAATTCAGCTTAATACTATTATTTCCGAAGAAAAATCCTAATTTGGTTGAACTATTAATATCTATAAAACCAATAGTGTAAAACTTGAGAGCTCTTTTATAAGAGCTCACATTCTTTTATCGCAAAGTTGTAGTCCTACTCTTTAATTTTAACATTTTAATGCCCGTTTGCACCGATAACAGATTAACTGACAGATAATTTATCTGGCGGATAAGTTGTAAAAATATATTTTATTTGCCTCATAAATTAAAATCGGTGCAAAAGACCATAAGTAGCAGGTACCTTTGTAAGTAGGTATGGGGGGCTTTGGGCCAGACAGAGGAGTGGGGGTAGGCCCCGCCCCTCGCCCAGGGGTGGGGATAAGCCCCGCCCATTGACCTTGACCTTGAATTGAATTTGTTGAATTTATTCGTCAGTTATATGATTTATCCTACAGTTAGGTGGAGGTGTAAGATTTTTGACAACTTATCCGCCAGATAAACTATCTGTTAGTTTATCTGTAAGCGGCGCAAACGTCCATAAGTAAAATCATTTTTTGGTATGGTAATCAGTTCAATAAAAATGCTCCTGAAAAATTCTGGATCTCTGTTAACGATTTAAATGGGGAGAGGGTCTAGCTAAGAAAATTCTAAGCACATTATTATTATTTTCTACGCCATATCTTTGCAAAGCAGGATTTTCAACGATAAGTAGAAAAGGAGATGCGAGTGGCTTTATCATTTATATTTCTCTCGGGCTCAATTTTGCTGAAATTTGCAAAGATCTCAAGCTCATGTATCGCATTAAATATGAGAAATTTTTGAAGTATTGTAATTTTAAATGATTTTTAATGAGCTTTGGTTTTTCAGCTCAAAATAGTCGTGCTAACGTGAAGTTGGCACGCCAAAGTTGACCCTTTTTATTAGAGTTAAATATAAAAACCCAAAAATTACAAATAGGTGGAATAAGGAGCCCAAAATTATGAGTCCACTTTTAATTTTTGAGCTCAAAATGGCCATGCTGACGTGAAGTTGGCACGTCAAGGTCAACCCTTAGTATTACCATTAAATAATATTTTTGAGTTCAAAAATTTTTGGGCTCCTATGAGCCCAAAAATAAAAAAACAGGTGGAATGGAGAGCCCAAAATTTTGAGCCTACTTTTGATTTTTGAGCTTAAAATGGCCATGCTGACGTGAAATTGGCAGGGCCAAAGTTAACCGTTGTTATTAGGGTTAAATATAGGAGCCAAAAAATTAAAAATAGGTAGAATGAAAAGCCCAAATATATAAGCCTACTTTTGATTTGTGGATTCAAAACGGCCGTACTAACTTTACCCATCTGCCCGGGATACGATTCCGTTTTTTCTCTTCACTAATGGAGTTATTTTTGCGAGAAATGTTTTTTTTTATTGCGCCTTTGATTTCAAAAAAGTTGGTTACCCCTGCTTAAAACCTTATTTTGAATTGTGAGCGTTCCGCGAAAAAAAAAGTCAAAATATTCCCGGACTTCAAAAAGATTGAGAACCAAGGCTCTAGAGCCTTTATTTACGATTGCTCATTGTGAATCAGGCGGTAGCATAAAAGAGTCCTCTCATGTACAGTTGAACGCAGCTTTAAGAAAATTTTGAAGTTCGACAAAGTCTAGTACACACCTTTTTACTTTATTGTAAAAAGTAAGTAAAGGTGGCCCACTTACTTGAGCCACCCAGTCGTGTCCAGTCGTACCCAGCCCACTATGCTACCTCTTCCTTATGCTCGAGTATTGATTTTATTTGCTTATTAAGTCCATAACTAACTATGTCTTTTGAATGCATTGTTAGAACCTCGTCAGTGTGTTTTATTTGGTGGTTTATTCAAATATCATTAGTTATTGACTTTTACGATATTATACATACAGATTATAAAATTATCTCCTGTTGAGATACAAAGTTAAATTCTAGAAACAAAACTTTGTAAAGATTTCAACAAAAAGAGACATTGCTTAAAGAAACGAGTTTTCTTAAGATTCTTGCGATACTTTTTATTTAATTTTCAGCAGATGTGTAAAATTGGCAGAAAAAAAGGTAAACGGAATAAACTGTTTTTATTTTAACATTTTGAGAAATCTTGAGAAAACATATAGTCGAATTTTTTAAAGACTACCGACACGTGACTTTTAAAATATTCAATAAATAATTAATTTAATTATAAATTTTCTAAATAAATATTAATATATTTATACAATAAATGTATTAACTAAATTAAATAATTAAACTCACGAAATAAGTCGTTTTAATCTTTTTTTTATACATATCAAGCTGGTCACGTGTCGGTAGTCTTTAAAAAATCCGACTATACATAATATTATACAGTCATATAATAAGTCAATAGTATCTCGTTGTTGGCTGTATCAGACTACTCTAGATAACGCCTGAAGGAGCCATTTAGCTGTCCGTTTCTCAAATTTACATGCGACTCTAGTATCTCTCTTGTCAAATCCTTTGAAGTTTGCACCAATGAATGTCGCTCTTTCCTTAATTTTTAAACCTTTATTACAATCAAACGCTTATGAGCAATTGAGATTCGGGATTTATGTATTTCATGTTTACTGAAAAGCTTTTATACTACAGCTAACTGCAACTACATTTTTTCGTATTTACTACAAGTTCAAGGGAACTGGAGCGTTAAACTCGATTCGGGAATAGAAAATCCGCTTTTCTACTCAAAATTTTTAATGACAAGTTGAGTCTTTTCTCTCAAACCTACGTCTAAAAATTTTTCAACTGTTCAATAATAAACAACAATTTTCTTTTACGAATTTTTAATTATTTTTAAACTGAGCCTTTAGACGAATTCACTTCAATCTGCAGCTTCTTTAGCATCATGAGCTTAGTAAGTTGAAATCGAAAAAAATAATTTTCTTGCAAAAATTTCCCTTACCAATGGTCGATGTTAGTGAAAAAGCATTTTATGGCCAAGCGTTGGTTGTTGAGTTAAAATTTTCCGCAAACAAATGCTTGCTCGTTCCCTATTCGGGGTGCTCACTATAAGCGGTGAGTGCTGGCTGGCACCTCTTCGCTCTTTTGGCAAATACTTTTAAAACAATGTCAAAAGTTTACGTGAATAAACTTTTTTAGAAGTCGATTAATTTAAAAAAAATTAACCTGTGACCTAAAAGAAAAATAATTTTCCTTCAACTTGAAATTCGTTTAAATTCTTGGTAAATTTACTCTCTAATTCCAACACCTATTATTCTCTTCTAAACCTCTTTAAATCTTTTTTGTCCAATTTAAAATTAATAATGTATAATAATTCACTTTTGGGGAAATATAATGAGAAAATTTATTTTTAATAAATTTCTGCAAAAGGATTTTAATGCAAAATTTGCATTCGTTTTATAATTGAATATTAAATATGCACTAAAAAATCAGTTTGATATAATAGTGCTATTATTCGTTTTATTTTCTAAATAAATAAAATTTGTAATAAAAAAATAGATCATTGTTTACTATAAAATCCATCAGATCTCTTCTATTATGCTCTATTTATAGAATTCATATACTTTTGTGTTTTATGGGTACAATAAAGATCGTTTCTGGGTTAACGTTGAATGATAGAATGACAAAAACAAAAGGAAATTTAAACTTCTTAAGAAAAATAATAAAAGGGAAAAATTCTTAATATAAATTATATTTATTTTTAAACGCTTGCAACTGAAATCTACAACCGAGATGATTTGAAATTGTAATTTTAATTTCTTATAAACATTTGCAAATAATTTTTTACTTCTTTGCATCCACAATCTAACGCATTGTAATGCAGGCACGAAAAATTGAAAATGACTCAAAAAACTGAGGTGGGCACAACAAAAAGGGGTGGAGTGGTTCAACACCAAGCACGGTTAAAATACAAAAATATTCTGTTTCACATAAAAAATTCAGTTTCTTTCATTTTTATAAATATTTGTTAGTCTCTTGATACGTAAATTATATCCAAAATTTATCAGAATCAAATATTCTGTTTTATGTTGAAGTTTCTTTCTTAGATATTCTTGCATAAATGTAGCTTTTCAAGTTAACAGAAACCACATTTTCAAACTTTTCCATCTTTTAAGTTATACTTTCAGCTTTAAGAATTTTTTGGCTCTTGGTTTATACTTTTGCCAATATCGATAGACGAGGAATAAATTTGAGATTATATCAAAAATATTGTTTTAAAATAGTTGCTAAAATTTAAAATGTATTATGCTGAAGAACTCTGCAAATAATTGGTTTACAAGACTTTCTTTGTCTATATCAAGTTATTCGTAGTTCAACAAAGGTCGGTTCCAATGCCCTTTTCCTTTTTTCTTTTTTTCTACAGAAAATTCTGAAAGACTGAAATTTTCTTTTATTTATCTCCATGAACTTTTACCTTATTAGTTGTCATGATTCAGGCATTGACATCTTGGTTTCTTAAGAAAATAATGTTTAGTAGCTCAAAAGATGAACTCGTCAATTGATTGTTCCATTCCAGGAATTAATATTTTTTATTTATACGCAGAAACTCTTCCATCTGAAGCAAATCATCATTAGCACGTGTCCCGACTAAAATTAGAGCACCCCTACGCGAACAGGTTTAAAAATGCTCAAATCAATACCGTGGTAGGTGGTACACTGTTTTCAAATTTTTAAATTTATATATTTAGTGTTCCTAAATATCGTAGTCTTGAAGTGTGCCCCAAATTGCACATTTAGTAAAGTAATTGGGTTATTATATAACGCTTTTTGATATGAAGTTATTTTATGAACCACTTCGCTGGATCCCTTCAGTATGCCGTAAGTCAAAAAGCTAACAATTGCTTTTAAGAAGACAGGGCAGTATTTACAAATAATAATAGGATCTGACTTTACGATTAGTACGTATATTTGATGAACAGGGACACATTGAAGAACTACCTATTATTCAGCAAAGAAATGGCGATTTTCAAAGCATTTACCCCATAATTCTGGACGGCAAGCTATTAGAAGCTTACCAGCTCAACACTTGAAACGTTTGGTTTAGTTTAACCGACCTCAGGTGTATTCTCTACGCAAGCCGCTAATTTTTAGCAGCTGCTATTTTTCTAACGCCCGATAAAATTAGATTGCTATTCTATAAACTTCATTTTGCTAAAATATTAGCAGATATCGCTAAAATGTCCCGCTAAAGTGATATAAATCAACGGATAGAAAATACATGCCGTTATTTTTTAACTTGACATTTGTTCTTGGGTAATAAACAAAAACATGGCTTTTCCAAACATATTTGGAATATTAGGGATCGATGAATATCGCCAATTACAGGAAAGGTAAATATCTACTTATAATAATTACGAAATGTAGTTGATTTTTACTTATTGAAAAAAATATTTTTGTAGAAATGACCTACGAATCCAAAGGAGAAATTTGCGTGATACGAGCGATCCCTTTTCAATGCCGAATTACGCGTTCATTAAAGCTTTCCGAGTAAATAAAGATGCGGCAAGATATATAATAGATACTCTTCAAGTAGTTTTGCCTAATGCTACCAGGGTGACTGCTATTCCAAATTATTTAAAAATTCTATGTGCTATCCACTTTTTTGGACACGGCAGTTACCAGTTTGATGTGGGGCATGGCTTCCAATTTGGACTGAGTCAACCTTCTGTCAGCCGATGTATCGAAACAGTATCAAATGCCATTACTAGGCATATGGTAGACCAGTGGATTAAATTTCCCACAACACGTTTCGAAAAAGAAAAAATTAAAAATGGCTTATTTGAAAAATATAACTTTCCAAAATGTATTGGTGCTATAGATGGAACTCATATAGCTATAATAGCACCGCCATCTGAACACCCAGTTCACCCAGCTGCACCGTATTTCAATAGAAAAGGGTATTGCAGTGTAAATACACAAATTATAGCGGATCATGAGTTACGTATTTTAAATATGAACGCAAGATTTCCAGGCTCTACGCATGACTCAGCAATTTGGATGATGTCTTCCATAAAGCAGCATCTTCAAAATGAATATATAAATGGTGATGACAGTGTCTTAATTGGTGACTCAGGTTATCCTAGTGAACCTTGGCTACTGGTCCCTTTTGAAGGAGTTGAAGAAAACACTCCAAACTACCGGTATAACAACAGTCATAAAGTAGCAAGAAATGTAATAGAAAGATTGAATGGTGTGCTCAAAGGTCGGTTTCGTTGTTTATTAAAACATAGAACTCTGAATTATAATCCCGTAAAAGCTGCAAAAATTATTTATAGTTGTGGTGTTTTACATAACATAGCAATTTATTTTAAAAACGATATGCCTCAAGAAGACCAATCTGATGATAGTGATGATGAAAATGACAACGAAAATATTAATAGAATTGATAATGTAGACAATTTAGATTGGGCTCATCAAGGTAGAAATGTGCGTGCTCAAATTGTTGATATGTATTTTAATTAAATGTAAAATAAAAAAAATTATTATAATTTCGAACTTCAGTAACTGTTATAACAAAACACTTAAAATAACTTAAATATTTATTGTAGATCTTTCCTACTACCATTAACTTCTCTCACTGCCGCTGCTAACTCGAGTAAGGCATTTGCAATGTTTTTATTTGACTCGGCCAGATTTGTCATTGCAACATTATTCGAGTCAATTAATGTTTTCAAAATTTGGGAGTTATCGCTCCTTTTTCTCTTATAGGAGTAATATTTACTTATATTGTTATTTGGGATTTCTGTTATTACTGTTGAACAGCTGGGTGCATCGATCTACAGAAAAGTCATTTTTAGTATACCTATTGCTTCAAGTAAAAAAAAGTTCTAGTTTTCTAGCTTGAAAATCTACTTCTCTGACTAGTTAAACATGCTATTTTTTAGTGAACTTAGTTAAAAAAATAAAATCGTCAATTCAAAATTTGTCCTAAAGTAATTGGAAATGAAAAATAATAACCTTTTCTTCACAAGGAAATGTCATAATATTTTCGTCGAATGATGAATTCATTTCCCACTGGATTTCTTCTTGTTCTTGTCCTCTGTTACTAATTTGTAATCCCGGTTCTTCTAATCCTGGTACACCGGTGATAACAACTTTCGATATTATGTTTATTAGCCTCTCTTCTATGTCTGTTAAATCTTTATTTTTCTTTGGCCCACCTCCAGTCCCTTGTGCTTCTACTGCTAAATCTCTAGCTTTCTTTTTTATTTTTGTTTTTAATTCACTTACAGCCTTAAAATTTGAATTTTATGTTAAAAATGTAGTCATCTACTTTTATTAAAACAATAAAAGATGTTAAACTTATTTGCTTACTTCTTTCCACTGATCAACAGTTTTACTTGGACCAAGTGCATCCTTATTTAACAATGTGCCCAGAGAAATCCATTTATTTTTTACTAATTCAAAATTTTTGGCGTCAAGTCCAGCACTGTTGACTAATTCTCGATTCTCTTCTAAATAACCAATGAGAATTTCTTTTTGCTTTTTTGTCATCCGTTTGGTACGCGACATTGTAAGTTTATTTAAAGGTAATTAATTTAAATTAAATAAGAAATACACAAAGTGCATGTGCATACAACTGAATTTGACGTTTATTTTTTAGTTGTTATGGATACATAAAATCTTTTTATATTTTAGCGTATATCCGGTGCAACCTGCTAAATTAAACTAATATAGCGATCTGCTAAAAATTGATGATAGAGAATAAGTAATTCCGCTTTGAAATTTAACGGTCCGCTAGTTTTACAAATATTTAACGGCTGCTAAAATTAGCGGCTTGCATAGAGAATACACCTGCTTACTTAGCTGTTATATCTTTCAAAATCCCTATTCTGTGCATCGTATCACGTGCAGATTCTATCGTATTATTTGATTTGAGTCTCGTGTATTTGATAACGCTTACATATAGCGTGCTGTTCGGTTCTGCAAGTCCAATTTAGTTCCACACCAAATGAAAAGGTGTACTGTACGTGATATCCTTGAGCAATTATAACAAGCAATATTTGCTCAACTAATTAGCCATTTTATTGCTTTCATTTTAAGCCAGTCACGTGCATTTTTTAGCCGAGACAGTAAATCTAGACAAGATGGTAAATTTGCAAGTCTCCAGTGCGAACAAATAATTTTTATTAGGTCGTTTAAAATTATTAACATTAATTTTAATTTTTTATTTAATATTTTCGTGGATTGAAGGACTAATTTTAGAGTAGTTTCAACGAAAGGAAAGCCGACCATGCGATTACCGTTAAAGTTGCACAGTATAGTGTTGTACTGTCACCACTGGACTTTGAAGCCAGACCTCGCGCAGATTTAGTCACGTGGTATGATTTTCTTTTATTGGGACTACTCTAATAGTAAGTGTACCATTACTTCTGCTGTCTAGACGCTTCTATGCATATTCATGTTCATCTTCAATAAAATCAAACTTGCCAATCGGCAAAAGAAGAAATAACAGACTGAACTAGGTTAGGTTAGATGAAGTTCAATAAGGTTAGGTTAGGCTGAATATAATCGAATATTGTTGGTTGAATGCAATTATTATCTTGGGACTGTCGTTCAAAAGCAGGACTGGATTAGGCTTTATGACAGGCCTGGATTCAACGATACTTTTCTTTTTAATCGTAATTTTACCAATCATACAACTGAAGAATTGCGAATTCAGAGAAAGGACGAGACTGGCGTGACTGACGAGTCGGGATAATTAACGTCGTTATCACCTTCTACAACATTTTGTAAATTAGCGTCCCGTACGTACCTAGCTAGCAACTATCAGATCCTCCAGTAGGATATAGAGAAAGTGACAGATATTTTTCCATTTATAATTATTTTAACTTCCAGTCTATTACAACCACCGAACCACCTTCAGTATTAACTAAAATATCCCTACAGTATTTTCAGTAGAAGTAGATATTTAATTTTGTATAGGACGATTGAAAGTTTTTTCATTTTTATTAGTACATATCAGTTTTTTCAGTTATCGCCGAAGGCAACCGAAACAAATTGAAAAATAAAATAATTTTATTGCATTACAACAAGAATAGAGAATAAAAAAGAAAGAATTTTTAAATCATGATTTACTACGACTTTAAAAAGGGCTCTAGTGTTTATGAGTTACGGAAAAGCGTAAGTGAATTCTACTTTTGGTGGATGATCCCCTTTTTGAGCAACGAGATATACCGCTGCGCTGTTACAAAAAATTTGAGCAAGGTGTATGTACTGTTCAGGTGTTTAGCATCAACAAGGTGCCTGGTCGTCCTCCAACAATTGAAAAGAGCAGCAAAGTTACATAAGTAATGATAGACCTGCCTGGTCCAACACCTGCAGATTAAACAAATGTAACTCGCTTTGTTCCTCACAAACTCACATAGTTACAAAAATCAGAACGTGTAAGAATTTTCCAACAAAACCTGTAATTTTTAAATAATGGCGGTCATCGAGGGCTTTCCAAGATTGTAATAAGCGACGAAACCTACATACTATTTTTCGCTGTGCCTACTTGATAAGAGAGAGGTTAGTATCGGCTTACGAAGAAGTACACTGAGCTCGCCAGAGTCGTCAGATTAGAAGATCAGAAGACAGCCGTAGCTACCTGATATGTAGACAATTGTTTGCCAGAAGTATTCCAAAACCTTCCAAGGAAACAAATGTTGTTGCTACACGATTATCCACCTTCTCATACAGCAGCTCTAACTACGCTGTATTTAGTACGAAGTAAAATTAAGACCACAGAACATCCGCCATATTCTTCTGATTTAGCTATGTCTTACTTTTGGCGCTTCCTTAGACTTAAAAAAATCCACGTCGCCAAAAATTTTATTCAGAGGAAGAGATCTTCGTATGTTGCTGCCATGACGTATTTTGAAAGCCTTAGAAAAGAATCCTAACTGTTAGTTTTTACACAATGGATAGAAAAAATGATGAAGAGTGTTATAGTCGAAGAGAACTACATATTTTTCTGAAATGTAACAGTTTTTCTTATTCTCAATAAATTCATCTTCACTCTCGCTTATAACGTATGTACGAGCAATTTTAAAAATGTGTATTCAAGCGTGCACATTCCACATATGTTGCCGATTTTTCCCAACTCATACTTCACAACTTTTGTAATTGAGGAATTCCAGCCTACATTTTGCCAAAATACTTAAAACTTTGAGTATAAGAAAATGTTAACGTTCACCAACCTCATAGTTACAAACCTGTGGAAACGATTCTAAATGATATAAAAATATAAACGTGGATGAGCGATAGATTTTTCAAAAATATTGTTATGGAATGTGACAAATTTAAATAACAAAATGATACTGGAATATAGTTGCGAAATGTCATAACCCTGCGAGCTACAAAAAAACACTCTAGAGAGTGAAGAAACGCGAAAAGCTTTAACAATATGAAAATGAAGTAGAGAGGTGATTGTGAACATCATAACTGATTACTCCTAGACGTTGAGAAGTAGGTAAAAGTGCACAGAGAAGGTGTAGCGAGTGTTTACAAATTTCTGCATAAATTGGAACTTTGTTATGGATTAAATTCAGTTTGAGGATTTGTGAAAAAATATGTGACAAAGAGAAATTTTTAATTTAACATTAAAAAATTATTTTTAAAACGCCTTTTCACAACGAAAGCTTATTTTTTTGTTGGTAACATAATAAGCTGTTAAGTCTGAAAATTTAAATAAAAAATGCGATCCTAAAAGATTTATAATCATTCATCATGTGGTTTTCTAAAGCTTTTATAATTAAAATACATTAAAATGACATATTTGGCTAAACATTTTAAATATAATAGAATAATTAAGGAGCTAAATTTATTTTCTAAGTCCTATCAAACTCTTAATTGAGTTTCTAAAAAGTTAATATCAGCCAAAACGTTGCCAATAGTTTTATCGAAACTAATTTTCTCCCAAAGTCTAAAAGTTTATTTAAGTCGGTAAACGTAATTTATAACTCGTAGTAATAAAATATAGCATCTATAAATGTAATTAATTTACAATGCATACCTCTTTCTGGGACGGGATCTCTAACACTGTCAAGTCGCAATTCTGCAAATTCCTGATACATATCAGCCACCTGAGCTTCGCATCGTAGGATTAATCGACCGCCGTTGAAATGCACTTCGGATAAGGGAAGTTCCAACGACAAATCGCTCCAGAGCATATCTTGATACTGTTGAGCCGTTAGGGGATTACTTCGCGCGACCTAAATTAAAGAATAAAGTGATTTATTTGTAGGTTTTGCACAAGCTTTTTTTTTGTTATTTATTACCGTTTTATTATTTAGTGTGAATATGAGCGTCGCTGGTGGTCGAGACGGTGGAGACGAACAATTTGCTTTTAAAACGTCACCATAATCTAAAGGTTCGCTCGTAACGCTCATTGTTGGAGGATCCTTTGGGAGTTCTGAAATAAATTAAAACTTGTAATTTATAGGATATTCTGTTAACCTTTTACATCTACATGCTGAACGTTAAGCACTAAATCATGTATTTACCAAATATTGTATGAATAATTTATGAAGAAAGATCCCTAGTTAGGCGGAAAATTTAATTTCTTACATGGGCGGAAGTATTACAGAGCAATTTCCAATCTTAACTCGAATCTTGTAAAAGAAATTTCAAAGTAAATCACAAATAAAATAAATTTCCTTTTAAATTATTAGCTCTTCTAATTTTTTAATAATTTTAAACTCGTGGTTATCATCGAGTTTACCTCAGCTTATTTGTTTCCAAAGTTAAATACGTAGCTTAATTTTCAATTAAAACTTTTAAGGAGGTTGCATTACAATGGGTTTTTAGTTAAAGTAAACAAGAATGAATCAGCAGCGACGGATTAAGGTCTGCCATGGCCATGGACTATTAATTAATCCAGAACTCTACAGCCCTACAAATTATTCCAAGAATTTTTTAATTTATTGGGAAAAACATAAAAAAGTTTCAACATTCAATTTATTACCACTCCATTGCCACTTGACACCCCTAAAGGGAACTAAAAGTCTCCTGATGGAGACTATATTTTGAAATTTAGTAATTGTTGATCACTGTAATTAAAACAATAGAGATTGGGGTGTCCAAGTACCCCAGCATACCAGTTAATGTGGTCAAATTTTCTATTCTTTAGAATCACGCTGTATCACCATTTGAATTATTAAATTTCGTCCAGTTAGGGCTGCTGTTTAGCCTGAGACACCGAACTATTTATAACCTCTTTTTCCCCCTCATTTTAATCCGGAAATGGAGTAGATATATTAATATTTAATTGTATTTTTATTTTGTGAATTAAATGATGATAAAATTTGAGTCAGCAAATTTTTGTTTTTCAGCAACCACTTGAAAATATCTCACTAATTTATCAAAAAGGAACAGCCAATATTTTGTGCATTTATCAAAATCTTGGCAAGTTAGACGATAGGTGTGCTTTATACTAGACACGTCACTTTAGAAATTAATCGCTTTATAATACAAGGAATAAGTATTGAACATTGCCTTGTTATAAACGAAATAATAGTTGATGACAAAAAAGAAAATAATGCCACTCGTTTCACTCGGCTAAACAGAAAATGTAATTGATATGATATTGAAAATCGTTTTGCAATACTTTTTTTGATTTTAATAAATAAAATAAACATGAAATATTTGAAAATTTTACACGTGTCGACAAAGTGATTGATTGTTATAAAAATTGTAAATTTAAAAAACTTCTTCCAAATTTTGTTATAAAAGTATGCGAATTTTAAGGGGCTGTTTTGCAAGTTCTTATTGATCTAAAAACTGTAACAGACATTGAAAGCAAAACCAATTTCTTGTATAAAAAATGAAAAATTTATTTTACAAGTGTAGCCGATATTGGGTTTTACTTGAGGGTTAACTCTTTTTAAACTATAGAAAGCCTTTCGATAAAAACTGCTCTATATTCCAGCTTACGATGATAATAATAAATTATGTACGAAAACTGATCGATGAAATAAATAAGTCCCAGGAGCTTTTGCAAGTGGTCACAGCCAGAGCAGCTGTCAAACCACTCAATAAAGGTAATTGAAGGATCAACTTTCAATTACCCAGCATTACAAGATGAATTTGGTTATCAAATACCTCGGTTTTAAAAAGGATTTGAAATATGAAGTAATTTTTAAACGTTATTCAGTTTTAATTGTGTATGTGGAAAATTCTTTGTAATGTCATATTAGAGGTGATTAAAAACTACCACGGTACTAAATTGAACATTTACATTATGTCTTGAATATCTTAGAATTATGAACTCTATTAGCGATTTTTGCAGGCGAATATCTCAAAAACAATAAGGAACAGAAAAAAATAAAGTCAAGCAATCTTGTAGGCAATTTTATAAGCTTTTATTTTGCTAAATATTTTTTTCTCTAGGACTCACTGTTTTTGAGATATAAGCGAAAACTCCAAAAAGGGGACCTTTTCACACACTCCATCTCTTAGCCTTGCACTGCAACAAAGATTCCCGATGGCGAGCGGTAGGAATAAGTTCGAAAAGATTTGGCCACGCCCCTTTAATAATTTAAATACTATTACTGCTGCGTTGGTGGGGATAAATACCAAGACCGTGGACAAAAATTTTGACGAACAACGTGACAAAAAGTTTTTTTCATACATTTTAACGGTATTTGCGGGCGGATATCTCAAAACTATATAGAATAGAAAAAAAAACAATTTGGTAGAGAATTTTATAAGCTTTTATTTTATAAAGTACAAATTTTTCTCTAGGACTCGCCGTTTTAGAGATATAAGCGACAATTCAAAAAACGGGACCTTTTCACACCTTCCATCTCTTACCCGTGAACTGTAACAAAGATCGCTGATGGCGAGTGGTAGGGATAAGTTTGCGCAGATTTAGCCACGCCTCTTTCATAACTTAAATACCATTACTGCTGTGTTGGTGGGGAAAAATAGATAAATACCAAAACCGGGGACAAAAGTTTGATGAACAAACGTGACAAAAGGTTTTTTCATACATTAATGATATTTGCCGAAGGATATCTCAAAAAATATAAGAAATAGAAAAGAAATAAATAAAAACAATCTTGTAGGAAATTTAATAAGCTTTCATTCTTCTAAGAACAATTTTTACCCTATGACCCGCCGTTTTCGAGATATGAGCGAAAACCAAAAAAACGAGACATTTCTACTCTCCCCTCTACCTTAGAGCGGTTTTAGATGGACTAAATATCGTATTAACTTGTTAGTACTAAATTAACTTACGGAGTAAAAGCAAGGGAATCTAAGCTTTAACGTCGTGCACGGTCGTGCGTCAAAATTTCTACGCACGGCGTTAAAGATTAGATTCCCTTGCTTTTGCTCTTTGAATTGATTCAGTACTAACAGTTAGTACGATATTTAGTCCATCTAAAACGACCCTTAGCCACACTTTTAGCTATAACTAGAGACTTCTAGAATTTATACCTTTTAACTACTCCAAACACATTCCTGAAAAAAAATTCCACCCTCTTCCATGTGTCCTCTATAACTCCGTCGTTAATGACTAGACTACGAATAAAATATCTGTAATGCAGAATTTGTAATTGAAGTGTTTTTGGGAAAATTCATCTACGGTCTTTGATGTTTTACACCGATTTTTTTGATACAGATAAGAACTTATTATTAGTTGTTGGATTTGACAGTGGCTCTTTAAAAAGGTACAAGCAAAAACACAGAAAGCAATTAATTAATACGAAATGCATTACATCCCTGATAAAACTATTCATGTAAAATTAATTCTTTTTTATTTTATTTTTGCTTTTTGGGTAACTAGTGTAAAACAAATCATGTGTATCTCGAGCGTAAATGTCTTGGTAGGTCGCTCAGGCGAGTGATTGTGTAACGTTGAGCTATTATATGCATCGGACTGGACTCAAGCAACAATATACGCTCTCTAAATATACAAAAAACTAATATTTAAAAGCCCTTAAAGGTGGCATTTTATTATTTATATTTTACAGAGCAGCGTTATTGGTTAACACTTATTAATTAATTGTTAATTTAAAAAAAATTATACGCTGCTAAAAGCTGATTTTCCAAGTGTAAGAAAGTAATTAATACAATAATGACCAATAATTTATAGCTGTGCCTTAGAGTTTAATAACAACTCATCAAATTAAAAGAAAATCCAGAAGGCGTTGGAAATGTCACTTCTTAAGCCTACTAGATAAAATATCATATAAGTGAAATTTGTGACCTGAAAAATATTCTAAATGTTTTTCAGAAGTATTTCATTTTGTTTTACTGTTGTTTGTGATATCGAGACGAATCAATCCAGTTTTAAATAATCAAACTATTGGATTTCCAACTCAAAGTAAAGCAATTGCAGTTAGAAATTAATGGTTCGAGAAATAAATCAAACTTTGGAAAAATAAAAACAAAGTGGAAAGCTTCTAACGTTACTTCATTTATAATTAAAATGTTGGCTTTAATAAAATGTTATGAAACGTCAAAATTGCAATGTTGCAATTAAAATATTTCAAAAGAACATTAAACACACATTTTTAATACTCTTGATGTTAATCGAATAAATCATAAATTAATAGCTTTATGTGAAACTGAATACAATTTAATAGGATTTCAAATATCACATAAAGAGTGTCGAGATTAAAACGTAAATTGCGTTCGCATTCATTATAAATTTTTAAACACTACACTATTTTGAATTCGACGCAATAACAAAACTCAAAAAATAAAAAGTTAACATTTTTAGTTAATATTGAAAGTGGCTTATTTCGATTCCCGTTTTATCATTCTTTATTTTCGCACTTCAATCCGCTAAAATGATGACAAATGTTGACTGCCACCGCGAAGAGTTGTTTTAGTACAGAAAATAGCCAGAAGACGCACACAAATAAATCAAGAGAATATGGGGGATGTTCAATGGTTCTGATTTTATTTTCGACTATTTATCGTAGTGCTGTCTGGATGCGATAGAGAGAAATACATTATCAAAGTGAAGTATAATGTCTTTATTTCTTCAGAATAAAATAAAAAAGTTTTTGACAAAATACAAAACTATTACAGCTAAGTAGGTATCTTTTACAGAGACTCAAAATAAATTAGTAGTTTTTATTTTCTTTTTTAACTTCTTCAAAGAATGTTATGACATTTCAACTTTTCTATTAACATCAAAGGGAAACAACTGTACAGTTTTCATCGCTTTTCAAGGTGCAGCGTCGGTTCCAGGCACGTAACTAGCTTTCTAAAATCAGGTGGGCACTTGGTGGCTAAATTTTTTTTGGGTGGGCCAAATACATATAGTATAGGCATTTTCGACTTTAATTTATCTCGAGACGGAAATAATTATTAGAAAGCTAATTTCTTCTGAAATACCTTCTATAGGTCCCCCTGTATTTCCCCAGAAAAATCCCAAGAAATCCTCCTTGGGGAACCCTCTTAAATTTTGAATAAACGGCCATCATCTTGCATTTTTCCAAGAAAACGCCATAACTCAGCAATGGACAATCATCGGAAGAGGCTGTTGGTTAGATAATGAGTTTTTACAAACAATATGTTCTACAAAAATTTTCTATTCGAGCAATGGTTTTCTCACAAAATGAAATTTAAAAGAGCTATGTTTTCAAAAATAATACTAAGCAGGCAAATTGCTATGGTGAAAAAAACATGCGCTCTGATGGACAAAACATCGTTTTACTCCGAGACGAACTATGATAAAATTACAATAAAAATATGAATTTAAAGCTGAAGATTTCAGCTTTCATTTCTATATCTTTTGAATTTATTTTTGTTACATCTTGTGGTATTAAATAGCAAATGATGTTTTTCATGTACCATTTTTTAAACAGTTCAAGATATTTTGTTGGAAGGATCACTTAAAAAAAATTCCTCCAAGGATATTGTTCCTTATGAGTTATTTTTCAAAGTTATGTCATGGGAAATTAATTACATATTTATTTCAAAAAAGCATAGTGATTTTATATTGCTTTACTTTTGGTAAATTTTATTTTCAACAAAAATTTAGATTTTAAGTGCTGTAAAATGGTTAATATTAAAGGTATTGAAGAAACTAAAAACTCATTATGAAGGAAAATATGCCTACTTTTTGATACACTCGTTATACTTTACTTATTATCTCAAGTTTCTTTTTTCTATTGAATACATTGAAGAAGTAGAAAAATAGGCGATTTTTTTCTTAAAATTCCTCCTCAATTAAGAGTACTGTACATTTTTAACAATCGCGTAGGCAAATGAAACATTATACCTTATATTATAATATACAAAACTTAGAACGCTTTAGGATTCACTGGGGCTGCAGGAGTAGCTATTAAATTTTGTTAAAAATTTCGACAATATCCAATGGTATGGAGATATTTCAACAGTATCATGAAACTATTCTAAAAAACGACTTTTTATGCCTTTTTAGAGTTATATAATGCCTCCAAAAGAGTTAATTGTGTAAACGAGCACATATATACAGGGCGTTTGATATATCGTGTCACAGCAGATATTTCGACTTTTGTCAAAATTTTAAATACATATTGCAGTAGTTAAATTAGGGTGCTGATGCTGGTTCAAAAGATGAACTCCTGAGACTTGGTACTGGTTTGCATGGGTAATCGTCAAGAGAGACCCTTACTAGGCGCTATCATTCGGAGTCAGCTGAACTCAGGTTTTTTTACAAGGTTGTAACTCATTCCCCTCCTCCTTCTTCCTTCGGGCTTGGGACCGACATCGGCGGAGTTATGAGCTGGCAACCAAGGAAAAACGAAAAAGAGGGGGATTCCCCAGAAGATTGGAAAAAACAAGTGCAAAGAGACATGGAAAGAAAAGAGTTAGAAGACTAACAATGGATGGATAAGAAGGAATGGAGAAGAAGATGCGAGAGACGGCCATAAATCTGTAGAAAACCAATATATCTATATTACTGCATAACATAAAACAGGTTTGAAAACTTACAACATTTTTTCATTATACTCATTTTCATTTTGCATCTTCTTTGGGAAAAATGAGAGTTAGAAGACGTACAATGAATGCATAAGAAAGAATGGAGAAAAGGGTGCGAGAGACGGTCAAGAATCTGTAGAAAACCAATATATCTATACGTAAATCGTTTTTGTTTGGTTGCCAGCTCATAACTCCGCCAATGTCGGTCCCACCCGGTCCCAAGCCCGAAAGAAGAAGGAGGAAGGGAATGAGTTACAACCTTGTAAAAAAACCTGAGTTCAGCTGACTCCAAATGATAGCGCCTAGTAAGGGTCTTTCTTGACGGTTACCCGAGAAAACCAGTACCCAGTCTCAGGAGTTCATCTTTTGAACCAGCATCAGCACCCTAATTTACCTACTGCAATATGTATTTAAAATTTTGACAAAAGTCGAAATATCTGCTGTGACACGATATATCAAACGCCCTGTATATATGTGCTCGTTTACACAATTAACTCTTTTGGAGGCATTATACTTCTCAAAAAGGCATAATAAGTCGTTTTTTAAAATAGTTTCATGATACTGTTGAAATTTAAAATTGGATAGTGTCGAAATTTTTAACAAAATTTAATAGCTACTCCTGCAGCCCCAGTGAATCCTAAAGCGTTCTAAGTTTTGTATATTATAGTATAAGGTATAATGTTTCATTTGCCTACGCGATTGTTAAAAATGTACAGTACTCTTAATTGAGGAGGAATTTTAAGAAAAAATCGCCTATTTTTCTACTTCTTCAATGTATTCAATAGAAAAAAGAAACTTGAGATAATAAGTAAAATATAACGAGTGTATCAAAAAGTAGGCATATTTTTCTTCATAATGAGTTCTTAGTTTCTTCAATACCATTAATATTAACCATTTTACAGCACTTTAAATCTAAATTTTTGTGGAAAATAAAATTTAGCAAAAGTAAAGCAATATAAAATCACTATGCTTTTTTGAAATAAATATATAATTAATTTCTCATGACATAACTTTGAAAAATAACTCATAAGGAACAATATCCTTGGAGGAATTTTTTTTTAAGTGATCCTTCCAACAAAATATCTTGAACTGTTTAAAAAATGGTACATGAAAAACTTCATTTGCTATTTAATACCACAAGATGTAACACAAATAAATTCAAAAGATATGGAAATGAAAGCTGAAGTCTTCAGCTTTAAATTCATATTTTTATTGTAATTTTATCATAGTTCGTCTCGGAGTAAAATGGTGTTTTGTCCATCAGAGCGCATGTTTTTTTTCACCATAGCAATCTGCCTGCTTAACCGTTATGTTCGCGAAGAATTTTTATTCATATTCCACACGGATGAGGTACCGCGGTACCTACATGTATTTACTATGGAAAATGGTCGATTTTAATATTTAGTTTATATTAATTTGAGAATAAGTTGTTTATTCTTTAATTAAAGAAGATAAATAATGAATTTTAGCGTGCGTGGGATGTTTGTTATTATTATTTTAAGAAATAAAAAAACTGCAGTCAGCATATTTCTTTTATAATGCAAAATACAAAGTTGAAAGGTTGTTTTTTTTAGTGCTAGAAATGTAATTTTAATTTCAGATTTTAATTAAGGCTCATCTAAGAGTATCAAACCATTGGTGTAACTATACCCCTTACACCCCCTTAACGTCGGGGTGGAGCAGAGAGAAATAAAGAATCCGGGGCTTAGTGTAAAACAATATTTTGAAATCAAACACAAAAGTGTTACTGGTTTTAAATTTTTTTACGAAATCGAAAGGGCTCGTGAATTAAACAGGGAGGGGGGGGTAGAATTTGTAGTTACGCTGCTGCATAAAAAAATATTTACAAAGCCTCTTAGGTCATAGATGACGATTCTTTGCGTAATAACAAGAATGCAGTTCAGCAAGGTGAGTCTGAGGACTTTTACTGCAGTCAATAAAAGATTTAGATCATGAAGACCTGGTAGATCTTGTAGACGTAGAAGATATTTTGCTGAATGAGCAAAATTTGCCAACTTAAATCAGTGATGATGATTAGGGGAAGAAGTGCCGAAAGAAAAACCCCAATGCCGATGCCGAAGACATCTCAAAAGCTGTTTTTGTGACTGAAAATAAGACTATGGGCAAGGTGATTCTATTAGACCCATCTCTAGGGGATAAGGTATTTGGGTTTCACCGAACAAGAAAATCTGATTGGCGACATCAGACACTGGCTTTACCGCGCAGGGTCCTTCAAGAAAAGGATCCTTTAACAGAAATAAAAAGTAAGAAAGATTAGTTGTATCCGTGTAAACACTTTGTCATTCTTTCATTCTTATAAAAAGAATGGACAAAAAAATTTGGCTACTCTCTGCAATGGCTTTGAAAACGTGGCAGCTGGGCTAAAGTTAACGTCTTCATTTCAGGCAACTCATAAACAGTATTTGGGTAACACATCGGCAAAATAACTATCAGTTTACGTAAAAGTGAGATTTTACTTGGGCATTCCACTCAGTTGTCTTTCCTGCTCATCATCAATTAAAATTTAAGTTTTAACAGCCTCATTTCAGTAGTAATATTATTCTGAAAAAATTTGGCCCAATTGGCATCAACAAAATTGTTATCTAAAGCTTTCAAGTGTTTTTTATCAGAAATAATGTATAAGTATTATAACACAAAGAACAAAAATAAAAAGGCCAAAATTAATAGTGGGTTTATAATAAAATAACGGAAGAAAATTCGGAAAAACTATATAGAAAATGGAAAACTCTTACTATACCAGAGTTTTGGAGCTTTGTACGTAGAGATTACATTTGGAGTTACTCCAGTTTGTAACGAACGTGCTAAAATAATTAGGAAAATTAGTGACTGTTTTCAGAAAAAAAAATTTTTTTTTGGGAAAAAATGATTTTCCAAATCAGTAAAATCGATCATTAATATTATTATCAATCAATAAAAAAATAACGTGGGTTTTATTTATTTATTGTCTAAATTTTGCTACTAATTCCCATATAAATGCATGAAGGTACCCGGGTACCTCGTCCGTGCGTTAGAGGACTATGAATATGTTTTGGCTTAAAACTAACCCTTCAAAAAAGTTTTTTGCAATTTTTTTGGTGGAAATATATTTAAAATTGATTGTTTTAAGAAGTCACAAAAAGTTATCTGGAAATTTTAACTTAAACATAAGAAAAAACGTAAATGAAAACGCTAAAGGTACCCGGGTACCTATCCGCGAACATAACGGTTAATATTATTTTTGAAAACATAACTCTTTTAAATTTCATTTTGTGAGAAAACCATTGCTCGAATAGGAAATTTTTATAGAACATATTGTTTGTAAAAACTCATTATCTAACCAACAGCCTCTTCCTATGATTGTCCATTGCTGAGTTATGGCGTTTTCTTGGAAAAATGCAAGATGATGGCCGTTTATTCAAAATTTAAGAGGGTTCCCCAAGGAGGATTTCTTGGGATTTTTCTGGGGAAATACAGGGGGACCTATAGAAGGTATTTCAGAAGAAATTAGCTTTCTAATAGTTAATTCCGTCTCCGATCTTATTATGCCTATACTAATAATATTTGCCCATAAAACTTTTTAAAGCTGAATTATTTTGTGTTGAATTCAGATTAAATTGTAAATATCTGAATTTTGCTTATTATTGTCATTTTATCAGGGTGGGCACAAGGGTGAGCCAACAAAATTTAGAGTGACTCTGGGCCCACCCTGGCTCTCCCATAGTTACGTCATTACAGTCATGCAGCGGCCTGTGCTTCGCTTGTTTGGACCTGTCATTAAGTCTAATCTAAGTTAGACTAAGTTTATAACCTAAATAAGTAAATAAAGAATTATAAATAACCCATAGTTAACGAACACCCAAAAGGGATGTAAAGGACATGAAAAAGGGTAGATTTTCTTTTTCAGAAATGTGTTTGGAATGGTTAAGAGGTAAAAATTCTAAAAGCTCTCCAGGTACTAGCTAAGGGTAGGAGGGAGTAGAAGGGTTCTGTTTTTAGCGTTTTCACTTATATCTCGAAAACGGTATTTCCAAGGGAAAAAATATTCTGAAATAAAAACTTATCAAATTTCTTATCAAAAGATTATTTATATTCATTTGATTCGGTTCGGAGCAATAAACAAGCAACAACAAACACTTTCAACCTTTTCAATATTTATTCAAAATAAAAATAAGAGACGTTATGTTATTTATATATCAGGTTACAAAAATAAAGAACATTAAGTTTATAAAACACAATAAATACGTCCTTCTGGGTGACGGTAGTTCCTTGGACACCGCAACGGACTGGAGACTCTCAAAGAAGTCACGTCACTAAAGCTTGACCAGAGTTCCTCCAGATCGACAGGCGGCCAAGCTGTAAGACGTAATTAAGCCCAAATAAGATCTGACAGGAAGCGTTGAGAAGTGATTGGCTAGTAGGCCACCCTTGGCCAAAAAGCCGAAAGAACCGTGGATAAGTGACTTATGGTTATCCAGACGGCCTGACCAACAAGAGGGATGTACACTATGTACAGTCAGCCTCACAATTAATGGCCACCCTGGCTATACATTTAGCGCGAATTGTAGATGTAACCATTATAACACCAGATAACACCCATACTTAAATTGATGAGTAACTTTATTTTGCCAACAAGTAGTAAATCAACAACCTCCCCTTCTGTCTTTTTGTCGTTGTAGGTTAATAACTACTCTGGCGTATAGCCAGGGTGGCCAATAATTTTGAGGCTGACTGTACGTACAGGGCTAGATTCGATCAGCTTAAACCCTACAACTGCAGCTTATACCAGCCGCTGGTGCAAGGACGCCAGACCATCAACTACTCGCAGCACCACTGGATTTCACTAGACAAAATAAAGCACTCTGTACAGTGGATGCACACGGACTCAATTCAAATTAATGCACGTTATAACGCCACTTCTTGTAAGCAACGTTAACCCTTCACTGCTCCGGGTAGACACAGTTGAAGGTGGGTCCTGGTTCAGCAAAGAACTTTACCTTTTTAATACTTTTTACCTGCGGCTTTTAATTATTCGGGCGCCACCTCAAATGAGGAAATCATAAATAAAAATTGGAGTGAAACAACTTTTATTGATAATAATCTAAATTAACAGAACAGAACACAAAACAGACAAAAATACAGTAGACAGAAATAAACAGACAGATCTAATACCATTAGCCAAACCAACCATAAAGGGTTATACCTACGAGATCAAATTAACATAGCTGAAACGGTCACGAGGTTTTTCCCGCCTGCAGTCGGTACCCAGTACGGCTTTAGGAGCCCAAACGACACAAACATCCCTTCATACGGCTTCCACGGCAGTAACCCCTCAGAATATGGAGTACCTGCTAAGTACTCCGCGATCCGTCGGTCTCGAGGATAATTACGGCCGATAACCCTTGATCTTTAACAGATGCTAGTACTCGCTAGTGAAAAAGATTGTTCCAACAGATGCTAGTACTCGCTAGCGCAGGAACGCAGGGTTACTCGGACGAAACTGACCCTCGACGATTACGGTACGGCACAGCGGCAGTCGGACGGGGCAACAACGGCAATGGCGGTAACGGCAGCAATGACAACAGGCGATAAAACGGACGGCGGCGGAGAACGGACGGTGGCATCTGCAATCAGATTCCCCGCTCCAGAAGATCAGACAAAGTCGTCACTTTGGAGCTGTAAGTAAGTAGCTGGGCTACTGTACTCTTTTGCCTCAGGTCAGATCTTCAGGTAATAAATACCTTACTTGCCCGACCTTTGGTGCCATATGATTGAAACGAGCCCCTTTATATTTGGTTTGGTCTAATAATTGACTGGTGGTCGTTAAGAAAACGCCCTCACATTTTACCCTTAAAAACTAAACATTTAAAACAAAGTCATTCACAAATCAAAATTAGGGTGGTAAAAAGTTTTTTGTAAAACTGCTAAAAATTTAACACCCACATAATTTTGCATCGTTACAACGTCGCATATTTATTAATTCTTCACCACAAGGTTCTTAGCACCAATCATAACTCCACTTTAGATTTAACTACGAGGTGGGAACTTAACATCTTACTCCGTACGCTTCGTACTCATAATATCTTTACGATGATCACTAAACTCTTACATAAATGCTTTTTGTAGGTGGCGATAGATGCGGGCTTACAAGAGGCATCGAATGGTATAAGTTTCAGGGGGGTGCGTAAATTATAAATAATTTTGAAAAGCATTTAAAATATTAACTATTTTCAAAGATATTAAAATTACGAAAATTGACTGAAAATATTAAAGACATTGAAAAGGAAAGTTAAAATTAATTTTAAACCTAGAATACTACCTTGGGGTTGCCGGCGACTCGTCTCTGTATAAAATTCGGCTTAAACATGTTCCAATGACAAAAAGACATTGTCATGTCTATCTACCTCAAAGATATAATAATACTAACTAGATGCACCGTACCGTATGCTGAGTTGAATGCGGATTGACCAGGACCACTAGAGAGAGGCAATTGAAACATAGCGAACACATGTATGAGTAAGCTCGCAGTAGTATTTTGTACCACGTGACGAAGGGATTTATCCCTTCATCACGTGTCCCGACTAGCAGTTTCTTGCCTGGCGCATTTCTATCTCACTTGGACGGTCCGGTCAGTTGGACTCTGTCTACAGCGTATCTAGTACTTTAGTTATTATTATATCATTGATCTACCTTCACTATTGAGTATTTAGCATCAGTTTACACACCTGTAGTTTGGTTGCGGTAAATATTTATTTATATAATTGGATATTAGTGTCATAGAGTTGCACCGTGGAATTTTTCTTTGTTTTTCTCTAACACCTTGTATAATATACAATTTAATATACATTGTATAATATAATATCCCAAAAATGGGACTTTTTCACCCCATCCCTCCTTCAGCCATATAGCTAGGACCGGGGAAAGAAAATGTAACTATATCTCATTGTTAATAAATTATACTAGAAAAATACATAAGTACTGCTATAACCTAAAGTAGATATTATAAAAGTAAGGAGTATAAAACAAACTGAACTTTAAATTTGATAAAAACGTAATTTTCGTCTTTTTAGCCTTTTTATGTTGCACCAATTTGTTGCCTCTTAAATTTAAAATATAAATAAGTAACACGTATATAAGCGCTTGATGTTTAGTAATTTTGTAAGCAAAAACATAATAATAATGTAGGTTTAAAAAATGTCCTTTTTTTCAAATTTTTATTACCACCACGGAAGTGTTTTATTTGCATTTTATTCAAATGTAAATTTTTAAACCGTTGCGGAATAAAATTAAAATGTGTGTGAGCAAAATTGGTCTTAGTTTAACCAAATAAAAAAGCCGTTGTTGATTAAATATTTTCAGCTTCGGTTATTTCGAAGGGAAATAAATCGTCGATTATGTTTCTGACATTGTAAAAACTTATTTTAGTTTTCTTTAGCTTACGTAAACTATGGCGTAGGTGAGTTATTTCATAATAATGCTTTACTAAATAAAAATTTCTGTGATTTTGAATTTCAATTATTGTTATTGGTAACCAAATCCTCATATTATGTTGTTATTAGAAATTAATGAAACTGTAAATGAAACAAAACCACAGGCTTACATAACATCCTTTGATTTTATAATCAACTATTATTAATTATACAGGTTGTTTCAAAAGATGAGTTTGGATTATAACTTGAAAACTGTTAATTTTAAAAAAATTTCTATATGCTTATGTTATTTGTCTCTAAATTATCTCTCAAAAATCTCTCTTCGACTCTTTTTGTATTTTCAATAAGTAAGGAAATAAAGCTACCTAATAATAACAAAGTTGCCCCTAGAACGTGGGTAGATTTTAGACACCCTGTAGATATCGACAGGACACCTATACGGACAGATAAAAATTTTTACAATATGATTTATCTGTTTGGGGCAGCAACTTTGTCAAAAATAGCAACACTTTCCTTTCCTATCACTAAGAGAAAATAATAAAAAGTTTGATAGCTCAAGGAAATTTTCTTAGCAAACCATCAATTAAACATCCATATAAATAATTATAGGGCACCTTAAATTCTTTTTGAACGTCAAAACATGACGAAATCTTTAAAAAGAATAAGTTCTGGAATATTTTATAAGGATTTTGATTGGTATGCCTTGTGTTTATCGTCAAAGGTCTTCAACTGTATTGATTCCTGCATGAACTGTCATTCTACAATTAATTGAACTGCTGAGCACGAACCTACAAAAGTTAAAGTTCAGTCTTATTGATGACTTTGATTAGGCATTTATCAAACTCCTCGTTTCTTGAATATAAACTATCAACTCTCTTATAGGGGTTTAAATAATGGGTATATACTCGACGAAAAAGCGTATCTAAACTAGAAAATTGAGTTGAATAGAAAATTAATTTTTTCATAGTGGTAGTTTGAAAAGCTCTACTTGGAATTCATTTGTCATGAAATTATGGTTTTTTGTTCGACTTTTAATTAAAGTAGACATCGAGTTGCAAATTTACAAAAGGGTGTAAATTTTCAAGAAATATGCCTGGAGTTTACTAAGATGTAATTATAATTAAATTCTCTTAAGGACCTTACGCAATTATCATAATGTTAAATTGGAAAATTTTGCACTGATAAGAATTAAAAGTTGTTCGAACTTCAATTTATTTTCATTCGAGCATTTCCAAAAGATTCAAACTAAAAAGTCGTAATACCTATTGTTTTCAAAAGTTAAAAATTAATCAAATTAAGTACTTATTGGACGATTGTAAAATTTAAAAAAATTTCAAACTTAATCGTTTTAAAATAATTAAAATCTTCAATTTAACGTTTTTGCTAAAATTAAAAAACTACAGTTGCCATCGGTAGAGAAACAGTGCGACAACTCGTTTAAATAAACTAATAGCTTTTCGTTCAAATTTAATTCAAATATCCAATTCCATTTTCTTTTAATTATTTAGAAGCTTTTCCTTACAAGTTTCTCCTTCTTTTTTTTTAAGATTTAGTGCTTTAATAACAAACTTTCATTTTTGCTTTTAGCGATTTAATTTGTTTCGCGTAACCTACATCCGAAAAACTAACATATCTTAAGGTATTAAAAGGCTGAAAGGAGCAATCTGTCTAATGTCACGTCACGACCTTAATCAAACTTAGGCTAATACCTAATCAGTTTATTTTATGCCGCTGTTTATCAATTTTTAAATTTCCATTTAATGACCCAATTTATTACACTAATGTTCGGTTGCTTAAAAGAGAATTAAGACTTATAATCTTTTGATATTGCCATATGGCAACGTTGCACAATGTAATGTTAAAGTTTGACGTTTGTAAATAAATATTAAAATTTGAGGTGAAATGTTCTTTTGGTTGTTGCAAACGTCAAACTTTGACATTTTTATATTTATTGATTTATTGTGTAACCTTGCCATATCTAAAAATTATTAATCTAATTCTCGGATTAAAATGTAATTATCTTTTATGCAACCCGCCATTAGTTTTTCTTTTGGCAAGTTCCTATAAGCTTTGCTGTCTTCTAAACGATAACCCTGGATATTGGATATATCGGTGTGAAATCTTTGTCTTGAATCGATCTAGATCATTTTTAAAATTTAGTTTGTCTATCTGTGTATATTATGTAAGTATATGTAGTCGTCCACGATAGCTCTCTGACGACCGAAGAATCTAAAATTTGGCAGATGCTCGTCACATGATCGTCGCCTGCGGCGATCATTGATAATGATTGGTTAAAGTGTGCGACTCTCTATGAATTTACTGTTATTAGCAAAATATGTAAGCAATGAGCCAGAGTGTGCTTGCTAATATTTTTTTTAGTATTCAAAGAAATAAAACATATTTACCGTTAGAGTGTCAGTGGAAAACTCATCGAGAATCAATTGGATTATGTGAGAATCTAGGGTGTGTTATGTATACATCGTACGTAGGTGAGGATAATCATCTAGAAAAAGCTTCTTAAATGGCCCTTTTCTGTCACAAACGTTTAAGTAAATAAGAAAATGTAATCCACAGATAATTTGATTTTCTTCCTTTTCTAACACACCTTTTCGTGTTGACACACTAATTTCTGATTTTTTACAAGTTGAAAAAAATTAATTGCAGCAAAAAGTTTTCCACAAGCACAAATTTGAATTTCCTTTAAATATTTGTTGTTCTCTTTATAAGGTAAACATTAGTAAAAATTTGTTGGTTTCCATAAATTAAAATTTAACAAAATTTGAATTGTAAATGTTTTCTCGTTAATTATTAATTTTCATTCTGAAAGTTATGAAGTTTGCTTAAAATTTTTTTAAATAAGTTTTGTTGTTTTGTGGTTACTTAAATTTATAATTAGTTTAAAACTTATCTTGAAATTTTAATTTTTTAGCTTTCAATTAACGCACACGTGACGAGAAAACATACACACGTATTAATTTTAGAGAAGGAGTTTTAGGACTTTTCCTGTTATTTTTAGAGTTTAAATTTTATATCTTTTAAAATTTTTCAGTTGCTTTGGTTTATTTACTTTCTGTTCTTTTTTATTGTACAATAAACAAGTTTCTTAAACTTCAGAAACTAGAGGATAGTGAATCAGATACAGAGTATACCTATACACAAGAGGTTGTCCAGGGACTATCTTTTTATTTCTCACCTTTAAATTATATTATAAACTTGTTTTTATCACCAATAAGAAACAAACATTTCTAGTGGAATCCAATATTGTGTTTTGGTTTTCGTTGTTTGAGCTTAGTTGAGCTTTTAAAATAGTCACTATTGAAGGGTGGTCTCATCCTAACAAAAGCTTTTTTTAAGAGATTTCTAATAATTTTCTTCTACGTTACGGTTTGGTAGAGTTACCAGCTACCAGTTTTTGTTAATTGCTTGCGTGCAATTTTAAGCTCTATTGTAGCCCTGTATTAACTACTTTTCAGCATATTGCACAAACTTAATTTAATGCTAAATAAATATTATTAGAAGACCATGTCAATATTTGTTTCTGGTCATAATTATACTTCCTAATAATACTTTTTGTATAGTAGGTACTGCAATACAGATTTATGCTGGCGGTAGGGATAAGTCCGCGTAGACTTGGCTACGCCGCTTTAATAATTTAAATAGTGCAACACAGATTCCAAATGGCGAGAGGTAGAAAAAGGAACTTTTAATAGCTTAAATACGTTACCTACTGCGTTGGTACTTCGTTGGTATTTCCACCGCTCGCCAGCATAAATTTGTATTGCTGTAGATTGGTAGATATTATGTGATTAGTTTATAATTATTTTGAACAATAGAGGTACTCCTTCAATAGGCCGGGTTCTTGCACTATACGGCAATTTACAATTAAATGTGCTTTTATACATACTGTTCCTAAATTTTCAATCATTTTTTAAAATCTTGGCTTTTTAGTCACTTTATTTGAAAAATAAAATTTGGATTTAAAAAAATTTAAGCTGACGCTTCGAAACAGGATGTGACGTCATAGTTTAGGTAGTTTGCTTAGGATCTAGTTAGTATCTTAATTTGCGTTAGATTGCCATTTTAACAATAAAAAAAATTAGGTTATAACCTGTCAAAGTGTCGGGTTTTTGGGTTTTGTGTATTTATATTTATTTGGGCAGAAATTAACAACTTTAGAGGGAATTAAGGAAATAAATTTCAGAATGTTATACAATGTAAAGAAAGTACATGATGTATGCGTTTGACACTTTCGATTACCTTCGACTTCACGGTTGCTGACGATCGTGACGTATTTGTTTGGTACAAGCGGTCATGACACTTTTAGCGTTTTTTGCGGGAGTTTTAATAATTTGAAATTGCAGCATCAAAAATAAATAGAAGGACTTTAATTTAAAAAAATTATTAAGCTATTGTTGTTAGTTATATTGTGTGTATTAAAATAATGCAATAAAAATTTTGTGCAAGTGCCCTATTATGTTAAAATTAAAACTTCAAATATTCGTAATTCTAATAGTCGTATTTGATTTTCTACAGGTTCTGATCCAACCAAGGCACTTTTTCTAACTGGCAAACATCTAGTTGACTAAAAATAAGAACTACAGAAGTACTAATGTGGCTACATAAACAACAGAATCGTTCGAAGGTAAGATTTTAAAATTAAATAAACTGGTAGAGTTTGTAAATTGTTTGACTTCACTCTTTAAACATCAAGACGTATTCTAGTGCTATATAACTTTCATTTTTCTTTTTATTTTCTTAACCACTTGTTGGGATATTTAAGAGAGTTTTATAATACAAAACTAGCAAAGTTTATGAATATTTAGCTGTGACAGCTCTCACGAATAATTTTCTACAAATACTAGAAGCATTGACTGAAAAACATTTAAGAACTGATTTCTGTTATAAAAATAGAAGAAAGCAATTAACCGACTGTTATTTAAATAAAATATATCAGAAAATCGTTGTTGTTGGTAGAAGTACAAATAGTATAATATTAATCTAAGTAAAAACAAGTGTTTGTGTTTTCCATGGCACTATTTCATAACTTTTAGCATACTATATAACTAATGTGGTGCTATTCGGTTATTTGATAATATTTTTAAGAACTCACTTAGTGCTTTTCAACAGAGATAAATGATTAGAGGAATACAAGTATCAAAAAGTATACTGGGTAGGGCGTTATATTAAATAAGCAGTTGGCTTTTTCCCATTTTTGCAACTAACGCTACTAAATCTAGAAGAAAAACTATTACAATTTTGAGGATTTAACTTGATTCGTATTTTTTTAAATAAATAAGCAGAATATAGAAATAGATGCTGACATTTTGAATTATAAATTTGGTTCTAAAATAGTTAATAAAAAAAAATTTAAACCAGAAAAATCTTTTTTAAGGGAATTTTTTCTGTTCTTAAATTTAAAATTTTTTATATAATAATTATTCATTGGTTTTTCATCAAAATCAACTTTTGTTTTTCTTATGGAAGTCATTAAACTTTTAAGCCATTAGGGGATAAACTTTAAATCTCTGATGTAAAGAAACATAATTTGCTCATGAAGAAACCACAACTCGTTAGATTCAAAATTTAAAAGAATATTTTTTAATTTTCAATTTTAATAATTATTATTGGGTTACCCTTTAGATATAGTAACGGCGCGTTTAAGTTAATTATGACTCATCGCTCTAAAGTGTAAGCATCAATCTGTTGTAAACGTATGTCCGCTCTTAATACACAATTTCAGAAACGTCAAAATTAATTAAGTTAATTCATTGTTTGTCCGTGGTGGCGACACAGTATATTGCGATGTACATTTTAAGCGGGAATTTTAAATTAAATAAAGTTGTACATCCAGTTTACTTTATTTTAAGTTTTTCTCTCCGTCCTAAATTATGGAATACATTCCTGGAAACGCTTTAAACGAAGAATGAAAAGCAATCAAAGTGTAATAACAGATTTCCGATCGATTTATCTATTGACAGAAAGTTTAATAGTCAAGATTTTTTGAAAATATCTGATTCTGACGCACACGGTGGAATGTAAACCTGCGTTTTAGGACGTAGAGTCGCTCGATGATCAATGATCTAGTATAAATGCTATTTTGCTTATAGACTTACTCAAGGGCGGCAAAAAAGTGAGAAGCAGAGGCACTGGGTTTTGGAACCCAAGAAACCCACATCTTGTCACTGTTAAAACCGACGATAAAAACATCACACGATTAGCAAATCAACAAATTCAACAATTTTAGAAAAAATAATTACTCAGTCGATGCTCACATACACAACTTCATGAGTTTATTATAACATTTTACAGCCCAGTAATCAACCCCTTGATTCGTTAAATTGTGTTAAGTGCAGAGGAATCCAAAGATCTTCTCAGAAGCGCATTGATTAATTTAAATCAATATTTTTGTTACACGAAATTTTTGTATAAAATAGTAAAAAGTGCAACCGAAAATTTTACTTCTGAGAGAAAGCTAGGTAATTTTGAAGAAAACCATCGTCAATAATTTATTGTGTGGCTGTCTATTTCATTCAAAGAAACTTTCCATGTACTATATCGTACCACTTCATTAAGTTAAAAATTCTGTGATAAAGAAAAAACTAATTTTTATTAAAAAAACTGATTTAAATTTAACTGACATAACATAACCTCAAAACATCCAACTGACATCTAATAAAAGTCTGAAATGCTCGACATACGTTTTTATCTACCATATAGTTTATACACCAGACGTATGTTTTTATATACGTCTTTTTTTATTACAATATTAGACAAAGAAAAAATATTTTATACCGACATTTCTTATAACATACTGCGATGCGTCATAATTGACTTAATCCTGGCGGGACTATACTTAATAAGGGTATATAAATTAAATTAACTATAAAAAATGCTGGAAGTGAAGAGTTTGATTTCCTAGATACATTACGCATTTTCTTAATACTTGTATCCTGGGTATAGACCATCATAAGGGTAAAGCCTATAACATTTTTATTGCCAATTTTTCAAAAATAGTATAAATTACATACCGAGGTGGAAGAGCTTTATTACAGCCGACGGATAAATAGCTGACTGAGGTACGTTTAGCTTGGTTATAATGTTATAAATAACACATGCTCGCGTCAACAAAGTGAATACAATTTGTTAAACAGTACTTGCTTGTTTAGATGACCAGCTTCACGAAGGAAACTTTTAAAAATTTTATTTCGGTCACAACCATTTTGCTTGATGGGAAAATAGCTACACTCTAAAACAAAATTTTAAAATCAGTATTGACTGAAAGAAAGTATTGAGAAATAGGATATACCTCTTAACATTTTTTAACCATTAGTACATTGCATGGGTCCAATTGGGACCCATGGCACTTCGTTCCTTATCATGTACGAGTATATAGGTAAGAAGCTATGATGACCATGTAAGGTTACTTTAGGTCACTCTGTATATATTTTAATTTAAATAAAATTTCCATAAATGAAAATTCCATTTGCATAAATGTATTAAACTAATAAGTAGCACTTGTTATCTAAAGCTAATAGAGGAGATCATTGTTTTATTGGTACGTAACAAAGAAGAATAATATATCTACAACTCTTGAAAATTATCTCGAGCATATTCCAATTAACTTTAAAATATTGCAGACGGTAAATTTTAAATGAGGTAATTCACAATATCAACAAAAGATGGATTTTCCTATTTTAGTTTAGTTCATAAATTAGAAGCTCGTATTTGAATAATGTTTCGGTTAACTAACTACAATTAAACCCTTTATTGTAAAAAATTCTCTATATTTGTTTAAGAAGAACGTAATTTTTATAAGTGTATTCGAAAATATTGAATAAAACGAGAGAGAAATAACGTAGAACCAAAAAGATGTCATTCTCAGGAAACTATTAAGGGCAGAATAAGGGATTGAAACAGTTTGCCGGACTTGTGCGGTGCATTAACCACCATGCTACACTAACCACTTATTACTAAAATTTATATCCTAAATACAATTTATGTGCATGCTTATAAAGTCCTTAGGTTTAAATTACTAGTTTACTATTAATTTGCCAATTAATTAACTATTTTTCTGTAAAAGTAAAATTGCTTATACCAAAACTCATTAATGGTCAAGCTTAAAAAAATTTATGTTTGTGAATTTATTCTCGAATATTGACCAACATTACCGCACCTAAAGAAAAAAAAATATATAAAACTTTGGAAACACAGATTTTGAAATTTAAAATGTTGTGTTTACGTTGGCCATTATATGGCCTAATTCGCTCTGCAATGAGCACACATCTGTTGGTTTTAAAAATAGGTATTTGAATTTTTGTGACAAATTAATGCTCATCGCTCGCAGTTCATCGTTCATCTCATATAAGCTAAACATAGCAGTGAGGGGCACTCTGATCCCTTTCTGTTGATCGCAACTCGTATTTATTTGGAATCCCTTTTAGTTTCATGCCAGATTGATCTCCAGGGAATACATAAAACAATGGAAAAACCAAAATCTAAGGCATGCGAAACATTTTATTAAAGACCGTTGCTCTGAGAAGGCAAACTAACTTCTAAACCTAAGCAGGCTTCAACTGAGGATGGTGACAGGTCTACTAACAGGATGTTGCCCCCTAATTAGAAACTCTCAGTTCATAGTTGTCCCATATAAGCTAACCATAGCAGTGATGGGCACTTTGATCCCTTTCTGTGAACCGGAACCAGCACTTGGCATCTCCTAAAGCTTCATGAAACTAGACTTTGCAAAATGGATCTCTAGGGAACACATAAGACAATGGAAAAACCAAAATCTAAGGCACTCAAAACTTTTTATTAAAGATCCTTGCTCTGAGAAGTCAAAATCGCTGCTAAACCTAAGCAGGCTTCAACTGAGGATGGTGACAGGTCTACTAACAGGGCGTTGCCCCCTCAATAGAAACTCTTAGTTCATCGTTGTCCCATATAAGCTAACTATAGCAGTAATAGGCACTTTGATCCCTTTCTGTGGACCGGAACCAGCACTTGGAATCTCCTAAAGCTTCACGAAACAAAACTTTGCAAAATGGATCTCTAGAGAACACTTAAGACAATGGAAAAAACAAAATCTAAAGCACTCAAAACTTTTTATTAAAGATCCTTGCTCTAAGAAGTCAAAATCGCTGCTAAACTTAAGCAGGCTTCAACTGAGGATGGTAACAGGTCTACTAACAGGATGTTTTTTTTTTTTTTTTTAAGGTTATGGACAACCAAACAGGCCTACGGCCTAATTACATGGAAGCCTGGACCGACAGCTTAACGTGCCCTCCGAAGCACGGCCAACTGCATGATAGATATATTTAAGATGGTCACCCATCCAACCACTATCCCGGCGAACCGAGACTGTACCGTGGAAAGCGCTTGGTTAAGCGATATACGCTCGCGCTATGCAGTCGACATAGTTGTTGCCCCCTAAATAGAAACTCTTAGTTCATCGTTGTCCCATATAAGCTAACCATAGCAGTAACGGGCACTTTGATCCCTTTCTGTGGACCGGAACCAGCACTTGGAATCTCCTAAAGCTTCATGAAACTAGACTTTGCAAAATGGATCTCTTGGGAACACATAAGACAATGGAAAAACCAAAATCTAAGGCACTCAAAACTTTTTATTAAAGATCCTTGCTCTGAGAAGTCAAAATCGCTGCTAAACCTAAGCAGGCTTCAACTGAGGATGGTGACAGGTCTACTAACAGGACGTTGCCCCCTCAATAGAAACTCTTAGTTCATCATTGTCCCATATAAGCTAACTATAGCAGTAATAGGCACTTTGATCCCTTTCTGTGGACCGGAACCAGCACTTGGAATCTCCTAAAGCTTCACGAAACAAACAAAATCTAAAGCACTCAAAACTTTTTATTAAAGATCCTTGCTCTAAGAAGTCAAAATCGCTGCTAAACTTAAGCAGGCTTCAACTGAGGATGGTAACAGGTCTACTACTAACAGGATGTTTTTTTTTTTTAAGGTTATGGACAACCAAACAGGCCTACGGCCTAATTACATGGAAGCCTGGACCGACAGCTTAACGTGCCCTCCGAAGCACGGCCAACTGCATGATAGATATATTTAAGATGGTCACCCATTCAACCACTATCCCGGCGAACCGAGACTGTACCGTGGAAAGTGCTTGGTTAAGCGATATACGCTCGCGCTATGCAGTCGACATAGTTGTTGCCCCCTAAATAGAAACTCTTAGTTCATCGTTGTCCCATATAAGCTAACCATAGCAGTAATGGGCACTTTGATCCCTTTCTGTGGACCGGAACCAGCACTTGGAATCTCCTAAAGCTTCATGAAACTAGACTTTGCAAAATGGATCTCTAGGGAACACATAAGACAATGGAAAAACCAAAATCTAAGGCACTCAAAACTTTTTATTAAAGATCCTTGCTCTGAGAAGTCAAAATCGCTGCTAAACCTAAGCAGGCTTCAACTGAGGATGGTGACAGGTCTACTAACAGGTCGCTGTACCCTAAAGAAAAGCCTACACACCGTTGAAATCTGTGAAGACCCTAGATGTAGAGACTGTGGGAATCCGCCCAACATATTTTATGTCAGTGCCTTGCTTTTGTGGCACTGAGACTCTAAACACTGGATGACGCCTAACCGAAACCAGCAGACATACTAAGAAACCACCCCTGTAGGCTAACAACCTTCTTTGAGGAAACAGGACTGAATTCATAACAAAATAAAATTTAAAAAAGTCACATCACAATCACCTGATGTTTCTTCAAATTGAAATGTTGCATTTTTGCAACTTTGGAGCTTAATGGGCATTAATTTGAAACATCTTTTCTAGTTAAGTTGTATGAAACTTTAAAGATGTTCTACTTACAAACCAACATTATTTGTTTATTTAAACTATTTTCGTTGTTATTAATAATTTAATAGTTAATTCTACTAAATTGTGTATTTAACAAGTTAAAACCCAAAAGGATGTCAAAGTTGGTGAAATGTTTTACTAAAATAGTAATCTGAATTGAATTTGTACTTGATAACGAGTGCATGTGTGTTTATCAATCAGTGCAGTGCTTTGCTAACAAAATAACCTCGTAAACATTTGAATTTAAATACTCTGTATACATAATAAAATTAATTTAACATAATGTAATTATTTAACTTAATCTCTCCAATTCATCGGGAATGGAAATTTTCTAGCTCGATCAAAAATGAGCATTCTAAACGTATAATAACAAATAACAACCCCAGCCACAGGGTGAATATAAAACATTGTTATTATAAAGTAAAATAGTAAACGTACAACAAAAAAACACAAGGTGCAATCAAAGAGCCACCATCAACAAGGAAAAGCTATTTGTCTGTCTCCTACCAAACAATAATATTATTTTTTATAAATAAAAATAATTTCTTATCCACTGACTAAACAAGGCAAACTCAACTTTCACCAACACCTTCTGGGGAAGCGATTGTTTCTCTAAATTTGAAGCGAAAATCCTTCTGACTTATCCAAAAGACAAATAACTGCAGCTCTAACAAATTTTTTAAATAAATTAATATATACAAATTTCCTAGAAGGACAAACAATGAGTTTTTTTTTTAAATTAAAAGTAGTTGGAAATTATAAATAAATAAACTCAATCATAAATAAAAAAGTACCCCCATAATAAGTATCTACCCTATCTACCTACTTATAACAACAAACTTAATTAATTGTGTAGGAAATTGTTTCTGGAAGTAAATTAAAAACGTAACACAAGAGTACTACAATTTTCTAAGCCAAGAAAAACATTTGTACGTCAAAATTATTACAAAAAGGGAAAACAGAAAACCACTTTTGACTTTTACGATATAAATTTTAATATTGTCATTCGCATGGTTTCTTTTTATATAAGTAAATTTATCGCGAATTCGTAGCAAGTGTCGTTTGCCTTCAATTTTACATACATATTATAAATTGAAAGCTTTCGAACAAAATGTATTTTATTTTTGTACAGGATGGTTCGAATTTGACTTTAGACACGACAAACGCTTTAAACTTAGGCTATAAGCAAAGACCATATAGAAGAGACTACCAAAACCTATATTAAAAAAGGTGAAAGGGTTTTTAAAGTCAAAATCGTTTAAAATCCCTCGAAGGGTAAACTTGTTTTATCCCTTTCTTTGTTGCTCCCGCCTCGACAAGCTGTCTTATTCACTCGAAAATGCCCCAGTGACTAGCGACATCTTCTTTAACGGGGATTTTTGGTCACATTCGGGCCGAATGTGAAGCTTCATTCGAATTGTAAGTGTTGCCAGTCTTACTCTGTATAGTCTTTGCTATAAGCTAGTATCATAATAATTAGTTTTAATGACATGCTGAGAAGATATTTATAAGTTATAAGGTTATAAAATTCGACTAAAGGAAAAGATCAAGGGTAGCGGAAATTTTCAAATATTACGTCGTAGGCGGTTGTCATTATACAATTTACTGATGTTTTGTACATTTTGAAACAAGCCAACTGCAATGTCAAGTAAATTAGTAATTAATTTTAATGAGGCTCTGAGAAAAAAGATATTGTTCCAAGTACTGAAAAGGAGAAATTCAAGGATAAACGTAATTTTCATTATATTACATCGTGGACGGCTACTATTTCATTATCACTTTATAACTGAATTTATAGGTAAATACATGGTAAATATGCCAACTGTAATGTTAGTAACTTTATTGATATATCTTGCAGTTTTGTTAACAGAAAGACTGAAAACTGAAAAGTCGAAGGTGTGGAAAAGTCCCGTTTTTTGGGTTTCTGCTTATATCTCAAAAACGGTGGCTTTAGAAAAAATTATTTGGAGTAAAATAAAAGCTTATCAAATTTCCTATAAGACTGTTTCTATTTAGTTTTTCTCTAATGTTTATAGTTTTCGAGATATCCGCCCGCAAAGATCGTTAATGTATGAAAAAAAATTACCAGTTGAAATTAATCCTATTTAATTTTATTGAATATAATGCATATTTACAATCTATTCCGTACTCGAGTATTGAGCAAATCTCCTAAATTACATTCACTTGAGGGGAGAAGTCGTCCATTGACGACCCTCCGAAATTTCAATTTTGGTTGCCTGGGTCCCCAGACCAGCGCCTCTTCAAACGACGTGGGAAATCTACTTCTACGATGACAGCTTCTACGTTTTTATCTTCAAGGTATTGCAAGTGAACCTGGAAGGTGTTTTTTCCATTTTTTTTTCTTGTTCCGGCCTTGCTCCTATCACCAGTTATATCCGAGCCACAAAAAAACTACTACATTTTAACTTTGTCGCATTTGTTACGAGACTTAGATTCCAAAGGAATCTCAACGAGAGCCCATTAGCGTTTCCGTCACTAGGAGGCACTCGTATATACTTCTTGCAAAGAGACAAAATTTACATTTAACAATGATAAGTTAAATAAACAAAATTTTCCATTTTATTTCATGGCAGAACCTGACGAAGTTTTGCTTTTACTCCACATCCAAGCACAGGGTAGGTGTTCCATAATCTTCGTGATTCTGCCTCAACCATTGGAATGTTCAGATCATCGTGTAATGTTGCATTTGTTACATACCACGGAGCACCCCCCATGCAACGCAATACCTTCTCTTGGATTCTTGGAATAATTTTTCCATTCGACGATTTCGACTTCTTTTCTGAAGATTTTTACTGTAAAAAGAAGAAGTGAGGTGCAAGGACTTTTGCGGACGGATCTCGAAAGCTATAGGGAATAGAGAAAAAATAAGTAGAAACAATATTGCTTGGCTGAAATTTGATAAGCTTTCATTTTTCTAAGATCAATTATTTTAAACTCAAAAACAAGACAGTTCCACCCCCTCCCTCACTAACAATATAGCTATGACTTGGAAATTTTAGTATTTTTAGCATCAAACTACTCCAAACACATTCCTAAAAAATTCCAGCCTTTTCCATGTCCTGTATAACCCCTTGGTTGACTAAACTAAAGCTTGAGAAGGTACATTGCAAATCACCCTGTATAGTTTACAACAATTTTGTTTTTGTTTATGTTTCTGTAGCAATGTTGAGAATAGTTACACTCGAGATGTAAAACAGTTTCCAAGTAAAGTTCAACTTTTAGTAGTTGCCATTATTACTCGTACTACTTACTTGACTCCATAATATCAAACGATTTCTCAAATTCGTCTGTGTATTAGAGCAAAAAAAAGTTAATAATTTTAATAAACTAATTGCAAAAGAAAAGAAAAATATGGTTTAAATAAAGCTATTATTAAACTTTAAATTACCTTTTATAGGGATTAAAAAACTTTTCAAACTTTTTTCCATTACCTGTCTCGTAGATAATTACTTAAACCCACTTTTAAAACTTTTGGCATTGAAAATCGTGATACAGTTTATTATAAAGAACATTTTAAAGTAAAATATGTTTAGTTAAGTGCCTCATCAAGAAAAATTGGACCGAAAAAATTTGATTCATTTTTCTAAACAAAGATATGAAGGGAGAATACTTGTTAAAAAAAGTAATTTCTGTTGTACAACTTTTTACAACCCTTTTCGACTTGTTTTTTGTCTCGTAACTTTTAAGCCATTATTATAGTAGGTACCTGGTTGGTTTTATAATTGGACATTGAGATTTTATTCAAGTTTACAGGAGTATTAATTATTACAATTTTCATTCAAGTTGATGGTGTAAATTAAGATTTAGTGAGCAGGAAACGTACAAATTTGCAATTGTAAGTTTATGTTGTCAGTGGGTTTTTATTAGAATTGAATAATGAATAAAGGCCCTTAAATTAGTAAATTAAAAATTATAATTAAGGATGTAATGGAGACATCCTATAAAGATGAGAATTGAAAATTCTAAAATATGTTTTTTCTTCAAACATCAAAAAAGGTTGACATTTTGTATAAGTAAGTCAGGATGTAAAAGTAAATTCTAACCTTACTTATTTACAACAAATTGTGACATACATTTTTTTTTGTTCGATGCGATTAATAATTATTAGCTTCGTTTTACAAGTTAAGGGCGGCATTTATGCCATTAGAAATAAATGAAGTTCAGACACATTTTTATTCCGCAAGATCTTTAAAATTAAGGGCTCTATTGCAAAAAATTAGAAAATATATTGAAGGTAAAGGTTGAACTTAGATACCGGTGGTTTTTAAATTTCAATTTTTGGGGCATTATGCTTCGAAACGAGACTTGGAAAATAGGAAAAGATTGATAATGTTTAAAGTAATAAAGTAATTTGTTGGCTCGTCAGTAGTCAACTTCGTTTCGTCTGACGACAAGCCCTATTTATACTGACTCGCCGAAAAAGAGTGACACTTTACTCCTTATAAAACAATATACTATTAAAAGCATGTGAGGTATTGATAGAACTCGCATTTTTGCCACACTGTTTTTTAAATATTCGTATTTGAATATTACATCTGTGCTTTATAAAAAAGTGTGAAATAAATTGTTTTTACCAAAATGAAAATGTTGAAGCTACAGAGAATTTTCTTTTTTAGATGTTATATGCAAATAGAAAATGGATAGAGTAATATTTATGCAAAATATAAGGAGAAATAGTTACCTGTGAAGCATTTCATCTAGTCACCGCAAGAAAAATGGCAACGTCCCTCATCGGTAGCAATTTAAGATAATAATAGTAGCGTAAGTACTATACAATTTATTAATTAAGTAATTGTCTATAAATATTAGCAGTGCAGTAATCTAAGATTAAATAAAAGGCTAACATAACAAACAATATTTGCATAAACTTATAGGTATGCAAATGATAGCTTTTCTAATGGAGTATTTGACCCATGTCTGTCGGATCATCTTAGTCAGTTCTGCATCGTATGGCAGAACTATTAATGGCTCTGGTTATAGTCATCATAACCAAGCTAGCTTTTAGTTCGAGTTGAGCTAAGAAACGTCAGGGATGCGTCATTGATAATTATATTTACATTTTACAGCCGACGTTTGTTAGAGCATGATATATTCTTTCAAATGCCACTATTAAATTGAAATAAATATATCTGACTACTTCAATTTTTCATTTATAACAAAATTCCCACCCAAAAGCTAAGGTGGTTACTAGTATATCTCAAGTTTCAGGGAATTTCTAGCGGATATGAATTGGAGTGATTTTGGTAACCCCAATGAGAATATTGACTATTTGGCTGATTTGCTGATTGACCATTACAGGCATTTCACTCTGACTTTTTTTTTTAGGATAATGTGTTTAGAAAAAAAGACCACCTGTAAAATAGATGAACAGGGATTTTTAGGGTAAGAGGGACATATTGTTGACTTTGAAGGTTATTTGTAATGTTAGGAGGGAACCTCGGTGATGGTCTTTATATTTATAAAGTACTGAGAGACGATTACAAGGTGGCCGTTGAACGCGCCCAAAAGGTAGCATAATATGATAACATAATCTCTAATGTTTGTCTAACAGATGCTCTCGAACTGTAAACCAGAAAATAAAATCTCAGCGAATGAATTTAATAGGTTTTTTAGTTCTGTTGCAAAAAATATAATACAGAAGCTGCCCAATTATGAGATTGGTGCAGATGACTTTTGAAGAGGCAGGGATGCTCCGAGTCGGAGTTTTTGTTTGGTTCCGGTGACTCACTCGTCGGCAGTTGATGTATATGGCGGCTGTCAGACAGACGTTTTTCAGCGACCGTCATAGACCGACTAAAATTTTAAAGACGTGGTTTTTAATATCATTAGCTACACAGCATCGACAGTTATTGATAATTCGATAATGGTCACAATCGCCAATCTCTGACGATTAACCGTCTGTCTGACAACCGCCTAATAATATTAAAATCCATGTGTCTAAAATTTTGGTCGGTCTATGACGGTCGCTGAAAAACGTCTGTCTGACAGCCGCCTAAAGCTTAATTCTCAGCTATCCGAAACCGTCGTATACAACGATACGAAAGTTTTCCTATTGGTGGATATTCGAAAAATTTTGAAATTCCACCAATAGGAAAACTTTCGTATCGTCGTATACGACGGTTTCAGATAGCTGGGAACTAGGCTTAAGTATATGAACTGAACAGTTTTTTATTTAGAGAATCGATTGACATATTGGTCGTTCCGCTTACGAGTTTATTCCGCTCCATAAGAAGGGTGATATTTGTGATTTGAACAACTAATTATAGGCCTATAACTATTTCAGTCATATTTTTAAATGTTTTAGAAATTTTGTGGAAGAAGCAGCTCATACAGTTCTTGGAAAAGAATAACTTGTTTGATTCCGCCCAGTTTAGATTTTAGAGTGAACACTTAACAACCCAATGCTGTGTTAAGGGTGGTGGATAATGTAGTTGAGGACTTTGAGAGCAGTGAACATGCTGTTGTGACCCTATGTGATTTGACAAAGACGTTTAATTGCGTCTCCCATGAGATTCTTCTGCAGAGGCTCTCCTACTATGGAGTGAGAGGTGTTCCACTTAGATTATTAAAGTTGTATTTATCGGACAGACAGCAGATTGTTAAATTTAATACTTCGGTTTCGAACTACGAGTAGTCGCTTCATGGAGTACCCTAGGGATCTGTCCTGGGCCTGGGACCCCTGCTTTTTATCATCTACATCAATGATTCGTATGCAGGGCCTATGTGCGTATTGTTATCTGACAATGTCACTTTTCATAAGAATTTTGAGAAACTTTCAGTGTTGTCAAACGACATAATTCAGTCAGCTCTGGTTCTCAGCAAATAATTTGCAGTTGAATGGCAAGAAAACGCAGACTATGATTCTGTCAAGCAATACTAAGTTGACTAGGGGCGAGAGCTGCACTATGTTGGAAATTGTGATTGATGACGGTTTAACGTGGACAAGTCGCATAAAAAACTAAGGAAAAAACTTTCCAATAGCCTATTTGTAATTAGACAGCTAAAAACGGTGGTGGGATTTAATGTCCTAAAAATGGTATATTACGGACTTTTTCATTCACATCTAACGTATGTTAGATTTTGTAGTTTGTTATCGTCTAAAATTCATGATTTCGTGATTTTGATCAATCCTTATCTCTCATAATTTGTTAATAGTGTACAGACATTCTTAGATTAGATAGATTCCAGTGGCGTAGTCAGAACATTTTTTAGATACACATTTTCAAGGTAACACACAACAGCAGTTTATTTAAGGAATTATGAAATTACCTTGAAAACAAAAGACATTATGGCATATCAGAAGTGGTATACATATGTAACTTTTACCTGTGCACGTTATACTGGACACACTGTATGTATGCACTGTTTTTATAAATCAGCGATGGACACTAAAAGGCGACAAAGTAGAGCACAGTGAAGTTATGGCCAAAGTATAAATTTTAAATACGACTATTGTGAAATTACTGTGGCCAGCATAAAATTATCGTACCTCGCGCCAGTTGATATATCGTTTGAACTAATTAAAAATAATTTATAAAATTGTTCCTAATCGTTAGGTATGTTAAATAGGTACATAAATTTAACTCTTTTCATAATTCCACTAGCCATATTCTATTCCATTCAACTACTATCCAAATTGAATTTTCAGACTTTGATAGAATTACATTAAAACTGATTAAGTGCTAAATACATGATTTTAAAATTAAGACAGTTAAACTTGCACTGTTTGAAACAAATATTTAAATTTCAATAAAAGTCGAAACTGAAATAATTTGCACTTGCAAACTTTGATAGGAGCCGTAATAATTACTTAAAGAACGCGAGTCAAATGTTTGCTAAGAATTCGTAGAGGAACGAATTTATAATTTTAAAGGTTATCAAACTTTCCTTCTTCTTTAAGGATTTATTGCAGTCATTAAGAAATATTATCCTATCGCAAATCCTCCACCATTTACATGAGCTTGTTGGAATGGTGTTAGCTAACCTTTTGACATCTGCGATCTTTGCTTCCAACTATAGTTGAAATAGACGTGAATTTAAAATTTGACTTAGGGGATTTTATTAAATAATCTTAAATCTTTTCCTGTAGGGTTTTTAAAAGACCCCGCATAGATATTTACGTTACCAATTTTTTTGGAATATTTCGAGGGGTTATCCACTCTCTGCAGTCAATGTACAAAAATTGAGCTGTCAACGGTAGTTATCTGCAGTCAATGGCAGCCATAGCATATGCAGTCATAAGCAGTCAACTGCAGTCAGTGTACAAATTTAGAACAGTGGTTGACCCCTCGGAATATTTAGACAAGATTTTGTACATTTGGTTGAAGTATAAAAAGGCAAAAATAGCTGTTAACTATGAGACGGTCGTGATCTTTATTTTATGAAACAAATATGTACATTATTGAACTTTAGCCTAGAAAATAGCCTTTTTTTAATGAAACAGTAGAAATTGTACTTGTAAAAATATATCTTAAGGTCAAATCTGTTTCAAATTCAAAACTCGTGTAAGAACTTTTCTGTATAGAGTATACAATAAAATACTGTTTTTACTTGTCTCGCGAATGTAGATATGTAGTAGGGTTGAAAATTCCTTTTTATAAAAAAAAAGCCTAAATTTTCTAAAGCAGGGTCTAATATTGTGTGTAGATAAATTAATAAACTTAATTTAAATTAAAATTTGTTAGTATATGCATGAAAAGTTTCATTACAGTTTCTTCATGTGTTTCGGAATTTCACTGTTGAACTTTTTGCTTTAAAAGCTTCTTTGAAAGTTTACATTTCTTTAACCCACTTTTATGAAAGACGACAAAATTTAATCTTTATCTTCAACTTTGATATAAGAACTTATTGTTTCTTTTGTGCAAAGTATTTACTTAAAGGAAATGTAAAGCTTTATGTTTGAAATTTAAAAATTTATATAAATGTTTATATGTTTTATATGAAATCGTTGCGGGAAATGTTATATTATTAAGAAATTTTTGTTAAGTAAGAAAATTAATGTTGTAAAGTTTAATCACGTACGTTTTGATAATTACAACGCAAACGTCGCTTTGTGTAAATTTTATCGTAACATTTTAGATTAAAATTGTAAATTATTTGAAACTCAAATTTATGATACATTACTTATGTTTTAATTACAATCTTAACCTTAAGATATAAATTAAATGATATCTCACTTACGAACAACCAGCAATGTCTTCGCATCCACTCCCGTCGAGAAACCTTCTTCGGTCGTAACTTCGCACGAAAAGTTTCCAGAGAGATTGAATTCTACGTTCTGCAGTACAACTTGAGTACTATTGGAGTGGTCGACCTACAACCCCGAGCATTTTGATTATTATGTTATAATCTTAGAGTAGATACTTACATCTACTACTATTCCCCCTATAGGAAATACCTTTGTGTTAGGATATTCGTTAGGTGTGTACCTATAAAATTCGTGAAGTCCACGATACCACTTAACTGTGTATAACGGTGCACCCTCTAAATCGTAACTACACTTAATGGTGCAGTGATTTAATCGTTGCACTACTGTTGGTTCAAGTGTTAAAATCACGTCTTTTAAGCACCAAACATCTGAAACAAAAAAGACAGAGTTAACATCGTTTCATCTACCTGCTATCACACGAGAAATTTATAAGAGCGTCGAGTATAAGTTATAATTATTAAATTCTATACAATTCTCGTGATAAATACTAATTAACATTGCATAAATTATAACATCTGGTATAAGTCCTTTAATTAAGCTTGATTGTAACAACGCCTACAGTAAAATTATGTGACGTGTATTTCTTAACATATCTTTACCTAATTAGTTTGGCTTCTGTAGCATTTATTAATTACAAAATATATACATCAAAGTTAGAGTTTAATTGATAATTATGGAAATTTTAAATCAAAATACTACACCGTACACAATATTTTATAATTGTAAGAAAAAGTTATATTATATTCCAATTATGTAAATTTTGATAAAATTGTTACTAATTAGTGCAAGTACATTTTAATTAAGGATATTGAAATAATAAGGATGAAGCATTATAAATAATACGTACTAGAGTAGTCCCAACGAAAGAAAAACCTACCGCGTACGTGATTACGGTTGAAGTTTTATCGGTACTGTCGTCACTGGTTACTGAAGCCATGCCTCGCGCAGATTTGGTCAGGTGGTGGGTTTTTTCGTTGTTGGAACTACTATAATAATTATTTGATACTTTTTTATCAAAAGTTTTTAAGATCATCTTGTATATTTTTGAATATTTAGAAATTTCGCCAAACTAGCTGTTTATAATACCAAACACCACATCTTTTTAGTTCCGGTTTTGTCGGAAATGACACTATAATTTTAGAAATCGTAAAATCCTTTTTAAGAACACCCTGTATGTTTTAGAACTTTTTAAAATATTGTAGCCACATCACACATTTCCTATTTTATTTCGCGATTGCCGGAAGTCATCTCATGGTTAGGATTTTTTTAATTATCACCTTAAAAAATTGAATTGGTTAAAAATATGACAATTTCAGTCACAATACATTAAGTTAAGGGATTAAATTTTGCTCTTTTTTTATTAATTATAAAGTTTGTTGCTTGATAACATCACGAGAGAAATTGGCAAGATCAAAATCACAAGCTCTGTGCGCAAAGCGCAGGGGATTTTGTCTTTCAATTTGTCGAGAGATGTTATACACGAACAACAAATCTTGAGTATTTTAATGAAAAATATTTTCAGACAAAATCATAACCACGAGATGTGTTTGTTTGAACAGACTATTTTCTTAAAAATTCTCAATTTCTTTAATAAATTAATAGTATATTGTTTTATGAGGGTTAAAATGGCACTTTTTGTAAAGAGTTTTTTTTTAGGATTTGACAGACGAACGTAGCGAGTCCAACAATTATTTTTCAGAAATTTCAAAATCATCTTTTGATTATTATAAGAAGATGTACTAATTGGTAGTTGATTTCGTGTTGGAGATTATTTTCTTTTTATCCGTCGATGAGAAGCTGGTCAGTGAGTGTAACTCAAAGAGAGAGAGGTCAGTTATTGTTGCTTTTGGTTTACGCGAGTCTGAGTTTCTTACTTTTAGAATATAGCTCTGAATGATTTTGCGTTGAGAGTTGGAAAAACAAACAGAAGTTGTTGGTTGTGAAAGTCGAGTCTGCCTTGTTTAAGTGTTTAGTAAGTATCTCCGGTGATGTTTAATTACTTGTTTATTGCCCCTTATGACAATGATACTACTGTCAACAAATATCAAAATACGTAGTTGTACGACTATCGACTATACGAAGCGGGAGGTCTCGGGTTCGAATCTTGGCTAACTCCTAAACTACACTAAAACGTTATTAAATGGAACTATTAAAATTGTTTGTTAGTTTAGAAGCATTGCTAAAAAGTTCACAATACAAGGTGTGTGGAAGTGAGCTTGTCTTATAGGGAGCTTTTGCTTGTTGCTTAAAATTGGGGGCAGTTTAATGGAATTTTAAAATTCAGATCTCTTAAGAAAGACTTAAAGTCACAATTTCTGTTACGAAACGTTAAATTTAGCGATGATATTTAGTTTAAAAAAATCATCAAAAAGCTGGTATTATAGGCATCTAAGGAAAGAGCGTTTCGTATAGGGAGCTTTTGGTTATTGAGTAAAATTGGGGACAGTTTTAGGTAATTTTTAAATTCAGATCTTTTCAGAAAGGCCCACACTGCTAATTTCTGTAACGAAACATTAAATTTAGTGATGATATTTAGTTTAAAAAAATTATCAAAAATGTGCATTGTAGGCATCTAAGGAAGGAGCGTTTCGTATAGGGAGCTTTTGGTTATTGCATAAAATTGGGAGCAGTTTTAGGGAATTTTTAAATTCAGATTTTTTCAAAAAGGCCCAGAGTCCCAATTCTGTCCCGAAACATGAAATTTAGCCGAGATATTTAGTTAAAAGAAATTATCAAAAGTTGGCACTGTAGGCACCTAAGGAAGGGACGTTTCGTATAGGGAGCTTTTGGTTATTGCCTAAAATTAGATGCAGTGTTAGGACATTTTTAAATGTAAATCATCTAAATTGTTTTTATGGCTATTTAAATCGTGAGGGTTACCTTAGCCAATTTTGTAAGGTCGAAAAAGGTTCCTGTTTCACTCAGAAGGACACTCCGAATGAATGGCTTATGACAGCGGGCACTTATATTGAATTTTACAAGATGGTAAAGTTCTGAAAACTTAAATACCGTGGTTTACCATGACTTGATACATTCTACATCAAACATCGATCGACACAGCAATAACAGTTTGACAAAGTTAGTGTCGGGCACTTTAAACTCGTTTGATGGCCATTTAGGTACCCACGACCACCACGTTGCCAATCTCTGCACGATATTAAAAAAAAATAAAAGACTTGTAACGCTGAAACCACTTTGAACGGCACTAACGTTTAATCAGTTTATAGTACCCATTAAAATAGAAAAGTTTAAAAAAGCTACGAAGAAAGATATACGTGAGATATACGTTTTACGTGTGAGTTTACGTTTACGTGCATCACTTCAGTGGTGTAACAGTTTGACTTAAACTATGAAGTTGTTTATAATTTTTTTTCAACCGTTTTAATTGTTTTCCACAACTTTGGATACCTCACGACTAAGAAAATGCTCACAACGCACCCAAAAAAATAGCTATGAAATGTCATTAAAAATATTTTGTTATTGTAAACTCATGAATTTTACCTCGTGAATTCCCAAGTACCACAGCTTGGTTGGCTTTTGAATGTCTTAAAACCCTTGCCGATTGCAATTAAATTGCTATTGTTTCCTACTTCAAATTAATTTTTATACTATTCTACTCAAGTCTTATTTATCAAAAAAATTAATAAGAACTGCTTTTTTATAATTAAAAAATACTCTGAAAAACTAACAATAGTTCTGTAAAAAGATCACCAAAATGACTGGAAGAAAATTAAATTTTTTGTTCATATCCGAAAAGTAATTTAATTTTTTTAAGATTTATTATGAACACACAATTCCTTTTTATTAAAAAAAAAATTCTTTTGATGTTTTATACGATATTTAATTAGTATGTAGTGATGTGGCCCACAGGTTATGGTTAGAGCAACCCTAATAAAATAAGGTAAAAATGAAAAAAAATATGAAAGTTTTTATTTATAAATAAATACTCAAAAGTAATTCAAAATGACTTGCTAATAATGTACGTATTACAATTTGCACTAATTTTAATTAACATTTGATTCAATTACATCCTCTTCATCTTAAGCTCCAATGTGACGATAACGTGATCTTCCACAATTGAATTTTCGTTGATGAAACGAACCTGTCTCTCTTAATCGCCTGTCGCATTTAATAAATGTTTTACGATTAACTAAGAGAAGATTAAGAAATTTCTTTTTATTTTTCAAATAAAATCAATTTTTGCTCATTTTTACGTGAAACGTAATTGAATAAGAATTAAACTGCACTTTTTTATAAATTGATTTCCATTTTTACTTTTTTTCATAATTTGGAAAATTCTAGGTTCGAATTATTTCAAGTTTCGATTTCAAGTTGAATGTTAAGTTGATTCATTACTTTATGCTAATATTTTAAAAGCTTATTGTGAATGTCATTTCTAGTGATAAATGCTTTATAGACATGAATTTTAACAAGTAGGAAATTTTAAAGCATTTATCTTCAAAAATATGCATTTTGTAGGTAAAGAGTTTAATTTATGTTTCAACATACCTATAAAGCTCAAATTCACACATATGCGCTTTTAGATTTACGGATCACTATATTCGTCATGAAATATTATAATTTTGCTCGTTTTATAAAAGTATGAATATAATTATTTAAATTATTATTAAATTCACTTTCAAGATTCTCCAGTAGAAGTTTTGCCTACTTAAGTTGTAGAAAGATATAAAGAATGGATTAAGTGAGTAAGGTCAAACGACAGAGATCATGTTTAACTACTGTGAAGATGTTCTGATTTAGGATGGTCGTCCACCAGTCATTGTCGGGATACAAAACAGTGCTGTTAGTTCCTAGATGACGTAAACGTTAACTTTCTGCAACATTTTTCTCAAAAACTATTAAGTTTTTTTAAAAATTGAAAATAATCCTCCGCAGAGAGGTGAAGACTTTTAGTATAATAATAAGGACAATAGTACTAAATAATAGCGAATGTTTCAGCTTTAGACTATTTTGTTCAGGGTTCACCATGTAAAAATTCGTGACAGCACTGGACTGATGTAAACTACTCTATTATAAATTTTCAAACGGCGTTTTATTTATGACGTTACAGTTGACTAGTCTGTGTTTTGGTTTGTGACTGGTCGATTTTATTTTAACACCTCTCAATACCAACCAAAGTTACAATTTTCCACGCCAGTGAAAAAACTGTTTTGTGTTGTACCCTTTCTTTTGTTGGATAAAAAATAGAAAAGTTATTTATACCTAAACATATTTAAAATAATTTCATTTGACCCTCACGTAGTTCATTGTGTACTTTTTTCATATAAGTATTTTGTGCCACTAGTGCCAAAATACCGCTTTTCAACTGTCATTCCAACCAGGTAGCTGCAATTATAGTTATAAAGCTATTATCAAAACGTTCAATAGGAGGTATTTCCTGAAGTAAACCTTAAGTGGAACTTGAATTTTTGAGGACTTTTAACATTTTTATAAATATGATTCAATTAGCAACGGTGCCAAGTTTGTACTTCTTGTTAATTTATTCACTCCAATTACGTTATTTATCTTGATAATTTTGTACTATACGGTTCGTTTGCCTTAAAATAAATAGTTTGGAGCCATATTCTAAACTCTAGTCACTTAATGCTTTTCCAATTTTCCTTAAATTGCTATAAGGTAAGGTGGGGTAAGTGCGCACGGATTTTCTTATAGTTAATATATAACCTTAAATATCCAAAAACTGGTAGTTGCCAAAAAGTTCAAGTTTTAGCTTTGAGATTTATGTGGTATTTGTAGGCGTTAATAGAAAGTGGAATGTTTCAGGTTTTACCTGTCGACTAAAAAAAAATATTTGGCATTTGAGTAACCGGGTTCCCACTTTCCCGGTACCCGGGGCAAGTGGAAATGGTGACCCACAATTTGTATTTAGGTGCATATTGTGCTTTACCGGGAAAGTGGGAATGGTGCATACCATATTAACTGCTGGACTATAATTTCAGACTGTTCATTAAAATAGACAACATTTGAACTTATATTTTATACATTTCGTATCTTTAAACGCATTATTAATTCATAGTAATACCACTAAACCCAATTTTTTATACCGGGGCAACTGGGAATGATTGCACAAAAGCGATTTTCGAGGTTGTTTAAGTAAAAGTGTGGTAAATTCCAAGCGAGTTCGTAAACAAGTCCGGTGCGTGGACATCACTACTCCAGACATGTGCTTCACTATGTCAACCACTCTAAACGATGTTTGCAGCAAAGGCGCGAAAATTCAAAAACCGTTTCTCACTTACCCAATCACTTACGCAATCATGGAATGACGAACTATCGAGGGCTACAGTTGCCTTACATGGGGTACCCCAGGGGTCAGTGCTGGGGCCGGTACTTTTTATTGTGTATGTTAACGACCTTCTCCAAAACGTATAAACCTATGGACCCTGTATACACGCAGACGACACCTCCTTTCTTGTGAAGGCGAAGACATTTGACCAAGTGGATGTGGAAATAGAATGGACCCTAAAGAAAACTACAATTTGGATCTACAAATTCTAATAAATTGGGCAAATTTCAAAATATTAAGTTTTTTGGCGTCTATTTGGATAATAAGCTCAATTAGATACACCACATTAATCAGATATGCAAACAATTTTCTATAGCCATATTTCGCTTAAGAAGCTTGAAACGGTATGCAGATCACGAAACAGCCAAAACCTGCTATTACGCAAATTTCTACTGCCGCCTATGATGTTCTTTTTGGGGGGCGCTCCACGAGTGCGAACAGGGTCTTCGTACTACAGAAGAGGGCTATTAGAGTTCTATGCAACCTGAAAACAAGAAACAGTTGCAGAGAAGCATTGATATCAAAAAAAATACTCACGTTGCCTAGTATCTTCATCTTGTGCTGCCTCAAACACGTGCATGCAAATATACACCAGTGGGACACGCAATCTTCTCATCATAGTTATAAAACAAGGAAAAAAGATGCATTGGTGGTCCCCTTTGATCGCTACAAGACCACTCAACAAAGAGTTGATTATTTGGGAACTAAATTTTACAACATCCTGTCTGCAAGTATGAACAAACTAAGTGTTAATGAGTTTGGAAGAAGAGTTAAAAGTTTGCTCGTGGGCGGCGCGTTCTATTCTCTTGAGGAGTTTACCAAGTTTCACTTTACCTAATCTTTTGTATTCTAAGGCACTTTGCAAGTTTTGTTTATATTATGCCTTATACTTATTCTGTGACGTTTCACGGTATTTTTATTGCCATGAATCAAGAGCTATTATTATTGAATAAATAGCCGCTACTCTACCAGGAAAGAACCATTTAGCTAACAATATGGATCACAATGGACGTTTAAATATAGTAATCTCCGGTCAATTTCTCAAATAGAAATGGTTGCTTATATTCTTACTTATAACATAAGAAAAGATCATGACAACCAATGATAATGTAAACTCGATGGAATGAGTCATCCATGGTTTTCTAAAATGGCATTTCCATCGCATTTTCTCTTATAGGCAACAGTTGCTAACCCTCCTTCCGGATCTTTATGTTCTAAGAGCCCACCACATAATAACTACAACAAACTAGTCACGTGGGTTGTGTGTATTCTTGAAGGTACCGGATTAGCGTAGAGTAGCGATACGCTGCGCCACTTACTGTGTACCCCTCTCTTAGCTTAGCGTATTACTACACTGCACTAATAGTTTCAGGATCCCAACCCTGATCATAAATGAAATAGAATATTTTCATTTTAATGGCGTTGTATAAAACAAAATTCCAAGTTTAGGTCTACCTGTAATCCACAAATCATCGGAGAATCCCAATCAGGGTACTAACATGCCACAGATGTATACATGAGGGCGATCGTAGTCGCTACATGAACGTTATCTCTCTATACACAGAGTTGGACAAGATACTCATAAAATGATACAGTACAGACTGTACATTGGTAAGGTACATAAGCTATGTGAACATCACCTCTCTGTAAGAGTGACAGAGAGATACCATTTATGTAGCGATCGCAATCGCACTCATCGATGCTTCTTGTGAATGTTCGTAGTCGAAGCGCACAATCTGGTGCAGTGTGACGTCATAAATAATCACCGGACTTTTTTGAAAAAATGCAGCTACGTTCACTGGGGAGTAATATGGAGCCATACTAGAAATTTTTGTGTATCTTGAGGTATAAAATATGTCTGAGAAGTAGTGGCTGCAGGAGTAAACATCTACTCTCCACACGTCTCGAGCTAGGATAAAGCTTTCAAGAAAAATGCTTTATGGCCTTACCTGAAGAAGTGGGTGTCTAGCAATATGATTCAGACAACGCGGCAGCTGCAAGGCAGTATTTGCGAAGAAATTCTAGATCTAGGACAAGAAACATTAAAATTTGTAATGGAAAACAGGTTGAAAGGTTGATTTTCATTTAGCCCCGAATTGATCTGCGATCGCCGATTAGCCGGCCCCGGCCAGGCCGGTCCGGCCCTGTGTTAGGTACATACTTTTTATTCCTAAAACTAAATAAGTTGCCGGACACTTAGTAAAATTTTACTACATTTGGATAAGACAGTCAAAAAATAATCAACGCAACAACGCAAACAATTTTCATGTTCGCAGGGGGCCACGTCTTGAAAAGGAATTAATTAATTCTTGTAATGTAAGAGAAATTAAACATAATTTTGTATTCATGTAACCAGACTTTGAGTATGCTCTTCACATTTTCTTCGTGTTTCAACCAAAAATTGTTTAGAAATTATTCAGCATCAGGCCTGGATGAATAATTATTAATTAGGTACCAATCTCTAAGTACTATCAAATGTTATTAATTAATTAGTCACTATTATAATTATATAGCTAAAATGGTCTTTAGCAACGGAAGCCGAAGGCTTAACGTGGCCTCCTAAGCAACCTTCTTACACTTGAAGAATTATAAAAGAGTAAAACACAGCGATGGATTGAGAAAATGTCAATTAAAATTAATGATAGCAATGTTTTCCTATAAACAATAACCACATTTTCCTAAAATGCCTGTTACTAAATAAATCTTTTGCTAATTAAAAATTAGTAAATATTATGAAGCAAATAACAAAGTGAAGTTTTAAATAAATTATTTATTATACTTAAAAGTTGAGTCGATTGTAAATTATTCCTTGGAGAACTAACGACGCACAATTTATTATAAACTTCTCTGCCAGTTTAATTTGCAATAAAAGTTAAATGTTCAGTTTAAAAGTAAACAAATTTAAAAGTTTTTCCAATTAATAACATTGAGACTTACAAATTGCATCAAAAATTGTCTTGGTTCAGAAACAAACTTTTTGTTTAATCAATTTTTAAACTTAATTGACTAAACTTCATTACGAATTATAAGAAAAGCTGAAATTTTAGCATAGAATTACGAAGTGAGTCTCGGGAAGATAAATAACATCCCCAAAGTGAAAATTAATTGTAATGACTGTACAATATTCTAAAGAACTAAGAAGTTGTTTTGGTGAAAATGTAAAATTAATTACAAAAGATGTAATACAATAACTAAATTAATTGCGTTAAATAAGTTTGGAAAATTTTGTGGTACCTCTGAGGCGTCTCTTTAAAGTAAATTACGTTTTAAATAGTAATTTGTTATACCATCTTCAAGTTAATCTTCCTTCACTTTAAAAATAATAAAGATATATTGACGTTGCAAAAGATTCCTAAGGTTAAGATGATAACACCTTTATTGTTACATCACTTTTATACCTAACATTTTATGAAATCGTTTTTCTCAGTTGGAAACCGCACAATTGAGAGTTTCAAGAAAAAAGGTAATGAAATGCCCAGGGCGAGAGTTTTCCAACAAATGTTTGAAACAAGGGTTTGCTCGGTAAGAGGGCAATGCCGCACATTTTGTCATTTAAAAAACTTTATTTCATTCCTTTTGTGGTAGTGGTGAAAATTATACGTACCTTTAAATTAAAACTTATGATCACGTAAAATTTTTAAATTTATATAACGCAGGTAATCGTTATACCTAATTGGAATATTGTCAGATTTTACTTTATTTTCATTTTTGTACTACACTTAAATTTTTTTTCTTTACCGACACGTGACCACTTTAATAAGTAGGGATTAAAATGAAAACGACGTATTTATGGAGTTTAATATTTATGTAATTTAGTTAATTCATTTCTTATTAAATAGAAAATTTATTAATTAATTAGTTTTCGAGTTTAAAAGTCACGTGTCGGTAAAGAAAAAAAATTTAAGTCTACTTGCATCTCATTACAATTTATTAAATACACTTTTGTGATGTTTTAAATTAAAATTAAAATCAGCGCAAAAAGGTAAGACATAACCTAGCATTAAATACAAAAATAACTAGACAACAAACTCTGGTAGACCGCTCTTATGAATACTTAAAAATTACAGAATTTCCCTAAAGAAAAACATTAACTTTTAAAACCAATATTCATATTATAACCATTTCGGAGTAAAATCATTTTTTTTATTTTAAGTTTTTAAATAGAAGCTAGAAGAAGCAGAAGAATAAATAGAAGTATTAGCAGTATTAGGTTGAGTTTCATAAACGATGCTGAGCACTTGCTCGACTTAAGTTCGAGATCGGGATCAAGCTTTCTCAAACTCGAACAGTTACGTCGCCGTTTTCGGCGGTTATCGGTTGAAAACAAACAAACTGCCAACCTTTTCGAAATTTGGGCAACTCGTTCTTTAAGTTTGTTTTCAACCGATAACTGCCGAAAGCAGCGACGTAATTGTTCGAGTTTGAAAAAGCTTTATGAAACGGAATTTTAAGTCCGCGATCTCGAACTTAAGTTGAGCAAGTGCTTAGCACCCTTTATGAAACTCGCCCTTAGAGATCAATGGCACAATTTTATAGAAATTAAAAAAAAAGTTAAAAATATTATTATTGGAGGATAGTTTGTTTAATAATGTCCTGATACAATAATCACCTGATTTGATCCTTCCAATATACGTAGTTCGCCTTGTATAAAACAGTTACAGATGGAGCCCAAATCTTAGTAGTAGAGAAAGGAAGATAAGACAGGTCTCAAATGGTTCAGAAACCTTATTTGAATAGGCCTTATGAGATGATTATCGCGAATACTAAAATAAAGCTCACCATCGGAAAAGAAAAAGAGAGGTAGGCTGAAAATATCTTAAAACGATGGGATATAGTGATACCCAAACTAACGTAAGATGATTTCCACCTTCTGTGGACCCCAAATTTGTAAAATAAGGGGAAATAAAATAAGGAAGCCTAGCAAAATAAGATGCTTTGGACAAGAACGGATGGCGTGTACTGGCACAGAAAAGCAGAGACTGCCCGTTTTTATTTGTAAATTTAGGGGAAAACTGTTGTGATAAATTCATTAAACTTACGGAAAATATGCAAGATGCCTCTTTTGTGTTTATCGTACCTGAAAACACATCAGCCCTGAACTGTCACTCGAAGAGAGCGTTCGTAATTATAACACCCCGCAAGCGCCGCCTGTGGAATTTTAGCGTTCTCATTAGGTGTTGACTCCGTCCGGTGGGTTTGTGGCAGAATAGGTCACCCCACTACGATAAATCCTTTTGAGTACCGCCAGTTAAACTGGTTACAGCTTTGCAAATACGGGTGACCCGTTAAACCCGGTAATTCTAAAAAATCTAATAATATGATTACTAGAGACCACGTGTCAAGGGTCGCAAGCGATCAGCTGTGACAGAGATGTTCCACTGCCTTTGGACCCGGACACCTAGAATGACTCCCATTGGTGCGATTCCTTCCATGGCAGGTGGGGACTTAAATCCCTACAAAAGAACTAATGCATCATGTCGTGGTAACAAGACGATGTCCCATTACTAAGCGAGAAGCCTCTCAGCCACTGCGTGACCATCACCAATAGAGGTGGCAGATTGAAGCGAGTTCAGTCTGGAGCTCCACTCCTCTCACAGCACCGAAATAAGTTAGCAACCGACCTTATCGGGATCAGTATACCAACGACCAACCAGATTCAACTGGTACGTCCGAAGCTAATAAAACACCTTAGTGGTCTTGTGATTTCTACCGTGTTAGGTTAGGTTGGGTTATCCTAAAATTTCTAGCCACCGTCTTTCCACCATTTATGACGGTAACCGACCTGACCTAACCATTTCCAGATTGATCATCATTAGCTCCTCTTTTGCTCAGAGGCCTAAGATCGAGTGCTAGATGAAAGCTATAAGTAAAAGCCTCCTACGGTAGAGAGCAAACCCAGGCACTCAGAGGTTAAGATAGGTTAGGTTTGGTTAAGTCAGACGTTGAGCCTAAAGCTTTATTATCCCTGTTGTATAGTTTGTTTAATAAATGAAAGACATCGAGTTTGTAGTTTGCAACATATCTAATAATTACTTAATACAATATTCAGACATAGTGCACATGAAGGTCTCGGAACGCCGGAACCGTTTCACTACCGATCAGAACTTCACGTGTTGACCATGAGAATGCCGACAAGGAATTCCGGCGGGTACCAGTGACGTTGATGCCCCTTGCTTTTATGGCGTGTGTTACTCAGTCCCACCTGAAATGGAACAGCTCATACATAGATGAAGCTCGCCTTTGGTCGCCCACCGACCTAGTTGCACGCTGGTCTCGCCGCCGCGCCGAGCATAAAACTCTACTCCTTCCAAATTACTGCCAGCGGCAGCTATCTATCTGTCCGAAATCCCGAATTGAGTGGCCTAACTAGCAGTTTTAGGGGTGTATGGCGAAGAAGTCCAACCCACAGTCACGAATTTTACAATCTTTATTTCATCTCACAATAAAATTTCGGCCAGTCAAAAAATCTGTCTTAAAATCTTTTCCTCTAGACATTTCGAGGCTGAATTTAATAGATTGTAAACCGTATAAAATGTTTAATAAACAAGAACCTAAAATTTAAAGATAGGTTGAATTCAGAGCACAATGATAGGCCAAAAATTTGAAACTTCTTATGATTTTTACCAATAAAATGGCCATGCTGAAGTAAAGGTGCGATGGTCAAAATGAAGCCTTCGTTGAGGCGAAATAATGCTAATTTAACACAATTACTGTTTGCCGAAAATTTATATACAGATCGATGTTACAGGTTTCAGCTTTTGTCATTCTCAGAATAACTTTTGTAAGAGATTTTTCAATAAAGGTCAGTCAAAGTTTTATAAATGTATGTATGTAACTAAGATTAATAATAGCGACCTATATTCTTCTTATACTCTGACAATATCAAAGTCTTTGTATTTTTAAATTTTACCAACCTTATTCAAACAACATTAATATTTTAATAAAAAACAATAATTAAAACACGCAAATGAATGCTTGTTCAAACTCTAATGAAGTACCGCAATAGTTAAAGTCGTATAGAATTCCATCAAAGAAGATAATTCTATTACATTAAAGCAATGTTCATTTCGGTCTTGGTTAATGTAAAACCATAGAACTGAGTTTAAGACTTACTTTATTATATTAATTATAGACAAAGACGTGATTAAGGTAACTTTAAACTCGCAAACTTAAATAATAATAATAAGAAACTTTTCTTATATTTTACGACATTATACTTCTTTAATTATACAATAACAGTTACATCAAAATTGTAACTTCTTTTTAATTAAGTCACATAGTTAAAAAGAACATGAGTTTCTTTACTTTGTATGCGCGGAAATTGTTGTTTTATTTTTAACGTTAAAAATTAAAAGAAAATTTCGTCGATGAAAATTAAGTTCTCAACAAATCTTTGCTATAAATACAACAAGAAAATTTGCTATAACTTATAGGGGATGTGTACAAGCGGCTAGTACAAGGGTAGGGAAAAAATGTGGACGGGTAGTAAGAATGCCACGAAAGGAAATAAAGAAAATAAGTTTATGTTTTGAAACCTTTTCTTAATAATGTTATATAAAAAAGAGCAAGAGGAGGTTAAATCAATTATTTTTTAAATACCTACTTGGGTATAAGTAATTTTCTTTTAATGAAAAACTAAATTATTTTTTATTATAAAGTTAATTGAATTTCTTGTGTTTGTTGAAGGGGATATTAAAAAACAAATTAGTTTCTTATAATTATTTTAAAATTCAGAGACGCTCGCTAGAAGAAACCTCCAAATGAAGAATTTATGCAACTTAACATAACGAATGAAAAATGAATTATTAATTGGAAAATTCAATCAAGTGGTGCAAATGGAACGCAAATTCAAGTGCTGTTGATGCACTTTTTGCCTTTTTCAGTTAGTATAAATATTATTCTTTCGATTTGTTTCACATTAACTTTAACATTTCCAAAGTAGCCCAATATAATTATTAAAAACAACTGGGAAAAAGTAAAAAGTTATTTTTACAGAAAAATCTTCCGAGTCTTAACTCTATATCTTGCTCTTACTCATTAATATTAAATATTCAAACTCCTCTACGCAATTTTTTTTATTAAATCACAATTATTTATTCTACAATTTCATATTGTAAAGGAAAGCACCTAATCTTTCAGTTCGTTGGAGCAATTAAATTGGCTTGTATATGCCGAGTAATATTTCGAATAAAAAAATATGTTAAAATTTCTCTCAAACAAGAAAATGTCTTTGATTTAAATGAATTGTTTGACACTGTTCCACTTTCACACTCTCCTTTTGGAAGTAACAGTAACAGCTGTATTTTCATGAACGACTTAAATGTTGAAACAAAGGTCTAAAAATTCAAAAAGTCAAATGCTCACTATGAGCTTCTCTAATATTTTCAGATCTTTATGTATTCACCGGTTTCGAAGATGGTGAGGGTGAGTCATATACCCTGTCTTTTGTAATTGTAATTAAAATTCCATTCCCTGGTGAGACTTGAACCCACAGGTTTGCTAATATTTTTTAAACAATTTTAAAAGCCGCGCCATACTGTCCAAGCTCTTCGGTTTGACCTGCGCAGGTCGCCCGAATGATGTCCAAACGCTCTTGTTCGGCTTGTGCAGGCGACCTGCACAAGCCAAACCGGAAGCCGGAGCCACTCACTGTGTGCGTGACTCAAGCTCAAGAGGTAGCTTGAGGCCCATCTACACACACAACCAGGACGCCTGCACAGGGAAACCGGAAGGCAAGCCTGTGTGTGTAGACGAGTCTTTACGGACGTTGAAATATGGTATTTTTAGATATATGGTAAATATGGTAGACCAGCAGCATGGTCCTGCTATTAATAAACTTTATTTCATAATTAAAAATTCATATGAATCCAGCTTAACTTGATACCACTAGGAAGCACTTTTTAAGAGCTTTTCAGTGATGTATTACAAGTAGGAAATTGCCATTTAAGATTTTTTAGTTGCCTAGAGCCTATAGGGTATAGGTAGAGGTGCACCACTTCCTATTTTATTGTGGTTCTGCCATCATACTATCCAAACGGTTTTGAGAGGGTTTTGATATAGGTTTTAGCTCCAGACTCACTGTATAAGTGTATAGATACTTGGAAATAGTGAAAATTTTTCACTATTTTTATTATTTTTTCACTAGAAAAAAGAAACATTTTTTGAAGACGTTTGATTCAACGGTGGTGACTTCTAAAACTTGAACAAATGAGTAATAAAATTTTAAAGAAATTGACAGACGATGAATTCTAGACTAAAATTGTATAGTTTGGTTCAGTAGCTTTGGAGATAAAACTTCTAAACCGTCTAGCACGAATTATGAATACAATTATCATAACACCCCCTACTTAAATTGAGGGGTAATTTTATTTTGCCAGCAAGTGGTACATAAACAATCTCTTCTTCTGTTTTTGTCGGCGTATAGCCAGGGTGGCCAATAATTGTGAGGCTGACAGTACATCTTTGGTCAGGGACACACTGTATAAGTATATTTTTCTTCTTTTGCAATAGGGACGCCTCTAAGAGTACTTTTAAATGCTTTTTAAGGGGTTGGGCACACTGGAGCCAAAAACTGAAGAAAAGCCTTAATCGTAAGAATCACAAATCTTTTAAGTTTTAAATACTGCAGCTCTAGTACGATGCCTCCAGTCCAGTATGTGCCATACCCCATAACTCACGTTGCTACGACGTTATTGGCCGTTCTGTCTAGTTTCAGAAAGATGATTGATGGAATCGTTATGGAATCGCCAAGGTTCTAAGTCCAATACGATTTAAAGGTCTGTTTAATGTTTTTAAACAATTTTACAAGTCTCTTCCAAAAGGAAATAATAAAGTTTTAGATTAAAAAGCGGAGCTGACTAATTAAAGTCGACAAGCACTGGTCTGAACTGCTGAAAACTGTTAACAAGATACTTAAATCTTGTGAAATGATCAAAATCTTAGTTTCAGAAAATTTCAAGTACCTGTGTAGATTTCAGACAACAGATGGAAAGACAACAGTCTTTCCACTCTTTCCCAATATTAGACTACTGATATACAGGGTGTTGTTTTAAATGGCATACCTTCCTGTAACTTTTATAAGCGGCTTATTCGAATCAAACTATTATATTAGTTTGAAAAGAAAAACTCATTTTTACATTTTGTCCATTAGTCACAATTCTGAGCATTTGTCATAATTTTGTCCGTTTTAAAGAATAGAACTTAATTTAAAAAAATATAAATTTTAAATAGCTATGCTCTCATATTCTAATGAGTACCTACTTATTGCTGAAGTCTGGCCTGATTTAATTCATGTGTAACCAACCTTATGAAATGAAGTAGAGAATCTTTAACCAACCTTATGAAATGAAGTAGAGAATCTTTAATGCACAGCTATTTGACTTTCCTTAGAAGATTCATAAATACATAATAAAGCAATTTGATGTCTTTATCATCTGCATATAATCAGAAGTAATTATTTGCTCTTAATCTTTAATTCGCTTAGAGCATTGCAGTTCGCAGTTGTAATGTGTCATTCATAACAAGCAAAAGCGACATCGACATACGTTTACATTAATCAACAAATGCATAATTCACATACTACACCTACTCTAACAGGCAGCAACTTAATAATCATTAATAACCACCCCTATTAATCCTTTTGCCAAAAAATAAAAAATGGAGAAAATTAAATACTTTTATAGTTTGCATCTAATTTTATATAAAGTAGTTTAAAACCCTGTATAATTTAAATAATTATTATAACATTTGAAAGACGTCTATTGGAGGAAAAGTCTATTGTATTTAATATTGACTTCTAGCTCTAGAAATAAAAGGAATGTCGAAAAATCCCACGGTTTTGAAATTCTTTCTATAATAACATAAAAGTTACCAGTTATTTAATTTTAGAGAAAAATAAAATAAAGAAAACTGCAATTTATAAAATGGCAACAATGTTTGATTAAAAATTTGACAATGCAGTTCGAATTTAAATAGTTTTCTTTTACAACACGTCGGGGCGTGCACATTAATAATGTGATAATGTCTGTGTAGCCGTAAAAATTTGTATGAAAATGTTGATTTTGATGACTCTTTTTATACAATAAGTCTCAAAATTTAGTTACTTTTCATATAATTAATTTTTTAAAAATAGTGAAAATAAAATTTACAAAAATTCGAACTTTAAAATAATAATCAGTTGTTAATTTGATAAGAAGTAAACGACGTGAACGTGCAGGTCAACACCTGATTGAGACGACATGACGAGTAAAGACACCAGCGAGTTAACAACTAATTACGTTCGTTTGAAAATTAATGTAAATCGGTACATTTAAGACATTTTTTATTTAACAAATTCAAAATTGACCTTTTGTTTCAATTTGTGTTTTTATTTGTGTGTGTAGAGACTTTCCTTGTCAATATAAGCAAGAAGAAATGGCAAACAAGAAGGGTCCATGTTTATCAGCTCATCGGTGGATGATATTGCTGTTTATAACACGGGTAAGTGATCTTTTACGTTTCACAAACATTTTGTCTTTCTTATTTGTGTATTTTATTAACTGTTTACACTTTTATGTGTTTTTATGTTCGCAATAAATATTTGAAAATATATTTAAAACAAAGAGATTTTTACAAATCTTTACACTTTGTAAGTTAGCACGCTCGAAACTTGACAATAGGCGTATTGAGCTTATCGAAAATTGTGAATGTCAAATTTTAGTGTAGTCAACGAGGGTTTTACTGCAAAGAACGCACGCCTTGAATGAATTTTTATGAAATTTTTTTTATTGAGTTCTCAATACCCTAAAGATCAAAGTTTATATTGTAAAAAAGTGTGCATTTGCCTCATAATTTTTTTAAACCACTTCTTGTGAGTTTAATTTTCAAAATCTTAAATATCAGCTAAAATAGACGCTTTTTTTCATATTTTTTGGTAGAAATGCATACATTTTTGATAATTAGTACCTAAAGAACGAGTGTACGTAAAAAAAAATTTCAAAAAGCCATGATGAAATTCTTTTAAACATTTATGTGTCAACAACTAATGAGGCACTTTTAGGCATCTCATAAACTTCAAATTTGGCACCAGTGTATATCATGTCCTCAAGATTTATAAAAAAAGTCGCCAAGTCCTGAAAACCCCCCCCGGGGGACAAAGTGAGGGGGGGACAACACCCCCGTTTTTTATTAGAGAAAATATCAGACCTATTTAGGGATCTTTAGAGTGTGTTCTACAACGACACCAAATTTCAAGTTCCTAAGATGCTTAAAAGTGCTTGTGACTCAAAGTAACAAAATCACAAGAATTGGTTAAAAAGATGATGGGGCAAATGCACATTTTATTACAATATAGACTTTGATCTTTAGGGTATTTAGAACTCAATAAAAAAGATTTCATTAAAATTCAATCAAGGAGTTGGTTCTTCTCAGTAATATTATTTTTCAGCTAATTCCTAAGATGATGTTACCTCGAGTCACAAGCACTTTTAAGCATCTTAGGAACTCGAAATTTAGTGTGGTTGTAGAACACACTTTAAAGATCCCTACATAGGTCTGATTTTCTCTAATAGAAAACGGGGGTGTTGTCCCCCCCCTCAATTTTTCCCCTGGGGGGGTTTCAGGACTTGAAGACATTTTTATAAATCTTGAGGACATGACATGCACTGGTGCCAAATTTGAAGTTTATGAGATGCCTAAAAGTGCTTCATTAGTTGTTGACACATAAATGTTTAGAAGAATTTCATCATGGCTTTTTGAAATTTTTTTTACGTACACTCGTTCTTTAGGTACTAATTATCAAAAATGTACGCATTTCTACCAAAAAATATGAAAAAAAGCGTCTATTTTAGCTGATATTTAAGATTTTGAAAATTAAACTCACAAGAAGTGGTTTAAAAAAATGATGAGGCAAATGCACACTTTTTTACAATATAAACTTTGATCTTTAGGGTATTGAGAACTCAATAAAAAAAATTTCATAAAAATTCATTCAAGGCTGTTTTCAGTCTAATATAACGACACTATTTGCCATGATTTCATTTTTATTAACTTATAACAAAAATAGATATACACATTTTTATAAGACATAGATTTACTTACTGTAAAATACATTTTAAGGGTAGATTCTTCAGATTTAATCTATTCATCTCGTATTTAGACAAAAATTTTACCTCTACAACAGTTGATTGAAAATAATTTTTAAGCCCAAACGTTTTAGCGTTTTAAAAATTTACTTAAAATTTCCATACTATTTATTATTCATTTTCATATTCATTGAGCACTGAGCAATAAAAATCAGATCAGACAAAGAATTTTCCAAGATCTGTTTAAGGGATGACCAATGGATGAAGCCTCTGGTTTTATTTCATTTTAACAAAAATTTAAGTTGTAAAATTTTATTTAAAATTTCCACGCTTTTATTTACAAATACTCATTCTCTTTAATTCATTGGGTAGTGAACGATAGCTCAGGAATGGGTTTTTAAAGTTCTCTAATATTTTAAGGTTTGACCCAAGGAAGCAAACCCTTGGTTTGAAATAATTTTATTTTAACAAACATTTATTAGGAGTTAATATTTTACTTAAACTTTCCAAGCTTTTCATTACAGATACTCTCTTTAATTAATTGGGTACTTAGTGAAAAATACGTCAGGAAAGGATTTTTAAAACTCTCTAATTTTTTTAAGGGTTGACCCAAAGATGCAACCCTTGTTAATTGATACTTTTATTTTAACAAATTAAGACTTAACATTCTATTTGAAATTTTTACGCTTTTTATTACAGATACTTTCTTTAATTCATCGGGTAGAGAAAAATAAGTCAACAAGGGATTTTTAATACTCTCTAGTTTTTTAGAGGCATGACACAAAGAGGCAACCTTTGCTACTACATATTTTTATTTTAACAAATTAAGAGCTAACATTTTACTTGAAATTTCCACGCTTTTCATTACAGAGACTCTCTTTAATTCATTGTGTAGTGAAAAATGTGTCAGAAAGAGATTTTTAATACTCTCTAGTTTTTTAGAGGGCTGACACAAAGATGCAACCCTTGCTATTACATATTTTTATTTCAACAAATTAAGAGCTAACATTTTACTTGAAATTTCCACGCTATTCATTACAGAGACTCTCTTTAATTCATTGTGTAGTGAAAAATGTGTCAGAAAGAGATTTTTAATGCTCTCTAGTTTTTTAGAGGGCTGACACAAAGATGCAACCTTTGCAATTACATATTTTTATTTTAACAAATTAAGAGCTAACATTTTACTTGAAATTTCCACGCTTTTCATTATAGAGACCCTCTTTAATTCATTGTGTAGTGAAAAATGTGTCAGAAAGAGATTTTTAATACTCTCTAGTTTTTTAGAGGGCTGACACAAAGATGCAACCCTTGCTATTACATATTTTTATTTTAACAAATTAAGAGCTAACATTTTACTTGAAATTTCCACGCTTTTCATTACAGAGACTCTCTTTAATTCATTGTGTAGTGAAAAATGTGTCAGAAAGAGATTTTTAATACTCTCTAGTTTTTTAGAGGGCTGACACAAAGATGCAACCCTTGCTATTACATATTTTTATTTCAACAAATTAAGAGCTAACATTTTACTTGAAATTTCCACGCTATTCATTACAGAGACTCTCTTTAATTCATTGTGTAGTGAAAAATGTGTCAGAAAGAGATTTTTAATGCTCTCTAGTTTTTTAGAGGGCTGACACAAAGATGCAACCTTTGCAATTACATATTTTTATTTTAACAAATTAAGAGCTAACATTTTACTTGAAATTTCCACGCTTTTCATTACAGCGACCCTCTTTAATTCATTGTGTAGTGAAAAATGTGTCAGAAAGAGATTTTTAATACTCTCTAGCTTTTTAGAGGGCTGACACAAAGATGAAACCCTTGCTATTACATATTTTTATTTTAACAAATTAAGAGCTAACATTTTACTTGAAATTTCCACGCTTTTCATTACAGAGACCCTCTTTAATTCATTGTGTAGTGAAAAATGTGTCAGAAAGAGATTTTTAATACTCTCTAGTTTTTTAGAGGGCTGACACAAAGATGCAACCCTTGCTATTACATATTTTTATTTTAACAAATTAAGAGCTAACATTTTACTTGAAATTTCCACGCTTTTCATTACAGAGACTCTCTTTAATTCATTGTGTAGTGAAAAATGTGTCAGAAAGAGATTTTTAATACTCTCTAGTTTTTTAGAGGGCTGACACAAAGATGCAACCCTTGCTATTACATATTTTTATTTTAACAAATTAAGAGCTAATATTTTACTTGAAATTTCCACGCTTTTCATTACAGAGACTCTCATTAATTCATTGTGTAGTGAAAAATGTGTCAGAAAGAGATTTTTAATGCTCTCTAGTTTCTTAGAGGGCTGACACAAAGATTCAACCTTTGCAATTACATATTTTTATTTTAACAAATTAAGAGCTAACATTTTACTTGAAATTTCCACGCTTTTCATTACAGCGACCCTCTTTAATTCATTGTGTAGTGAAAAATGTGTCAGAAAGAGATTTTTAATACTCTCTAGCTTTTTAGAGGGCTGACACAAAGATGCGACCCTTGCTATTACATATTTTTATTTTAACAAATTAAGAGCTAACATTTTACTTGAAATTTCCACGCTTTTCATTACAGAGACCCTCTTTAATTCATTGTGTAGTGAAAAATGTGTCAGAAAGAGATTTTTAATGCTCTCTAGTTTCTTAGAGGGCTGACACAAAGATGCAACCTTTGCTATTACATATTTTTATTTTAACAAATTAAGAGCTAACATTTTACTTGAAATTTCCACGCTTTTCATTACAGAGACTCTCTTTAATTCATTGTGTAGTGAAAAATGTGTCAGAAAGAGATTTTGAATACTCTCTATTTTTTAGAGGGCTGACACAAAGAGGCAACCCTTGCTACTACAGATTTTTATTTTAACAAATTAAGAGCTAACATTTTACTTGAAATTTCCACGCTTTTCATTACAGAGACTCTCTTTAATTCATTGTGTAGTGAAAAATGTGTCAGAAAGAGATTTTTAATACTCTCTAGTTTTTTAGAGGGCTGACACAAAGATGCAACCCTTGCTATTACATATTTTTATTTCAACAAATTAAGAGCTAACATTTTACTTGAAATTTCCACGCTATTCATTACAGAGACTCTCTTTAATTCATTGTGTAGTGAAAAATGTGTCAGAAAGAGATTTTTAATGCTCTCTAGTTTTTTAGAGGGCTGACACAAAGATGCAACCTTTGCAATTACATATTTTTATTTTAACAAATTAAGAGCTAACATTTTACTTGAAATTTCCACGCTTTTCATTATAGAGACCCTCTTTAATTCATTGTGTAGTGAAAAATGTGTCAGAAAGAGATTTTTAATACTCTCTAGTTTTTTAGAGGGCTGACACAAAGATGCAACCCTTGCTATTACATATTTTTATTTTAACAAATTAAGAGCTAACATTTTACTTGAAATTTCCACGCTTTTCATTACAGAGACTCTCTTTAATTCATTGTGTAGTGAAAAATGTGTCAGAAAGAGATTTTTAATACTCTCTAGTTTTTTAGAGGGCTGACACAAAGATGCAACCCTTGCTATTACATATTTTTATTTCAACAAATTAAGAGCTAACATTTTACTTGAAATTTCCACGCTATTCATTACAGAGACTCTCTTTAATTCATTGTGTAGTGAAAAATGTGTCAGAAAGAGATTTTTAATGCTCTCTAGTTTTTTAGAGGGCTGACACAAAGATGCAACCTTTGCAATTACATATTTTTATTTTAACAAATTAAGAGCTAACATTTTACTTGAAATTTCCACGCTTTTCATTACAGCGACCCTCTTTAATTCATTGTGTAGTGAAAAATGTGTCAGAAAGAGATTTTTAATACTCTCTAGCTTTTTAGAGGGCTGACACAAAGATGAAACCCTTGCTATTACATATTTTTATTTTAACAAATTAAGAGCTAACATTTTACTTGAAATTTCCACGCTTTTCATTACAGAGACCCTCTTTAATTCATTGTGTAGTGAAAAATGTGTCAGAAAGAGATTTTTAATACTCTCTAGTTTTTTAGAGGGCTGACACAAAGATGCAACCCTTGCTATTACATATTTTTATTTTAACAAATTAAGAGCTAACATTTTACTTGAAATTTCCACGCTTTTCATTACAGAGACTCTCTTTAATTCATTGTGTAGTGAAAAATGTGTCAGAAAGAGATTTTTAATACTCTCTAGTTTTTTAGAGGGCTGACACAAAGATGCAACCCTTGCTATTACATATTTTTATTTTAACAAATTAAGAGCTAATATTTTACTTGAAATTTCCACGCTTTTCATTACAGAGACTCTCATTAATTCATTGTGTAGTGAAAAATGTGTCAGAAAGAGATTTTTAATGCTCTCTAGTTTCTTAGAGGGCTGACACAAAGATTCAACCTTTGCAATTACATATTTTTATTTTAACAAATTAAGAGCTAACATTTTACTTGAAATTTCCACGCTTTTCATTACAGCGACCCTCTTTAATTCATTGTGTAGTGAAAAATGTGTCAGAAAGAGATTTTTAATACTCTCTAGCTTTTTAGAGGGCTGACACAAAGATGCGACCCTTGCTATTACATATTTTTATTTTAACAAATTAAGAGCTAACATTTTACTTGAAATTTCCACGCTTTTCATTACAGAGACCCTCTTTAATTCATTGTGTAGTGAAAAATGTGTCAGAAAGAGATTTTTAATGCTCTCTAGTTTCTTAGAGGGCTGACACAAAGATGCAACCCTTGCTATTACATATATTTATTTTAACAAATTAAGAGCTAATATTTTACTTGAAATTTCCACGCTTTTCATTACAGAGACTCTCTTTAATTCATTGTGTAGTGAAAAATGTGTCAGAAAGAGATTTTTAATGCTCTCTAGTTTCTTAGAGGGCTGACACAAAGATGCAACCCTTGCTATTACATATTTTTATTTTAACAAATTAAGAGCTAATATTTTACTTGAAATTTCCACGCTTTTCATTACAGAGACTCTCTTTAATTCATTGTGTAGTGAAAAATGTGTCAGAAAGAGATTTTTAATGCTCTCTAGTTTCTTAGAGGGCTGACACAAAGATGCAACCCTTGCTATTACATATTTTTATTTTAACAAATTAAGAGCTAATATTTTACTTGAAATTTCCACGCTTTTCATTACAGAGACTCTCTTTAATTCATTGTGTAGTGAAAAATGTGTCAGAAAGAGATTTTTAATACTCTCTAGTTTTTTAGAGGGCTGACACAAAGATGCAACCCTTGCTATTACATATTTTTATTTCAACAAATTAAGAGCTAACATTTTACTTGAAATTTCCACGCTATTCATTACAGAGACTCTCTTTAATTCATTGTGTAGTGAAAAATGTGTCAGAAAGAGATTTTTAATGCTCTCTAGTTTTTTAGAGGGCTGACACAAAGATGCAACCTTTGCAATTACATATTTTTATTTTAACAAATTAAGAGCTAACATTTTACTTGAAATTTCCACGCTTTTCATTACAGCGACCCTCTTTAATTCATTGTGTAGTGAAAAATGTGTCAGAAAGAGATTTTTAATACTCTCTAGCTTTTTAGAGGGCTGACACAAAGATGAAACCCTTGCTATTACATATTTTTATTTTAACAAATTAAGAGCTAACATTTTACTTGAAATTTCCACGCTTTTCATTACAGAGACCCTCTTTAATTCATTGTGTAGTGAAAAATGTGTCAGAAAGAGATTTTTAATACTCTCTAGTTTTTTAGAGGGCTGACACAAAGATGCAACCCTTGCTATTACATATTTTTATTTTAACAAATTAAGAGCTAACATTTTACTTGAAATTTCCACGCTTTTCATTACAGAGACTCTCTTTAATTCATTGTGTAGTGAAAAATGTGTCAGAAAGAGATTTTTAATACTCTCTAGTTTTTTAGAGGGCTGACACAAAGATGCAACCCTTGCTATTACATATTTTTATTTTAACAAATTAAGAGCTAATATTTTACTTGAAATTTCCACGCTTTTCATTACAGAGACTCTCATTAATTCATTGTGTAGTGAAAAATGTGTCAGAAAGAGATTTTTAATGCTCTCTAGTTTCTTAGAGGGCTGACACAAAGATTCAACCTTTGCAATTACATATTTTTATTTTAACAAATTAAGAGCTAACATTTTACTTGAAATTTCCACGCTTTTCATTACAGCGACCCTCTTTAATTCATTGTGTAGTGAAAAATGTGTCAGAAAGAGATTTTTAATACTCTCTAGCTTTTTAGAGGGCTGACACAAAGATGCGACCCTTGCTATTACATATTTTTATTTTAACAAATTAAGAGCTAACATTTTACTTGAAATTTCCACGCTTTTCATTACAGAGACCCTCTTTAATTCATTGTGTAGTGAAAAATGTGTCAGAAAGAGATTTTTAATGCTCTCTAGTTTCTTAGAGGGCTGACACAAAGATGCAACCTTTGCTATTACATATTTTTATTTTAACAAATTAAGAGCTAACATTTTACTTGAAATTTCCACGCTTTTCATTACAGAGACTCTCTTTAATTCATTGTGTAGTGAAAAATGTGTCAGAAAGAGATTTTGAATACTCTCTATTTTTTAGAGGGCTGACACAAAGAGGCAACCCTTGCTACTACAGATTTTTATTTTAACAAATTAAGAGCTAACATTTTACTTGAAATTTCCACGCTTTTCATTACAGAGACTCTCTTTAATTCACTGTGTAGTGAGCAATGTGTCAGAAAGAGATTTTTAAAGTTCTCTAGTTTCTTAGAGGGCTGACACAAAGATGCAACCCTTGCTATTACATATTTTTATTTTAACAAATTAAGAGCTAATATTTTACTTGAAATTTCCACGCTTTTCATTACAGAGACTCTCTTTAATTCATTGTGTAGTGAAAAATGTGTCAGAAAGAGATTTTTAATGCTCTCTAGTTTCTTAGAGGGCTGACACAAAGATGCAACCCTTGCTATTACATATTTTTATTTTAACAAATTAAGAGCTAATATTTTACTTGAAATTTCCACGCTTTTCATTACAGAGACTCTCTTTAATTCATTGTGTAGTGAAAAATGTGTCAGAAAGAGATTTTTAATACTCTCTAGTTTTTTAGAGGGCTGACACAAAGATGCAACCCTTGCTATTACATATTTTTATTTCAACAAATTAAGAGCTAACATTTTACTTGAAATTTCCACGCTATTCATTACAGAGACTCTCTTTAATTCATTGTGTAGTGAAAAATGTGTCAGAAAGAGATTTTTAATGCTCTCTAGTTTTTTAGAGGGCTGACACAAAGATGCAACCTTTGCAATTACATATTTTTATTTTAACAAATTAAGAGCTAACATTTTACTTGAAATTTCCACGCTTTTCATTACAGCGACCCTCTTTAATTAATTGTGTAGTGAAAAATGTGTCAGAAAGAGATTTTTAATACTCTCTAGCTTTTTAGAGGGCTGACACAAAGATGAAACCCTTGCTATTACATATTTTTATTTTAACAAATTAAGAGCTAACATTTTACTTGAAATTTCCACGCTTTTCATTACAGAGACCCTCTTTAATTCATTGTGTAGTGAAAAATGTGTCAGAAAGAGATTTTTAATACTCTCTAGTTTTTTAGAGGGCTGACACAAAGATGCAACCCTTGCTATTACATATTTTTATTTTAACAAATTAAGAGCTAACATTTTACTTGAAATTTCCACGCTTTTCATTACAGAGACTCTCTTTAATTCATTGTGTAGTGAAAAATGTGTCAGAAAGAGATTTTTAATACTCTCTAGTTTTTTAGAGGGCTGACACAAAGATGCAACCCTTGCTATTACATATTTTTATTTTAACAAATTAAGAGCTAATATTTTACTTGAAATTTCCACGCTTTTCATTACAGAGACTCTCATTAATTCATTGTGTAGTGAAAAATGTGTCAGAAAGAGATTTTTAATGCTCTCTAGTTTCTTAGAGGGCTGACACAAAGATTCAACCTTTGCAATTACATATTTTTATTTTAACAAATTAAGAGCTAACATTTTACTTGAAATTTCCACGCTTTTCATTACAGCGACCCTCTTTAATTCATTGTGTAGTGAAAAATGTGTCAGAAAGAGATTTTTAATACTCTCTAGCTTTTTAGAGGGCTGACACAAAGATGCGACCCTTGCTATTACATATTTTTATTTTAACAAATTAAGAGCTAACATTTTACTTGAAATTTCCACGCTTTTCATTACAGAGACCCTCTTTAATTCATTGTGTAGTGAAAAATGTGTCAGAAAGAGATTTTTAATGCTCTCTAGTTTCTTAGAGGGCTGACACAAAGATGCAACCTTTGCTATTACATATTTTTATTTTAACAAATTAAGAGCTAACATTTTACTTGAAATTTCCACGCTTTTCATTACAGAGACTCTCTTTAATTCATTGTGTAGTGAAAAATGTGTCAGAAAGAGATTTTGAATACTCTCTATTTTTTAGAGGGCTGACACAAAGAGGCAACCCTTGCTACTACAGATTTTTATTTTAACAAATTAAGAGCTAACATTTTACTTGAAATTTCCACGCTTTTCATTACAGAGACTCTCTTTAATTCACTGTGTAGTGAGCAATGTGTCAGAAAGAGATTTTTAAAGTTCTCTAGTTTTTTAGAGGGATGACACAAAGATGCAACCCTTGCTACTACCTATTTTTATTTTAACAAATTAAGAGTTAACATTTTACGTAGAATTTCCTTTCTTTTCATTTGAGACTCTTTCTTTTATTCATTGGATAGTGAAAATTAGGTCAGCAAGGGATTTTAAAAGCTCTCTAATTTTTTTAGAGTTGGCCCAAAGATGCAACCCTTTCTATTTGATATTTTTACTTTAACAAATTAAGATATAACATTTTACTTGAAATTTCCTCGCTTTTCATGACAGAACTTTCTTTAATTCATCGAGTAGTAAAAAATAGGTTGGCAATAAGTTTTTAAGACTCTTTAATTTTTTAGAAGCATAACCCAAAGATGCATGCAACCCTTGCTACTACATATTTTTAATTTAACAAATTAGGTGTTAACATTTTACCACAAATTTCCACGCTTTTCCTTGCAGAGACTCTCTTAAATTGATGGGTAGAGAAAATAAGGTAGAGAAGAGATTTTAAAAGCTTTTTATTTTTTTAAGGGATGATTCATGGATGTAACCATTGCTTTTAAATATTTTAATTTTAATAAGTTAAGAGTTAACCTAGGAGTTAACATTACTTAAAAGTTCCACGTTTTTCATTAGATCATTACAGATACTCTCTATAATTCACTGTTTCGCAAAATTCAAATCAAATTTTTGAATCTCTATAATATTTTAAGGGGTAACCTCAAAACGCAACCCCTAAGTTTTTGATATTTCTTTAAACAGTAATTCATTAAGATTTTAAGATTGATTTAAAATTTCCAAACGTTTTATTACAGAGATGATCAAAGGCTCAAAAGGATCTATGGAGTTGCTGACTGTGCTGTGACTGTGCACAAAAGTGCAGCATCATTTTGCCTAGATTCCGCACTAATACAGTCAATATACAATTTGGTCATTATCAGTATTGGTTCACATTGTTCAGCAACAAGATGCAGCTAAGCCACTCCTTACAAATTTCTGTCAAATCAGGTTTACGCATGTCAATTCTTGTGTGAGTGCTGTAAACCGGATTTTCAAAATTCGACCAATTCGACTTCTATTCAAGTATCGTGCGATTTTTTGGGGAATGACTTAGTTGCATCTTGTCGATGAATAGTCGCTATTAACCTAAGAAGAAATATTAGTTTTTGAAAAAACTAAATAAAAGTTAAAAATTTGTAAATTTGAATAAAAATTATCTATTTAGTTCTAAAATTAAATACAAAGTTAAAAAGAATTTCGAGTTGAATAATCAAAAATTCCTTTTTTTATGCTGGTTACGAAAAACAAAAGAAAATAATTTAAAATTTTCCCTCAAAAAATGTTGTTTTTCGGTTTTTATTTAAATTGTTACAACAGAAACTCTCAATCTTCAAAGTTAGCTTTGGGTTATAATTTTGTTTTGTTTAATATTTCATGAGTGCCTTTTTTTAAATGTTCCATAAGTCAAGGGTTAGCGTGCAAATTTTAGCCACCGTTTTTTCGATAATTACCTACCTCATAATCCATAATCGAAATATAAATTTTATACAAAAGAGATAATTTGTATTTCTAATTTTTGAAAGCTGATAATTGAACTAAAAAAATATTTTTGTTGTTATTAAAAATTGGAAACACGATTTAGCACTTAAAATTTTCCATTGTATATTTTCTCAATAATGAGAATGTTTCTAAAAATTAAATTAAACTGAAAATTAACCAAAAATGACTGACTGGTAACTTTTTCAAACGCAATTTTAAAATCAAACAAACGTTATAAAACAATTTCTAAAAGTGAAAATTTTTATTTGTTTTAAAACTTTTAAATTTTTACCCTTTCCTTTGTTCGTTTCATATGTAACAATTAAAATAATTCTTTATTATATTAGGGGCACTTTATGTCGTTTCGTTTGAACGTTAAAAGATTTTTTATAACGTGAAAAGGCCACTGCTATTATCTCGTCCCATTTTACCCTTCCAAGTCTATTATAAATACAGCCTGCAATCAGTTAGTCTCTGTTTGTATATAATCTGAGCCATTTATAAACGACCCAAGCTGTATCCAAACAACGTGAATTTAAAACATATGGAGTGAAATTAGTTGCCCTTATATCAGCAACTTTAAATCCTTTTTATATTACAAACACAAACATTCCACCATTATTTTTAAGTGCGTGTTGTATAGGCAAAGAAGAAAGTGGCTAAACTTTTACTTGTTGTACAAAATGGCTTGATTCTTGTTTTTCCCCGGAAACCGATTCTGAAGGGTATTTTGCATGCATGGCGATAATATGTTAAGAGTTGACGATTTATTTCTTTTTGGATATTTATACGAGGCATAATCAAAAAATACCAGTTTAAGCTCGACTGGGATTTTGTAACTATTAGCGATACACTAACGCTAAGCTACTTACTCTTTACTCTTTTTCTAGCAATTTCTAAAAGTTTGTAAGAGAAGGGTAGATGGCAAGTAGCGTAATCCGCTCGGCTACGCTTCGCTTCGTGTCGCAAATGCAAAAATTGCTTGCTAAACAGAGTTACACTTTTAATCCTAATAACGCAATATACTATTTATTTCATTCCTTTTTATTTCGTTCCTATTTTCGCTACATCCTCGACAAAAAAATGAGCATGCATACTGATAGATCATGTTGGTTTAAGCTGTCTCCTGTATGATATCTTGTTCATTTTGTATTTTGAAACAGGTATTCTCCTATCAAGCTTTATTCTTGCCACATTACCTTAATTATAATTCGGGACTCATGTTCAGCGACCGTACTAACTATAACCTGATAGGATTAAACTCAGTAGCGTTGGTTCTCTATAGCCAATACCCAGACTCATCTTGGTCGTTATAGTGTTTTTTTAAATAGAAAATTTCGCCACTTAGCGAAAGCTTTAAAGCGAAAGGATAATTAAGAGGTTGGATACACTACTAATAATCAAATTGCGCCACTAGAACAATATTTCAATAATAAAACGTAATTTTATTACAAACTTGAGCTTATTGATTTTAGTAGAATCATAAATTTTCCAACCATCATATAATTTGTTATCGGATAGATGAAAATATGCGCTATATACCGTACTGAAATGCATACAAGAGCAAATCATCCATTGCACATTCTTTCACTACATTGATTTTTACTGAAAGCAGTTATATGTTGAATGTAATAAATAATTTGAATTTAAAAGACTATGAAAAACATATTGGATTTTATTTTGAGGAGGATTTTCTAAATTTTCATTGGCGCACTTAAGAGGTATTTTAAACTTGTATGATCGAATATATTTATTGTGTAACTTTTGAATAAATACAAAAATTTTTACAAAATTTCCTTTTACAGTGTTATTTTGGCGAAGAAGATTTTAGAGATATTTTCCAATACCTTTTCTTGTTGGTCTAAATTTTTGTGTCTTTCACTCTTTAGTCTAGCCAACGCAGGGGTTATAGAGAACATGGAAAAGGGTAAAAAAAAATCTTCAGGAATGTGTTAGTAGTTGTGAGTAGTTATGAGGTAAAATACTAAAAGTCTCCGGTTCTAGCTGTATGGTTAAGCGATGGAGAGGAGAGTAGAAAGGTTCCGTTTTTGAGTATTCGCTTAAATCTCATAGACAGTGAGCCATAGAAAAAAATGTTTTTAAGAAAATGAAAGCTTATTATATTTTCTACAAGATTGTGTCTATTCATTTTTTCTCTATTTCTTATAGTTTTCGAGATATCTGACAGCAAAAGTCGTCAATGTATGAAAAAACTTTATGCCTCAAGTTTTTCGCCAAATATTTGCCTCTAACATATCAGCCCTTCGTTTTATAGTAAAAGTCTTCAGGCTAAAAGTTGTAGAGCATTAAGTTCGTACAGGCCTGCACAGGCCAAACCAGAGCGCTGAATATCGTTCCGACGGCTAGACCAGGCCAAATCGGAACGTAAGCCTGTGTGTGGCGCGGCCTTTAACGCTTTTGCGGGCGGATATCTCAAAAACTAGAAAAAATAGAGAAAAAATAAATAAAAATAATCTTGTAAAAAATTTGATAATCTTTCATTTTACTAATAGTACAGGGTCTATCGGTTTGAACCTGGAAAAACGACATATGTGGCTGTAAATTTCCAATTAGCTAGCCTTAAGAGTCTACATAAAGACATAAAAAAGTTTACCACTCCTAGGGGTGTGCAACATGAAGTAAATGTGCCCTCAACATTCAAAGAATACTAGCTCGAAAAGAAATGAGAATTTCGAAATTCTGATAAAGCTATTTAATAGAGCATGGGATTCTGAACAATTTATGAATCTATAAAAATTTTTGTACCAATAGTACTTTTCCAGAAAAACGCGATGAAAGACAAATAGGGATAAACCGTTAGAAATCTGAAAATTGGAAATTTTACAGCGTAGTGACTCACAAAAATGTTCGCCATTTTGTAATTAATTGTCAGATCATTATTTCGAGTAAATTTTTGGAAAGGATATGGTTTTAGCTTTAAATTGATGGGGTTATTTTTTAATTTATTTATTTTCAACATCCCTGAAATTGTACTAGAAATTTTCTTTTTCATTTTTCTGACGACTCTTTACATATTAATGTACCATAAGCTACAGAGATTTCAAATTTAAAAAATATTCTGGATATATGTTCTATAATATATTTGTAATGACATCATGCTACTAATCATGTTAAAACAATTTTCAGTTTTAAAGAAAACACCCCTTAAATATTTCAACTTTTTTGAATTTTATTTTTTTCTTGTAATTAAATTTTTAAGAGGCTGCGTAAGATGGAAAAATGTAATTTCCAAAAAAATAAATATACGGTTTTGTAGGTAATTCATCGTGCTTTCAAATGATGTATTTAAAATATACTCTACTTCATGTACTTTCTACGAAATTAAGATGAAGTGCCGCCCGTCTTAAAAAGGACACTTTTATCGTAATATTGACGGCATTTTTTACGTAAACGTTATATCTTAAAAACGTTTGCGGATAATGAAAGAGGATATTTCAACGTTTCAGTTCATCATATTAAATATTGATTTCTGACTACCTGTTCCGAAAAAAAAACCGCGAAAAAACTGTTTTTTTCGATGATCCTGAACAAAAGGCAAAAACAAGCTACATTTCGTAAAACACCATATGTGGCTGAAAATTTTAAATAAGCTTGTATTGAAAGCCTAGAAAAAGAGGCAAAAAAGTTTTCCACTCTCAGAGGTGTGCAACATCGAGTGGATGTGTCCTCAACTGTTAAAAGAGTAACTGGAAGCATAATGGAAAAATCGAAATTTTGTTATAGTCAATTTATAGAGAATTAAATTTTAAACAATTTTTATATCTATGAAATTTTCTGTATTTGCGATAGTTTTACCGTAAGCTATAAAAGAGACATTTATATAGCCTTAACATCAATGTAGAGCACAGGCTGGAAAAACAACATATGCGGCTGAAAATTTGAAATAAGCTAGTATTGAAAGCCTAGAAAAAGAGGCAAAAAAGTTTACCACTCTCAGAGGTGTGCAACATCGAATAAATTTGCCCTCAACTGTTAAAAGAGTAACTGGAAGTGAAATGGAAAAATCGAAATTTTGTTATAGTCAATTTATAGAGAATGCAATTCTAAACAACTTATACATCTATGAAATTTTCTGTACTTGCAATAGTTTTTCCATAAACGCGTCGAAAGAACCATTTATATAGCCTTAACATCACTCTAGGGCACAGACTGGAAAAACAACATATGTGGCTGAAAATTTGAAATAAGTTAGTTTTAAAAGCCTAGAAAAAGAGGAAAAAAGTTTACCACTCTCAGGGGTGTGCAACATCGAATAAATGTGTCCTCAACTGTTAAAAGAGTAACTGGAAGTGTAATAGAAAAATCTAAATTTTGTTTGGGCCAATTTATAGAGAGTGCAATTCTAAACAACTTATACATCTATGAAATGTTCTGTACTTGCAATAGTTTTTCCGTAAACGCGTCAAAAGAACCATTTATATAGCCTTAACATCACTCTAGGGCACAGACTGAAAAAACAACATATGTGGCTGAAAATTTTAAATAAGGTAGTATTAAAAGCCTAGAAAAAGAGGTAAAAAAGTTTACCGCTCTCAGGAGTGTGCAACATCGAATAAATGTGTCCTCAACTGTTAAAAGAGTAACTGGAAGTGTAATAGAAAAATCTAAATTTTGTTTTGGTCAATTTATAGAGAATTAAATTCTAAACAATTTATATATCTATGACATTTTCTGTACTTGCAATAGTTGTACCATAAGCACCACGAAAGGAACATTTAGATAGCCTCTACATCAATTTATATAAAAAAAATTAAATAAATTAGTTTAAAATTTCAATTACATCTCTTTTTTTATCTTTTTTAATCCTCCTCATTTACAGTAACCGCTAAATCGAAAAAAAATGTTAAAAAAGCAGAATGTTATTATTTTGGCAGCTGATTTAACAGTTTGCAGTTGTTAAACTATAATTTTGACATCATATTTGTAATCAGCGACCCCAAAAATATAAAGTACCATGTCCTTATCAAAAAATAATTGGATTTAAAAAAACGCCCCCTAAAAACAATATATGGGTGGGATCTACCCATGTTGCACACCCCTGGCGATGGTAAACTTTTTAGCGTCTTGTAGTACATATCAAATAATGCCCAAATCCAAATTTTCAGCCACATACGTTTTATTTCCAGGTCGATGCCGATATTCGCCTTTGGGATCTGTACTATAAGAATAATTTTTTTCCTAGGAGTCACCGTTTTCGAGATATAAGCGAGAATCCCAAACACGAGACTTTTCCACTCTTTTCGTTCCTGCAAACACATTCCTGAAGCAATAAATTGCACTCTCTTTCATGTCCTCTACGCCTCTTTATTCAGCGTTTGTTGACTGGACTACTTACTGATTCTTAAAAATGGAAAACGAACCATCCATCCACCTCATGTCTTAGAGATTGATTGTTGAAGGCTCTTAAAGTTTTTTTTATAAAAACAATATATAAAAAATTGGACTTTCGGTAATGAATAAAAATGTCGTTCAACAGTTCTAACATTAATTTATTTTCGTCTAAGCAAAAACACCTACATAGTTTTGTTTTTATGTGCTTGAAAATTTTTCTCCTCAGGTTGTGTATGTTAAATCTTGTTGTAGTAGACTCATTAAAAGCTTCTTACTCTAAGCAGCACTAATAAAATTAAACAGCTTATTTCATTATTTATGCCGAGAGTCTTACGTATTTAAAATTTAATATGGTAATAATGTTGAAATTTTCCTTCAAACTAGAATAAAGTTGTAATTTTTTCCTACTAGTACTTACAATTTAATAAAGCTTAAAGCTAGAGTATCACGATAGCTCGTGTTAACAAAAATTTATAATTAGAAGAAAATTTACAATTCTAACGAACTTTAAACTAAATTTGAAAAAAATTTTAAATTTTTGAAAATACGTTTGTTTTGAAAGCTCAAATTAAAGTAATTTGATTTTTAATGTTTTAATAAGGTAATTATTTCTTGAAACTATGAACATTTGAACATCGTTAATTATAATTAATTTAAATTCGTGTTCCGAATGATTTAATTGTGATTTTAAAAAAATATTTATTTGAATAATGTGCCATTTGAGTTATTGAACTGAAATTATGCCAGTGAGTATTCATTATAATTTACTGTTATTTGGAAACAAGTTAACATAATGTACATTGAGCTTAACATGAAAATTTGAAATTTTTAAATTATCATCCAATCAACTATCCAAATAATGATGGACATGTGATTTATAGAGCGACATTTGAGCTCACTCGGTGATTCAACAAAATTATTGATTTTTTTTAGCTGATATCGAAATTTTGAATCTTTCACAACCTTTGAGAAAATTTCACTAAGTTAAAAATCGTTTACCTTCGAATTTTCTTTATAGTCTAGTCAATGAAGGGGTTATAGAGGACACGGAAGAGGGTGGAGTTTGTTTCTTCAGGGATATGTTTGGAGTAGTTAGGAGATAAAAATACTTAAAGTATTCGGTCCTAGCAATATGGTTAAAGGAGGGAGGCATGGGAAAGGTCCCGTTTTTGGGATTTTCGCTTATATCTTGAAAACCGTGGGTCATGTCATAGGGAAAAGATTATTCTTAGCAAAATTAAAGCTTATTAATTTTCCTACAAAATCGTTTTCTTTAATTTTTTTCTATTTCTTATATTTTTCGAGATATCTGTCCCCAAAGTCGTCGATAAACTGTCTGTTTTCTATTAACGATCAAATTATAGTATATGCAATTGAAGTAACATCAACTGTTATTTTTGTTTTCAATGGTATCTTCGATTGTAGAACATTTTTGAAAACTTGAATTTTTGTGGTAAAATAAAATTAGATTTTCTCCAATTTAATGATCGATTGAAAAATTTAGTTATCAATTTTTGTGTAAATTGCAAGGGGTTATCCAGTATGGACTCTGGGTATAGTCAATGTACAAAAATTAAGCTGTCAACGGTAGTTATCGGCAGTCAATGACAGTCATGAGTAGTCAACGGCAGTCATTGACAGTCTGAACAGTGATTGACCAACAATTAACGCGCTCGTTACTCTCACGCGCGAAAATGTATTGATTATTAATCTGCCTTATTAACATATTAGTTGATTAAATAACTATTTATTATTTTTTGATATTTTAATTGTATATGAAATTATTTTATATTCCTATTCCCTCTTGTACATTTAAAAAGTAGCACTATGGTGGGGGAAACACCGTATTCAACTACAACAGAAACATTTAATCTATTTAAGAGTATCATTTAACCAATACAGCATTGTTCTAAACTTTTGTATTCTGCTTCATCACTTGGGTATTAGAGTGAAAAGTAATTCTGTTTTGTAAAGTTTTGACGGGTATACCCAGTTGCCAGAACTATGTAGAAGCAAAAGGGACCGTATAAACTTTTATACCTTTGATGAGTCAAATGCTACTAGGTCAGTTCCCAGACGGGTACTTCTTATTTTAAATCAAAAAAATAATTAAGAATCAATTTTGTGTGGCACTTTTATATTACATGAACTAGGTTTCAGAAACCCGGTATAGGTAATTTAATTAGAGTTAGCGCATATTTTAACAAGTAGGCACTGTTTACTGTGAACGGCTACGGGCTACTCAAATAAAAACGCTGCAAATGTTCTTTCTTGGGCTATCCATAAATAGTAACATTAATGATTTTTGCTAAAGAACCAACTCATATTTTTTTTTCATTTTTCATTCATAAAAACAACAAGAACTTTCCTTTATCACGAGGACATGGAATGGCTCTCACGAAGCAAAAAATTACGCGAGTATGATCTTACATGTTAAATTCTTATGACAGAGGTCACCACCCTGTAGAATAAATCTATTTTTACATTTTTAAAGTCATTTCGTCTTCTGGACACTTAGAAAATTGAAAATATCGTTTAGTTTCAGCGGAAATCGTGGAAAACGTCAAAGATCTCACATAGATCTAACCGGAATTCAAGCCACAAAATGCTTTTGAAAGGTGAGAACATAAATTTAATTTCCTTTTACCTGTTGAAAAGTAAACTAGGCGGACTGTAAACATTAATTTAATTCACTCTAATTATGATTAATTTTACGGAAAGGCAATTTTTAAAATTTTTTATTGTTAGAATTTTTGTGCAACTCACATACCGTTTGTGACGAATTGTTAAAAATAAGAAGCTTCTCCAAAAAATACTAAGATATATTTCCAACGTGACTAAATAAATCATATTTTGTTAGTGTTTCGTTTGTCATTTTGACGTAGCATTCGGCTAATGTCACGGCCTCCTTTATAGGAGCATAATAGAGGCTCTGTTATCAAAAAATAAAATTTTGTAATGAGAGGGAGATGTTAACTGTAAATAATTTTATAAAATTTTGTAATGAGAGGGAGATGTTAACTGTAAATAATTTTACAGTACTTTTTAAGCTTGTATCACTAATCCTCTATCTAATTTTAGAAAGTTCATACCTTTTTTTGTATTTTACTTTACAAGTCTTTTCGATAATTAGATGAAGCAACATATTGGATGTTTCCATTTTATACCGTCTACCGTTAAAACACTGACACTAATCAAGAGTCAAAAAGGCTAAATTGACTTCAATTTACTATTAAAAAGCGAATTTTGTATTTAGTTAAGCCGAAACCCAATCTGCTATAGCTATACCATTTCAGTTCGCATTAGATTAAAAATCGAATCAGGTATTAACCACAATTTACTGCAGTCGATTTTTACTTCCTTATTTCACATTCTCTGTACCAGACTAAATTTCTAAAATGTTTATACGCGCAAAAGCTATTCGGTGACGCAAACCACAATTTCTGTTTAAAATTTATGCTGAAATTAGTATGGGGTGTAGATATTTATACCTAACAACATACACTCGAAATTTTTTTGTAGTAAAACACAATAGGATCTGAAATATGGGAATTAGCGCACGTATGAATAAAACATTAGCCGAATGAGTTAAATTTTCTTACTCTTCGTTGGCATTAAGTTGCTTTAAATGTGCTCGATAGAGTTTGTTTATCTTGTTAGAATTCGCATCTTCTACATTCTTTATAGTATCCAGACCCCATTTTAACGATTGCTGACGTTGCTACTTACGAAACATAGTTTTTTCTCATTATCAAAAATTTTTTTATAATTTTATAATTTCTTGCAATTTGACCATTTATAAATTAACTTTTTCTCATAGCAACATAAAGTATATAAAACAAAAAAACATAGAGCTTCCACACTTCCACAGGCAGTGTCATATTTAGAAATTTCCATTTATATAGCGTTCAGAGGAAATTTCAGCTTGAGCTGGCTCCAGCTAAAGCTTAACAAAGGCTCTCTGAAAGCAGAGGGACAACATCATTGTGAACAATTAAGGAGCGTTGAGTGCTGAGTTGCAGTTTCACTAAACACTACTTCCCACTTTTTTACCGTCAGAAATTCCGCCCCCGGGTGTAATACTTTCACTGCTTCAGTCCTCTCGGTTGGTTAAGACAAGCCACAAAGCAGAGAAACAGCTGCCCAACTCACCAATAGCTGGCTTCACAACTATACTGTGCAACTTTTACTACTGCCCTACTACTTTACTACAAGACACACATCCACCAAAAGCCGCCGTCTTATAAGGTACCTCCGATACAATCATAACAACCGACCCGAAATGGGAGCGGGTAGTCAATGCACCTTGTTGGTTACCATAGGCAGCGGAGACCATCATCAGTATCTTATTAAACGTATTGCGGCTCTGTAATGCCGGTAGCGGAATCGGTCTCCCCGCCACAATTACTTCTGCTGAGCACCGTCACTTAGTGATTACAGAGGACGCGTTGGCATCTGCTTGTGGAAGCAGTCAAAAAACTACTGGAGACCGCGTGTCAAGGGTCTCGATGTCAGAGCAATTTATGAGGAAAAAGTTCCGCTCCAGCCGGAGCCGAATCCTGAGGTGCTGTGATCGTACGCAGACGTCACAGGTCACCCTAGCCGGTAGGGACTTAACCCTCGAAAAAAAAACGCACGCACTGCTTCATGGATAACGGTGTTCCACTTACTAAGCGAGAAGCTTTCAGCCACTGCGTGACCAGCACCAATAGGGGTGGCAGACACTAGAAATTGGTGCCCCGCCTGGGGCCCCACCTTTCGCGCAGCACCGAAAGGTTTTGCTAACTTCCGAAAGCAACCTGCATCGGTAACGGTGGGGCAACTAGGTTAGGTTAGATTAGGTTCGAGATAGATTACTGTCAACCGATAAACATATCAAGAACGCACGTTCTTCCGTCTCCCGGTCTACAACCAGTGTCCCTACCATCAACCACAAGTTTAAAAACTCAGTGCTAGTGGTGCTTCTCGCACCTGCCTCTACGCCAGAAAGAGATAGAAAGCAGAAGATAAGAAACACACCCTAGTGGTCTTATGCATTTTGCCGTTAGGTAAGGTTAGAGATGGGTTAGAGTTTCCACAACCACTTTGGCAACTCACCGCCTACCAGAAACCGCTCCCAACTCCTACGGCGGTAAAACGGCGACCGGCGTACTGCTGAATCGATCAATATCTGCGGCCCCTTTCACTAGAAACCTGGGATCGGGGGCTCAACATAACCTACAGGCTTTTGCCTTCGGTCGAACAAACGCCCGGGTATGCTCAGAGGTTAGGTTAGTTTAGAGCTAGGTTAGGCTAGAAAGATTGCTTCCCCTTGACCCCTCCTCAACCTTCGTCACGGAGCACCAGACGCCGAGCAGAAGCTCTCCCAACTTTAAGTTCTTATGGGCCGCCCGTTCGTCGTATCTGGTCGTATCCCAATACGAGATTGGGTAGAATCACATAAGCTAGTCATACTACCCGTTGCTTTGGTTTATCAGCGCGGTTATTATAACGGCCAGTTTTGTAACACTGGTCACCCGCCGAGCCCGCAACTTCTTTCATGTGACGCTTTACTCATTTCCATCTACTGTCAGAGGCACTCCTTTTGCACTAGGTCCCCTTAGTAATAAGAGCACCCTAGTGGCAGTTTTATGGGTTAATGGGAATGAATCCACCATTAACGTACTCACAGAGGTGTTCAGGTTCTCTATATCCCCTCTATAAATACTTTACTGTCCATAGTTATGCTGCACGATTAAGATAAGCTGCTTTGATTTGGAGAAACTATAACCATCCACGGAGTTCATATTGTTTTTCATTCTTAAGAACATAATTTTCTATTAGTATTTCCATCGGATAATTCAATAATTTTCGAATTCGGTCACTCAGGAACGATTATTAATCGATACAAGGCTGCTACCAGTGACATTTTGGTCAAGAGCTTCAATAGTACAAGCTTAAGTGTTTTCTAGATCTTTCAGAGGTAGCTTGGAATAAAAAATTAAATCCAAATTCTTCTTTTTTTAACGGTTCCTATCCGATTTCAGTCACTGTGTGTTTTCATATCTGAGATCTCCACAAACTTACATTACAACTGAATGTTATTCATAAAATCATAAGGTTTCTAACGATCGTAACAAACTTCTATTAGTTTACAACTCAAGCATCGCTTTTTTTAAAATAGCAAGCGTAGTAGGTACTTTAAGCTACCTTTGTGATTGGTTTACAGCGTAGTGGGTAGCGACGTCGAAGCACTGCCTTTAGCGCCGTACTTTGCACAGAACCGAAGAAATAAATAAAGCATTCTTTTATATGAGAGTGTACTAGTCTACAGTGCCAATCTTATACGATTTATTAATCTTTTCGATGCGGTGCTATGGACATTGCGAGGTGCGGTGCGTCAAGGTGACCACGCCCCTAGTTTTAGTGTCTTGAAACATTAAGTCATTATTTTGTTATAGTACAGATCCCAAAGGCGCATATCGGCATCTACCTGGAAATAAAACCTATGTGGCTGAAAATTTGGATTTGGGCATTATTTGATATGTACTACAAGACACTAAAAAGTTTACCATCGTCAGGGGTGTGCAACATGGGTAGATCCCACCCATATATTGTTTTTAGGGGGCGTTTTTTTAAATCCAATTATTTTTTGATAAGAACATGGTACTTTATATTTTTGGGGTCGCTGATTACGAATATGATGTCAAAATTGTAGTTTAACAACTGCAAACTGTTAAATCAGCTGCCAAAATAATAACATTCTGCTTTTTTAACATTTTTTTTCGATTTAGCGGTTACTGTAAATGAGGAGGAATAAAAAAGATAAAAAAGAGAGATGTAATTGAAATTTTAAACTAATTTATTTAATTTTTTTTATATAAATTGATGTAGAGGCTATCTAAATGTTCCTTTCGTGGTGCTTATGGTACAACTATTGCAAGTACAGAAAATTTCATAGATATATAAATTGTTTAGAATTTAATTCTCTATAAATTGACCCAAACAAAATTTAGATTTTTCTATTACACTTCCAGTTACTCTTTTAACAGTTGAGGACCCATTTATTCGATGTTGCACACCCCTGAGAGTGGTAAACTTTTTTGCCTCTTTTTCTAGGCTTTTAATACTACCTTATTTCAAATTTTCAGCCACATATGTTGTTTTTCCAGTCTGTGCCTTAGAGTGATGTTAAGGCTATATAAATGGTTCTTTTGACGCGTTTACGGGAAAACTATTGCAAGTACAGAAAATTTCATAGATGTATAAGTTGTTTAGAATTGCATTCTCTATAAATTGACTATAACAAAATTTCGATTTTTCTATTATACTTCCAGTTACTCATTTAACAGTTGAGGACACATTTATTCGATGTTGCACACCCCTGAGAGTGGTAAACTTTTTTGCCTCTTTTTCTAGGCTTTTCATACTACCTTATTTCAAATTTTCAGCCACATATGTTGTTTTTCCAGTCTGTGCCTTAGAGTGATGTTAAGGCTATATAAATGGTTCTTTTGACGCGTTTACGGAAAAACTATTGCAAGTACAGAAAATTTCATAGATGTATAAGTTGTTTAGAATTGCATTCTCTATAAATTGACTATAACAAAATTTCGATTTTTCTATTATACTTCCAGTTACTCTTTTAACAGTTGAGGACACATTTATTCGATGTTGCACACCTCTGAGAGTGGTAAACTTTTAGGCTTCTTTTTCTAGGCTTTCAATACAAGCTTATTTCAAATTTTCAGCCACATATGTTGTTTTACGAAATGTAGCTTGTTTTTGCCTTTTGTTCAGGATCATCGAAAAAAACAGTTTTTTCGCGGTTCTTTTTTCGGAACAGGTAGTCAGAAATCAATATTTAATATGATGAACTGAAACGTTGAAATATTCTCTTTCATTATCCGCAAACGTTTTTAAGATATAACGTTTACGTAAAAAAATGCCGTCAATCTTACGATAAAGGTGCCCTTTTTGAGACGCGCGCACTCCATTTTAATTTCATAGAAAGTACATGAAGTAGAGTAAATTTCAAATACATCATTTGAAAGCACGATGAATTACCTACAAAACCGTATATTTATTTTTTTGGAAATTACATTTTTTCATCTTACGCAACCTCTTAAAAATTAAATTACAAGAAAAAAATAAAATTCAAAAAAGTTGAAATATTTAAGGGGTGTTTTTTTAAAACTGAAAATTGTTTTAACATGATTTGTAGCATGATGTCATTACAAATATATTATAGAACATATATCCAAAATATTTTTTAAATTTGAACTCTCTGTAGCTTATGGTACATTAATATGTAAAGAGTCGTCAGAAAAATGAAAAAGAATATTTGTAGTACAATTTCAGGGATGATGAAAATAAATAAATTAAAAAATAACCCCATCAATTTAAAGCTAAAACCATCTTCTTTCCAAAAATTTACTCGAAATAATGATCTGACGATTAATTACAAAATGACTAACATTTTTGTGAGTCACTACGCTGTAAAATTTCCAATTTTCAGATTTTTAACGGTTTATCCCTATTTGTCTTTCATAGCATTTTTCTAGAAAAGTACTATTGGTACAAAAAATTTTATAGATTCATAAATTGTTCAGAACTCCATGCTCTATTAAATAGCTTTATCAGAATTTCGAAATTCTCATTTCTTTTCGAGCTAGTATTCTTTGAATGTTGAGGGCACATTTACTTCATGTTGCACACCCCCAGGAGTGGTAAACCTTTTTATGTCTTTATGTAGACTCTTAAGGCTAGCTAATTGTAAATTTACAGCCACATATGTCGTTTTTCCAGGTTGAAACCGATAGACCCTGTACTATTAGAGCAACTATTCTATGCGTTTTCGACTGTTCAATGTTTGTTGTTACAAAAAAATAAGGTAAAGCCTGCGCAACACGCCCTGCACAGTAACAGGCCAAACCGGAGCGGACATCGTTCAGGTCATACTGGAGCGTCTAAATATTGTTCAAGGTTCAAGATAAGCCTGCGTGTGTGGCGTGGTCTGTAGGACTACTGAAAGGCCCATAAATTAAAATAGCAAGATGAGATGAAAAAAAGATTTCTAGGTATAAAAGAGCGGTTTTCACATAGCAGATTTGCAAAACACCTTTAATATTTATAGTTTGTTTTTATTATTATATAATGGTCTATTTTAGAACGCCATCCTCTACAGGCCTACAGCTTCTAATTGAGAATAAAAAGTCAATTGTTAAGCCTTAAATGTTCTAGGCATTATAGGTGCCAAAAACCATTCTACACTGGGTGTAAAATTCCCCCTTATCTACGGAGTTAGCGATATATCACGACGTTATCATCTTTTTCTTAAAGAAGTTAGATTTTCATGGTCAGATTAAATATTATTTCCTCTATCTAATCCCATAAATCATTACTGAGTCCGAAAGAAGCTGTAGCAAATTGCAAGTTGACATAAAAATATTTATAGCGTTTTCTTTTAAAATTTAAATTTCCAAACCGAACATTAAAAAGCGTCTTTCTTCTATGTAACAAATGGTCATGCACTTGAATATCAAAATTAAAATTTTACGAACTTTACAAACGTTATGACTTTCTTGGCACAACTTCACATTAGGTACATTGTAAAATTTTATAATTACAAAAAATGCAACGTCTGCCACACAGAGAGGATAAATTCTAGGTACGTTTTACGTTTGTCACAACCTGTACTCGATATAAATCAAAAGCTGTATTGCCTTTTTTTTTATTTTTGGAGTGGTTGAAATTGCTTCTATATTTAGTTATCTCTTTTTGAATATCCGGTTTTATTGGTTATCGATTTCCTCCTGCCTAATTTAAATGCTACTAGTTGCATTATACACTAAAAAGTAACGCAATAATCCAGAAATTCTAATGTTAATTTTAGTATAGCAGCTGACATTATAATTGAAGCAATCAAAATTTTGATGCTCTAATCAGTGTGATCAGTGATCAGTAAAAAGGGTTATTATTAGTTATTACAATGTTATAGTTGGTATACGATAGTTGTATTTACAAAATAGATTACATGAAAATTCTAGAACATTTCAAGAAAGGTCTTTTGTAAATAACTATTGAAACGAGTATTGATGTTTGTGGAAAAGCTTATCAAGGGTGGTTTGGTAAAACGTAAGTCAAATTGAACCTATTTTAAAGGTATCGGAGTTTATTTATTACAAATAATCGTTTTCACTTTCCCAGATGATACTCTTAAATCCCTTATTAACTTTAAATATATATTTTTTTTGAAACGTAGAAAATCAAATTTTCTTTTCAACGTCGTTATTTTTAATATTACATGCCTTTTGCAATCTCGTTACTTTTTTACGTTCCATTTCCTTTATGTAAAATTTCACTCATGCATAAAACCGTTCGTTTAATTTTTAAAACAAACTTAAATCTTGTTTATTCTCAAGGCTATTGAAGATTGTGCATTTTACTGTGGTGCATAAAGTGAGGGACATCAATATTCATAGGTTTACATGATGTAATATTCATACTCAAATTCATACAGTATTTCTCTCATGTTTGAATTAACAACAAGAACATAGCGAGTCTATCATGTGACACTTTGTCCAATTTCAAACTAATCACTTAGTGGTTAATTTAACCTCACTCATATTAGCATCCATTATAATTGGTTCTTTATTATTACAAACTTGGAGACTTTAATGAGATGATTCAAGATTAAATTTTCGAAAGATGAGCGATTGAAAATTAGTCGACAATTCATCAACCTCTTGTTTAGACGTTTATTATTAGACATGGTAACAAAAACGAAAGTTGGATCTTGATACTAAAATTTTAATGTTAAATCGATTAAATACTCATTTTATATCTCCATTTATGTTGTTTACAATCAAATTTTCAGCGCTCACAATTTTTTTATTCTTTACGTTTAATCTTACGAATCTAACAATAATAAAATTGAGTGTACGTAAAACCGGCAATGGTAAACAAAACTCGTATAACCGTCGTAACGATTTTTCCCTAAACTTGAAAAGAAGTTTCATACAATTTTACAACTTTGTAAATATTTGTTTCATGATCCACTTTAAAGCAAATGATGTTTGTTGCGTATATGAGCACTAAATCGGTTCGATAGGAAATGGAGGATAACAATTTTGCGTATTTTCTTTGTTCAACAAGGACAATAATTTATTTTTTTTAATAGATACGCAGCTTGAAATTTTAATTACCTTTTCAATCAACAAATTTCCATCAAAAATCATTTTCCCTAAACCTAAAGAATTAGTTGTGCCAGTTTGTGTCTGGTTATTTTTCCCTTACAATTTATTTAGTCCAAATTTTTTAGTTTTCTTGGTTCAATAATTCTAAAATTGTGTGTTGTTGAAATGAAACTCGCTCAGTTTTATTTATAAAAGATTAAACTTGTTGGTCGTTTCTCGAGTTCAATTATTTTTTGTTCGTATCAAATTATTAAAGACAAAATGGACCACAAGTTTTTCTTTCAGCTTGTTTTTGTTCTTACAATAACTGAAATATCTGTCATAAGAGATAAAATTAAACAAACCGAAAGTCGAAATTGGTATCTATACAACAACAGAATACCATGATACTTGTAGATAAAATGTCATTTCTGTGCAGATCTTTCTTTATTTCTCAAGCTCGTTCTATAATCTTCGTAATTCTTGATCACTCGTCGAGGATTTAGAAAAATTATAACAATGACAGTTCTAATTTAGGCTTATGATAACATAAAATTTTTCAATTAAATAAAGTTAAATTTTACTGAAAACAGATACGGCGTAGTATTATTCGACTATGTTTTTTTTATAATTTCATTTTTCGACGTTTCGAGCCTCTCTCAGTTCAAAAAGTGCAAAAAATATGTCTTGTTGTGATATTGGTAAAATTTTGCTTCAGGAAAAGCATTTCATTTCAACTATGTTGTAAACATCGTGATATTTAATCAAATGGTTCTTTTTGAGAACCAGAGTTATTGTTTGTTTTTCTAACACAACTCAAAAAGCCATCATCCGATATTAATTTAGCTTTGATCGTTAAACTTCGGTTTCCTTAGGATAGCGATGCCGTCAAATAGCGCTCGTAATATGACGGTGCTGAAGGTGAAGTCTAAAAGCAGCCGTGAAAGAGGTACGATAGCACCTCTATCTAACAAACCATGTATATGTAATTGTATGGAAACGCTTTTGGTGAAGTCATTGACCAACATATTACGGCTGTTATTTGACGGTACCGCTTTCCTAAGAAACTCAAGCTTAAGACACTACTTCTAAGCAGCTGTTATTTGACGGTACCGCTTTCCTAGGAAACTCAAGCTTAAGACATTACCTCTAAGCAGCTTATCCGTGCTAGTTACGATTTTAAAGTTGGCAGTTGTGGGGCAATGTAGAGACCTTAGAATATTATACATCCGGAAGAAGGGTTAGCAACCGTTACCTATAAGAGAAAATGCGACGGAAATGAGATTTTAGCATGGATGACTCATTCATCCCGTCGAGTTTAGATTATCATTGGTTCTCATAAACTTTCTTTATACGTGGGAGTATAAGCATTGCTTATAGCAACCATTTCAACTGGAGAAATTGACCGGAAATCGTTATATTTACTCGTCCATTGCAATTCATATTATAAGCTAAATGGGTCTTTCCTGGTAGAGTAGTGGGTATTTCTTTATTCAATCGTGGAGACGTACGATATTTACAGTTATTGTAATCAGAACATGTTCTAGGCCATTATTGTAAATTAGCATTTGTGTCATGATTATACGGCGCCTGCTTTCAATGATAGTAAAAAATTACCCCTATTATCCCCTGCTATCAATATACCCCTTAAGCTTTACACATCAATAATTATTTAATGGCTATGAAGAAGACAGCCACATGATGCTAGGCCTTAGACTTGGCCTCTAAGGCTTAAAGGATGGTTAACCCAGATATGCATACTGTCCTTTTAAAAGGACTTTTTTTTTGTTTTTTTTTATGTTACTATATAACGCTTATGTTAAAAGTCTCAAAAAACAAGTTTAAAAAAAAAAGTCAGGCATATCTGAGCTCAAATTTTAGAGTTACCTAAGACACATCCCTAGGTACCACTGGTACCATATCGTCGGACACAAAATTTGGACCGATCCTTTTAGCCGTTTTCCTGGCGTAGCTTCGTCACGAATTTCAGCGTAACCTCAAAATGTTGTCTAAGCATCGACTTTATATTCAGGATCGAGTGTCTCAATAGAGGCTAGATCGTCGTTCTGTTATCGATTCATCGATACTTCACATACCCGCCCACAAAGAACGGAACAAGAAACGACCTACCGCGAGATAATTTCTACGATTTCCATACAGAGGGCGCTGCGATTAAAGGTCCATTTTTGGCTACTATTTGGGAACAGCTGAAGAACGCGCGGAGGACGTTCAAGGATCAAGGACTGCAAGGACAAAAGGATTTCCTAAGGGAGGCAGTACAATGGGCACGATCAAGTGGCCTAAGTGCGCGTAAACCTCGGTTTACACTCCACCCTAACAATCCTAATCCTAGCTAATCCAGTGACGTCGACAACGTCAGCTTAACTTTAATACGGGAATGCCTATTTGTAACCATTTTTATCTACAACCATGACACAAAATACTCAAAAACATTGTGTATTGGAGTATCTATTTTAAAATGCGTTTTTGAAGTATGTAGCAACCCTGCGATCTCATTACATCGCAGGGTTGCCACATACCAACAAATCAAGCTAAAAAACATTGAATTTCAAACAAATTAAATTGTAATGTAACAACTCTGTACAGGGATGCCAAATTAAAATAGTCGCTAACTGCATTGCCTATTCACATTTTTAGCTAACTTTAGGTTTGTTCCGGTAAGTGTCAAAAACGCATTCTTAAAAAAATACTCCTATAACTGCGCTTAATTTTTATTAAGTATCAAGTTAACCTAACCAGCAGTCGAAACCGACACTTGTAATACCGACCCTTATAGTTAAAATAACATTTTTAACAATTTGCTAAACAATAAAAATTTTGTTGTAACGCCACTGAAATTGCCTCAAAATAGTTCAACAAAGATATTTTTGTGCCGCACCTATAGGCATTCCAATTGGAAAATGGATAATACATTTAGTCGAAATTGAACGTTATTTTCCTAAACTTTTTAGCACAAAAATAACATTTTGTTAGCAACTTTTTTTAAACGATAAGTGCATTGGAAGAGAAGAAGAAAATTGAATCAATTGGGGACAATTGATTAGCTCTTACCACTGTGCGTGTACAGTTTTTAAAGTTTAGTCTTGACATTTTGGTCACAGCTTTACGTCGTAATTTCTAAAAAAAATATTTAGACTTTTTCAACAAAATGGCGCTTAATTTGCTTTTAGTAAATAACAAACAAAAAAAAGAAAGAGGAAAGAAAAGAAGGAAATAATATTGGAGAAAACAGAAGCAATAATTAAATTTGGCGAGTAACCTAATTTAATCTGATATATAAATTAATTACAGTTAATTACACGTAAAATTTATATGATTTAAAAGAAACAAACTGAAAGTTAACAAAAACAGCAATTAACTTTTACACAATTTATAAAATCTTATTATTAATAATTGCAAACTACAAATTTTCTAACTTCATTTTGGTACTTTAAAATTAATTGTTTTCAGCGTTGGCAATTTATTAGGAGAGGAAGCAGAATAACACAAGCGCAATTAGCAGTTGACTTGATTTGTGAAATAGACAAAAAGGCCACTTTTGGAAATTGGCCAAAATTGGGTCATTTATTTGTCAGATTTATTTATTTCTTGATACGTACCAGACTTTGCAAGTTTAGCTTTTTGTTCCACTTTTTGCTCTTTTTACAAATTTCAATTTGTTACTCACACAAAACTATTTTTCACCGATAAATTAATAATTAGGTTCGTATTTTAATTATTCTGAGGTTAAAAACAATAAAATAACAAATTGGAAAAATTTTTTAATAAACTTTTGTTTTTAATTTTATTTTATTGTAATAATTGTGTAAAAAGCTCTTTTTGTTGTTACAAAGCGCGATTCAATTGCTTTCATACGCTTTCTATTTAATGTAATTACATTTACCCATGTATAAATAATAATGCAAAAATTTTAAAATATATTTAAAATTCAATTATTTTATTGTAATGAGCTTTCAAATCTTCATTAATTTTCAATTTCAAAATTTCAGAAAAAACATAAATTACTTGACATTATCACATTACATTAAACAAATGCACTTACAGTATAGAATTTCTTTAATTTAATTTCAAATTGTTTTGTTTTTAATATTTAAATTTAGAAAATGGAGTTAGCGGTGGAAAACAAAGTTAGTGAAATGGAGGCTTTATAGAGGTTTTTGTTCAATACGTTCCCAAAGTATACAAAACATTATTGGCTTTTAATCCAATCATCAATAATAGACTTATCAATTAATGTTTAGTAATCGGCAATAATCAATTCTTTACAAAAAGTTTTTTTTTTATTTTGTAGAATTTGTCTTTTGTTCTCAATGGTGAACCGCAGGGATCAATAACGGGTCCAATTTGTTTATAAATAACAAACCATTTTGAATACGGAAAAATAGTAATAGGAAGCTTGGAGAAAACTAAAACCAACCTACACTAAGGAACCTAATGAACTTTTAAAACGTAATTATCACGGTTTGGTAAAAATGAGGGTTGGTTCCTTGTTGCATAACACCATTCAATTATTCACTCAGAAATGAAAACGCAACGCAGAACTCAACTTTATTTATAGACATTTTAAAACATGGCACCATTTCCTATAAAATTTTTTATGTTTTCTTTATCTTTGTTTAAGACAAAGCTCATGTATCAGCTACATATGCATGTTGGCACATTTACTCTTTAGTTTTCAGCAGCTAGCATTATTGTATTATTTTTCTTAGCCTTTAACGAAGGACCCTTATTATAACGTACTGTAAAGCTTAGCTCAATCATCATTTTTTATTTGATTGGTGTATCCGGATACTAGACCCAAATATATACTGTTTCAGGATTAGAGTATCCTGAAAATTATGAGTGGCTTAAACTAGCTACTTGCCACTTTTTAACTTGCTTTAGCGCCGCCTCTGAGATCAAAATGGACACAATTTTTACATTCCCGTGTTCAGCTCTTCGAGCACTTCCATTTAAGACCAATCTCGCCAAAATTGGACCACACAGTTACCTATTTTTAATTTTCCTTATTTTATTATCAGCGTTATCACGAATAACAGCTGATCTCTCTGTAACTCGGCAACCGTTTAATTTTTAGTATGACTCTTGCGTCACTTTTACCCTTATATAAACTGATTAATACTTATCAATTGCTTAATTCGTTGTCTAAAGTTTTATTTGTAAGTTTGTCAAGTTTTGAAATTTTGAAATTCAATTTATAACCACGTGTAGTGTTATACTTTGTTGTATAATTTAATCAGTGTTTTTAAATTTTTACCTTCTTAATCAATTAGCGCCTTTAAGTAATTTCCACCTTTTCTTTTCTTTTCCAAATTTTAATTTTAAATTATAAACATTATACCGACGTAATCGTTATTTTTGCGCCATTCCATTGAGTCAAGTTTAACATCGCTTGCGTTGTAATTAGAAAGTTATTAACTGAATTTATAATTTAATTGATAGCTCTTTTTGTGTTCATTGTTCAATTCTATTTGCTGCGTTCTTTTGGGTTGTCAAGTAAATCCGAGTTAGTCGTCCGATTTGCCATATAAGCTCCTACTCTGTATAAATAAGGGACTTCTCGTTACACCATCGTAGTGAATGAGAGCAGTGCGCATTTTGTCAATTTTCGGACGTGGTAATTAATTGATTTAATTTACTTAATTATTAATTCGCTCTTTTTAATTATTCTTTAATAAAAGAAAAAAATAAAAACCTCAGAAAGTTCAATAATTTTTCTAGTTTTTCAAAAATATTTTATAAAGATGCCTTTCACATACCTACGACACACTGTGTTCAGAAATTACCTATTAAAATTTGATTATCTATTTATTTTATTTATAAAACTGCATATTTTTAAAAAAAGATCGAAAATCTGCTAAATTAATGTTGATCAAAACTGTATTTTTATGAAATAACCAATACACTTTTCTACCTCTTGTAAAAGTTATTTGAAACTAAATACTCTTTTCTCTGCAGCAAAAATTTGAAATAATGAAATTATATCGCGCCATTTATAAAATAAACTCTCCGAGGACATTTTTTCCCCTTTTGAACATTTTTCAAATAATAAAATCAATATGGTATGGCTTAAAAAATTGTCCATGTAAAACAACACAAAAATGGTTTGTGAATTTAAATGTTGAGCTAAAAAAACAGTATGTGAGAGTGAAAAATGACCACTCGTAAAATAACAAACAGGGAATTAAGATTATTTTTTTCGCTATTTTTAAAAGACTATATCATGCGATTTGAACAATTTAAACTGTCAACAGAGCGTTTTCTTTTTATTAACGTAATCTGTATTGTGAAAACAGCGGGGTGAATGTTTTATTTGCTATTGCCATTGACAATAAGAGCTTCGATTAAAGAAATAATTAACGAGAGGAAATTAGAAAAGAAAGTAATTACTCTGTGAAATTGAAACGATTAATTGTTTTGAAAAATGTCATTAACGAATGCTGTCGTTTTCATGGTAGACATTTAATTATCTATTAATATTTAGCAGGTATGTTTTTTTTAAATTTTAGTATGAATAGAACGATTAACAAATAATACACCACTGAGGTTTCATTGCTTAAGTTTTTTAATTAGTTTATTAAATAGACCACCAGACTGATGCTGTGAGCTCCGAATTTTCGTTTCAGGATTATAACCATCAATGATCCATGGTTCAACCTCCTGTTATAACAGTATTAAAAAGGTCAGGATCTGATGGATTATGGTCACAGAATTCTAAGCAAAAAAATAAAGTTTCATGTTCAAAATCTACAGTTAAACCCGAATCAAATGAGATGTGCACATATGAAGATGGCAGATTATTGACCATTTCCTGCAAGATCTAGAAATGACGTCATATAAGGTCATTTCATGTTTGACGTAGCGATTTCATAATGTTCATCATTTTGGCGAAGTTTTTGACTGCGTATGAAGTCTAAGTGCCTCTAGGTCGTTCATTGTCATTTAACGACTTCAAACTCTTTAAAAATCGACCATAATATTATTTATAAGACGAAATAATAAAAATAACCCTATGACGTTTACATCGTTCTTTTTTCTATCCAAAAACAATTAGGAGAACCAATACATCTACTTAATTTATCATGTTAAAGTGATGGATCACATACATCAATCAAATCAACACAGTGTAATATCGGACAACGCTTTCTAGCCGACACGTTAACGCGTTGGACAATGGAGAAATGCAAAGAAGCATTGAGCTAAATGTATCTTTTTCAACTAGGAATTATCCGATAAACTAGCGGCTCGACGTTGGTCTCTATAATCTCTGTTAACGGCCCGATGTAAATTCATCGGACAACGTATGAAAACACATAAAATAATATAATGGGAGCTTTTACACATGAACGGGGTTATCAGATAAAATTCCACTGCATGACTTGCTTACAATTTGTAATTTAATTTTGTAGGTTATCTAAAGTAATTATTAACGATGACTAATGAATTATGAAATAATTCTTTTGTTTTACTAAATGACTTTTAAGTGTCAAATTGTCTGTCAGTTTTCTGCTACTTTCGCAAGTATGGAGTACAATTATTTTTTTTACAATTTCTACCGTTGGGTTAGTCATATTTACTGATGGGTCAAAAAACCAAGGGGCAACGGGAGCGGGCGTGTACTCACCCGAGCTCGCCTTCGAAAACAGTTTATCGCTGGACAAATATGGTTCGGTTTTAGCGCTAATATAATTCTATAGATAGAAAAATACACAACAGAAAGATTTTGATATCATCGGACAGCAAAGCTGTTCTGCAAGCTCTAAACGCTTGCAAGATAACATCCTGTCTCCTTTTCTAGTGCATGGAGACAATGAACGAGATATCCAAAGATAATGTTTTTAATCTTAGCTGAGTCAAAGCACACCCAAGGAAATGAGAGTAACAAAAAAGCAGATGATCTGGCCAAGATAGGTTCAAAAAGTTTTCCCTGTGGCTTTGAACTAATCATATAACCAGCCCTTAAAACTGTCGATGCCCTCTTTAAGAATCATCAAGCTGTCACCAGAGCAAAAACTTCATACCAGCTCCCTCCAGAAAGCTTGCAAACTACAACTGTCTAAAGCTGTCCCGAGTTAATCTACGAATAATTACAGGGATACTCACGGGACACTGTCGGCTAAATAAGGATCTTCACACACTGGGAATAGTAGATAATCCCAGATGTCCAGCATGCTATTACGAAGACGGAACAGCTGAACACGTGCTTTATCAGTGTCCAGCTCTAACGTCTACAAAAGTATCCGTGTTGGGGCTCGACATGGCCAGAATAAGCGCCACTTATCCCGCCAGAGTTCTGGAGTACAACCTAAAAGGGGGATGGCTTGGGCCCTCATGGGTCTGGATAGACTGCTTTGGAGGATTTACAATGGGCCCGAATAAGTGCCGTAAGTGCTGGGAACTTGCTCCCCCTCCACTAATAATCCAGAATCCGGTTGGGTTAGTCAAACTGAATCTCAACCTTCGGGTGTGTGTGTAGCGCAGGCTGTTAGCAGTTTCAATTTCGCGCCTACTACACCAGGGCAACAGTACCACCTCTAACATTAGGGTTTTTGAAAATTTGAAAAATGTACCGTACAGTAAACTGAAACACGCCATTTATGAACAAGCATCCACGGTCATCAAAATTAGAACATCGTTCTTTGCAAATGAAAAATTCACATTATTGCCCATTTTAGCCACTAAAAAACAGTTGCGAAATGATAAATCAGGTGAAGAAATATCACCAACAGTGCCTAAACCTATCACTGTTCTGAAGAGTATATCTGAATTCTGAAGACAAAATTAGGTGTATTAAAACGCTTTATTCCCAGTTTTCACCTCTAGATATTATTGGAGTTCGAACACTATTATTGTGAGCAGTCGGAGTGTGGAGTTAAGTCAGTATTATTCTGAATGATATAAGAACAATGGAGTTGAAAGAGACAGAAAACCAGGATTTTAATGTAGATTTTTCCTAAAATTTACTTGAAAACGTTTAGAGCGAAGCACTCAGAACATTTTTCTATAAAAATCTCAAATTCTGTCAAATGTGGAGTTAGAACACTATAATTGTGGGCAGTCGATATGGTGACCCCGACGTGACTGAAAACATCGTGTTTTCGCGACTGACAGATATTGAAAACGGAGTAGTGGTTCTTCTTCCATGCTACTGTTAGGTACTGCAGCGCTGGTGATGGAAGCGCGAAATGCAACTGGTTGCAGCTGCCGCTGCAAGCAAAACGGTGCTCAACCGACGCTATAATTAGTAAGTTTTCTTTTACTGATTCAGCACTTGTTAGTCCGTAGCCACGTCGGCGCACCTCACCTGGCACTCCCCCTAACACCGCCTTTAACATCACAGCAAAACAATAAATAAAACAATGCGTTATATATTTTTTTGCTAGTGGCGATACGAGGTGCGGTACCCCGACGTTGCTCGAGCGTTACCACGCAGTTAAAACAACTACCCCTAAGTTAAATCCCAAACGCAATGAGATGCTTCATACCTATCGATTAACTGTCTTTTTTGCATAACAATTTTTTGAGCTCTTAACAAATTAAAACTAATTAAAATTGTAATACATGGATACTTTAATATTGACAACGTGCAAAAGTTTCAATTTATTAATTTAACCTTTTTAATCAATTTATGTCACAGGTACGTGTAACAAATGAACTGCCATCCTAAAAAAACATAAAACAAATTATTTACTAAACAATCAATCTAAACAAAATAATAAATTGAGGTTGGTTAATTCGCTTTTCCGTGTCTACTATTAAAATTTAAAATGTTACATTTGTATGGAAGATTGAAAAATAATTACATTTTATGCAGATTCCAACAAACATAAAGAGAGAATGAAGTTTTACTAAATTTTCACATTATAATTACTACACAATGTGATATAACTTGGAGTAACTAACACAAACGTTTTTATTCCGTCTACGATTATAAAAGCTTTAAATTTTATAAACTGTAGTGTACTTGGAGAAAACGTTTATTCCATAAACTTCTCTTGAGCAACACGAAACAACGTTTCTTTATTTTTCTTCTTTTTCTCTTCATCGTGTGCTGCAATTTTTATGAAATACTAACATTTTCATTCCACGATTATATTTAATTTTCTTGTTGACACTCATTTTAATAAATTTACCTTCTTTTATTCCTATTAAAACTTATTTAAATATTTGATATATACTTTTTTACCATTTCACTTGTTGAAATCGTTGCATTTGTTACTCGGCGTTCGTGTACAAAATGAAAATAACTTTAAATGCGACGTCTTAATGGTATGGAAAACTACATCTACTTGTTTTAAAATAAAAGAATCTATTCGAGCAAAAAAGTTAAAAGCAATCTACAGATTAAATATTTAAACAATTTGGTATTTGTAGCTTAAGCTTTTATGTTTTATTATTTTAAATAAAATGTGTAACAAGAGTTCACAGGACAAAGCATTTTAATAAACTAATATTGAAATATTTTAATATCAAAATGGTTTTGTGTGCTTATTTTAGCTATGTAAAATATTTCTGCTCCTTTTTCTCTCTTCGTTTTCTCTAATGGTAACCAGTTGACATAAAAACAAATTAATTAAGAATATAGCCGTGTGGAACTCGGCTATAAATGCCTCCATCTTTATTGTTTATTAAGTATTTGTTAAAAATATACATATTCTCTTTTCAAGCCTAGAGAATGTGGGGTAGAATATGGGTATTTTATTTTAATAGTCCATTAAAAAGAGACAGCAATAACGAATCTAGAATGACATAGGCATAGAATAAGAAATTATTTGACATTGCTAAAAAGAGTCTAGAAATTCCTAAAGACTAAAGTACAATTTTCATGAAATCAAAACATCGAGTTTTCATCTTTTTACTAAGCGACTCGACGCGAATCCTGAAAATATATAGCTGCTGTACTCTTGTAAAGGGTTTAACGAGTTTAAAATATTTGTTTTCAATTTGCACTTGAAAGAAATTTATTTTAGAAATCGTCGCCTAGCCAATCAGAAAGCTTCCCGTATCGCTTTAGTCACGTATGGCTTAGAATATCAGTCTTGACGTAATAGACTATTTTACTATACATTGGTATTGGTAAACTCGAAATTATATTCAACAGCGATTTTAGATTTTACAAGAACTTTTAGCATTTACTACACAGTCGATGCAACGGATACGATCAAAATACGCTATAAAAGTGTCCTAAAACCCATACTGTATTTTACTGATGAAGTTTAAATAAAGAGGTCTTCAAACAGTTAAGTATTATTGAGATTAAGGAAGTTAGAATAAGTTCTTAGAAATCCTTAAAAAGCAGGATAATAACAATAACTATTATAGTCGGTGTCGCTGGCAATAGTTGGTAGAAAGAATCATCTAACATAAACCAATAAGAGAAATCTTAAGAGTCATTACCAGTTTCACAAAAGCTAGTATTATTAATAGTATAATGTTAGCGCCCATGTAGCCCAAAAACATTTTTCAAAATTAAATTTGACCATTTATGCAATAATAAATATTAACCTTCATCTTATTTCTCTTGTAGATAAGTCAAAATAAATGCCAAGTCGACTCGTCTTTGGAAGCCCTTTTTGCTGGTACAACTGGTGAAATACTGCTCTCTTCAGAGGAAAAGGAAAAATGGATTGTATACCTTTCGGTAAGTCTGGACATTTATCACCAGTTTCAGATTTAATTATGCTTTGCTACAAAATAAGAGATACCATGGGATTCATTACCAGTTTCACAATAGCTACTGATATTAATAGCATAAATTTAGCGCCCATGATATGAAGCCCAAACTCATTTTTCAAAATGATATTTTACCATTTATGCAATATAAAATATTAACCTTTGTCTCATTTCTCTTACAGATAAGTCATAATAGGTGTAAAGTCGACTCGCCTTTGCAAGCTTTTCTTGCTAGTAGAACTGGTGAAATACTGCCCTCTTTAGAGAAAAAAGAAAGATGGGTTGTATAACTTTTGGTATGTCATTTATCAACAGTTTCAGATTTAACTGTGCTTTGTTACAAAATAAGAGACATAATAGGATTCATTACCAGTTTCACAATAGCTACTGTTATTAATAGCATAAATTTAGCGTCCATGATATGAAGCCCAAACTCATTTTTCAAAATGATATTTTACCATTTATGCAATATAAAATATTAACCTTTGTCTCATTTCTCTTGCAGATAAGTCATAATAGGTGTAAAGTCGACTCGCCTTTGCAAGCTTTTCTTGCTAGTAGAACTGGTGAAATACTGCCCTCTTTAGAGAAAAAAGAAAGATGGGTTGTATACGTTTTGGTAAGTCATTTATCAACAGTTTCAGATTTAACTGTGCTTTGTTACAAAATAAGAGACATAATGGGATTCATTACCAGTTTCACAATAGCTACTGTTATTAATAGTATAATTTTAGCGCCCATGTAGCCCAAAAACAGTTTTCAAAATTAAATTTGACCATTTATGCAATAATAATATTAACCTTCATCTCATTTCTCTTGTAGATAAGTCAAAATAAATGCCAAGTCGACTCGCCTTTGGAAGCCCTTCTTGCTAGTACAACTGGTGAAATACTGCTCTCTTCAGAGGAAAATGAAAAATGGGTTGTATAGCTTTCGGTAAGTCTGGACATTTATCACCAGTTTTTAGATTTAATTATGCTTTGCTACAAAATAAGAGATACCATGGAATTCATTACCAATTTCACAATAGCTACCGTTATTAATAGTATAAACTTAGCAAAACTAATTTTTCAAAATTAAATTTGACCATTTATACAATAGCAATATTGTTTTAGGCCTTTTAGGCTCGCCACCGGCGGTGAACCACGAAGACTCGTCCCAACAACGATAATTAGGCGAAAAAGTCAGAACTTTGCCGCCCGGTCGTCGTCACGATTTTTTTGAATTTTTGGACTGGCCATTCCAAATTGAAGGAGCGCTATAGATGCCCCGAAAAATTCCCGGCGGCCTACTGAACGAAATCGGTCCCTCCCTTTTCTAGAGCAGACTGTGCGCCGTAGGCATCCGCGTTCTTTCGCTATCTCTAAATAGTAGCTAAAAATAGACACTTTTTTTTAAAATCGACGAGCCTAACTTTTTAGGGCGGACCGAGAGCCGTCGGTGCAGTAGGTAGGGCCCTATGCTTCTCGGCATAAGGGTCATTTTTTATCCCCTCCAGTATACGGCGGCTATGAAAACTTTTGAGGAACCGATACCAAGCCGACGATCTGAACTACCTAAAGACCCCCGATCCAAAATAAAAATTGGCTCCGAAAAAAATATTTTTAGTACGCCGAATTTCCAAGGGAGGCTTACACTCGAGAACCACCGAAGGCATCGGTTCAATACTCATGTCAGACGACGGTCGAAGGTCCGAATGTTTGCCAGCAGCTCTCGTATTTTCAACTTTTTGCGTACTTTTTATTTTGCAGGTTTTCAAAGTCGGAGGACGATTTTTCGAAATTTTATAGTGGCCGCCTATAAAAAACCTATAAAAAAAATTCGATTGCTCGGATTGGTTCAAAATTTGGAGATGGGGTAGCTAGAGGAGTATCTTACGTAATCTTAAAATTTCAGCTCTTGCATTTTACAGATTATGAAGATATAAATTTTTCTCTTAACAGTAGCGTTTTTCTCACTTTCAAAGCCCCCCACGACCCCTCATAGTGTCCCCGATCAATTTAGACAATAAAGTTTCAAAACTTGAACGAGTCTCTAAATTTTCGCCAAAAAATTTTTCGGAAAAACCTCACGAGGATCTAACTTCTTTACTAGCTTATTGATTGCCAAGTCAATTCGCCTTTGGAAGCCCTTCTTGTTAGTACAACTGCCCTCTGTTGCCCTCTGTTCCCCTCTGCCCTTTGTCGCAGTTGCCATCCAACTGTCCCAATACTGCCCTCTTTCGAGGAAAAGGAAAGATAGGTTTTATACTTTTTGGTAAGCCTGGACATTTATCACCAGTTTCAGATTTAATATTCTGCTTGTTACAAAATAAAAGACACCATGGAATTCATCATTAGGAGTTCCACAAAGGCTAATGTTATTAATAGTATAAATTTAGCGCCCATGTAACCCAACTCTTGTTTCAAAATTAAATTTGCCAATTTGTGCAATAATAATGAACCTTATTCGTTTTATTGCAGATAAGTAAAGAAAAGTGTAAAGTTGGCCCACCTTTGGATACCCTTCTTGCTCGTAACAACTGGTGAAATACTGCCTGCTTCAGAGAAAAAGAAAAGATGGATTGGATACCTTTTGGTAAGTCTTGCATTTATCACTAGTTCTTGATTTAAGTCTCTTTAGTTACAAAAAAGAGAGACACCATAGAGAAAATCGTTTTCAAGGGGTTCTTTTTAAGTTGCACTTGGTTGCACAAAAGTTGCAGTTATTAAGAATGTAAGTTTACAAGAGGAGCTTTATTTTCATAACTATCCTGAATTTCAAGATTTTCACTTATGTAACGATAAAAAGGATAAGTACTTCTTTTATGTACAATACAAAATGCTATTTTTTGTAAACGTTTTCTACAGAATTCCATTTATGGCAACTTTTCATGCTACAATACAGCAAAAAGGGCGATACATGTACCTACTTTAGAATTATGCGTGCTATTTCATAGCTAAAGCACTTAACGCACTGACGTAAAATAATTCTGTTGAATTTACGTTAGGTACGTGATATGAGAAATGTAAAATAATTAGAAAATTCTAATATGTTGCTAAGATGCTTACTTTAAATTACGGCACTTCAAAAGAAAATTGTATGTCATATAAAGACAATGATATTGCTTTGATTCGTCCAATTAGAATTAGATACAACCTTGCTATAAATAAAAATTTTCTTCTGAGAAAATACATCAAATTTATAAATTGGAGTGGTACAAATGGGGGTAATAAATCCACGTATCACAATTTTTCGAAAACGCAATTTTTTACAGGAATTTATCATAGCCTTTGTTGAAGTGCAGCTTCAACCTCATGGCAACAGAAAAATCTATTTAAATTTCTTGGGGCACTTGAAGTGATTTTTATTATTTTTTTAATTTATTATTAACAACGCTCATAAAAGCAGAGAACGGATATTAGGTTTTTTAAATTTCAAAAAACGCCTGTTTAGAGAAATGGCAAATTTTAAATGCCATCCAACATGAGAACCCTTATGCACAAAAATTTTGAGTTGATAGTGTCTTTAGCGCTATCTTTGAATTAACGAAAACCAATTTGTCTTCAAAATTTATTCACTTGATAAGATTTTACCTCCAGTGTGACCGATCCCTTTAACTCAATTTCTTCAAAAGTTAAGATGGGGTTATGTATTTCTAGAACTCCTTTCCTTAGTACTTAGCATATTGATTCCGTTTAGTAAAACTGCACATTCATCATCCCCATGATAAAATAGAATAATAACGATCCGATTTTTATTTATGACTATTGACAATAAAAAGATTTATGGAGATTATCCAAAGCAGTCAAAAGATATGAGCGAATGCAGAATTTTTATGTAAAACAAACAAAAGATTAGTTACATCGCCTTAAATCAAACGATACCTTCTTTTAAATTGTAATGTTATATTTTTCAATTAAACTTTTCTGAAAATAAATTTTTAATCGATTAATTTTCATCATTTTCCTCTTATTTTTTTCTTCGGAACAAAAAGACGTCGACTTAAAATTTCATCTTTTTGCGTAAAATATTACAAAATTTTTTTGATTAGTATCCAAATACCCCGTCAGGTTGTTGAAAAACGAAATTGCAAAAGCAATTAAGATGATTTATGTAAATCAGTTGGTTCAAGTTAAGAATAACTGAAAACAAAGACAAGAATGTAATAAAGACGATTTAAACAACTAATGATGTTTTTGATTGATTATGCTGTCGTCTTTAAAATTTATTTATGTAAAATTTATTCCGAAAACGTTAAAACTAGCAAGTTTATACTACTCAACAATTTATGTTTATACACTAACAACTTATTAGAATAATCGATGTAGAAGAAAATGGAGAGCTATTTTTCTTCCAAAAGACGATAGTCAATTATAAAAAGGCTAATTTTGAAATTTTATGGTTAAAAATGTTTTTTGATTAGTTTAACAAACATTTAATATCTCGCCAAGGATATAGATCCTATTCATAAACAACTAAGAATTTTAACAATTACCGCTTTTCCCCAAGTCCTTCAATTTACATACAAATAGATAAAACTGATTAGTGCGCAGACACGTAACTTATTTAAGATCAAAGAAGCTCAGCAAACAGTAATTTTGTGTAATTACACATAATTAATGCTTTGTAGGAATGCAGATTTTACCTTATCTTTTTTATAATTTTACTCATTTGGAAAAGTTGAAAGTTTTGAAAAATGCAATAATTTAATTCTGACCTAAATCATTCAAAGCAGTGCTTCCCAAACTTATTCTTTATAACCGACAAATAACAAAATCAAAAATGGTTCTTTTTTCCATGCTACACTTTTGAGCATAAGGCGCAACCTCCTCGTGGTCGACTCCAAAAACTACATATTTTGTAGACAAACTGCAACGGTTATATCCATTCATATCTATAAACTTCGAAAATACATAAATATTACCTAAGTTTCATACAAATTCCTTTAAATTCAATAGATTTTTACTTAAAAACTCGATCTGCCATTTTAAAATTTGCATTTTTTATACCAAATTCATGATCAGTGACCTCGAAAACACTTACATACCAAGTATCATGCAAATTCAATGAAAATGAATATATTCTAGTCGCCATTTTGGATCCACCAATTTTAATTTCTTATTTCTTTCACCAAATTCATGATCAGTGACTTCGAAAATACTTAAATACCAAGCATCATGCACATTCAATGAAAATTAATATATTCGAGCCGCCATTTTGGATCCCCAATTAGGATTTTTGAATTTTTTATAGCAAATCGTGATTAGTGACCTCGAAAACATTTAAATATCCAATATCATGCAAACCCCATGTAAATTAATCTATTCTAGACGCCATTTTGGATCAACCATTTTGAATTTTGAATTTTTTATAACAAATTTATGATAAGTGGCTTCGAAAATAGTTATATACTAAGTCTCATGCAAATCTCATAAAAATTAGTATATTCTAGCCGCCAATTTAAATCCATCATTTCGAGTTTTTTATTTTTTATAGCAATATCGTGATCAGTGACCTCGAAGATACTTCATTCCCAAGTTTCATACAAAACTCATAAAAATTGCTGTATTGAAGTCGCCATTTTGGATCCGCCATTTTGAATATATTATTAGTTTATACCAAATTCCCGATCAGTGACCTCGAAAACACTTACATATCAAGTCTCATGTATATCCTATAAAAATTAGTACATTCTAGCCGCTATTTTAGATCCGCCATTTTGAATTTCTTATTTTTTGTTTAAAATTCATGACCAGTGACTTTAAAAACACTTAAATACCAAGTTTCATGCAAATCCTGTAAAAATTAGTACATTCCAGCCGCCATTTTGGATCCACCATTTAAAATTTTTTATTTCAAATTCGTGACCTTGAAAAATTTTTAAATGTAAAGTTTTTTAAAAATCTAAAGAAATCTTGAATTTTGTCCGATTTTGCATACACCGTGGCTCACTGTGCGCTGGTTAACGAATCATTCATTTAAAGTGGTTCGTTCTAAATAGAACTATAAGTGGTGCAAAAGAACTAAAGAAAATTTATATAACTGGGCAATAACTCAAATTAAAATAATTCGCTGAAAACTGCAGCTAAAAGTTTGCCGTCCTTTTACAAAACTTAAATTGTTGGAAAAATAGAAAAATAATATTTACAAAGCTGGCACTAAAAATAAAGTCAAAAACTTAAAAATTTAATTGATGAAACGGTTATCGAATTATTTGTAGAAATCAAAAACTTATGTTGAAAGGCCCTGCAGTAAATTTCAAACATCAAACACAGCACATTTTACAATTTTGCTTAACAAGCTAAAATTCAAAATAACGCATTTATGTATAAATAATTGCTGGTTACAGCCTACTTTTGTTTTCGAGGGATATTGCAACTCGACGTTTTATTAAGTGAGAAAACCTTTCAGTTGAATACAAATCTAAAACGACCACATTACTTATTGTTTGAATGCAAATAGGATCAAATATGTGGCTTATGAAATTCGCATATAGAAGCTTTCAAGCAAATATCCACAAAACCAATTTTGTTCTATATAAACACCAGTTTAGTATTTAACCCTTAAACTAAATTCATCATTTGTTGTTATTTGTTTGAAAAAAAATTATTAAAATAAGTTTTACTGGTTTTACACACAAAAAGATACTAATAGCATTAGTTTATAATTTCACGAAAGTTTCAAACTGAATAATGTTTAAAATGATAAATGAATTTGTCCTAAATTAAATCTTCGTGTTATAAAATAAGAAAATCCACTCAAATATTATGTTTTAAGTGAAGTTTAGGTATGATAAATTTAGAACAATTTTCAAATTTTATGACAACTCAGGTTTAATGCTATTTTTTTACTTTTTTCTTTCAAATCTACCTACTTGAGTGCTTAATTATGTTCCATAGAAGAAACTACCGTTGTCTCACCCATAATTGTTACCTCTCGGAAGGCAACAACATATCACCCCGAGTCAATTTATTAAGTAAAGCTTCCCGCTTTATTTCAGGGTTTCTATATAAATCTATGTCCTGATGGTAATAGGTGATAGGAACAACCTAAAGTTCATTTTTAATTTACAAGAGTTAAAACGGAAAAGTTGCGAATTAATAGATTTATATGACCATCATTTTAAATTTATTGTGCATTTGATTCAAGCACTATAAATAGTGTTTGCGATCTTAAAATATTTAACTGCGCATTATAAATTACCAACGAATCAACTTTTAAATAAATTGCATTAATAATACATAACCTATCATTATAAAGTATTAACGTTTATTTAGGTTTGTGTTGTGTGCAATTAAAAAAACATAAATATGCAACAATGTTAGAATAAAGGTGCTGTAAAACTATTCAGTTACCTCTAAAATAATAGTGAAAATGTGAATGATTAATCTTTAGTTCTTTCTCCTTATTTTTTTCATCGGAGTCATTTCAAAAGTATCGAGTTGAGCCCGCGATTGTAAACTGCAGCGGGCGACCTAGGGGTATATAAATTGACAGGGGGCACTTATGAATTGTGGCTTAGGTTGAAAGTAAGAAACCAACTCTTTTTTTGTTATTTTTCCGCCACAATTTACATCTGCCCAGGTGTGCAAATTAAAAGCTAAATTAAATTAGCAAAAAAAATTTTTTCAATTTAACCTCACAACAAACTTATATTTTTGAAACGAGAAGAAAAACTGCAGTTCAACTTGAAAACAAAAAACATCAACTATCGCAGGAGTATTAATTTATTATTTTTATAATTAATTTATGGAATGGAAAATTTATTAATTATATAATGCAAATTATAATAGTATTTTAATGCATATTCTAACGCTCAAATCACTATTTTTTTAAACCAATTAAATTTTTACATTGTGGGATTAATTAAATACGATCCGATTTATACATACATTGAATTTGAGACCTTTTAAATAAACACATAAAGATGTTAATTTCACTTACTTGTTAACCAGTCACTATAATAACCACATCTTTTAGACGAAATAAAGGAGCTTAAGTCTATAGTGACACATTGAAAATAGTTTTCCATGGAAAATCCTTTGGATATCCTCATTGATAGCTATAGCGCGGCGTTAAGATCTTTAATTACGTTTTGTCTAGTTTCTACGAAGCTTTAAAACTTCTGACATTCCTGCAACTATCTTCATGTATTAAGAAATCCTTTTATTCTAGCTTTACAAATAGAGCAAAGATCTGCTTTGTAGACGACTTTTTTCAAAAAAAAAGCAACCTGTATAAATTAGATAAATAAACCTATCTTTGAAATTAAGTCAAAGCCATCGCATATTGACTCTACAGAGTTCACGTTAATATATTCATGTAAATGGATGTTTAGCCACCTAGAAAACAAAACTACAAACTAGCCCCATTAATTCAACAGATGCTTCCAATCTTTCAATAATAACATTATCTTAAGGACAACGATGTGATAATAAACTTCATTTTCTAACCCTAATTTCAATTTGATGTAACTTAAAATGTTATTAGGTTGTAGTCTACACTCTACAATGACTTTAGTTCCCAAAAACAATTTATTTGGGTAATTGTGGTCTCTTGGACGCCGTTATACAATTCTGTGCTCTTCAGTCATATTTCTCTAGATATTTCAGCAGTAAGGGCGTGTTTCTTGAGAACTGTATAATATGGTGACCACTCAAATTCTGGAAAATGGAAATCTGTTATTTTAATTTTCATAATTTATACGAATAACGAATAATTTCAACATAACTTCAAAGCACTTGCGTCACCTATCCTACAACGGCTTTAAACCTTCAGCAAAATGCTATTCTTCATACTCCATACGTCTCTCTCAGAGATGAGTCACTTTCAACTGAAAATTACTAAAATTGCGAGAACTGCAAAAAATTCGACAAAGGATTTTTTATAGAAATGCTTTTCCTATGCAACTGAAAGACGCTCATCTCCGAGAGTATGAAGATTATTTAAAAAATCAAAATATGCTAAGTACCTAATTTTGAAGAAATTGAGATCGCAATATTAGCAAGTGTTGTCAATCTAAGTGCGACAGCATAATCAGTGGTGTGTTGTAAGCAACCAGTTATAATATCACCCGAACGTTGAGTCTTTTTTCTTTATTCAACAGAATGCAACAGACATATATCCAGCTTCGTTCAACGACTCAACACTGACGTTATAAATAACCGGTTGCTTACAACACACCACCAATTATGTCTAATAATTCCCACCCTTAAATGTTTATTCAAAAGTTGGAACCAGATCTGAATTGTACGACAAGGATACAACTCAGATATAGGGCGTCCCTGAATAACACCGACAAACGCTTACAGTGAGTTCCTGGGACCAAAATAGGACTTTTGACCTTCTTGAAATTATGCCCAAAATGTCCCCCTACCAAGTTATTGGCCCCCTACCTTGATTCACGATCCCACAAAAACAGCTCGACCTATATTTTACTGTAAAACGTATGGAGAATCATCCCCATAGACAGCAATTATTCGCTTCACTTCTCGTTACATTATTCATCGCTCATAATAACCAGTGTTAATATGTCGTTTGCATCTGAAGCTCCCACCTACTCCCCCATCAGGGAAAATTGAGATAACGGGTCTCTTGTTATAAACTAGAAATGCTCAGAATGCTATTTTTAATGCACAGGTTGCCGATCCTAGCGCTACAGATTATGTAGCTGATAAATTTTGTAACAGAAAAATATTACGAGTCTTAGATTATTTAAATTGATCGATTCACGAGCTTATCGAAAGACTTCGTGTCTGTTTTTACTTTAAAAATATAGAGAATCATCCCCATAGACAGCGACTATTCTCTTGAAGTATTGATTGTTCATGGTAACCAGTGTTAATGTTTCGTTTTATTTGAAGCTCCTACCAACTTCTCCAACAGGGAGAATTAAGATAAAGAGACCCTTGTTATGAGCCAGACATATTAGGGATGCTCTTTATAGTGAAAAGTTTGCTGACTCTAGCTCTACAGGTTATGTAGCTGCTAAACTTATTACACAAGAACAATGTCTGAAAAATACTACTAGCGTGCCCTACTTCTCAGATCATCTTTAATTGATTCACGTTCTCATCGGAACAGTTCGGACCTGTATTTTAGTGTAGAAAATATGGCGAATCATCCGCATAGACAGCAATCGTTCGAAGTATTTACTGCTCATGATAATCAGTATTAGTGTTTCGTTTCATTTGAAGCTCCTACCCACTTCTCCAACAGGGAGAATTAAAGTAAAGGGACCCTTGTTATGAGTCGGACATATTCGGGATGCTCTTTTTAGTGCAAAGGTTGCCGACCCCAGCTCTACAGGTTATGTACTTAAAAAAAATTACACACGAATTTATGACAGAAAAATATTACCAGCGTATCCTACTTCTTAGATCATCTTCAATTGATTCACGACCCTACCAGAACAGTTCTGTCTATATTTTCCTGTAAAAAATATGGAAAATCATCCTCATACACAACATTCTCTAGTATTCACTACTCATGATATTCAGTATTATTATTTCGTTCACATCTGAAACTCCCTATAACTGGATCAGAGAGAATTAAGGTAAAGAGAACCCCTTGTTATGAACCAGGCCTACTGAGGATGCTCATTTTAGTGCACAGATTAGCTACTCTAGCTGTACAGCTTATGTAGCGATATGGTAAAATTTTCGCTGGAGTCCCACCGGAGTGTCTTCGTCCCATAATAAAACCATTGCGTAATATTCTTCCAATTTTAATGAAACAGAGCTCGATTTTCTTTTATTGGCGCACATCTGCAAATTCCTTCGTTTAGCATTACGAGCTTCCCTACTCGACTTAAAGATAATATCTTTAAATGGATCAAAAATTATTTTCCACTTTATAAAATACATCTCTTGCATTTTTTTTGCAACGGTGTTCCACATTGTCTTCACAACTAGTTCTTTGTAATTTTCACCGTTTTCTTTCTTCATATTCCATGCCCAATCTTTCAGGATTAGATTTAGTTGCTCTAAACTTGTAGTTTCCAAAAGCTCGTATGTCTTTGCCTTGCAGAATTCCATAAACTGTTTTCATATTGACGTATGGGTTTTAACGGTATTGTACGGTACACTTTTCTCAATCGCCAGATCAATATTAGTCATACAATCACTTCCAAAGCGACTCATTTTCATAAATGCATAAGCTGATTACAAAAATTTATTGACAATAAAAACCACATAAAAACAGAAAAATTGTTTAGTGTTGTTTTCTGGTGTCCTAGGAGACCATAATTACTTGTTATCAAAGGTACCTATTGTAATTTTTGGTGTCAAGTTTCACCGCGAGTAAACTCGCTGACAGGTGCTGTCAGAGAGTTTCACCGCGAGTAAACTGCTGACAGGTGCTGTCAGATAGTTTTTCCATCTAGAAACCATTTGTAATTCAAAATTGCGCTTTTGTGATTGGTGGAAATTAAGACGAAGGAAATAGTCAGTATTAATATTTCGTTTGCATCTGAAACTCCTTCCAACTCCTCCATTAGGGAGAATTGAGATAAAGGAGCACCCTTGTTATGAGTCAGACCTATTGGGAATGCTCATTTTAGTGCAAAATTTAACTACTCTAGCTCTACTGCTTATGTAGCTGCTAATTTTTTTACACAAGAATAATGAGATGATTCACGACCCCACCAGAACAGTTCGGCCTATATTTTACTGTAAAAAATATGGAGAGTCATCCCAGCGTCTTTAAAGTATGCACTTCTCATTATAATCAGTATTATTGTATCGTTTCCATTTGAAGCTCTCTCCAACTCCCCCATCAGAGAGAATTAAGGTAAAGGGAACTTCTTGTTATGCTCCAGATCTATTGGGAATGCTCCAATTGCCGACCCTAGCTCTACAGGTTATGTAGCTGCTAAATATTTTCCACAAGAATAACGACAGGAAAATATTGCCAGCGTACCTTTCTAAGTCTGCTTGTAATAAATGATGACGTTTTGTTAATATACTTTAATAGTAGTTGAATAAAAAGAACAATATAAGGAAAATGTGCAAATTAAATCTACACCTTAAAAAGTTTAATTGAAACTTTAAATTACAATTTGCTCTAATGCATTTAAAACTATTTAAATATAAAGTACGATTAGTTCCTCATTTGTATAAATTTAAATTGGAAAGTTTTCTTTATTAGCCTAGTACAATTTTTGGAAGTTAAATTATTTTTTATAAGTAATTAAATAATATATTAATTAGCGTTATGTTTCATAAACAATGGTTTATTGTTGGTTAGTTGCAGTAGTAGTTTCTATAATATTAAATCAGCATTACAAATGAATAGGCAGAACAAAACACAATTCCAAAGCTTCATTTTGTGGAAAGCGAAACGAGTTTCTTCTCGACCAAAAACAAGAGTTGCTTTAATTTTGTATTTTTACATAAATAATATATTACATCATGTACTTTGTTTTCTTTGTTGCAAAATTCTTGTAATGTTTATTATTTAATTGTAGTAATTTTTAATTTTATTTTGTTGCGAATTAAATTTACTCTTGTAGATTTATTTTTATTTTTAGTTTCGTTTGTTTTCGTATCCTTTGCTTTTGGGGATAAACACGACACAGAAATAGATGAATAAAATCCCACCGGACCGCTACTAACTTGGACAACTTGGTGGCAGTTTTTAAATTTTCTACTAAGACACTAAGGTCGGATGATTTAAAAAGTGATTCCATTGTTTATTTCGTTAAATCCGAAAATAATCTCAGGGTGCTAAAAAGCTTACTCAAATTTTTCAAAGCTTTTCATTCACTTTTATGCGGTATAATATTGTGACGATTTAATCGTCTTTTTCTTCGTTGTGTGGTTTTCTAATATTTTACATTCTATCCCCCCAATTCAGCTGTTTCAGCGTCAAATCTCTAAGGAAAACTCCGAGTATTAAATGTATGATAAATGACCTTTCTACCAAGAGCTTGATTACCAATTTACATTTAACATGTTAAAGTAAAGAATTTTTACTTTTGTTTAGTCCACGACGATCTTATTTTTTTGTGTTTCCTAAATAAATCGTATTTAATTGTTTGTCTGTAGTACAGCTTCTGTCTTTGCACATGATGAGGTCTATTTGATATACGTACATTCTCTTTACCTACCCTACTGCTTAAATAGTTTTGTTTTAGTCCAACTTTTACGAGCGTTTCAGCTAGCATATCCGTTAAGGTTAGTTTTACTGCTAGTAAACCTATCAGTAAAAAGGAACTGAACCAACTTAGAGCTTTTGATGTTAAAAACGATTGTGGGGTAGTTAAAAAAATTTGCTTGACTTTGACAAATTACTGATACTCAAGAGAAAATATTCACAAATGTATAATCAATGAAACGCTACAATTACCAGAGAAATAGTTTATTATATTATAATATTTTAGAAAAATAGCCTACGTTGGTAATGTCCGCAATGCTCCGTCTATTAATTACTAATTAGACACAAACAGACAAAAGATTTTAAGCATCAAAAGATATAGATTTAGCTAAATTAGAAAAAATCAAAATTTTGTAATTTATAAAGTTTAAAAACAACTCTAATTTGGCTTGTTGAAGACCAATGTCATAACGACTTTTAAAATTTCCCTTAGAAATTTTTCAAAATGTAACTAAACGAGAACCAACCAGATAAATCACAAGGGTGATTTATGTCATCACATAGCACTCAAATCTTCACTCACATTGAAAAGGCTTTCCCACCCCTGTATTTATGATAAGGAAGTTTCTTTTCTCCAGTCGTATTATATTATTATATTCTCGTATATGACCTCTCTTTCTTTATATGTTTTCAAGCGATAGTGGCTCTCATTTAAGGCATAGAAATCTTTTCGCAACCTAAATAAACTCTGTAGGAAACTCTCAGCTCTACATACATTTCAATAACACATGCAACCACATAGCACCAGTTAGAACACGTAGGTAGTTTTTGGCCAGATCATAAATCATCATCAAAAAATTTCTTCGACCAATTGTGGAAAATATTAAAACAAAAGATTACAGATTCCTATGATAAATATACGTGCACATGCAAAGCGGAACAGAGCTCCGATCCTATAACTATCACCTCTAATCTCTCTACTATCAAGGGTAAAGAGTCAGTAGATAGCATATCGCTACGCTAAGCTAATAATTCGAGGATCCCACCTGTGAGGGTTATGGGGCGATGATCGATGATTGCTTAGACTATAGTGTTTCCCAGTGGGGGGGGGGCACGCCATACAGAAGAGCAATTAAATTGTTAAAGGGGAAATTAGAAAATAGACTCATCCAGAGTTTAAGTTAAGTTTAGTTTGAGTTTCTCTGTGTTTCTTGAAGTTTCTTGAATTCTTCTGAGAAGAATTCAATTATGTTACATAGGGGCATAAGAATTTTAGAAAGGCTTAGGTAGGGCATGACACAAAAAAGGTCGAGAAACACTGCTTTAGATTCTAAAAAAATGTTTTGCTTTGATAATTAAAATCTAGTTCCTTCGCAACTAAAATATAACATTTTTTTAGTGTATGACCTATTATATCATCATCTCCCAAAAAGTGAATGGTAAACAACAAGTTTCACATACCTTCAGATGTGGGATTCTTTTTCTTGAAAATGTAGGGTTTTTATTATACTAATTTTAATTATGGAGGAAGGCTAACGACCCCAATCACTCTCCCCATATGAACACGCTTGAGGCAACCTTAAAGGCACGATCACCAAAGAGTTTAATATATATTTTTTACGTTTTTTACGTATTTCCAGCTAGCTTGGGCCTTTGAATTTTAACTAAAATGATAATTTTCAATATTATCGAAGAGACGTTTATCGCTACACATGATGAATATATTCATGACAGTTCATAGTCTATCCCCTATCGTCTTTTTCCAACTACCAGCAGCTCAAGGTGTGTAATGGTCGACCGTCTGTGATGACCCTAGATGTAGAAGCTGCGGGGAGGACAATGAATTCGCCCAACATTTTTTATGCCCTGCTTTTGCGACCCTGACACTCAAAACACTACATGCCGCCTACCCGGAACCAGCAGACATACAAAGAATACACCCCTGTAGGCTAGTAAATTTTTTTGAGTAAACGGGACTAAGGTGGTCGCTTTGGCCTAAGTGTTGGGGCCTGTAACACGTAACAGAAAGAAAGAAAAAAAATGGTCGACCGTCTGATGATGACCTGCGAAACACTACTACACACTTTAAGTTTTCGGTAAATGGGAAAAGACGGAACGGTATGAACTGTCATAAAACTGTGTATCTGTAGTGATAAATAACCTAACGGTCATGACTTCCCGGTGATGGTCTGTCGATGGATTTTGCGTTACGAGAGCTTTATATCAATTTCATTCAGTTTTTCTCAGTCTTTCGTCTTCTCAAATCACGAGACCATCCCGTAGGAGAATTCCTCCAGGCAAGGACAATAATGAACCTGAGATAAGACCTCTTGTCTAATAAGAGCTCACACAAGCACCAAAAATCTTCCAAAAAGTATTTTTTTTTCACAAACAAAAAAATTTCTTGCGAACAAAAAAAATTACAGACAGTAAATTATGTATTAAATTTTCTCCCAAAAGAAAACATCATGATTTTAAAAACGCTCCTATGATAATAAATTATACAAGAGAAAAGGAGCTTTTCAAAATATTAAAAAAGCTGAAATAATTACTACAGCATCCTTATACTTTGATAATTTTTTTCAACAATTTTCTTATACTTTTTTAAGGACATTTATTTCTTTTTTTTTACATTTTTTTGCCTACTCATAAATTCTTTACATTATTTCGCACTTGTTACTTAATTAAGGTGTTTTGCATTTCATACAGAGCAGTCGTTTGTACACCGTAATTTAGTTAAACGCTTCGTTGGTTTACTTTTAAATTCTTATACAACGCCCCTAACAGCAAGTTGGTAAAAAATAAAGAAATTACATTTAAAATATTCACATAATTGTAGTTTTTTTCAAAGCTTCGTGGATACCTTTATTGTAAAATATTATGTAATAGATTTGTTCGTAGTTTGGAACGAAATAAAAGAGAATTGATATAAAAACGCTCAACACTCTTGTCAGGATCCTTTTTTGAATAGTTTACATGTGCAGCGATCTGAAAATAAACTATACGTATGTTATTAGGTAAATATTGATTTTGAGGGTAAACTAATTATTATTATTTTATGAGTCTGAAAAATCAATGAAAATCGTTGTAATCAGACTCTTTTTGTTTAATAAAAATTTTAGAGAGCTCTCCAGCTTTATTTTAAAATAAATGGTAATGACCATCCAATCTAATTTTTTAACATTAAAATTAATTCTATAAGTTAATACAATTTATCATTAATAAAGTACGAGTATAAATAGAATTTAATTTTCCAAGCTAAAAAAAATAAAATTTAACTTGAATTTCGATTTTCTTCTACTAAAGTAAGTAGTTATTATTAATTGCTGCGGTTGGGGTTTTCTAGTAAATCAGTAAATATTATAAAATAAGTTAAAATTACCACCATAACCCGCCAAAACTTATGTTTCAAACTTATGGTTTTAGTCTCTAAAGCCTTTAACGTCTCTTTAAATCTCTCGATATTTGGGTCAATCGCCGATAAAAGCAGATGTGTCGTAATGTGATTTTATGTTTTAAAAAAAAGTTATTCGAGTAATAACACTAGCGACTAAGCAGATGAGAAATTTTAAAATTTGTAGTTCAATCTAGTAACCATTTAATGATACGTCGATTAAGGACTTATAATGGCTACAACAGAACACGTCTAAAACTTTACTTCTTGATCGCTTTTAGTTGAGCAATATTCCAATACTTATACAACATTCGGCATTAGATTTAAACGATTTTTGATAGTAGAGTACAGGCAAAATCCAATTTTACCTTGCATATGTTACGGTCAAGCTGAAATTTTGTAGACACGTTGTCTTCAATGACCTAAACAACATACTAAAAGTCCCCGCGAATCCCGTGAGCTCCTCAATTGCAGTTTTTCGCCAGTCAGGTAGTATTTAATGATGAAATTCTTATTAACATTTACTTAACTGTAACTAAAGAAGCACTTCTAGGCATCTCAGAAACTTCAAATTTGGCACCAATGAATATGATGTCCTCAAGATTAATAAAAAAGTCTTCCAAGTCCTGAAAACCCTCTGGGGGTCGCTTGAAGGAGGAGGGGGGACGCACCCAGTACGTTTTAGCAGAAATTAGACTTTTCTAGGGATTCTTAGAGTGTAATGTACAATAACACCACATTTCAAGTTCTTAGGATGCTTAAAAGTGATTGTGACTCAAAGTAACAAAATCACAAGAATTGGTTAAAAAGATGATGAGGCAAATGCACACTTTTTTACAGTATAAACTTTGATCTTTAGGGTATTTAGAATTCAATAAAAAAGATTTAATTAAAATTCAATCAAGGAGTTGGTTCTTCTCAGTAATATTATTTTTCAGCTAATTCCTAAGATGATATTACTTTGAGTCACAAGCACTTTTAAGCATCCTAGGGGCTTGTAATTTGATGTCGTTGTAGAACACACTCTAAAGATTTCTAGATAGGTCTGATTACCTGTAATAAAAAACGGGGGTGTTGTCCCCCCTCCTTCAATCGGCCTTATAGAAGGTTTTCAGAACTTGAAGACTACTTTTATTAATCTTGAGGACATTATATAGCTTGGTGCCAAATTTGAAGTTTCTGAGATGTCTAGAAGTGCTTCACTAGTTGCAGTTAAGTAATTGTTAATAAGAATTTCATCATGCGCGCATTTTTGAAATTTTTTCCCCCATAAACTTGTTCCTTAGTTACTAATTATCAAACGCGTAAGCAATTGCACCCAAAATTATGAAATAAAATTTCTTTTTCGGCTAATTTTTAATGTTTTGAAAATTGAATTCACAAGAAGTGGTTTAAAAAAATGATGAGGCAAATGCACACTTTTTAACAATATAAACTTTGATCTTCAGGGTATTTAGAACTAAATAAAAAAAATTCATCAAAATTCGTTTAAGGCGTGGGTCCTTTGCAGTTTATGCTCTTTTCAGTCTAATTTGATTCCATTTGCTTTACTATTATGCTTTAGCAACATCTTGAAAACAATCTTGTGTTGTTCTTTGCAAGTAATGCTAATTTTTCCTCAACTTTATTAAAAAAATGATTTTAAAAATGCAACAAAAGAAACTTTATTGTAACTACTGGCAAGCGCAATCTAGAAGTCGCAACTAGCAATGTTTTAACTTTTATCGACGAATCTGCTGACAAAAAACAGAGAGTTAGAGAAATTGATAAAATGTTAAAACTAGCAGAACATTTTGTACGTTTAAATATACATTTTACAATTTCAATGTTATACCTACAATTTGAATAAAATCACAGACTAATCCTGATGTTCGTGCTTATGAAGCCTTTCCATTACTCAACTGATAAACGTGACATTAGATTTGCTTTATTTCGCATTGCATTTATTACACATTAAAAAATTTTTTTATTAGTTTTAACGTGGCACTAAATTAAAGTGATTTGATCGATCGTGGTGGTTCTTACCTGTTGGAAATACATAATTCAAACAAAACACTATAATATATTTAAAAATATACATAATTTCCAAATATTTATAAAATGCGCGACATTTTTTCCCACACGGTGGCTTCTTCAGGCGGTATACTAACTAATACAACAGACCATAGTAAGACACTACCGAATATTAAAAAATGTGAAAAGCTTTTAAGATCAAAATCGCTTAAAATTCTTCGAAGGGTAAACTTGTTTTATCCCTTTCTTCGTTGCTCCTGTCTCGACAAGTTGTCTTATTCACTCGAAAAATGGTTGCAGTTACTATTAGGTCACATGCAGCCCATAAGCTATGCCAGTCTTACACTATATAGTCTTTGCTAATACTGAGTAATTACTTAATTAGTTCATTGCCTGAAGAAGCCACCGTGTGACGAACCATGTCGCTGATTTTGGAAATATTTGGAAATTACATATATTTTTAAATACATTATAGTGTTTTGTTTTTAAGTGAATTGGTCTTAATGCAAGTTAATTTTTAAAAAAGATGAGAAGGTGAAAAGTAAATATCGCATCTGTAACGTTCTTTAAGTATGTATATTATTCTATCAGCAGTTGCTAACGACTTCCTGATATTCGTCCTCTTAAAAAATGGTCAATTCTGATTTGCCAAAAGCAGCTGGTGAAGACCAGTGGAATTAATTTTAATTCGAGATTAAAGTTTCATAGTACCCGCGGCTCATAGTATAATATTCAACATTATGAGTGTTTACAATAACATTGTTAATGTTTGAATTCGAAATTAATATTATTTCAAATAATAAACTAATATTAGATTAAATTTAATCCTCCTGTTTTTAGAGCACTGCATTACAGAAAGATGGATATTTAGATTAGCCAACTATATAATAGCACAAGTTTGAAAAAGTAAAAACAAAACTGTGTTAGTATTGAAATTAGCAAGTACTTAAATACAAATATAGCGTAAATGTTCCAAAATTCATCATAGAATTGTAATTTTCCATTGTAATATTTATTAAAATTGCTTTTGAAAAGCAACTAACCGTTGTCTTAAACTTTCACTTTGTAACTGTCCAATTATTTGACATAGATATAAGCAACACCCTTTGCTTTATTAAGAAGTGCTGATAAAAGGTTAGTTGGTAGAGCTTTTTTAAAGATTATAATCCATATGTTTAAAACGTGAAGGTTTTTCTTTACCGGTAATTATAGCATGCTTCTACTGGACCTATCTTAACCATTGTTTTTAAATCGAAGCTCTCTACTCACAGATTTTTAATTTTTTTCAGCACTAATTTTTTTTCTTATATTTAATTATCAATTTCATATATTTTTTTAAATAAGAAACTGTCACGCTTTTTACTATCTCATATCTCTACACTTTAACACGCCTATATCGTGCATTTAACAACAAGCAATCATCGGAGTAGGTGGATATAATAATTTTTGAAAATTTCATTTTCTGACGCATTCATATCTTCAAATAAGGTACATTCAAGTACCTAATAAGGCCCAATTTTATTTCAAACGCTTCTAATAAGAAACGAAAACAATCAATTTCAAAAATAAAGTGTTTTTTAGAAATTAAAAACCTGAATGCAACTGAAAAAATAATTAAAACTCAAAATATTAGTTGTTATTATACTTGCATTATAATCTGCCAATTTCACACTAAAAAGCGTTCATAAAATCGTCTTTATTGCACAAGTGCTCTATAAAGTCGTCTAGGTAACAACAATAATATTAACTGTTGTGTGACTGTTGTTCTCCTATGTAAACACAAAACATCTCTGTGGCAACAAATATATTCAAAATCGGCACGCTTAATTTTAAAATTTTAAATACAGATTTTTCCTCTTTTATAGAGGTTTTAGTTGCAATTATAATAAAAAATAGCGTATAATACTTGTGTATAAGTAGACTTTATCGCATACGCGCCATTACAAGCACTCGCAAGCTCGCGCTTGTAATTTTCGTCGCTAATGCGATAAAGTCTTTCTTATACACATGTATTATAATATACTATTATGGATCTTATTTCTGATATTAACTGAAATAATGCCCACTATTTTTATTTTACAATTTTTGACATTTTAGCTTAATAATTTAAAAAAAATATTAAGGGAAAGTAAGGCACTACCAAAAGCTTTTCTTTTTTTGAATTATGCCATATCAACCGCGATAAACTAGCGGTTTTTCTAGGTTTCTGTAATAAATTACTATACAATCCCATATGTTCCTTATTTTAATAATATCATCAGAATAGGGTAACAAGTATAGTAGTTGGCACTACGATAGTTATTGGCACAATAAAATTTAATCTAAAATAATAAGAAATCTGTCTCTAATAGGTTAAGTATAAGTACACTAGATTGCAGCTCTGTCATTTCTACACACACACGTTAAGTTGTAAATTATTTGGTTGGCAGCACAAGAAACTAGCGCTAAAATTGTTCGCCAACCTACACGTGTTGTGAAATTATGGTAAGTCCAAAATACTAAGAACCTGATGAATATTTAAACTTTGTAACTTTGATAATTTTCATTTTTGCACTATTAACTTATGATTGTCGTTACGAAATAGTAAATAATTAGGCTTTTCCCTATTAATTAATCTCGAAATATCTATATTTTAAAAAATATTAGGGATGCCAATCACTGTCTTACAAAAACTTTCAATTTTAGTAATTGGCATGGGTGCCAATGATTGTATTTCTCGGCGATCTTAAATAATTTGACTTTTTCTCTTTTTCTCCATTTATAAAGTTCCTACAGTTCGAAAAAGATAGACGAAATACTTAAATGTCGCTTCTTAACAGTAACTGGCACCCATGCCAATTACTGAAAGTTTGCTATGCCAATTACTGTAATCGGATTTTGTTAATGCAAAGTAACGTATTCGCAGATGTTGAAAAAATATTATAAAAATGCCAAAAATTAAATCTGGGTGGAGCTATTCCAAAAAATACAATGACGAACATTTAAAAAAGGCAAAAGAGGCTGTGGAAAATGGAATGTCCAAGAAGAAGGCTGGTATAGTTCTTGCAATATAAGCGTTCCGAAAAAGGCTTAAAAAGTCAAAGATATAAACCAACAGGGGGTAAGTAACACCCGGTTTGTCTAATTCTCTCTTTCTTAAACTTTTGTATATACCTGTCTTTATTTGCTTTTAAACATAAAATTTAACAGGTAAATATGATCTGCAGTTCTCAAACTGTGCGCTGACAGGATTAAAATAAAACTTTTTAAGGTAACAAAAAATAATGAATTAAATACTTACTAAATAAAGTACGGTAAAATCTGCGTTTGTGTAAGTTCGCCACAAAAATTATTTGACTTCGTTAAGTTTTAAAATACGTTAACAATAAAAAATAATAGTTTTATAATAAAGTTTTTCACAGTTTTAGTGGTTTTATCCTGCCATGAACGCTTATTAGCCCCTCTTGCAAAAATCCACGTTTCATCCGTAAATACTATTGGCTTAGGTTTATCCGAATTCACAATATCTACGTATTTTCTTAAAAACCTGGACCGTTGTATCACGACATCTTTTTTTTCACATGTTATCGGTTGTCTTCAATTTAAAAGCTAAATTATGCAAAAGTTTGCCTAAACTAGACGACGAAATTTCAACCACATTGCAACAAGCACTATCCAGTTCACACTCACTAATTATAATTACGTCTGTATCCTTGAGTAGGCAATACAAAACTACCCTTATTGCACTTACATCTCCAAAATTAAATTTACTTAACAGTTATAATAACGGCACTTTTTAACCAAAAGAACTCTAACGGTAATTGCAAGGATTATTTCTTGTTACCTAGATACTAATGTCTTTTTAATAGGGTGTATTGTTGGATTTAGTTAAATAAAAATTATTTGAATACTCTCAAATAAAAGAATTTTGAAATTACTTAAGTAAGAAATAAATTATAAATTCTCTTAAATATTTAATTTCTATTATCAATTTAAAATTTTCATTTTTTATAGTAATTTTAGACCCCACTTACTAACGATAGTTACTACTGTTGATGTATTTTAAAAAATTAAAATATTAAGTACGTTTTTAATAAATTACTCTTCTCAATTTAAACTGTTTTAATAATTCTAATACAGAACAGTTTGAGAACTGCAGACCATACTTACTATTGTTAAATATTATGTTTAAAAGCAAATAAAGACAGGTATATACAAAAGTTTAAGAAAGAGAGAAATAGACAAACCGGGTGTTACTTACCCCCTGTTGGTTTATATCTTTGACTTTTTAAGCCTTTTTCGGAACGCTTATATTGCAAGAACTATATAACGTTTAACATACCAAGATCTACAATTCAATTTCGATTAAAAAATCCCCCAACAAAATCTAGACACGGCCCACCTACAGTACTAAGTGTGGAAGAAGAGAATACTCTAAAGCAGTGGATTTTTGATTGTTCTAAAAAGGGATTCCCTAGACGAATGGAAGATGTGCAATGCTCCGTGAAACAATTTTTAGACAAATCGCCTAGAGAAAACCCATTTAAAGATAATTTTCCCGGTATAGGGTGGTATAAGGCTTTTCTCAGAAGACATGAGGATATCGCAAGTAGAACTCCGGAAGGTGTAACTTCGTCAAGTTCCCGAGTTTCTGAGGAGAACATTAGAAAATGGTTTCATAACGTACACACCTTTTTGATTGAAGAAGGTTTGGCGGATATACTTGAGGATCCAAGCAGAATCTATAACGGAGATGAAACGGGGTTTCAACTATGCCCTCAAAATAAGAAAGTACTGGCTCCTAGAGGGACTCGGAACGTGTACGAGATCGATGTTGGAAAATCTAAAACTTCAATTACTGTGATGTTCTCCTTTGGAGCCTCTGGAGAGGTTACACCTCCAATGATAATTTACCCTTACAAAAGGCTATCAGCAGCTATTGCAGCCTCTGTACCCGAAAAGTGGGGAATTGGTTTAAGCGATTCAGGTTGGATGACCTCAGAGGTTTTTTATGAATATATTAGTAACGTCTTTTATCCGGCTCTAATAGAATTAAATGTAAAGTTTCCAGTACTTTTATTCGTTGACGGTCATAAGACACACTTAGACATACATCTCAGTGAATTATGCACAAATTTGCAAATTATATTGATATCGTTATATCCAAATTCAACACGCATTTTACAACCAGCAGATGTGTCTGCTTTTCGACCAATAAAAAATAGTTGGAAGGAGGGTGTTGTAGCTTGGCGGCGAGAACATCCAGCTCAAGAACTGAATAAAGAGGTGTTTGCCACTATATTACATGAAGTCGTCAAAACCATAAAAAGTAAGATATCAGTCAATGGCTTTAAAGCATGCGGATTATTTCCATGGAATCCGGATGCCATTGACTATTCTAAGTGCCTGGGTAAAAATACCCATAGTGAAATACCAGACCAAGTACAGGTCGACGATATAAAACATGATTCAATGACTGTCAATTATTCTACGTTTAAAAAGATTGTCGGACACGATTATTTACAAAAATTTAAGCAAATGGAAATAATAACAGAAGGAAGTGAAGAATTTTTAAAGTTGTATGAAATATGGAGAGAGTTTGGTATTGAAGCAACTCCGGATGATCCCGAAATTGAAGGAACCTACTTTAATCATGAATTTGAAGGTATCTGTAATGAATCTGATCTTGAAAATATCTATCAAGCAATTACAATCCCAAACCAAAACCAAACAATTACAATCCAAAATCAAAACCAAGCAGGTGATTTAGATAAACAGGATACAAGTTTCACAGAGTATATTACCAATTTGCCAATAATAACAGAGGAGGATTTTATTAAACTAAACAAAGAAGCACAAACTGATACTCCAGCGATTATATTGGAAGAAATATCAGAAGAATTGCAGAATACTAAGCAGACGCCGAATGTCATAATTCAAAGTGTTCAAAAAGTGCATTTTCCAATCAAAGAAGTTCTTCATTATCCCAATCCCCCAAAGAGAAAAGGAAAACAAGTTGAACAAATGCCTTTTGTTATTACATCAGGTGAATGGCAACGACTAATGAAAGCAAAAGGAGATAAGAAAAAAAAGACGAAGAAGACAAAGAGGAAAGAAAGCGTCAACGATTAATACAAAAGGAGAAAAGCGATAAACAAAAAGAAAGTAGAAAAATAGCCCGACAGAAAGTTAAAATTCAGAAAACCAAGCAAGGACCCCAGAAGCAATCTGGGCATATTGTCCTAAATGCAAAACAGAAAGTTTCCACCACAAAAAAGTATACTCCCACCACAGAAAATGCAGCTTCCGTTGAGAGTCATACAAATGAAAAAATCTCATCTACGGAAATGGAATCAAAGGATTTAGAAGCTGATAACAAGTTACCAAATGGTGAAGTTGACAACATTTGTAATGTCGCTATCGACAATAGCTATTTTTCTGAATGTATTAGGATGATTACAGGTTTATGTTTCATTTGCACAAGAAATATGTCTACTTTGTTACCTGGCATTAAATGTTTTTACTGTACTAGAGCCTACCATGTACAATGTTTAAAAAAACAAGCTAAAAATGAAACTGAAACAAGAATATTTGTATGCCAAACGTGCATTAAATCTCGATAATAAGTAACTTTTAATTTTTAATATTTCTGTTCAACTTTGTTCATTACAAAACTTAAATTTTGTACCTATCTACCTATTTGTTGTAATAAAATACAATTTAAATAATGTTTATTTTAATTATTATTCAAGTTTAGTGCCAATAATTATCATAAATCAATGCCAATAATTGTCTTAACTCTGCCAATCACTATATTTTTATGACTTTTTTGTTTAGAATTTTTTTTTTAATTTTTGGTTCTAGCTGTAGTGAAAGTAATAATAGGAACTGTAAATTTGGTATTTATTAATTCTAATATAATTTATTTGCAATCAGCTTACGATAAATAAAAAAGAAACAACAAATCAAAAAAAACATAACCCTTAAAGTGCCAATAACTGTACCCGTTACCCTATGTCGACTATTTTCACTTTTAGAAAGGGTGGGTTTTATTTCAGGCTGGACCTTATTCCCCGAATCTACCTTTTCGTTGAATCTCGACGCGGGTGACGGCTAGGAATTGCTTATTTGCAGTAGCTACTTTTATGCTGGTTCTACCTTTTCATTTTTCTCTATCTTAAAAGCGGTTTAGATCTGTAGTACAGAGGACTAAATGCCCGTCCACACATACAGGCTTGCCTTCCGGTATACCTGTGCAGATGGCCTGCACAGAAGCGTGTGGACACAGTTCAGGCGACCTGCACAGGCCAAACTGCAGGCCGCCTGCACAGGCAAACCGAAAGTTATTGAGTAAACTATTAACACTATTAAAGAGCTATTAAGGGCAGTTTGCACCACTTCCCCTTAAATTTAATTTTTAGTTAATTTATGTGTGCATGATATCTACATCAATAGAAAAACAGTCACAAAACACTAATTTAGGTTATCCCTTCTCCTGCAAGCCTATTTTACATCCATAAACTGTGTCTGCTTGAATTGCAAAAAAAAGAATTTCAAGTACCTAACTTTTTTTTTAAATAGAACGCTGAGATTTGGTTGTAAAATTCGATTCATCGTTGTTGAAATGCCTTCCACGAAGTGTTTTTTAAAATTTTGAAATAGGTAATGATCACTTAGTGCCAAATCTGTACTGTAGGGTGGATGAACAATTTCTTGGAAACCGCATGTCGTCATCGCACTCATCGCAATTTTTTCAGGTGCATTATCTTGCAGTAAAAAACGCCTTTTGTCAATAATTTACCTCTTATTTTTGATTTAATTTTTTCTTGAATTTCTTTGAAATACAAGCCTAGTATACGCCTGTTATGGGGGTGCCCTTATTTTTATAATCAGTTAAAAGAATTTCTTTTCGAATCCCAAAAACATTGTTGCCATGACGTTTCCATCAGAAAAGACAACTTTAATTTTTTTTGGTGCTGGACAACGCTTTAAATGCTACTGTATACGCTTTACGCTTTGAAAAATATAATTTTTGATAATGGATTTTAAAAATTATTTGAACTTTAATTTGTGTGCTCGTTTTATTACGATAAGATATTTTTCTACAAATTGCCGAGTGTGCTATCTGATAAATTATTGATTAATACCTTTAGAAATATTCTATTCAGTTTCCAATTAACTTGAATCAAGTACAGTCTTTTATTTGTGTTATGTACCCTTTTAGTGTTTTTGGTCAATAAGTGCAGGCTCCATCAATTCAATAACTTATTAAGGTTAGTTTTTAGTACGTATTTCGTTGTTTAAGAGTAAAAACTTGAAGACGCTAAAATATTATTTTTTATTAACGATAATTCTGGTTGGTTAATGTTATGTAATTCATTCGAGATCGTAGTCATATGGTATGAGTAATTTTTTATTTCGTCTATTCCTATTGTAATGATAATAAAACAATATGAAAACTATGACTATGATTCGAGACCTTGCGTAATTTATTAACACTGACTCCCTTAAAGATAAAACTTCCAGTTGTACAAAATGGAGTTCTACCTTCACTAATGGTTACTTAGGCCCGGTTTTTCGGATGCTGGTTAACCATAAATTTCTAGATTAAATTTTTAATTTTACGGTTAAAGGTTTTTGCTTACATGCTTACAAAGATTCAAGGTACAAACTCAAACGTTTCATTCTTACAACAAACAAAATTAACCAGGGATACGTGTTTGAGTATAACCATGATTTTAACCAGCATCTGAAAAACCTGCCTTAAATTTATTATTTTTCAAAAATATAATGATTTTTTGCATTTTGTACCATATTTTTTGGACACATATTATATATTAATTATACATTTTTAAAAACAAACTTTTTGCTCCATCTTATAATTTAAATATCACCTTGTTAGGGGTGTTTTTGAAAACGCCCTGCATAGCAAGAAATTTAAAATCTAAAATTTTACAAAAAGTTATACGCTATTACAAAATGTAATGCCGTTAAAAAAATCTTAAAAATAAGATTTTCGAGGAAGTTGTTTGGCCATTCCAATTTTATATTTTTCAATCGCCCAAAACTCATTATTTAATGAATTTCACATCATTTATTTTTTGATGGAAACACATTAAACTTTAAGAGTCGATCCAGTAGTTTAATGTGGAAATTTGGCACTCAAAGAGTTTTCTCATTTTTCTCCAATCAATAGCCGGAACTGTTAAATTTCTTCAACTTGATATTTGTTCTTAAAACGTTTTAAAACAACTCTATGAAAAATAGCAAATTTTAAATCTTTTTTGGTTTCAAATTATTTTATATTCAAATCTTATACCGACGTTCATTTTGTCAACATCATTAAGGCTTTAAAAGGGAAACTTTCTTTTTAAATTTAGTATTAATTTAATCTCATTTAACCTAATTTCTGTTTTGTTAAATTTTAGATATTAGCAACATTTATTAACAAAAGTTAACTTTTAATTAATTCAGAAAATTGTATTTGAAGTAAGGTTATTATTTGAGAGTTTTTTGTGCGAATAATTTTCTTTGACTACATTCATAAAACAGTAAAGAGTTTAAGCTACTTAAGAAGAAAAGACAACGGTATAAAATTGCGGTTTTCAAAATGTTTCTTATAAAAACTGAGGAATCCAGAAAAACTAATTTTCATTTTTCGACTTGGAATGGACGTAATTAGTGTGCTATAGGAAAAGACGTACAAATTTATAGCTTAACGTGCATTTCGAACTACGACAAACGTGGAAAAACGAACAATTTTTCATGGTAAATTATGCGGCATGTTTTTACTAGAATTGAACCGACGCCGACGGGTCGATCGGAAAGCGCAAAAATCACACACTGCAGCTCTCTGCTCTCCGGTAAAAATTTGTGTTTACTCAAAAAATGCCTACTCAAAATTTAAGCATCTAAAAATAGGATTTATTGTTTAATAAAATTTTGCCTTTTAAAGGACACTTTTCTACATTTTTATTATAGTTTGAATAAAGCTGTAGTTCTTTCCCAATCTATATTTTTTAAACTTTCTGTATGATATTTTAAATGCTCAGCATACAGGGTGGTTCGCTTTTCATTATCCAAAGATACTGTAGGTATACATTCATAGTGTGGTAAATAATAAAATTTCAGTAGTAACCGTTATTGATTATTTCTCTTTCATTCCATGAGACCCCAAAGCCTTAAAAATTTGTCATTTGAAAACGTTTAATTTAGTAGCAGTTTGTCTACTAGAAGTTTTATGTAATTCTGAATTATTTAAATCGTTACTAAGCACCCTTCTTTAAAAACGAAAGAGAAAAAATAAGTCAGAACAACAACTAGGTAATTTAAATCTTTAGTTTCAGATTGCATCGTTGAACGAAGAAACAATAAAAGAACTTCTAAAACATGTTACGAAACTTCGGCCAGATACCAAGCTTCTACAGCTGTCGCCTTTTTTCACTTTCCAATTTCCATCTATTTCTCACCATCAAGTCGCTTTTTTGAACAAATCTGGAGATCATCGCTTCATCTGTGTCCGTCGTAAATAGGAGTCCATTGCAACATTCGCTTTAACCATCTTGGTTAATCCATATTTTCGAGGTATCCGTATCATAATAAATAAAACGAAAAAGTAAAAATAATAACTGAATCAAATTTATATTTGCAGGTCATTTCCGTTAGACGTAAAAGCTGTGTATTCTTGTTTAATGGTAATTTTTTCAATTTCAGTCGCGACTTAATTAAACGTTTTTTTCGGAATCGAGTTTAAATTCCCGCGTACGCGTTATTAAAATCGAGTCCGATCTTAGAAGCTTGATGGAAGCTTTAATAATTCGTTATTCGGTTTTTACTCTAAAAATAAGTGCATTGGTGGTGAAACTGTGTAGTGTTCGATAATGATTCGTTCGATTCGTTTTAAATTAAATGTGTGGAGGATGAAGCAAAGAACAGATTTTGACATGGAAAAATACGCATTCAGCTAGATGAACATCAGAAAAAAGGTAAATAATTTGTTAACTTAAAAGGGATGTATGCAGGTTGAACCACTTGCTTTCTATTTAACCAGCACTCTACTGGTCGGTGTACGAAGTTACTGGTGGGGGCCCCTATTTTTAAATATTTTTTTGAACGGAGTAAAATCGAAAACGTAAGTTGAGAATCTTAAATCAAATCTCTTACCATGCCTCTTGTTCTTATAGTCTAAAGTAGTCTAGCAAGATGCAAAAAACTAGCTTATCGATTGTGTCTTTTTCATAGCTATATGAAATATGAAATGAAATGAATATGAAATATATAGTGTACCTATTAATTATTGAAAAAGTATTTGAAAAACCAAAGTACAAAAATAACGCTTCATGACATTTCTTCGCAGTAAGGTCTACCACCGATGAAGCGCAAACGATTCTAAACTTTTTTTCAAGTCCATGGGAAATTTTCACCTTTTCTTGGCATCTTTAGCTTTATCTCAGCTGCCAAAACGGTATTAACGTTGTTAATGTGAGCAAATACAAGCACAAAATATTTGCAAACTTTAATTCAAAAATATCGTCAATCGGGGTGCTAAGGAAATAGGCTTATGCTAATATTTCATAAGGTATAGTAACTCAAATTGCAATTTGAAGTTTCAGAAATCTTAAATTTAGTCAAGATGGCAGAGTGACTGCTGGGTCTTCGTATTTCGCACACACCACCCCTGGTAGTTCGGTACGTCCATTCATTTAACTTGGAACCTTCTTGAGCTGGTTTTATGGAATATCATAAGTTTTATTGGCGCCTTGTGCTTAATGTAGAATATATTCCTCTACAGGTTAAGTTGTTTTTTAAGAAATCATTCTCATTTAGGCAATTATTCGTAATTCACTCCAATTATTTTAATTTACGTATTTTTTATCTTTTTACTTTTTGTTTTCATCACCTCATATCATCCGAGTCCAACTGTTCGACAGGTTCTCCATTGCTGACGAAGCCAAGCATTTATGAATAATTAAGTTCAAGTGGGTGCTCTAGCATTTGTTGAAATACTAAATTGTAAAATTTGCAATATTTTGAACTCCAATCCCAACAGAGAGTTCAAGCGACTACAGCTCTCGGTTATAAAGATTTCATGTTTTAAAATTATAATTTTGCAATTTCCTGATTATTTTATGCAAGAAAGCTACAAATAAAAGTTGTAGAGACTAAAATTCTACATCTAAATTAATAAACGAAAATAAATTTGATGCTTTGCAGCAGCAGAACTTTATGAAAATGTGAAAATTCTACCTCAAAATAGCGATATATTGATCGAGCATTTTTGAAATTAGGAGGTTTCGAGTTTTCGAAGTTCGATTGGGAGTAGAGGGATCAAACAGTTTCAGAAGCAGTTCTCCACGACATTTATTTAAAGCTTTTTGCCTAAAATAATTCAAGAAGCACGAGAGTATGATTTTAAATCCCTATGACCAAGAGCTATGGTCACAGTTCGGTATTTTATAGAATAAAAAATTGAGCTAAAATCCTCTTATATCTTGCGTAGCTAATGATAAATAGACCATTCTGTGCCTATAACCACAATTTCATGTTTTAGGTCTCTAATTTCATATCTACTCGTATGTCTCATAATAATACTGGTCAAAAAATTTTCTCTAAATAATCAAAAATTGTACCTTGTTTTATTAGGAGAGTGATATACAGAAAGAAAGTACTGTTTTGTGTGACTCGCCTGTATCGCCGGAATCCTATATTGAGACATACATATTGAGTGACAAAAAGTCAACTCTTTTTGACTTTTGCAGCAAAACATAATTTTCTGAGTAGAAAACGGTAGAAAAACTAAACTCTAGTGACACTGATAATAACTGACTTTTTTCTTCTGATTCTTCTAAATTACTATATGGAGCACATTCGCATTGTCCTACAAATACAAACATACTATTTTGGAAAATAGTGGTGATTATTCTTTGGAGAGGCCAAAATTGATGGTTAATATCAGTTATTACTGTGATGTTATTTTAGAAACATTCTGTAAAATATTTACTTCTACACATTCAGAAAGATGTTAAGTTGAAACAAATTAACCTTCCGAATGCACACTTATTTTTTGTAACACCACGGCACACTATAAAACAACCCCACTTTATAAATATAAATTTTTGTTAGAAAAACATAATTGAAGGTAAAAATTTTATTGCCGTTTTCTAACATGGCTATTTCACAATGCGAAAACTGGAAAACATTACATTAAAACCCATCGGGCAGTCAGATAATTGAGAATTTCAGAAAATTGGTATAAAATGTAGGTATCGAAAACGTCAGTATTAGCATTGACTAAAAACTATCTAAATAAGACTCGAAAGTAAACGGGGCTAGGACGGCCGCGAAAAACCGTCTCGATAGCAGGTGGCACTCGAACTGCTTTACAGACTCGAATCTCCCACCCTACCTTTCAGTTTCATGATCAGTTACTTCCCAACTACCGAAGTGAATTGTTAAAAATGGAGAAAGAAAAATATGACTACAAATGCGCTTTTGTGAAGTGTGATAACAAACATACAAAAAGTACTAAATTATCATTTTTTAAATTTCCCATTAGTGATAAATATAGAGTTAATGAATGGGTAAAAAATTCAGGCAATATTCGTTTAACGGATAAGGATATTAATGAATTAAAGTATACAAGACTATGTGAAAAACACTTTTCCGAACGTGACATTATAGTGACAAGTAGAAACAAACATTTAACTAAAACCGCTGTTCCTATAAAATACATTGATGAAGGTAAGTTTTAATTTTAATTTTGCCAATTTTGATTAAACTTAATGTGTTTGTTGGTTCGTAGAAGAATTATCACCTCCCCCTTCAAAAAGAATTCGCAAAGATACGTCGATGCAAAGCGATCCAAGTATTTCTCAGTTGCCCCAGGTTTTAAAAACATACCAAGGCAAAAGTGGAATTAAAAATATTGTTGACCATAACAAACTAATCAACAATGAATCTTCTTCAGAAGCTAGTAGTAGAATTTTAAATTTGCCGTCCTTAAAACTGACTCCGAAATGTCGTAAACTAAAATATAAAATTCGCGATTTAAGAAAAGAAATGCGTTCTCATAAAAAAAAGATAACGAGATTAAAGAAACGCGCTTCTGAAAAACCAAAAAAATCTATTTTTCAAGTAATTATGTCTTTTTTAAGTTTCAAGAGTCCCGCCGTAAAAACTTTTGTTGCAATGCAATTGTTCCATAAACTTAAAACACCCTGGACCAAAAAACAAAAAGAGTTAGCTTTAAGTATTTATTACAAATCACCTTCAACGTATCGATTTCTACGCGTTAGTTTAAAATTTGCATTGCCATCGGTAAGAACTATTAATAATTGGTTGAAAATAGCAAACATTAGCACGGGAGTAAATTCGGAATTAATAAAACAGCTGTCTAAAAAAGCGAAGACCATGAATGATAGAGAAAGACAAGTAGTACTTTTAATGGACGAAATTTCGTTAAAAAAAGACTTACGGGTCAATTGGGCTCTAGATGAAATTGAAGGTTACGAAGATTTGGGACATTTGCAAAAATCTAGCAAGTTAGCGAATACTGCTCTAGTTTTTTACATTCGAGGCCTTTTTTATCGTTGGAAGTTTCCATTTTGTTTCTTCGCTAGTTCAGGTCCTACATCTAAAGACCGGTTAAAATTATTAGTTACTGCGGTAATCGAAAAACTATTTTCAATTTCATTTAAAGTTAGAGCAATTGTTTGTGATCAAGGATCTAATAACCGAGGAACATTTTCACTTTTAGGCGCCGATAAGGCAAATCCGTATTTTATTGTAAATGAACAGAAAATTTATACAATATATGATGTGCCCCATTTAATAAAATCGGTTAGAAATAATCTGATGAATATGAAGTCAGCTTTCGTAGTTAACGGTCGTAAAATTTCTTGGGAAGATATCATAGCAGTATACGAGGTAGATCAAAAGAGTGGAACGACTCGAGCTCTCCATAAAATTACCCAAGTCCATCTAACGCCTAATAGCTTCCAAAAAATGAGGGTGAAATATGCGACGCAAATTTTTAGTCATACTATGTCATCTGCTATACGAACAGCGGTAAAAATACAACAAATAATCAGCGATAGTGCTAGTGATACTGCCGAGTTTATAGAATCTATGAACAATATATTTGATGCTCTGAACAGTAAACATTTAAAAGATCCAAATAGAAATAAGCGTCCATTATCTATTTTCGATACAAAACCGGAAAATACTTTGAAAGATGCAAAGCAATTATTTGCAAACGTTGAAATGTTATCAAAGAATTCAAAAGTTAGAGCAAATGTTTATTGCATTGACGGTTTTATTTTGACAATTACTGCGGTATTATTACTTTGGGAAGATCTAAAAAAAGAAGAAGTGAAATATTTACCAACATCACATCTTAATCAAGATCCTCTGGAAAACTTTTTTTCTGTGATACGCACGAGAGGTGGTTATAATCCATATCCAACTCTCCAAGAATTCAGAATTGCTATGCAACATAACATGCACATCAGACTTCAGAATGATGTCAACTCCAGTAATTGTGAAGCAGACGAAGATGTGCAGTATCTGGAGTTGAGTGAATTGAAAAATATATCGGAGCAAAAATTTTCCTCAACAGGTGCAGAACGTTTAGATGAATTGGAAATGGAAACATCAGAATTACAAGTCGATGAGCTAGAAGGTAGTTGGATCTTATTTACTGAAATTCAAAATTTTAATCAGTGTTTTACTTTTACAGAAATATGCAGTGAACATCAATCTCAAATGTTAGTTTCAAATTTAGAGATTTCGACACCATCATTGGAAAATTGTAGCAATGCTTATGTTGCTGGATATCTAGCGTATTGGATTATTAAAAAATACAACTGCGACCATTGCAAAATTGCTCTTTTGAAATCAGAAGGTGATCCAATAGAAGATAGAGAGCTATTAATTTTTTACAAAGATTTTAATTTAACAGAAATAAGGTATCTGAAACGACCTTCGGATGGATTTTGTGCCTTAAATCAATTGTTTTTGTCAAACTTTTTAAAATTGTATGATAAATACAAATTGTGTAAAAAGTTTACCGCCGAAATGAAAAGAGAGCTTAAAATTTTGTTCGATCTTTTTTGTAAGAAATATGATTTCAACTGGAATTGTGAAGTGCACGTTGATTCACTAATTAAATTTTTTATTAAATTGATTACAAATAGAGTTCACAGAAATTTAATCCAAAAAACAAATCTCAGTGCTAACCATAAAATTCGGACTTTATCCAATAAATAGATACTGTTACTTTCTGATACTGTTGTGTCTTTCCAACTGTATGGACGTTGAATTACCGAATAAACAATTTGCAAATTTATAATAAGTGCAATTTTATTATTTCATGTGCAATTTCATATTTATTTTTGTTTTGGAAATTCAAAATATAATAAAGTATCTTGTTAAGAATATGAAATAAATGAAAATTTCCTTTTCACAAATTTTAGATTTCCGATCCTCTCAATTGTATTTAAAACTTTAAACCTTTTTTTATTGTCAGAGTTGCAAAAATTTTAATCCATTGCAGATTTCAAACAGCTTTTCTTAGAAAAAGATAAAATTTTGCAAGAAGGTTAGGTAGTTTAAAAATTTAAAAACGGATGTTGGATAATATTGTAAATAAAGTTTTAAATAACAAAACTAAGCAATTTAATATAAAAAAAAAATTTTTTGATTTTTTTTTAAGTCAAAAAAAGTACAAAAAAATTGTGAAGACAGATTTAAAGAATTCGCAGCTTCAAGCAGCAAACTTTAGTATGAAACGAACTTAACACGATTTCTCCCGACAGACTAGAATAGAAATTGTCGTGTTTCGATGTTTAGCGGGTTGCAATTATTATTTAAATACACAGCGATAAGAAAAACTTGGAAAAACTAAACCTCGGTCGACTGGGTGCATTCTTATACCGTTCAGTTTCCGGTCTTATTTAGATAGTTTTTAGTCAATGGTATTAGGTACATTTAAATATCGATATTATAGCAAAACCGAACTTAAAAAGAGAAAAATTATTTTATCAAATCCACTTCACATATTACCCTAAAACTTATTTTAGATAAAAATTCAAAAATATTTTTTTGGTCCATAAGGCAGCAATGTAAATATGTAAAATCTTTCTATACAATGACTGCACACTGGGGGTCACAGAGCCCCTAGCCCGACTTTAGTTAATTACAGCTAGACTGCTGATGAGATATTTATAAATTTATCTATATCAATTTAATGTAGTTGACGTAACTTAAATTTACAAGAAGTTTCAAGTTTCAAAACGCAGCAATTATTAATTGGCAATGAAATAAAGTTTGTGTAGGAAACTATACAGGGTGTCTCAAAAAGAATGGGACAACGCTCGGTCACTGATTCTCTAGGTTAAAATAAACCAATTAGACCTATAAATACCTTAATACAAAATTCCTCCGTTTCCAAGTTAAAGGACCTTAAAGTTCAATATTTTCTTTTTTCTTTTTATGACAATTTCCACACATGTCAAGATATTTATTTCAAATTTGGTACAGAAGGAAGGTTGCCGTCGGATTGAATTTTATTATATTAACCTTCCGACTGTCGGAAGGTTAATATAATAAAATTCAATAGTCCAAATCGTGTGAATCCGAAACTCAGTTAACTAGATCTCTACAGTATTATTGTAAAGTGAAATTTGTTTTACTAAATATTTTCATAATTACCCTTTGTTTACAAAAAAAACATACTCGTACACGTACATACACAAAAATGATAAAAATTTAATACAATTATTGAACTCTCAATTGGAGACAATTTGGATAGTGTTACCAGGTAACGTCCTCTTTTCACGAGAATTGTTTTTGAAATATAAAACGCATCTGTACTTTGTAAATACAAAGGGTCCTCTCGAAACGATATTAATCTTCCAAAAGTACTTTTACAACACAAACTTGAAACGCGATATTCAAAATAAAGGTGTCCTTAAAAATTACAAACGTTGTGGTGTCTTTTACAAGCCCACTCTTCTCAATTCTACGCCAGCTTTACGTTTTTCTTTTTGTGAGGATTATTATTTAGGCCTAATAAAACGTATCATTTAATACTACTACAAGGACTTTTATGAAAGCGGAGCGTGACTTACGTAAATTAATGTGCTAATACCTTCAATCAAAACATAAAAATTTTATTTTATGGCTTTTTATAAACAAAAGTTATATACTAAATTCTGTTAGTTCAAACCCAAATTAAGGGGATCTCGACATATTCAATTTTTCTTTTATTTTCATATTATGGTAATAATAAATGAACTGGCACTTCCTAACACACTAGATTTTGATCGTTTCATAAGATTACCTATTTTAAGCTTCTTTTTTTCACATAAGGTACACAATAAGTTTATTAATTAATAAACTCGCTCGTAACTAAAGCTTTAGTATAAGGATCAATTCCACGTTTTCATCTTCGATAGAAAAAGCGGACGTAATTTTGAATTTTGCAGGATTACATCGGAATACAATAAAGTAAAATGTATGTGGAGGTAGCGAATATGTGTGAAAAAATTTAAAAGTCTAAACGATAACCATTTTTCAATAAGATCCGATATTCATAGCAAAATACGACAGTAAAATATTTTGGAAAAAAACTTGAAATTTAATAAAGTGGTACAATATCGACATAAATCTAATCAAATTGGTTCACTTTGTATCATGTTTTGATTGCTTTTATACAAAATGTGTTCCACTGGACGTGGGACAACGTGGAAATATTTATTACTAGTAGAGATAAAAAATGGGTTAAACTGGAAGAGTTTGGTTGTATCAACGTACTTAAAGTAGTTTAAGCAATTTTTAATTACGTCAGACAAAAAAAATAATTTTTAAAACTTTAGAAAATCGTAATTTCCCTCCGTAAATAGATAAATAATCACCAAACACTGTCAAACTTGACCCATTTAAGGAATTCTCTAGCTCTCACGAATAATAGAGAAACGACCATGTCATCCCACATCCCGTGAGACACATTGTACACTATACTCTTGAAACAATTGCGTGTGATTATAACAAATATTCTGTTCCGTGCGAATAAATATTTCAAAAAATGAATTTTGTCTTCCAATAATCGCTACAATAAAAATGTTTTTCCCCAATACACCAATCTATTCTAAAGCTCTAAACAACCCTTAATAGAGTCAGACACAAAAGCGAATTTTAAAAAATTTAGAAAATTGTAATTTCTCTCTGTAAATAGCTCTTGAAAACCATTAGAATTCAATTATTTTCCATGCAGAATATAAATAAGCACTAAAAACTCTACAACTTGACCCTTTTAATCAATTTTCTAGCTCTCACGAATAACATAGAAATGACCATGTCATCCCACATCCCGTGAGATACATTGTACACTATACTCTTGAAACAATTGCGTCATTATAACAAGTATTCTGTCCCGTGCGAATATATCGAAAACAGAATTTTTTCTTCCTCTACACATCGCTACAATAAAAATATTTTCCCCAATACACCTATCTATTCTAAAGCTCTGAACAACCCTTAATAGAGTCAGACATCAAAATGAATTTTAAAAAATTTAGAAAATTGTAATTTCTCTCTGTAAATTAATAGCTCTTGAAAACCATCAGAATTCAATTATTTTTCATGCAGAATATAAATAAGCACTAAAAAATGTACCACTTGACCCATTTAATCAATTCTCTAGCTCTCGCGATAACAGAAAAATGACCATGTCATCCCACATCTCGTGAGATACATTGTACACTATACTCTTGAAACAATTGCGTGTCATTATAACAAGTATTCTGTTCCGTGCGAATAAATATTTCAAAAACAGAATTTTTTTCCATGAATCGCTACAATATAAAGGTTTTTCCCCAATACACCTATCTATACGTATAGAGTTCAGAGAACAACCCTTAACATTTAAAATTTGTACGTTTTCAAAAGAAAAGAAAAATTTTTGTTTAAAAAATGTGTTATCACCGTTAAAACAATAAAATTAAAAAATTAACTTTTTCAATTATCTTTCGTCCACTCGACTTATTTCAGTGCCCAACTCAAAATTCAATTAAGGTTATATCTGGTTCTGATAGGCCGATGTTTAACAAAATAATTTTGATATTGAAAAATTTTAAGTGTTGAAGCAAAAACTAATTTACAAGTTGTTTTTTGTTTCGTTATTTGAATATTAATTATTTTCAAATTAGTTTGCGTTAGTGCTGTAAATTTTGTCCAAATGTAATTTAAATTGTAAATTGAATAGTAATTAAAATGCTGAAAATCGCCTTTTAAATAGTGATTTCAATGTTGCTAATTTATTGAAAAATTTTGTAAAAGAAAATTTTCCAAGTGGAAGTGTAGTTGGGGAAGCACCTCATTAATAGGTAGGTTTATGACTGTCTTTTTGTAAAAATTAAAAAAACAGTACTTTGCTCGTATATCTTAATTAATTTAATTAAAATATTATTTCTTAACGTAGTTAGAAAATAAAAAAAAATCGTTAAAGGCGTGTCTACATGGCTACTTTGTTAATATTCATAAGAATCTTGATGTCGAGTTTCCTTGAGTTGCTGCTTATAAAGACGTGCAACACTTAATTAAATAATACAAGAATTTCTAATCAATTCCAAAAATGTTGTAATATAAAATATTTCTGTTACAAATATTTTCGAAATAAAATTGCTTCCAAACAAACTTTTTCGCGTAAAACAAGATTGTGTACAAATTTACAAAACCCATTGTATAAAATTGTTAAACTTTTACAAAACTTTTCTTTATTAATATTTTCTTTAGAAAAATTTTTTTCCAAACACGAAAACAAAGAATTTTTTAACTCATTTAGCAAGTACACATTTTGATTTTAATTAATAAAAGGTATTCGAGGGTTTGGTATCAGAGGGAAATTTCCATTTTTGTATTTTTAATTATTATGTTAATTAAAATAATGCACTTTTTCAACCCTCATAATTTTTTTAATTACAAACTTAATTAATTATAATTAAAATATTTTGAGACCCAATTAAAATCTTATAGTCTGTTAGTTATCGAAACGTCAAGAACGCTCGAGAAAATTGATGACATAATACGAGCTTTCAATTTATTTAATTACTACGATTTCCTCTTGATAGTTTTGGCTGCATTTTTCAATTATACTTTGCTTTGTTATGCTTTCAAAACCAAAAGAAAATCTTTTTAAAAAGAAAAGATAAAAAACTTTAAATTAGTTGTAAAGAAAAGAATTTTTGATACCTTGATAGCACACGAAGAGTGGTGCTAAAGTTCTAATTATCCATAAAATGTATTTCATTTTTCACTAATAAAACACACAACACTACATTATAATAAACAAAAATTAATTAAAGTTTGTTTCGAAAAAAAATTTCCTCGAGAGCAAAAAAATTATTAAAGTTTTCCACTATCTTGTCCCGGAAAATATATCATTTTAACACGTACACGGGTCCGTAAACAAACTCCGGATTCGTTCGTGTGCGTCGAGCCGAAGGTGGTGATGATGTGACGGAACAACCCCTGCAGTTCTCAACAAATTGAAGGGTGCGCAAGCGTTTTCCAAAACATGCACTCACTCATCGAAATAGTCTCTTATTTTAGTCTGCATTTTCAGAGAGCTAAAGGAAAATGTAATTTGCAGGCCTTAGGCGTTAATTCTTAATGCGGCCAAGTAGATTTCATTACGGTTCCAGAAACACAACTTTTTCAAACGCGGTTCTTTTAGTACGAAATTATGTTCTTTCTAATGCTTCCTTTTTTGCCTTGAAAACACAAAGTGGTTTATTTTTGTTAAAACTCAAAGACGTAAATATAACTACTCAAAGAAATTTTCCCATGTTACAAAACAAAAATATTCCATCTCTTTACTAAAGTTAATGAGGTTCTTAACGTACTTGAAATTTTTCGTTTAGATACGTACTCCATTGTTTGCGTTTTCTTCAAAACAATGCCTTGTCTTGCATGTTTAAACGCATCGCATTTTAACACTTACTAAGTATACTCACTTAATTATTTACACATCTCAAAGACATCTTATTTATAGGTGTACCTCATACGTTTTATTAGACAAATAAAAATAAAATATTTTTAAATGAACCGGCTTTTATAATTTTGGTTTATCAAGATAAATTAATTGTAGGTAAAATTTATCTTAAAAATGAATTGAATGGCATTTTTAACAATTTATTTGAAAGCTTGATGAATTTGCAAGTAAATCTCTGCTTTTTCGTTGTAATTTTCACTTCGAGGAGATATAATTATTTTTACGTTTTTTGGTGATTATAAGTTGGAAAGATTTTCCTGAAAAAGTACAACTATTTATAAACCGCCTGTTTTTAGCCAAACATTTTGAAGCCACTTTAAGCTGGTTTCTTGCTGATCTCTTAACATCCTCTGCAGCAGATAATCTCCTAAGACAATTTTAAAAATTCAGATTTTCTTTGGTGTGCCCCCAAATGCTATATTTTCTTTTACAAATATTCTTTTATGCTTTCTTCCTTTACACCCAACCTTAAATGTATCGACATTAAATTATACCAATTATACAGGGTGGTCCAACGAAAATAAAATAAGGTGTGTGTTTTCTCATACATAACTGATATTTTTTTAAATGTTTAAAGAATTTTATTACTGAGTACTGTACTGAGCTGTAACAGCTCTGCAAAAATAGATAGAAGAAGAACTGAGATTAATAGCATATCGTCGGTGATTGTGCAAAACCTCGTATTAGCACTTTCACAAGTTTTACAGGAGCGATAAAAAACATTTTTAATTGGTTTTTGATTTTTTTGATTTTTACTTGAATTTTAACATTTTTTTTAAGTTTAAACAGAAGTATTTTTTTTAATATAGTTTATAATATTTGTGGATAAACAAATTAACTAATAAGTGTTTTTGCGCGCACATTGTGATCTCTTTGAATCACGTGATTTTTATTACAGATACAATAACGGCTTTAACCGTCATATAGTTTAATAGATTTTTTTTGCACATAGGTAGTTCGGCATTGAATTCTTGCAACTTAATACATAAAAATCTAAAAATGTCAAAAATTGTCTAATACGAGGTTTTGCACAAACGCCGACGATATTATCTTTTTCCAGTAATGATAAATTACGTCACTTCATTACCACCACCTTCTTCATTAATTTTATATCTCTAAAATATGTTAATGAGCATTTATAACTAATCATTATCGTAGTAGAAGTCATATTATGTCATTGGCAATGACATATATGACTTCTGCAAATCAGCAGTGACTCATATTGCTGATTATAATTTTTTTGTACAGTGTTTTTATCGATAATAATAATTTGCGTCCCTCCGGCATGTACAATTTAACTACAAATATGTTATAAAAATTTAAAACCCCACCCATCACGAATTTAACTTGCCACGATAAATAAGAAAATATTTGTGAACGTAATTTTTAAAAATGTCCTATAATTTTTGACACTGAACCTACACCTAAGTACAAAATTGTATTTTTGAATTTTCCCACTATTTTATAATTTTGAATTTTGCAACATTTTTGCGAATTACCGGTTATTTTTTGTATTTTAAAAAAAATTTCGTTTCTAAGACAATAGATGTGGTTCATTTTAGATTTCTGTTGAGATTTACCATGGATTTAACCATGATACCAAGGATTTAACGATATTTCTACAATAATGTTTGATATACTCGAACACTTCACCAAAAAAGCATGAAAAGAAGTTTTTTTCAATTTTTTGATTTCATTCATAAGGAAGGAGCGATTTCGTAATTTTAAAAATGTTGTCAAAATGTTTTACCAATATTCTAACACAATATATCTGTACTATTCGTTGATTATTTAATAGTTTTTAAAATTATGTCATTTTTAGTAGGTAATAAATAGACTGAAACGTAAGTAAGTACAGGGTATCTTAAAACAAACTATACTACTTTGAGAGGGTGCTTTTTTGGTTACATTGCTAACTGTCAGTTTATATTTTACAAGTGTTATTGTCAAGACGTGGCAAATTCAGGTGACACGAGAATTTCAACCCAGAGATCATTTTCGGCAATGGAATGAAAATGTTTTAAACTGTCATAGGCTGGTATTAGACTATCCAAGATGTTTGACAAAGAATTTGATAACATTATTTGGAACCATTTATTTTATTAAATTTCTTTGATGAACGTGGAGGTAGGTATTACACTACTTCAAAGATATTTGATCATAGTTTATATCGTAAAAATAGGTATTTTACATACCTACTCCACTTTTATTTCTCGCTTGCTTTGACTTCTTAACCCGATTCCCCTTCTTTTATATACAATATGGCTGTTTACTTGTGTGGATTGCTCCTTAACCATTCGGGATATCAAAACCAATTTCGGCGTAGTAATACATAATTCTTTGACTAACATTTAAAAAATATTTAGGTACATACAGGGTGATTCCTAAAAGAAGGTCAGCCCCCCTTAAAAGCTTCGAAAAAAAATATGTAAAATTTTCAGCTCTATACGTATTTTAATGTTTAGAGGTTCCGCATGAGCCATCTATTTTTCCCATTTAATAACATGGGAAACTTTATAGTTTCTGACTTTAAATTTTTTGTAAAATTCAAAGTGCACGTAAAATTAATTTTAAGTTTATAAATTTGTAGACCAAGGATATTTTTTACTAATCTCGTAATCCATTTAACGTTGCTGGTGGTTGAATTAAATGTGATTACATCAACAAATATCTCATTTTGTGTTTTTTTTTATCTTTCGATGGTTGGTAAAATCAAAATGTTTAACTCAATATTTTTTTTGCAATTATACTGGGTGTTCTAACTTGGCGTGTACAAAAGGTTACTAAGGATTAGCTAAAGAAGTTTCAAGAAAAAATGAACTACAAAGTACCTAATATTTGTCATAGAGCTGGACTTGAAAATATTTTTACATATAAGTAGTGGTCCTTTTACAAGGTACAGATGAAACTTGATTTTTTAAATGGAACACTTGATAAATATATTATTGCATATTTGGATTCTCTTTTGAATAACGATTGAAATGATATAGGGGTTAATGGATCTATGATGGGTCTGGTCATGCAAAATGTGATGTTTTGACTTATAGGTGGCATAAAATGAGTAGTATCTTGGGGTAGACTTACTTATTACAGACCCAAACCCGTATATAATTTTGATCGTTGTCTAAAGAATAATCTAAATATGCAATAATGTACAGGGTATCCCATTTAAAAAAGCAAGTTTTATCCGTACATTGGATTTGGACCCCCACACATTGGTATTATACGTCTATGTAAAAAAAGTTTCAAGAAGTGCAACTCTAGGAGAACTATTATAATTGCATGCGTTAATTTTTTCTTGCAGCTTCCTTAGCTATTAGTATACGTATAATCTTCCGGGCAGCCAAAGTTAGAACACCCGGTATATTTAAAAAATATATTGAGTTAAACATTTTGATTTTATCAATCATCAAAATATCAAAAATAAAAAATAAATCACAAAACGCGATATTTGTTGATATAATCTAATCACATTTAATTAAACCACCAACAACGTTAAATTTAACCCCCTCGAAAATGAAACATATTAAATTTAGAGCTTTGCGCCTATGAAGACTTTTGATCAGCTGGCCCTAATCTACAACATATTAAAATTTACGAAAAATTAGCCTGGAACCAGTTTCCATAAGGATTGAGCGGAATCCTTTATGTAATATGCTTTTCTTGATGCAAGAAAAAACCTGGTAAACAGTAAAAAACGATATGATTCTTCTGAGGGAGTTAGATGCTCTTCCCTCGATGTTACACCCCTAACTTTTTATGAACCAATCAGATCATAAAAAAATGGCAATTACAAAAAGTACTTACATTAATAATTAACAAAATTCGATCTCTTGAATTTAACCGTTTTTTGATATTCCTATCGGGAAAAAACTATTTTAATTGTTCCATACTTTTGGCGCGCACTGTATAAATATATATTATTTCAACAAAATGAATTATTTTTTACTAGATTTTAAATAAAAAATTAATTATACCATTGAAAATTATAAATTGTTAATTTTAAAAAACAATTACCTAACTAAGTATATAACAAATGTCGAAAATGCAATACACCCTGTATAATACTGCTCTTGAAATAAAAAAGTTAATAGATCGCCATTTCGCTAGTTAAATATTATCGACTGATTGTCGAATATTTTATCAAATATACAACATGCACGTATATTTGATCCAACTAAAAATTCAAATTTTATTATTCTTAAATTTATTATGTACTACAACTTAAAGAATTATTTTAAATTGTGTTTTTTTTTAATTTTTTACCAACATGAGTCATTACTAAATTGATATTTATATTTTGTAAAAAAAAATAGGCGTAAAAATTTAGGTAATTAGCGTCGGGCCTTACAAATTTTAAATCACTTCATAATTATATAACATTTCAGATTTTATATAATTCTTCCTCCGAAATCAACAATTTTCTTGCAGCGACCGAGCTCAGTTAAATTTATCTTTCCCCTTCTCACTACTATAATTGCTCACATATTTGATCAAATATACGATCATGCAGTTATCTTTTATAAAATAAATTTGATGAACCCTATTACACTGTCAAATATTTCATCAAAGAGCTTTCATAAAAGAACTTTGTCAAACATCTTTGATAGTCTAATACCAGCCATAACCATGACCACAATAACATTTGTCGAAAATTGATAATAAGTGATGATGATTCATGAAGCACATTTAGACTTGATAATAGTAGTATTTGGGGACACGAAAATTCTCAGGCAATTCATAAACCACCCAACCAACTTCTTCTTGTTCTTTTTTGGGGTTACACCACCTTGAAATTTTCAAAAAATCAATTTTTTTGACTAAATAAATTGTCAATACTTTTAAGAATATTTTAAACCTTGAATCATTTCAAAATTTCAATTATATCCTAAGTTATAGCAATTAGAAGAGAGCGCGTCATAGAGTTTACCTGAAACTCAGGTTTTTGCTTTTGCGTTTTTCTCGAAACTACTTTTTTCTGACTGGTGTGCACGATATCTCAAGATTTACTCAACCGATCTTGTTCAAATTTACAGCACATATTCTTTATAATATTATCTATCGGCTGACGTAGGATTTTTTCGATTGGATGCCTTGTTCAAAAGTTATAAAATTTTTAAACTCAAAATTTTGATATAAATGATTTTTTAATAAACAGCTGTCATTTCTACAAAAAAATTTTAATTTTTATACCCTACGTCAACCCATAGCTATTACCTTCCTAAATAATAAAAAAAAATTTTTGATTTCAAACAATGCCTTACTGTCAGCGAGGATTTTTAAAAAACGTTCTACTTGATGGCTCATATTTTCGCCATGTTTTAATTTTTCGCTTTTTTTTTTAATTATTTATAAAACTGATATGAAATGTGTAAAATAAAAATTTTTCTATACACTTAATAGCTGCATTACAATTTTTTTTTATTTTTTCGACTATTTTCCCGAGCGCCAAGGTGGTGTGTAAGTTACACCGTGTAACGCCTTAAGGAATGGTCTACGTCAACAATTCTGACACTATTGAACAGCTTAAAAAATTCGCAATCAAGTTAGTGAAATTACTCCACCAGTGTGTGAAAATGTGATAGAAAATCTATGGAAAATCACATTAAAAGAAGCCGTATATGCGTCGCTGCCAGAGGTGGTCAGTGGCGGTCATTTGAGCGATATTGTTTGTATGCCAAACATAATTCCCAAGTCTAAATAAACAATTGTGGTCAACCACGCTCCTGTTTTTCATTTTGATCAATAATTATTTAAAAAAAGAGTAGTTAAGACCCTGTACTACATTAAAAACCCAGTTTCTTCAAAATGTTTGATAAAAATTTTTTAAATAGGTAGGTACATCGTTGAAAAGAGATTGTAAGGGGCTTTAAAATGATATGCTACTCGATCACCTTTCACTATTAAAATTTTTAGGGTTGATTGCACCACCTCTGAGGGGTTACAGTAGCGGTGTTCAAAGTTCCAAAAAAAAGTGTCCCTCGTGGAGTAAAGTTGACGGGTTGAAGCGATTGTTGAAAAATTTTTTGTAAATACGAGAAAAAACCCTCGTTTCGTTTTCGTTGGCCCACTCTGTAATTTTAAATCTGTAACGCTCGGTTGCATAAACGAAAATTATATTTTAATCAGAGAATTACATTAGTAATTTTTAGATATTATTAATTGATTAATTCCCTCATATAATAACAACCAATCAGATTTCTTTATTTTATAAATAATGGCCAATGACAACTACTTCATAGTGACGAAACTCAAGCTAGCTTTTGTTTTTAATTTAGCGGTGATTACTCCCTCATATAATAACAACCAATCAGATTACCTTAAACGAGGGATTTAATCACGAATAAACTAAACAGACCCTAGCTTTTATACACCTTTGACTTATGTATTTATTTTTCTAATTTTTCAAATTCAAATTATTTTTGACGTTTTAGATTTTATATTTTTTTTCTAAAAATTGTTATTAAAAATTAAAATATTTGTTAATGAATCGTAATTCATAACGCCCTGCAGCAAACCACAAACATAATTTAGGAATTAATCTTAATAAATACCCTTCGAACTATGAATTCAATCAAGTAAATGTTTTTGACTTAACAATTTGCGGTAAACGCACTCGACCTGGCGGTCTCGGGCATTTTCCTTAAATTATAAAATATCAAACCAATTTTAAGCAAAATTTTACAAAAAAAAAGCTACCCTTAATTTACTCGATTAAATTCTTAGCTCTCGGGATATAACCTTTGACAATGTTACAAAATAAAAAAATTAATAAATGTCGAAGTTTGAAAAATTGTATTCAGAATTCAGCACAGAAAGCACTTAACCTCAAATTTTAATATTTATTTACAAACGTCAAACTTTGACATTAAAGGTTTAACGTTGCCATATCAAGGTATTGTAAATCTAATTCAGGGATAAAATTTAATTTTCATTTATGCAACCGGGCCGGGCGTAAGTGTAGCAAACCTACATGAACTGCAAACGCAACCCAGCTATTTTTTCGCCTCAGAGGCTCTATTATAGCTATGTATCATGTTGTATGATTTGATTAATAAATCGTTGTAAGTATACTATAACATCACCTGCTCTATAGGAACATCCCAACGACGTAACGCGTCAGTAAGTCCAAACATTTCAAAAACGAACATAAAATAATTAAGTCAATTACAATAAAAACAATAAACTGAAACGTAGCAATGTAAAAATTATACAATCTCATCAGTACAACTATTTTGCCCTTATAATAACAAAAATACTAAAGCTTTAATTTTCAATTTAAAAATTTGTAATTAATTGTTCTTTTACACATTTTCCAACAATTTTCATTTATCTTACTCAACTATTTCTCATCTTAGAACATACAACAATTTATTGTACAGATAATTTTTGATTTAATTATTTTTCTTCTTATCTCCTGGGGTAATTATTAATTACAATTTAATTTCATATAAAAGTATGTACTTAAAAATAAAAATCACTTTTGGTCGTTTCTAAAAGGCACATAATGTAATATAAAAGAGCTAATTAAAATATTTTGTAACTTAATTAAAACAAAATTATATTTTAAGCAAACTTGGAACAATTAAAGTGTCGTTAATTAAATTTTATAAAAAAAAAATGCTACCGAGATTCAAACAATATACAACAACAACAGCAAAGCAGTTAGTAGCTTCATAAAATTAGTTTTTAACGTAAAGTAACGTCAATATATTTTTAGTTTATCGTTCGCTATTACTACTAACTACCTATTATTAATTAATGAATAGGTAAATCAAATATTATTTATACTGGGTGTCTGAAACTTAATTCGTATTCAGAGCCGATTTTAGCTCTGAAAAGGGATTGTTACATGTAACGGATGTGATTATAATGGCAGCTAATAAAAGGTTGCGTATTCAGCTACTGAGCACTTATTGCTTTATCTTTTACTCGCATATTTCTAGGAGCTCTTCTCCTCTATCCTCTCCATGAAATAGCCGAAGAGAGAGGATGAGCGATTAGTCAACTGTTAGCAGCGACTGTTTGTTCCGAATGAGCCCTATCAGTGATGATTTTTTTTAGGAATGACAGAGCTGCTACAGGGTTTGAGTTTAGGACAGCTGTTATTTACGAGTTACACTATATCAATATCATCCAAAATAATTACCTCCTTCTTAGTGCACCGTATTCGTTAATAAACGTTGACAATGATGATTGACTGCAGATCGGAACGTAAAGCTTACGATTTTGCTAACCATTCTGCTCCTTTTATAAAGACCATTCCTCTTCTACTAGAAGGGGGGTCCTTTTCGTTGTATTTTCCTGAAATATTATTCACGATTTCTCATTAAATATTACATAACTTTGTTCTTTGGACGTGGAGATGTATAAGTATATGCAAAACGACGACAGAGAATATAAAATGTAAGAAACGCAAAGGTCGTATATCATAGGTAGTTTAAACTGGAGTCTTCTGTTGGGCCCATTCGTTGTCTCATATCTGGCATAATAGCGCTCGATAGTTTTTAATTATTTTCCAGTTGATGGATGGCTACAAGCTTGGAAGTTGTCTACCTGGGACTTTCAATGACCGTATGCTCTGAGGCGCCTCACATTTTACAGCAGAGGGAATTACCGTTTGGTGTCTTTCTATTCATGTATGTGAATTGGCCGAAGGATTCATGTTCACTAATGAACTGGGTCATGTGGGTAGCTTATATCGTCGTTTATTCTTTCCACCTTTCCACTTATGAAACGATGCTAGAGACTAGTCTTTCCGTGCAGGAACCCTTTGTACTGGCACCCTATCTTGCTTCCCACTCCCCTGTGGGTAGCTTATATCGTCGTCTTTCCTTTCTACCCATAAAACTATGCTAGACATTAGCCTTTTTTTGCAGAAAACCTTTGTGCTGGCATCCTATCTTTCTTGCCACTCCTGTGGTCTCCTGTTGCACCCTAATGGATGGCAACAAGCTTGGAGGTCGTCCACCTCTTACATACAAAGAGCGTATGTACTGAGGAGACTTACAGTTTACATTAGAGGCAGTTATCGTTTGGTGTTTTCCCATTCATGTGTGTGCATTGGCAAGAGGATCCATGTTTACTAAGGAACTGGGTCATGTGAGTAGTTTATATCGTCGTTTATTCTTTCCACCTATGAAACGATGCTGGAGATTGGTCTTTCCGTTCAGGAAACCATGACAACGAGTTTGGAGGTCGTCCACCTCTGACATAAAAAGAGCGTATGTTTTGAGGAGTCTCACATTTTACAGTAGAGGCAGTTATTATTTGGTGTCTTCCCATTGACGTATGTTCACTAAGGCACTGGGTGATGAGCGTAGCTTCTATCGTCGTGTTTTCTTTCTACCGATGAAGTAATGTTGGAGAATAGTCTTTCCGTGCAGGAAATCTTTGTACTGGCATTCAATCTTCAATCAATGTTCACTAAAGAACTGGGCCAAGTGAGTAGCTTATATTGTCATCTTTCCTTTCCACCCTTAAAGCTATGCTAGAGATTACTCTTTCCGTACAGGAAGCCTTTGTACTGGCATCCTATCTTGTTTGCCACTCTCTTATTGTGTTCAACTTTTTTATATGCTTGAATAGTCTATACAAACACCAACAGAACAAAATGCCTTGCCGTATTGTCTTCTTATTTTTATTATTAATTATTAATTTATTAAATTTTTATTATTATTATTAATTATTTTGTATTCTACCCAGCCGTCGAGAAAGCTCCTTGAGATTTTACGTCTTGTAAAAATTACGTCCTAGAACAAAATTGATCATAAATTATGTTTACCGGCATGGAATTTTAAGCTAAGAATCCGTGGATATCTACGAGAATTATTTAACATTTCGTGAGGCGTCGAAAATGTACGTCCATAAAACAGTGATACAACAAGGGGATGAATTATTTTAGTGCATAATAAGGACATTGACAGTTGTTATACAACATGGGGTGATTCTTAGCTATCCTCACTCCTCAGCCTGCTCTATATAATTTTAGACCCTGTATAGTTTATAGGATTGGATTATTTTAATAGATTATTCTCTTGACACTCGCAGCGTACCTTTTTTCAAAATCTATTAATTTAGAAAAAACCGCAAATGTTTGAAATATCGCTACGTTAAATTTTACATACCGAGCTTAATAAGTGTCTGCCCAGCTTTTGGTTGAATGCTTTTAAATCCCTCACACTTTTATAACGTCATGAATATGATTGTGGTTAAATCTCTTGGTCGTATTTTCATTTTCTTCTGCTTCGTTAATATTGCTGTCAAACTAAAAAGGATTTTATATAGCGATATAAAGATTTAACTTAATATTAAGTACCTCTAGATTCATTTATAATTTTTGTTAAAAAAAGGCTCTTAAATTAACCTCTTTTGTTGAGGCTGAACTTAAATTTAATATAAATGTACTCGTTACCTTTCCCACAATCCAATTAAAAGTAATTTGTAGTTACACATACGTTGATTACAAACAATTAACAATCACACAAACAATTAAATTTCGTTTTGTCTTCAATTATAAGAAAGATTTGATAGAGAAGTTTAAAATGAATGTCGCAATACAAGTGTTGAACTTTAATGTTGTGTTTAATTAAAATGTTGTGATTGCATTTACTCGTATTATGTCACATACAAATTTTTGTTTATAGCGATTGCATTAAACTTGTATTTAAATTATCATACAACTTTAAATCTGCATCTTAAAAGGATATTTACATTTTAATGTAAATACAAACATATTTCGCAATTAGTTTAGATTAGTTAATTAAAAATGCAATTTTGTACTATCGAATAACGTGTAAATGAAATTGTTACGAGCTTTCAAGTTTACCTGAGTTCACAAAAAACGTTTTATTACTTCGAAAATCATTAACTTGATTAAAATTGCGAATCAACTATTTTTTAATTATACGTTTTTGGAGGTAATTATACAGAGTGGTCATAATCTGCCACGTTACATCTAAATTTGCAATATTAGTCGATGATGTACATTTAATACTATGTCAATGGTTCCCATCTTCAAGTTTTTTCCATTTTACCTTTCGAAAGCCATTTAGATTAACACAGAATTAATTTATTTAGTTTTAAGCCCTCTTAGGCCGAATTCTACATTACATATTTATCCTAAGGATTTAATTTTAGTCCTAGTATAAAGAGGTTTTAACAATAGCATGAACCGATTTATACTGAGCCTAAAATTAAATCCTAAGGATAAATGGTTATTGTGAAATCCACAGTTAGTAGTGAATGAAGTATTAGACCTGGCGCACACTAACGCACATTTTGTCGTCCAACAGTTTGTATTTTTATTATTGCAGTTTATTAGAGTAAACTGAACAGTTTTGTCGGAAAATATGCGCGCAGTCTATAAACCGTTCCATGATTAGTCACTGCAATGGTAAAATAGTTAGTGCGCGCAAAGTCTTATTGTAATAGGGGCGGGTGAATATCGACCATCACCTAAGGCATTTTTTTTATAAAATCCCTAAATTTGATTCAATAAATCTGAAACTTCTTTTAAATATCTGTACACTTTCACGCTTCTTGGGATTATTATAAAAATTGAACATATTAACACATTCCTCCAAAAACAAATGTAAAAGACAAGCAAGAATTTGAGGGGTAAAATCGACCCGCTGGGTAAAATCGACCATCAGGTAGGATAATATTGACCAAAGTATTAATTCATATAATTGTCAACTGTAATAACTCTAGGGCATTGATAACAACCGAAATAATTTTGTCATATCTTGAAAGTAGCTGAGGGATGTTGTTTCAAAAAAATGTACTTGAAAGATAGACAAAATTATGAGGATTTATCAATGGCCGAAAGATATTCAACGAGATAATTTTTTTTAAATTTAAATTTAACGTCAAAAGTGACAATTCGTTCAATTTTATACGTTATCGCGTCAGCAGAGCAATTGAAATTACCCTAGGGTGATTGTCAGTAAAAGTTTAACGTGATTGGATAAAAATGAACACGTGACTGAAAATTGTACAATTTGATTGGCTGTGTATATGAAAAAAAATTATCTTTTATATTAGTAAACTAAACATATTTAAAAAATATATAAAAACATTAAGAAACATTAAAACTACCCCCTTAGAGTGCCTTAGAGGGTCTTGTACCGTACTATTACGAGACTTGGTACATAGATGCCGATGCCGCTTTTCTAATTCCTCGTTCATATGCTAGGCATCTAGGTACATAAATCTACATAAAAAGTCATTTAGTTTAATATCAACGGAGATGGTGGATATTACCCCATGAGCTGTGTGAGGACTTTTTCAAAAGCATAATAAAGGCCAGTTGTTTATTTGATTTTATTTTAACTCAAATTGTGAAAAACATATAGCTATCTATTCATTAGAAATAGAAATATGCGATTATTTCTTTTAAAAAAGTTCGTGTACCTTAAAACACGCAGCAAATAATAATAAAAAAAGCCGTAAAAACTTATTTTTAGCACTGTAAAGCGCATGTGTGACATAAACATTTGTTATGAGTAGCCAATGTTTGCAATATGAACCGATAAATGATGTAGTATGTGTTATTTTCTTTTTTTACGCTTACGTTGATCCAAAGGGCACTGGTCTCAGTATAAATCGGTTCACGCTATTGTTAAAACCTCTTTACACTAGGACTAAAATTAAATCCTAAGGATAAATGTGTAATGTAGAATTCGGCCTAAGAGGGTTTAAAACTAAATAAATTAATTCTGTGTTAATCTAAATAACTCGATATTCACCCACTTTCCTCTAGTCCGGTAATACAATATCCGGTTTTCCACGCGGTTTTCATGACGTTTTATCACCATATGAGAGAGTGAGTTTGGCAAAAGTTGTTTCTGTAGCCTACCTGATCTATCAGCTGCTAAACAAACCAATATCGAAAATTTCAACAAAGACGGGTTCTTTTCAAAGTATTTTCAAATTTAAATATTTTTGATTTTATAGTTCGAATTTCTACGCGGATATTTTCCGTGACAAGCTGGATTACGTGTGGGACCCATTTTTGTACCCCCGCTCTTTCAGATAAGATTAAAGAAATTTTAGTAAACATGGGGGTCAATTTCATGGGGTAGTTTTCTGAAATTAGTCGTTAGCACAAAAAGTTCTCTGCGTTGTGGTTCTCAATGAGTGGGCAGTGGCTGCTTCTTGCTAAAAACACACATCAGGCATGTTGTACCTAATGGCGCACTCAATTTTCGAGCATGATAGATACCGCTCACTAGTGATCGTTGCTCCGTTGGCATCTTCATTCTTAAGAAAGTAAAACCCGTTGATCTTTTCTCACGTAACAGTACAACAATCCATTACATTTAAATATCAGGTGCAGTTGGTGCTCATGCATAATCTGTAGTGTATTTTCGGTAGACAAAAACCTGCTAACCTGCTGTTTAATTCTTGCAACTAATTGCACCTGATATCGTCGACTTACAACTAGAACCAGTAAAGTCCAAATGTAATGTTTCGTCGATAAATTACTTCAACTTAAAAGATCGTCTTCACACTCAGGCTTGCCTTCCGGTTTGCCTGTGCAAGCGGCCTGCACTGGTCACGGTTTGGTCTGTGCTGACCGTCTGAAAGATGTTCACACTCTTAACTAACTAGGCTAACCGGAAGGCAAGCCTGTGTGTGAAGATGAGCCTTTAGATAAATTCAACATTTTTTCTGAAAATTGTTAAAAGTTTAAACAGTATGGTAAGAATCATGTACAAGAAGGTTCTATGAGCACAGTCGCGATCGTGACGATATCATCTCTGTGTGCCCATAGAGACCGGTAATTTTCCTACATCTTCATCAAGACGTCATCGGTATGTACTTACCCTGAATTTTAGAAAAGCAATTGTTATTTTCTTTCAATGATCTGGCCCATTTTCTACTGTAGAAAACAAAGAATATCGCTACACTTTATTTTATTTCTCATTTACAATTTGATTTCAATAGGATAACATTGACATAGTATAGATAAATCTGTATTACCTATACATTAGGTAAATGATAAAATATCTGTCGTCGTATAGTGACAGGTGTCGGATTTTATCTATACACGTGCAATCGTGCAACGTGCATCGTTCTCGGTGCGAAGGTGCAGATAGCACAACTCATATGTAGGTAATTCAACAAAATCCATTCGTCCATCTAGCCATTCGAATGAATTACCTTTAGGTCAAATATCCTTCATTAAAATATCCGTCCGTGAAGTTTCCTTCGGTGAGACGCCCGTCAGCCAAATATCTGTCGACTTATTGACCGCTAAATGTTATAATTATAAGCTTCAGATTATCTACTACAATCAAACCAGCCATTGAAAATACGCATAGCTATAATCCGTTCACTATTTATTTGCGCTATGGTTGGCCATGAACTTTTGTTTTTTAATTTGCCAAAATAAAAAGTCCCTATTAAGTTGACTGACAGTTTGTGACAATTGACAGACAACTATTAAAGGTAGGTTCATAACTCTCCACTGATATGTTTCCGTTGGTACGTTGGCCAATCGGAGCAGAGCATTTTTCAAATTCATCTGTCAAATTTTGAGAGCTATGAACCTAGCTTAATACCATTGAATAAATAGCTGCTGCTCTACATTACTTAACCTAACTGATTTTTTCTAATATATAACGGGTGGGATCTGTCAACCTATGGCCAACCATAGCGCAAATAAATAGTGAACGGATAGTACCTCCACCGATAAAATTCCGTTCGTGGTGAAATCAAACATGTTTGATATTTGCCCCACTTTACTGTTTATATGATATTTTATTCGTTCGAATAAAGTGGGCATTGATAATAATATTAATTATTTTTATTTGCACTAATGATGATGCGTTCCTACCTTCCCCCCATTTTTCCCCAATTTTCACTGATGCTTATTCTGTGCAAAATATGGCAAAATAAGCCACTCATCATTTCATTTTTCCACTAATATTGGGAATTGAGCTACTGTGAAATACCTTCTTGGATGCTCGTGAAACCACGATGTCGTTTTAAATTAACTAGTACTTCTAAAAAGGAAGACATTTCTTTATTAGGCTTGTTGGCTGGACAGCTCGTAGTTAGGCAGCTTTTTTTGCAGTTTGAGCTCTGGGTGCCCATCTGCTCATGGTCATATCTGGATGCTGAGAAGTAAATATGCAGCTACAGAAGCAACTCCCTATCCAATCAACCAGTTCTTTACAAGAGTTTTGGCTACAGGTACATCATTTTCAAGATATTATTTTCTTCAAAGTCATAACAAGCCACAGCGTTAAACATAAACATGCCAATATTGGAATCACCAATATTTGGTAACAGGTCTTCTTTATGCATCTTCTGCTTTTTAGGAATTACATTTATAACAAGTTATTGCACTTTATGCAATAGTTTTAGCTTAAAGAAAAAACATTGTTTGATCTCACACAATCGTTTTGTACATTTTTCTCTTTTCAAACAATTTCCTCTGAGGTATTTATGTTTACACGTTATATTAATTTTAGGTAAATTTAATATTACAACATAAAGGAGTGCAAAAGAGAAATAAAACTAAATAATGTCGACTTTGAAACTATACTATACATACACAAACACACTTTATAATGAAATTACTTACTACGTATAATGCATTTTCTAGCACCTTGTTTTTGTGAAGTTAACAAATAGGATGTGTAAACTTAACTTGGAATAAATAAAGACGTTTTAATTGTAAAATATTTCCTGTTTAAAATTATCCTGCAATGGTCATAAACACCACAGTTGTAGCATGTATAAATTATTCATTAAGACAAACACGTTATACTGTTGATTTTAGAATACAAACGTATATAATTATTTTATTACATTTTTTTTTATTTTCTACCTTTTTTTACTAACAAAAATACAGCTAAAAATTGTAATTATGCGTACCTACTACGGGTTAATACAAATTTTAGGGCTACCATCGAGATTTCTCTTTTTATGAGAGATAAACTCAGCGATGGAAGAGATGAAAACACTGCTCAACATTTATCCTCTTAATTTATTGGCACTAACACGTGCTAGAGCCTATTCAAAATACAGAAAGACTTGAGATGGGCCTTTTTAGTCCCATTTTTTATTTTTGATAAGTTCTAAATGGCACCTTAAACAGAATGTAATGCATTCTGAAGTTTCTTCAGCTTCGGACTTCAGAGGGGGCATGGAAATACGGTGATTATTTATAGATAATAGCTGCGAAAAGTCGACTTGCACAGATTTTTTCTTCTTGGTCCAATCAAAAAGAAATAACAGATTACCACGAAAAATGTCGAGGGAAAATCCTATAATAAAAAACATAATGTCACAGGGAATGCGCAGTAAGGTCCGAAAGAGACAAAAAGAGATAGAGAGAGATTGTGGAAAGTAGGATAGAGACAGGTATGGGGATATCGTGACAAACGAGACGACGTCTCTCGGATTTTTTTTGTACTATCTTCTCTCGCAACATTTAGCATTTGATGCACGTTTGACGTATCTTTGTGTAGTGTTTTTAAACGCTATAAGTTCTTCGATATGAATTCTAATAAAAATTATAGTTTTTGTTCAGTGGCTCAATGTAAATCATTGATTAAGAGAAATCAAAGCTTGAATGCGTGGTTTGATGTGTGCGAGGTTAGTTCACGATTTTACTGTGAGGGCGCCGCGATCTTAATTTGAAATCCCTATCGAGTAAGAGGGCAAGAAAGTGACATCGATAGGTAGAAAGAGGGTGAAAGATAATCATCTGTCATGCCATATATCATTTCATTTGTCACCATATTTCATTCCACCTGTCATCCTATATGTCATTCCAGCTATCATCTCATCTGTCATGCCTTATGTCATCTCATCTGTCATGCCTTATGTCATCTCATCTGTCATGTCATATGTCATTTTATTTGTCATTTCTTATCTCATTCTATCTCTAATTTAATGTGTTATTTCATCTGTCATCTCTTCTGTAATTCTATTTGTTATCCAATATGTCATTACATCTGTCATCTCATCTGTCATCCGATATGTCATGAAACTTACAGATGATAAAAAAAATATATGAGACAGAAAGGGAGAGAGATAGATAGTTACAGAAACAGAGACAGATAGAGAGACGAGTAGACTTAATACGTAGTTGATATACATATTCTGCTCCTTTACAAAACAATTGTAGATCTCTTCTAAAAGCAATTAATGCTAATTAAAGGTCGAAGTAAGCCATGTGGCGGTTTTCCTAGTTATTCCAACATCCAACTACTCAAATGTTGAAATTATTACAACAAATTTTACTCACTAATATAAGTACTTGATAAACTTTAAATTGCGAGTTCGGTTTAAAACTTGTGGTATTTTGAAGGACATGAGTAATGTTACAAGTTTAAACTTATTCACTCGTTGAATATTAGTAGGTATGTAGTTTAGCTCTTACTTTATTAGGTTTATTTTAATTAAATTGCCACTACAGTTGGGGTTCTTGAAAGTGTTTATTTTTTTAAATTTATTTTCCAACGTTTATTAGAGAATCATTTCCTAAGGCACGATACCTAATTTATCACTCTATAGTGACGTGTGTCTTATATGGAAGTTCATATTTTGTATAATTTACTGAATATATTTAATATTTGCTAAAACTAGTTCCAAATAAAAATTAACCTGTCAATGATTCAGGTTCTTAGCATTATTAGTTGAAAGCGCATCAGATGACTTTAAGCCAAGCATTTATTGAACGCTGCCTAAATAGTGGAGAGTAGAAGGTCATACGTTAAGTTTTCTTCTATTTTGGATGAGCTCTAGTGACACACTGTAACAAACCAAATGAGTTACAAAATAAATTTGAAAATGACAACGAGAATATGGTTGGAGCAACATTAATTTAATTTTCATGAAATGAACAGCATATGTAAATCTCTTGTTCTGTCGTTTTCCTAAGTAATACCTATGAAGTATAAAATTAAAGAACATAAATAATCTCATACTTAACAAACTTTAATCTTTAGTTTATATCTTTACTTCTTATTCAAAAGCGAATAGTTTCGAAATGAGCAATAAATCTGTATAATAATGTTTCTTTACTAGTTGAAATTTTCCAGGTAAACCTTTGTGCATTGTACTTGCACTTTTCTTTCTTTTTCTTTTCGACTAGTTCAAATAATTTTATGTTATGGTTCATATATTTCAGTATGTTGTTGTTTCTAAAATTATTCCAAAATCATTACGAGTCGACAACATAAAAGGTAAAAAGGTCAAAAAACACACAAGTTACTGATGTATTTTACAAACATTCACGTCATTTTTCTAAGTAAAATAATATAAATGTAGTTTTCATTGCTCATATGCAGAATAATTTCATTTCAACATGCAAAATCATACTTAAAAACGCAAGAAAAAATTTGAGTTACCTTCTCATAAAATTACATTTTTATGCAATGCAGTTTTTGCTTTAACACAACATGCAGTTTTAATGCTTTTGTGCATAGAATTATATTAAAGTAGGGTTGACAATAAATGCGCCACAGAGATTAATACGCGAAATGCGAATTAGACGTTTACATTCAAGACATCGCTCGTGAAGATATGAATTGTTACTTGGTTTTGCTTCGGGGAGTGACGCAGGCTCGGAGTGTGAATTCGGCTTAAATTGTAATACTTAAGTCATCATCTCATCATAATATGCGATTAGCGTGTTGTAGAAGTTAATCAATTATATTTTTTTAATGCCACTTAATCTATACTTTTGATATCATCAATTTTTTAAGAATTTAACCCTTCCTCTTGTTGGCCAAGTTTGCGGTTCCTGTGTATGATGTAGAGTTCACGTTCAACTGTTGTAAAATCAATACAGGTATTTAGGGGTAATTACTTGTACTGATAGTTTGCTTAGTTTATTCCAATACGACGTTAACCTAATAACTAATGTACACTCGCCGATAACTAGCAAGCAGAAGAAGATGATCGAATGTTTACAAAGAGGTACTACATTTTTTAATGGCTACAAGAACCAATCTTTACTTTTCAACGTAGTCACAGCTTTCTCCCAACGGTCATTCGTCAATGAAAAATTTTAGTGCTCTCATCTTGATCCACGTCCTCCCTCCGCCCTTCACTTCATCATCGGCTTTTTAAATTTGAGAAGGAGCTCTAATAGAAACGGCTACCTACTGATAAACATCAAGTGAACATTTAACAAAATTTTATTTCCCACCTATTCACAGTATAGTTAGTCAGGAGTGGCCAACTTTTTACACACCATGCGTCAATTTTTTTCACATAACAATTCTACCTTATTACGTTTATGGTTTGGATTAGAAAATAGGAATTGGATAGGATCTGCTTCGCTTAGGGGAGGAAAAGGTATAACTTAATCACGCAACTAAATTAATTAATTAATGGAGCACCATTCTACAATAATGAGAAATGATCACTTGGACGAGAAGGAAATCGCTGTCGTGGACACTGCTGATGGTCGTACAGCTGCCGGAGAGTCTCGTTTGGTCAAGATGACTCGAGACCACAGTTGTTGGATGTGATGAAATGAGAGCAATCTGGTGTTGAAAATATGAAGATGGATTCAGTTATGGTTCCTTACTTCAAAAGAATAAGTAGGTGCAAGTATGCAATGTGCCACTTGTAATCATCAATGCGCCAAGATGCGTCACAGGTTGGCCACCCCTAAGTTAGATCAAGAGTTTTCTTACCATAAACGACTTGGAAACGATTATTAATGTCACGAAGGGTTCGCTTTTTCGGCTGTTAAAAATTCAAGCACTGCACTTTGTTTCAAATATATTGACAGCGACTAATGAACCAAATTTATTACCAACTATGTACAATGTACAGTAGTTAAATTAACAGTTCCTTACCGTAAACGATTTGTAAAAAATCACGAAGAGGTCTTAAACTTTGTTTTTAATAAATTGACATACAAGACACACTAGGCTCCATCGAGAAGGTTCCAGAGAAAAAAGTGGTGAACGAAATTGGAGGACACTTGGTATGCTTCTAGTGGAAGAATTTAGTTACAAGGTCACAGCACGCACCCCTAAGCTCTTATTTTTATGTTTTATCAAAGACTATACACTAAGAGACTACCGAAAACCATATTAATAAATGTGAAAGGCTTTTAAGATCAAAATCTCTTAAAATAACACAAGAAAATAACGTGGAGTTCGAAGATAAACGTTTATAAACAAAACTAAAAAAAAAATTGTTTATGAAAACCATAAATAACGTCCTTTGGATGGGCGACTCCCAACGAACTCGATCCTCGAACGCAAATGGGGACGCGTAGGTAGCCCTAAAACTTGACCAGCGTTCCTCTAGATCGACAGTTGGCTAAAAGGTCAAGACTGTAATCGAGTCCTACACTAGAGGGATGTACTGCGGTAGACGCGATCCAGCCGCTAGTGCAGGGACGGCAGACCATCAACTACCCGCAGCACAAGAAGATCACACTGGTACAATAATACAAACTGTACACTACAGTTGATGTACACAGTTGGTCACGGACTCTCCTGAAATCGATGCACATCGAATATTTATTAATTCTCCACCACCAAGTTCTTAGCACCAATCAGAATTCGATTTAACTACAAGGTGGGAACGTACATGTAACTCCGTACGCTTCGTACTCATTACGATTATCACCAAACTACTACATAAATGCGTTTTATGCGATTATGTAGGTTGTGATAGATGTGGGTTTAAAAGAGGCATCGAATGGTAAGACATATAATGGTATAAGTATAAGTATAATTTGAAAAAAATTATTGATAATATTAAGGACGTCAACAAGGAAAATTAAAATTATGAAAAAATATATTTGGGGTGCCTGAAGGGCCAAAATAAATTAAAATTAAATAAATAAGTTTAATTTATTGGGTAGAGTGTAAATAAGCGGGTGACCTCGGATACATTTACACTAGTTAAAGTGTAAACGCCGGATAAAAATTTATACCATGCACAAACACTTGGCAACATCTTGTTTAGCGGAAATTTTTGATCACATTCGGTCCATATGCTATATGGTCTTTATGTAGATATTCTTCAATTCCAAGGAGGTTTTATGGATAGGAAGAAGCAAGGTGCGTTAGATTTATTAGCAATCGTTTTTAATACAGTTTTTGTATCATTTGAATCATGTGCAATTTAACCCCAAATTCCTTAGTCCCTACTGAAGTCCACGACGCGTTCTGTCTCTTCTACTAGAGTAAACACCTTTGTTAAATGTCTTTCTTGAAGTTATAAAATTCTTTTTGTATTGTGTCCATTTGTAGCATTACAGATGCTTTTCCATCGTCTGCTTTGTAAATTGACTAAAAACGGATCTCTTTACCTAAATACTGTGATATAGGTAACCTAGAATAATTGTATTAATTGGTCTATGTACCTTGGGTGTGCACAATACCTCTCTATACGTTGCCCGTTCATGTAGCAATCGCGACCGCGCTCGTCGATCTATTTTACTCAAAAACCACTGTTCTCACTACGCTGAAGGTTTTTATTTCTTGAGAGTTACTGGAGTTTGTAGACATCGCTGTTTCCAAATATCGATACATTCAAATCTATTTAACTTTATAGTTTTATATAGGTCAAGTTCAACTTCTCAAGTTTACCCTTGTTGTACATGTACATGTTCCCTTTTCTCCGATACCAAAGTTTGTTTTCCTTGGCTTATTTACAGTTCTATAATTATTCGGTTTGCTGTTAGAGTAGTCCCAACGGAAGAAGAGTTCACCACGTGATTAGTGATTGCAGTTGAAGTTGCTCAGCAGTTTTGTACTGTTGCCATTGGGCTCTGAAGCTACGACTCATGCAGATTTGGTCACGTGGTGGACTTTTCTTTCGTTGGGATTACTCTAGTAGTCTTGTCGTTACTTTCTGTAGTTCTGTTTTCGATCTTATTATCAGACTTGAATCGTTAACGAAAGTAAAACACAGGTGTCGCTTATGAAATAATATGTTTATTTAGCTCTCGCCTTCAGAAAAATTGGAGATAAAAATCAACCTGTGTTAAATCATTTTTAACTTTCAATTTTCTAGATATTTTACGATCCAGCTTGATCACATAATTTCTCTTTCGATTGACTGAAGTTTGAAGAGAAACTAATGTTTGACACATTGTTATATTTTGAAGCTATGGAGCCTTCTATCGTGTGTATTAAATATTTGAGCATCACATACCATCAGTTTTAAATCTAAATTAAAAATTTTTTCTGAAACTTAAAAAACTATTACTTAAATTTTGGCAGGCTGTAAAAAAAACCAAGAGAAAAAAGCTATATTTTATTTAAGATAATATTTGCGAGTTAATTCCGCTGTGGCGTCAGTATGTTGTGTTCATGTTTCACATCTTCTTATATTCATGAACAGTGCCAAGCTACCTTATAATATTTTTCCCAGCTTGAAAAATATTACTAAAAGGAGATAAGCTAGTGGTTAAATGTTTCTTTTTTGGACAAAAGTTATGTAAACCGATAGTTGTCTTTTAGTGACACGAAAACTCATTACTATGCAGATAAGGAAATTGTGGCGCAGCATATAAGCAACTGCTGTACTTTAATATAATAAGAGATATGCTCAACAACTTAAAATGTACATGTTGTGGGTATAAATTGCACAATTGAAGACAATCTACAGCATTTCTTACTATCTGCATATTACCAAGAGTGCACCACATGCATATGAACTATAACGTATGGAAATCATAGCTAATCGTTTATAATGAAAATTTAACTACTTACAAACCAGGTTAAATTTTTTTAAAAGTTATTTGTTATTTGGGGGTAGAAAAAATGTTTTCTAATTTTTTGGCATTGCAGCGTTTAATAATTTGGAATATTATTTTTGGGAGCTTACATAAACGTTTTTAAAAAATAAAAAAGGTTTTGATGATGTCGAAATATTATTTGTCATAAAAAAAGTTGCAGCAATTTTTTGATAGCCTTTTGCAACGTGACTAGAAATATTTATTGTTATAACTCTAAAAATTTTACGATCCTTCTCCAATTTTAGTAATTATCCATCCTTGACACTTATTTTTGACTTTTTTTGGCAATAAACTATGAACATGTCAAAGAAGAGACAAATTGATTAAATTTTTTTCCTGGTGAAACTCTTACCTACTAATAACATAATTAAAGCAAAATTGAAACGTGTTTGATATATAAATTTTTCCCTTTGGCGTTATTTAGAATAAAAGCGAATAATTTTAATTTAAATTTTAATTTTTATGATACGACAGAGCAGAATTGCTTGTGTACATCATAAAAGTGGTTAATTACAGAGTTTTCCAAATTTATAACATTTGCATGTTATTTAGAGAATAAAATTTTCCTAAAATGCTTTCGCTTTAGGCAGAATTTTGTATTAATAAAAGGTATGTTTCATTATTTACGTACAATGTCATGTTTGAAAACAATGTTGTCAAAGGTGAACTAAAAAGTAAAAATGATTAAATTTTTCTATGCATATAACAAAAAAGACATTACAAACGTTTCTATCAATAATAGAATGGCAGTGAGTTGTTGTGATAAATAAGAAATAATATATTGCTTCAAATACTAAAATTCAACACCAATCGCTTCCATCAGCCATCTGTTAGTTCTTTAGTGAAAATTAGTAAGTAATGTTCCTTCCTTAGCATACTTCACCTTCACATAAATCCTTAGTTGTCAAAGAGCACATCAACACCTAAAGTAATGATGTTCGATAGTAGTATTAGTATGATTTCGTAAATTAAGATTTTTATTCTGAATAAAAATAAAATAACAGAATTAACTTGAAACTCAATGCATTTTAAATAGAGAAATACAGGTCTTTGATTACCTAATTCCGTACCGAATGACTGACACTTGTAATTTGTACATTTTGATCGATTCAGCTTTTAGTTTTTCGAATAACTACTCGATGTTTCAATTGAGCCTAGAGTCATGTTATGTATTTCACAATTCAGATTTCTTTAAAAAAAATTTTTGGCTCTATCTACTTGCTCCATGTTTTGCAGGTACTGTTCCCTTTTTATTAGTTTTCCTTGAATCTGTAGACTAAACCAGCGCTAACGCTACTCTGGTGGTCTTTAATTCAGTCTAAATTGAATAAAATCATCAGTTTCTATTTTTGGATAAGTTTTCTTTAGGAGAAGTAATGGTGCAAAAAGATTTTTCTTATGTTAAATCCGCATGTTTGATGTTAAAATCACCAGTATATTACACGCGTAACTCAGCCCTCTCCAACACCTTGTCCTCATTTAAATATCCATCTGCCATTGCCTTTTGTATCACGACGTTCCACGATCTTTGGGGTCTGTCTCTTTTACTTCTACAAGCTGAAGGGCATTTAAAAATTGTTTTGACCATCTGTTTTCTTGAGTTTCTTTCTTGTTTGTCACTGCTCCCTGCGTTCCCATTTAATATCTCTTTATAAGCTAGCTCTTCATAAATAGTCTATTTACACTGCTTCAATTTTACTTCTCATTACCTTTGTTCGTGGTCCATATCTCACTGTCATACGAGTACGTACATCAACACTGATTCGACGATAATTTTTCTAATTTTTTTTGGCTCTTCTATATCTCATCTATTGAATTCCAAAAATCACATATGCTTGCGATATGCCAAGCATAATATGCTTACTGAGTTTTTATTTTTCTATTTATACCAAGCTTACAAAGATCTTGAGTGGGCGCCTTTGAGTGAGCAAAGATCGGACATTGTACAGTCATTTTTCATTAGTCGCACTCACCGGACATAGTAGTTGTGCAACAGTTGCCAAATCGTTCCGTAACGTGCCGCTGCCTTAGGAACTTGTTTATCGAGCGCATTTCATTTGTGTTATGTTAAACTATCTAGATACCTGCTCACTTAATAAAATTACCGCGCGATAGCGGCACTGGTGGTGTAACAGTTGCATAGGTAGAGTAATTGCCAGATCTTAACGACCTTAAATGCGCAGAAGAGCAAGTACAAAAGCTGTAGAAAAAGACTCCCAAACATTGTTTTCACATATTACGTAACCTTGATTATGGAATAGTACACAATTTTGCTTTCTGCGCAGGTCGTTAAGATCTGGCAATTACTCTATCAGTGTGCGCTACGCCCGTCCGGTAAAAGTGGCCATTTTTACAAAAAACAGTAACCTAAAAGCAAACTTGAATCACGTGAGTGGTCCGAATTGTGTTCTTCAAATTAGTTCGCATACCTATTTTCCGTTTTTTATAGTTTCATGGCACTGCAATTATAGTATTTGAAACGCTTCTGAAGGATAGATATTTACTTTTCAAAAAATCCTTTATAGTTTTTCAATAAATAAAAAGTTTTTATGTCTTTAGTGGTGATTTACTATAATATCAACACAAAGAAGGGTTTACGAACTTCAAAGAACAAACCACCTTAGGGCCGTTTTACATAGACTTAATATCGTACAAACTTGTTAGTACCAAATCAACTCCAGGAGCAGAAGCACGGAATCTAAGCTTTAACGTCGAACGTAGAAATTTCGACGCACGTTCGTGCACGACGTTAAAGCTGCATCTGCTCCTTGAGCTGATTCAGTACTAAAAAGTTAGTACGACATTTAGCCCATATAAAACGGCCCTTATACCTGCTATTTTAAAACTATCCAAGGTTTGAAAAACAGGGCTGTCAAACACTTTATATGTACTTACTTTCTTGTCGGCTCTTATTCAAAAAGTAGGGCTATTAATTTTTAAAGTACTTAAGTCATAAAAACCTTTTATTTATTGAAAAACCCTACCAATGACTTTTCAAAATTTTTAGTCACGTCAAAATCTTCCAATTTGCAAGAGGTTAAAAAATTTTATTAAACATGATGAAATAAAACACAAATTTCCACAAAAATTAATTAATTTGTTTAATAAACAAACGACGCGTTTCGCTACAATGTAGCTTCGTCAGGTACAAAATACAACTTAAAATTAAAATCTATGAATGATTTTAATTTTAAGTTGTATTTTGTACCTGACGAAGCTACATTGTAGCGAAACGCGTCGTTTGTTTATTAAACAAATTAATTAATTTTTGTGGAAATTTGTGTTTTATTTCATCATGTTTAATTATATTAATTTCCATCAAGTATCGGCCTCTTCGATCAATCAAAAAATTTTATGATTTTTTGGTAGTGTGTGTTTATGTTGGAGCTGTGATAAGCGCTAAGAGCGACCATAAGAGCGAAGCAGAGAAAATAAAAGCATTGTTGTGTATGAAAGTGTCACTTTAAAACTATGTCGATATGACCGTTTGTTCATATGAACTTTTAGGAAGGAAATTGGCCAAAGAATCACCCCTTATAATTTCTCACACATACATATTTATAATCAACTTGTATAAATGATACAACTTCTCAAATTCGTATCTTCTTTCATTGATTGGATGAGCAGAATATTACTGTGGGTTGCAATCATTTTTCAAGAAATATCTACCACTTTACAGCACTTGACGAAACAAGCGTTTCTTCATCAGACTCAATTTCCATATTTAAAAAAAATAAAGACAGAAATATACCAAGTAAGGTGTTGTACCGACTGTTGCTTTACTTTTATCACATCTCCAATATAAACAAAAAACAGCAATGAAATAATTATTTTTCGTTGCTTCTATCGTCGCCCCTAGCGCTTACAGCAGCTCCAACATAAACCACACATTAGGTCTGTTCGTTTGTCTTGCACTAACTTATTCCAACTTGCTCCAACTTACTCCTGCTCTTGATGAGGAGTAGGAAATACAAAGTTTGTTCTTTTGTCTTGCACTGGTTGCTCGAAACCGTGTTCGTTTCTACATTTCCTACTTTTGGTCAAGAGGAGTAAGTTGTAGTGAGTTGGAGCAAGTTGAAGTAAGTTAGTGCAAGTGTGAGTGTTGTAAACCGGCTCTTTAAAATTCGACCAATAGATAAGTTCTATTCGAATATCGCGAGCTTTTTTTGAGAGTGGCTTAGCTGCATCTAGTCGGTGAATACTGTATAGTATCATAGATACCTCTAGGTGTGTAAAAAATGGAAAAATGAGAAAGTATCAGCTCGTATTCTGTAAACTTTTTACTTTTCTAATTTCCTTGAGCTAGTGCTTGATGTTGCCAATCGGCGACGATCAAATAGTTTACCCCCAAGAGCTGGACCCGAATGTTATCGGCTCGATTTTTCTATCTTGGGCCTGTTAATTATAACTATAAGTGAGAAACAAAAGAAGTGATTTTTACTTTTTTAATCTAGTGGCTAACCTAACCTGTTGATCAAATAGAGAATATTTTCTCGACGATTTTGCTTTTGTGCAGTTCTTCTGCCTCAGTTAACATTTTGGACCTTACCTATCTTGTTCTTTAAATTTAAAATTTAATTTTGTTTTTTAGTTTATTAATCACCAGATAATTTATTTTATTTTATTTCCACTTTAAATAGATATCACTACTGAACATTGTGTTTTTATCACTTCATTACTACCTCTCTGTGATATTATTTCATTTTCAGTTCATCTTTTTGTAAAAGAAATATAATGAAACATAGTGATAAAGAATAATTATAATTCGCCAGTAGTTTATTAGGAACGATGACATAAACATGAATATAAACTTTAATCTGCAATTCGGGGTTTATTTTATAATTTACAAGGTACACATTTGCGATTGCCTCGACTATCAAATGGAGCCATCAAGTCCTCTTATGCATTGTTTCAAGCACCCCGAATGGCTAATTTTATTTATATTTATTCATTTTAAAAGAATCATTTTGTATAACATGCAAAAACCTATTTTAATGTTCGTTTTAATGTAACTACTACAGTAATGTAATACCAAAAAAATAGTAATTTGGTGACACGAATTTTGGTACAATGGGTTATTTGATTTCTAAAAGGAATGATAAATTAAATGGCCTAAGAGCTCAAAAGAGAACAGGACTTATTGTACCGTAGCAGCAAATAACTTGAAAAACACAATCGTCCATATTGTAAAAAGGACGACGGTCCATTATACGGTATAGCATTTGAGTAACTTACACCAAATAGCGACTCTTTTTTTCTATGAAAATAAATTTATTTTATTTCTAAACATTTTTTATATTAAGATCTTTTAATCTAAAGGTTTGCCTCCACTACAGAGGGCCTCCGAAGCCTGATTTTTTAAATTTTGTATATCCAAGAACCTATAATGCATCTTAGTGTTAAATAGTTCTTCTGTATACAGTGAGTACCTACATTCTATGTTTTTATATTGTTTATTTCTTCGAAGGGATTTGATTTCATTTTAGAAATTTCCCAAGTGGAAATGAAAATGAATTTGGCGTGTATTATTATCGAATAATGAAATCTAAATTTAAGTGTCGTTAAAACTAATTTCGAATACAACGTTAAGTTAACGAAGCTAATTGTTAATATATAATCGACAAATTTTTTGAGTTAAAGTAAACAAGAAGTAGTGTTAGGAGCAGCGGAGGAGTTGATGTTATTGCTTTCAGATTTATAGTATAATGAGAATAATTAAACAAGACACTGTAAACTGTACGTTGTACAATTTAGGTCATACGCCCCATTACGAAAATTTCTCTTTAACACAGTCCGGATTGTACTAAATCTCGACTTCAATAAAGTGACTGAACAAACACAAAGGGCCACTCGACCCTGTTGACCAATTCTTCCGACCTTTTTAACTTTAATTTGTTAAATGTGAATTTTACTCGATAAATAACTTTAATGGACTCCAACTTTGTAGGAACTCTCTTGTTCTCTTACGTTTTGGTGTTATTTTTGTATAAAGCAAAGAGAAGGTAAACAAAAGAAGGTTATATATTACTGTAGTGCTTTAATTCAGTTAAGCATCTTTTTATCCTCTTTTAGAATTACTTTTTGGTACACATTAGTGATTTTGTTTGTGATTAAAATACATAAAATAAATTGCTTTTATATTAACACTAATTTAAATTGATATTGATTTTACTAATTTAAGTAAATTATCGTCTGCAGTTGTTAACTGTTAGTTCTACCAAAGGAAATAATTAACAAATACCGAAAGGTTTTGGTATCTGGCTTCTAATGAAAAATGAGCGATGTTCGCTTAGTTAATTACTTAAAATAGTTACGGTTTTGATGGTTCTTAACTATTTATGAGTGTACTTTGCAAAACTTCAATAAAGGGTTGGTAATTGTAAGTTTAACTTCTTCAAAGTGGTCTAGAGTAATTGAAATTTCAATAGGTTTAAGAAGGCCGAGAACTGATTATAATGTGGTTATGCCCTGAATTTGTAGAAACCATCATAAGGAAATTGATTCGATTGTAACTGGGAATTTATGTACTGGTCCTTTGTAGTGCTACTTTATCCTCTTCATCTGCTATAAATAAATTTTCGTTAAATGAGTTCTCAGATTTTAGTTGAATGCTTTTGAAACATACCTTATTTCTTCTATTGATTTCATAATGCTAAAAGTAGCTAAATATACTTTATTTGCCCAAAAATGTATACAGTTATTGTATCGACTATTCCTCATGTAAAATTTAAATTACCGCTAATTAACAAATCAATGTATTATAGGGGTTGGGGTACAGCAATTAAATTTCTCATCCTGCGATAGTTTTTCCTTTTAGTTCCTTTTTAGACAGCAGTAAAATTGATCTTCGTAACCTCGATAGGCTCTCTACATCCTTAGATAAATTTTCTAGAGAAACGATAACTTTACATCTAAAACTAAATATAGGACATCAATAGCCTTGAGAACCTACCCCACAATTAAGCAACCTGAAACTCTTGCGATAGATCTATCTGCCCGAGAATGCCCACGAAGGAATTTAAAGGGCAACAAAGTCTACATAATGTCTGAAAGCCAAGCTGCGATAAAGGCACTCAAAGCCAATAGCTTTGAGTCCTTATCCACTTGGGAATGCAGACAATTCCTCAAAAGTTTGGCAAGGGACAACAAAGTTACCCTTCATTGGGTGCCAGGTCACGAGGGAATTGAAGGAAACGAAATAGCTGACGAATTAGCTCGAACAGGCTCAAACGCCCTCCCGATCGGACTCGAACCATTCGGTGGACTATCTAGAACACATAGAAGGGCCGAGATCCAAAAATGTGAAACTGAGAACACAAATTCTCTCTGGAATAACGCACCAAGACAAAGACAGTCGAAGAAATTCATTGAATACTCGACCACGAATACTAAAAAGCTTCTTCTATTATCAAAAAACGAAATCAGACTCATCACGGGTCTGTTTACTGAACACTGCCCAGTGAGGTACCACATCAAAAAACTGGGACTGAAAGATAGTGACATATGCAAACTCTGTGAATCAGAAATCGAATCCGCCAAACACATTCTATGCAATTGCGATGCATTGGCTTGGCTTAGGCTGGAACACTTAGGACTGGCTTAATTGACGTCTGAAGAAGTGAAAAGCAAACTTCTCAGGGACATTCTTTGCTTTGCTTGCAAGATTGAATTCCTGAGAACATAAATACGAGTTGGGTTATGAACAAAAGATCAACACTTGTCGCAGTTCTGTAAGGCTTAAAAGCTAATCGATCCCTGAGTACAATACAATACAATTAATAGATAACAACTGTATTTTAATACAATAGCGACAACATACGCCTATTGAAGAAAATGAGAGCCTACTCTATTGGACCTAAAACTCTGACTACAAAAAGTTCAGATTTGTAAACGTATTGTAATTTTTTCCTTAAATTTTTGAGAAACAGCATAAAAATAGCAAATTATTAAATTCCATTTCATTGCAAATTTCCAACGTTATTTCATCTCAACGAATATTCGAAATAATTTCATTAAAACAATTTGTAAACAAATCTTCACTCAATTATTATTTTAGCAATAACCTCGAGAAGTAATAATTTTAAACTCGTAAAAACAAGTTCATTCCTCTATAGTAGTTTGCTCCTTCACTCTTCAAATAAACTAAAAAGCTTTCGTTGTTTAAGAAATTTAGTAGAAAATTACAAATATTTCTGAGTATATCTGCATGCAATCCATTATCAAAGATCAAAGAGCAAACTTACTAAAGATAGAATATGTAAACAGCGAGATTTTCGTCTTAAATTATGTATTGTAATTTTACGGTTGCTTATTTTAATCTAATATGTACAGGGTGAAAAAGTGGAATCTGCACACCTGTCATCAGCACAGTCTTTCGTTATCTCATCTAGTATTTAATACTTGTCTCGATTCAAAGTGGTCAAATCAGAGATTGGGTTAAGTTCGTCCTATAGGAATGAAGAAAGTTCTCATAAATGGTAGTTTAAAAGACGCCCCCCCCCCCCTCAAAACATGAGCTCTTTTCATTATCACTTCAAAAAAATTTAAAAATTGAAAGAAGTATGGAATTTTCAAAATTGTTACACATTAAATAGTTAGATGGATGGTGTGAGGAGCGTATTTTGGATAATGGGGACACTAAATTCTGTAGATAAAAATAAGTTATTTATGAGGAATTATACTACCGAGGGATGCGGTTTATGACCAATGTTTACAGGAACTTTTGTCATCCTTATCCGAGACTAATCCTGTCCCTGATTTTGAATATACGTATATTCCGGTTACATTCTTCAAACCACCCTGTATAAATAGTAGAAACATTTATTTAAAAAAGCTTAGCTCTTCTTTTTAATAAATTCTGATCCAATTTTTATCAATTCGTCTGCTCATTATGCTTAAAGTTGCAGTTTGCACCCTATATTTAATATTTAAAGACATTTTTACATTATTTTATAAATTTTCGTCACATTACACAAAATTCTCGTTGCTTCGTTTAAGTTTTGTTGCTTATAAATAGTAGGTAATGGTTTAGGAAACGTTTCAGAGTTACACAAGTTTTGTACGCGAACTGATAACTGATAACATAGTGCTTGATTTCAAAACTTACCACCCTGAGTAACTCTCGAAATTAAATACACATTTTGAATAAACAGGATGCCTTAGATTTAGATAAAGTTATAGATGAGTGAAAATCGTTCTTTTTTGTTCCGCCCCTCCCGTTCAGCTCCAACTCACAACTTCGAAATTTAAAATTACGCATTCGTTTTATTATTAGGTGCTTCATACTTACATTGTATATAAATGATTTTCAAGGGTATAGAAAAGACTTTAAACAAGTATTCGTTTTCTGAAACAATAAAGCCCGAAACATATTCCTTTGCCTTACTCACAGAACATAGGCGACTTCGCTGCACACATTATAGTGTTTGAGTGTCTTATTATAACAACCTTTGGGGTAAGGAACCTATACTTAAAAATATAGGATTCACGCCACTAAATCAGGAAGCTTTACTTTCGATCATTTCTCATTGGTTTCCGGGTGATGATCTGCTTAGGCCGGGCGGACTAGTAGTAGTCGTGGTTAGGTTGGCATAGACCTAAGGACGGTTCTAAATAAAAAGTCTGGGGAGATTGCGGTAGGTAATATTATAGTTCTACGTTCTACCAAATTGTCTACCTATTTTTCAATATTTATGTAAAAGTGGTAAATACAAAATAAATACATCCCCTGAACAAAGAAACAAGAATACTCGTATACCTACAAGAGGTCATAAATGAACGGTACCTTTTTTCAGTTACTTACAAGAATGGATATATTGTTTATTTCGGTCAGCTTTTAAAAGGTTTTCACGACTTTATTTACCCTTCAGAATAATAAATAGGATTATAAATATTGTTTTTAAGGATTTTTAAAATTTTATAGTAGGTTTAACACTTATTCCTTTAAAAATGTTACATTCTTTTAAGATAATTTAGAAATTTTAGGCTTCTGGGAGGGGTAATGACTTCCATTCGCCTTCACCCCTTTATGTACAGCCGGCCAAAAAGTTTTTAGCCACCCCCTGACAAATTTAAAAAGCAACCAACATTACACGCCGTGTAAATTAAACGGCGTGTAATGTTGGTTGCTTTTTAAATTTGTCAGGGGGTGGCTAAAAACTTTTTGGCCGGCTGTACGTATTAGTACGTTCAACTAATTATTTTATAAGTATTACCTAACCTAACCTAATTTACTCTCATTTTTTCGAGAGAAGGGGAATATCTTCACGCATGAAAACTACTACCATCACTCCGCACTGATAGCTGTGTGAGACTTTTACTCACTTAACATCCCTCCCTGAAGAGAACATCCGAAAGTACCCGAAACCGCTTGCGCATTACTTCAGATACTATCTACTGTAGAAAATCAAAAGTAGGAATTTTCACTTTTTGTTTAAATATGATTTCTTTTATCCTGAAAATTGCAGTTCTGCTCAGGACAAAATAAATCCAGTTTTACCCTGAGGTTTGCTGAGCTCTTCCTCAGCTTTTTTAAACTCGGCGGTATAATCCAGATATTGATGGCTTAGGCTAACACCTCGTCTCGTTTTTTTTTAAATTTAGAAATTATAGATAACTTTACCTTCAACGTTTTGGCCATGCTTGACTTCTTTTGTTATCTGGAAATCTTGACACTATTACTTGACGTTCTCTGATTGTTTTTCTTTTTAATTTAAATTTTTTTTCTTCGAGCTTTTTTCTTTATATTAACATAAGAAATAATAATATAGACAACCACTGTTATGAATTTGTACACAGACTGCAGATTACTGCCGTTGACTGCCTATGAATACTTATGCTATAACTACCATTGACTGCCGATAACTACCGTTGACCGCTCAATTTTTGTTCATCGACTGCGTAGCATGGATTACCCCTCGAATAAAGACCTAAAAATAATAACTAAATTTAATTTCTATTTTCAGGTCGTGACGTTGGGCGAGGTAACAATAGAAGAAATTCTAAAATTTGTCAAGAACCTTCAACAACAGGGGAGTCTTCTTCTTTGCAGTTTCTCTCTTCCAAATTCCCATATCTTTGTGTCTTCTCCAGTAACCATTGTGAAGACTTTTGAAGATCATAGCTTCATTTGTGTCATCTTCTTTATTCTTTTTCTTCCAGAAATAATTTCTTACAACACTCGCTTCAACCGTCTCGTTTAATCCATCATGTTTTTGAGGTATCCGTAGCATTCTTAAAAATAATATTCTTTTTTCAGGCCATTTCCATTGAATGCGAAGAAATATTTTTGTTTAATGCTAAATTTTTCAATTTCAGTTCCAACATAATTACGGTTTTTTCGGAATCGAGTTTAAACTATCGCGGACGCGTTCTTAAATTCGAGTCCGATATTGGAAGCTTGATGGAAGCTTTAATAACTCGTTATTCGGTTTTTACTCTAAAAATAAGTGCATGGTTCTTAAGTTTGTAGTGTTCAATAATTATTCGTTCGATTCGTTTTCAACTAAGCGAGTGAGTGACGAAGTTTGGCATGAGAATGACGCATTCGGGAAGAGAACTTCGGGAAAAAAAGGTAAATAATTTGTGTTAATGTTAAAAAAGGTATATAGAGGTTCAACCATTAAAGCACGATTTGTCTTACATTCAAATTTAGACCTTCTTAAGATAGTTTTTCTGGAATATCAGAAGTTTCATAGGTTTGTTGCACCTCATTCAGGCGGTGGTTCTTCTACCGATTAAGTTGTTCTTTACGAACTCATTTGCTTATACAGATTCGCATCTTAAAAAATATTACAGTTCATTTTAGACACACTTCACACTTGCTTAGCGAGATATTTTTAGTGTCAGTCAAGGTCGCACTGGCCAGATCGGCAAGCCTTACATTTCCATAGGGGAAAATCATTAATGTATAAATAAGTTCTAGTATTATTAACGCTTTGCACTCCAAAGGCCGTACTTCTGAAAGATAGAAAGTGCACTGGGTTCAAATTACAACTACACTGCCGACAGAACTAAATGAAACCAGTCCGACCCTGGGTGCGTCGTATATAATATTAATAAATTGTCATTATTGAGATCCCAGTAGTTTGTGGCTTCACCTCAGTAAGAAATAAACTATCAATTCCAATTTATTTAACGTGAATTTGTACATCCTTTAAAATGAGAACTTCGGCCATGTAAAACAACGGTTATCCAACATCGTTTCACCAGTTGAATGGGTAACCATCCAAGCAGTTACCATCATTTCAAAGTTGGGTTAGCATTGTTGTTGGTATCTGCCTTTTATATTATTCAAGTTTCTAGGTTTTGACATATGAATGTGACTATTTCATCAGTATTTCATCAACATTATACTCAGGGCTGGGCAGTCTCAAAATACATGTATTTGAAATACAGTATTTGAAATACATTTGTATTTTGTATTTAGTATTTTAAAGATTTTTCATAAAGTATTTAGTATTTTGTATTTGAAATACAAAAGATTTGATGATTTTGTATTTCAAATACATATGATGAAATTCATGTGCGCGTAACACAAAAGATCATTTTTTTGGCAATTTTAGACGGAAAATTTTATAAAATTAAAAAAAACAGAAAAAGATGACAAAAAAATAAAATAGAGGCCAATTTACAGTCCGAAAGTTTGATTGCTTATTGAAGCATTTCTTTTGCGTGAATGCGCAAAGGATTAAAACTTGTCAAATTTATTCAAAAATCGTGTAAATACGCATGCGCGCAATTAAAATGTATTTTGTATTTGAAATACTGTATTTTGTATTTGAAATACTGTATTTTGTATTTGTATTTTGGTTGAAAATGAAAAAGTATTTTGTATTTTGTATTTCAAATACTGTGTTTCGAGTATTTTGTATTTTGTATTTGAAATACACTAATAGATGTATTTTGCCCAGCCCTGAATACTAAGATAGATCTCAACTTTCGACTTTAAAAGTTTAAACTTCTAATAGGTTTAAAATATTATTACTTATAAATGAAAGACTCTTAATTTATTTAGTTTATTGTTAAACTTACATTATGAAAAATCTTTTAATTTTGAAAGTTATATATTAACCTTCCTGAAAAAAGAATTTTCTAACTTATAACAAGTAAATTTATAAGCAGCCCAAGTTAAATTGTTTCAACCCAAGTTTGAATTGAAATTTTTTCATTACTCCAAGGAATAAATTGACGCTTTGTCATGTCATAAAGGCCGTTTTTTAACAAACATATTGACACTACGTACTAAATTTGCTCAAACAACAACATTTCTCTTATTTGAAGTCGAAAGAGAAAGAGCATTTTGTGCCTTAAATAATTATGAAATTTAATAAGCGAAAAAAAATTAATTGGTAATTTAAATCATTTAGTTCCAGTTGGGAACAATTCAATAAAATTCATAAAAAGACAATCGATAAAGTTTAATCAAAAATAACATGAACTACAATAAACTATCTGAGTTTTTCAATCAACGACTTTATAGCAGTTGGTGCATTACAGTTACGAAATTGAAAAATTTATTATAACTTTCAACTAAGAAAAGCTAAGAACTCCCATTTATTGAATTGACTTTTTTCAATACCGCAAAAATTATTCGGTTTACTTACTTTTTATGATAATTGCTTTTGAAGCATTTTAAAACCTTAAATCTAAAGGTTATAAAATAAAGTATTAAATGGAATGATATATCAAAGAAGAGTTGATGACAACTACAGATCTCTATAAGCGGTACAAAACTACCGCAATATCTGATGATACGTTACAGCTGTCTCGATAACGCAAAAATTTACGATTTCTGTTTTCGAAAAGACTTTGTAAGAAGTAAGACAACATATATGTGCTTTGTAAAGAATTGGTCAGGAGTTATGGCAAACGAGTTCCACTTCTTATATTTCTTTTCCGTATTAGTGTAGAAGACGCTCTTATTATAACATAATTGTAAAGCTTTTTTCCTTTTAACCAAAAATTTTTCTTAATATTTAATCAGTTATCCAACTACAAGTACTTTTGTTTCAATTAACACCTTAATTGAATGTCATAAAGCGAATGAAAACGGAAATTTCGTTTGCGATTTTTAAACTCTCAATATACGATATTTATTATTATTATACAGGGTGATTCAGAACTCGAGGCGAAAAATAAAATGTCGTAATCAGGCCTTCGAAAAAGGAAAATGGAATGTCATATTCCGAGCCGAATTCTAAGTAGAAAATATGTTATAAATGTTTTACCGATTTTGCTTTGTTTCCGAGATAATCAAGTTCAAAAAGTTTCCCATAAAGATCCAAAATTCTCCATATTAAAATTGAACTAATTTTGAAAACAAATTATTTAAATGAAGTGTGTAAATTAAGTTACTTATTAGTGTTTCAAAAGTTATCAATACCCTAATAAAAGCTGCAGAGTGCTTTGTTTTTGCACAGCCTATCTTGTTTATATGCAAAAAATTAACTTTGCCTGGAAACTTTGAAAACGATTATCTGGGAAACGAAACCCGATAGGATGAAAATTTATTTTACATTTTTGACTCTAAATTTGACGCTGAATATGACATTTTATTTTTCGCCTCGAGTTTTGAATCACCCTGTATAGGTACTTCTTTGAATCTTTAGAATTTTTGAGTGGTTACGAGTACTGGATTTCAGAATCGAACACTTGAGATTCTGTCTAGAAAATTCTACAATCAAACGAACTTACCTTAGTGAAGTTCGATTGGAATTATATTAGCACTTAGTCCGCAGAAATCATAATTAGGTAGTACGTCCCCAATGTATCAACGTGCACAATTCAAAAAAACGGCCAAAAGTACACGTAAATTAGAGAAAAATTTTCTGTCGTTTAACAAATAGTAAGCTCCTGAAAATCTCAACAATGACAAGTCGATTCTACTCATCAATTACTATCTTTTCCTTGACCATAAAAGTTTTTTATTACTTTCTTGCAATAAATACCTACAATTAATAATTAAATTTTTAATCTGTTTTTAGTGCTTCAGAATTTTTCTCAACAAATCCACTTAACCAAAAGGTATGTTGTTGGTGTAGAATTGATCGTCTGTAGATTTTGAATAACTGCATATTTTTTTATTATAATCGGATGTTTTCAACTTGCGAAATTAAATAAAACTTAAACAAAAGTACAAAATCACTGCACTAATCCATTTTTTTGGAAGGAAGCAGCCGGACGAGTTGGAAATTCAACATTTATAAGATTATTACAGGGTTCATTGGTGACTATTTCCAAAACTTTTACAACAGAGCTTTTTACTTAATTACAGTTTGCCGATAATGCCGACGGTTTATAATTGCTTATTGTCGAAACATCTGTTTTGGATAACTTTACAAGTAAATAGAAGTATTTACTAGGTCTTTTTTAAATTCTCAAATATTGTAAAAACAGACTATTTTGTGCCTCTTTATGGTACTAAAAACTGCGGAATTTTTCTGGGGTCCCATTTATTCGGGGCTCATCCAAAACGCAGGCCTTGCGGGCCCGTTATTTACGCCACTGCATCTATGGTTTACCATTGTCTTCTTTAGGCTTACGGCATTAGGCATTACGGCCCCATTGGATGGGGCCGTATTCATCTATACATGTTAGAAGTAATATAATTTTTTATTTTTCAATTTTAATCCTGGGAATGAAACTCGACGATTATGCGTGAGAAGTTAACGCAGTTGCCTCTACACTCTACACCTACACTATTTTAGAAACTAGTCGACTTAAGAACTTTAAGGATACATTTAAATATTTACTTTGAAGATTTTTAATTTTAGCAAAATATAGAAATTCATACCTTAAATTTGTTAACTATGGTTTTTAAGGCCTATACTCTTTCTTTACGGTTTTACCATTTACAGAAATATTTATTCTTCAGCTCATACCTAAACTTTAAGCCCGGATTGTATCTATAATCACCACACCCTTAGATTAATGAGATATTGATAATTTAGTAAACACCACGTTACCCTTAGATAGTTATAATAATGAATAATAGTTACAATGGGTATATTTTAACTAAACAGGAAATTTATGTGTTTTTTCATTTTTATTTCCTGCTCCACTTGCAGCTGCTGGAGCTGAGGAATTAAAATTATATACGCTTCTTTTCAAAAGAAATCTAACCAAGTTTTATTTCGCATATACTTTTTACCTCATATAAATTTTTTTCCTTATAATCGCATATAACCGCATTTATAGCCAGTACTTCTCATTACAAAATTTTTACATAAGAAGAAAAGCAAACAAAATTTGATATTTTTGTCAAACTCATCATCCTTCACTATACTCTTCAGCACCGACTAGGCTCTTAAATTTAGTAATAAATGATTTTTTCTCATCAAATTTCTCACCTTCTCCATTCGATCGTAAACCTTCTCATTCTTTTCATTTCTTCGGATCTTTTCCTTGAACCCAACTGTATCGCTTTTCCATCTTGTCAATGAGCGTATTTACCGGACGTAACAGTTGTGGAGCAGTTACCAACTGCTTGATAAAATGGCGACCGCTCCGTATACGTTCCCAAAGCAGAGGTAAGTCACCAAACGATTTGGTAGCTGCTCCACAACTGTTACGTCTGGTGAATGCATCCATTGGCTTTCCAATTCAACTTTTAGTTTTTCTAGATCTCCACTCCAGTATTAGCTTGATCCATCGATTAACTCTCACACTTTTTGCTGCAATGATGGCAATCACGTGATTGCCATCTGTAATTTTGTAAATTAACTGTAATTTTGTTTATTGATTTAGATGCAGAATTTAACGCTCTAACACTTTCATTTGAATATTTTTCTTCAAAAATAAACTAGGAAGCTAGAAATCACCCAAAAGATTCATTTTACATGTTAAATCTATGACCGAGAGTTCTGGTCACCACCCTTTATAAACGTTGATAGTTGATAGTTCATCGGCAGATTACTGTAAAATTTAAACACAAAATTTTTGAAACACAATTTCGTTTATTTTTGACTTAATTATCATAAATCTAAAGAGCACTTTGTTTTGAACTCATCAAATGTTTCAGAGAAGAACAAATTTTCAAAGTGAGGTGGTCTTTATTTGGAGTGAGTAAATATTTCAACTCGGCTCAAAACAAATTAAAATCAACTGTTGTTTAATCCCCATCTACAAAACAGGGTGGCTAACATTTGACTTCGGGCGTGGAAATCTCGCTTATTATAATAAACTGAGTACAGCGGGTTTTAAGCAAAAATGCGTGTTTTTACGCTCATTAATAATTCGTCAAAAGGTTTGAATTAATTCAAACAATTCTTGTGAAAATTGGAAAAGCCTGGAAATTTGGTTTTTGTTAACTTTATTATTTTACACAATTTTTTTAATATGTTGACATTTACAGCTTTTTAAGGCTCATTCAAAGACTTTAGCTGTACCACCTGTACAGTCAGCCTCACAATTAATGGCCACCCTGGTTATACGTTTAGCACATATTGTGAACGTAACCGTCATAACACCCCATACTTAAATTGAAAGGTAAATTTATTTTGCCAACAAGTCAACAACCTCCCCTTCTGTTCTTTTGTCGTTCTTGACTAATAACCATCCTGCCGTATAGCCAAGATGGCCAATAATTGTGAGGCTCACTATACATCTCAATCAAGAATGGAGCTTCGTAGTTTTTTAAGTTTTCCACAAACGAAAATTAGTAGTAGAAAATTAACAGGATACATGCAAAAAATTAATCCAGTATATTTTTAATTAGGACAGAATGTATGCTAAGCTTGGCATTATAACTAATTAAAAATATTTTGTGAAAGAATTTTTCTCATTCTCTAAAATAACATTTCATAGCAATTCTAAACATCTGATTGAATAATATTTCGAATAACACAATTTTAAAAAATAATAAAAAAATTTAACTTCCATCTCACAAAGATTGCAGAAAATGAAAGAATGTAGAATATTCAACTCTCTGAAGACTACAACTCAAATATTTTGAAATCGGAAATTTATCGATCTAATTGTAATACATACCGTATTATCAAAAGTACAAGATATCGAGAAAGTTAGAAAATTATTGTGTTCCTGTATAATACCGCCTTTGTTTTGTTGTTCTACTGTCACTTAAGTTATTACTTATTAATCAAGTTATGATTATTCCCTAGCTTTCTTGACGTGAGATAATTTAGATGTCTCTATGTAATAGGTGTATTTATTGGTGGGTTGTATTTAAACGTACAAAGTAAAAATTTAATTGTTTTAAAAAAATAGTGATTTGCGCATTAGAATGTGCATTAAAAAATATTACAATTTGCTTTATATAATTTGTTGACGCGATAAATGGACTGTATACAAAAAATAGACAAAAAAAACAAACTTACCAAAAAACTCCTCCAAAGTGCACCTGTATTTTTAAAAGGAAGAGAAAGAAAGGATAAAAATACCAACGTGTACCCCGGAGTTGCCACTTCTAGTGGTTCACTTACCACAATTGGTTTCTTACTTTTAACCTAAGCCACCTTTCATAAGTGACCTCTGCCAATTTATATACCCCTAGGTCGCCCGCTGCAGTTTACAATCGCGGGCTCAACTCGATACTTTTGAAATTACTCCGATAGAAAAAATAAGCACAAAGAACTAAAGATTAATCATTCACATTATATTCCACAATAAAATAGTAAATGTGTAGAAAAAGCTGTAAATTATTAATTTGATTCAGCAAAACTTGAATAAGTAGGTACGATAAAGGAACGTGTTAAGATAAACAGGGTACTGTTTATTTTTTATAATTACGAATATCTGTACTTTAACATTCGTTTAAATTTTTTCATTCTAAATTAATTTTACTACTATTAGTCCATTCAAATTAAGCAAACATTTCGAAATTCGTGCCCGAAGCATCGATTTTTCTGAATTTTTCACATTATCTTCTATATGGTGCTTAGTTCAAAGTTTACCTTTTTTATTTTGCCGCGATCTATTTTCCTCCGCGGAAAACGGGAAAAACTTTTTCCAGACAAGGTGTTCCTGAAAAACACCGACCAACTACTAAAATGAGTTTATGGGTCCAAAATAGGACATTTGTTTCTCTTAAAATTATATCTAAAAATGCACCCCTAAAAAGTTATTGGCTCTCAAAGTTAGGGTTAAAATATTAACAAATCGCTTTATCTTCAAAACTACTGTAAATATTTTAATAATTTTTATAAAGCTGACATATCTTATAAAAGTCACTCTGTAGTAAAAATTTCATGATAATCGCTATACTGGAACTATCCCTTAGGGGGGTGGTGCTAACTTGAAAACTCTAAAAGAGTACTTTGGCACCAAAAAAAGTAAAAGCGTTGACTAAATTTTGTAGGTAATTTTAAAACAAGCGATTTTGTTCTCTTAATTCTTTTTTCTAAAATCAACGGCTTTTGAAAAAAATGGAAAATAACAATATTAAGGGTTGAATTCGGTAAAAAATGTAACAAATAAACCATCGCAAATCACCGGCAAACTTCTACAGTGCATTCTTGGTATTAAAATAAGACATTTGTCCCTCTTAAAATTATATCAAAAAATGCACCCCTAAAAAACTGCGGGCTCTTAAAGTTGGGATTAAAATTTCTTTATGTCCGATTATCTCCGCAAGTACTGAAAATATTTTAATGATTTTTATTCTGCCAACATATCTTATAAATGTCATCTTGTGGTAAAAATTTCAAAAATATCACATCACTAGAACTACCCCTTAGGGGGGTGGCTCTAATTTGTAACCCTTAAAAAATTGAATTAAATTAAATAATTTTATAGGAGATTTTAAAATAAGCATTTTTTGTCTCTTATATTTTTCTTCTAAAACCAACGGTTCTTGAAAAAAACGAAAAAGTTATATGTTTGGAGAATAATGAGATTTTTTCCATTTTTATGCCCACCTTGTGAGTCTCTTTCTGCCGAGGAAAATATCGCGCGTCAAGAAAAGACTGGTAGACTTTGAACTAGGACCATATAGAAGATAATGCAAAAGGTTTCAGAAAAATCGACTCTTCGGGGGCTTACTTAGGAATAATTGTCTTCATTGACTGAACAATTCATGCGCATTTAAGACAAGTATGTCGAAATTAATCCCCGAAGCGTCGATTTTTCTGAAACCTTTTGCATTATCTTCTATATGGTCACTAGTTCAAAGTCTACCAGTTTTCTTTTGACGCGCGATATTTTCCTCGGCAGAAAAAGGTTCAATTTATAACGAATCTTTGAATTTCAGAATTCAACTTACAAGTCTTTTTCTGTCGAGGAAAATATCGCGCGTCAAGAAAAGACTGGTAGACTTTGAACTAGTGACCATATAGAAGATAATGCAAAAGGTTTCAGAAAAATCGACGCTTCGGGGATTAATTTCGACATACTTGTCTTAAATGCGCATGAATTGTTCAGTCAATGAAGACAATTATTCCTAAGTAAGTCCCCGAAGAGTCAATTTTTCTGAAACCTTTTGCATGATCTTCTATATAGTCCCTGGTTCAAAGTCTACCAGTCTTTTCTTGACGCGCTATATTTTCCTCGGCAGAAAAAGGCTCACCAAGTGGGGTCATTTGAAAATACTTGTTTTAAATTGTTCCGTCAATGAAGACAATCGTTCCTAAGTAAGTCCCCGAAGAGTCAATTTTTCTGAAACCTTTTGCATGATCTTCTATATAGTCCCTGGTTCAAAGTCTACAAGTTTTTTTTGGCCGCGCTATATTTTCCTCGGCAGAAAAAGGCTTACCAAGTGGGGTAATTTGAAAATACTTGTTTTAAATTGTTTCGTCAATGAAGACAATCATTCCTAAGTAAGTCCCCGAAGAGTCGATTTTTCTGAATCCTTTTGCATGATCTTCTATATAGTCCCTAGTTCAAAGTCTACAAGTTTTTTTTGGCCGCGCGGTGTTTTCCTCGGTGGAAGAAGACTCACAAAAAAAACGGGAAAAATCACATTATTCTCCAAACATATACGTTTTTCATTTTTTCTCAAGAACTGTTGGTTGTAGAAGAAAAATATTAGAGGCAAAAAATGCTTATTTTAAAATTTCCTATAAAATTATCTAATTTAATTCGATTTTTTTAGGGTCAAAAGTTAGGCCCACCCCCCTAAGGGGTAGTTCTAGTCGTGTGATTTTCTTGAAATTTCTACCACAAGATGACATTTAAAAGATATGTTGGCAGAAGAAAAATCATTAAAATATTTGCAGTACTTGTGGAGATAAACGGACTTAAAAAAATTTTAATCCCAACTTTAAGAGCCCACAGTTTTTTAGGGGTGCATTGTTTGATATAATTTCAAGAGGTACAAATATCTTATTTTAATACCAAGAATGCACTGTAGAAGTTTGCCGGTGATTTGCGATGGTTTATTTGTTACATTTTTTACCAAATTCAACCCTTAATATTGTTATTTTTCAATTTTGCTCAAAAACCGCTGGTTTTAGAAAAAAGAGTTAGAAGAACAAAACCGCTTGTTTTAAAATTTCCTACAAAATATAGTAAACGCATTTCCTTTTTTTTGGCGCCAAAGTAGTCTTTCGGAGTTTTCAAGTTAGCACCACCCCCCTAAGGGATAGTTCCAGTATTGCGATTATCTTGAAATTTTTACTACAGAGTGCCTTTTATAAGATATATCAGCTGTATAAAAATTATTAAAATATTTACAGTAGTTTTGGAAATAAAGCGATATGTTAATATTTGAAAATTAACTTCGAGATTCAATAACTTTTTAGGGGTGCATTTTTAGATATAATTTCAAGAGGAACAAATGTTCTATTTTGAACCTATAAACTCATTTTAGTAGTTGGTCGATGTTTTTCTGGAACACCTTGTCTGGAAAAAGTGTTTCCCGTTTTCCGCGGAGGAAAATAGATCGCGGCAAAAGAAAAAAAGTAAACTTTGAACTAGACACCATATAGAAGATAATGTGAAAATTTCAGAAAAATCGAAGCTTCGGGCACGAATTTCGAAACAACGCAGTTTTTATAGCTCTATTGACTCCCCTATATATTAAAACTTGTTAATTCTGAGGGTTAAATATTTTAATCTCGATAGGTTTAATTTTTAAAAAGCAATTACAGTAGTGGTTACTGAATACTTTGACAGCACATTTATTTTACATTGTTGCATATTATGTTTTTTTAATTGCACATAACACAAAACTAAATAAACGTTAATACTTTGTTGTTACAATACAGTTAATACTGTATGTACAAGGTTATGTATTATTGATGCAATTTATTTAAAACTTGACTCGTTGGTAATTTATAATGCCCAGTTAAATATTTTTAGGGCACAAACACTATTAATTGTGCTTGAACCAAATGCACAATAAATTTAAAATTACGGTCGTATGTAATTAAATAAATTTAGATATCGAACAATATTTGAAACACTCGATATATTTTTGAACGTGTAAAGAAAATTCTCTATTATAAGAAAAATTGTGTTCACGTATGTCACTTGATACATTTCTAAAGTAAAAAGTATTGAAAAGTATTACTTTAATGTAATGTTCGAGTTCCAATTTATTTGTTTGTTTGAATCAAGTACAATAGACACGGCGTGCCAAACTTGCTATCCAGATACTATAACCCGATTGTGTTAGGTTTCCACCCTAGATAGAGCAAATACAGCGAAACTTGAACAGTTCAATTGACGCTATTCAGAACGAACTGAAACAGATCGCTCCTGAAGCGACGTTGTTACGAGTTGGCTGACTTGTACTGGCTCTTTTGATTGCCAATGTTGCATTCTGAGCACGAAGCGATGCCGGAAACTTTGTGTTACAATAACCAAGAGAAAAGTTACATAGATCAAACACTATTGTATACAAATACCTGAAAATTTTAAATTTTCTAAGAAACGAATACTTTGTTAGAAAAATTTTTACTATTATTAAAAAATTTTACTTCTTTCATTTTTAATTTTTTTATCTCTAAAATCTTTATTTTAAATTTCTTTGCCGCTTAATTAATTTACAATAAAATGAAAATATTTCAACAATTTTGTTTGTGTAGTACTTTAACGAGATTTTTTTTTTTAAACATTTTATTTAATGATATTTACTCAACTTTAATCCTTGTTTATATTACAAGTATGCAGATGATGAAAGCACTAGTAGGTACACGAAATAGATTTCCTTATAACTTTATTATTTTCAATAGTACTAACCATCTGTATACGTTTACTAAGATTTAGCTACTTTAGCTGTTTAGCTAAATCGTGTAGTATGCAGTGAATTTCCCTACAATTCATTTTTTATACATTCTGCTTTTAACTTTAACTCTTTGTACGTTCCTCTCTCCCTTTTTTCCTTCTATTTTTCTCCCAACCGATCGTTTTATCTTTTCATGTCCATCTTTTTTTTTCAGTACGAGTCTTTCAGTGTGTTTATGTCTGCTATTTTGGTTGCTTCACTTTAGGTTACTCAATAGGATCAAATAATCAAACTCGTTACGGGCTCGTGGGCTAAACATTCTTTGCGTGTTTCAACGTTCTCCTAATTTATATTGTACATAAATAACTACTATTTATTAATGGGATTATTATTATTTCTCTACGCATAGTTGGAGTCACCTCTTGTAGTGGATGCTGACGCAGTTGTGCGCAAATGAGCCTTGAACGTCCACACGGACGCCCAAACGCTCAATTTGGAAGCAATAAAGATCAAACAAACCTAAAATCGTTTTTAGTGCAGTGATGATGATGTTTCGTCCGAGGTGGATGATAAACTCAGACCAGAGGTCATACATCAACGCAAACACCTCATGAGCACGCATTAAAGTGGCCAAAAAGATTACTCTATTAATATTACTAAGAGTCCAGCTTGGATTTTATCATGAGTAGGTACCTACTAAATTGAGGTTTCTTGGTTCTTTGCATCCCGACCTCTCGCATCTATTGTGCGCCTCGGATTTGGTCTTCCCTTATGGGAGTTCTGTGATTTTGATAAAGTCTAGAATTTTCCCTATTAATAAGTTAGGTACTTCTCTTTGGAACATCTTCTCTTTCCCGAGAATGCTGGAACGATTTCTTGTAAAAGCCTCACAGTATAGCACAAGATGACTTGGAGTTTCCTACTCCTCTTCACATTCTCTGCATAGTGGGTCTTCTTCTAGTCCCATGGTATGCAGGTGCTTTTTGAGCTAAAAATGGCCCGTTATTATTGCCGTTGCCAGTTGTAGTTCATCTCTGCTCAGAATGAGCAGAGAGCGAGTGCTTTTATCAGAGGGTTTCTCCAGTAGGGCTTTAGAATGTCCCTGTGCAGGAGTTTCCCTCTAGTGTGTAATATGCCACTTCCCTAGAAGTGACTTAATTTCTCTCTTTGCTATTTTATAAGAAATGACAAAGGCGGGGGTCCAATGGGTCTTATTTTGTAAAAGATAAAAACTAGTAAATTTGAGACCAATAGTGGACACGTGGGTGCGAACAAAGTGTAATAGATCTATGCATGCAATGTGAGCGTGATTCAAAGCTGTACCCACGATCGGGGATGCATTTTTGAAACTGTGGTTCCTGTCTACGTTAGTGAAAGTGTGTGTGAACTTCTAAATATATTTAAAAAAATTTAATCGATAATAGAAACCTTTTATTAAATTTGAGGTCTTCGGTAACCACTACCTGGACGTGGTGAAAAAATCGGAGTGATCTTATTCATGCCCATATCTTGGGAATAAGCTATTTGAGTGTCACCCAATATAAAAATCTTGTTAATGTTAATAATGAATGCGTAATTGATGAGAAGAGCGAGAAACCTACTTGAAAGGGATGCCAAAGTAATATCTTACTTTTTATGTAAAACATAGTTACTTTGCCAGTGGTCATTGGTCATTCCAAGTACCATTTATGGGTTATGAGCTTATGATTGTATGTGTACCCAGCTGCCAGTGCTGCCACACTGTCAAAGCCGAGAGTAACCAATTTTTTTGTCCATTCTTTTCATAAGAATGAAAGAATCAAAGCAGCATTCGGAATGTTGTTATATTTCTTACTTTTTTCCTTCCCCAACAATTTCAGTGCGGGATACTGAGACCTTAAGCCAGTATCCGGGGCAGTCAATCAGATTTTCGTGTTCGGTGGCACTCAATAGCTTATTCCCAAGAGATGGGCTTGAATAAAGCTAGCCTTGCACCACAAGTTCTAAAAGGTAGCTTCTTTTCCTAAGCCAATAATAGAAAACTTTCATTTCAAGTTGAACTTCTATTGGTTTGAAAAAAAGAAGCGTGCTTCTAGAAGCTATGGTGCAAGACTAGCTTTTAAGATCACCACAATATTTCTGTTAAGGTTTAAGTTCAGACTGCGTTTTTTGAACCACAAGTTCAAAAATTTTGAAAAAAATATATGTTATGTAACACCTACTGTTAAACAACATATGTAACTTTCATCAACTTCTAACCCGTGGTTTTTGGATAACATCAAAAAAACGGTAAAAAAAGAGGTTTTTTGAAATTTATTACCAAACTAAAGTACAGAATTTTCTTAATTTGTTTGTACAAAATGTAATGGAGTTTCTACTAAAGCTGTAATTTTTTGAAAATTTTTGAACTTGCGGTTTTCTTAATACGGTCGAAGAAGTTAGAAAAATGCACACAACTTTTTAATTTTTTAGAATTTAATATAGATAGACGTAAAATGAGATGTGCATAGGTTTATAGTAGGGCACTATTCATAAAAACTACACCAATATCTTGAATTTTCGAAAAAAAGTTAATTTAACGACTGAGAAATGTTTAAATTTAAACATGCTGTCATTCCAATATGGTGTGATTTATTGAAACAGAGGCCAGTAGATGGAACTATTAAGGTTAAAATTCAAGCGTACATTGGCGTACATAGTAATGTAGAGTGTGCATTTCATCCGCAAAATTTAGTTATGGCGCTGATGACAGCTCTGTCAAATACTGACTAAATTTTGAATATTCGTCTTTCGTAAATTTAATTTTTTACGAAAATTCAAAGAATTAGTCCAGTTTTTGTGTATAATGCGTTACTCTAGGCCTATGTCCCTCATTTTCTACGTTCATCTGTATTATATTCTAAAGAATAATGAAATTGTGTGCATTTTTCTAACTTCTTCGGCCGTATTAAGAAAACCACAAGTTCAAAAATTTTCAAAAAATTACAGTATTGGTATAAACTCGGTTACATTTTGTAGAAATAAATTGAGGAAATTCTGTACTTTAGTTTGGTAATAAATTTCAAAAAACCTCTTTTTTTACAGTTTTCTTGATGTTATCCAAAAACCATGGGTTAGAGTTTGATGAAAATTATATATGTTGTTTAACAGTAGGTATTACATAACACGTATTTTTTAAAAAATGTTTGAACTTGTGGTTCAAAAAACGCAATGTTAACTTAAACCTTAATTTAATTTTTTTTCGAAAATTCAAATAATTGGTCCAGTTTTTGTGTATAATGCTCTACTATAAGCCCATACCCATCATTTTCAACGTTCATCTGTATTAAATTCTAAAGAATAATCAAGTTGTGTGCATTTTTCTAACTTCTTCGGCCGTATTAAGAAAACCGCTAGTTCAAAAATTTTGAAAAAATTACAGTATTGGTATAAACTCGGTTACATTTTGTAGAAATAAATTGAGGAAATTCTGTACTTTAGTTTGGTAATAAATTTCAAAAAACCTCTTTTTTTACAGTTTTCTTGATGTTATCCAAAAACCATGGGTTAGAGTTTGATGAAAATTATATATGTTGTTTAACAGTAGGTATTACATAACATGTATTTGTTTTAAAATGTTTGAACTTGTGGTTCAAAAACGCTGTCTGAGTTCTTATAACCTCAGCTCTAATGGGTGCATTCAGTGAACGTCAGCAGCTATGATAGCGACGAGTCAAAACACAGTCAATAACTAAGCATCGTCGTAGCTGACCTTCACTGTCTATGTCATTTTAGGTTAAATATATTTTTCTGTCAGTATGTTTATAGGTTTCTGTAAATGCAAAAGTCAGTTTTCTGTAAGTCTACTACCGTTGATCATGCGATAGTTTCGCCATCTCGCGGATTAAAACACACTATATGCACGCTTGAATTTAAACCTTAAGAAACCTTAATATAGAATTACGTTAAAAGTGTTGCCTATGTTTTAGGCGTTTCTCCACTTATTATTTTATTAATAATTCTAATCACATTTTTATTCTTTTAAGGGCGACCACTGACCACACGTACAGCCATGGTCTTCTTGAGACTTCACCATCATACCCATTACGTATTTATACGTATTCTAGAAGGTAAGAGAAATAGTTGATTATTATGTTCTGTCACTTTTATAATTTCTGAACTTACTCATTTTAACTACAAAATCTAGAAATTATGTCGAGATAACTTTGATTGCTTGTGCAATTAACAATTCTAGAATTCTGCTTTTATGTGTTTAGTTCAGTATGTAATTGAAAATAATTGGATACCCAACTCCAACCGACTCAAAAATGCCCATTTTAAAACCAAAAGTGCTAGTTAAGTCTACTTTTTTTAAAAACATTTCATAAATGTTCTATGTGCAAACTAAATAAATATTTAAGTAGGTGCAGATTACATTCACAATAACGAAACTGAAAGCCCTCGTGTATCGTACTTATTAAAACAGCTCAAAAAAAACTTATTTTTTTATTTCGAAATAATGTTGAGTACAACAGTTGAGTAGTATTTTTAGATTTTTACCTAAGACAAATTTAATTTTTTATTCTCTCCTCGAATGAACTTAAAAGAAAACTTTTGGGCAATAAGATGAAGTATTTGTAAACAGATATAAAAAGTTGATCAATTTGCTTCAGTGAGTACACTGCTCAAAACTTATAAAAGTTACCTCTTTAGAAAGTAATTTATTTACCAATAACATACAAAATAAATTGGCCATTTATTTAATAGCCAATTTTGCAATTTTAAAATGTTTAACGATCCTATAAAGATGACATAAAAAATTACAAGTAATCCATTTATTTTAATTATGCGTTATTAAGGGCTCATAATATTTGGAACAAAATTTATTTACAAATAATATTTGTAAATTTGACTCTAATATTTGGAATTGAAATACGTACGTGAAAGAAATATTAATACATAAATACCAGTTGTAAACAAACATTGTAAGCTCTCTAAGGAAAACGCGTAAGAGAATGTGAAATAAATTTTTTATAAAATGAATAGTTAAAGAGAAATGGGGTTGTATATTTTATTTTTTTTGCATTACTATAGACTCTACCTATAGTATAGAGGGTTAATAATGCTTAACCTTCCAGTACTAACATGCCATCATATAACATCCATACTAACGCCGGTCTCACAGACCGCGCTTAGTTTTAATTTTTTTTAACGTATTTTTTACAACTTTTTTATTGCAAACAGAAATTATTTCAAATATTTAGTAATTTTTCTGGATACTAATTGTAATTTTAGCAAAAAAAAATTCATGTTAATAACCAAAATTCACTTTTATAAAAATAAACAAAAATAAAAAGATGCATAAATTAAATAAGCGATTTCAAACGAATTAAACAAAATTTTTTAATAACTAGTAATATTATAAACAAACCTAGGAACAACACTTCTAAAAAGGTAAAAATATTTTTTTCATCTTCAACAATAGCTGAAATATTTTGGATAGAACATTTGTCGCATTTTACATGTTAGAACATATACAGGGTTATTCAAATTCGACCGGCACCATGGGGATCTCGCTTATTTGAAGAGATAGAGAAACGGTTAAATTAGGGCAAAGTTGCGGAATTTTAGGCCCATTAATAATCTGAAAATAAAACTGCCCTAGCTGCTTTTGTTTTTGAGCTATTGACAAAAAACCGAAAAATCGAAATTTCGTTTTTTGACTTTATTTCCTTATTATCAAAAATTTTTAAAATCTGACCGAACTTCTCCTAAGCCATTTTGTATTCTACACCCGATTCCGAAAACACATTTGATGTAAAGCGTTTCGGTTTTCTGGAACCATCATCAACTTTAGTTTTTTAAATAGGCGCAATCTTTTGTTTTAGCACCATCTCATTGAACCTTTTTTGCTGATTTCAAAAATGTATGTCACTTTAGTATTTATTTTTAAATTTTGTACTCAAATAAGTTAATTTGTTAATAAAAATTGAGGATCAAGCTGCTCTAGAATAAAAACAAAAGTTGGTATAACAAAACATAAATCCATGCTTCGATTACGACTAATTTGATTTCTTTATTTGTGTTTATTACAAAAATAACTGAGTAAACAATGATATTAATGTACTTCATAATTTAGGAAATAAAAATTTTAAAAACTTATTAAAGGTGTTTAAATTTCAAAATCTCGGGTTGTAATCGAAGCATGGATTTATGTTTTGTTATACCGGCTTTTGTTTTTATTCTATAGCAGCTTGATCCTCAATTTTTATTAACAAATTAGCTTATTTGAGTACAAAATTTAAAAATAAATACTAAAGTGACATACATTTTTGAAATCAGCAAAAAAGGTTCTATGAGATGGTGCTAAAACAAAAGATTGCGCCTATTTAAAAAACTAAAGTTGATGATGGTTCCAGAAAACCGAAACGTTTTACATCAAATGTGTTTTCGGAATCGGGTGTAGAATAACAAATGACTTAGGAGAAGTTCGGTCAGATTTTAAAAATTTTTGATAATAAGGAAAATAAAGTCAAAAAACGAAATTTCGATTTTTTGGTTTTTTGTCAATAGCTCAAAAATAAAAGCAGCTAGGGCAGTTTTCTTTTCAGATTATTAATGAGCCTAAAATTCTGCAACTTTGCCCTAATTTAACCGTTTCTCTATCTCTTCAAATAAGCGAGATCCCCATGGTGCCGGTCGAATTTGAATAACCCTGTAGAGCATGGTACCGCATGCACCAAAAAGAGCTACTTATTAATTGAAGTAAATGCAAAAATCTCTTCTGTTCTTTTTGTTATCTTATTTCTATTCAAGACAAGTGAAAAAAAATAATTTTTAACTAAAAAATTTTAAAAATTTTGAAAAAATATTGAAAATTTTTAGTTACTGTTTTACTAACGTCGGTCCCTCAGACCGAATTCAATTATTATAATTGAACCATTACAAACTTATGCTTGCAAACTTGAAAAAAATGTGTGAGAGCATTTAGTTTAAAGGTACTGATAACCTCCCAACCGTAGCAGTTCGTATTTCAAAGATATTAATAAAAATAAAACTCGTCGGTCTGTGAGACCGACTGTTAGTACTGGAAGGTTAATTAAAGTCAATTCTTTTATAGTCAGGTTTTTCTTTTGTTATTTTTCTGACTGCTCTTATACAAATTCAAATTGTACTAACGGTGTTTCAGACTATATGTGCTTGTAACAGAAAAATCGGAGTGATCGTATTTAGGCTCATCTTTTGGGAATAAGCTATTTGAGTGCCAGCAAACACGAAAATCTGGTAGGCTTCCAATGGCACTGACTTAAGGCCTCAGAATCCTTCAATGAAATTCATAAAGAAAGAAAAAAAAGTAAGAAATATGACAGCATTCGGGATGCAACTTTGACATTTTTTCATTCTTATAAAAATAATCGACAAAAAAAATTGGCTACTCTCTAGAGTGGCTCTGAGAGCGTGGTAGCTGGACTGAAATTAACGTCTTTATGCTACACACCCGCAAACATTAACTCTTAACTCATAAACGGTATTTGGGTTGTCTACTAGCAAAGTAACTACTTTTTACATAAAAAGTAAGACTTTGGCATCCCTCTCAGGTTAAATTAGAAGTTTATTATTAACAGTCCTGAGGTCTTAAGCCAGTGCCAATGGAAGCCAACCAGAATTTTATGACGCTAGCACTCAAAGAGCTTATTCCTGAAAGATGGACCTGAATACGATCGCGTCTTTTCTGTTATGCAGAAACGTTCCGCAATACAGAGGTGGGATCCTCTAATTATTAGCGTATTGCTACGCTACGCTAAACTACCCATCATTTACCCTTCTCCTATCAATTTTTAAAAGTTTGTATGAGAGGGGTAGGGAGTAAGTAGTTTAGCGTAGCATGACAATACTCTAATAATTACAGGATCATATTTCCCGGTAGTCATAAGGTCATAAGCATTATCCATAACGATAAATTTTTCTACTCTTAGGGAACTTCGGCTAATTTCGGCTCATTTCGTAATTATAATAAGATATCATAAATATAGTACACCCGCCCATCTAATATAGACGTTAGGTATTTTAGTTGTCGCTTTAAATCAACTCAGCTGAAGCCACGAAAGTCCGTGTCTGATAACTATAATAATCGCTCAACGCTTAAACCTTATTCTTATGTTAAGAGTTAGCGTAAATGACCTCTCACTCTTGTATAAGTGAGAGTACCCAAAAGCAATTGGCCCCGTCGGCAATTTATGGCTGACGTAACCTATCTTGGTCAATTTTAAACTCATTTGTGCATGGTTGAATTGAATTGTTCTATCTTTGCCAGTCAAGTATTCTGAACTTTAAGTACATGCCACTATTAATTACTTACAGTGTATTTAATTACACTGGCAGCTATTGAGAGAATTATACAAAGAGAAAATAAAGGAGAATAAGGGATAAATTAATGAATATCTACACTGCTACTTCGGGCTGCTGTTGGGATAAACTTGCTACGGATGCTTGCAGAATCATAAACGTCATGTACCTTTCTAAGATTTCTAGGATTACAGACTTCTGTAATTCATGGCATGTGACGTTGATACGTTAGTTCCAGACAATTGCTTTTGTGTTGAAATATACAAGTTAATTAGTTTAAGATGTGACGTCAAGATGTAGCGCCTGTTATCTGCAGTTCTATACAGCCCTTGCTACCTTTAAATGAGTTACTAAAAGTAACTCTCAACTTCTGTATTGCAAAAGATATTGTAAACGGAGTTTACTAATGCGGTAAAACGTTTCTGACTGTAGTTAGCTTATGCAATCACGGATTCTTCCACTGCGTTATTCTGATTAGGCCTCTAACGTTTTCCGAAATTCAGATGCCGAAATAGAAATTTTAAATATTGTTGAAGAATTAAATCTGGGAACATTGTCCAGACATGTAACATGGTACTTGAGCAGCAACTTGACATATTTCTTATTCAAAGGGTTCAAGTTCTTAACCCTGCAGAGAATACGTTGGGCCTGACAGGCCTAGCTATTTTATTTTTGTTGTACCATGTATATTTTTTAGATTAGGCTTATGAAACTTAATGTACTTTTTGACCTTCATTCAAAGTGTAAGATTGTTATAATAAAAACAATTAAATAATTATTACAATAGTATTAATAATGTCGCAAAGAACAGCGAATAGGCCTGAGAAGCCCAACATGTTTACTCCCAGGGTTTATTTTAGCCGAGTGTGTGTTAGCTTATTATGAATTTAAGTGTTTATTTTATTCAATTTTTTTTGTCACGTTTTGGATTTAAACAGAGTGTATGAACTTTGAGAGGAAAGGTTCTTAAAATATAGACCTGACAGGCCTAACGTATTCACTGCTGGGATTATTTTGACGTGTTTAGTGTAGGGTTAAAGAACAAGTTCCGAACAACTAAAGTCTATATTTTGTATTGACAATCATGGGTTTCAAACGCACAGAGTGGTTTAAATTTCTTGTGAGTATGATTGTCATACTGACAATTTTAAATGAAGTTTTTTACAACTCCAAAATGTGCACTTTAAGAAGTCCTGCTCATTTTATTACAGATGTGCCGCAATTTTTAAATAATCAATATCTCCAGAAGGCAGTCAAATGACCACAAAGATCGTCTAATATCAAACGACTTGATTAATATCTTTTGAGCTATTTGAAAGTTATAGTTTGTGCTCGTACAATGGACACTATAGAGGAACTTTCCCAAAGAATACATGATGCATGCAAACATAGCACAACTCGGAGAGTCTTCAAGTTTGTCGGTCCTTGGAACAAAGAGAGAATGCATGTATTCACATAAAAAGGCGACACTTATTGAAACAATTATTACAACTAGGTTTAACTATCTTAAACTATCTTAATTTTTGTTTAATTAAAATGACGTTTGTTAGAACCTAAAATACAGAAGCGTCGGGGCTCACATGTTTTGCGCAACTTTTATGCTTACTTTTCATCCCTGAATCTAATTATATATTATTGAACACCTTTAGCAAGCATTATATATCTTTCGAAAGGGTTCTGTAATGCAATTACATTCTTATACCAATATGAGTTTCCGAAACGTTCTACGAATTTATTTAAAATATTACAACGCGTAGCGATTTTTGGATTTTAGGTTAGGGTTGCCATAAAATATTTCGTTTATAATAGCTTTAAAGGGAGTGTATAGCTAATAGGGCTTAGCTATTAAAACTATAACAATACAAAAACCACCAACGGGTGTTCACTGTTCAAGCAAAATTTTAATCACCCTGTTTAGCGGGTAATGTAAATAAAAACAAAATTTTTCTGTTTTATATTAAGTTTTAACAGCAGTGTACTCTGTATTAAAAAATCTTCTAAATGCATTCGATGTGCTTTACACGCTATAATTTACTATTTAAAGACAATGTAAAGAACTAAAAACAGCCTTATTCTGCCACCTATTGAAGAAAATGTTCACTTAGGTTCGTGAAAATTCGTTTGATAAAGAAAACTTGAATTGCGTTACTACAGATTTATGATGGAAACTGTTTAGAACGACGTGTTGCAGAACATTTTTCTAAATACTAGAAAATTGATTATTAGTGATGTTTGCAAATTACAGGTGTCTTTAATTTCGTTAGTTAAGTAGAGGGTAATAATTTAGTGTTAAATATAAAAAATAAAACAAATGAAGATAGTATACAAAATTTTTAATTACTTCACCTTATACAAGGTTTATGAAATTTTCAATTAATTACTTTGTTTTCGTAATTGTGCCATAAATAACTTCAGAAAAACCTTTTCTACGTTGGTGCTTGATTATAGTGCAATTTCCATTTCCCTGTTGCAATTAATTATTAATTCTACGCTCTTTGATTAGACATAACTATTCTCATTTGTTGCAAAGTTAAAATTGTCGATAAACAAAAGCTTATCATCTTAAAAAAAATACTAATTAAATTATTCTATAAAAATAATACTCTTGTAATACTCACAAAGAAAACTTGACTTCCATATAATTTTATTTGATGTCCTATCATAAAAGAAAAGTGAACGTGACGAATTTGTCTTGAAAATATGAGCAACTGAAATGGATGGACTTGTAAACGAAGGTTTTTTATATTTTTAAAATTTACCTCTTGACTGATGGTTCCACTCGGCATGTGTATCAATAATCTATGAATTCCTTGACCAGTTTGTTTAGCCTAAAAATATTTCATGAATTGATGTTTTTAGAGATTGACTGGGAGGAGCCAATGTGGTACGATGAAAATGCGTGACCACTCACATAGGGTCTTATCAATTTTACAAAGAGTTTTATAATAAATTGTCTATTTTTCTTTTATAAAGAGAGTCTCGGACAGTCGGCGATTTCTTTTGGGTGGAGATGCGCTACGAAACGTTTGATATACGTTATTGACAATTATATGTATTTAAATTTTACAGCTGACGTTTGCTAGAGCTTTTAATATTAGAAAAGCTATTGCCGACTGAACTACGCTCGCTTCTTCCATCTGTACTATTATAGTGGTCCTAAGTTAAGATGAGTACACCACGTGATGACCGTTAAAGTTGCGCAGTATTTTTGTGCTGCCGTCGCTTAGAAACGAACGTAGACAGTGTCGTTGTATAGTTTTAGAGTGCTCGAGTGCTTGCTATTTAAGCGATCTGTGCAGAAAGAAAAATTGTGTACTACCTCATAACCAAGGTTATAAATACGTGAAAACCATTGTAAAAACAATTTTTGGGCGTCTCTTTCTACAGCTTTCTCACTTGCTCTTTTGCGCAATTAAGGTCGCTTAGATATGGCAAGCACTTTACATTACTTTTGTCGAAGCAAAATAATTACATGCATTTTAATAATGTAAAGATCTCACTTACAAAGTATTAAACCAGTAATTAATCATTATTAGTACTAATTACTATTAATCAGTCTCTCCTCGCAGTCTTACGAGCTCACCAACATCGAATAATACAGGATTCGTCAGTGAAGAGGGTATTTTTAAAAGCTCGGTTATTCATTTAAGGTTTGGGTTAGAGCGCTGAACTTGATGGCATATTGTCTGTCATTTAATACCATTTAGTAAACTTAGAATAGTAGTCTGGTGTAGGGCTGGACTGGGAAAAACATTAGTACCGAGAAATCTGATAGTCCAGGTTTATATTTTTTCTTATATTTTTTCAATTTATATAAAAAAATTTCAATATATTTTTTTCGTTGTCACATCACGGGCCACCGGGAAATTCCCGGTAGTCCAGCCCTGGTCTGGTGTGCATGATGCTTTTCCTGTCTTACATCGCGACTTGCATAAGTAAAATGGTGAATTTGGAATCGATTCAATATTCTGCGACATGAGCAGATAACCGTCTGTTCATGCACTTATAATTATAACGTATGGTTTAACAACTTTGAGAAAACTGAGACTCTTAAATTAAAAAAATAAAGGAGCAGCAGAAACTTTTAGAAAGCCAGAAAAGTTTTATAGAGTTCAAACTGCCATAATACGCATGTGGTTGAAAGTTTCCTCAAATTTTGTAACCCATAAGTTAATGTCATAAACATTAAACGTCCTATATTTATAATGTAGGTATAATATACATTGATTTAGGAGCTCGTCATCGTCATTAGACACACATTCTCTTTTTAAAGTTTCATTTCTACTAAAAATAGACCAGTTGCTTTGGCGTTCGCGTCAACTGTGAACTCTGCTTTATAATGCAACAGAAATAAAACCTTAAAAGTTATTTAATAAATCGTATTTACCGTATGCGAAAGTTGGTATGTAACACATTCTAAGTAAATCCACTAATTTAAACAAACAAAATAGAAAATAACAGAGGATGTTAGGCACATCGCGATTTGTAATCTAAAAACGTGTACTTAAATATTGTATTTTCATTTTTCACTAATTTTTTAGTACTAACACCATCAGCACCAGCAAGCGAATATTCCAATACATCCCCTAATTGAGCTACAGAAACGAAAAATAGTTGTATTGTAAATACGTTATTAATTAGGCTTGCAATATCGCACAAATTGATGTGGATTGTCATTAACAAGTTTATTTTCTTTTTTGTTAAGCCGTTGTGTTTTCTTAATTTACCTGAAAAATATCATACCATAGAAAATACACCTGAATATCTATTGCTGTTGAGAAAAGCCTAAGTAAAAGCCTAGTCACCGTTTATAATTACAGAACTTAAAATACTGTCACGAATAGAAATAAATTAGAAAATATTAAATTAAAAAATTGAAATCATAAAATATAAATTAAACAAACAGTAGAAATAACTCTCTATTATTATCAGAATGCTAGTTTAGCATATGAGGGGAGAGTGACCTGGAGTCAACTAAAAATGGGAGTGGTAATAGGTAGAAATAGGTGGTAGTGGATAAGAGGGTGGATAACAGACCATAGATAAGAATGATTGAGTTTTAATTATGTTTTTGACTTTTAATGATCCAAACCTCTCGGTGCAAGTCACAAAACCAAGCGTGACATTATGGTGGAGGCGCCGAGCAACAACTGCCTTTATTTCCCCGTTGACTTCAGATAAACCTTCAGGGCGATCTGTTGAACTAGCATTATCGCAATATGTAAAGTTATTGCTATTGGTGGCAATGCTTATTTAGATACTTACAGTTGGGAAAATTCGTCTCCATGGTTGTGTCCAAAAAGCTGTTTAGATACTCATTTAAAGAGACAAATCGTTTTGTAATAGAAGAAATTAGAAAGTGCCATTGAGTTAGCATTACAAACTGTAGAATGCTACTATAAGTTGCGAAAAAAACGTGTAACTAAAATCATTTTATCCATTTCGTCTTTGTACCGAGTCAAAATTTTCCAATTTTGAAGTAAAAATAAAATTATGTTCAAAACTGGTAGAAAAATGATAGAAATTGAATAAACCTTATAAATTTTTCCGTACATCACTGTTACTTGAAGTGTATCAAATATTTCATCTATTTCAATTAGTTGTTGATAAACTTTCCCGCAATTATTTGCAAATAGAAAACTTAAACAGCAGATACTGAAGTCGCCCATATACGCCATTATATTTGAGGTTCCATAGATAATGATAGTCATCGTGTCATTTCCAAGTAATAGTTTTAGTACTTGACTGTAATTAATTAACATGTTACATGTTAGTATGGCTAAAATTAGGCCTTGTGGTAAATACAAAAATAAGTGAAGTATGTGGTTGCGAATTAAGATCAACTTTTTTCCATTTTTCGATAAAAATAGTGAAGAAATTCCCATCAATGATTGCCCGTGTAACACAATAGTTCCTTCCCGAAGTAATTCGTTTGAATTTGATTTTTTCATACTGTCACTTTTTCAATTTTTGTTTATTGAGAATTACAGATGGAATGGTTCAGAAATTGAAGTTTAGCAGTTTGTGCTTACAAACAGTAATTTAGAAACTATTATGTTTCGAGATCGTAAAAATTAAATTAAATTTAATGAATTCAAGTTAATGCTATTTTAATATCGTTAGTCCATTTATTGGGAACAAACACTTCGAAATTATTCCCCGAACCATCGATTCTTTTTAAACCTTTTATATTAAAAGAATAATTGGCCCAGACTTACAATTCAATCGTGTTATGCAACAAGGAACCAACTTTCAAAACCCCAAAATCCAAAAAATTTAGATTATAGTGTATTTCGTGTCTGTGACATGTAGGGCCACCTAGTGCACTTACTTTGAAACAATTTAGCATACATAAAAATAATAATACGAAGCTTGACTAAAACTAAAACCAACCTACACACAGGCAAACAGAACTTTTAAAACGTGATTATCTCGGTTTGGTAAAAATGAGGGTTAGTTCCTTGTTGCATAACACACGTGCGCCACTCACAGCTAAAGTACTCAAATAATCGGAATCCGTTACATAAATTAACTATGGTTGTACGCCTGCATACAACGTGATTATATCTGCCCTTCTGTTAGAGGACAGGTCGTCAAATATAAGGAAAAATATCGGCCCAATACAGAATCCAGAGACACTCCAAAGGTCACCGATCGAATTGCCGACTCCTTTCCCCGCGCACCTATTATTGTAGTTTGCCTCCCGATTGCAAAAATATGACTCAAAAAAATCCAGAGCATTTCCCCTGACACCGTAATATTCAAGTTTTTTTTTATCAAAATGTAGTGGCTCACACAATCTAAGGCCTTCGAAAGGTCCAACATTGTAATACACAGAATCTTTTTGTGGGCAATGGTCTCCAATATCCCATCTAAGCCCGTAACGATAGCTTTCAAGGTGGATTTTTCAGATCTATTATCTTATATTAAAAAAAAAAACATTCGTCTTCAGAGGTTCAAACCAAGTTCAAACGTAGTATTTGCTTAGGAATTTTTCTTAAACTTTTTGCTCTAGAAAACTCATTGCAAACGGTTTGTTTTCTAAACTTGGACTCGTACTTTAACGAGGTGTCTCAAGAATGAAACCTGCCCTTTATACTGTGGATTAAATGCAGACATTTTTGCCCCACAACTTTTATTTGAAGATTTTTTTCCCTAAAATAATTAAGGTAGCAGAAAACCACAAAAGCATGATTTTACTTGGTGCATGATATTTTGATATGATATTTAACATAAGGCGAGAAAAGGGCGAAGAGGTTGACAAAAAATTACAATTTTCTATTATTTCAAAGAGTTTGACAATTAATAATTTTCTTTCAAAAAAAAGTTTCACCCTCCAGCATCATTTGGTCCAACTTTATTCGTGGCTGAAAATTTTTAGTCTTTTAGCGATTGTGGCTGTTTAAATAAATATTATAAGTTGAAATTTGGTGCAGTGTCTCTGTGTATTAAAGTGCATCTTTTAAAAGCATTTACAAAAAATTTGGACTTATACTTTTTTATTAAATTAAATTTAAAAATAATTGAGCATTCTGTAATTTCTATTTTTTTCTGCATAAACGAACTATCCATTTGGGCTGCACTGGTCTCATTCTCTTAGTAATTTTATACATTACAAAGTACCTGGGGTGTATTTTTTTGCTATCTTCAATGTGATCAAAGATATTGTCAAAATTAGCAGTTTTGCTACAAACAAAGGCAATTTTGACCCTGTTTCCATTGACCTTTGACCATTATTAGGGTCCCAAATAAAGCGATTCGTGAAAAAAAATTGTTATCCCTACGCTTTTTTTTTGTTTTTTCCGGTAATTCGACTCTGAATTTATGCTGAAAACTGTTTAAATTATGTGCAAGCTGAATAGTATTCTATTTACTGATAAATTTATTGCTATTATAGTAGTTCACAAATTATAGGCCAGTGAGTTGCATACTCGGGTTTTTTAACCCCGAGACGCTTTCAATTTTATAGTAATTTCTTTAAATATTTGATTTATAGTTTCTTTTTCTTCAATCTAGACTAGTGTTTCCCAACGTGGGGCCCACACCCGATAGAGGATAATTTGATTGGTAAAGGAGGCAGGAGTTTAGGTTAACCGTATGGCGACTTCCAGTCGCTACTCGAGCTATTCGGACATGTTTTTGAATATTAAAAATTATGTATAGTTACATAAGGAGCATAAGAATTTTAGAAAGGCTTAGGTAAGGCGTGATACAAAAAGGTTGGGAAACACTGATCTAGATCTTAAATAAAGTTTTCTTCATGTTGAATTGTAAGCAGAAAATTTATTGTTGGATTGAATGTTATCCCGACGTATTAGTATAATTTCCACTTATACCAATGCAATCTGTACTATGTACAAGTTGTCTCATTTGTTGCAAAGTCAAAATTGTAGTTAGACAATAAGCGCCCATCTAAGAAAAAATTAATTAAAGTTTTTCTCCAAAAATTTTTTTATTACTCTACTCACATAAAAAACAAAATTTCCATCTAATTTCGTTACATGTCCTAACATAAATTCAAAGTTAACGAGATGCGTTTGTCTTGAAAATATGAGCAACTGAAATGTATTAAATTTTTTTTTAAATGATAGTTTAAAAATGTAAATTTACCTCTTGACTAATGGTTCCAGTTGGCATAAGTATCAACAATTTATGAATTCTTTTGCCAGTTTCTTTAGCCTGAAAGATTTTTATTGATTACAACTAGGACAAATCTATTACTATATCTGATCACACTTATTACTCTTTCAAACTTTCTTTTGTTCATTTAAGGTATTCGGCAAGCAAAACTTTACTATGGAAGTTAAATTGAATAATAATTATTTTAATCATCAGACCTATGGTTTATTATTGCTTTGTTGTCTTATCTGTAGGTATTCTTAGCAAAACATCCTCGCCTTTCTTACAGTTTTGGTTGTTCACTATTGTTGGTGACTATTAAGGTTTGTCCAGACCGAAGCAACATGTCGAACGATTTTTGCGGGGGAATATATCATAAACTATAAGAAATAGAGAATAAAAGAATAGAAATAATCTTGTAGGAAATTTAATAAGATTTGATTTTGCTATGCATAACTTTTTTCCTAGGACCCACCGTTTTTGACATAGAAGCGAGAACCTCAAAACGAGACCTCTCTACATTTCTCTCATCCTTAAGCCTTATAGCTAAGACTGGAGATTCTTAATATTCTATTCTTTTCTATGTTCTTCGCACCCCTTTTTTGAGCGTCGTTGACAGTGACTTGGTTTATAGAAACTATAGACCAAGAAATGTTGCTTTTTGTTGCTTCTGTCTGGACTGGACTTTAGGTAGTTCTTGATTATCTTTCTGACAATCCAGAATTTTGATAATCTATTTCGGTTACACTGAATGTGTGTCTCTTTAAAAAATTTATTTGCAATAGCAATAAAATATTGTAAAGTGTTTTAGAAATAGATTTATAAATAAAGTAAGACAAAGATATACTCCCCTTACCTTACCCTTTTGCAGAACGTTCTTAAGAACTTCATTTTATATTATTATTTATTTAATAATTTGTATTTACCGATTCGTGTGCGAAAGTAGGTGCATAACACATCCTAAGGAACTCCACTAATCTAAATAAAGTAAATAGAAAACTACCCACAATGTTAGGTATATCTCGATTTGTAATCTAAAATAATTGTGATTAATATTCTTCTTATTAATCTTTTACTCCTTACCGCATCCACAATAGCAATTGAGTATTCCAATGCATCACCTACATAAGCTATACCAAGTAAAAAAAGTTGTATTGTAAATACATAATTAATTAGGTTTGCCATATCACACAAATTGATATGAATAACCATTAGCAAATTTATTTTCTTCTTTGTTAAAACGTTGTGTTTTCTTAATTTATCTGAAACAAGCCAGAAATTGCTTAATAAATGTTCAAAAAGTTTTTATAGCATGGTCAGTAATAAGGTGAATCCAGTGATAATAAAGGAGTTTGTTTGTGTGTCTGGATCGACCCTTTATTAAATCATTTTTTAAATAGCCTATACTCCAAACTCATAATTGTAGATAGTGACTCATTCCTAATATAGGTTCATAAGCTTTAGGTAAATATAGCGCGGCTTCTATTGACATAGATGCACAAAAACGTGCCGCTTTAATAGCATAACGCACTTTACTATAATTTGATCAAATCTTGGTAGTAGAAGTGGATCCGAGTACGAACAATAGGGAAGTCTCTTCAATTTCAAAAGTATTTAATTATTGTTCGTCTTGTTTCAAAACATAGCGGGTTTTTTTTTTAAATTTTTTGCGATAATATTTCGTATTTTAAAAAGTATTTAAAGTTTGAGTCACAGATATCGCGCCAAAAACGGTATTTGAGGTTGTGACGTCAGAATATAGTATGACTAGCATAGCAACTTCAGCATACAGGCACGTAACTAGGTTTAAAAAAATCAGGTGGACACAAAGCGAGCCCAAATTATTTTGTGTGAGCCACGTGCAAATAGGAAATGTTTAAATATTATATACCTAAACAGAATCTATGCTCAAATAAATTGATGGGCTTTTATATAAGTATATTTAGATAAGGCAAATCACCGAAATTTGCTTTCTTGTACCCTTTTACAGCCATAATAAATGCAATTTCAATGAACATGTGAAATGTGACAAGTATGACGTAGTAGGTGCTGTGTGATGACAATCCAAAGCATGTGTTTTGACGTCACATAATCGTTTTTTTGATGCCTACTGTTTTCTTGCTTACAATCAGTTTAGAAAATGCAAAAACTACTGTCCATTCAAATTAAGCAAACATTTCGAAATTCGTGCCCGAAGCATCGATCTTTCTGAATTTTTCACATTATCTTCTATATGGTGCTTAGTTCAAAGTTTACCTTTTTTATTTTGCCGCGATCTATTTTCCTCCGCGGAAAACGGGAAAAACTTTTTCCAGACAAGGTGTTCCTGAAAAACACCGACCAACTACTAAAATGAGTTTATGGGTCCAAAATAGGACATTTGTTTCTCTTGAAATTATATCTAAAAATGCACCCCTAAAAAGTTATTGGCTCTCAAAGTTAGGGTTAAAATATTAACAAATCGCTTTATCTTCAAAACTACTGTAAATATTTTAATAATTTTTATAAAGCTCACATATCTTATAAAAGTCACTCTGTGGTAAAAATTTCATGATAATCGCTATACTGGAACTATCCCTTAGGGGGGTGGTGCTAACTTGAAAACTCTAAAAGAGTACTTTGGCACCAAAAAAAGTAAAAGCGTTGACTAAATTTTGTAGGTAATTTTAAAACAAGCGATTTTGTTCTCTTAATTTTTTTTTCTAAAATCAACGGCTTTTGAAAAAAATGAAAAATAACAATATTAAGGGTTGAATTCGGTAAAAAATGTGACAAATAAACCATCGCAAATCACCGGCAAACTTCTACAGTGCATTCTTAGTATTAAAATAAGACATTTGTCCCTCTTAAAATTATATCAAAAAATGCACCCCTAAAAAACTGCGGGCTCTTAAAGTTGGGATTAAAATTTCTTTAAGTCCGATTATCTCCGCAAGTGCTAAAAATATTTTAATGATTTTTATTCTGCCAACATATCTTATAAATGTCATCTTGTGGTAAAAATTTCAAAAATATCGCATCACTAGAACTACCCCTTAGGGGGGTGGCTCTAATTTGTAATAATTTTATAGGAAATTTTAAAATAAGCATTTTTTCTCTCTTACATTTTTCTTCTAAAACCAACGGTTCTTGAAAACAATGAAAAAGTTATATGTTTGGAGAATAATGAGATTTTTTCCATTTTTATGCCCACCTTGTGAGTCTCTTTCTGCCGAGGAAAATATCGCGCGTCAAGAAAAGACTGGTAGACTTTGAACTAGTGACCATATAGAAGATAATGCAAGAGGTTTCAGAAAAATCGACTCTTCGGGGGCTTACTTAGGAATAATTGTCTTCATTGACTGAACAATTCATGCGCATTTAAGACAAGTATGTCGAAATTAATCCCCGAAGCGTCGATTTTTCTGAAACCTTTTGCATTATCTTCTAGGTATATGGTCACTAGTTCAAAGTCTACCAGTTTTCTTTTGACGCGCGATATTTTCCTCGGCAGAAAAAGGTTCAATTTATAACGAATCTTTGAATTTCAGAATTCAACTTACAAGTCTTTTTCTGTCGAGGAAAATATCGCGCGTCAAAAAAAAACTGGTAGACTTTGAACTAGTGACCATATAGAAGATAATGCAAAAGGTTTCAGAAAAATCGACGCTTCGGGGATTAATTTCGACATACTTGTCTTAAATGCGCATGAATTGTTCAGTCAATGAAGACAATTATTCCTAAGTAAGTCCCCGAAGAGTCAATTTTTCTGAAACCTTTTGCATGATCTTCTATATAGTCCCTGGTTCAAAGTCTACCAGTCTTTTCTTGACGCGCTATATTTTCCTCGGCAGAAAAAGGCTCACCAAGTGGGGTCATTTGAAAATACTTGTTTTAAATTGTTTCGTCAATGAAGACAATCATTCCTAAGTAAGTCCCCGAAGAGTCAATTTTTCTGAATCCTTTTGCATGATCTTCTATATAGTCCCTAGTTCAAAGTCTACAAGTTTTTTTTGGCCGCGCGGTGTTTTCCTCGGTGGAAGAAGACTCACAAAAAAAACGGGAGAAATCACATTATTCTCCAAACATATACGTTTTTCATTTTTTCTCAAGAACCGTTGGTTGTAGAAGAAAAATATTAGAGGTAAAAAATGCTTATTTGAAAATTTCCTATAAAATTATCTAATTTAATTCGATTTTTTTAGGGTTATAAGTTAGGCCCACCCCCCTAAGGGGTAGTTCTAGTCGTGTGATTTTCTTGAAATTTCTACCACAAGATGACATTTAAAAGATATGTTGGCAGAAGAAAAATCATTAAAATATTTGCAGTACTTGTGGAGATAAACGGACTTTAAAAAATTTTAATCCCAACTTTAAGAGCCCACAGTTTTTTAGGGGTGCATTTTTTGATATAATTTCAAGAGGTACAAATATCTTATTTTAATACCAAGAATGCACTGTAGAAGTTTGCCGGTGATTTGCGATGGTTTATTGGTAACATTTTTTACCAAATTCAACCCTTAATATTGTTATTTTTCAATTTTTCTCAAAAACCGCTGGTTTTAGAAAAAAGAGTTATAAGAACAAAACCGCTTGTTTTAAAATTTCCTACAAAATATAGTAAACGCATTTCCTTTTTTTTGGCGCCAAAGTAGCCTTTCAGAGTTTTCAAGTTAGCACCACCCCCCTAAGGGATAGTTCCAGTATTGCGATTATCTTGAAATTTTTACTACAGAGTGCCTTTTATAAGGTATATCAGCTGTATAAAAATTATTAAAATATTTACAGTAGTTTTGGAAATAAAGCGATATGTTAATATTTGAAAATTAACTTCGAGATTCAATAACTTTTTAGAGGTGCATTTTTAGATATAATTTCAAGAGGAACAAATGTCCTATTTTGAACCCATAAACTCATTTTAGTAGTTGGTCGATGTTTTTCTGGAACACCTTGTCTGGAAAAAGTGTTTCCCGTTTTCCGCGGAGGAAAATAGATCGCGGCAAAATAAAAAAGGTAAACTTTGAACTAGACACCATATAGAAGATAATGTGAAAATTTCAGAAAAATCGAAGCTTCGGGCACGAATTTCGAAACAACGCAGTTTTTATAGCTCTATTGACTCCCCTATACGCTAAAAAATTTTATTTAATTTTAGTGAACCACATAATTGTGAATGAATTAATATTCTACACCTCAAAATTGGTATTTGATTGTAATATAAATTTGAAGAGACTTCCCTATTGTCCATAATGCTGTACCGCAAAATCTCGATGTACTTAATCTATTCTTCATTTGATATTTGACACGACTATCTACATTTGTGAATTTAAAGTATAGATCATTATTTGTTTTTAACTCTCTCACAAGCTTAATGTTGGATATTGTGCCTGTCACCGAAACGAATTAATTAAATTGAAAATTTATAAAGCTCCAGAGAACAAAAATTGATCATAGTATTACCGAATCATAATAGCCCAGAGCAGAAAATAGCTGGGGTCCGTTCGAACTCCTGTTGGTATTTGACATTTCATTTTTAAGACGGTATTACCAGTATTACGAAAGTTAAACTTAAGCAACAATAATTTATTATACATATACATTACAATTATTGTGTAAATTCGTATTTATAGTTGTTGTTTCCAAAAAACTTGTTAGATACTCATTCAAAGAGCAAAATCGTTGTGTAATAGAAGAGATTAGAAAATGCCATTGAGTTTGCATTACAAACTGCAAAATACTACCGTAAATTACAAAAAGGCGTGTAACTAAAATCATTTTATCCATTTCATTTTCGGGCCCTGCCAAAATTGCCCAATTTTGAAGTAAAAAGATAAAAATGTGTAAGATTGGTACAGTGAACATGGAAATTGAATACACTTTATAAATTTTTCCATAAACCACTTTTATTTGAAGGGAATCAAATTCTTCATCAATTTTAATTAGTTGTTGGTAAATATTCTCAAATTTATTTATAAATAGAAAACTTAGAAATAAGATACTGAAATCACCCAAACACGCACATCCATTTGAAAATGAGTACATAATGATGGTCATCACATCATTTTTAAGTAAAAGTTTTACTAATTGGTCGGAATTAGTTAACATGTAAAATGATAAAATGTTTAATATTAAGCCTTGTAGTAAGCAAAGGAATAAATGAAAGATGCGTTTACGAATTAAAACCACCTTGTGTCCATTTTTTGATAAAAACAGCGAAGAAATTCCCATCAACGATTGACCATACAACATAATGGTTCCCTTACGAAGTAACTCGTTTGAATTTAATATTTTCATCTTTCTTTTCATTTTATTAAATAAATTTTTATATAAGATTCCCACTCAAATCTAGTCACTGAATGGTTCTAAATTTAAATATCAGTTTGTATTTACAGAAAGTAATTCAAAAACCATTACCTATGTTGGGGTAATAATTAAATTAAGTTTAATTATTGCAGGTTAATGCAATTTTAATCGACCCTCTCACATTACATTTTTAATCAAATATTTTAATCTTGCCTCTATATTCCTTAATCTGATTTTAGCAAAAGTTTGTGGAGGGAATAATGGGCACAGTGGGTACTTCTTTTCGGCTTTATCTCAAAATTAAAAAAAAAAAACATTAAAATAATTTTAATAATAAACAAGCTTTTTGCATTTAACAAATTAATAATGTTGACAAGTACATTTATAAAAAATCAAAAATTACATTTAATTAATCTCTAGTTAGTCAATTTATTGTTTTGTTCTAACTTATGCAAACGAACAAATTTATAAAATAGAACTTAAAATTGACATTAAATTGTCCTGCAAGAACCACGAGGAGGTCTATAAAACTCTTGCCAGGGATGAGAAAGGAAGGGTGTAAGGGATGTAGAGGTTAAAAGTATTGCATTGCTTCCTTGATGACGTCGTCCGCCTCGCGGACGATATGGTAGCACGTCTGATAGTGCCTAATGCCCCAGTGGCTACTCTGGGAACTCTAGGACAGAAAGGGGAAGAAAGGGACGATGACACCATTTTTCCGCTTGTGTCGTTAGGTCGGCACTCGTACAAATCCACCGCTTGCAACTCGACAAATGTAAGGATCATAAGAGGGTACCACGTTAGCCGTGGTACCCAGACCAACCCCACCGTCTGAGCAGGACTAGGACCTGGTAGAGGTCCCACGGTATTTTACCCGGATGCTGTATAGGTGAAGAAGATTCAAACTATAAATGATAATTGTCTGGATCTCGCAAATACTTCGAAAAGATAGTGGGTTGAACACTTGTACAGACATAACAACGAGCATACGCATATACAATAACTGGTGTTGAACATTTAAGATAAGGGAGAAATCGAAGATGCATTTGTAAACTGAAAAATAACCGGAGAAAAAATATAAGACCTCGAAGGTGATGGCACTAACTCCCGTTCGCATCGCACATAAGTCTACTAGGACACATACTTGCGGTCCGACTAGTGTAGGAACCTTGAGAGAGTACCACGTTAGCTATGGTACCCAGAGCCAACTCCACCTCCTGAATGGGACCTGATAGAGGGCCCACGTTATCTCACCCCAGATGCTGTATAGAGTTTCGCATAAAGTACAGTAAGGATTAACGCATTAAACAATAATTAGGGTTGAAAATTTATAGTTCAAAAGAATCAAGGAATAAATAAGCAATTTGTTTTTTCAGTACTAGGAAGTATAATGCTAGTTTTGGGATTATTTAGAGAATAGCGACAGGGAGCTAATGTTATGTTTCAGAAACAAACAGGGAGACAACGAAAAAGAAGAAGACAATTAATAAAAAGAGAAGTTATGACAAACGCGAAAATTGACCTGGAGAAAGAAGAAGCGAAGTAAAAATAAGCAACACAACTAAAATTACAAGAGAAGGTAAGGGAAAAAAAGTAAGAGCTATGAAATCAAGCGGCCCGCACACAAAAGAAATACAATACGTGTTTCAAGAGAAATGAGTAGATTTGCCTCGTCCGAGGCCTAAGCATGGACTTTTTTAAACCTTTTGCCAAATAATTTTTATTTGAAGATTTTTAAAATCGGAAAACTACAAAAGCATGATTTTACATATTAAATTTCTATGGCCAAAACGATGAGCACCAGTGAGCACTAGCTAACTTACTACCCTGTGCAATGAGCGTATCGTCAGTGCCCTGACAATATACCTCCTAAGTGACATTTAGGTGAAATTTATTTAGTTACATCATTTTGCTCAGACTTTTATTACGCCTGCCTTAGTATCAACCTCCTAAATGTACAAAATTTTATAACTGATGTTTTTCGTCCTGGAAATATCTCTCCTATATGCGTGCGCTCTAAACAGAAAACACTTTCATTTTTTTCTTGTAAAATGACACTTGTGCAGATAGGAGGTATTGTCAGAACACTGACGATATAATCCCTGTCCGTGTATAAAAACTATATCATCATTCATCACGCATCACTTTTCTACTGTTTCGTACGGTAGCGAAACTGTTTGAACCGGTCTTAAGGACTATTTGACATGGACTAAATATCATACTAACTGTTAGTAACTGAATCAACTCAAGGTCGTGCTTCGAACTTTCTACGCACGACGTTAAAGCTTAGATTCCCGTGCTTTTGCTCCTTGAGTTGATTCAGTTACTAACAGTTAGTATGATATTTAGTCCATGTCAAATAGCCCTTAGAATGGATTTTATCTGAATTGAAGTTACCAATTACAAAAAATGATGCGTGGACTGTTTAAAAATGAAACTGTGCGCATGCACAAAACGAAGCATCTACGATTCTTTCAAGGAGCGCGACAAGGAAGACGATACATAGTAATTCCCGAATATTACAATAAAATTCCTGTCTCCTAAACTCAAGGGCAGAGCACTTACATATTTTATATACGATCTCTATACATCTGATAGAAGGTACAAAAAAATAACTAACCCTGTGCCTATGGCCCCTGGGGTTCAAAAACGCCACGACGTGCCAGCCACGTAATAAATAAATTGCTTTCTTCTAAACTAAGTGGCAGAGCACTTACATATTTCACGTACGGTTTCTATACATTCCACAGAAGCTACAAAAAAGTAATCAACTCCTACAGGGTCCTATAGGGTCTACAGGGTTCAAAAACATTGCGAATTATTATGTATTGTCATACTTTTCACTCTCATTGGAAGGGGCATAGGTGTTAAATCTTGCGCTTGAGCACAGTTTATTATTAAACAGTCTACACGTCATTTTTCATAGCTAAGATTTCTGGGAAACTTCATTCCGATAATTTATTGCTATAGTATTGCATACTCAGGTTTCTTAACCCCGAGAGGGTTTTAATTTTAATAGTAAAACTTCTTTAAATATTTGATTTAGGTATAAGTACGAGTAGTTTCTTTTTCAAATCTAGACCCTAAAGAAAGTTTTCTCTATGTTGAGTTTTAAGCAGAAAATTTATTGTTGGATTGAATGCTATCTCGATATATTAGTATAATTTCCGTCTATACCAATGCAATCTGTACTATGTACAAGTTGTCTCATTTGTTGCAAAGTTAAAATTGTAGTTAAACAATAAGCGCCCATCTAAAAAATTTTAATTAAATTATTTTTTCAACAATTTTTTTATTCCTCACATAAAAAACAAAATTTCCATCTAATTTTATATGATGTCCTAACATAAATTCAAAGTTAACGAGATGAGTTTGTCTTGAAAATATGAGCAACTGAAATATATTACATTTTTTTTAAGAAATGATAGTTTAAAAATGTAAATTTACCTCTTGACTAATGGTCCCAGTTGGCATACGTATCAACAATTTATGAATTCTTTTGCCAGTTTGCTTAGCCTGAAAAATTTTATTCATTACAACCAAGACATAATATCTATTACTAAAATCTGATCACAGTCATCACTACTCTTAAAAACCGTTTTTTGTTCATTTGTGGTATTCGCGATAAGCAAAGCTTTATTATAGAAGTCAAATTAAATAATTGAGGGGGGTCGAACGATTTTTGCGGGTGGATGTCTTAAAAAGTATAAGATATAGATTTTCCCCATGACTCCCCGTTTTCGAGATATAAGTGAAAACCCAAAAAACTGAACCTTTCCACTAGCTCGATATTAGGTAGGACCGGGGACTTTTAGTGTTTTTACCTCATAACTACTCCAAACACATTCCTGGAGAAATAAATCTACATCTACATCCCTTTTTCAGTGTTCGTTGACTGAAAAAAAGGAGTGATTTGGTTTATAAAAACTGGTCATCGATGACAAAATGTTGCTATTTATTGCTATTGTCTGGACTGAACTGAAAGTTGTCGATTATCTTTCTGGAATTCTGGAATTTTGTTCAATCTATTTCTATTACACTGAATGTGTGTCTCTTTTAAAAATTCATTTGCAATAGCAATGTCGTCAAAGCGTAAGTCAAGATATACCCCCTTACCTTACCACCTTGCAGATTGTATTTCAGAACTACATTTTATATTATTTTTTATTTAATAATTTGTATTTACCGATTCGTATGCGAAAGTAGGACCATAACACATCCTAAGGAACTCCACTAATCTAAACAAAGTAAATAGAAAACTACCCACAATGTTAGGTATATCTCGATTTGTAATCTAAAATAATTGTGATTAATATTCTTCTTATTAACCTTTTACTCCTTACCGCATCTACAGTAGCAATTGAGTATTCCAATGCATCACCTACATAAGCTATACTAAGTAATAAAAGTTGTGTTGTACATACATAATTAATTAGGTTTGCCATATCACACAAATTGATATGAATAACCATTAGCAAATTTATTTTCTTCTTTGTTAAAACGTTGTGTTTTCTTAATTTATCTGAAACAAGTCAGAAATTGCTTAATAAATGTTCAAATAGTATATTAAAATACATGTGTCACAAGATAGCATTTTTTACGCACGAAGGCAAATTTTGCCAGACCGACTGAAAGGAGGTCTGCAAATGCCTGAGTGCGGCAAAAGTTCTCGTGACACAAGTGTTTTATACTATTTTTTCTATTTTGCAATGATTTATTATAAAAATTGATTCTAAAAAAATCGTGTTAGAGCATTTTATTGCTTAAATTCTTAAGTTGGTCCTACTGACAGTTGACGATTATTTAAAATTTTAAGATTTTACCAAGAGATGGCGGTAAAGTTTGTTTGATTTTAATATTTTTAACTTTAATACTAATCAATTTACGTAAAAATTACATTATTCCTTTGGTATTTATTACTTAATAAGCATTTTTTGTAATTATTTTTTAAAATTAAGAATAATTTTTACATATAATTGATTTGTATCATATGTCAAAATAATTATTTTAATTACCAATGTCAACCAATCTCAAACTAAAAAAAACTAGAAACAGTACTTCTTAAAAGTAGAACATTACAACATCGTTTTGGACGGTTTTCGATGCTGTAATGAGTATATTGTAAACGCAAAATAGAAAAAAGTTTTTATAACATGGTCAGTAATAAGGTAAAACCAGTGATAATAAAAGAATTTGTTTGTGTGTCTGGATCGACCCTTCATTAAATCATTGTTTAAATCGCCTATACTCCAAACCCATAATTGTAGATAGTGACTCATTCCTAATATAGGTTCATAAGCTTTAGGTAAATAAGCGCGGCTTCTATTGACATAGATGCAGAAAACACGTGTCGCCTAAATAGCATAAACGCACTTTAATATAATTTAATGAAATCTTGGTAGTAGAAGTGGATCCGAGTACGAACGATTGTCCATAATGCTGTACAGCAAAATCTCGATATAATCTATTCTTCATTTGATATTTGACACGACTATCAACATTTGTGAATTTAAAGTATAGACCATTATTTTTGTTTTTAACTCTCTCACAAGCTTAATGTTGGATATTGTTCCTGACACCGAAACGAATTAATTAAATTGAAAATTTATTGGAGAGGTTTTAATGTCCTACAAAAACGTTCTTGGTCTTAAATTCTTCCTAAAGCCCCAGAAAACAAAAATAAATCGTAGTATTACCGAATCATAATAGCCCAGAGCAGAAAATAGCTGGGGTCCGTTCGAACTCCTGTTGGTATTTGACATTTCATTTTTAAGACGGTCTTACCAGTATTACGAAAGTTAAACCTAAGCAACAATAATTTGTTATACATATAAATACTTACAATTATTGTGTAAATCCGTATTTATAGTTGTTGTTTCCATAAAACTTGTTAGATACTCATTTAAAGAGCAAAATCGTTGTGTAATAGAAGAAATTAGAAAATGCCATTGAGTTTGCATTACAAACTGCAGAATACTACCGTAAATTACAAAAAGGCGTGTAACTAAAATCATTTTATCCATTTCATCTTTGGACCCAGTCAAAATTGTCCAATTTTGAAGTAAAAAGATAAAAATGTTTGAGATTGGTACAATGATCATAGAAATTGAATACACTTTATAAATTTTACCATAAACCACTTTTATTTGAAGGGAATTCAGTTCTTCATCAATTTTAATTAGTTGTTGGTAAATATTCTCCAATTTATTTATAAATAGAAAACTTAGAAATAAAATACTGAAATCACCCAAACACGCACATCCATTTGAAAATGAGTACATAATGATGGTCATCACATCATTTCTAAGCAAAAGTTTGACTACTTGGTCGGAATTAGTTAACATGAAAAGTAATAGAATGTTTAATATTAAGCCTTGTAGTAAGCAAAGGAATAAATGAAGGATGCGTTTGCGAATTAAAACCAACTTGTGTCCTTTTTTTGATAAAAACAGCGAAGAAATTCCCATCAACGATTGACCGTATAACATAATGGTCCCCTTGCGAAGTAACTCGTTTGAATTTAATTTTTTCATCTTTATTTTCATTTTATTAAATAAATTTTTATTTAAGCTCAAATCTACTCACTGAATTGTTCTAAATTTAAATATCGGTTTGTTTCTACAAAAAGTAATTTAAAAACCATTACCTATGTTGCGGTAATAATTAAATTAAGTTTAATGATTGCAGGTTAATGCAATTTTAATCGAGTTTCACTTTACATTTTTAATCAAATTTTTTAATCTTGCCTCCATATTCCTTAATCTGATTTTAGCAAAAGTTTATGCAGGAAATAATGGGCACAGTGGGTACTTCTTTTGGGCTGTATCTCAAAATGTTTTTTTATAAAAAAGACACATTAAAATAATTTTAATAATAAACAAGCTTTTTGCATTACATAATTCTACAAATTAATAATGTTGACAAGTACATTTTTAAAAAATCAAAAATTACATTTAATTACTCTCTAGTTAGTCAAATGTTTTGTTCTAAGTTATGCAAACAAACAAGTAAGAATAATTCGAATTTATAAAAAACAACATTTAATAAAGAAAAAATAAAACATTAAATTGTCCAGCAAGAATCACGAGGAGGTAAAGGTTAAAAATATTGTCAGAATTGAATTGCATCCTTGATGATGTCGACCGCTTCGCGGACGATATGGTGGCTCGTCCGATTGTGCCTAATGGCCGAGTGACTGCTCCGGGACAAAACGCATCAATAACACTATTTTTCTCCGTGTGTCGTTAGGTCGGCACTAATAGAAGTTCACCAGGATAGATACTTGCGGATCGACAAACGTAGGAACCATAAGAGGGTACCACGTTAGCTGTGGTACCCAGGACCAAACCCACCGTCTGAGTAGGACCTGGTAGAGCGCCCACGGTATCTCACTCCGGATGCTGTATAGGTGAAGAAGGTACAAACTATAAATGGTAATTGTCTGGATCTCTCAAATACCTCGCAGAGACAGTGGGTTGAACACTTGTGCAAACATAATAACTAGCATAAGCACAGACATTAACTGGTGTTGAACAATAAAGTTGAGTGTCAAATCGAAGATGCATTTACAAACGCAAAAGTGCATTTACAATTTGTCAGAAAAACTACCAGGGAAAAATATAAGACCGCGAAAGTGGTTGAACTAACTCCCGTTTGCTTATAAGTCTACTATGATACATATTTGTGGCCCCACCAGCGTAGGGACCTTGAGAAGGTACCACGTTAGTTATGATACCCAGAAACAACCCCACCCCATGAGTAGGACCTGGTAGAGGTCCCACGGTATCTCACCCCGGGTGCTGTATAAATGAAGAAGATCCAAACTATAAATGATAATTGTCTGGATCTCGCAAATACTTCGAAGAGATAGTGGGTTGAACACTTGTACAGACATAACAAAGAGCATATACGCATAGACAATAACTGGTGTTGAACATTAAAGATAAGGGAGAAAACGAAGATGCTTTTACAAACTGAAAAATGACCGGAGAAAAAATATAAGACTGCGAAGGTGATTGCTGATTGCACTAACTCCCGTTCGCACAGAAGTCTACTAGAATACATACTTGCGGCCCGACTAGCGTAGGGACCTTGAGAGGGCACAACGTTAGCTGTGGTACCCAGAACCAACCCCATCGCCTGAATAGGACCTGGTAGAGGTCTCACTGTATCTCACCCCGGGTGCGTATAAGTGAAGAAGATCCAAACTATAAATGATAATTGTCTGGATCTCTCAAATATTTCGAAGAGATAGTGGTTTGAACACTTGTACAGACATAACAAAGAGCATACGCATAGACAATAACTGGTGTTGAACATTGAAGATAAGGGAGAAATCGAAGATGCTTTTACAAACTGAAAAATGACCGGAGAAAAAATATAAGACCGTGAAGGTGATTGCTGATTAACTAACTCCCGTTCGCACAGAAGTCTACTAGGACAAATACTTGCGGTCCGACTAGCGTAGGAACCTTGAGAAAGTACCACGTTAGCTGTGGTACCCAGAACCAACCCCACCGCCTGAATAGGATCTGGTAGAGGGCCCACGGTATCTCACTAGATAGAGCTACTAGATGAGGCTTACCATCTTGGTGACACAAACACGTACAAGAACATGTCCACTTCAGAGACCATTTTGGTTCAGTCACATTTACAAGAAAAATATCCAGCAAAGATACAAGTTGTTTTTTTCCCAAGGAAGGAAAGAAGTACAATAGTAAATCCAATACCGAGTGCAAAAAGTCGAACGTTATAAATCACTTTAGTCCATACACATGCAAGATGGTCGTCGAGATGTTGAGCATATCAGTACCTAAAACTTCAAAATTATGAAAAATCAAAAAAATTAGCACAAAGGAACTATAATTAATTACCATGGTTATAGTAGTAAACTCCTATTTTGAAACGATGAAGGAATGGAAAAATGACTCATAATCACGTCCACTGGGTAGCCACATGGTATCATCCACTGTAAAATGCTTCATGGGATGGTTCACGTTGTACTGCTTGGTAGACTTCGTTATATGACCCATTTCAATACTCTTTGAACCACTTCGAAGAAATATTTTGGTTTTGGAGGCGACGTCTTCGAAATTCAACAAAATCTATAAATGGGCATAGAATTTACACTTGAGTATTAGCCACAATTACACATAAATGAGAATTGGGAATGGTAAAGCCTGGAAATGGGAAAGAAAAAATAATGGAAAATGTTGGAGTTTGTTTAAGCAAGATTGAGAGAGTGCAAGTCAAATAAAACAAAACAAAGTAACTCAATGCAGAAAAAGTATTTTGTAAAATGTAAATTGTAAAATTTTAGTGCTTTTTAAGAGCTTTTTTGACTTTTTTAAGCTTTTTAGGGGCTTATTTTGAAATAATAAATGTTTATAAATCCGGGCTCTAATAATAACTAACAAACAGCAAGATGGATCGATATACGGGTCAAAAGTCAATTTAACCTTTCAGTGCCAACAGTCGGTCTCACAGACCGGCGAGTTTTATTTTTATTAACAACTTTGAAATACGAACTGCTACGTGTCCGGGTTATCAGTACCTTTAAACTAAATTTTGCCCTACGTTTTTTTGAAGTTTGCAAGTATAAGTTTGTAATAGTTCAAATATTATAATTAAATAGGGTATTTTCCAATTTTTTGAATATCGATTCTTACTGCGTTATTGCATAGCAAAGTCGATTATCATGACTTGTCCACACTAAAAATATGTTAATCAAAAAAGTTTTATTAAAAAGTGCTTTAGTAAAAGCATTAAATGCTACAGGTTCAAAGTGAAAATTAAAACGGAAGTGATGTCCCGAATTGTAAAAATCACGTTTGTTGCTTAGTTACATGTGTTAAATGTCAGTTACTGTGTAATCAAGGTTATAATAAGTTGGAGCTGATGAAGTTGAATATTGACAGCAACGATTCGTGACGTCATGCCCCTTTTATGCGGGAAACTTTATAGTTTGAATTTCAAATAATTTTTTTGGCAAAACCTAGAGTCGCAATTTTTCTTTAATGTGGTTTTGGGATTACGTTATCAATAAGGTAACTTTCTAGATACATTTTAAAAAATTGGAAAATACCCTATTCAGTCTGAGAGACCGACGTTAATAATAATAATAATAATTCTCTCTTTATTTCATAAATATGTACATAATAGACATATGAAGAAAAAAAACGTCACAAAATAGAGTACAAAGAATTGAAACCGATTTGCAGTAACATAACATAAAACAGTAACATAGAACTCTAAAATTTAAAGTCTAAAAACTCCCTTACACAGTAAGGTTCAACATCAACAATAAGACAATCTAGTTCTTTTCTAAATAACTTAAAATCACCGATCACTCGCAGATGCGCCGGCAAACAATTGAAAAACCTCAGACAGGCATAATGCGGACTAGTTTCCGTACTAGATAGAGAGTGCATAGGATACATATAATAATTATTTCTGGTAGGGTATACACCCGTTTTAGTGTTATCAAAAAACACATGCTTGTGCTTATATAAGAACAATATGCACTCTCTTATGTAGATACCAGGCAAAGTTAAGAAATTACTCCTTCTAAACAAACCTCTACAAGAGGCATTGTACGGGAGACTGAATATTGTTCTAATAGCTAATTTTTGTAGGACAAAAATTTTATTTACTGCAGAACTGCCACCCCAGAAAATAACGCCAAAGCTCAACAAAGACTGAAAATTCGCGAAATATAAAATTCTAAGAGTCTCAGATCTTATTTGATGACTTAATACTCGAAAGGTATAAATAACAGAATTTAATTTGTTAGCAAGGCTTGCAATGTGGTTGTGCCAACGTAGGGCACTGTCCAAGAGAACTCCAAGACACCGACAGCCATCGGAAACCAGCAATTGATTGCCATCAAAACAAAAACTCTCCGGCGTAGCAGCTCTACAACGGTTAGATTTAAACAAAATGCACTCCGTTTTACTATTGTTCAAACATAGCCTGTTCATATTCAACCACTCTCCAGCCAAAAGCAGATGCGAACTTAAGGTTGATTCCAACTCATCTAAATTATTACACAACAACAGCAAAGTAGAGTCATCTGCATAATTGATGAATTTATGTGGAGAACTCTTAAAGACCATAGGAAAATCGTTAATATAGATGATGAATAGAAGAGGTCCCAAAATGCTACCTTGAGGAACACCCAGATTGATAATACGACTGCGCGAAGTGAAAGATTCACCGCAGCTGGAAATACAAGTTGATTGAGAGCGGTTCCTGAGATAGCTAACAAACCAGGACAAAGCAATACCTCTAACACCGTATTTGTGAAGTTTCTTAAAAAGAATCGAGTGCTCAACACAATCAAAAGCTTTTGAAAGGTCAAGAAAAAGACCCAGAGGAAATTGCTTATTCTCCAAACCAAGACAGATAGAACGAACAAGCTGAAACAGGGCAGTGTTTACTGATCTGTTCTTCAAAAAACCGTGCTGTGAGTCACTGAACAGATTAAACTTGTCGAAGAAATTGACAATCCTAGCACTGACAATCCTCTCAATAAGCTTCGAAAAGGGACTGAGAAGACTAATTGGTCGATAGTTGTTAAAGTCATCAAAATTACCCTTTTTGAAAAGAGGCTTCACTATTGCGCTCTTCAAGACATCGGGAAAAATGCCATGTTTGAAAGAATTGTTAAACATAAACACCATTGGCTTTACTATAGCATCAACACACTTCTTTAGGATTATCGACGATAGACCATCGATACCACAACTGTGGCTGGATCTCAGTCCACGAGCTGCGTTTAGCACTTCTGACTCAGTGCAATCAAAGAAATAGAAGGAATTGCTCAAAGGATTAATAATACAATTGAAATCACTAGCAGGTAAATTTTTTAGCAGATTAGGAGCTATGCTACAAAAATGGTCATTGAAATCATCAGCAAGCGCGACAGAGTAATTGAGATTGGCGAGGTTACTTGGGTCAATTTTAGGTCTCTGAGAAAGCTCTTTTACTATTTGCCAAGCAGTTTTTGATTTATTTTCTGATTGAATGATTTGATTATGAAAATGTGATTGCTTGAGGGATTTCAAAAGAGAATTATACTTATTTTTTAAATCCCTATAAACTGTTCTATATTCAGGATGAAATTGGGAGATAGTAAGTGTAATATCTAGTTGATTTTTTAAGGAATTCAATTCATCAGAATGAAAATATTTTTTTTGTTTAAATTTATTTCGATTTGAGTTAACAGTCTTAAACGGGAAGCAACGATTGAAAATTTCAAAGAAATCGGAAAGAAAACTATTCCATTGGTCATTGACCAGATTCCCGTCAATGCTGTATAGCGACACCCAATCTTGTTCACCCAAAGCAGTTAAAAAATGTTCGATGTTCGAGTCACCAAACACGCGTGTCCGCGATAAGTAATTTACTTCATTAAACGAAGTTGGAATACTAAGCATCTGGGCTGTATGATCTGAAATATGTGTTACCCTAGTTATCACTAGGGTAACAAAAAATATTTTATAATCCTGTCATTGAAAGTTGACTTTTATGCAGTGTTTTCATTAATTGAAAATTATACTTTTTATCATAGGTTGCGTTTGCATAAGTAACCATGGTAACAAATCACTTTCAGTTCATGCAGCGTCATACATTTACTTTCAGTGCTAGGTACTTTCAATTGATGGTGGTTTATATTGAAAAAATTACATGGCAACTATTGAATATAGCAACCATCACAAGCATAGAAGCACAATGATGAATCTAACAAAAAAAGTTATAATAATAATTATTCTTATTATTTTTGTCGTTTATAATTTACAGGATTATAAAAAATAGTGTGTATACCACTTTCTGAAAGGGCTTTGCTACACTCGCACCATCGTAGCCCTCGCTTCGCTCTTGCTTATGGTGCTCTGGATTATGGTGCTTGTGTTGCAAAGCATTACTTTCAGAACTAGGTATACAAATAACTATTTAATATTTTTTCAAAATTTTAAAAATCTTGCAGTTAAAAATTATATTTTTTCACTTGTCTTGAGTAGTAATGAGTTATAAAAAAGAACAAAGGAGATTTTTGCAATTACTTCAATTAATAAGTAGATACCTCTTTTTGGAACTCGATGTGATAATATGCAGCGGCTGTAACATGTAAAGTGCTACAAATATTCTATCCAAAATATTTCAGCGATGGTTGAGGTCGACAAAAAAAATTATACGTTTTTAAAAGTATTTGTTTCTAGGTTTATTTATAATATTACCAGTTATTATTAAATTTTGTTTAATTCGTTTGAAATCGGATATTTAATTTATGCATCTTTTTAGTTTTGCATATTTTTATATAAATTAAATTTTCGTTATTAAAATGAATTTTTTTTCGCTAAAATTATGATTAGTATCCAGAAAAATAACTAAATATTTGAAATAATTTCTATTTGCAATAAATAAGTTGTAAAAAATACGTTAAAAAATTTAAAACTATGCAGGGTCTGTGAGACCGGCGTTAGCATGGATGTTATATGGTGGCACGTTATCACTGGAAAGTTAAAAATGCACGTGGGTTTCCACGTTAAGATCCCAAATTAAGAATAAAATTAGAGATTTTTTTTGCATAGATAGGTAATATGAAGAGAGAACTTTTAGTAGAAAACATCAGGTAAAACGGCATAAGCTTAGAAATTTTTTTCAAAATTACTTACTTGTGAAAGAAAAACAGCACATTAAATTGTTAGCTTCACTCGTGGATGAAACCTTACTTTGCTAAGATAAATAAAATGTAACAAATAGAATAATGATGTAATAATTTATATAAAGAAAAAATGCAAAGTAAGGTAAACACTTAAACAGTAACCTGGTGGGTTCTGACGCACGTACCAGTGGTGTTCACAGTTAATTTTTTTAAGGGTGGATTTTTTAAGGAACTGAATCGATGCTGTATAACCTTTCACGTTTTTGTTTTTTCTACTGTCTGTCCAGCGACCAGATGCAGCTAAGCCACTCCCTACAACTTTGTGTGAACTAAAGTTGACGCATGTCAATTCTTGTGTAATTGTTATAAACCGTATTTTCAAAATTCTACCATTCTACAATTCTATTCGTATATCGCGCTCTTTTTTTGGGAATGGTCTAGTTGCATCTGGTCGCTAGACAGAGATAAACAATTCCAATGAAAGTTTTTTAACATAAATTGTATAAAGATGTATTGTGACTGTTACACAAATCCATATATTTAAAACGCGAAGCCTTTTCTTTTCCGCTAATTTTAGCGGACCGATTTTGATGATTTTTTTTTAAATTGAAGCTCTTGACCCACAGATATGTCACCACTAATTTTTTTCTCAAAATTATTAATTTCATACATTGTTTTATATTTTATAATATACATTTATACATAATAAAATAATCAATTTTATAATTTAAAATAATCCAATTTTAAAAATTATAAATGAGAATAAATGTAGATAGTATTTGGTTTTATACGATAAGGCACACATTATACATTTGGTCCCCTTTGCTTATGATACATATTTGTGGCCCCACCAGCGTAGGGACCTTGAGAGGGTCCACGTTAGCAGTGATACCCAGAAACAACCACACCCCATGAGTAGGACCTGGTAGAGGTCCCACGGTATCTCACCCCGGGTGCTGTATAAGTGAAGAAGATCCAAACTATAAATGATAATAGTCTGGATCTCGCAAATACTTCAAAGAGATAGTGGGTTGAACCCTTTTACAGACATAACAAAGAGCATACGCATAGACAATAACTGGTGTTGAACATTAAAGATGAGGGAGAAATCGAAGATGCTTTTACAAACTGAAAAATGACCGGAGAAAAAATATAAGACCGCTAAGGTGATTGCTGATTGCCCTAACTCCCGTTCGCACAGAAGTCTAGTAGAATACATTGCGGCCCGACTAGCGTAGGGACCTTGAGAGGGTACCACGTTAGCTGTGGTACCCAGAACCAACCCCATCGCCTGAATAGGACCTGGTAGAGGTTCTACTGTATCTCACCCCGGGTGCGTATAAGTGAAGAAGATCCAAACTATAAATGAAATTGTCTGGATCTCTCAAATACTTCTATAAATACTACTAAAAATTATAAATGAGAATAAATGTAGATAGTATTTGGTTTTATACGATAAGGCACACATTATACATTTGGTCGTGGTGATAAAATTTTCAATACTTTTATTCGACCAGTACGTTTCTAACACGCGATATGGTCAGGTTGGTGCGTGCATTTTTAATTACGTTTCGTGCTTTTGTGAATTTTGGATTTTTGAGACGGTTTTTTATGTTGCCCTCTTTGGCTTAGTTATCTTTAAGGTTAGTTTTCTTATTTTTGTTATAAAATAGTCATAGCTCATTCATATCTTCAAAAACTTCGTCGATTTCGACGGGGGTGACCGCTATTTTTTTTAAATTGAAGCTGTCGACCCCCAGATATGTCAGCACTAATTATTTTCTTCAAATTACGAATTTTATAAATTTTTTTAAAATAATAAATTAACAAACAATCATCGGTGTAGGAAGTAAGTGCATTATAATAATTTTTGAAAATTTCATTTTTCTAACACATTCATCTCTACAACTATACTTCGTCGAATTTCGACGGCGGCGCCCGCTCTTAGTTAATTATTGTGAATGTTACACAAATAGTTTCTTCGAATATACAAGGCTTTAATAAATTATCTCAATTTATTTCTCTTACAATTTTTCTATTACAAATATTAATACTCAATGTCATTTTTATTTCTCCCTGGTAACTCTTTTTTTAATTTATATTTCTGATTTACAAACCAACGCAACAGATGGTTACGAAATAATTAAATACAAAATTTACATGGAAACTGATAATTTGAATAAAAAAATTACTACCGGCATATCTGTAAGCCGAGAGCTTTAATTTAAAATAAATTGTTAAGATCGGTCCAGTCAAAGTACGCTATACCAGTGAAGAAAATGCTTCGCGTTTTAAATACAATTATGGATTGTAAGACTTAAATATGATCATGGATTTCTAAAACATCTGTACAGATCAAGACCTTTTCCTATGCGGTATCGTAACTATTATAGCCTTCGCAATGGATAATGATAAAAGGGACCCGGCCCCGGGCCCTCATCTAATGCGGAATTTTGGGATCACACTAAAAAAATTAATTGATTTTGAAGTTTTTACGAGATTAAGGGGACCTATCGATACAAGTAGTGATGGGGTCTAGAATTTCTAGTTATGCCATTGTTCCTGTGCCTTTCAAAGTTTCAAGATAATAAAATATTAGAACAACACATAAACACTGTATGTATGGTTGCCTAATCTGTAGGCGTTACTTAGGTACTTATTTACTATTTATATCCATATCATAATTATGCATCTTCCATGTGAAACTATACATAATGGTGCATACGTATTTAGATAAATTTATTTACTTAAAGAAAATGCTTTCTTCACTTTTTTGAAATTGAAAAATTTATGCATTTTTATAAAGGATCCAATATTTGCAGCAGACCGGGTTCTGAAGGGAAGTGAGTTTGCAAAATATGATTATTTTAATAATCACATTTTATTATTTTTTTCTACTTTACGGTTAGGTTGACGTAATTTTGCAAGAGATAAAAGTTATAAAGAATTAAAATAGGATCAAAATGATGTATTTAAATTTTTTTAAACTAAAAGTGATGGTAAAGAAGAATAATTTTTCATGATTTTGGAAAGTGGTTGGTAACAGCAATTTTTTTTTCTTAAACGGTCTATGACATCAGTGTGCATGTGCTGACAAAATATCCGAACCGAATTTTGAACAGAAGGCACTTTTAATGGAGTTATTTTAGACCAAGAAGAGCATCAACTGAAAGAAACCCTCCACTTCAATGGATTTTGATAAAAAAAATTTTTATTGGGTCGAAGTTTATATTGTAAGAAAGTGTGCATTTGCCTCATCATTTTTCTAGTCCACTTCTTCTTGTGAATCAAATTTTAAAAAACTTAAAAATTAGCTGAATAAAAGATTTTCTTCAAAATTTTTTATGTAAAATTACACTTTTGATAATTAGTAACTAAAAAACAACTTTAGCGAAAAAGTTTCTTAAAAGGCATGATGAAATTCTTTTTTACAGTTATGTAGGTATCAATAATTATTGATTAAGCACTTCTAGGCATCAGAAACTTCAAATTTGGTGCAGTGTATTATCATTCCTTAAAGATATATAAACAAATCTTCAAGTCCCTAAAACCCCCCGGGGGGCGTTTGAAGAGAAGGGGGAAGGCACCCCCTTTTTTTAAATAAAAATTTGCATCTTTCTAGGGATCCTTAGAGTTTGTTGTACCTACAATGACACCAAATTTTAAGTTTCCTAGGATGCTTAAAAGTTCTTTTGACTCAAAGTAATAAAATCACAAGAAGTGCTCTAAAAAATGATGAGGTAAATGCACACTTTTTACAGTATAAACTTTGATCTTTAGGGTATTGAGAACTCAATAAAAAAAATTCATTGAAGGAGAGGGTTTCTCTCAGTTGATTTTGGTCTCTTTTTGGTCTCTTTTTGGTCTAAAATAACTTCATTAAAAGTTCCTTCTGGTCAAAATTCGGTTCGGATACTTTGTCAATACATGCACAGTGATGTAATCGACCGTTTAAGAAAAAAAATTGCTGTTAACAATCTCTTCCCCAAATCATGAAAAATTATTCTTCTTTACCACCACTTTTACTATTTAAACATTCAAATACATCCTTTTGTTCCTATTTTAACTCTGCATAACTTATCTCTCTTGCAAAATTTCGTTTGCAATTCGACTTGAATTAATATCTATCTTAATATATTAGTAAAATTAGCACTCCGAATGTGCTAATTGTGTTTCTTAATTACAAAAATGTAATTTATATAGTATATACCTTTACTTGTAAAGGCCAGTAATTCCACAATTTGAATTTAAGGGAGTGTTTTTCTTTATTTTGAGACGAGCAGTAGAGTAGTTTATGGATTACAAAATACCAAAAATTATCGAATTCTTGTTTTTCTTTGCTTTTAAATAATTTAACAACTTCTTAATATTTTATTCACTGTTATTATTTTGTTTTAGGTAGGTAGAACCGTTATTATATGAAAGCCAGTGCCAGAACTAAGACCGAGTATATAAATCAAAAATCAATAGTGAACATTATAATTAAATAAAGTAAGTCTTCCTCTTATTTTGTCCTGTTTAATTGTCTGTACCTTCTCTTTACATCGCTATTTCATAATTTTTATTTCTTGATAAGTGTAATTAAAAACCGAAATTTTTAAGTACGTGTCCTAATCTAACTTTATTGATAAGTACTGTAGTTATCCTTGGAGTAACACTGACCATGTCCAGTATTGAGAACCATTCTCGTTTGTTGTAAAGTCAAAATTGCATTGAAACAAAATGAGGCAAACTACGAAAAAATAAAGAGTTAATTTGCAAACAATGTAGGTCGTAGAAAGCCGTAGTTACTTACGAAAAATAGCACGCTTCCTTTAAGTATTCTATGCTTTAACAATGTAAATTCAATATTGGTGTGAGCAATTTGTTTCGAAAATATCATTAGCTGAAACATTACATTATTAAAATGGGAAATCTTTAAATCTACCTATACGAGGTACGAACAAATAATACTCGAATTTTGAATGTTTCTACCAAACGGGAGAATAGCAAAAAATTAGTTGATCCGACTTCGTATTCAAAGAGATATGAATATTATGGAAAAAAGATGAGAAAACGCTTTTTGATTTTTAATAACTGAGTAGGTATACGTTTATAATGTTTAGATCATTGAGCAACTCACTTCCTCTCTAATTGTTCCAATTTTTATCTTTATCAATATCCGATGCACTATACGTGCAGTATTTTTTGCCTGTAAAAAAGAAAGTTAATTCAAACCCCAAGTTTTATTTAAATAATTGATTTACTGCTTTGTTCGCAAGATCAGGAATATAAGCTTTTCCAATAAATTCCATCAATTTTAACGTCATGAGAAGTCCAAAACACATAAAGCTTAAGAACTTTTTACTTATTATCTATAAAATATGTATTTTAGAATTAAATTCTAAAATATTTTGATTTACTAACTGCATCAGTTGTGGATACAGAATATTCAATCATTTTACCTATCTGAACAATATTTATCAAAGCAATTGGAGTTGTAAATACGCTCTCAATTTCATCAGCTGCATCGGTTAATTTAGAATGTAAGTTCATTATTTTATTTATTTTATTTACAGTTAAAAAATGTGAATTTCCTCCACTTTTCTTACTTGCCAAGTTTTCTAAATACAAATTTATCCATTTGTATCTTTGTGTAACTGACGATATCAAAAATATCCACTCAATTTGCATAACGAATTGTATAATATTGCTGTAAGTTACAACAAAATCGATAATTACTAACGTCAAGTTAACATCGTCGTTTGCATTGAGGAGAAAATTCCAATTTTGAATTATAAAAATAAAAACGTACAAAGCTGGTACGAAAACAACAAAAATTGAATAAATTTTAAACAGTTGGCCATATTTTTGTTCCGTGCCTGATTCTTCCAATTTTTTATCAATTTTCATTAAAGTTTGATAGATTTTCATTTTATAATTTACCAAAAAGAAATCGATGGTAAATATTGTTATGCATGACAAAATGGACGCTATATTTGTTGCAATGTAAATAGCGTTGGTCATTTTGTCATTATTAGCCCACAATTTGGATACTGTTGAAAAATTGAAAACTATATAAATCCATAAAGTAACGTACAATGAATAGTGTGGAGTTAAAATAACTCCATGGAGAGTGTGATTTGATTTTAAATTGTAATTTTTTCCATTTGATGATAAAAGTAGTGACGATATTCCCATTACTGTCTGACAGTGTAATATAATTTTTCCTTTATTTAGTAAAAGTTGCTGACTTTTTTCCATTTTTCTAAAATATTTTTGACTTCAAATAAAAGTTCATGAGTTCTTGTACGTTTGCTTACAATACCATGGGTTACTTTGTTTATCTTTGAAACAATGGAAACATTTAGAAATTATGTAGGTACTTTTAATGCGTTTAATTATTCAAGTAAATGGTATTTCGATGAATGTTTATCATAAAAGCTTTTTATACTTTGTTAAATTATACAATAAGTCCTAAAAGTAATGCAGAAATTAATAACATCCTTATGAAACAATAAAAGAATGCTAAGCCACTTAAAACGATTTACATAAAATGTCATCTTTATTCATATTTTGTTCGTGTGCCAGATTGATAGCATGAATAAATATACTTTTTTAATTTTAATCTATATGATTTTTACCTGCTATTCGATAAATTACTGCTTGTTATGATGGAAATCAGTCTCATTCGTAAGACAGAGGCTGATTTTCCTGAAGCAACAAGCAGGAGTAAGCTTGTGCAGTAATTGCCTAGGATATATTTGCCATGCAAACACATAACTAGCTTCCTAAAATTAAGTGGGCACTTGGCGGCCACAAATTTTTTTGAATGAGCCAAATACATAATATGCAGCCCATAAAACTTTTTAAAGATTGTCATTTTATCGGGGTGAGCACAAGAGTGGGTCAGCAAACTTTTAGGTGGGCCTGGGCCTACCCTGGCCCTCTCGTAGTTACGTGCGTGTGCCTATTGCAATAATCGTCTTCTTTTGATCTAGACAATTGGCCGAACTGTATGTGTTATTATAAGATAATAGACATACTTAGTAGGAAGATTATCAGTTAAGTCAGAGCAAATTTAAATTAGTGAAGGTCATCGAAATAAGGAAATATTATTAGCCTCTATACTACAGTGCATTTAGCATTGGACCCGGGACTAATTCGCATAAAGCTGAAACCTTCGCGATTATGAATTTTAGGGGTTTCCCCTCCCGGAAGGGTGGGAAGTTTTAGTATGATAATAAGAGCTATAAGTACTGAACAAGAGCGAAGATTTCAGCTTCAGATAATTTTGTTCCAGGTTCACCATGTAAAATTTCATAACTGCAGTGAACTACAAATTTTTTGCTCATTTTCTTCATCATACAAACTGCTGTCGTTTCTAAAGTAGAATTCGTATCAAGATGCGATTAGCAGATATAAAACATTTGGAGTATTATCTTTGTTTTCGTACAAGCAAAAGTTGGAATTCTCAAAAATAAGCAAATAATGACTAATATTGGAAAAAAACTACATATTTCGATCTTTGTTAATATTGTTGAACATTTTTTGATGAAAACGTTAAATAATGTTAATTTTGAAGATGGCTTGTTAAAATATATAATATAAGCTTTCTAAAAAATAAAATTTATGGGCTTGGATCTCTTCTTTATTAATTGAGAGTCTTCTGAAGAGTGAAAAAAAATATAAGAAAAATATTTTGTTTAAATTATGAATTTCAAAGTCCAAATTATTTTCAAAATAAAACTCTGAAAAATTTTGCGTATTAGGACATTAAAGTATACATCATGAAGATAGTGATCCTATATGGATTTTACATTTTCTCAATTACTTTGCGAGATTTTTAAATTTTAAGAAAAATTAGGTTATTTTACATTCATTATTTTTTTTCTTAATGATAAATTACTTAAGCTTAAAATATTATGCATGTAATTTAAAGCAGAAAATGTCCTCTTCAACCACATATTTTTGTTTTTTTCTAAATCTGATAGGTAATGAGAAATTTCCAATAACGTAAAATAGGGCGCTCAGTATCACTTTGATAGCGCAACTTTCAATAACTTAACTTGAAATAACTTTGAAATAACTTTCAATAACATTTTTCTCAAAAAGTATTTATTATTTTGAAAAATCGCAAATGAGATTTATTTTGCATCTCCTCTTCAATTTTTGATTTATAAATTATAAACAATTTTTGTTTATAATTATTTCGTTTACTACCTAGTTTTCGAGATAATTGCACAAAAATTATAAACAGTGTAATTTTTGAAATTCAACCCCAATTTTGAGGGTGTTCCACCCTTCGGAGGGATGGGGACTTTTAGTATGATAATAAGGGCTATAAGTACTACACAATCGCGAAGGTTTCAGCTTTATAATCAGGTAAATATCAGGTAATATAAAATTCAGGTAATAATCGAAATTTCTCTATTTCTCCCGATTTCTCCTCTCGTATTTCAAAATTTGAGTTTCGTCTCGACTCTCGTCTCGAATTGAAATGTCACTCTCGTAAGGTTTATTTTAGTGCTCTAGTTTCGATTCTAACTCATATCACAAATCGCAATCGACACGAGACGAGAAAAAATAGATTTCTCTTCCATCAGTACTCGGGAGAGGCGTTAGAAAATTGGATTTCTTTGGGTTTTAAGTTTTAAGTGTAACCTTCATGGTGGTAGACGCTCTTCAACGTTCCTCGTATGGCCACATCCGTTGTTTATATTATTAAATTTATTTTTATGGTAATTATGTTATTAAAAGAAATTTAAAAAAAAAGAATTTAATTTCGTCCGGGATCGAACTTAGAACATCTGCGTGTAAGCAGAATTTTTAGACATAAACTGTCTGAAATACTAATTTCATTTTTTTTTAATTTGGCATAAATTGAAGTCCAAAATATATATTATTTTATATGCTCACAAAGCTAATATTTCGAGTTTTTAAAATATTAAAATATATACAGGGTGTTCCATTTAAATTAAGAAATTTGATCCCATTTCCGGTTAAACCGGATGTCAAAATATAAAGTGTTTGCTATCGTGTGATACCTAATTTTACGAGCTTTCAAAATATTAAAAAACATACAAGGTGTTTTGTTAACCAAAAATAGTGTCAAATAATAGATATTTATGAGATTGGTACTTATATCCATTTTAAAGTTTTAATTTCTATTACAAAAGAAATTAGAGAATTTTGAAGTTTTGACATTCAAAAAATCATTACTCCAAAGCGGCTCGAGCGATTTTGATAAAAATTTATATTTCGATAGAGAATTGCGTTTTCTGTAACATATCCAAAAAAAAATATGGCAGAGGGAATTTTGAGAAAATCCGTTTCAAAATTTTGACCTACTTTGGCCCCTTAAAGGTAGGCAATTTTGAAAGAATTTTTAAAATCGACTTATTTAAGACGAAAGCCCTATATTTTTGCTGTACAATGTCGTTTTTAAATTTTTATAATAATAATTACCGACCAAGTTATAAGAGAAAAACCACAAAATGAGACAATCGTTCTATTGACCGCCATTTTGAATAAAAAAATTTGAAATTTGTTTTTTCTATTGGGGTTCACGTGTACTATCTTATAGCCAAGTAAAAATGAATTTGGCCTAAATTTGCAAATATGCGCCTAAAATAACCACCTTATTTTTGGACACCCTGTATAAATTTCTTATAAAAGCTTAGTTTGCCGATGAAATAGTTTTAAAGTGGGTAAAATCAAGTTTCATCAAAATCGGTTCAGTAGCTTTTGTTCCAGGGTAGGATATTTTGGTTCAAAAAATCTAAAAATTTTTTTTGCATTTTTGGAATCAGGGGGGCTCAAAACGTCAAAAAATGCAAAAAAAATTATTATTTTTTGTCTCGATTATAACAACTTTTTCTTGGATTGGAAAAAGTTAAAATTCAATTTTTTACGTAGTTATAACGTCTTTATTGTAAACAAGGGTAGAGAATGTCTTCATAGCTAGTTTAGGGTTGATGATACGACAAAATCTTATTAATGTAATTTATTTATGACTACAGTATCTAAAACTTCTAATAAAAATGATTGTAACCCTACTAATGGTTCTCACATAATTTTGAGTCAAACTGTGCACTTTTTAGGTAAACGTATGTGGAGAATAGCGTCATAACTAGTTTAGGGTTGATGATATGAAAATAGTTGTAGGGGTAATTTTTTTATTAATACAGTACCTATAACTTCTATTGGCGGAATTTATCAATGGTATGAACGATTCTCCCTATATTTGGACTCAAACCGCATTTTTTGCACTAAACGAGCTCATTTTCTTCAACTTCGAAAGCGTCTGCGGCCATACAGCTACACTTAATTTCCAAAACAAAAATGTTAAGGCTCGTTCTGCAGTTATAATTGTAAAATCTTCTCATCTCAGCCTGAGACGCTTTAATGATTTTTAGAACGGATTCTAAAATGTGGGTACTAATGTTTCAGCCACATTCACATAAGCTTTTCTCCACATGGTATTCCTTGTTATTCCTATCCAGTCCAGTTAGTGCCATTTTTACAGGCATTTTAAATTCAATAATAATTAAAAAGTGTGCAAAAATTCAGCCCTCTCGAAATTCTTTCTATAATAGATAATACTTAGTTCCCATTTTGAGCTGAATAATTTTGGCTAGTTAAAACAAAAACCGTTTTAATTTAAACAAATTTCATGTTCAACTTACTGACATTACTCATTAAGTCATTATATTCGGTAACTTTCTAGAACCTTTAATTTGTTTTCTATATACTAGAATATTAGCTTACTTTTTCTCATGAAATTCAATTGAAACCCCCTTTGAACTGTTACTTTTAGAATAATAAGAGCAGATGTTTTTGGTGCTTTTTTTTTTTAATTAAATTCTATATAGGGGACATAACAATGATATCTCTGCATTTAAGCAGCTGGTACTCGTACGTATCCTGTTAATAAAATGTTAATTGTGAACGTGTGGGTTTTTTGATATTTTTAAAAAATAAATATAAAACAAAAAAAATGCCTAAAAAATCTGTAGATCAAATTTGAATAGGACTAAATTGGCATCTATTAAAATCAACTTTTGAATCCTCCAAATAAAGTTTTTCTTGCAGTTGAAAAAAAATTAAGTAAACAAACTTTGTTTTAAATTTTAATATCCCTATAAGGACCTCCATCAATCCTAAATACATTTTTTTCATTGCAACATATTGTTAAATTCTCTTATTCACCAGACTAAAATTTAAAATATTGACAACGTCATAGAATTTTCCAGACGTTTTTCAAACATCAATAATTTCCACGTTAGCACCGTCTACGTATCTTTTTTAGTTAGTTGAAAAAGGAACGACACTTATTGCGTGTAAAAAATATTTACGATGATTCATGCGCGCTCTTCTGGAATATTCTAGAAATGGGTGGTAGGGAAAAACATATAAAAGGGGATTTCGCCTTGGACGTGTTCATTTTGTGTTACATCGTACGTACGATTAGTGTTTTTGTGCATCGAATTGAAGAAAGAAGAGTATCCATTGGGGGTGAAATTAAATAGGATTTGTATAATTTTTAAATCGATTTAATTCCATTTCATATCAATATTCTAAAAAAATTTTAATCTTAGTAGAAAAGCGATGCTTTTTCTTTATAATTATTGTTATAATTTTATTTTTATCTTGTTGCGAATGTTGAAATAACGAAGTTTTGTGTGAATGTTTATAAAATCTGCTCGAAGCACGCCGTCTATTATAACTAATCCTTTAATCCTCTAAAATTTGGTCCCAAATTTTGGTGTGAAATTGTTGATTAATTTACAGAAAATTGCACCATATGCTGTAATGAGATGCGTCATGTGAGGCTCCAATAATGTATTCACAAAATGGCCGTTCAGCTAGGGTGCGGTCGACAGCCATCTTGTCACGTAATCAGTTCCTATTATCGTGAATATTCTAAACGGAATTATTGAGGCGTCCGATTAATTTGTTTAAAAGTTAAAAAGAGGTTTGAAATATAGTTTTTCAATTTTAGGCAAACTCAATATTTAATTATAGAAATTCGGTGTACCCTATTGGGTGCACCTTGACAATAATTCATAATTCATTCCAACTTTGTAGAATAATTCGACGTTTGTGAGATGTACGTGGATGTAGAAAAAAATATGAGCTGGCAAGTGATTATTTAGTTAACAGGACGAGGACATTCTCGGGCTCTTGTGAGATATTTATAGCTTCCCATACGGGGCCCCTCGTCTAAGTTCACACTAAATGTTGTTGTTTTCATGGACTTCTTCTGATATTATATGGTGCTTATTCTAAATAATTCGTAAAAAACATTTATTATATGAATTTGTTCGTTAATTTGTATTGTTATCTACTTATTGGTCTTAGAGACTACTACTTATTTAATTTCTATTTCAGTATACATTTTTCTAGAAAAAGAGGTACCTCTTAGTTTCATAAAAAAACATTTTTTTCAAATATGGCGTTTGTAAAAAAGAATTAAAATTGAAGTAAATAAAAATAATTAGAATTTATCTCTATTTAAAGATATTGGGTTCTTTCGTTTTTTAATTAATTTTCCTGATTCATTGTCTGAAAAATTAAATTTTTATGCACAAAAGCAAAAATATAACGATTAAAAATGAGAAATGAGTGATAAAATTAATTGCTCAGTAAATGAAAACAGGAACATTTGTTATACCTTAACTCCATTTTGATTTAGATGAAAAAAAAATTAATAATACTAGTGCCGATTTAATTTAGAGAAGCCCGAAGATTAGTTTAAGTTTTATGGAAATTTACAGTAAGTACAATCGTAATTTAAGATTTTAAGCTAGGTTTTATTAGTATCTACTAAACAAGAAAGCGCTAATAGGTTTAGATGGTTCTAAAAAATATAAATTTAGAAAAATAAACGTTTATTGCCACACGCTTAAAATATGAAAGTTGCGAAAAGTAGCTGGAGTAAAATTATATAATAGTAAGAGGTTTAGAAAGGTATTGCACAATTAATAGAAAATATTATTGGAAATTAATTATTATAGAAATAAAACTTAGAAGTGTTCGAAAATTTTAATTAAGAAATTGGAGCTCCAAACAAAACCAGGTTGTACGTTTATTATAATTTTTGGTTTAATATGTTAAAATTATGATTTTGTTTATGGTATTATATTTATATATTATATAAATATTGTGTAAGCTACGTTTAGGGGGTCATGAACTTAGTATGACTGACTTTTGTTTTTCATATACGTCTCGATGTGCTTTAAGTTGTATGATTTTTTTTACTTTTTACAATTTCTTTACATATTTTAAAACTAATAGGTGTACTTTCTGGCATGGTCTAATTTATATTTATTGAAAATTCTAAAAGTAAACAATATTAAAAACAAGAAATGAAAATACTAGTGACCTAAGGTGAATATAAAAAAATATATAAATTAATTGATTAAAAAATACGTTTTTTCAAATTATTGATATAAAAATAAACACAAATGGGTATATTATTTTATTATTATTTACAAGTATGTATTTAAGAGTAGGTAATAAAAAATATAGAAAATAATCGACAAACAAAAGATAAAAGAATCTCACAACACAGTACTTTTTCCTTGAACAGTAAAATTACAAATAAATTTACAAAAATGTCGCCAAAGCCGTGTGGCTAAAATTTAGAAAAATTACGTTTGATAAGACAAAACTACTTTAGAACTACTTTAGGGGTATAAATCTAGAGTCAAAACAAATAAAATTATGAAAAAATCGAAAAACTACAAATAAGGTTAGACAAAACAAAATTAAGAAAATCTTGAAGTATAAATCTAGAGTAGAAAATTTAAAATGATGAAAAAAACAAAAAATTACAAATAAGGTTAGAAAAAGTAAAATTTATAAGAATCTTGAACTACTTTAGGGGTATAAATTACAATCAAAACTTGAAAATGACGAGTAAAACTAAAACCTTTACAAATAATGATAATCTTGAACTAAAAATTTTAGGGGTAGAAATTTACAATCAAAATTTTAAAATGAAAACTACTTTAGGGGTAGAAATTTACAGTTAAAAATTTTAAAAGGATGAAAATACGAAAAATTATGCTAAGATAAGACAAAAAGTATGAAAATCTTGAACTACTTAGGGGTACAAATCTACAATATAAAACTTTAAAATGGTGAAAAAACAAAAACTTACAAATAATGAAAAACTTGAACTATTTTAGGGGTAGAAACCTCACAGATAATGAAAATGTAGAACTACTTTAGGGGTAGAAACTTACAGTACAAAATTTTAAATATGTAAATACAAAAAATTACAAATATGATCTGATAAGGCAAAATTGAGGAAAATTTATTTTGCGGGTAGAAATTTACAATCGAAAATTTTAAAATGTTGAAAAAATCTAAAACTCACAGTTAATGTAAATCGGAACTACTTTAGAGTTAAAAATTTTAAATAAATGATAAAGCAAAAAATACAAATAGGATTAGAAAGCCAAAGTGTATGAATATTTATTTTAAGTCAACAAGCGAAAATTTTAAATTGATGAGAAAAACTAAATCTTACAAATAATGAAAAAATTGAACTACATACTTCAGGGGTAGAAATTTTGCAGTCAAAAATTTTAAACAGACGAGAAAAACGAAAAATTACAAATAAGGTTACTTAAGACAAGAGGTATGAAGATCTTGAACTACTTTAGGGGTACAAACTTCCATTCAAACATTTTTAAATGATGAAATAATATAAAACTTACAGATAATGAAAATCGGAACACTTTAGGAATAGAAACTTGTAGTACTAAATTTTAAATATACGAAAAAAACGAAAATTACAAAAAAGGTTAGATAAGACTAAATTTATGAAAATTTTGAATTTTTTTAGGGCTAGATACAAATTACAATCGAAAATTTTAAAATGATGAAATAATCAAAAACTACAGATAATAAAAATTCGAACTACTTTAGGGGTAGAAATTTACAGTACAAAATTAAATAAAACAAAATTTATTTTAGAGGTAAAAATCTACAAGCGAAAATTTTAAATTGATTAGAAAAACTAAATCTTACAAATAATGAAAATATTAAACTACTTTAAGGGTAGAAATTTTGGAGTACAAAATTTTAAATAAATATTAAAAACGAAAAGTTACAAAAAAGGTTAGATAAGACAAAATTTAAGAAAATTTTGAATTCCTTTATTGGTAGATACAAATTACAATCGAAAATTTACAGTGTTGAAATAATTAAAAACTTACAGATAATGAAAATGAAGGGGTGGAAATTTACAGTACAAAATTTTAAATAGATGATATAAGGTTAGATAAAACGAAATTTATTTTAGGGGTAAAAATCTACAAGCGAAAATTTTAAATTGATGAGAAATACTAAATCTTAAAAATAATTAAAATATTGAACTAATTTAGGGGTAGAAATTTGGAGTACAAAATTTAAAATAAATGATAAAAAAGAAAAATTACAAAAAAAGTTAAATAAGACAAAATTTATGAAGATTTTTTATTCTTTTAGGGGTAGATACATTACAATCGAAAATTTTGAAATTATGAAATAATCAAAAATTTACAGTACAAATTTTTAAATAGATGATAAGGTTAGATAAAACAAAAATTATTTTAGAGGTAAAAATCTACAAGCAAAAATTTTAAATTGAGAAAAACTAAATCTTACAAAAATAATGAAAATATTGAAATACTTTAGGGGTAGAAATTTTAAATAAATGATAAAAACGAAAAAGGTTAAATAAGACGAAATTTATGAAAATTTTAAACTCCTTTAGGGGTAGAAATTGCAATTAAAATATTTCAAATGATCAAATAATCTAAATTCACAGATAATGAAAATCAGAATTACTTTAGGGGTACTTAATTACAACTGAAAATTTTAAAATGATAAGAAAATCTGAAACTTACAGGTAATGAAAATAGGAACTACTTAAGAGGTAGAATTTTACAGTACAAAATTTTAAATAAATGATAAAAACGAAGATTACAAAAAAGGTTAGATAAGACAAAATTTATGAAAATTTTGAATTCTTTTAGGGGTAGAAATTACAATTGAAATATATAAAATGATGAGATAATCTAAATTCACAGATAATGAAAATCGGAATTACTTGAAGGGTAGAAATTAAAAAGCTATAAATAAAAAATAGCGTTCGATATGACAAAATTGAGAAAAATTTATTTTAGGGGTAAAAATCTAAAAGCGAAAATTTTAAATTGATGAGGAAAAACTAAAACAAAAATTAATGAATAATAAACTACTTTAGGGGTATTATAAATCTATAGAAAAAGGTGATTCGCGACCCCTGTACTTGAGACATTTCTAAAATTTATTCAATCGTCTTTTAATACAAAATTTGATAATTCAAAAATGAAAATAGGTATGCAACTCTTAAATAATATGTTAGTAAAAAAATTTAATTTTTTATCAGTGAATCAATAAAAAGGGAGATTCTAAACCCCCTGTAATCGACTACAGTCTGTTTACATTCCAAAAATGAATTCAAATAATTATTCTTTTAGAATCGAATTGCATTCGTGACATTATAGTACAAAATTTTGATACTTCAAAAATAACAATTCACTAATCGTGAAAGAGTAGATTATTCCTTACGTTCTACAAGACACCCCGTGGTAACTAGAAATAATTACTTACTTCAAAAAGGATTAATTATGTTAGTAAAAAAAATTAATAATTCAAAATAATCGATAAAAAATAAAGAAGGGCGATTTGCAACCCCTTATAATTAACTAGAGACATTTCAAAAATTTATTCATATACAAGTAATTATTCCACAACCAACGAATTGCATTCGTGGCATTTATTTATAAAATTATAATTATTTAACATAATTTTAACGTTGTAAATGATAGATTAACTCCATAAGACGCTTTTTGGCAACGCCAAATAATTATTTCTGAAAAGTCGAATTGCGCAATAATATTTTAGTAAAAAAATTAAATTATTCTTAATAATTATCATTATCAGTAACAAACAAAACAGGGTGGCTCTTGAAATTAAATAGAAACAGGGCATTTATATTATTACAAAAAATTAATTAGATCTAATTTTAGCATAGAAATTGCATTGTGGTGCAAAATTTAGATATTTCAAAAATAATAATTTGGCAATCGTAAAAGGGTAGATTATTCTTAACGCCTCTATAAAAGGCACCTTATGGTAACTTGAAATAATTGCTTCGATAAGCATAAACAATGCTCATAATTAATATTTTAGAAGGAAAATTTAATTCAAATTAAAAGAAAAGTCGATTCCAAGAAGGGTAGATATAATAACTTTAATTACTTAATTATTTCGAAAACATTGAATAGCGTCACTAGCTAATAATTATCTAATATTTTTTAGAAACAGGGTAATAATTATTTATTTATTTAATATTTAATTTAAAGCGTTTAGCGCATTATAATTGGTTTAAAAAAATTATTCCCAAACCACGGGAGAGAATTTATATTATTCCAAAAAACATTAATAGTTCGAATATGAAATTATTCCTCAAGCATTGAATGGCATTCTGGTATTTTAAAAATGAAAATATAATTTAAAAGTCGTTTACACAAAATTATTCCACACTCATACGCTCATAGGGCAGATAGTTATTTCGAAAATAGTCTATTATAGTAACAGTTTATAGTTTTCCAAAACTTCAATAATTCATAATTTGTTTAAAAAAATTATTCCAAACCCTCTCGTAACAGAATTATTTCTAGAGTGGTTGAACTGCATTTCTAGCATTTTCGTAAAGTCCTAAAAGGCACTACATTATTTCGAAAATACTCGAGTATAAAATCAGTTTGTTTTCCAAAAATGTATTAGTTAAAAGTATAGTTTCTCATGCGTTTAATTGCATTTTAGTTTTAATAATTCAAAACAACAAACGTTAAAATGTCAAAAAACAAAGATTACTTCATATCCCCGAAATACTAAATCTCCTGGCGACTTCAAAAACTATTAATTCTTAATTATTATTGGTAAAAACTCCTCTGTAATTAACTTAGAGATAGAGACAGCGTTTATAAAATGGTAGATTAATCCACAAAGCCTCAAACGACAGATCATAATAACTTTAAAAAATTATTTCGAAAACAACGAATAATGTCAATATATTATAATAATTACCTAATGTTTTGGTAGAAATTTCAATAATTCGTAATTGGTTCAAAAAAATTATTCCAAACCCTCGCACAGAACAGAATTTATATTCCAAACATTTATTCCTAGTATATAGATATTCATCCAGCGTTCCTAGTATTTAAATACAAAAGTATAATATTTCAAAATATCGTTACAACAGAATTATTCTATAGAATCCTAAAGGGCACTTAATTATTTCGAAAATACTCGATTATAGAAACAGTTTATCGTATTTCAAAAATTTATTAGTTAAAAGTACAGTTTTTCATGCTGCGAATTGCATTTTAATTTTAATAATTCAAAACAACAGACTTAATGTCGAAATAGGAAGATTATTCCGTGTCCCCGAATTTTAAATCTCCTGGCGACTTAAAAAATTATTAATTCTTCATTTATTATTATTGGAAAAAACTCTTCTTCAAACTTAAATATAGAGACAGTGTTTATACAAGAGTAGATTAATCCATACAGCCCCCAAATAGACCCAAAAAGATCATAATAACTTTAAATAATTATTTGGAAACAACGAATAATGTCGATAGCTAATAATTACCTCATGTTTTGGTAGAAACTTCAATAATTCGGAATTGGTTTAAAAAGATTATTCCAAACCCTCTCGAAACAGAATTTATATTCCAAAAATTTATTAATTCAAATAATTATTTCACGAACATTGAACTGCGTTCCTGGTATTTTAATACGAAAGTTTGATATTTCAAAATATCGTTAAAACAAATTTATTCTATACTAAAGGGCACTTAATTATTTCGCAAATACTCCACTGTAGAAACAGTTTATCGCAAACAGTTGAAAGTATAGTTTCTCATGCAGCGAATTGCATTTTAATTTTAATAATTCAAAACAACAGACTTAAAATTTCGAAATAGGAAGATTATTCCGTGTCCCCGAATATTAAATCTCCTGGCGACTTAAAAAATTATTAATTCTTAATTTATTATTATTGGAAAGAACTCTTCTTCAAACTTAAAGATAGAGAGAGTGTTTATACAAGAGTAGATTAATCCATACAGCCCCCAAAACGACAGATCATAATAACTTTAAATAATTATTTCGATACAACGAATAATGTCGATAGCTAATAATTACCTCATGTTTTGGTAGAAACTTCAATAATTCGTAATTGGTTTAAAAAGATTATTCCAAACCCTCTCGATACAGAATTTATATTCCAAAAATTTATTAATTCAAATAATTATTTCACGAACATTGAACTGCGTTCCTGGTATTTTAATACGAAAGTTTGATATTTCAAAATATCGTTAAAACAAATTTATTCTATACTAAAGGGCACTTAATTATTTCGCAAATACTCCACTGTAGAAACAGTTTATCGCAAACAGTTGAAAGTATAGTTTCTCATGCAGCGAATTGCATTTTAATTTTAATAATTCAAAACAACAGACTTAAAATGTCGAAATAGGAAGATTATTCCGTGTCCCCGAATATTAAATCTCCTGGCGACTTAAAAAATTATTAATTCCTAATTTATATTATTGGAAAGAACTCTTCTTCAAACTTAAAGATAGAGAGAGTGTTTATACAAGAGTAGATTAATCCATAAAGCCCCCAAAACGACAGATCATAATAACTTTAAATAATTATTTCCAAACAACGAATAATGCCGATAGCTAATAATTACCTCATGTTTTGGTAGAAACTTCAATAATTCGTAATTGGTTTAAAAAGATTATTCCAAACCCTCTCGATACAGAATTTATATTCCAAAAATTTATTAATTCAAATAATTATTTCACGAACATTGAACTGCGTTCCTGGTATTTTAATACGAAAGTTTGATATTTCAAAATATCGTTAAAACAAATTTATTCTATACTAAAGGGCACTTAATTATTTCGCAAATACTCCACTGTAGAAACAGTTTATCGCAAACAGTTGAAAGTATAGTTTCTCATGCAGCGAATTGCATTTTAATTTTAATAATTCAAAACAACAGACTTAAAATGTCGAAATAGGAAGATTATTCCGTGTCCCCGAATATTAAATCTCCTGGCGACTTAAAAAATTATTAATTCTTAATTTATATTATTGGAAAGAACTCTTCTTCAAACTTAAAGATAGAGAGAGTGTTTATACAAGAGTAGATTAATCCATACAGCCCCCAAAACGACAGATCATAATAACTTTAAATAATTATTTGGAAACAACGAATAATGTCGATAGCTAATAATTACCTCATGTTTTGGTAGAAACTTCAATAATTCGGAATTGGTTTAAAAAGATTATTCCAAACCCTCTCGATACAGAATTTATATTCCAAAAATTTATTAATTCAAATAATTATTTCACGAACATTGAACTGCGTTCCTGGTATTTTAATACGAAAGTTTGATATTTCAAAATATCGTTAAAACAAATTTATTCTATACTAAAGGGCACTTAATTATTTCGCAAATACTCCACTGTAGAAACAGTTTATCGCAAACAGTTGAAAGTATAGTTTCTCATGCAGCGAATTGCATTTTAATTTTAATAATTCAAAACAACAGACTTAAAATGTCGAAATAGGAAGATTATTCCGTGTCCCCGAATATTAAATCTCCTGGCGACTTAAAAAATTATTAATTCTTAATTTATATTATTGGAAAGAACTCTTCTTCAAACTTAAAGATAGAGAGAGTGTTTATACAAGAGTAGATTAATCCATACAGCCCCCAAAACGACAGATCATAATAACTTTAAATAATTATTTCGAAACAACGAATAATGCCGATAGCTAATAATTACCTAATGTTTTGGTAGAAACTTCAATAATTCGTAATTGGTTTAAAAAGATTATTCCAAACCCTCTCGATACAGAATTTATATTCCAAAAATTTATTAATTCAAATAAATGATTTTAAGTGGTATTTTTGTAGAAAATTGAAATAATAATTAGAAAAATATTACTAATGAATTAAAATTATTTTTTTAAATTTTAAAATGTGCACTGGCATAAATATAAATAGGTATGTAATACAATTTCTAAAAAGAAAATTGAAGACCTGGTACAGCACTTAAATTTCCCAATTGCGATTACTCTATTGTCATACGCACAATTAGAATAGATTATCCCGTGATACTCCAATACAAAAATATTTAATTGTGGTTTTCTTGTCAAAAATGTAAACAATTGGTTTGACCAAAATTTAAAGTATTTCCAAACAATATTTCCCACTGGAATTTTTAATGTAAAGTGTACGATCAAAATGGCCCCCAGAGAACAATAACAAAAATGATTTAATTTGTACGTCAATAGCATATACGATTGCTAATCTATATTGAGGGTCACGATTTTATTATAAACATAAAATGTATAAATAAACGAAGTGTACTTACCTTTAATGGCAGAACGGTTACAACAGAGGTACTAATTTTAGTCAAAAGGGGTTTCGAAATAAAAAATTATAAAAACACAGCCACTATTATAGCTGGTCATATTTTTTTAATTAAATTAAGGTATTTTTACGATAAGGTAAATTAAATAATAAATCTTTGACCTAATTTCACAATGCTTTCAGGCGAACATTTTTTTAGAAAATTTTTCATTTGGCTTACAATTGACGTATTGCATGATTGTTTTTATTGGTGTAGTTAATATTGCCTTTTTTGTGGTGTTATTTCTTATTAAATGCAGCAACGGTTTTGCTCAGAGAATGAAATGATTGCTTCGTGCTTACACTGAAACGTAGAGCCCATAGTGGCAATAATTAATGGTATGGATCAAATGACTGGGGTGCTAACCCCATGCATTTATCTAATAAAATAAGTTAGATTAAGTTTATTTTGCTAAAATTGGCAATAAGCCCACCTCCAATAAAAACAGTAACAGTATGGGTATTTTACTTTTACTAATCAAAAGTCGAAAGACTAAATGGTCGCTTGAAAATAGAATAATGTGGTGGCTTCTGTTATTATTTTTACTGGGCATTCTTTAAATACTAAAAATATACTTGTGCTTGCAATGGCAGACTTTTTAATTGATACGGTGGTCTGGACTAGGATTATAAAAAATTTCGATTATAAAACTCTGTAAAATGGAAAAAAAATCAAAAATCTGGCACTGCATTAAACTAGGCTGATTTCTGAATGCCTTGAAATAATGGAAGCAAAACATTTGCAAAAATGAAATATAGAAAGTTGTAGCACATGGTTTTTGTTGTATGGAATTTGTGTGAATTTTTTAATTTTTCAAAATATTTAAATTATCTTATTGTTGAACCCAATTTTGCATGTTGCGTTAATTTCTTATTTTACTAAAAAATTAATTCGAGAACTTGCGAACGGCCTCCTTATATTTTTAGCAACTTTTGACCATAAAATGGTATGACATGTTGAGAACGCACCTTGTTTCTTTTCATATTAGCTTTTGTTTTCAATAAGAAGAATAAATCGTAGCTTTTGTTAACAAAAAAAGGTGATTCAAACAAATAGGGTCGGTCGACGTTTTTTTTACATATTCAATAATTAGGATCAACTTTTTATATGTGTGTATACCTTCTATCAGAAAAAAGAGTACATCTAAGCGAGGTGTGCTTTTAAAATGTTGAACCTTTTGAAAAGTATGGCAAGTGGAGCAAAAAGTAATAAAGGAGGTCGATTTACATTTTTAATTAAATTTAATTTTCATACTTTGGGTGATTTTTATAATATTTTGTTAAAGCACTCTTTAACTGTTTCTTTCAAGGCTATAGTTTTTCGAACGTGTTAGATTGTGGGTTGTACAATTTTATGTTGCATGACTTGAAAAATTTGGCTGTGACTTTTAAATTAATTTGAAACTTGAAAAAGCGGAGTTAATTACAAAAAAATGCTATCAAAACTGCATTTATAATTATTAGTCTTTGGCACAAAAGTAACGCTTACTAGATTTCAATGAAATTCCCAACGAGTTTGAGCTGTAATGGCAATTAAAGCATTAAAATACAAATTAAAGCTAAGTACACTGCAGTAATTACAATTAAAGAACGGTAGTTGTAAATAATGTTTAATGACTAGGTCATGAAATTGTAATATTTTAACTTTTCTATGCACTGCTTTTAATTACCAAAAAAAGGTTAATTAATATTTGTTCACGTTATTATCGTGTTGTGCTTATTAAGCATGTCTTATTGTTATTTGTTGTAGTGGTTTGGAAATGCTTTAATAATATTTTTAATAGTAGATGCTAGAATATACAATGTTTCTATCAACTTCGAATTAGAAATCTAATTTATCCATTAATAAATTTTTAACGGTGGTATTATCTGAAATTTAGTTTAATATTTGAAAAAAATCCTTACCATATGAACTTAATTATACAAATAGAGCAATAACGCTATACTGGCAAAATAATAAAATTATAATTTGGTGTTTGAAGGTCCAAAAACGTTTTCACTAGTTTCCTTTTTCGTTAGATTGTTTTTGTTCTGCATGTTAAATGTTTGCAAGGGCATAGCTATTAAGTAAAAACTAAACAAACATTGTAACACATAAGGTTAGGTTCTTTGGGCTTGCAAAATTTCCAAGTGTCGCCTAGTTGCCAGAATGGTTGAGGGATCGTGAAAGAATTGATATTTGTTTACTATTTTTGTCTGATATTTAATACTCACAAAGTGGATTATCCACATTAAGGTTACTATGATGTTGTTTTTTGTTCTCGGTGATAGTGCCCAGTTAAAGCTTGACAGGGTGTTTTAATTCCCGAACTTTTTTCCGAAATTCACTTGTTTCTGCTTCAAACTAACTTATAGAGATAAGGTAAATAATGGGCTTTTCTGGCAACTGTCTTATTTGAATAATATGATTTTCCATTTTGGGCATTTTGTGATATGATTAGAAAAATTGTGGTAGGAGTTCCTTAATATCTCTCTTTGTCTCTTTCCTAGAATTATAAGAATTACCAAAATGGTACATACTTAGGGGTTGTATAATAATAGGTGTGTAGATTGAACACAAAGAATTTTTTTAGTAACAACGGGACTTACCCAAATAAGTATGAATTTTTTTTTGCTACGCTTATACCAAAGAATATTAAATTAAGCTTTTACTAGAACGGTATTTACGAGTTTTAGAGGTGTAATGTATTTATCTTGAAATTGACCAGGTAGACTCTAAACTTTTAAAATATTAGGAGTGTAATACATCTTCTTGAAATTGAACAAAATTGAACACAAAGAATTTTTTTAGTAACAACGGGAGTTACCCAAATAAATTTGAACTTTTTTCTGTTACGCTTATACCAAAGAATATTAAATTAAATCTTTTACCAGAACGGTGTTCACGAGTTTTAGGGGTGTAATGTATCTTGAAATTGACCGAAAAGGCAATTAGGTAGATTTGATTACGAATTTTTTTATGCAACAGTTTCTATTACCAGATCGGTACTGTAGACGTCTAGACTTTTAAAATATTAGGAGTGTTATACATCTTCTTGAAATTGAACAAAATTGAACACAAAGAATTTTTTTAGTTACAACGGGTCTTACCCAAATAAGTTTGAACTTTTTTCTGCTACGCTTATACCAAAGATTATTAAATTGAATCTTTTACCAGGATGGTGGTCACGAGTTTTACGGGTGTAATGTATCTTGAAATTGACCAAAAAGGCAATTAGGCAGATTTGATTACAAATTTTTTTATGCAACAGTTTCTATTACCAGATCCGTACTCTAGACTTTTAAAATATTAGGAGTGTAATACATGTTCTTGCAATTGAAAAAAATTGAACACAAAGAATTATTTTAGTAACAACCCCGTTACCCAAATAAATTTGAACTTTTTTCTGCTACTCTTATACCAAAGAATATTAAATTGAATCTTTTATCAGGACGGTAGTCACGAGTTTTAGGGGTGTAATGTATCTTGAAATTGACCAAAAAGGCAATTAGGCAGATTTGATTACAAATTTTTTTATGCAACAGTTTCTATTACCAGATCCGTACTCTAGACTTTTAAAATACTAGGAGTGTAATACATGTTCTTGCAATTGAAAAAAATTGAACACAAAGAATTGTTGTAGTAACAACCCCGTTACCCAAATAAATTTGAACTTTTTTCTGCTACTCTTATACCAAAGAATATTAAATTGAATCTTTTACCAGGACGGTAGTCACGAGTTTTAGGGGTGTAATGCATCTTAAAATTGACCAAAAAGGCAATTAGGCAGATTTGATTACAAATTTTTTTATGCAGCAGTTTCTATTACCAGATCCGTACTCTAGACTTTTAAAATATTAGGAGTGTAATACATGTTCTTGCAATTGAAAAAAATTGAACACAAAGAATTGTTGTAGTAACAACCCCGTTACCCAAATAAATTTGAACTTTTTTCTGCTACTCTTATACCAAAGAATATTAAATTGAATCTTTTACCAGGACGGTAGTCACGAGTTTTAGGGGTGTAATGCATCTTGAAATTGACCAAAAAGGCAATTAGGCAGATTTGATTACAAATTTTTTTATGCAGCAGTTTCTATTACCAGATCCGTACTCTAGACTTTTAAAATATTAGGAGTGTAATACATGTTCTTGCAATTGAAAAAAATTGAACACAAAGAATTGTTTTAGTAACAACCCCGTTACCCAAATAAATTTGAACTTTTTTCTGCTACTCTTATACCAAAGAATATTAAATTGAATCTTTTACCAGGACGGTAGTCACGAGTTTTAGGGGTGTAATGCATCTTGAAATTGACCAAAAAGGCAATTAGGCAGATTTGATTACAAATTTTTTTATGCAACAGTTTCTATTACCAGATCGGTACTCTAGACTTTTAAAATATTAGGAGTGTAATACATCTTCTTGAAATTGAACAAAATTAAACACAAAGAATTTTTTTAGAAACAACGGGAGTTACCCAAATAACTTTGAACTTTTTTCTGCTACTCTTATACCAAAGAATATTGAATTGAATCTTTTACCAGAACGGTATTCACGAGTTTTAGGGGTGTAATGTATCTTGAAATTGACCAAAAAGGCAATTAGGTAGATTTGGTTACGAATTTTTTTATGCAACAGTTTCTATTACCAGATCGGTACTCTAGACTTTTAAAATATGAGGAGGGTAATACATCTTCTTGAAATTGAACAAAATTGAACACAAAGAATTTTTTTAGTAACAACGGGAGTTACCCAAATAAGTTTGAACTTTTTCCTGCTACGCTGATACCAAAGAATATTAAATTGAATCTTTTACCAGAACGGTATTCACGAGTTTTAGGGGTGTAATGTATCTTGAAATTGACCAAAAAGGCAATTAGGTAGATTTTATTACGAATTTTTTTATGTAACAGTTTCTATTACCAGATCGGTACTCTAGACTTTTAAAATATGAGGAGTGTAATACATCTTCTTGAAATTGAACAAAATTGAACACAAAGAATTTTTTTAGTAACAACGGGAGTTACCCAAATAAGTTTGAACTTTTTCCTGCTACGCTGATACCAAAGAATATTAAATTGAATTTTTTACCAGAACGGTATTCACGAGTTTTAGGGGTGTAATGTATCTTGAAATTGACCAAAAAGGCAATTAGGTAGATTTTATTACGAATTTTTTTATGCAACAGTTTCTATTACCAGATCGGTACTCTAGACTTTTAAAATATTAGGAGTGTAATACATCTTCTTGAAATTGAACAAAATTAAACAAATATAATTTTTTTAGTAAAACGGGAGTTTCCCAAATAAGGTTGAACTTTTTTCTGCTACGCTTATACCAAAGAATATTAAATTGAATCTTTTACCAGGACGGTATTCACGAGTTTTAGGGGTGTAATGTATCTTGAAATTGGCCAAAATGGCAATTAGGTAAATTTTATTACGATAATTAATGCAATTTTTGTTATTACCAGAATGATACCTGCCCAAGAGTATTAAAATGTTAGGGGTGTAACTCAACTTCTTGAAATTGAACAAAATTAAACAAAACGAATTTTTTTATTAACTATGGGGCTTGCCCAAGAACAAGTTTGAATATTTTTCCTAGTACTACAAAAAAACGCTTAATACAAAGAATTGAATTGTATCTTTTACCAGAACGGTATTAACGAGTTTTAGGGATGTAATGTATCTTGAAATTGACCAAAAATAAGGTAGATTTTATCACAAATTTTTTTACGCAATTATTATTTCTATTACCAGAACTGTGCTCGAAAGAGTTTTAACATAGTAATTCATCTTGAAATTGAAGAAAATTAAATACACCCAACTTCTTTAGTAACTGTGGGACCTGCCCACGAATAAATTCGAATCTTTTTCCTAGTACGCTTATAACTGAGAATACCAAGAGCCACGAGCTTTAAGATATTAGGGATGGTATCCATCGCAAAATTGAACATAACTACAGTGAAAATAAAAAATATTAAGACAAGTATGTTGGTACATTTCAACACAAAATTTTTATATAAAAATGGGGTTCGACAAAGAATAATTTTTAGTCGTTTTCGTAGTACCTACGTTTGTAACTGACATTACCCAAGAGCCACGAGCATTAAAATTATAGGGATGTGATCCATTGCGAAATTGAATAAAACTACAGTGAAATTAAAATGTCCATGGTAAATTAAAAAATATGCAAGACAAGCACATTGGTAGATTCCACCACAAAATTTTTGTATGCGAATGGGGTTCGCCAGAGAATAATTTTTAATCGTTTTCGTCGTTCTCGTAGTACGTTTGTAACTGATAATACCCAAGAGCCAGGAGCTTAATAATATTAGAGATTTGATTCTTCGCGAAATTGAATAAAACTACATTGAAAATGGTAAATATGTAAGACAAGTACATTGGTAGATTTCAACACAAAATCATTATAGGAAAATGGGGTTCACCAAAGATTAATTATTAATCGTTTTCGTACAGTACGTTTATAACTGAGAAAACGCAAGAGCTACGAGCTTAATAATATTAGGGATGTGATCCATCGCAAACTTGAATAAAACTACAGTGAAATTAAAATGTCCATGGTAAATAAAAAAATATGCAAGACAAGCACATCGGTAGATTCCACCACAAAATTTTTGTATGCGAATGGGGTTCGCCAGAGAATAATTTTTAATCGTTTTCGTTGTTCTCGTAGTACGTTTGTAACTGAGAATACCCAAGAGCCAGGAGCTTAATAATATTAGAGATTTGATTCTTCGCGAAATTGAATAAAACTACATTGAAAATGGTAAATATGTAAGACAAGTACATTGGTAGATTTCAACACAAAATCATTATAGGAAAATGGGGTTCGCCAAAGATTAATTTTTAATCGTTTTTGTAGTACGTTTGTAACTGAGATTACCCAAGAGCCACGAGCTTTAAAATTATATGGATGTGATGCATCATGAAATTGAATGGTAAATTATTAAAAAACATGTAAGACAAGCACATTGGTAGATTTCAACACAAAATCTTTATATGCGAATATAGGGTTTGCCAAAGAATAATTTTTAATCGTTTTCATCGTTCTCGTAGTACGTTTATAACTGAGAATACCCAAGAGCTACGAGATTAATAATATTAGGAATGTGATCCATCGCGAACTTGAATAAAACTACAGTTAAATTAAAATGTCCATAGTAAATTACAAAAATATATAAGACAAGTACATTGGTAAATTTCAACACAAAATCATTATAGGACAATGGGGTTCGCCAAAGATTAATTTTTAATCGTTTTCGTATAGTACGTTTATAACTGAGAATACCCAAGAGCCACGAAATTGATAATATTAGGAATGTGATCCATCGCAAAATTGAACAAAACTACAGTGAAATTAAAATGTCTATGGTAAATTTTATAAAAATGTGAAAGACAAGTATATTGGTAGATTTGTACACAAAATTTTAACATGAAAATGGGGTTTGACAAAGAATAATTTTTAGTCGTTTTCGTAGTACGTTTATAACTCAAAATACCCAAGAAGAGCCACGAGCTTTAAAATATTAGGGATGTGATCCATCAAGAAATTGAAAAAAGCTGCAGTGAAATTAAAGTGTAAATGGTAAATTTAAAAAATTTGTAAGACAAGTACAGTGATAGATTTCGACACATTTTTATATGAAAATGGGGTTTGCCAAAAGATAATTTTTAATCGTTTTCGTAGTATGTTTATAACTGAAAATACCCTAGAGCTACGAGCTTATTAATTTAGGGATTTGATCCATGGTGAAACTGAATAAAACTACAGTGTAATTAAAATGGCAATGGTAAATTTAAACAATATGTAAGACAAGTACATTGGTAGATTTGAACACAAAATTTTTTACATGAAAATGGGGTTCGCCAAAGAATAAGGTTTAATCGTTTTCGTAGTACGTTTGTAACTGAGAATACCCAAGAGCCAGGAGCTTTAATATATTAGGGATTTGATCCATCGTGAAATTGAATAAAACTACAGTGTAATTAAAATGGCAATGGTAAATTTAAACAATATGTAAGACAAGTACATTGATAGATTTGAACACAAAATTTTTTACATGAAAATGGGGTTCACCAAAGAATAATTTTTAATCGTTTTCATCGTTTTCGTAGTACGTTTGTAACTGAGAATACCCAAGAGCCAGGAGCTTTAAAATATTAGGGATATGATCAATCGTGAATAAAACTACAGTGAAATTAAGATTTTAATGGTAAATTAGAAAAATATTTAAAACAAGTACAATGACAAAATAATAGGGGTGTAATTTATGTAGAAATAAAATAAATAAATAGAAACAAAAAAGGGAAACAGTAAATAGGTACTTATATTTTTGATACGACGAATATGTTTAGGGTTGGGTATATTAATTAATAAGAATATAATAATAATTTGAACAAGAGGTTAAAATCTTAAAATTGAAGAAACCTAGCACGAAATTTAAATTGTAGAAAAATGATGTTAGCATCGGGCTTCAAACAAATGAAAAAGAAATGTAATTATGAGATTAAGGTACAATAAACGTAAACGTAGAATTTTATATGGAATATATTACTAAATTGATAATTATATCATGAAGAGGTGTTTAAAAAATTTACTGAATTACATAAAATCAAAAATCGTTATCACAAGGTGTAAATAATATAAGGTATAACAATTGTTTTAGGGTAGTTTTTGTTGTTCTGCATGCTATGTGTTTGCAAGAAACTGATATAAATCAAACCTCATAGTGTAATGAGGGAGGTATTTTTTAATTTTTGCAAAATGTTTTTGAATATAAAATTTTGTATTAAGTATTACCTAACGTACGTGCGTTCTAACACCACAAGTGCCTTTGTATGTTTTAAGATAAATATTTTTAGATTTAATCCAAAATTTTATTCCTTATTTTAATTACAATTTTTATTATCTTTAACATTTTTTAACTTTTTTATTACATAAGCACGTAGATTTTTGTACAATTAAATTTGATGTTAAATTTCCAATTTTTTTAAATAGCACCAAATTCTTAAATTGCTAATTTTGACTTAATACTAATTAAGCTTTATTACGAATAAACTGGGTAATTAGAGCTAGCTGTTTATATTATTGCAACGCTTTTTATTCCAAGGTAACACTCTGTGGGCATGAAGTTTATTCACGTTTTAGAAAATTATTTAAAGAATGTAACGCTTTTAATGTGTACGGTACGATAATAGACAAATTTACGGTTGTAAAGCTTTGAATGTGTACGATAATAGAAGAATTTACGGTTGTAAAAATCAAAAAAATTATAATTAAAAGATGAATGCATGTTTACATGTTTGTTATACCAAAAAGGCCATTTAAAAGCACTTAACGCTTTTCTAAGAGGTACTGGTAAATAGTTACCATTAATTTTTGCTTGTTAAGTATAAGTACCTTCTATCACTAAAACACACTTTTAATAAGTGAGCATGGGAAACTTCATTAATTGTTTTTCAACAATACCTTTTGAAAGCTTCTTCACATTTAACTAATTTTTCAATTTTTTCTTAGTTTTCAGTTCGCTTTGACATAAAAATGGTATAATTTTAAAAGAGCAAATTATTTTGAAATTTTTGTTGACAAATGATAAAATTATAAAAAGGAAAAAATCGTAGCTTTTTGTGGAAAGTCATTTATTAGGACGCGATAGTTTTAAGTCAGAATAATAAACAAAATCAAATTATTAGGAACAACTGAAATACAAAACATTAAGAAGAAAAATGTAGATATTTTTTGTATAATTTGCTTTTATAAAATTGAACTTTTTTGAAAAATATGTATAGTTAGCTGAGAACTTTTTTTTAACAGTTTTCAAATTTTAATATCTTTTCGTTTGTTTTCAATTGCATGCGAGTAGAAATACACTTTTATCTTCATACTTTTATTCAATAGGTGTGTAAATATGAAGCTTTCTGTGTTAATGCTAGGATTGTGGTTTAAATTTCGTAGTTAATACCTGAAAATGGCTTTAGAAAATTTATAGCTATGGGATAATTAATTTTGCCCGCAGATCGGTTTTTGGGTACAATGGTTTATTTTGATATGTTGAATGATCCCTTTTGAATTAAAAAATATATTGTTGAGTATGCTGAAAAAATGTTTTAATGAGTAACAAAGATGTAATCATGTTTATGCAACTAAACATCTACTAAATTAGGTCATAATATGGTATCTTGGTAGTTTGAAATTGATATAGTTGAGGTTAAGGCGAAGATACGCCATTTGAATAATAATATAATTTTGATAATTTGTTATAAATTTCATGAATATGTTCCACTGTATAAGACACTAAATTTAGAAAAACAAATACATAAAAATATGTATTACTAATTTATTATGAGGTAAAGAAATGAAATTTTCTAGGTGGATATTTTTGAAAAAAGTTATAAAAACCAAAATAGTAAAATAATACTTCTTTAAGATGTTGAGTAAATTTGCAAAATAAAATTTTGTATTCAAATTCAAAAGAAAGCAGAACAAAAAATAATAATGATTCAACATAATATTTAAGATTTTCAAATCGTAACTTCCCAAACAGCAATAGAGTATCAATAAATTGATATATTTTTCTAAAACAATGAGAAAATAAAGTATGTACTGAACTACAAAAGTTAATAACTAATTAAAATGGTAAAAATTTGTACCTAATAATATATTTTAAAATAGACTAATGATTAAATACAATTTTGGTAAACTCACTGGTATTATAAAAATTATTTTTAATAAAAAAATTCATATAAGTCTTTCTAATAAAAATAATTTGGACTACGAGTTGAATAAAAGGTAAAAAATATTTTTCCAAACAATGATCCGCCAAAGTAGTGAACAGTCTGATACAAAAACGGTAGAAAAGAAAAATGTTTTTTGTTTCAAAGGGTATAAAATGAGAATGTAGAAATATTGAATACTCGAACTAAAATAATGAATATAAAACACGACAAATAAATGTTTGGTAGGTTACGAAATGAAAAAATAAAACATCCTTGGAGGTTAGAAATGAAAATTGTGTGATACAGGAATAAAACCTTAAGAAGGTTATTTGAGAATCGTAAACAAATTAAAACTTGATAATGGGTAGACAAACGCATAGATAAAAGGTACATATACTTTGCATTTGATTCATTTGGTTATTTTTCTTTATTTTTTATGTTTACTCCTTAATGGCCTTGCGGTACTACTTTTAGATAATATTAATTTTAGAAATTAAAAACAACTTCTAGTCTGTTTAGAATGTACAAATTTACACTTCATTAAAATATGAAAGTGGGCCAATAATAATCAGGATATCTGTTAAAACCATTTAATTTGCAATAGCCTTGGAATAGGAAGTTTGATAATAAAATATGATCACAAAACATGACATAACTAATCATCAAGGTATGGTAAAAAAATATTGATTAGGAATAGTGTTCTTGAAGCAACGAAATTTGATAGTAAAATAATTAGGTACATATTCATCATTAAATATGAAATAACTAAATATAGTTTACAAAATGTGAAAGAAACGAAAATGGGTTAGATATTTAGAATACGATATAGAAAAAGAAAGTAAAATAGAACCAAAAATGTTAAAATTATAAAAATGAAAAATTATATAAAAAGAAAAATTATAAGAACAATATTAGCTAACTGCAGAAATGGTATAAATAAATAAGAAAACAAAAAAAAGAAAATAAAATAAATAAACAAATTGCAATGTAGAATAAAAAAATTGAAAGTTTTGTCACAAACCTCTTAAAATGAGGGCAACTATAATTTCGGTGTGTTACAAGAAAATGAAAATAATTAATACTAAAGGTCAAATTACAATAATTTGTAGGTAAAATACCCATAAAGTGTCCACTAGAAAAACTAAATTGATTTGCTTAATAAAATAATTTACAATTTAAAGGTTAATTAATAAAATATGATAATCAGAGAATGGAATATTTCGATCAGTCAACTTAAAAATTTGAACTAATTACTAGTAATTATAAATTATATACCCTCAAAAAAATTTTTATTTATGATAATTAAATTCTTATTGAAATTTAAATTTATTAAAATATAATTTAAGGGTTAACGGTAAATTTTGAAGAAATATTTAAAATTACTATAAATTGCCCAATAATATAAGAAAACAGTACATAAAGAATGAGGTATACAGATAATACATGAAGAGAAAATGATATTAAAGAGAAATAAAAATCAGCAAAAGTTAGAAAAGAAAGTAAAACATCAAGTAGAAATTAAATCAAAGTAAAATCATGATACAAGAAAGTAGATTAAACTTATTAAAAATTAATTATACGATTGTGGAGAAATATAAAAAAGAACTACATGCAATTTAAGAATATATCAACCAATAAATGTGTCAATTACATCAAGAATGATTTATTCGAGAATTTTTTTAAATTATTAAAGAATAAGAAAATTAAGTAAAAAATACATTTCAGAATAGATTTTGAACGTTTCAACATAAAAAAGAAAAATGCTTCGTAGCTAATTATATTAGTTATTATATTTCGATGCTCAAATAAAACTGCAGCGATAGAAGAAATCACGTAAACCCTTATAGTAAATAAAACAAATAATAAAGAATTGAAAATTAAATTATTAGAGAATTAAAACTTTTTTTTAAATGATTGATTACTTAAAAGATTTTATTATATTTTATAATTTTCTTTCTTGCTCTTGTAAAAATTTCTACAAAATTAAGTTTTTGAAAAATTATTCTTATATTTTATACTTCTAATTATAAATTTATAAAAATATTATAATCAACAAATCGCACACATTGCAACACTTCAGCAATTCTTTTTATATGAATTAATGTGGGGAGGGGGGCACACAAGATATGAGTTTATCAATTATCAACAATTTTTCTTATGGAATATCCTTTGGAAAGTATTTTAATTACAGAAGACATCTCTTGGGGTTTGTTCATCTTTGATCGCTCGTTATGGTTTTGCTTCGGAGAGAAGAGTGACTTTGTAATCAAAATATTTTTTTTAATTATTGCTATCTACAAATTAATTACAAAATCTTAAGTTTGTTTATTAAAATATTAAATTTTATTTTAAACGCGAATAGTTCAAAATTCTTGAAACAATTCCAACAACTTGAAGGAAATTGAAGAATTTATAGGAATCAAAAATTGAGAAAAGCCGAATATTCAACAGCAAAATTGTTAGAAAATTGAAAATGACTACGAACAAAAAAAAATCGAAAGAAAACAACGTAACTGAGACGAGAAAATCAATTTGAAATAAAATTTTATGTTTAGAAGAAAATTTTCAGTATTAATTTCAAAATTTAATTTATACACTAATTTTATAATTTACTTGAAATTTCATCTTTTAATTTGACGAAGACTTCAATCATCTTCAGCAGAATTTTAAGAAGAATCTTTAAAATTATTGAATTGAACATCTTTTTCGAAAAACCCAGAATTCAAATTCAATTAGCTTAGGTTTTATGGGGTTTATTTTTTTTTCAGAATTGCTGACTTGTTCTCTACTTGATACTAAGTTTTTATAATTTTTGAAATTTGAGAAAAAATAATATCAATGATAATCTATGATTTTACAACATTTCTATATTAATTCCGAGCATAATTATCTTTCTTTTATGAATTACATGAATTTTCTTTAGTTCTTTGATTAATCTTGAATGTAAAAATGAGAAACGAAAATTACGAACTTTTTCTAGAGCAAGATTTAGAAGTAATTATTAAGTATCTCTACTATGACCTACCAAAAAATTTAAGCTTCTTGAAACCGAAGAAAAAAGGAAATTGTACGAACAATAATTCAGGATAAAAATTAAAAAAAAACAGAAAGAAATTTTTAGCGAAAGTTTGGGTAAAATTATTAATTAATGTAAAACAGAAATCAATTAACGAATCCAAAATGAAAGTAATTGGTGACAAAGTGGCCCCACTCCATACAAAAAAGAATTCGTAGCTGATAAAAATTGTCACCAAAATACCATCAACCGGAGTGGGGTCCGGGGTTAAAGTTGCATTAATTTAATAATAGATTTCGATTTATTATTAAAGCGACTAGGGACAAGTGTAGCGTAATACATGCCAAAAGGCGTTTTAGCTTCTCCTTGTCCAAGACCGTCCGTGCGTGGTAAATAACCACGGCCTTCACGAGGTAGCCCTGATTTTGCAAAACACGGCGGATCTAGAGGAGAAAACCTCGAAAAAAATCATTTTCATTCTAGCATGAATATTGATGTACTTTTTTTTTCATTTAATAAACGATTTATTCAATACTTTTATTTTGTTTATTTCGAAAATTTTTAAGTGTGTTCATGAGTTAGCTATTACAACAAAATATGATTGTTCCAAAGAATGGCGTTAGAAATGTTTATAATGTGACCACTCAGAAAGTAGAGAAATAATTAAATAAATAAAGCCTAAATACAGTCACAAACGTATAAACAATTAAACAGTCCTAAGCTTTCTCAATTCAATCCTATTTTGTTATTAGCTTGGGATTTGAAAACAAAGCATTCTCTTTTTGCACTTTTGGAATCTTTTTTTATTATTTTTAACTAAAGCCTAAAACATCAATAAATTAACAATTAAAGAAATTAAACAAAAATCCCCAGAACTGCTAATATTGTAATTCAGTGATAAATAATTCGTCTATTTCAGTACTATACCGGGTGCCAACCTGCAAAGCGGAACAGAGGGAAAATAACATTGAAAATTACTTCTAGTTGAGTCCAAATAAAGTGGCGTATGAGTCATCGCTATGTAAGCTAAGAAAACGTGATTATTATAGCAGTTTAGGAAATTTTGTCAGTAAAAATTCGCGCTGAAATTCCGCAGCTCCACCACACGGAGAAATATTGAACTAGTCTTGCATTAAGATTAAAAATACATTTGCTATGGACTTATCTTTACACTGTAAGGAGGTAAATCATGCGCCACTTTATTTGGACTCAACTTTATTTTTAGTTTGCTACTCGCCAGGTAAAACTGTAAGGGCCGTGACTTTTTAATTTCAAAAGTAATTTAAATATCCACAATTTGAAAAATATGAATAGTCATTACTCATGTATAATTTGTCTTTTATTTATACTGGCTAGATTAATATTTTTGACTGTTGAGGACAGTAAACAAAATTATTGGAATGAGACATGTCATTTGTATGTTTCAAACTGCAAATATTTAAATTACTTTTCCATAATAATTCAAAAAGCTATTAACTGACAACTGTTTAGTGTTTACAGATGCAGAAAATAATTCTCTTTTGATAAGTATTACTATCGTCCTTCTAGTTTTATCTGGCGAGCAGCAAACTTCAAATAAGTGATTTCTCCATGTTCCGTTTTGAAAGTTGACACCCGGTAGCTATTGAACTGGTAATTGACCATTAACTCCAGTAGATGTGGACAAAAAAATTACTTGTTGTATCAACTCTTTTTAATTAATAGGTACATGCTTTGAAATTGAAATGTTACATTTTACCACCGTGTGTTCATTAAATTTTGCTTGTATAATGAGTGTTTTTTAATTTCCTGGTTAAGAATGTTTTTAAATGGGCATGCAACTTGAGTTTTCAATAGTAAAATTATTTTCACTTTATTTAATGCATAATTCCTGAGAGATAAAAAAGAACAAATGTTTACTTCTACTTTGAACGCAGTCTAGAGAAGAAAGTACCACTCATTGAATGAAGGAAATTGAAAAACAGTGAAGAAAATTATGCTTTCTACCTTCAGTTTATGTTTAGAGCTTTAAAATGTTCTTATTCTTCACTTGCACAAGTAACTTTTTTATTCTTTACTTACCTTTCAACTTTAAATTCGGACTAAACTCTCTGTTGCTTTGCCCACTTTCCTTCCAATTTTAGAGAAAATGTAAAAAATATCTATTTAAATTTAATATGATTCCATGAAAAATTAAATGGTTTTTGCATGATTGTAAGATAACGTAATTTTCGGTGCAATGCTGGTTGCCTATGACATAGGCGTAATTTAAATAATGAAATTATTATTTTTCATAATAAAAATTTTTTAGTAACTTGATTTACTTCTTTCAATACCTTGCTTTAAGATGTTGAGCCGGGCCTCAAAGGCCCAGTAAAAACAAAATTTTTTATATTACAAAGAAAAATTTTATTTATAAACAACTTTGTTGAATACAAACAAGACACATTTTATTACTTCACTTTTATTGTTGGGCTTCCTAAGCAATGTATAAAAGCACTTTGCATAGGTAAGTTAGTTAATTAAGAGCTACAGTGTTTTAAATTAGCAAAGTACGATACAATTACATGTCTAAAATAAAGACTTTTCTAAAGAAGAAGCTTTAAAATTCTCACCCAGAGCTACGTTCATTTGTAGCAAAATAATTAAATATGTAGTTGCAGAGGAAATCATCTAAAATTAAAATTAATTACTGAAAATCTACAATTTTCCAAAAATACATTTTTTACCACAAAAAACATTTTCAAGTCCAATTCAAAGCAATCAACAGCAGTAAACTTTAAATCCCATTGAATAATTTGTTTTGAAAATGCAATAATTTGTTCGCGCGTTTCGTTTTGAAAGCGATCTCTTATTCTATGAATAATTAAACTTGATAAATTTGCCTAAAATTTTAAATAAAATCTTATTGTGAAGCTTTTGCAATTTAAATAAAATTACCTCGTCTTTGGTTTGGTTGCATATTAATGTTAAATGAAACAATATTCCAAGTTTTACTAAAGCCCACAATGTGGTTGTCACTAATTCATAAGTAATCTCCATGTCGCCTGAATAAATATCTAAATAAGATTCTATACAAAAGTAAGAATGAGCAGTGAAGCTTATAAAATGGTAACCGATAATCATTAAATTTTGTAGACCGAATGCATTGTTGCAATAAGTTCCAGCTTTGCAAAGTTGATGATGTAGTTTTCTCATACTAGCCAGCACAGCCAAAACAGAGCTTTTGCTACTATACGATATGCTGCTTGGATATATTTTGATAAATATTTCATTAGAGTTTTCGTTTGATTCAACATATTTCATCAATTCGTTGTTTATTGCTTCAAATCTGTATCTTAACAAAATCAAAACACCTTCAAACTGTGCCTTCACCAAACAAGTAATTGTTAATGGAATACAACAGATGATGTAACAGATTGTTGATGCAGTGGTCATTGAGGTTAAAAAAAGAGTGCAATTTAAAAATTCCAGTAGGGCGAAAAGAGTAATTTCGCACAAAAAAGTAACTGCAATTAAATTGAAGTATTTTGATTACAAATTTGTATTCATACGTACTAGTCAATAGTTTTCTTGCTTTAGAATGGTTTAAATGAAGTCCATATCTTTCCATATTTTTATCAGTTGAGGCAATTTCATTGATGCCTTTTAAAAACATTTTTAAATTCCATAAATTTGACAAAATTAGCCCTATTGTTACAGAAACGGTAGCGTACCATTGGAATGTATCAATAAAAACAACGACTTTAGTTTCGCTATAAGAAACCGAATCTTGCATTAATTGAAAGTGCTGATTTGCGAATTTATAAGAAACTAAAAAACGCAAATATAAAAAAAGTCGTAAGTTAAGATGAGGCATGAAACATGAAATGTCTGCAACCGCCCATGAGCAGCGATACACATTTTTTCTACGAGTGGATAATTATATAATGAGGATTCATATTTAACTTTAAGGGCGGATTAATTAATTAATTAGAACAAAAAATAAAACTTTGAGTCTCCTGGCAGAAAAAAAAGCTACAATTTCTTGTGTTAAATGTCTATACGTACCAGTGTACACTATTATAAATATAGTGCTGTGTAAGAGTCCCAGTTTCGATTTTATGTATTGTCCTCCTTCATAGTTATACTGTATCAATCCAATAATTTTATTTGCTATGTAAAATGGCTTTAAAGTATCGTAAATATGCTTGGAGAACCACACACTATACCAACTTCCTTGAATACATTTTATCAGCTTCGACAAAATCGTGGATAAGAACATCATTCAACAGTGGACTGGAGCCTCAGAATTTGTTTGAATACGAGTACATTAATGTAAATTAGTAAAAAATAGTATTCACAATATTTCAATTTACTTAAACGATTGCTCTACTTACCTTGATGAATACAATTCATTTTTTTACACCTCAGCGAGTATCCTATTACTTCATTACCGAGGCGTAACAATGTTTTATTGAGCCCTTGTGCAAATAAACACTTTCTTCTATTTTCTCTCTGCCTCATGTAAATGCCTTACTCAGAGGCATTTACTTGTCTAATGCATTAAGTTAATAATTTTTTGCGTCGCGTTGACCAGTTTGACTTCCGGTTTAACCGGAAATGGAATCAAATTTCTTAATTTAAATGGAACACCCTGTATATTTTACAATATTTTAAAAGATGGTAAAAAGCTTTCTGAAGATATATAATTAAATTTTAATTAATAGAAATACAAAACTACAAGATTTGATGGGCGGGAAAAAGTTCTTCGTATGGCCACATCCGTTGTTTTAAACTAGTATTTAGGTTTTTCCTGAAAATTGTTAGCCGGTTGTGGGTATAAATTATGACTAAGAAGTATTCCATTAATAGCCTTCTCAAACGTAACTAGAAACTAGTATTTTCCTGTAAATAACTTTGTTTAAAAAAATTTAAATTACTTTAAATCCATAATAAATAGCTCCCAAACAGTATAATTTCAATTTTAAACAGAAAATAAGACAAAAATACGTAGGTACCTTATTACTTATTAATCATATAATCATAGGTTCCATTACTATTTACTACATCTAATGGGTATTACAGCTCATGATAATTTTAGTTAAATGTGCAGTGTAATAAAATATCGTAAATATAATTATCTTTGAGATAAATTGATACCGTCTGATGTAAAAGATAGAGTTTATGTTCATTAAAAGGCAATTTACCAGAAAACATTAAGTCAGATCAAACTTTGCTAGGAATCTTGATGGAATTAAAATATCGTGTTACCAATTTTCCACTGGATTTATCTCTAATTAAAAAAATTACAAATAAATTTATTTTTATTACTTCTGTGGGCACACTAAACATAGCATAAAGTCAGTAGGAAAAGTATGAATTTTAAATTCCTTAAGGTGAAGACAGGGCTAGGCTTAAAATATGTCCCAATTTAACAAACTATAACCTCCTCCAAAAGTACCTGAACCTTGTCGTGGTGAGGAGGCTTGCGTGACCTGTAGATCCCACAGGGTGTGGTCCGAGCTTCTTTCGGTTCCGGCCTGAGGGGGAGGGTCCAGACGAATTGCAGGTACCTGCGTGTTTGTTCCGTGCGTAGAGACCCGTACTTGCAGGACGAAAGGATCCTGGTGGCTGAGCCGGACCTGAGACGGCTGTTGTTCTTCAGGCTCTGGCAACATTCCACTTTGGCCCGAATTTCTGTATAAACGGGAGGTCAGGACTAGTCCACCCTGATCAATCGGCTGCGTCGTCCCGTCAGAGGGCCGACAGGACGAGTCTTTGAGGGAGGGTGGGGCATGCAGCGGTTAGGAAGATCTCCAGATCACCTAATTTCTCGTATGCAACCCCTCCCTGGAGTCTATATCTTAGAGCTAGCCCTGGCGTAACAGTGTTACGTCCCCTAATGGGACTCCTTGGTGGGTGGGGAGACTTGAGGATGAAACTAAAAAAACATAACATGGATTCTAAAGCAAAAACTATCAACCAACAGCCAACAACGTCGCGTGTAGGCGCGTCCTCTGCGGATACCCCACATGTTTCTCAATATGTGGGTGTACCTCAGAAGGATACCCCACATCTTCTACAAGTGGAGGGTGTTTCCGCAAACGATACTCCTCCCACATCTCTTACATATACTAATAAGACGATTTGTGAAGCTGAGGCAAAAACTATCAACCAACAGCCAACAACTTCGCGTGTGGGTGCGTCCTCTGCGGATACTCCACATGTTTCTCAATATGTGGGTGTACCTCAGAAGTATACCCCACATCTTCTGCAAGTGGAGGGTGTTTCCGCAAAGGATACCCCTTCCTCTCCTCTTCCACATCGAAATAGGAGTATTTATGACCCTGAGGTTAAAAGGAGGAAGCAGACTAAGGAGGCGGCCCTTGCTACGCAAGCAGGCCCCTCCTATAACAGCGCCTCCACAAAGGCACCTCTGAAGCGTGCTGAGCTTTCTAAACCTTCGGGCAAGGGCAAGTACACCGCTCAGGGCCATGCCAGTAAACGCAAATTTAGAGTTGAAATTAGGTTTGACCAACTACCTAAACTATACAGGGTCTCTCTATGGTTGGCGGGGCAACCCGACCCCTTGAAAAAGGTCCTAGACAGGTTAACGGCGCAGAATCACTGGGCCAACGTCAGAAATTGGGCCACCCTTCACACCCAAGTAAAGACCGAACCGAGAGGTCAGGTCATTATTCTGGGCATGCTGGAGGATGACGTCCATAAAATAAGAGCTCATGGAAGGAGGATGCACTACAAATTCTCCACCATCCGTATAAGGTTATTAACGCCGGAAAGCATCGTCCCGATAGCCGACGAAGCAACATAATCCAACCCTGTGGCGGAGGTTGGAGACACTCGTCAAGAGGTAGTCCCGATCTTGCCTATGGCGATAGAAATTAATGTAATTAATTAATTAACGAATTCAGAATGAAATGAAGTGGTGACAAAAGTGGCCCCACTCCATATAATAAAGAATTCGGACCTGATAAAAATAATTGTCATAAAAATAACATCTTCCGGAGTGGGGTCCGGGGTTAAAGTTGCATTAATTTAATAACAGATTTATTATTAAAACGACTAGGGACAAGCGTAGCGTAATACATGCCAAAAGGCCTTGTAGCTTCTCCTTGTCCAAGACCGTTCGTGCGTAGTAAATAACCACGGCCTTCACGAGGTAGCCCTGATTTTGCAAAACACGGCGGATCTAGAAGAGAAAACCTCGAAAAAAATCATTTCATCCTAGCAATAAAATATTGATGTACTTTTTTCATTTTTCATTTATTTCAAAATTTTAAAGTATGTTCAGGAGTTAGCTATCACAACAAGATATGATTCAACCGAATAGCTTAAAAAATGTTTATAATGTGATCCCTCAGGAAGTAGAGGAATAATTATTAATGGCTCTTAAGTTTACATAGTTATTTCAAACAAATAAGAAAAAACTTTTCACGTGCTCCAAGAGCTCCTATTTATTATTTCGATGAGCAAAAGCAGGGTCGATTTAGACTTGATAATGCCCTAAGCTATTTGAAATATGGGGCCCTTTATAAGTCCAGATATTATATGCCACTCGGACAATTTTTTGGGGGCCCCCAAGAAAGTGGAGCCCCAAGCTATAGCTTGTGTAGCTTATACGTAAATCCTGCACTGAGCAAAAGCCATTTCTGTTTTCAAAAGCTATAAAACCTGAATAATTCCTAATTTAATATTATATTGGCTACAAAAATTTTAATAGGGTAGGTACTGCATATCTATCAATCAAAAATAAATAACATTAATTATTTATAAAACAATCAAACTCGATTATTTTCGATTTGATGAATAATCACATCAGCTGCTTTATTCTTACTTACATGTGGTCACATTAATTTGTAAAAGTTTTAAATAATTATCAAAAAGATTAATAAAATTGATATTTTAAAATATGTATTTTTATTCAGTCTGTTTTAAACCTTGTAATGTTTGCATGGTAAAGTGTTTGTGAGCTATGGATTTTTTTGACAAGGACTTTCTTATTAACAATTTCAAAAAATTGAAAAAGGTGAGTTTTTGATTTCTTAAATTTAAAAATTGTTTTTGTTTGGTATTTTCAATAATAAGCATTTCCGGCATACGCATGCACGATGCACGTATGTAGGAATGCAGAAACGTAGATGTAGGTAGGTTGTAGAGAATAATTTATTATAGGAGAAAGTAGGGTATTGCCGACCGTCCGGGTAATACCGACTTGGGCATATTACAGTAAATAGAAATATATTTGGCAAAAGTACCTCTTAGATATCTAGGTTATGTTATGTATTTCTAACTAGAAAAGACAATTTAAGTTATTAGTTTAGATAATAATTGCTGTCCTATCTAGTCGAGGATTGTGATGGACAATTTGTTTCTATAATTTTATTTACTATAAAACAGACATAGTCATTTGTAAAATGGTGATCGGAATTACCCCACTTTCCCCTAGTATACTGAGCTGCACATTGCACAGTCCAAAATATACCCAAATGTGTAGATAAGCTGTGATTTTAACCTACTAGTCAAAAACATTAGATTTAGTAAGTTTCTTTTAAGCTCTTGTGTGAAACTTACTTATTCACCTATTTGATAATACTTTGCCCCAGAATAAAATTTATACAAGATTTTATTGTTAGGAAACCTATTTCTTTTCGTATGTATTTGATTCTTGCGTGCAAACCAAAGAGCGTCAATGATTGTCCCAAATATTTTATTCTGCTGTCTTTCAATTTTGTTGATGGAATTTTGATGTACAGCAATACAGATTTATGCTGGCGAGCGATAGGGATAAGTTTGCGAAGATTTGGCCACGCCTCTTTAATAATTTAAATATACTCGAATTTTTTAAAGACTACCGACACGTGACCACCTTGATATGTATAAATAACGATGAAAACGACTTATTTCGTGAGTTTAATTATTTAATTTACTTAATACATTTATTGTTAATTATTATTAAATATTTATTTAGAAAATTTGTAATTAAATTAATTATTTATTGAATATTTTAAAAGTCACGTGTCGGTAGTCTTTTAAAAATTCGACTATACATTTACTACTGCGTTGGTGGAGTTAAATACAAATTTAGAGCTCAGCGCATCCCCACCGCTCGCCAGTATAAATGTGTATTGCTGTAACTTCCTAAACTGTACAAAATAGGTTTTAGAATAAAAATATACAGGGAGTCTGATAAATACGTGCAGAAAATTCAACTGTATGCTTCTCGGTTTATGTTAAAGTACATTGGGCCCATTCACCGGACGTAGCGCTACATCGTCCGGTAATTTCGAATTTTATTTAAGTGTCATAGTGACAATCTAAAATTTAAATACGAACAAGTAGCGCAAACGAAATGCGCTCGATAAAATGGCGACCGCTCCGCACACGTTCCCAAAGTAGCGGGTACGTCAGCGGACGATTTGGTAACTGTTGCACAACTGTTACGTCCGGTGAATCCGCCCAATATCTTTGATCATTAGTGTAAGCAAGTCTTACGAAAATGCAGGGTGATATTTATGATGAGTTGAAAGAAAAAAATAGTGAATGATAACAATCTGCTGGGATATGAATTTCATTGATTTAAGCAAACTTTTTTAATTGAAAAGGGAAGGGTAAAGCGGTAAAGGTTAAGTAGCTTTGCGTTAGCTAACGGATCGCTAATAGTTACAGGACGACATGGCAGTCTTGATAAGTTTTCTTCCTGATTTTTTTGTTCAATTGGGCCATTTAGCGTAAAAATTAAAAAAATATATATCCTAGGTGCTAACAACAACTTTCTACGTATTGAAACTTCTGAGTAGTGAATGTTTCACCAACACAGAAAAGTCTCTAACGCTCCACGTTCTGTACTGGAAATAATTGCTCTTAAATTGTTTAAGCGTTTATTGGTTTCATACTGTACATTTATACAAAATAAAATATTTTTCAAAAAATAACATATTAGGGCTTAAGTACTATTTAAATAATTTTTATAAATTTAACTGAGTGGTTGCTCACACAACACAACACTACACTACTGTTGTATTTTTTTTTCATTGATTTACACCTCCGAAAGGTAATTACGTTTTCCAGTTATTTAAATATCTAAAAATTGAAAATCCAAATTCGATTAATCATGCCAATCATCAACAAACGTGTTCTTTCTAAATTTTGAACGCCAAAATACAAACTTTAATTAAAATTAATTTATCACATCACACAATATTATTTATCTTATAAATTAAATTAATTTTCAAATAGTTTTCCATTTTCCATAATTGGAAGAGAGCTCCAAAACTCAACATCACTTAAATGTGGAATAGTTTTCATTTCAATATTGTTAGAACCACTGACATGCATGTAATTAATTTCATCAGCTGTTCCACTTAATGGTTCCCAATTAATATTGTTTAAACTTGGTTTACTAAAATCATTAATGAAGAGAAGAAAAACAATAATTTAGAAACACTAACCCTGTACTTGCGTACAAATACAAAAATTCTGTGAGAATAAGGCTCAAATTTCTATCTCCTGGTGGAAAAACTTCTGCATTATTGACGATACGAAACATCAATCGTCCATCATCCGAATGTGCAGCTCCTAATGTAAAATTATGATTAAATAATAAATTGGAGACGAATTGCTCACCTTTAACTGAACTACTAAAAATAGTTTTCATCTGTAATAAATAATCGAAAAAATAATAATAAACGGGAGCTTTTGATGCTTTAGCGTGAAGCCTAATAGCCGTTTCACTATCGTATAAGAAGAGACGATCTGTACATAACTACAAACAGAAATGGAATTATGTAAAAATTGTAAAAAATTTACACTTACATCAACCAATATATCTCGGTTTTCCATAGTTAACTTTTCGCCTTTAAAATAACGTTCTTTAAGTTTCACTGCAAGTTCTTCTTGTTTGTCCTCATCTACAGTTTGATCGAAATCCAATATTGGAGGTATCAACTCATTCCACCTTTCTTCTATCTCTTGCAATTTATTGTACCAAAGGAAAACTAATTTAAATTAGAATACGTAAAAGTTATTGTGTAATACTTACAACCAACAGGATAAATTCCTTCGTTTTTAGTATTTGACGAAACCCAAGGATAGTCGTTAATTTTACCTTCTATTAGAAGTTTGTAAGGGTGTTCGGGTAAAAAGGGATTTTCGCCACCATATTCGATTACAGGTGCAAAAGGTGCGAAAGGAATAGCTTTTATAAAAACCATTAAAGATGCTATAGATAGTATCACTTTATTTGCTGGTTGTTGTTTTAAACAGTCAAGGATAGCTTGTGACGATTCTGTAGAGCAGTTAAGAGAAGAAGCTATTTTAATAGCTTTTTTGCGTGGGTTGTCTGCTAAAGCCCACGAATTTAATACTGTACCACTTTGGGAAAATCCACGGTGGAATAAACCTATAAAATTACTTTAAAATTTTTTCAGTTATGTTCTTAAACTAACCTTTTGACATAGGAGATAAATAATGATATTGCACACTGGCAGCTCCTGCAGATAATCCTGTAATTGTTACTGAATTAGGATTACCTCCAAAATATTTTATATTATCTTGAATCCATCTTAGTGCCATAACTTGATCTTTCATTCCATTGTTACCAGGAACTACGTTATCTTCAGTACTTAGAAAACCTTAAACATTTTATGTGAAACTTGAAAAAAAATTGCTAAAGCTCAAAAGTACTAACCGAATACTCCTAAACGATAGTTAAAGCTAACGTATACCACATTTCTATCTGTTATATAATCAGGACCTGCGAAAAATTTAGGGGCACCTAACATAAAAGCGCCACCATGAATGTGTACAATAACATCTAGATTTTCTTCTCCAGTTATTTTTTCTAACGGGACGTAAACGTACATATACAGGCAATCTTCAGTTCCTAATAGCATTTATGTAGGTAAAAATTGTGTTAGAAAAAAAATTAATTGCTATCTTACCACTTACACCTTGTGTCATTATCATTGGTGCGTACTGTAGGCAAATGTATGTTTGATTTGCTAATAAAATGTCATCCCATGGTTCTGCAGGTTGCGGTTCCTTTAGAGTTCATAAAATATTACATTCGTAAGAGTGAAATGGCTCTACTATAGTTCAATTTTTTTTATCTTTCCGAAAAAAGATTAAGAAGGTAACGCAATAAAGCAGCGAGCGGGTAGATATTTTCTTTTAACTCAAAATTTAGCAATTTATTGCAGGTATGATTTGCAGTTCTCAAACCTTGCATTGTTTGAATTTTGTATTTTGTCCAGTTAAAAGTTTTAATTTCTAAGCAAATAGACATAGCTATAATAGTATGTAAGAAATTTAAAGAAAGAAAGAGTTGAGACAATCAAATCCACCCGCTGGTTGATTACTTTAGCTTAATCCGTTTTCGGAAAGATAAAAAAATTGAACTACAGACTTGATTCTTTTTTACATATTTTGGAAAAGTTCTAATACTAACTTGGAATTTTAAGTCATCTACTGGCGGTTTGGCATATGGAATTCCTTCAAAAGCAGAAACTGTTCTACCTTCGTAAGATTTTATATATCTACCCATTACAACTCCAGATCGTATTTTTATTATAGCTCCATCCCCTACTTTTATATAATGTGCTTCTGAATATGCTAAAAGAAATTAATTTTAAATAACAGAGTTCCACTATGAATTTTTCTTCCTCTCTTTGAACAAGCTTTGAGCAAAGCACTCAAAGATGATTTCACTATTAATTAATTACAATATTCATCGTTAATAATAAATAATTTTTATTAGATTTGCCAATTAAGCCAACATATTCGGAAGTGTCGCAACTTTAAGAGAAATTTGGCGTAAAAACTCACTTTAATTGAAATTTAATGCTAATGACGATGGAGTGATAAGTATCAAGGCTACCACTAATGTTGTTCTAATGGTGTTCTTTATTTTATATATAAAACTCAAAAACATAACTCATTAATTTTTACAAACCAACTAGTATATGCATAAAAATTGTAAATCAACTGTGGAAAAGAGGAGACTAACTAAAAGATTACTCGCTGGCAAAAAGGGACACCAAATTCAAGAGTAATTTAGATAATATGTCTTTCTTTCATACCTAATTTTTGTACATCCGATACAAACGGCTTAATTTGGTTTTGAAAATAAGAGAAGCTTTTTGAAAATCTGGAAAACTGTTAGAAGTCGCACTCTTGCAAAGGAGAGTTTAGCTATGTAGTGTAGCTATAACTGTTAAAAATGGTCATTTTCAACAGTTACTTTGATGCTTTAATTTTCTTTTTAGATAGTTACACTTATTTAATAGTTTTTCGTTTCTTCAGTATTAAAAAATGAGTCCATTTCTACCTTTTAATTTCACTAGATATAGCGAGTATTCGCATCAAAAAAACACAAAAAGCACTTTTGAAGACTTTCAACTCGAAATTTATAAAAAATTATTCAACTGAGATAGAAAGACATTATGAAACAGTAGAGCATTATACTTTTATTGCAATACTTCCTATGACTACCCTATATCTATACAAACTCCCCTGCTGGATCTAAAAATCGATACTAGAAAATAATTGGACGCAGATCAAGTTTTGCAGATTTTCATAATTTTTTTTTAACTTTCGACACACTGCATTTATAAATTAGTTTAGGGCATACCTATCTAAAGCATTATACCCCTGGCTTTATGAGTCAAAGTCCCAACCTCCCAACATTGTAAGGGTGAGCACTTGCAAGTGCTCATGAGCTCATGAGCAGTGTAAGCACTGTAACGTTTTTTTTAAACGACTTTGCCGTCTTTCTTTGAAAATTTCGGTAGAAGAGGGCCTTCTTTTAACAATAGAAATAATGAGACAGCGTAACTAACTATAAATCGGTTGCTTTTAATACAAACACCTGTTAAACCAAACACTGCTGCCTATTGAGCAACTCCAGTTACAGTTGCCATAATTAATTATAATTATTTTTAAATTTAAAAAATATTTTACAACTTAATAAGAGTTTCATTAGGTACTTAAAAATTAAATTCAAAGTTTTTTCATGAACAATTAGGTACATATTCAAATAATAATAGGCGCTTACCTAACAAAATTAACAGCAGAAAAATTCGAAACATAATTTTCTTTAGTGAAGCACCACTGTAATAATGATATAAACTTGAACTTTTTCCGTATTTGAATATATAACAATAATGTAGATGACAATCAACATGAAAATATATGATCCGTGTCTATACAAATACAGCACTAGGACAATAATTATTCTGTACGACCTTGTGTTTTAGATTTATCGAAAATTTTATTATTGTTATTATGAAAATTAATAAGAAATGCTAAAAGTTGCTATACATTGTAACTAAATTTGATATTAATACGTAATTAAAATGTAATTTTAACTAAGTAATTGTCATTTAAAATTATTTCTAACTACTAAATGATAGAAAAATACTTTTTGATTTCTTTAAAGCTCTGCTTTATTGTTAATTAATTTAAAGCATTATAAAATAATTAAATGTAGCACAAGCACATTTAAATTTCCCCAGATTTAGCACAAAAACACTTATAAACATAAGAAGAAAAATAAAAAAAATTAAATCCATAAGCAGGCGATATTAATAGAATAAAATAGAAATTCACAAATGAGCTATTCTATCTCTGAAAAAATTAAGCAGCTCGAACTAATCCAATTTGATAATTTTCAATATCATATATGCTGTAAAAGTGTGACATAAAACCGCCACCCAAAACCCATAAATTTTGCTCAGAAGGCGCGTCGTTTCCAAGAAAAGCAGAAACGCAAAACGTTATTGATCCAACCGACATCTAAAACAAGTCCTTTAAATTTCCATTAACCTCTTTTAAATAACTTACTCTTTGAATATAATGATTGCCATCTATAGTGAAATTTTTTCCAGCCAATATGAAATCTATAGGAGGTAGTTTGTTAACAGTATCGCACTTTACCTAAAATTTATTGAATTACAATGTAAGGTGGTTTGTTGTATTTTAAGTACTTACCCTATGACGTCCAAATGGTAGATATTTAGCTTTTATTTGTGTGTGAATTCTTTTGATATCTGCTGATGGTCCCACTATTGTATTACTCGATGTATCAGCGATGGCATTACAACCGTTTACACAAAAAGCCAGAGTTTTTTTTTGAGCCGGCAAGTCCATTATAACTCTTGACAAAAATATTATCAATGTACCTACTTAAAACAAACACTTTAATATACTACCTATCCATTCTAAACTGCCAATGTCCTCCAGAACCATCAACCGGTAAATAAGTTATCGTTTCAGGAATACTTTTATTGTTAGGTCCTGGCATTTGATGGATATGTTTAGGATCGACAAATCCAAGTAAAATATTTCCTCCTCTATGAGACTGTCTATCTCTAATAAATACATGTGTTACGTTTACAATAAGGGATAAGGAAATCGTTTACTTACCTATTCAAATAAATCGAAAATAAAGGTTTCTTTATGGTTCCATTTCTTAACAAATTATAAAAAAATGGTTCATATTTGCCAGTTTTAAAACCTAAACCCATAACTCCATCTGTTTTGCCAAACAAATACGTGTAAGGCACAGTTACCATTTCCACAAATGATTGATTGTAAGCACGTGTGTGGCCCAACTATAACATATTTTAAATGTGTACTCATGATAGAGTCAAAAATATTGAAGGAGTAGTTATGTTAGAATAGGGGAAGGCGGGGCTCATTCGGACATGGGGCACTGTCGGACAGTTCAAATTCACTACCTTAGAAAGCGATTCAAGTACTCAAATTAAGCAAGAATGTTGTTAATAGGGCCATTAGCCTATAGATAGTATCTCATGTTTTTATGTTCAATTGCTTTCTTGTAATAGTAAAAACATTGTTTTGGTGGTACCGACTAAGGTTTTTCACTCTACATTCGTAAGCATGTACATCCCTTAGTATGAAATTTTATATTATTTCCTAAACATTACCTTAGAACTACATTATTTAGAAGTAATTTGACGAATAAAGTTCTTGTAAAGCAAATCTAAAATTTAAGCTACCCATTTTTAACTAAAATATTACACTGAGGGGTACATTCGGACAAACCTATATAGGGTAGATTCGGACGTGGTATTTTTTTCTAAAAAGAGGAAATAAAAGATTCAGCCTCCCCAATGTCAAAGATTCATCCACTATCATCAAACAGGAATTTCTTTTCAAGTTGCTTAAACCATTGAAGTTATAAGGTTTTGTAATTATTAACTTCGCTACTTTGTATTTCTTTGCCAAAAAATTGTATCTTAGTTGTGTAGGGTCTGTTTAACATTCCTGTTACAGATGGAGTTTCTAGAATAAAAATTTAATATATTTTTGTCATTTGAAATTCATTTAGTCCGAATGTGCCCCACCTTTGTCCAAAAGTGGCTCACTAGTGGAATTTTTTGAAAAAAATTAAAATCTATAAAAATAAATCGAGATTAAGAGAAGATTTTTAAACAAAATTAACTACACGTATGTATGCTTCTATATAACCAAGTGCCGTTCCTTAAATGTTATATTTGGTATGCTAAAAGGTCATTTGACGAAAAGCGTCCGAATAAGCCCCGCTCTCCCCTACTTATTAATCGCTGTATTTGAAAGAGTTACTTACAACCATCGTATCATTTGAATAATATCCAGTCAAATTATATGTTCCTTCTTGTACAATATACTTTCGGTTATCAGCTACGTAAGTAGACGAAATTGTGTGATCATATTTATTGTGAAACCCTTAAAATATATTAATTAAATAATTCAAAGTGTTTCAAGTTGTTAGCTACAAAAGTGTACACTTACAACAACCAATTGTTTCCCAGCTGCAATCACTCGAAAGTACCCATGATGTTTGCCATGCTGTATCAAAAACCAAGTTAAGTGTCTGAGCTTTCTGTCCTACTTGTACTTTTCCATAGAACTCGGTCTGAAAATTTAAAAATCGTTTTATTATCTCTCTTAAATCGTAAAAGTGAATACTTTCACTTTAATCACCCTTGATTTAAAAATACAGTTAGCAAAACTTACATCAAGAAATCGATATAAAGCAACAGCATCAGTTCCATTTGTAGAATTATGCTTATGGTGTTTATGTAAGGAATTAATGTCAATTCCAAGTTGTTCCAAATTTTTGCTGTTCAGAGCAGCCTCTCTAGGTGTTTTTTGACGAAATAAAGGTATTCTACAAAACAAATTATAATTGTTAGAAAGTACAGTTATGAATATGATCAATACCAAAATTTACTTTACCATACGCTTTGGAAAATTAAATGGATGTGGGATTAAAATAAAAACAACGGATGTGGCCATACGAGCAACTTTTTCCCGCCCATCCAATCTTGTAATTTTGTATTTTTATAAAATTTCATTTGATATCTTCAAATAGCTTCAGCTTAGCTTCAGATCAGAAGATATTTGATATCTTCAGATTTCAAAATTTCAAGAGCTTTCAAAATATTGAAAAATAGCATCCCACTTCCGGTTAAACCGCAAGTCAAAATATAAAGTGTTTGGTATCGTGTAACAGCTAATTTTACGAGCTTTAAAAATATAGAAAAATATACAGGGTGTTCCTAAAAATTTTAGTATTTTTGTAATTTCCGGTTTAACCGGAAGCGTTTTGTTAACCGAAAATAGTGTTAAATAATAGATATTTATGGGATTGGTACATACATCCATTTTCAAGTTTTCATTGTTAATACAAAAGAAATTAGAGATTTTTGAAGTTTTGACATTCAAAATATCATTCCTCCGAAACGGCTCGAGCGATTTTAACAAAAATTTATATTTCCATAGAAAATTACGTTGTTTGTAACATATCCAAAAAAGAAAAAATATGATAGAGGAAATTTTGAGAAAATTCATTTCAAAATTTTGACCTATTTTGGGGCCCTTTAAAGGTAGGCAATTTTTAAATGATTTTAAAAATTGACTTCTTTAAGGCGAAAGACCTATAATTATTTTGGCTGTACAATGCTGTTTCGAAATTTTTATAATAATAATTACCGGCCAAGTTATATGGGAAAAACCACAAAATGGGACAATCGTTCTATTAGCCGCCATTTTCAATAAAAAAATTAAAAAATTTTTTTTTTAATTGGGGCCCAGATGTACGATCTTGTAGCCAAGTAAAAATGAATTTGGCCCAAATTTGCAAATAGGTGCCCAAAATAACCATCATATTTTTCATATATCTATCAATTTGTTCAAATTTTCTTTACCCATGAGAATATAAACAAAAAAAAACTTAGTTTGCAGTAAAAAGTATATGCACAAAAAACCATCAATGTAATTTTTAAAATTGAAAATTGGACTTACCTAATACCTTCAGTTTCTTGAGTACAGAGAACATAACATGAACGTTCAAAACAAAGGATAAGTAAAATAAAACGCCACATTTCTGATTAGCACCTTGTACATCCAGACAACACTTAAAGACTGAAGAAATCTGAACCGGCTATTAAAGTTTACGACTTATTTATATAATAAAAATTCAGGGGAATCCCCTTTCTTTATGGTTATTAGATTGTTGTCACGAGCACGTCCTAATTTATTCAATTTCAGATGAGAATTCCAACAAAAAATGAACTGATTACTCTTCACGAGACCAAAGGGATATGAATTACTCATCTTCGATAAAGTATATTTTGCATACACTAAAAAGTTAAGATTAGATAATAGTGGTGTTTAAACACAAACTTTTTTATCAATATTTATTTATATTTACTCTTTTTGACCTTCTTAAATTGTCATTGATTATTAAGTGACTAATTAAAATACATTTTTAAAATTGATAATTCGTTTACCACTGTTTCCTTTTAGTATTTTAGCTGTTTGCAAAAAATCAAGTCTTATTAACCTTCCAGTACTAACATGCCATCCTATAACATCCATACTAACGCCGGTCACACAGACCGCGCTTAGTTTTAATTTTTTTTAACGTATTTTTTACAACTTTTTTATTGCAAATAGAAATTATTTCAAATATTTAGCAATTTTTCTGGATACTTATTATAATTTTAGCAAAAAAAAATTCATTTTAATAACAAAAATTCACTTTTATAAAAATAAACAAAAATAAAAAGATGCATAAATTAAATAAGCGATTTCAAACGAATTAAACAAAATTTTTTAATAACTAGTAATATTATAAACAAACCTAGAAACAACACTTCTAAAAAGGTAAAAATATTTTTTTCATCTTCAACAATAGCTGAAATATTTTGGATAGAACATTTGTCGCATTTTACATGTTAGAACATATAGAGCATATTACCGCATGCACCAAAAAAAGCTACTTATTAATTGAAGTAAATGCAAAAATCTCTTCTGTTTTTTTGTTATCCTATTTCTATTCAAGACAAGTGGAAAAAAATAATTTTTAACTAAAAAATTTTAAAAATTTTGAAAAAATATTTAAAATTTTTAGTTACTGTTTTACTAACGTCGGTCTCTCAGACCGAATTCAATTATTATAATTAAACCATTACAAACTTATGCTTGCAAACTTCAAAAAAATGTGTGAGAGCATTTAGTTTAAAGGTACTAATAACCTCCCAACCCTAGCAGTTCGTATTTCAAAGATATTAATAAAAATAAAACTCGTCGGTCTGTGACACCGAGTGTTAGTACTGAAAGGTTAAAGAAATATCTCAATTTTAATAATTATATTTGACTAATTATCTACATTATCATCACCAATCATCACATTTTTAAAAAAATCAACTTTTCAATAGTGACAATACAATAAATTTAATACCAATAAGTCTTTCCAGGTATACGATTTTCTTTAATTCCCATCTCATCCATTATATCCATTTCAAATGTTTTTAAAAGGGGTTTAAATGTTATTGCGGCAACTTCATTTGCACCTGTATCTTTGGGTTGCTCTTTATACGTGCCTTTCGATTTATAATCAATAGTTTCTTCTACACTAGCAGGTACTGGTATTATTCGTCCTGTACGAAGAGAAACGCGAACTTCTTCACCTGAAGCTGTATACCTCCATTCATAAGGAGTTGCTTTTAAATCGGATGGATCGACTAATGCTACTTGATCTGTTACTAATAAAGGTGCTTCTGTTTGTACAAATACGCTAACTTTGTTTTTGCCTGTTCCGTGACTAATTTTACGTAAATAAGTATTAAGGCCTTCGACGATTACCCAATTACGTTCTTGTACAATATACTGCACGATACCTTGTTTTCCTTTATCTTTTCCTACTAAAACTTCAACTCGATCGCCTCTAAAAATGCTCCACTTCTTTATTGGTTCTACAAATACTTTCGACTTCGTAACTCCGGGCATATTTTGTTGATAAAACTCTTGAGACCAAGGTCTATGTGTACCAAAATGGAATTTTTTTCGTTCTACTGATACGTTTCGTCTATACTGAATTCCTTTAGGATTTTTCCAGTACACTTGTTCCATTGCTCTTTTAATGTAACGATCTGGAAGGTTTGCATATTTTTTCGACAACTCTCCTACTCGTGCAAATAAGATTTGTGTCAATCTCATTGTGTAGTACTAGAAAATAATTTATTTTATTAGAAGAATAAGTACCTTACGAATACAAATGTTAATTACCCAAGTTGATACGCTTTGTAAACTTTTAATTATTTCCTTCTCGATAATACATCAATACCATTCTATGTAGCTGAAACTGATACGTATATTAATATTTGTACTACAAACTATTTTAATGAATCAACAATTATTACTAAATTAATTATTTGTCGATACATAAAACTTTAAAATATGAAATTAAGTAAACGTATAAAAGAAAACTTACTTGTCTTCTAACGTGATTCTATGAGATTTTATTTTTTACTTTATTCAAAATTAAACGAATTACTTTAGTTTTAATGTAATAATAAAAATTTATTTTCATTAAAATCTAGGAATATGAGGTTATGACTTCTAACATGCTGTAAATTCTAACTTGCAGTTACCGCTGTTACCAACCAACGTAAGTTCAGCAGAAACTTCATAGATGTCACTAGTAGGATCGTATTAAATTTAAATTCGTATTTCAAAATATAATCAAATCTTTATTATCTAAAAAAATTCTTTGAATGCAACAGCCGATATGCTATTAATTACAGTGAATGTAAAGATAATTTATCTGTTATCTGTTACAAATGGATCTTTTTTTAAATTAAAAGGTAGTCACAGTAAAAATTTGAAATCAACTTTTTTTATTGCAAATAAACTGAAAACATTTTCTACAAAACTAGGTTCAACGAAGTACATTAATAAGTAAATTTAAAAGATTATTAAAAATAGTTATAAAATAATTAATTATTCATAAAACTAGTAATACAAATAAAAACAGTAAACCAAAATGAATGTAATTTTCCAAAACTGGGTAAGATAGGTAATCAACTCATCATTCATTTTGGCAATAAATTCTGCAATAATATTCGAACTCATTTGAAACAATCGATTCTGTAACTTCATTCTTACGGTAAATTTTACCAACCCAACATGAAAATTGCAATTTGCTGCGAGAAATCAATTTAAATGACCAGTTCTCAGCCTCTGCCTTACTTGTCACTTGAAACACTTTATCAAATGCTATCATGGCAAATATTGGGTTTGCGTTGAGAAATTCTTGAGGTAGAATTTCAAAACTGCTTACGAATATTACATCTTGATGTGAATCTTGCAAATGTTTTATTAGAGACGATTCCAAACCTTCCCATACACATTTATTATCTTCAAAAAATGGACAAACGAATAACTTGTAAAAACATTTATCAGCATGTATCTTGTGATTAATAGGGAGATTATAAGCCTGACACCCTTGTTCCTGATGAACACATGGGAAACTTAAATTTTCACTCAGCATTTCCAATGAAAAGTTTCGAGTATCGTACAAAGATTGACGACACGTAGGACACAAACCATTCATATTTGGTTTACAGTCACAGCATATAGAGTGACCTCTGGAACACTGATATATTTGTGCTGCCATATAATGTTTGCACACTGCACATTCTAGTGCCAATAGAGCGGCATCTGGAATTAGATCTTTAATTGAATTTTCTTCTGTTACAACAATAGAAACTTCCAGTTCTTCTTTCGACAATTGTACATCTACATAACACGTTTCAGCATAATCAAATTCATTAAAAAATTGTTCGTTGTATACTTTTTCAATTTTTCTGCTATTGTGAACAAAATCGACATTTCCAGTAGCACAGCTTTGCTTTTGTTTTACTACGTATAGGAAACTATTCGAATCCACACTTAAGTAATAAATTTTGTAATACAATTTAGTACGATCTTCATTGTACTTTCCATGAAAAATAAAGTTGTTTTTTTTCATAACAATAAACTTCATGACTTCCACTTCTAAATCTGATTCGATGCTGATTTTAAAAGAATTATTGTCTATGCTTTGAACAACAGTTGGGTGAACAGCGACATGCTCACATAAACTATGTAAAGGTCCTTTCCACAAACAACTTCGATAATTTTTGAACGGACAACAGTGATCCCGAAAATAGCAGTCGGTTTGATGTTGGAAAATATTCGAGTAATTTAATTTTACTCCGCAGCCATTCTTATTAAAGCAACAAAGTATTACAAAGTTTTTCATTAGTTCTTCGAGTTCGGTGTTACGAACCACGAAAGTTTCTGTCGGCATTAAACAAGATCCACAGATATTGCCAATGTTTGGCACAAATGTTATGGGCGTTTTTAAGAAATGGTGGCATCTCTTACATTTGAATATTGGAAGTTGTAATAATTCGTCATTAAACTTAGCTGCATGATCGAATTGGTCCCCTGGAAAAAAAAACAGATTTAGTGTTTTACATTAAAGTGGGGAAATTTTTCGGGCTTCAATGGCAAAGGGCTTAATTTGGCTACGCAGTTGTTTTGGTTTAGGCAAAATATTTTTGGCGTTGTATTTGGTTTTAATTTTCGTATTTAAGGTGTGTTCACCACTACATGATTTCTCATAGGAGAAGTCATAGGACTTCTCACGTTAGGTTGGGACCCCCCCATTACAAATAAAATGGTGTTCCGACACTCTTTTTTTTTCTACATACTTTAAAACCAGTGGCTTTATTGCCAAAATTTTCACAATATCACAATACGTTAAACTCAAAAGTTCATCTTAGATACTGGTGCCTGGTGGTTTTTGAATTTAAACTTTTGGGCCTCTTCTACAGTACATCCCCGTTATAAAGTACCCCTTTATAACGTTTCTCTGGATATAACGGACTAAATCTTTAGTCCTATTTTAATATTTCGTCTATATATTTTGTTTTTATTACGGACTCCGGTTATAACGTACCAAATTTCACGGCCCTTGGTGGTACCGTGTTACGTTATAACGGGGTTCTGCTGTATTTCGAAAAAAGGCTTGCAAAATAGGAATTTTTAATTCTAAAACCATCAATATCCAAGTTAAACCTTCACATTTAACTTATTATTTTGAATTTTGGCAATAGAGTCCCTGGTTTTAAAGATTGTAGGGGGTAGGAGAGGACAAGGCACAGAGAACATAGTAAGCTTTATTCAAAATGAATGGGAAACTAATACTTATGTAGGGGGCAAAGAGGACCTACAAGTGGGGTAAGCAGAACCATTATTTGCCAATTGAATAAATTATTGTGATAGATATTGTTTTTACCAATGTGTTGTTATAATTTTTGCCAAATTAATAACAACGGAAGGTAAGTTTTTAAAAAGAGAAATTAAGAGAACTATTCATTTTAGTATGTTGAATAAAATCATGATCTAAGTACTTTATAAAATAGGCATTATCGATCCATCCAGTACCATTGGCATATCCAACAGACCCTACTGGGCACCCTCTCATACAGTGGATTTATTCCTTTCCTCGCATATAAAATAAATGGAGACACATAAACTCCAGAGGTTGATATTCCACATAAAACACATATTGAATCCATGTTGGGGTACGGACGGGTACGGATAACCAAAAGCGAACCTCTGTACCCCACTGGCGCGCTCTTTTTTGTTTAGAGGTTCATAAGCTAAAGCGTATAGGTTAGGTCAAACTTTTCACTTGAACATGTTGAATTAGTAGGTGCTTTCCATTTGATTTTCTATACTGTACCGTACTGTACTTTTGGAACAGCTAGTCGTACCAAAAAATAGGTAGGTACAATAGGGGGCAGGGGAATGTAATTCGGAACAGTTGAAAATAACTAGTCGTACCAATTCAAATGGAACACCAAAATATTCACCAGGTACTGTAGGAACTGTTCGGAGCTGTACTTTTCAACAAATGGAAAGCACCTAGTATCTTAACAATAGCTTATGATGATGAGCTATTAATATTATTAACCACGTTTCATGTTATGTTAAAGCTAAAAACAACCTAAGGTAATTGAAAAATTAGATCACTTCCCATTAATTATGAATTTATTATGTACTGACTGTACATAATACAGTAATAATAATATAATATAATAATAATTGTGAGGCAACTGCCTCACAATTATTGGCCACCCTGGTCCCTGGCGTAACACCAGGGTGGTTATTAGCCAACAACAACAAAAGGACAGAAGGGGTGGTTGTTGGTTTACTTTTTGTTGGCAAAATAAAGTTACCCCTCAAGCTAAGTAGAGGGTGTTATGATGGTTTCATCCAAAATTCGTACTAGAATTATAGCAGGGTGCAGTGGCGGCGCCAGGGGGGCGAGATAGGGCATTCTTGCCCACCTCATTCTCTCTATGGTTCAAGTGGCTTCTAAAAACCAGAAGAAGAAAGAAGAGAAAGAGAGTTATTTGGCTTGCTGTAGAACAAAAAATAAATTAATTGCTGTCGTAGAGCGTAATATGATATTGAAAAGGATAACCATAACAAAAAATGTTTGTGGCTCTCCTATCTATAGGTACGTAAATAAGTTTAAAATAAGAAGTGAAAAAAAATATTACTTTGTTCAACAAAACTGAGGCCACTTATGAACTACTTTGTGAGAGAGAGAAAGCATATCAAGGGATATTATTTGCACCAATCAAATGCGGATAGTCGCGTTTAATCAGTCGTCAAAAGCTTCAAGTTTTGCTTCAACTTAGAACGACCGTCGGCATATCTGTTATGTTTATTACCGTAGTTTATAGTAATAAAAAATGTGTAGTTTTACACCATTAGATGATTAGATGTATTTTTCTTTTTACAATTAGTTCAAAGAAATAGTTTCTTCTGAAATTGAGCTCGGTGCTAAATTGACTTAAACGCTGTTGACCTTGAGGTATGAAAAATTTTAGCCTGCGGCCCAATAAAAAGTTTGGCCTTTTTTCATCAATGTGTACCCAGGGGCCACAAAAACCTAGCGCTGCCACTGGCAGGGTGGCCAATAATTATGTGACTGACTGTACAATGTACACACTAAGATTGTTTATAATGTTATAATCCAACCACCTGAATCGCTAGGTATAAGTAGGTACTGCAAAATGTGTAAATTATGAATTTTGACTGTGAACTTATAGATGAAGCACCTGGTTTTAAACTAATTGGGGAGGTCCGCTTTACCCCGCTGGTTTCCTGTACCCCGTTCTCCGCTACTGAAAATGTTTTCTGTTTCTCCTTCTCATCAATGTAACTTTGGAAACCAAAAAGTAAATTTCAGCCTTAGTGTTAGTTGTTAGTTAGTGTTAATGAAACGGACATGCAGATATTTTTTATTTTTGTGTGACTGCCAGTTTGTTTTAAAAAAGAGTTAAGTTAAAAAACGACAAAAAAAGGTAAAGGTAAAAACAATTAGGCTCATATAGGTAGTCATATATGAAAGGAAATCTTTGTAAACGAATTTTGTCGTTAATTTATTGTTTTTCGTTACAATTCGTTAAAAACCTAAAATCTCACCTCTAGCATAAAGGAACCAATCCTCTAGTGATAACCTTTGAAATGAATACCCGAGTGAATACCCCATTTGCGCCGTTATGCTTATGAATGAGTTTTGGTAAACAATAGCTCATGGTATTACCAAAACAAAGTGCATTTCAAAATTGGTTAAAAAAAATGTATGTGCCCTTCTACGTAAACTACCCTATTATATTCTTATCACATCACTATTACAGTTTAGTTTCGGTAATAAAATCACTTTACGTACCGGTATTTTGAAAAGGTAAATCTAATGTCGATGAAGATGAAGAATTCATTGTTTGTATTTTTACACAAATTAGCACAAATCTCGCACGTATTGAGATACCACACAGACACCAAATAGCTTCCACAAACTTTAACAGCTCCCCACTGTTAGCTTACCATAGAAGAAATTGAGATTTAATAATCTGGTACTGTTCAACCTTTTACGATTCCGAGAGTCGCCTACGCAATTAAATTTGCAGCAACGCAATTTTCTCTGCTAACGACTTAAAAGAAAAACAAACGTACTGTCGTTACTTGTTGATTCAAATTTTAAATGTGGGTACTTTGTTAATTTAAATTGCGTTTAAATATCCATTTAATCGAATTTTAATTTATAAGCAAAAGAAACTCAGCAGGAGCATCTAACTTTATGCACCATTATTATCAAAATGTTTACACATTTTATTATGTTTATTTTTAGTCCAGTAGGTATCTCAATTAATAAACATTGCCACTAACATGATGAAGTTGGAATGAAAAATAAATATCAAATTCAAGGCCAATAACTGAAGTCGGGTCCACACTTGTGCATTGTATGTTTTGTAGGTGTTGTATCTCAGTATGTATCTATGTATCAAATCAAGTATCACGATCACGTATCAGTATGGACGGCACTGTGAGATAGTTCTGGATCTGCGTCAAAGTTTTATTTATAGAATACCTACTCAATAGGCTTTATCACTCCACAAAAACTTTTCATTTTCGTATTTATCATGAACCAACACTGCACAGGTCAAACCGGACCGTATGGACATCGTTCAGGCGACCTGTACACCTGCACAGGCCAAACCGGAGCCCCTGAGCGTGTGGACATCGTTTAGGCTAAACCGCCTGTGTGTGTGGCGCGACCTTAACCTTCGGAAGACACACCTATATTTTAGTTACATGGAGTACACACTGGGGTATAAAACAACCCCACTTTATAAATATAAATTTTTGATAAAATTTGTATTGCCGTTTTATAACATGACTATTTTACAATGTAAAAACTGAAAAACATTAAATTAAAACCGATCGGGCATTTAGATAATTAAAGATTTAAGAAAATTGCTATAAAATGCATGGAAAAAACCAGGAAATTTAAATATCGACATTGTAGCAAGCATAACTTAAGAAATGAAAAATTATTTCATCAGATCAACTTCATATGTATATTATGTACCCTAAAACCTATTTTAGATAAAAACTAAAAAATATTTTTTCACCCGTAAGCCACCATACTCAAAAGTTAGAAAAAATTGGGAAATACTTCAGGCAACATTATATTAATTTATCAATTTTTTGTTCTAGGCACAATGGTTCTATAAACCGCTCAAAAGATGTTTTTAGAGAGCCCTCGCAGTTATCGTCACTGTCTAAAAATTGTTGGTAAGCTATTGACTGCTCGATTTGTACTGATAATAATCACAATTTTGTTTTTAGAAAAGGGACAAATTTTTAAAGAAAATGTTACAGTAATTTTCCCATATCCTATTCCTTGAAGCTGCAAACATTTTTGAAAAATTGCTCATGCTTATAAGAAGAAACTAATTGAGGGAACAGACAACTAAACACTCCAAGAAATTAGAAAAAAATTAAAAATTTATAAAAATAAATTTAAATTAATTTACGCATTTCTTGTTCTTTGAGGCTCTATTGCTCAAGAACCACTTCAAAGGAAGTTTAAGAGAGCCCTTGCAGTTATTTTAGTTCACGTCACTCTCTGAAAATTATTGGTAAGCTATTGACTGCTCGATTTGTATACTGATAATAATCACACTTTTGTTTTTAGAAAAAGGAGAACTTTTTAAGGAAAATGTTACAGTAATTTGCCCATATCCTATTCCTTGAAGCTGCAAACATTTTTGAAAAATTGCTCATGCTTATAAGAAGAAACTAATTGAGGGAACAGACAACTAAACACTCCAAGAAATTAGAAAAAAATTTAAAATTTATAAAAACAAATTTATATTAATTTACGCATTTCTTGTTCTTTGAGGCTCTATTGCTCAAGAACCACTTCAAAGGAAGTTTAAGAGAGCCCTTGCAGTTATTTTAGTTCACGACACTCTCTGAAAATTATTGGTAAACTATTGACTTCTCGATTTGTATACTAATAATAATCACAGTTTTGTTTTTAGAAAAAGAAGAAAAATTTTTAAGGAAAATGTTAGATTAATTTGCCCTTATCTTGTTCCTCGAAGCTACAAATATTTTTGACAAAATGCTCATAAGAAGAAAGCAATTGAAAGAAGAGACAACTAAACACTCAAAAAATTAGAAAAAATTTATAATTTACTGATTTCTTCTTCGTTGAGGCTGTATGGTTCTATGAAAAGCAGAAAAAACACCTCAAAGGATGTCTTTAGGTAGAGAGTTATCGTCACTCTCTGATAATTGGTGGTAAGCTGTTGACTGTTCGATTTGTATACTTATAATAATCACTCTTTTGTTTTTAGAAAAATGGTTCCTCGAAGCTAGAAGTCGTTCTCATCTTTATTTATACATATCAAGGTGGTCACTTGTCGGTAGTCTTTAAAAAATTCGACTATACAGGGTGTAAGTTAAAATCACCGACAAACGAAAACTGGAGATTCTGTGATTCAAAATAAGATAAAACTTCTAATAAAATTTTTTCCGAAAACGCCCTCTTAAAAAAATACAGGGCATTTAAAAAAATTATTTTTAACGGTTTTTTCAATATTTGTCTAAAACTAGAAAAGATATTCAGCTAAAATTTGGTTCACTCTAATATTTAATCCATTGCAATTATTCACGCGAGTTTGAGTTCACTGGCGTAATCCAGTGGCGTAGAATTATTTAAATCGATAAGGTACCTAAAGAATAAAGATGTACGCCGCTAATTTTTTGAAAAAAAAGTTATTTTTCTAATTCCCCATTTGGTTTTGAAAAGAAAATAATAATTTGGAATTTTTGATTAGGCACTCCATTTCTGAGATATTTGTAGTAACATAAATCTGTACATAATCATTTTGACATGTTTGGCAAATTAAATCCAAATATCTCAATAACGGACTGCTTAATCAAAAAATTACAAAGAATTATTTTCTCCTAAAAACCAAATGGAAAATTAGAAAACCGATTATTTTGTCAAAAAAATCCATTAGCGTACGGTATAATTTTATGACATGTGAAGTGAAAAATAAAAAAATCCACCCCTGGATTTTTGAAAAAAATGATGTTTTTTCTAATTTACCATTTGAATTTGAAATCAAAATACTATTTTGAAATTTTTTGATTAGGCGCTCCATTTCTGAGATATAAATTCAACAGTCATAATTTTGATATTTTAGTCAGATTAAATTGCAATTATCTCGAAAATGAAGTGCCTAATGAAAAAATTACAAATTATAATTTTATTTTCAAAACCAAATGGGGAATTAGAAAAATAAGAATTTTTCAAAAAATCCAGCGGCGTACGTCTTTATTCTTTAGGTACCTTATCGCATTACATAATGCAACGCCACTGAATTGCGCCAGTGAACTCAAACTCGCATGAATAATTGCATTGGATTAGATATTAGAGTGCATCCAATTTTAACTGAATATCTTTTCTAGTTTTAGACAAATATTGAAAAAACCGTTAAAAATAATTTTTTTAAATGCCCTGTATTTTTTTATCGAGGCGTTTTCGGAAAAAATTTTATTAGAAATTTTATCTTATTTTGAATCACAGAATCTCCAGTTTTCGTTTGTCGGTGATTTTAACTTACACCCTTGTACCTTTCTATAATTGTATTTTAGATTTTAGGCACAAACACAGTGTAAAGTATTGTTATGAAGACACAAGTTTATGAAGGTGTTATGTAACAAAATCATAGTTTCGAGTAAATGAGAGTTAAAGTTTTTGTTCGGTAAATTTTTTTTGAATATATTTATATGAAAGAGCCATTAATTTTAACACGTATTTGTGATATTTATAAACAATATAGGTACATAACACCTTCATCCATAATAAAGTCTTACAAAAGTAAAACTAAAAAGTAAAAAGTAATGCTCGAAGTGGCAAAACTCAAATTCTAAAATCAAAAACTTATTATTTATATAAAAATTATTTATAATGTCATAATGGGTACCTGTCTTTTTATCATTTTGTTTCTTACCAGCTAAATAGAAAAAATTATAAAATTTGATAAGACTATAATAACTTGCGGAAGTTTATAGTCTTGCATATGATAATTTTTGTATAAACATGCAGTAGGTATACAAAGATGCAGGGCCGGATTAACAACCAGCGGCGCCCCGGGCCAAAACTTTTAAAGCGCCCCTTCCCAACAATTAATTTCTCGATTTATTAAGGTATAAAAATTACCAAAACAATAATTATTCAATGTATTTATTTTGAAAGAATAATAACGCAACAAAACGTTATTCACAACGTTATTCACATTTTAACATAAAAAATCAAACAAAAACTTCGAATGAAGGATATACAAGGATAGCTATTTCCTATTTATTAAAGTTTCTTTCTTAATTTGCTTGAAATAAAAAGCGATATAATATCGTCTTCATCTAAAGAGTCGACCAGTTCACTCTCAATGCACAATAAAGCTAAATTGCTGGTTTTAGAATCTGATAAACTATTTCTTAAATAGTTCTTGACTCTACGTAGCGTTGAAAACGACCTCTCTCCGGTAACATTGGTTGCTGGTATTGTCAAAAAGATTTTTAAAGCAGTGTCGATATTTGGATATGTTGCAACTATTTTTAGTCTTCTCAGAGCTTGTAGTATCTCAGCCGTATTGTAGTTTTCTTCTTTATTTTCTTCCTTCAAAGCTTTTAGAAAGTATTTAAATTGAATACATTCTTCTGCAAAATCTCTATCAAGTTCAGACTGATAACTCTGCCATAAATTTGCTGCCTCTGTTGAAATTTGATTGTCCGAAAGATCACATAACGATCCCATAAATCCAAACGTGTTTGAGACACTTTCATAGGCTATTTTTCTTCGGGTTAGCTCTGATGATAAATTATCTAATATAACATAAAATATGTTAATTTTCATATTTTGTTTTCCATTAAAATTCGTTTCACCTTCTTTACTCTCATCGAAAGCTTTCTTTCTTATTCGCATTCTGTTCACTTCAAGTTTGTACGTATCACATTTTGTTAAATCTTTAGCATTTTGTTCGATTTCTTCAAATGTTTCGTCGGATCGCAAGCTGTTTACATACAGTATCAGAGAATCGTAGAGTTTTGTCACTAAGGAAACGTCTGTGGACTGTTTTTGTAATGTTTTGCTCACACTATCAAATTTTGGTAGCAACTTATTCCACACTTCTAATAGAATTCCAGTTTCCAGTTTGTTCATAGCAGCCCACAAGCCAGTAGCCTGAACTTTTGTTGCTGGAGGTTGATGTGGATCGTCTATTAAGTTTTGAAGGGCATTTTGGTAGCTATCATAACAGCTAAAGAGCGCTCTGGTTGCGTCCGCTCTTGCAGACCATCGGGTTGCACTTAATTTTTTTGGGAGCAAATTTTTTCTTGCTTCTCCTTCTACATTCTCAGACTCACTTAAAGTCTGTTTCAAAATATCCCATCTAGCAGTGGAAGATGAAAAAAAAACGTACAGTTCATTTAAGAACATAAAAAACTGTGTTGCCTGTAAACAACTTTCCGCAGCACAAGAACCTATTAAATTCAAAGAATGAGCTGCACATGGTATGTATACAGCTTTGGCATTGTGTTTTTTTATGCGAGCTTGTAGGCCCGAATACTCGCCGGACATATTTGACGCATTGTCGTATGACTGTCCAACGCAGTTCTCGATAGGCAGACTGAATTCGTCAAGAGTTTTCAAAATTGCTACTTCCATATCTTCAGCTTTATGCCCAACCTTGCTAATAAATTTTATGAAGCGTTCAACCACCGATCCATTTGGTAGCACATACCGCAAAATAAAAGTTAATTGGTCAGTGTGCGAAATATCGGGTGTTGAATCTACGCTAATTGCGTAATACTTCGCACTTTCTATTTCTTCTATTATTTTTTCTCTGGCTGATTTAGCCAACAAATCTATAAATTCATCGCAAATAGTCTTTGATAGGTAGGAGGCATGTCCTTTTCCCTTATTTGCATGTTTTTCGAAATGAATTTTTAGGAATGGATCAAATTTGGCAATTAGTTCAAGTGTAGCCAAATAATTTCCACATTGCTCTTCACCTGATTTTTCTAAGGTTCCCCGAAATGCTAATCCTTGTTTAGATAAAAATTTTATAGTATTTATTATCCTTTTCAGAACGTTTCTCCAATACTCTTTTTCTATTAAGTATTGTTTTTCGAAGTTGCTATCTATTTTTCCGAGTACTATGGATCGTAATGTATACGTTTTTGTATTTTCTCGATGCTCTATAGATTTCTCGTGTTCCCCTATTCTTTCTAGATGCTTCCAATCATTAAATCCACTGATGAATTGTGAAAGGTTTGATCCGAAAAATTTACACTGTAAACAGTAAACTTTGTTAGTTGATGCAGAGTATAAAAGCCATTCCCTCCGGATATTCTCGCCATTTACTAATTTTACGAAAAACATTTTTTTTGAGGCGTATCGATTGCGATTTTCATTGGGATACAGTCTTTTTGACTTTTCAAAATCTATTTTTTCCAAATTTTGAGCGAAAGGATTCTTCACTATATAGTTCAACAATTCAGTATTAATTACCCATATAGCTGGGTCTTGTGAGTGGTAATTAGGAGGCACAAGTTTAGTTGATTCTAATAAAAAAACGAATTACCTAAAAAACATAATTATTAAATGTACCTGTGCATTTACCACCAAGAGTAACATCATTGTTTATGGCAGCGACAATCGATTTTTTTTCTGAATTTTCCGTCCACGCCCCTGTTCCTGGTGTAGATGAAGATGCTATTACATTATTTTGTTCATTTTCTTCGTATTCCGCATGTGGCTGTATTACATCCGTATTACTACTTTTGGGTGCAATTTTAAAATAATAGTCTAGTTTTGGAACTTTTTTCAACAACTCATTAGATTTCACTTTCTCCTCCCTAATAAGTTTCCTTCGCCGAGCTCCACTCAATTTGTTTGAACTCATGATTGTAGTGGTAACAAATTAACAAAAAGAACTATGCTACTATACACTATTGCACTACTGATAAACTGTCCATATATTTCGTAGATACAACTTCGTCACCAGTTACTAACTATACTTCCGTCAAAAATATTCTTACGAATTTTACTTTGAGAAAAAGAAACATTAAAAAACTGTATCACTCGACTTGTAATTTAACATAGAGAAGATAAACCCGGCGTAATCTGTTAACTTGCGGTTTAAATGACTAAAAGCGAATTATAGCAAATTATTTCTGAAATTTAATATACCTATACCGCCTTTGTCGTTATAATTTTAAGAATTTTCTTATCTGTAGAATAGCACTGTAAAACGCAATTAAGGAATAGACTTAATAGTGATACAGTGAAAGGCCTATTGTTTACAAAGAGTCTTGTTTCAAATAGTGGCCAATGTCACAATTTTTTAATTGACAAAGAATTAGTTAAGAAAGTAAACAATAAAATAAATAATAAATAAATAAAATAATAATAATAATAATAATAAAATTCAGAACTCTTTGAAATCGCGGCGCCCCCACCAGGGCTTTGCGCCCCTGGGCCATGGCCCTACTGGCCCCTGTGGTTAATCCGGCCCTGCAAAGATGTTTGGGTTATCTAAAATTATAACAATATGCCTTGTTACAGAAGTACGAATTTTTAAATTTAGTTGAATAAGTTTTCACAATATTTTTTTCAAAACCACGTACCAAGTAGTTTTTCATTTTTGTAGGTTTAGATTGTTTAGAGCCCCTTTGGCTACTTATATTTTGTCACATTGCTCGCCACAAAATTCCACCCTGTGCCAATAACGCATTCAACAAAATATTATTTCATAACGAACTGCAATAGAAGAAGGAGCTATGTTCGGTACATAACACTTTCATGTGCAAAACTAAAATTTTAAAGTAGTCATCCTAGTAGATGAAAGTGTTAAGAGCCCACATAACCCCTTCATTCATTCACAAACGAAAAATAAAGGTGACATAACACCTTCATTCATTGGAAAACTCACATAAGGAAGCCTTTCCTGTTATTTAAAGTAGTCCTGTATGAAAGATTGGTACATAAAACCTTCATAACGTTCATAAAATCAATTTTATAAAAATGCGACATAACACCTTCATAAACTTGTGTCTTCGTTTGTTAAATATTTACTAATGCAATAAATTACATTTAGTATCTGTCATATAGGCAACCCATTATACATATTATAAATATGAGTTACCCACTCCAATAGACACGATGCTGGACTACTATTGGCTAAACTGTGTGAAGTGGGGCGATAATCCCCATCAAAAGTCTATATAAGTCCGAGTTTCGACCATAAACTGATTTCTTATCACCACTTATGATCGGAGTTCGAGAGAAAATTTAAGGGTTACTCGTGTCGAAAATCAACTGTGATTTTAATAATTTTTTTTGATTGGAAGTTGTTTCTGGCATTGTTCTAAGTGTGTTTACTGAATATTTAATCATTTACTTCAATATTAAGTGTTAAAGATGCATTTTAAAAAATGAAAATTTTTAATTAATTTTCCACTTCTTATTTGATTTTACACATTATAATGTATATTATTAAAATGTTAATACTTTTAATTTATATTGTAATATAAATTTTTTTTATACATACTTATTAATTAGTTTATAAATTTTACTATAGTTATTGTTAGACTTAATTAAAATATTTATATGTAATACAAAAACAACAAATTATGTATTAATTAATAAAGATTTCGTTACTAATATTATAAGCAGCTTTTTCTATTTTTTTCCCTATAAAAGTTATTGTTTGCATTTCTAGCTTTTGACTAATTTAAATAGAATACTCTATAGGTAAACGTTAATTACCTTTCATCATTAATTAAGATCTCTTTAATGGGGTAAAATTTTTATTAGGGTGATCACAAGAGAATTTTGATTGATAGGCGTCTTTCTACAACTGCTTGACAACCCCTATATCTTGTTTTAACCCTCTTCTCTTCTAGCTCAAAAGTTTAGTGCAAAAATCTACTTATTTAGCCATAAAAAATTTAAAATTAATTAAAATTTGATAAGAATCGGTCTATTAACCATTTTCAATATTAGGAGAGCAGAAGTATTGTAGGATATCACTAAAAATAATAAATTAAATTTTCAGAGAGCTTTACCTAAAAGCATTTATCGAAAGCTTTTAATACTTTAATACTATTTTAAATAAATTTAATATTCAATATTTATTTTATTTCAACATCTTCTTTCACTCATGTGACCCTGTCACCAAGTCTCAAAAATTGAAATTTTCTACAAATTTCTTGACAATGTTAAAATCACATACGAATTACTTTTGCAATTTTTAGCTTTATTAGACCCATTTCGACTAATTTAAATAGTGCAGTTAGTAGATTAAAGTTAATAACTTTTACTAATTAGTTAACATCCCTTAAATGTTGCTAAGTAAACCCTGTACAGCCCAAAATAGAACTTGCAGAGTTGGTAATTTGTGTTTATTGAGTTATAATTTTGATTAGGGGGGGTGGTAATAGAATTATGATCGATAGACCTTTTTCTATAACGTCCAGACTACCCCTATATTTTATTTCATCTCTCTATCTCTTCTAGATTCAAGGTTTAGTGTAAAAATCAACTTATTTAGCCATTAAAAGTGTCGAAGATTGCTAAAATTTGATAAGAAGCAGTGTATAAACCATTTGATGTATTAGGAGAGCAGAAGTGTTATAGGATATCATTAAAAATAAAAATATTAAATTATTCGCTAAGAGCTTTACCTAAAAACTTTTATAGAAAGCTTATCTTGTTATGTGAAGATAAGGTAGTGCATTTAATGGTCTTTCAAATAAATTGAATAGATGTATTTTAATATTATTATGACACCTTGTTGCACTTCTGTGATCCTGTCACGAACGCACAAAAATCGACATTTACAAGCATTTTCATGTAAAAATCAGTTTATTTCGACATAAAATATGTCGAAAGATGTTAAAATTTGCTAAGAATCGGTGTATAAACCAGTTGATGTATTAGGAGAGCAGAAGTGTTATAGGATATCAGTAAAAATAAAAATATTAAATTATTCGCTAAGAGCTTTACCTAAAAGCTTTTGTAGAAAGCTTATCTTGTTATGTGAAGATAAGGCAGTGCATTTAATGGTCTTTTAAATAAATTGAATAGATGTATTATAATATTATTATGACACCTTGTTGCACTCCTGTGATCCTGTCACGAACGCACAAAAATCGACATTTACAAGCATTTTCATGTAAAAAATCAGTTTATTTCGACATAAAATATGTCCAAAGATGTTAAAATTAGCTAAGAATCGGTGTATAATCCAGTTGATGTATTAGGAGAGCAGAAGGTTAGTAAAATATCTCTAAAAATATTAAATTCAATTTGCAGAGAGCTTTATATAAAAGATTTTATCCAAAGCTTGTAAAAGCTTATCTATTGCGTAAAGATAAGGCCGAGCATTTAATGTTCTTTTAAATAAATTTAAGGTTTTATTTTTATTTTATTTTAACATCTTCTTTCACTCATGTGATCCTGTCACCAAGTCGCAAAAATTGAAATTTTCTACAAATTTCTTGACAATGTTAAAATTACATAGGAGTTACTTTTGCAATTTTTAGCTTTATTAGAGCCCTTTTGACCAATTTAAATAGTGCAGTTAGTAGATTAAAGTTAATAACTTTTACTAATTAGTTAACATCCCTTAAATTTTGCTAAGTAAACCCTGTACAGCCCAAAATAGAACTTGCAGAGTTGGTAATTTGTGTTTATTGAGTTATAATTTTGATTAGGGGGGTGATAATAGAATTATGATCGATATACCTTTTTCTATAACGTCCAGACTACCCCTATATTTTATTTCATTTCTCTATTTCTTCTAGATTCAAGATTTAGTGTAAAAATCAACTTATTTAGCCATAAAAAGTGTGGAAATTTGTTAAAATTTGATAAGAAGCAGTGTATAAACAATTTGATGTATTAGGAGAGCAGAAGGTTAGTAGGATATATCTATAAATATTGAATTAAATTTGCAGAGAGCTTTACGTAAAAGCTTTTATCGAAAGCTTATCTATTGCGTAAAGATAAGTCCGAGCATTTAATCGTCTTTTTAATAAATTAAATATTTTATTTATATTTTATTTTAACATCTTTTTTAAATCTTGTAATAATAGGGTTTAATTTAGATTAGGGGGTGGTAATGAAATTTTGATTGAGAGGTTTCTTGCTACCCCTATATTTTATAAATCTATAAAAATTTTAAGGGGGTAATTAATTATATAAATTTGAAATAAGGATAACTTTTTGTTGAGCAAACAAGAAAAAAAACATAAAAAAACTGCTTGATATGATAAGTAACAAGATTTATATTAATTAATAGATATTTTCTTATATTTACACTTGAATTGTGAAATATTATACAAACGTAATTAATTAAGTATAACAGTAATTATTATATTATAATAAATAAGTACAGTGAAGAAAACTTATATCACAATATAAATTCAACGTATTATAACATCATCATAATATACATATACATTACAATATGTATAATTAAAATAAGAAGAATAAAATTGGTTAAAAATTTTAATTCTTAAAAATGCATTTTTTACACTTAATATTGAAGTAAATGATTAAATATTCAGTAAACACACTTAGAACAATGCCAGGAACAACTTCCAATCAAAAAAAATTAAATAAATCAAAGCCGATTTTCGACACGAGTAACCCTTAAATTTTTAAGTTTAAAACCCTTAAGTTTAGCCAATAGTAGTGGAGCAATAATATAATTGGAAAGTGTCGACTGCGCAGCATAATTTAAATTAGCATTGTGGGTTGCCTATTTTACAGGCATCTCATCTCGTATACAATCACTTTTAAATTAATAATAGCAAATAAATATTATATTTACTTATAGTTTCCTTTTAACTTTTCAGTAGTCGATATATGAGCATGAGCATTTTACTATCAGGGATACTTTTCTAGAAAGTGATACGACCTCGGCCCTTTCTCAGTCTGAGTTTCGTCGATACTTTGCATGAATTTACATTTATATTTAGAACAATAGTTTTCAAATTTTCCAATATTATTTTTAATTTTTATTGGCAAAATTAAGTTATGAGTGTATTTTGCTACACTTATTAAAAATATTATTACTTCATAAAATGGATTCGAACACATTTTTAATTGAACTAATTGTTACAACAAAAGTATATAGGTATTAGTGGGAGCAAAATGCACATCGACGTCGCAATTAATACATTTTTCACCTAGTGAAAACTGAAGAGATACTATACTTATAACATTATAACATAACTATTGGAAGATATTTTTCTTCACTTGGAAAAATAATTACAAATGGATTTTTTTTTTAAATAACACTATTATAAGCTTATAGTTAGATTTTGAATTTTGAGTTTAAAATTATTTGGAAGAACCAATTAATTTTCAGAAAAAAGCCTATTTTGAGCAATGGTTACTATCAAATTATTCAATATAACAAAGGAACCCTTTTTAGATCGCTTCAAAATTCCTACTTAGCTATTTCAAGTTTAATAAATATTCATTTCAGTCTCTGATGTTATCAACATTTATATAATTGTAGGTAGAAAGAAATAAGCAGAATGTCGCATAAATTAATATTTAACATTATAATTACTAATTATTGTTTCTATTAAACAAATCAAAAGTTTCGCTAAAACGTTAGAACAAGATTGTGCTGTTGGAAGACCTACAAAATAATAAAATTAATTAGACAAAAGACTTCTTATAGTAGAACCTACTTACATTTTGAAAAAGATCTGAAGAATTTCCTATTCAGAAACTGGTGTTGCCATTATCATTAGTACTTGAATTTTATACGTAATTCAAACCTAAAAATAATTCATCATTAATATTTACTCTAAGAAGGTAAGTATCTATAGATCTACCGAGTGGATGAGACTAAATCTCTCAATCATACGGATTGAACATGTAAAATCATACTTTCGTAAATTATAACGACCTATGTCGACTTCTTACCTTTACATACAGCGGCAAAGATTCCCTGGAACAACTATATCTATATGTATAAGATGTTTTATACCTACAACCAACATTTTATGCATCTTTCTAAAGATATTTTTGGTGTAATAAAGCCACCACCAATTTTTCAAAATCTGCTCTGAACGCGTGTAGCAGTTGAATAGGTTCTGAAAGTGCTTTAAATGACGCTGGCAACCAATTTGTTTGTGTATTTATTTTCCAGTTACTGTATAGTTTTTTACTACTTCAATAACTAAAATTTAAAAAATTAAAACAAAAACTATATTATAAAAGGCAAGATTACCTGAATGGAAATGTAAAAAGGACTATTTTTCATCCAATACGACCTTGCATCTCGCTCACACACTTTCTGCTTGATTTCGTGTGGCCAAATAAATCCTTTGTAAGTAAGTAAAAAAATGCTAGCTGTAGAACCCTGTAACCTGTAACACAAAGGTTCTTTCCATATTTCATAATACAAAATTAAAACATTTTCTATAAAGCACCTTTTGAGTGAGTTCACCAATTAGAAAATGATAGTGAAGCCGTGAAAGTTTAAATACAAGCCATGTCACCTTTTTTGAAGTGAGTCCACCAATTTGAAAATGCTAGCAAAGCCATGAAAGTTTAAATCTAAGCCATGTCATGCTTCTATTTTAATATTCCATTGTCATAGTCAAGACATTTAGATTTATCTTGCCGGTGTCTTCTTTATAACTACAAGACGTAAGAAGCTAATTTTGAATTTTAGCATTAAAATTGTGGCCATTACAAGTCTAGTATATTTAGAAAAAGTGTTCATTATCATGATATTTAAAACCAGAACTTAGAAAATATCAAAAAATCAGAAAACGAATTTTACATGGGATCTCCTTTCAAGGGCTATTTTTCATTCAATACGACCCTGCATCTTGCTCACACAATTTCTGCTGCATATTATGTGGCTAAATAAGTCCTTAGTAAGTAAATAAATGCTAGCTCAAGAGCCTTGTAACACAAAGATTCTCTCCATATTTCATGATACAAAATTGAAAAAATTTCAAATAATTCACCTTTTTTAGAAGCGAGTCCACCTATTTGAAAATGCTAGCAAAGCCATGAAAGTTAAAAGTTCAAACCATGTCTTGCTTTTATTTCAATATTCCATTGTCAATTTGGCTTGACATTTAGATTTACCTTGTTGATGTCTTCTTTATTATCACAACACGTTCTTATGCCAATTTCTGTAAATTTTTAAGCTTTTAGCATTAAAATTGTGGCCATTAGAAGTCAAATTTATTTAGAAAAAGTGTTCATTACCTTGATATCTAAAACCAGAACTTAGAAAGTATGAAAAAATTAGAATAAAAATTTAACCTCTTAGCTGAGATCTCCATTCAAAGCCTATTTTTCATTCAATACGGTCCTGCATCTCGCTGACGCACTTTCTGTTGGATTTCGTATGGCCAAATAAATCATTAGTAAGGAAGTAAATAAATGCTAACTCGAGAACCCTGAAACACAAAAGTTATTTTCATATTTCATGATACAAAATTGAATAAATTTCTAAAAATTCACCTTTTTAACTTTTTTTATAAGGGAGTCCACCAATTTGAAAATGCTAGCAAAACCGTGAAAGTTTAAATATAAGCCATGTCATGCGTCTTTATCGGTCTTTATATTTTAATAATCCATTGTCAAATTAGTCAAGACATTTAGATTTACCTTGCCACTGTTTTCCTTATAACCACAAGATGTAAGAATAAGCCAATTTCCGCAAATTTTAAAAGCTTTTAGCAATAAAATTGTGGCCATTAGAAGTCAAGTTTATTTAGAAAAAGTGTTCATCATGATATCTAAAACCAGAACTTATAATATATCAAAGAATCAGAAAACAATTTTAACCTCCTACATGGGATCTCCTTTCAAAGGCTATTTTTCATTCAATACGGCCCTGCATCTCGCTCACGCACTTTCTGCTGCGTATCGTGTGACTAAATAAATTCTTAGTAAGTAAGTAAATAAATGCTAGCTCGAGAACCTTGTAACACAAAGATCCTTCCCATATTTCATGATACAAAATTGAAAAAATTTCTAATATTCACGTTTTTTAGAAGTGAGTCCACCAATTTGAAAATACTAGCAAAGCCATAAGTTTGTCTAAGTATGTCATGCTTCTATTTTAATATTCAAATCTCAATTTGGCAAGACATTTAGATTCACCTTGCCGATGCCTTCTTTATTACCACAAGACATTAGAAGCCAATTTCTGCAAATTTTAAGAGCTTTTAGCATTAAAATTGTGGCCATTAGAAGTCAAGTTTATTTAGAAGAACTGTTCATTATTATGATAATTATCTAAAACCAGAACTTATAAAATATCAAAAATCAAAATAAAAATATAACCTTTTACATAGGATCTTCTTTCAAGGGCCACTTTTCATTCAATACGACCCTGCATATCACTCACGCACTTTCTGCTGCATATCATGTGGCTAAATAAATCCCTGGTAAGTAAGTAAAAATATGCTAGCTTGAAAACCTTGTAACAGAAAGATTCTTTCCATATGTCATGAAACAAAATTGAAAAATTTTCTAAATATTTGCCCTTTATTTATAGAAGTGAGTCCACTAATTAAAAAATGCTAGCAAAGCTATGCCATGCTTCTATTTTAATATTCCATTGTCAATTTGGCAAAACGTTTAGATATACGGTGCCCTTACAACACATAAGAAGTCAATTTCTGCAAACTTTAAAAACTTTTAGCCTTAAAATTATAGCCATTAGAAGTCAAGTATATCTAGAAAATGTGTTCATTATCATGATATCTATAACCACAATCTCCAAGTATCCAAGAATCAGATTAAAAATTTTACCTCTTATATGCGATCTTCTCTCAAGGGTTATTTGTCATTCAATACTTCTCTGCATCTCGCTCACGCACTTTCTGCTGGATTTCCTGTCGCAATACAAATCCTTAGTAAGTAAGTAAATGAATATGTGCTAGCTCGAGAACCCTGTAACACAAAGGTCTATTCAATATTGAGTCATACAAATTTTTTTTATAAACAACTTGTTTTAGAACCATGTCCACCAATAAGAAAGTGCTAGCAAAGCCATAAAACAATAAATTTAAGCCATATCATCCTTCGACTTTGACATTGCGTAGTTAAATTAGGCAAGACATTTAGGTTTAATTTGCCTGTACCGTCTTCTTAAGCAGAACTCGCAAGAAGGCAATTAATGGAATGAAATGCTTGTAACAGTACAACTGCAGAGATTAGAAGTAACGTTGATTAACGAAAACTGTTCACTAGGTATTATCTAAAATCTAAAATATAAAAAACTAACATTTAGCAATAAAATTTTACCTGGTTCTTCCTCGAGAATAATTTTTCGTTTAATGCGACCTTGTGTTGCGCTAACGCACTTTCTACAGGTTTATTGTATGTAAATGAAACTTTTTTGAAAATTCTAATAAAGTAAACTAGTAAACATGATTCTAGATTAGCAAATTATTAGATTTGCATTTATCTGTTTTGTTGAAGATTCGAAAGTAAATTTTCTACTGAAACAGGAATCTCTATTACCAAGTAAATTGATAAATTCTTCTAATTAAAATCGCTAGATGGCGCCACATGCCACGATTTTTAAAATTTACCACAATAGAGCGTGTCACTTGTCATGAAGTTCAATTTTATTCCACGAGGTTCGCACAATCGACGGTCCCAAACGTCAAATTACAGTATTACCAAATTACTTTTATTGTATATAATTATAGGGATTTTTTCAAATTTGTTTGAATTAAGTAATTTGGTAATACTGTAATTTGACGTTTGGGACCGTCGATTGTGCGAACCTCGTGGAATAAAATTGAACTTTATGACAAGTGACACGCTCTATTCAAATTTTTTAAATTTTATCAAATATCAAAAAAGTTGAGACATATTAAATTCACCGTCTATTTAATTACATATTATAACTATTACAAAATTTTAATTTTCTCTATTAATAGGTAGTTTTCCAGTTTAATATTGGAATTTTGATCTATGTAAATAAATTTTTGATTTATTCCTTCATCATCAATGAGAATCACGAGTAAAAGAAGAAACAAAAAAAACATTAAACATCTAACAAGGGATAGAGTAGTCTAATATTATTTTTTCAGAAATTAAATGAAGCTAACGAAGCAGAATTATTACAATATTAAAGAGTAACAGAAAACATAAGTTTGGATGTTTCAAATTGAACCTATATTTTGCCGTAAGGGTAGTTCGAACTCGATAAAACGTCCAGGCTTTCTGCCGATACTAAACTAATTATATTACCTACAGCCGAATCCGCTCTTCAAATTACGTTAAATGTTTCTTGTTTAACACCCTAATGGACTGCTGTGAAACTGAATTGAAAGTATAACGTAGTTGGAAAAAGTGTTAGCGCAGAGGTTAACAGATACAAACCTATAATTATTAATTATTATTATGTGAATAATTTATGTTATTGTGTCTAATAAAGATTTCTAAAAATACAATAAAAAATTAACTAATGAAAACATTATTCTTATCAATAATAAATTAGAATTATAGTTCAGGAAAGAAATTATTATTACTTATGGGTCATTCTTTTACAAACCGCACGGATTTCAGGAAAAAAAATTTGACTTCTTCAAATGTGATAAAAAATTTTTTGCTGCATCTTTCAACAAATTTAATTGACCGGTATTTCAGGATTTAGCTGAAAAAAATTTTTTTTCGAAATTATTTACATTATGAATTTTCGATCATTTGCTGGATTTTCTCCAATCTTCTCATACTTGAAATTTATTATCTCCAGTTGTACTGATTGGACAAATTTAGTTTTTTTTTATTTTATACCCTATATTATTACGTTACCTTTCGAAGTGTATTAAAAAAAGTTATTTTTATTGTGTAAAAATTATAAATAATAACAATATAATTGTTTAAATAGTTTTAACATGTTCGCCCCCCAACTTGAATTAATTGAAAAAAATATCATTTTGTTCCTTATTCAGTCCACAGTCCACATGCGGGATGCGGGAGCGTCGCGGAGATCTCAGACGCAAAAATTGCTCGATTACAAATTCTTGCGCTCGAAAATATTTAATAACTTCTGATCTAATAGAGACCCGACTTTTTTGTAAAATGAGTTTTATAGATAAGAGAATAAGGTACAAAATGTTAATTTTTTCAATTACTTTAAGTTGGGGGTCGAGCATGTTGAAGATTGGAGAAAATCCAGCAAATTATCGAAAATTCATATGTTAAAAAGTATGACCCCTTTTTTAATTTCAGAGTTTTGAACTAATTTCTTTGGAAAGTTATAAAGGGGGGGGGGAGGTTGTTGAGGAGTTATAAACGGGAGATGACTTTAAACGCACAATATAAAGAGTTACAGTAAAACCACTTTGCGGAAACTTTCCACTTTGAAGAAACCGTCCGGGAAATTGAACTCAAGTAGTCTTCTTAGCACAGTCTTTCACAGACAGTCTCTCACAGTCAGTCTTTGGCAACCGTCTTCTAAGTCTAAAATCGGCTTGAAAGGTATAGGATTATCAAATATCGGTATCTCATCAAACAAACGCTTAGCAAAATTTGAAGAGCATTATTAAACGATGGTTCAGTCTACCAACAAAATGAAGCATTCTAATTTGACGTTTTAGCAAAAGTCATCAGCAGACTATATATCTCAACAAAAGTGTACTGTTTTTACGTAATTTAGGAACGACGTGAAGTACTTTTTAGACAGAACGGTCTCGTGTCTTTTGTGGGTATATTGCATCTTTGTGCGAAATTTAGCACCCGCAACTAAAAATTATTTTTTCTTACATTCAAAATTCAAAAATATACACAGTTACTGTAATAATGCTTGTTACATCAGGGGGCGTCATTGGCGCCTTTTTCATTTGTAATATTTCCATTGAAAATTTAAAAAAATACGGACTTTATCTGTAATAAATATTCCTACTCAATTAGCGCCGTTGGCGTACCATCAGACAAGGTGCGCCTATGCGCAACATACCTTGCATACCGCCTCGCGCCGCCTCTGAAGGGAAGTTATAGATACTGTAGTATAATAAGAATAACAAAACTTACGTTAAAATATTTAGAGAAGTCAACTATCCTACACTAATTATGTTATTATAAACCCTTTTTATTTAAATTTTTTTATATAAAACTCAAATGATGAGCGATGGGAAGGCAGATAAGATGACAGTAGCGGGGACAGATTAAATGACAGAGGAAATGATATATAGCATGAGAAATGGGATAACAGGGTTGATATGATAATGGGTTGACACTTTGACAGTTGGGATGACTGATGCCCCATAAAATATCCGGAGTAGACCAGCTCGGCAAATGGTCAGACCCAAATTGAGCGGTTCATATTTTACCTCTAAAAGATAGGGTCAACTCGGCAAAATTTAGTAAGGGTAATTTTAATTTTTAATGCCGCTCTGCGGGGGGTTTCAAATTTTAATCCCTTTGAAGGAAAATGTAGACTGGACAAAATTTGTTGGTTTTATAGGCTATTATACTGTGGTTTTATTTTATTTTTATAATGTAGATATGTCTAATTTATAGGTAGCTAAAAAAATGTGAAGCCGCAAACGAACCAAAATTCAATAAAACTTTGTTTTTTTTATATTTTAAAAGAAAATAACTTAGGACAGTAAAATACCAAAAAATAGAGGAAATAATTAGGGGAAAGCTGAATTTTTCAACAGTGAATTCTTAGGTCATATATACTTGAAAACTGCCGAGTCCCCCCCGTGCCTCCGTTTGCGTCTAGAATTTGGATTTAAAGATGGCGGATTTGACTACAGTTGATTGCGCTGTATCTCGACAAGTAACAATCCGATTTCAATAATTTTTTTAATTAGATAGATAATAAAATGAGTAAAGTTTTTCTATACTTATATTTTATTGGAAAAAGTACAGGGCTTAAAGTTACGAACCGATTTACAAAAATTTTCATTTTCAATTCTTCTTCTTTTAACTATAATTTGTACGGTAATATAGTGATTGAAAAACTTTTCAAATAAAAGATGTAGCTCACGTTTAATAGAATATCTTTCTTTTTTAAATTTTTATTGTAAAAAAATCGGTTACTGAGTAAATCGCCAAAATTTCAGTTTTCGCGCCATGATTTGTATGGCTTTATCTGAAAGTGAAAAAACGAAAATTAGAGATTAAATCCAAATTCTAGACAACGCAAACGGGCGCACGGGGGGAACTCGGCAGTTTTCAAGTACATATGACCTAAGAATTCGTCGTTGAAAAATTTAGCTTTCCTCTAATTATTTCCCCTATAGAGCAAAATGTCGTCCTATTTTACTGAACTAACTAGGGAAGTACCAAATTTTAGAAAAGCTTGATAATTTATATGTACTAACGATACTTTTGGAAATATCAGAAAAGGTTATTGATTCTACGATAAAGTAGTAGACGCTGTGCTGCAATTTTTTTAAAATTTTAATCCTTTAAGAGGAAAAGTACCGTTTTTGAAAGAAAAGCTTATTGATTATAAAGTAGACGCTGTGCGGGAATTTTTAATTTTAATTCTTTGCAAGGGAAAGTACCGTTTTTGGAAATACCTAGCTATACCTAATTAGAATTACGATTGGTTTAGAAATTTTTCAATAAGTAGGTAAAAGGACCTACTTCTTTAGTTATAGCCAAATTTTTACATTTTCGATTTTCATTCTATTACGAAAGTAGTCGAGAACGTATTAGTGCCAACAGTTCGAAATGGAAATGATTAAAAGTCAACGTGGTCGCAATTTACTTGTAGTGAATAATTATAAACCCTTAAAAGGGACCCTACCCTTAAAACTACCGATTTTAAGTTTTGCCGAGTTGACCCTACCTTTTTTTAAAAACTGACCATTTTGCCGAGTCGACCTACGTCCAAAATATCATCTCGTGTGTCAATGTCATCAGTCATCACTGATGACTCCATCAGTCGTTTCATCTATCATCTCATCCTATCTGTAGACTCAATTTATCTGTCAATCTCATGTTAGTCTAATTTGTTATATCATCTCATCTGTCTATCTAATTCTCTCTCTTTCTCTTCCTCTCTTAAATGACATATTAGATTTCAAATGGGATAGCAGATAAAATGACTGATAATATGACATAATAATATGAGATGACATATAGCTTGATAGAACGATGACTACGCTCTACGTGAAGCGGGACTTACATTTTCGTTAAAAAAAATTACTATGAGGTATGAGCTACACCTACGGTTACTTTAAACATGTCGTGTTAGATATGACTACAAACGACACCTTTAAACCTGTTTCAAATTGAAAAGTTTTATAATCCAGTCAAAAAGTGACTTCGAGAAGAAAATTGTTTATTCTTTAACATCGTTGTCGGTTGTCGTTAGCCCTTCGTCATCTAAGGTTCTTCATTCATATTTAAATGCTATCTTTCGTTGTTTTCGTTTATCTCCAAAAGTTATTCGTTCATCGTTCTGCTATCGTTGATTAATTATAACGTAGGCAGGATTGTAGCCAGGGGTACGCCAGGAGAGGCTGAGCCTACTCCTACTCTTCCTACTACTTTCTATGTAAGAAAACTTTAAGCCTGTTCTAAAATGTCTAAAATAACTATATAAATAGAAATTATAAATAATAAAATATAATTCAATAGTTTTGACTTAAGGCATTGTTACATAATAAACAGATCAACTTTTGTTAATATAATAACAGCCTACTGTGGTGACTTTGTGGGAAAAACAGAATGGTAAAGTTTGAGAGTTTTTTTTGAAAGCGGGAGAAATATGTGAAGTTTGGGTACATCGTCATGTAATTTATTGATGCAAAGAAATCTTTTTATTATTATTATCGTCAATACCCAGTACCCACTCCATTCAAGCTACTGATTTAAGGTATTCTTTGAATTAAAGTACTTATTATTTTGCGATATTTTGACATGGCCACTTTCTTTTCATTCATTAGGACCTTTTTACATGTTTTTTAAAGGAATGAGCAAATTGGACTTTTTTTTCATTTTTGACTAAAATGTTTCATAGTAATTTTACGTCATACGCAAATTGTAAATTTGATCCTCACAGACCCCATCCAATCGAAACCAGCGGTTACGGACAACTAGACAGGTGGTGGGAGGGTAACTCAAAGTCAAAAAAGCCCCAAACTTAAACCAGTGCTCCCAGATAGAAAAGTTTCGGATCTAATTTTATTGTTATATTAATTTTTTAAATTTAACTCAAGTGATTCAATTTATCAAAATAATTACAGATGTTTTTGGGTTTAAACAGTTTCGTACTTTTCTTTAAAGTTTGTTACAAGATTTTTATAAACAAGGACCTACATATGCTGTAAAACATCCCCATGACCACCAAACTTGTGCGTAATAAATATTTTAGCACAAAATGATTATAAGAAACTTTGCAACTCTGGGCAAAAGATAGTTTATTATTTATCACAGCCCTCTTGATAATAAAGTTCGTCAATATTAACAAACAAGCTCTTATTTATTATTCTAATTGTACACATGTTAGATATTAGTATACAGTACAGTTGAGCTCTAAGGCACCTGTGGTGTGGTGGCCCCATTCAGCAAAAAGTTATGATTAAAGAATTTAAACACTCTGTATTTTTGAATATTTTGAAACTTTGTAAAATAATCTTTTACGAAAAATTCCTGTTCTGTACATTGTACAGGTGTACAGTCCACATCAGAATTTTTCCTGAAAATTGATAATTCTGCTTCAGCATTTTTATTTTGCCTCCTTTTCGATGAATATTGGAATATTAATGTTGTGATAAATGTATTTAATATTTAGTATATTTTTTAATCCAATCTGTAATATTTATACCTACTATAAAATACATTAAACTTTATTGAAAGCATTTTAGGTTTGTTCTAGTTTTAATCACCAATAATTCTGTCGAAACCGTTAGGTAAAATTAATTTTCAACAACAGAGAGGCCAAAGTTTGTTTGATGAAACTTTAATTATATTATGCAAACTACAAATTTAGTAATAATTTGTGTAGCCAAAAATTTTGCTTGATATAATATTTTATGAAAGTCAGTGACTGGAGCCACTGTGTCGGCGTCCGATTGTCTTGAAACATCCGAATCGATCCAAATTCAAAAACTCGCGACTACTACTGCATTTTTGTTTATTTATTCTGACATTTACATCAAAGTTAATAACATATATTACTTGAAATGTAGCTTAACTTGTTAATGCGACATAGTTTGACTATACATTTTAAAATAGATGCAGTTGTAGTTGCATAAAAATCATTAAATTAATTCAAATGTTCTTTTTATGCTTATCAATTTCGACTTTTTGCTCAGTTATAATTTGATTTTTTTTATTAATATCGTGTTATTAAACATTAACATTTCTGTTGTATAAAATAACTTCGTGGTTCTTTTAATTGTTATAAATAAAAGAACAATGTTCTAACGCTCATGTATAAAAATGAAATTCCAGAGAAAACCTGATAATAAAAAATGAAATAAATATTAACAAAAGTTTAGATTATTAACCTTATAAAGAGAGGAGGGAGGTATTTACTTTTTGGACGTACAAACTTGCTTGAATTGGGCTTTGCAGACCCGATAGTAAAACTAATGGTTTATAGTGTTTGTTACAAATAAAATGACTTTTAAAATTTTTATTGTATAGATAACCCAATGTGGTTACATAAAGATCCAATATTTTATTATCCAAAATAGTTATAATTTAGTATAAGTGGTTACTCAAACGAAAACGCTGCTACTGCTCTTTTTCAAACATTTATGAATGATTTTGTTTTTACGATCAGCCATTGTTGCACTATTATATAAGTCTATTTTTAGTTCTTGTGGTGTTCCTTCGTCTTTTGATTCAGAAATATATATTTCTGTCGTATAATAGTCTAGTGTTACGTTCTATCATAGAGCGAGAGGTCCCGCGGGTTCGAATTCTGACCCAGATCCGACATATCAGCTTGGCTTCTTTCCATTTTAGGATGCACCCAGCTCTTAATATTAAGTAGTATAATGTATAATCTTGACTAATAATAGAGAGTTAGTAGGACCGTGTTAAGGCACGAGTATCTCTATCTACAAGACATGTGGATCAGTATGCCCCATTTTGGCCCCTACATGCCCCGCCTATGGATGCTAGTGTTTTTATTTTCGATTTTGACTCCTTAGACAGCTATAAATTATTCCTAATGGATAGTGCGATCCTGAGGATTAGAATCGTTGTGCTGGCTGTATCGCCTTCATTATAATGTCGCTAATGCTAATTTACAAATGTAAAATATCACCGGTCTTGTTATCATCGCCTTATTTTATTTTTTTATCATTAATTGAAAAAGATAATATTCGCGAACTCTACAGGGTGCGGTGACCGGTTCTCTCGACATGGATAATATAACATGTAAAATTATACTTTGGTAATTTCCTGCTTCTCAAATAATTTTATAAAAAAAAATCTTTAAGTAATAGTTTTAGAGCATAAAATTTTGCATCTAAATCAAGAAACAAAATCAATTTTGGATGCTTTATAACGCCAGAAGTTTAATTTTAAAATATCGAAAACCTATAAAGAAAATTCGAAAAAAGTGGAGGATAATTTTGATGGAATAGGTTATTTAGGTTTAAAATTGATCAATTAGGCCAAAAAAAATTTCAAAAAATTTTCTCAATCAACTCCAAATAATTAAAAAAAAATTATCCGCATCATAAAAAAACATATTTTGATAGCGGCTATTACCAACAGGGTCGAAGTTTCTTATGTAAGATACATAGGTTTTTTGGATATTACGTTATAAAATGTTTTTCTTCGACTAATTCGTGGTTTAAAAATCTGAAACTTGGTAGATAACATGCTGATGGACAAATAAACTTAACTTAACACTATACAGGTTATATTTTACCCTAAAAATAAGTATGGGTCATTACATTTCATCAGAAACTTTTTATAGACAAATAATACCTGCAAAAGCTAGAAATACCCGAATAACACCGAATAACATTGACAAACGTGTACAGTGGTTTCCTGTTAACTGGGCCCAAAATAAGACAATTACTCCTCTCGGATTTTTATCAAAAAATGCATCCCCAAAAAGTTGTAGGCTCTTAAAGTTGGGGTTAAAATTGAAACAATCGCTTTAACTCCAAAAGTAATGTAAATATTTTAATGATATTTATACACAAGGCTTATCTTATAAAAGTCATCGTGTGGTAGAAATTTTATGAAAATCTCACCACTAGAACTACCTCTTCAGGGGTGGCGCTAACTTTGAATCCCTAAAATTGGTACTAGTTTTTGCTAAAAACTTTCCGATTGGGTTTTGTTTCCAGATACGCGATTTCAAAGTTTTCAGAAGAAGTTAATCTACAAATATTAAAAACAAGGCAGGCCTTTAAAAAAGGAAAATGGAATGTCATATTCGTCATATTCCGAGTAGAATTTTAAGCAGGAAATATGTAATAAATGTTTTACCGATTTGGCTTCTTTTCCGAGATAACGAGATCAGTTCAAAAAGTTTCCCATAAAGATCCAAAATTTTAAGTTTCAAAATTTTGACTTTGACTAATTTTGAAAACAAATAATTCAAATAATGTGTGTAAATTAATTAAAAAGTGTTTCAAAAGTTATCCACACGCACTATTAAAAGTTGGAGAGTGTTTTGTTTTTGCACGGCTTATCTTGTTTATATGCAAAAAATTTACTTCTTCTGGAAACTTTAAAAACGAGTATCTGGGAAACGAAATCCGATACGAAAAAGATTTATTTTACATTTTTTACTCTAAATTTGACGCTGAATATGACATTTTATTTTTCGCCTCGAGTTTTGAATCACCCTGTATAGTACAACATATATTTTTTCAACCTTTGGTTTAGAAAAGGGTTTTGAACTTGAACCTTCAGTAAATTGTATTTACTTTTCCGTAGCACCTATTATACCGCAAAACTTGTAGCAAAACTGCGCCAACGGACAAGATATTTCTTCTTTTGGGAAACGATGCATGATTTTTTCTCTATTTGTAAATTTATAAGAAGGCATATAACACGAAAACTTCATTTCTAACACAATTACGAATATAGAATATAGCTAATTTACTTATATTTCGCCATACATAATCGTTGATCCAGTTGTATTTTGAATTTCAAAAGCTACCACAGCATTCTACTCGTGTGTAGTGAGAACTAAAAATGCGAGCCAGCGATTTACATAGGAGGTACTAGGGCATGATTGGCATGATGATTTATAAGTCGAATGTCAAATGACAATCAAATGTCATGGCAATCGCTATTTCTGCTAATTTTCGAAATTTGCAAATTAAACTTTTGGCCTTATCCAAAATTAATTTTTGTTGACTGATTTAGATGAGAACTTTAATGCTCTAAAACTTTTATTTAAAGATTTTTTCTAAAATTAATTTGGATATTACGAAAATATGATTTTACAGGTTAAATATGTATGTGTAAAATATGACCGAGAGGTTCGGTCATCAGCCGGTATACAATTCTCCTCCCCACTAGCTATATAACAAAATTTTATTATTTTATTCAGCATCCCTTTCGAGTATTTAAAACACAATCAATTTAAATTTAAACAAATTCAATTTGTGTGTAGGTATTTGTTTAGAATTGTTGAAAAGAAACAATTGTCAGATGTATTTTGCTTCAAAAATCTGGAGACCAAATGTGGGTTTTGTTTAGATTTGTTAAGTTAAGACCAAATGTGGGTTTTTCACGTTGTACCTACCCTTTGTAATTTAATTTTAAGAATTTCCAATAGGTAACCTTTTTCTAAGGAATTCTATGTTAATGTACCTGTACACCTTATAAATACCCTTTTTGAGGTATTTTTATTTTAGTATCTTTCCAACTTGTAACTATTTCACATCATTCTGCATTTATTACATTAAACTTATATCATATTATTTTGAAGTTATTATTTGTTGTGGAAGGTATTCATAATACGAAAATTAATACAAAAGTGCCATTCGTAACTATTTATTGGAATCGGCACATTTTTTGGTGACCCCGACGTGATTGTGAACACGTGGTTCAATTTTTCGTAATCCCAAAGTGATCGCGAACACGTGCTTCAATTATAAATAAGTGCAACAAGATTCAGAGAAGTTCAGTAGGAGCTCATATTCAGCCTTAGACATATGGTAAGTGAGTCGCATTTCCTCAGCTTCCTCATTCCTTGTTTGTTCCTTTTATTTCAAGCATTATTTTATTTTCGCGTCTAATAGTCGTATTAACAGTTGTACGTTATTTAGGCATTTATTGATATTTATTGATTTTATTTATTCGCACTACAGAGACGAGAAAAATTTCACGTTATTTTATTATATTTGATTATTTTGTCAAGCAATAATGACTAATGAGCACGATGAGCTCACAATTTTAATCCTTCAAAGAGATTCGATAAAAAGAGACATTGATATACTTGCAAATTTTTTGAATGAGTTTGAAAATGATCCCGACTATCGAGCATTACAAGGTAGATTATCCGTGTATGATCGAGTATATGATCATTTTTGTCAAATTCAGTTACGCATTGAAACCTTAGATTGTAGCGACGACCAAGTTAACGAAAAACAATATTTTGTCGATAATTATTTTAAAATTAAATCTGCCGCAGAGAATTTATTAAGCCAATATACGCCTCAAATTCCTACACCACCATCTCCTGCAACAAGTTCAAATTCGGCATGTTGTAGTGCTAAAAATTTGCAAGTTCGCTTGCCCTCATTAAATTTACCGAGTTTTTCCGGAAAATACGAACATTGGTTGTCGTTTTTCGATAATTTTATTAACATAATTCATGATAATCAGTCCTTGAGTCCGATACAAAAGTTTCAGTATTTACTCTCCTCTCTAAAAGGTGACGCCTTAGCAGTTGTAAACAATATTCCTCTGTCAAATGAAAATTACGAAATTGCTTTAGAATTATTAAAGGCGGAATTTCATAATTCAAACGCAATAATTAACAATCATATCGAAGCAATTTTAGATCTGCCACCCATCACTAAAACAGATCACAGTTCTTTAAAACAATTATCCAATAATCTATTTACCCATACTAGGGCATTAAAAACATTAGGTGTGCCCGTGGACAAATGGGATGCCATTTTAATTAAAATAATTGATAGAAAGTTTGATGTCAATACGCGCCAAGAGTGGAAAAAATTAACCTCAGTTAAGGACACCTTACCGTCGATGGCCGAATTCGAGGTTTTCCTAAGGCAAAGGTGTAAAGTTTTAGATGGTATGCCATCATCTAGTAATATCAAACCAATTTTTCCCCAACCACACAGGGGAGTTCTAAATTTTAAACGTTTTAATCATGTAAATAATAATTCGAGACCCATTATAGCCAACGTGGCTACCACACGAAAATATATTTGTATGTTATGCAAGGGACCACATCCCTTATATCGTTGTAGTACCTTTCTCCAATTGAGCACAGACGACAGGCTCAAGGAAACAAGTCGTTTAAGACTATGTAAAAACTGTTTAATGAGTAATCATACTCTAGAAATGTGTAAGTTTGGAACTTGCACGAAATGCAATTTAAAACATAATTCGTTGCTCCACGTAGACGCTATCACCGTGGATAACCCGAATCAAATTGATAATTCAAACACGGCACCACCTTCAGTGGCATGCATAAATAATCAAATTACACCTACAAGTAATCAGTCAGTATTACTGTCAACCGCACTAGTAGTTGTGTATGACAATCATGGCAACGAACACAAATTGAGAGTGCTACTAGACTCAGGGTCCCAATCCAACTTCATGTCAGAAAGGGCTTTCCAATTATTGGGAAGAAAACCCATTCAAATTAACAAACCCGTAGTAGGGATAGGGAGTTCAATAACTTACATTTCAAGGCAAATTAACTTAACCATCCACTCCACGATTAATCGTTATTACAAAGAATTAGAATTTCTAGTCATTTCAAAAATTACAGATAATTTGCCTGCATCAAAAATACAATTATCAGACTGTAAAATTCCTCAACACATAAAACTGGCTGATCCAAATTTTGCAGAGCCTGCTCCTGTAGACCTTCTTTTGGGCTCAGGAGTGTTCTACGAGTTACTATGTGTAGGACAAATAAAATTAGACAAGATCGGTCCTATTTTCCAAAAGACAAAATTGGGCTATGTTATAGCAGGAAACATCCCTGCCCAAATCCCACTACAATCAAGGGCATTTGTGGGTCACTCTTTGACCGAAACAATGCAAAAATTTTGGCAATTAGAGGAAATTCAAGGTTCGCCATTATTAAATATTGAAGAAAGAGCTTGTGAGGAACATTTTGTAAACACAGTTCAAAGGTTGTCAGACGGTAGGTTCCAAGTAAAGCTCCCTTTTAATAATAATATAAAAAAGTTAGGCGAAACCAAAGCGATAGCGTTGAAACGTTTTCATTCGTTAGAAAATAAATTAAACAAACATCCCTCTCTTAAGGAGCAATACTGCGATTTCATGCGAGAATATCAAAATCTCAATCACATGAGCGTAATTTCAGATTCAAATATTAATCCTAATAAACATTATTATTTGCCACATCATTGTGTGGTAAAGGAAAATAGTTTAACAACAAAACTTCGAGTAGTGTTCGACGGGTCCGCGAAATCTAGCACTAACATATCTTTAAACGAATCATTACTTAAGGGCCCTACCATTCAGGACGATTTATTTACAATTTTATTAAGATTTCGTGGCCATAACATCGTCATTACTGCCGATATTGAAAAAATGTATCGGCAAATTCGAGTCGATCCCGACGACTCAAATTACCAGTTAATTTTATGGAGGGAAAATAAAGAGGACGTTATACAAACGTTCAAATTGGAAACAGTAACCTATGGAACAACTTCTGCTCCCTTTCAAGCCATTCGGTGCTTGACGGCTTTAGCCAGTGAGGAAGAGTTTAACTTTCCCACGGCATCTAAAGTTCTACAAAACGATTTTTATGTAGACGATCTAATATCGGGCTGCGACACCGTCAAAAACGCGACTATACTCAAAGGCGAGTTAATTCAATTATTAGCTAAAGGTGGTTTTCATTTAAGAAAATGGCGGTCCAACCATCATGAACTAACTGATGATGCTGGTTTGGGCAAGAACAATATTCTTACAATCGATAAAAATAACTCAGAACAAACATTAGGTTTATTGTGGAACTCGCGCGACGACGTTCTTCAATTTACAAGTCGCCCTAGTGACAATAATTCAAATCGTGTCACAAAACGTACAATTTTATCAGCTATCGCTCAATTGTTTGACCCGTTGGGTTTAATTGGACCATTAATTACAAGCGCTAAAATTTTAATGCAAGAATTGTGGCAATTAAAGGTGCAATGGGACGAATCGGTTCCAATGAACATTCATACCCGGTGGTTACAATATATTAGTCAATTATCCGAGTTAAACAAATTAGAAATACCGCGGAAATTTAGAGAACGGAACGAGTATCATAGAATCGAACTTCACGGTTTTTGCGACGCTTCGCAAGCAGCTTATGGCGCTTGCATTTATATTCGTGCGACACATCATAACGAACATTCATCTTATTTACTTTGCTCGAAATCGAGAGTAGCCCCATTAAAATCCGTATCTCTGCCACGGTTAGAACTATGCGCAGCAGTTGTGTTAGCAAACTTATATGCTAAGGTACTTAAAGCATTAAAGGTCAAATTCGATTCTGTTCATTTTTGGACGGACAGCACAATTGTGTTGTCATGGATTAATGAACCGTCAAAGTCCTGGAAGACCTTCGTTTCAAATAGAGTCAGTGAGATTCAACAATTCACTGATATAGGCAGTTGGAGTCATGTAAGGACTCACGAAAACCCTGCGGATTTCATTTCGCGAGGCAAAACGGTTAGCCAATTAATTAATAGCCACTTATGGTTTCATGGTCCAACTTGGTTACAACAAGATAGCAATTGTTGGCCTAAGTTAAATAATTTGTCAGATATCAAAACTGACGAAGAATTGCTAAAAAGAGTTAAGCCCTCAGTTCTCTGTGCTGTCTCAACTCGCGACATCAACAATATTTTTGACAAATATTCAAAATTTGTCACCTTGCAAAGAACAGTTGCTTGGATGCTAAGATTTATAAATAACTCGCGCAAAGGTATGAAAATTAAAGGACCCTTAAAGGTTAATGAATTAAATAACGCAACCCATGTTTTAATAAAATTAGTCCAAGAACAATCATTTGTTGACGATATAAAAAATTTAAAGACCAATGGTCAAGTTCATACAAAGAGCAATCTAAAAACACTAAATCCATTTTTGGACGACAAAGGACTAATCAGGGTGGGCGGCAGATTACAAAATGCTAAGATTTCCATTGATCAAAAACATCAATGGCTTTTACCAGCCAATCACAAATTTACTGAATTAATAATTAGACAAGTGCATGAAAGATATTTACATGCTGGCCCGCAATTGACACTTGCCAATGTGCGATTACATTTTTGGCCGCTTTCGGGCAAAACTTCTATAAATAAAGTATTACGCAATTGCGTGACATGTTTCAAAGCAAAGCCTAAACCCGTTTCACAACAAATGGGAAACTTACCGTTTAATAGGGTCAATATCTCAAGCCCATTTACGATTACTGGGGTTGATTATGCAGGACCCATGTTAATTAAAGACAGCAATAGAAGAGGCAAGATTCAACATATGTACAGCGATAACGCTACCAATTTCGTATCGGCAAATAACAAAATTCAAGAAATTTGTAAGTTTTTAAGAACAAAGGAAGTACAATCAAAAATTAACGATTATTTCACCACAGAAGGTATAACGTGGCATTTTTCTCCCCCGCGTTCTCCTCATCACGGAGGACTGTACGAATCCGCGGTCAAATCGGTAAAATATCATTTACGCCGCGTTGTAGGTAACAGTTTACTCACTTTCGAAGAGTATTACACGCTATTAACGCAAATTGAATCATGCTTGAATTCCCGTCCAATTTGCGCGTTATCTAATGATCCTAATGACCTCTCTGCATTAACTCCTTCACATTTCCTTCATTGTGGCTCACTTAATCACATAGATGAGTCCGACCTAAGGGACCTAAAAATTAATCGCCTGTCAAGATGGCAGTATGTCCAACGTCTAAAGTTGGACTTTTGGAAACGCTGGCAGAAGGAATATCTGACACAGCTCCAGTCTCGCTCAAAGTGGACTTCTATCAGCGAAAACATAAAACTCGGTCAGTTAGTTGTACTTATGGAAGACAACCTTCAGCCCAACAATTGGATTATGGGTAGAATCCAAGATCTTCACCCCGGCAGCGACAATTTAGTGCGGGTGGTATCAGTGAGAACAAACAGTGGCGTGTTCAAACGCGCAGTTCAGAAAGTGTGTGTTTTGCCTTGTGATTAACGCAAACATTAAAGGTGCACCATGTTTTTTATTGAGTCTTAATTATATGAACTCTTATTTCTTACCAATATAATTATATTGGCTTATTGATTCCATTATATGTTTTATGTATTTATGAATTTTTTATTCATCCATTTATGTTCTAGTTATTATGAATTCATATCACTTACCAATTTACATTGACTCATTACATTTTTATTTACGCATTGTTATCAATTCATTTATGTTCTTGAGCAATGAAATTGTATGTCATACCAATATCCTATTGGTTTTATTCTAGTTTTTATATGTATTTTTATTAATTCATCTGTTAATCTTAAGTATGTATAATTTTAATGTTTTTTATAATTCTTGAAACCCTTCAGTGTTTCCAGGGTGGGGAATATGTTTAGAATTGTTGAAAAGAAACAATTGTCAGATGTATTTTGCTTCAAAAATCTGGAGACCAAATGTGGGTTTTGTTTAGATTTGTTAAGTTAAGACCAAATGTGGGTTTTTCACGTTGTACCTACCCTTTGTAATTTAATTTTAAGAATTTCCAATAGGTAACCTTTTTCTAAGGAATTCTATGTTAATGTACCTGTACACCTTATAAATACCCTTTTTGAGGTATTTTTATTTTAGTATCTTTCCAACTTGTAACTATTTCACATCATTCTGCATTTATTACATTAAACTTATATCATATTATTTTGAAGTTATTATTTGTTGTGGAAGGTATTCATAATACGAAAATTAATACAAAAGTGCCATTCGTAACTATTTATTGGAATCGGCACAGTATTTTTTGTTCAATTTTGAGCTCTTTTGATAAGTTGGTTTAAATTTTCGGCACAATGATGGTTCTTATGCCATCTAAAGATATACGAAATAGTTAGGCAGATATTATTTAATGCGAGCTTCGCACCAGTCTCGCTGGTGCTTTTTAGCTTTTGTTGTCTAAAATAACAACGAATAGCTTAAAAAGCTGCATTCATTAAAGATTAGTTTTGTTATTGATGTGCATATACAAAATACAATACTCGACTTTATTTAAATAATTTATGACTTGCTGTTGAAAATTGAAATTGGAGTTTTAAAAAAAATTTCCTTTTTAGAAAAACTTAAAAAAAAATTTTTACTTTTATGAAATTTCTGTTGGGCGTCAGTTTGTTTATTTATAATAAAAGTATAATTTATAATGGAAAGGTGGAAGAAAAGTGGCAAAAGTCAATATTTGCTTGACTTTTCTAATTTCTGTAGTTGACAGCTTTCATATAATGTTCGGATGATGTGACAAACATACAATGCTTTAACTTGGTTTCAATATAGATAGATAGATGCGGAAGCACTGCAATATGTATTTAGGATTACACTTTGACCCGATTGCGGTACAATCAATACACAATTTAAAACAATACGGTAGCTTTAGGCATATAATACTTTAGAAATTGTAAGTAAACATATAATGCATGAAGTGTACGGTCCACTAGGAATTATTTGTGCAGAAAATAACGTTAAATTATAATATAAACACAACTACCCTAAATAGCTATTAATTTGATTGGGTAATGGATAAAGTTGAAAAGTTTTAGGCGCTCACGGCCCATTTACGAAATTTATTTTTAAAACTATTTTTGGTTAATTTAACTAAAGTATTTCCAAAAACTTTTCATATTTTTGTAATTTCCGGGTTCAACGGAAGCGAAAATATAAAATAGTGTCAAATAATAGATATTCATACGGGATTGATATATTTATCAATTTTCAAGTTTTCAGTGCAAAAGAAATGACAGATTTTTGTAATTTTGACATTCAAAAAATCATAACTTTTATTTTAGTTTTTTAATTTCCAGCTCTACGATTCTCACCTCTTCGAATAATATACATTCAAACCAGCTGGGCCTTAGAGGCCCGACAGTATTAGGTACCCGGATAATAAATTACTAATCGAAAACTCAACTAAATAAAAGAAAGTGCCAAAAAGGTCTGTTCTACGCAAGCGGTATCTACGCTCCAAAGCACTTGAAATGTTGAGCGTGGCATTTGGGGAGTCTGTTTTAAGCAAAAAAATGTTTATAAGTAGTGCAAGCTCTTCACAGAAGACCGAGAAGATGTTAATGACGATACCCGCTCTAGACGCCCCAGCACCTCAACAACCGATGAAGCGTTGAAGGCTTCAACGTTTTCATCTGCTGCAACTTAAATCAGTGAAGAAAATCGTTATGGAGAATCGTCGAATCACTATTAGAAAAGGTGCTGAGGATGTCAGCATATCGTTTGGTTCATGTTGGGTTTGAAACGTTTGGCAGCGAAGTTTGTTCCGAAATTGCTAAATTTTGACCGTTCTATGAGCATCGCTCAGGAGATGTTGAATGACGTTAACGACGATCCAGATTTGTGAAAAGTGAAAAGTTTTGCTCACTGTTGTTGTGGTGCATCGTGAGGTCTTGCCACAAGGTCGTACGGTCACTAAGAAATATTACCTTCAAGTTATGCGCCGTTTGCCTGAAGCAATACGATGAAAACGCCCGGATTTGTGGCAGAACAATTCGTGACTTTTGCATCACAATAATGCACCTGGCCACACATCGTAGCTTGTTTGTAATTTTTTGGTCAGAAACAGCACCTTAATTATGCCTCAGTCACCGTATTTACCGGACTTGTCCCCCCCTGCGACTTTTTCCTGTTGCCAAAACTGAAAAGACCCATGAAAGGACGGCGTTTTACCGCGATTGAGGAGATAAAGACAGCATCGCTGGAAGAGCTCAAGGCGATACCAAAAAGAGCATCAGAGGTGCTTCGAGGATTGCAATAAGCCCTAGCACAAGTGTATTACATCATTTGAAAATTTTCTTTTAAAGTTAGGTCCTCAAGTTTTTTTATTTTTTAAATGTCAGTTCAAAAAAAAATTTAAATTAAAATCACGCTGAGCGTCAGAAGTGCGAGTAATGGATCCTAGAGTAAAAAACATAGTTTTAAATTTCTTCCTCAATGTCTCACACGTCAACAGTTGACTGAATTTCGATAAATCTCCATATTTCAATGCACTAAATAATAAATATCTGCTCTTTGTCTTTAGCAATTGACGCTCATCTTTTTGACATATTGCGATAAAAGTGTGGAAAAGAGAAATTTGATTTTAAAACTCACATTATTTATTATACTGTGTGGAATAAAATTTAATCATTTTGGTTCTTTCAATAGGCGAAGGTTCGTTTAAAACAGATACTACTTTTTTTTAACGAAAAACAATTTTAAAATTTTTATATACCTAGAGATATTTTCGAATTTTTACTTTGTAACGATGCAGAATTTTATCCGGATCCTGGACCAAAATACCGGTACAGTATTACAGCATCCTGGAAATTTTGTATCGTTTGAAGCAGCTACTTGTTATTTTTTTCTTTAGTTTTCCCCTAGCGCCGCCCCTGAGATCAAAATGGATATAATTTTTACATTTTCTCGTTCAGCTCTTCAAGCACTTCCATTTTAGACAAGTCTCGAAGAGATTGGACCAAAATTAATAAACTTAAATTTTTGTATTTTAACTATCGGCGTTATCAGCGATAACAGCTGATTTCCCTGTAACTCGGCAACCATAAGAGCTAGAGCTCCCTTTTTATTTTTAGTGTAACTTTGGTGTCATTTTACCTCTTTATAAATTAGTGCAACCTTATGAGTTGATGAATTCGTAATCTAAACTTTTTAATTATACGTTTGTAAAGTTATTGAAAGTTTAAATTCAACTTAAAACCATGTGGAGTGTTAGAATTTGTGATAGAATGTTAATAGTGTTTTTTTATGTTACTTTCTTAATTAATTAGCACCCCTAAGTAATTTTCACCTTTTAAATAATTTATATTAATTAGTTTAAACCTGAAATTTTCATTTATTATTACAAATTTTATACCGACGTGTTCGTAATTTTTGTGTGATTCCATTGAGATAACTTTTATCCTCGAGCCCGCGCTAATTAAAAAGTTATTAATTAATTAATAATAATTAACTAATAGCCGCTTTTGTATTAATTTTTTTTGCTGCGTTCTTATTGGTTGTCGAGTAAATTCGAGTTGATCGTTGGGCTTCCAATAAAAGCTCCCACTCAATTTTTGATAAGGGACTTCTCGCTTCACCATCGTGGTGAGCGGAAGCGCGCTCTTGTTAATTATCCCCTTTATTCAATTTTTCCTTGCTTTCAGCAAAGCCGTGTGTTCGTGTTGCCTCTAAGGTCTAGTGATCTAATCTTGAGGTCTGTTTAGGTCTCTAGAGGAGTCTAGTGGTTTGTCTTGTCCGTTAGGTCTGTTGGTCTCACTTAGAGGTCCTTCCTAGGTCTAAGAGCAAGGTCTAGTGGTCTAGCGACAGAAATATCACCCTTTCAGCCTTTGGTGTTCTTTTAGGTCTAGTGGTCTGACTCAGAGATTAGGTCTTAGAGTGAGGTCTGGTGGTCTGGAAGGAAGTCAAGTCCGTGTTTCTTTTAGGCCTGTTGGTCTCACTCAGAAGTCCGTTTTGGGTATTAGAGCGAGGTCTGGTGGTCTAGAAGGAAAACCATCCCCGTGGTCAAGTCATCTTAACATTACAGAGTTGTATTTTGTTAGGTATCCAAACTAAGTTTTTTTATTTAATAAATATTTTGTTTGACTTTCTTGTGTGTTTCATTTCCAGCTTTGAACCCCCCTGTCTCTAACTGAGCGACGCTAAAGGGAGAATTAATGAAACACCCGGTTTCCGGTGTTACAACTTTTATGTCGAAAAATATCTATTTCAATAATAAAAAGATCGCTTGTCCGCCTGTCGATGTGAACACGATAACTTTAGAACAACTTAGAAGCAGTGATTTCAAAGTTTTCATGCATTTTCAGTTTTATAAGACTACAGATGGTTTTGGAGCACAGTCGCTGTTGATGAAGTTGCAGCCAACAGTATAAAATTCCAAAAATACTTTGGAAATAGCATTGTAGTCGGGGAAGCTAATTTCTAGATTTGTGGACGAACTGCCTATCATTTCTAAATCTCAGTTGTTTACTAACAGAAATTCCATAAAATAATAAGTGACATAAGACCTCTAGGACCGCTCTATGCTACCATTTAACTTTTTCCTGGAATTGAGTGTTGGAAGAAAGTGTCAAAGAGCAATTCTCTCTTTCAAGAGATTGTAGTTCTAGCGTCAGATTGTTGAGTAATTAAATTTATGATTTAGAGCTGATGATCAGTTACAATTAAGTTATCTTCTTACACAATCCTCAGAAGTCAACATTACACAAGTTACCTGCTTATTCAAATTAATTCCTAGCTCTTAGATTCTTCTAAAACCAAAATTTCATAGTTTTAATTAAAGTTTAAATTAAATTAAAATAGGAATAATTCATTTATATTATTCGTATTAATTTTAATTATAAAACGTGCAAGTAAATTGTTTAGGGCTCGCAATAAAACATTCTAGTAAGGGTTGGAAGTTTACACGTTTTTAGTTAACTAAAGGTTAACTTCGTGCAAGTGACTTTGGTAGAGACGACAAAATTATTATGAAAACCACAATGAGTATTTGCATTAAATTACGTAATGACCTGAAATTTTGCTTTTGTTCAGTAAATAAGTTTTACGAAACAAAACTAAACTAAGCGCACTCAATTCAGATATTTGAAAATGTTTGAATTTACTATAGTTGTGTAAGTTTCCAACAATATTCTTGAAAAGTTCAAACTTCTCTATAATAACAACTTTTATTCTAGTCTTGTGGATATTATAAATTAAGGGATGTTAAAACATTTTTTTTTAATTTCGATACGTAATAATTTTAATAATTAATTTATGATGTTACTGTTTAAAACTTGCCAGTAACGTTTGCTTTAAGTTATTGATTGAACCATAATTAATTGATGCTCGAAAGTTTCAACAGCCGGTGCTCTTTGACGTTATGAGCAAAATCCGATTACTTTGAGTGCTGCCTATGAAGTAGGAACCACTTAAAACTTGAATCCTGTATTCATCTTAAACCATTTATCAATTGTACATCTTATGTGTATCTGTTAAAAATTCAATTAAAAACCATCAACCCTTATTAATTATCTCTTCTTTAATCATTTTTCTTGCATGAATCTCCTATATTGCAATGACGTTTTTCCAAAATCCATCTTTCTCCATTAATTTTCTAATCAATTATTTTTATTATGAACTATATACTTTTAGAAGAGTGCAAATCCTGCTCAATTATAACTACTTTTTTTAAAAAACGGTATATAAATCCTTATTACTTCAAAATAAGAACGAATTTCGAAAAAAAATGTTTGAATTGATTCATAAGATGTAGGAAGTTTCTATTGAAGCTGTGATGTTCAATAGTTGATAACTATTCCATCAAGTTTCTCAAGAAAACTTTTTGTTTAAATTCGTTCAAAAATCACATGATTTATTATATTTTCTTTACCCAGTATAAATGATATTGTTAGTTTCAACTATACATTAGTAATTTGTAACATCGTATATTATTACTCGTTACTTTGCTTCGACTTGAATTTACCACATTGCAAAGTCTTATTATTCCAGATTTCCAAGAGAAGTTTAATTAAAATAAAACTAAGAGACAATGTGAAACGTACTGTTAATTAATGAGCTCTTATTTAGTTCAAAAAAGTGTCTTTTAAAGAATTTTTTAGCATTATTCGTATACCTACTCCTGAAAAGAGTTTCGTAAAATACAAAACTATCCTTAACAACAGAATTTTTGTACTAAAAAGTTTCAATCAATATCTAAAGTTTGATCAAGTTAAGTTTAATTAGTAACTTGAGAATTCCTTTCAATTATAACGTAAAGGAATCAATTATTGTTGCATAACAAATATTCTAGACAGACATTAATTTGTTCTCAAAACCATTAGATTTTACCTCAAGTTTGCAAACATTGGTTAAGGTCAAGTCGCTAATAATTAATAGATTATTTGATTTAATAATGGCATGGTTTGTAATTTTAATATCAATTTTGAATTATACAGGACGTCTCAGGAGCAATAAGAAATTGTTTCCTGCGTCCACTAAGTATATTAGTTTGAAACTTCTTGTCCTGGCAAACTATGAGTAGGTACCAATAAAAATTATTAGTTGGAAGTCATAGAGATCATGAAAGCCGTAAGAGACTGTAAAAGATGTAAAAAACTGTTTGACTAATCATTTTCGTTTTTAAGAGTCAAACTCTTTTAAGACTGCTCACTGCTCAGTCATAAATTTTTGAGTCTTCAATTTCTGTGTTGCTTGCAGCTATTTATATTTGGTTTATATTTATTATTTGGTGAACATTGTAGTTGATTATGCATTAAGAAACACTGTTCTTGTATGGAAAGCTCCATCATGACATCATGAAAGCTATGATGAATTTAGAATTAGGAAATTTTGAAAATTATACACAACGTTCGTTTTGTTAACCTACATTATAAATTTAAACTAGTTATTAGAAACTTTGCAACAATGATCCTTCAGCTTCAATTTCAATCGTACTAAATTTTGATTAATTTCGAATTTATACGTGACGTACAAAATAATAAATTAGTAGAATAGCTTACGTTGAGGTTTGAAAATCTGACCAAGAAAGTTCCATTTAATTTTCTTGTCGGACTAAATAAATGAATGGCATCCACATGAATAATGTCTACAAAGTGCTATTGCAACTAGTGATCGAATGTTTGAAATAAAACGACAAGTTTGATAGTAAAAAAGCTAGTCTTTTTGTTGCAATATATTCATTGTATAAGTTCACTTTAATGCCTTCAATTTACTACTACCCTTCTTGCTAATTTCTATTAATGGAAATTCCACTAGTGGTTTGTAGCGTTTTCTTTCACTTTGAGGTCTCTGCTAACTTTTAAAAGTTTTTAGAATTATTTAGGTTTATTAATTAAAATAAAATGTAAGTTTGTAAAGACTAATTAATTAATTAAAATTTTGTTTATTGGGGAAATATTAAATTAAACTTGTTTTCAAAAGTTTATAAAAGCTTTTTATTAGTTTGTTTGTATTATTATATAAAGACGACGTTATTTGAGTAACTTCTTCAAATTAATATTCGTTAAGGCTTTCAATTTATATTTGAACAACCTAAGATATATATTTAGCAATCTAATAAATACACAAATATTCATTTATTTTACTTTTAACTTTTTCCAATCCAAGAAAAAGTTGTTATAATCGAGAAAAAAAAAATAATAATTAAAAAAATTTTTTTTTCCATTTCTCGACGTTTTGAGTTACGCTGATTCCAAAAATGCTAAAAAAAATTTTTCTTGATTTTTTTTAACCAAAATGTCGATGTATGTACAGGGTGGGCAAAATTGGATGTTTTCATAGGGGTACTCGGAAACTGTAGAAGTTAGAGAAAAACCGATGGCGCATCCTCGATCTCTTTTTTTGAGAAACTAATGATAGTAAAATCAAAATCGAGCTATCTTCTTTTGTTTTTAAGTTATAGCCCAAAAACCAAATATACCTCATTTTAATTTTTATTGTTATCTCTCTTATTTCTCAAAATATTTTAAAACTGTAAAGACTTTCTTGAAACAATTTTTAACGTTGATTCCAGTGGCGTAGTCAAAAAATATTTTTGACTGAAAAAAAATTATTTTTGATTTTTATAAGTTTTTCTTCCAAAAAAATAATTTTTTTTCAGTAAAAAATATTTTTTGACTACGCCATTGGAATCTACGTTAAAAAGTGTTTTGAGAAAGTCTTTACAGTTTTAAAATATTTTGAGAAATAAGAGAGATATCAATAAAAATTAAAATGAGGTATATTTGGTTTTTGGGCTATAACTTAAAAACAAAAGAAGATAGCTCGATTTTGATTTTATTATCATTAGTTTCTCAAAAAAAGAGATCGAGGATGCGCCATCGGTTTTTCTCTAACTTCTACAGTTTCCGAATACCCCTAAGAAAACATCCAATTTTGCCCACCCTGTACACATGTACAGGGTGACCTTATATTGCTTGTCCGAATGTCCGAAAAAAATCTGATACCTTCTTTTGTTTTCGAGTTATAGCTAAAAATTCATATTTTCGTCATTTAAATTTTGATCAATAGCTCCTTTATTTAACAAGATCTTTTTAAACTGTAAAGACATTCTTATAACACTTTTTAACGTAGATTCCAGTGGCGTAGTCAAAATTTTTTTTTGATGGGCTATTACCGAGTTTTTACACAAACTTCACTTTTTTTAAATACGAATCATATGTGATTATGACTTTATTAAATAGAGTATTTTTTGCACTTTTCAAAAATATGACATTTATTGAAATTTTTTAATTTTCAAATTTTTCAAATTTTTCAATTTTTTTTTAAATAAAAAAAGCTATTTAATTATTAGTTAAACGATATAAGTAAGTGTAAACAGCATTTTTTTACCATGTCAAAATTAGATTGTCTTTTGTTTTCAAAGTTAATTCGTAATTTCTTAAATAAACTGCTGTTGTGTTTTTATTATTAAAAATAATTTTAATGAATATTACATTTTTGAAAAGCGCTAAAAATACTCTATTTAATACTGTCATAGCCAATCAAGTCATAGTCAATCAAAAAAATTTTTGACTACGCCACTGGAATCTATGTTAAAAAGTGTTTTAAGATTGTTTTTACTTAAAGAAAATGTGCTTTTTTTCAAATTTTTGAAATAAAAATTTCAAAATTCAAATTTCTTCAGTATTTACCGATACGCGACTTCTTTAAATATTTAAATAATAATTAAAAATTAATGTATTAAATGGTATTAACTAAATCAAACAATGAAACTCAATAAATACGTCGTTTTACTCTAGCAAACTTTATGAAATATGAACAGGACAGTCATTCAACAATTAATTACCACGGCGCGGCGTTGATAATAATTAGCCTCTTTGATGATGGTGGCCACGTTTTCATCGTGGTGGCCCTGTAATCAAGACTGGGCAAAATACTTAAAATAAATGTATTTAAAATATAAAATCCATTAATAATATGTATTTGAAATACAAAATAGTAAGTATTTGATATAGCACTATTCAAAATACTTAAACTCGTAATTGTTATCAGTCTGATAGTATGGAAGTTAGACAAAAAGACACTACACTTTTGGTTCATAGAATGAAACTCGACACATAGTTTACTGGGGTCATATTAATAAATTCTGTCGGATGAGACCAAAGAAATATTCGATGAGATCGCTGCACACCCCTCATTTTTCAAAATCTGATATTCGTTGTACTTTTTCGTGAAAAGTATTGTTTCTGGGTATTTCGAGGATGCTTAATTGATCTGTTCAACGACGAATCCATCTGAACATCCCCATGAGTATAAAACCGCCATTTTTTTCTCTGTTGGTCTAAGAACGCTCTTTCAAAAATTTTAAAAGAGCTCGAATAAAATGATACTGCACTTTTGGTTAATTGAATGAAACTCGGCAAATAGTTTACTGGGGCCATATGGAGTAATTTTGTCCGATGAGGCCAAAGAAATGTTCAAAGGGGTAGCTGTCGCTTGACATCCCTCTTTTTTCAAGATCTGATGTTGGCAGTAGTTTTTGTGAGAAGTATTGTTACCGTGCATTTTGAGGGTGCTGAATTGATCTGTGACCATGTTGACCAGCACTAATCTAGTGCTGTAAAAACGCTCTTTCAAAAGTTTTAAAATTGCTCTATTGAGGCATTGTTTATCGGTATTTTTTTGGTGTCATCGGACAGAATTTCTACCGAGTTTTATTCCATTAACCAAAATTGCAGTATCATTTTACTAGACCTCTTTTAAACCTTTTAAAAGAGCATTTTTAAAACGCCAAAGAGGAACAGTTTTGCGCCTATAGGAATACTCAGACAGATTCAGCATGGTCACAGATCGATTGAGCACCCTTGTAATATACGGTAGCGGTACTTTATCTTATTTATTTTGAATAAAAGAGGATGTACAGCGCCTCCTCGAATATTTCTTTGGTCTCATCGGACAAGACTGTACTATATGGTTCCAGTAAACCATTAACCAAAAGTACAACGGCCCTGAGGTATATTCGTCATGCATAGCTCCCATTAAAGGGGGTGTACAGCGGCCCTCAACGAACTTTTTGGTCTCAGCGGACAAAATTCTTCTTCTATTCATTGACAATCAGTGGTGTGTTGTAAGCAACCGGTTATTTATAACGTCAGTCTTGAGTCGTTGAACGAAGCTGGATGGATATATGTCTGTTGCATTCTGTTGAATAAAGAAAAAAGACTCAACGTTAACGTTATATTATAACTGTTTGCTTACAACACACCATTGAATGTGTTGACACTTAATCATAAAGACTAACCTTGGATTTCTTAATCTCGACGTTATACCTTTTAGAAAACTAATTTTTTTTAAATTTCCATCAATTCCATTTCCCAAGTATTTTTTGCATATCAAAATACAAAATACTGGATTTTATGTGCTTATTTCGAATACGAAGTACATTTATTTGAAATAATTTCTAGCCCTGCCTGTAATTTGATGTGGCAGAGTGATAGGTATTCCCAGTGCTGTAATTGAGAGTTTAGGGGCCCTCACGCAAAATCCAGAGCGGGGCCCTTACCAACCACCGATAACATACTTTTTTACTAGACCACAAATCGATTGAATTAACAATGTTTCTGGGGCTCTTTCTATCCTACTCCCTTCCCCGCAAAGTCACTAGGTGGTTCATAGCATTTTTACTTCTGCTTCAATCGTTGACATGTTCAGACCGTCATGTTATGAGGAATAATAATTGTATTTCTGACATACCATGGAGCCACAATTAATTTTTTATCATGATATGTTACAATATTTTCCCATTGACAATTTTAATTTCTTTAATAACACTAACAGGGGCCCAACTCTCGAAACCATAAAAAAGAAAACTTATGGTACTCGCTATGTTTAATTTTGTATTGGTATTCAGAGAAAATGGAGTAATTTCCTTATGAGAATTAATTCTTATGATTTCAAGAATTGGCTCTCAGTTATGACGAACGCAATTCTTAAATCAGAAGTCGGCTTCAAAATTCGTGTTTATTTGATCAAAATCGAAACAAAGCTAGCAAAAAATTACTTAAACACAGGATCGGACTGGCCAGGGCAACAGGTCAGCAATTGCCGACTACTCAGACGCTTCTGGTGATCAAACCGCAAACTAAAATTGAAACCTGTTTTAAATTTAGATCCAAAAGTTATAGATTAGTTGTTCAAGTTCGTGATGAAGGCACTTGTAAGACAGAATAGGTTTTTTACATAGAAGCTTTCCACCAAGGTATACGGAGCCAATTCCTGTCACGGCTGTTTCACACATTTTTACTACTCTTTATTGATCTAGAATCGAAGTCTGCCCGAACTTGTCTTTTATCAGAACTACTAAATAGTAACGAATGACTGTGCCAATTCTAGGACATAAGAATTGCTTTAGAAGTGCAGGTGGAAGTTATTTCATCACCCTCTATAAATCCTAAACTTCATACCTAGGGATTTACCAACTACTCTTATTTATTGGGATAAAAGTGAAAATTCTTGATCTCTTTTGGGGTGGGAGTCATAGAAGAGCCATATTACAAATGAACCCGATCGACCCGATTGGCCATCTCATTTTCCTCTAAAATAGTTAGATGACGCATTTCGGAACTAACTTCTCTAATGTTTCAAGAATGGTATATTTTGGAAGTTGAGTTTTTTATAATTCTGCGGCTTCAAATAACAGGAATTTAATAGAAAGTGGATTCAAATGTTGCGACGCGATGGTGTTGCAGACGCTATTTCTAATTTAAATTTTAAATTTTAATTTGAGCCTTACTTATGTTGGATTTCTTGGATAACTATCCTTTTAACGCAGTTACAGAGCGATATACCTACCTGTTTAGATAAAACCGAGAACTGAAATAGTTCTTCAAAAAGCCTACTTTTGTACAGGAAAGTACATCACAATGTTTACGATGGTCTGGTCACGTCCAAAGATCTATGAGGCGTGAATAAGCCTGTAGGACGAATGAGATAGGGGGATAACATTATAAGAGTCCTAGGAAATAATGGCAGTAGAGTACGACCGTGAACGTTCTCATGTCAGGGAGGAAGAGGCAGAAGAGAGTCGTCATGTCACTAAAAACCCGATCCTGGTTAAAACGCTACTGGAAGCAGAAAAAGAAGAAAGCGTTTTCGTAAAGTCTTTATATTTATATAGTATTTTTTTGAACAAAATAAGTTATCTCGAAGTTACATGTTCTGTCAAATAAATAAGGGTGAGCTTCTAGAACCTTATAGGAGCTGTTTGTTGCGATCAATTGTTTCTTTCCCAAATAGACGCTTATCACTTTTTATGCATAAAATCCAACAATTGACTTCAAAATTTATTTAACTCGAATCTCTAAATGGCTAACTCTAAAAAAAAGTGAAATTCTCTTTTATTTTGCTAAAAGAAAAATTTTTCATTACTTAATCTCTATTAATTATTATGATTAAAAAATTTTTATTCATGGTAGCAGATCAAAGTTGTCAGATTTTATCAATCGATCACTATTAACAAACGCTTAATCTCCTATACAAGTAAATTCGGTGTCGTAATTAACGACATTAATTAATTTCAATCACCAATTAAATACTTATCGATGAGATACGCCGGCTACCATCACGATGCTATTTTGTAGGACAGGATTATATGGGGTATAATTTTTTTAAAGGATAAGTGATGAATGTCGTCGTTTGCTTTAACCGAGATAATGAGCGCCCGAGAATGAGTTAACAAGATTGTCGCGATATAAAAACATTAACTATTGTGTGGCTAGTAGGCGTCAAAGAATGTTTTTATAAACGCTTAAGACTGCTGTTGATTTGTTACCGTGAATAATGAACGAATGATTAATATGGTTTTTAAAGTTTAAGTCGAATAAGTTGCTCATTCTTAAAGGTCCATCTAATGACTACGGCCCCCGGAGTAATTGTGATTTATTATTCGGCAACTCTACAAGTCATACATAAAATTCTAATTATAAAGATGTAACATATGCATCGAATGAACAATTTAAACTTACGGTTTTATAAGAACATGCATTATAACCAACATAAAAAGCTTCATTTGTTAGATTCTTTGTAAGAAAAACTTTTATGAAAGCCCGTTAAGACATATCCATAAACCAAATCTACACGGATTTTATCTATTAGAATATTTTTCCATTTTAACTGTAAATTACTTCTTTTCTGATTTCTGACTAATAATACGTCTTCCTTCATTCTCGAACTCACATTTTTAAAATTTTACTATCACATCAATATTTGTATAGAAACATCTAAGGTAAATCTGGTGTCAGTTAACAAATGGGGACAATTCTTGTAGTGGAATGTCTTAGGCTGTTGCATTAGTATTTTTCTTCTTGTTAATGGCTTTTATAACATTAATCTAAAATTGATTGTCCGCATTGGGCCACTGTAATACTCTACTATTTATAGGAAAATGGCAGGAAGCTCTAAGCTAGCGTTTATCAGTAATATTAGTACAAGACCCTGATCCCAGATTTTCTTCACAAGCACAAATTGCTGGATTAGCAGAACTATCGTAACACTGTACGGGATTAGGATTGTTAAGGTGGAGGGTAAACCGAGGTTTACGCGCACTTAGGACACTTAATCGGGTCCATTTTCTCTTTAGCAACTCTTTCCGGCCTTTTACTCCTTGATCCGTCTCAACCTTTGGATGAAGTGTCGCTGATACCGGCCATGTTAGGCAAGTATTCCCCTAACATGCATTCTAGCACCAAACCAGAGGTTACTTTTTGGCTATTTAGTGCCGCGAGTACTACTCTTCTGCCTGTTGATATCTGAATGTTTTGATTCACTATTTCGCCCTCGATATTCCGAGAGCCTTGTTACGAGGCTTACTTATTATTATTTTGAAGTACATTACCTGAACTCAAAACCTTAAGGGTGAGCGACTCTTTTTCTGCAGGGGAGGATTCTTTGACGTAAGTGATTTTTGCTTTTTGTTGAGAGAGGTATACACAAATAAAAATCAAGATATCCTTGACAAACTATATTACAAACACACATAAAAAATATATACAAGCACAATTAAATATGGACCTTATGGCCCAATAATAAATAACTGATTGATTAAAAATGTTTCATCAAAAATGTAAAATTATCCAATTCAATCCCTAAACTGAACGTACTCAAAACTCAATGCAAAACTCAACAGATTGGATAATTTTAACTACTTAAATTGCTAAAATTATTACACAAATGACAATTACTAAAAACTCAAAATTTAGATTGACATCGGCTTATGCCCTCAAGCTTTCAGACAAATGCTTGATCAAGACACAAATTTGGCATATAAAACAAAGATTAGCCGATTCAAACAACTTATTTATGTAGACAAAAACTTAAACTTCTAAAACAAATAATTCTAATAAACAACCCTCAAATGGAGGTTGTTTTCGTAGCTTATTAAATTGTGATTAACACAAATCCAAATCTTTAATTCAAGTCTAAATTGGGTTCTCAAAATTTGTTGTAAAAATGTAAACGTTAAATTTTACTGTAAGTAAACTAATTATAAACTCACAAATTTGCTGTTTGGTTAGCTTCACGCAGCATGTGCTTGCGTGTAGCGCAGGCGGATCTCCACATAAGCCGGACTTGGCGCGTTCGGGCTTGGATGCAATATCGTCCAAAGATGGAAAATATTAATTTTCCTTAATTTTCTCAACTCAACTAAACTTTATTTACTGAACTCAACTAAATCTTAATTACTGAACTCAATTAAACAGCAATTATTATGCACTTGCTGCACCTTAAACTCAACTCAAACTAAAATCGACCTTATTGCGCACTATACACTGATTTTACTCAAAATACTTAAAACTGATATCGAACTTATTCTCAAATTAGATCCACTTTCAAGTTGGACTTTTTAATTATCTGAACTAACACCAGTTAACCCTCAAATTACAGGTTAACGGTAATTTTCTTAGCCCTTCAAATTCTGGTCAACTACACTCTTACGCGACCCAGGCTTGAATCTCCCGTTCCCGCTCAACTCAATCCTAACGCTCCACTCTTCAGGGCACAGAACCTTGAATTTCTCACGTATTAGGGATCAAATTACTTAAAATACGACTGACTGTCGCCTCTTATCATTTAATTTCACGAACTTGTTCAAACTCGCAACATATTTACATCTTAAAACTAAAGGAAAAATCTAGAATATCCAGGACCGTAATTGAATTATTTAAATTAATTAATTAACTCGCATTCAGTGAAACTGGATCGTAACAGCCTTCTAGCACACCTATTAGCCCCGTTTGAAAAACTGAGGTGTTAGATTCAGCTCAAGTGAATATATACCCGCTCCGGAGCCGCTATCTGTTTTAAATCCGTCGGTGAGGATGGAACTGTCAGGTGTGACCATTTCTGCATCTGTTGACAGAATCTTGAATGATCTGTTAATAATATATGTAGGCGGAATATAATCAGTGAGTCCCACTTAAGGTTCTGCCCAGTCCGCGGAACCTTAGAGCTGATCTTAGGGCCAGCTCCTTCACAAAGAGATCTAGTAGAGGGAGGCACAAAAGAGTTTCGAAGGAAGCGGCCGCTAAGCAGGCTAGTCTTTTCACACGTGAGAGTTTAAATTTTAAATTTAAAGTTTAAAAAAAAACTTTATTAAAAAAGAGAACATTTTTTACAATTTACAAAAAAGTCCGCTCTTCCGGACCCCGGAAACTCACGGACCACTATTATACAACAGTTCTGGACAGTTTAAAAAAACACACAAAGGCAGTTTCAATGAGTGTGTGACGTTATCCCAATTATAAAAACAAATTCTTATGGAACAAATCTCTCCAAAGATCTGGAAGTGTGGAAATATGCGCTCGTTATTAAAGAATCGTATGGTACCACTTTCGTTGGCTTACGTTCACCTTAAATATTTTTAAAATCTATTTAACACTTTATTTGTCTTCCCATTACTGGTTAAACCGGAAATCAAAATATGAAGTGTTTGCTATCAAGTAACAGCTAATTGGACAAGCTTTCAAAATATTTAAAAATATACAGAGTATTCCTAAAACTTTTTGATATTTCTGTGATTTCCGGTTTAACCAGAAGCGGTATGTTAACCGAAAATAGTATCAAATAATAGATATTCATCGAATTGATATATTTTTCAGCTTTTAAGTTTTTATTTTTAATCCAAAGAAAATGGGAAATTTTTGAAGTTTTCAAATTCAAAAAATCATAATTCCGGTCCTTTTATTTAAGTAATTAAAAAGTAGCCTTCAAGAGCGAATTACGTTGTCTATACTAACAGCAAACAATGATAAAAACGACCAGAACATATTTAGAGAAAATTCATTTTTACATTTGGACCTACTTTTAAAGATAGGCATTTTTGAAACAATTATTTTAAAAACCGATTAGGCTCATTTCTGTTCAGTGATAAGATACAGCTAAGTCACGCCCAAAAAGAGAGCGCAATATTCGAATAGAATTTTTCTATTGTTCGAATTTTGAAAACACGATTTAAAACGTTCCAACAAGAATTGACATGCGTCAACCTTATTTGACAGAAATTTGTGGGGAGTGGCTTAGCTGTTTCTGTTCGCTAAACAAAGTATAGGACGATAGCCCTACGTTTTGGCTATACGTCTTTTTTCGATTTTCATAATAGTAATTATGGTTTGAGTTGTATTGGTAAAGGCCACAAAATGGAAAATCGTTGTATTGACCGCCATTTTGAATTAAAAAAATTTGAATTTTTTAACTTTTTCCAATCCAAGAAAAAGTAGTTATAATCGAGACAAAAATCTTCTATAGCTAATAGGTATACGTATAATCTTTCGTACCCGCAAAATTAGAACACCTAGTATAATTGCAAAAAAAATATCAACTTAACCATTTCAATTTTATCAATCATCGAAAGATAAAAAAAATCACAAAATGCGATAATTGTTGATGTAATCACATTTAATTGAACCACCAAGAACGTTAAACGCAGAGCTTTAACCCTTTCTAGAATGAAAAATATTAAATTTAGAGCTTTGTGCCCCTGAAGACTTTTGATCAGAAGGCCCTAATCTACAACATACTAAAATTTTAGAAAAATTAGCCGGGAACCAGTTTCCATAAGGTTTGAGCGGGGTCTTTTGATTTTAGCCACTTTAAAATTATTTCATCGGCCAGCTTTTATATGAAATCTACACAGATTGTCCAAAAATAAAATGGTTATTTTAGGCGCGTATTTTGGAATTTGGTCCAAATTTAATTTTACTTGGCTGTAAGAGAGTACATCTAAGTCCCAATTGAAAAAGTCCCGATTTTGTGGTTCGTCCTAAAAAACTCGATTTTCAAAATTTCCTACCTTTAAGGTCTAAATTTTGAAATGGATTTTCTCAAAATTTCCTCTGCCATATTTTTTCTTTTTTGTAGTAATTTAATCTTTTTTGTAGTAAGTAATCGTTTTTGTAATGTAGAATTCAAAAATATAAAAATATATATGGTGTTGTATTTAAAAGTCAAAAGTTTACTTCATTTCCGGCGAAATCGGAAGTGGAAGAATTTTCAAAAGTAGTTAAACAAATTGCAATTTATATGACAAAACTCACAGCAAATTTCATTTTGATATGTTGACAAATAACGGAGCTATAAAAGTGTTCCAATCCCCTGTGTCCCCCGGTGGCTGTTTCCAATGGTGTAAACCATTGAGTAATATAATAATCATTGATTAGTACGTATATTATTCAACGATTTGCAACTAGTGAGTAATGACACACATTACTGGTCAAAAATCATAGAGTAATGAACGTATTATTGGACGGTCGTGGATAAAATACAGTAAAGAAAATTTTAAATTATAAACTTTTAAAAAAATTCACAAAAAAATACAACAGGAAAAAGTTCCTCGTATGGCCACATCCGTTGTTTTTTCAATTGAGCCTGACATACTATTTGCTGTGTAAATAAACACCCGCCTGTATAGAATTGTTTTAAAAGCTTAGTGTTCCGATGAAATTTTGCTAAATAAAACCTAAATTAAAATCGGACAGACATCTTCTAAGGGTCATTTTACATGGACTAAATATCGCACTGAAGACGATAGCTCTACGTTTTGGCTATACAACGCCTTTTTTAAATTTTCATAATAGTAAGTACCTACAGGGGCTGGGTTGTAAGGAAAAGAAAGACCCTAAAATGGGAGAATTATTGTATAGGCCGCCATTTTAAATTTAAATATTAAATTTTTTTTTCAATTGGAGCACAGATATAATATGCTATCTGCTGTGTAAATATACACCCGCCTGTATAGATTTATTTTAAAAGGTTAGTGTACCAATGAAATTTGACTAAATAAAATCTGTCCAAAAATCGGACAGACATCTTCTAAGGGCCGTTTTACATGGACTAAATATCGTACTAACTTGTTAGTACTGAATCTAATCAAGAAACAAGAGCACGGGAATCTAACCTTTAACGTCGTGCGTAGCAATTCGACGCACGAAAGTGCACGACGTTAAAGCGTAGATTTCCGTGCTACTGCTCTTTGAGTTAAGTCAGTAGTAACAAATTAGTACGATCTTTAGTCCTAGTTAAACGGCCCTAAGAAAAAAAATTTCTACCACATTAACTTGTTCTTAGTAGGTAAAAAGTACGAAAAACTTAAGATTTGTAATTAAGTAATAGAGGCAGCGAGTGCATGTATTTTGTATGGAGTTTGGATATCTCACCAAGCGCTTTACGCTGTAGCACTCCGGGTGCTATATATGAGTGCTAAATGCACTGTATACTTAAATGTACGTAACTTAACATTAAGATACGAGTAGAATATGACAATCGAAATTATAATCTTCTTATAGAGCTACAATAAAACACAAGATTCAAGGAAATAACTTGATGCAACTCCAACATTTACATCGTGGTTTAAATACTTTTGTTGTTGAATAACATAAAGAAAACCTTAAGGGACTGTAGATAAAATATAAAGTCGGTCTAATTTTAATATAAATAAGTTTATATAAATTTGAACATCTTTGTCGCAATTTCCTTTTTCCGTTTCTAGTCAAATGCGGCAGTTGTGAACTACATAATACAAAATTACATCTGTAGTCGATGTTTACCACTAACTATAAAGTGAATAAATATTTGCTTAGAAATTATATACTAACACAACCAACAACCACCTAGTTTATTATATAAATTATGTATAAAAGGTATTTTTGTTTAGTCGAGTTAGGTAAATATTAGGGTAAATTTTTTTATTTATGTCAATTAGTGGTTTTTGGAAACAACAAACGTTATTTATAGAGCGTTAAAGATATCTGTGTAGAACATTAAACCCTATCAGATTACTTATACCTTGAGGAAATTTAAGAACCTTAATGGAAGTAATAATCGGAGTGGTAGTTGCTTTACAAACACTTAAATTCAAACTTACAAGCTACGTAAAAGTAGTGAAGTTCTTGTAGAATGTACATTGATGATCATGATCATATCCCTCGAGAACGGCTCTCTTTCATTCTTCAAGTCACTTTTTATTTCCTCTTTTTTTAAAGTATTTTGTTATGGTTTTAGTAATAACAGTTTTAAACTTAGTATTAGTTTGTTATTATTTACTTTTTTAATTTTCTCTTTTTATAGAGAAGAAATCAATGGAAATTTGTTCAAAATGTGTGCACTCTTTCAATTTAATATTCATGCTATAAACTTTTTTTTGGTGCTTATTGTAGATATTTCTATAAAAATATTGGGCTTCCGTTCCTTTAAGGCCACTTTATAAAATAAGGTTAAGTTTGAATAGGGAAGTCTCTTCAAATTTATATCACAATCAAACACCAATTTTGAGGTATAGAATATTAATCCATTCACAATTATGTGGTTCACTAAAATTAAATAAAATTTTTTAGCGTAGTTTTTGCATTTTCTAAACTGGTTGTGAGCAAGAAAACAGTAGGCATCATAAAAACGTTTATGTGACGTCAAAATATATGCTTTGGATTGTCATCACACAGCACCTACTACGTCATGCTTGTCACATTTCACATGTTCACTGGAATTGCATTTATTATGGCTGTAAAAGGGTACAAGAAAGCAAATTTCGGTGATTTGCCTTATCTAAATATACTATATTAAAAGCCCATCAATTTATTTGTGCATAGATTTTGTTTAGGTATATAATATTCAAACATTTCCTATTTGCACGTGGCTCACACAAAATAATTTGGGCTCGCTTTGTGCCCACCTGATTTTTTAAAACTTAGTTAAGTGCCTGTATGCTGAAGTTGCTATGCTAGTCATACAATACTGTATTCTGACGTCACAACCGCAAATACCGTTTTTGACGCGATATCTGTGACGTCTGTGACTCAAACTTTAAATATTTTTTAAAATACGAAATATTATCGCAAAAAATTTAAAAAAAAAAACCCGCTACGTTTTGAAACAAGACGAACAATAATTAAATACTTTTGAAATTGAAGAGACTTCCCTATTGCAATATAGGTTTATAGAAATTATTGTGTATTGGTATAATTTAGCATTCAATATAATTTTTTAATTAGTAATTTCTAATAAATTGTTACAGGAGGTGAAATGTAAAGGCGTTCTAAATGATAACACTAATACTATGAACAGGTCAATAGTGGAGGCATGGGCGCCGCAGAAAATTTATCAGAGGGAAACAAACCGTGAGCGAAAACTCTAGACAATGGTAAATTTTTGTGATTAGTTATCTTACATTTAAAGGATAATGAGATTCCAACCTGGGTTTTTTAAGAAAAATAAGTGTTTGAAAATTTTCCTAATACATAAAATTAATTTAATTACTATTTAGTTTTCGTTTAAGAGTCCTGTGAAAATTATCTATAGCAAAATGAAAACTTATCAAATTTCCTTCAAGATCGTTTCTATTCATTTTTGCTCTATTCCTTATAGTTTTCTAGATATCAGCTCGCAAAAATCGTTGTATTGTAAAAATGTATTAAAAAATTTTTTACCTCAGGAAATTTAATGCTTTATAACTTCTTTTCTAAATACACATCAAAGAGCTGAGGTGCTAGAGGTAAAAGTTTGACGTAAAACGTGAAACAAAAATTTTTTTTTATAAATGTTATCGATTTTTGCGGGCGGATATGTCGAAAAATATAAGGAATAATAAGGAAAAAATGTATATAAATCTTGTAGCAAATTTGATAAGCTTTCATTTTGCTAAGAATAATTTTTTCCTTAAGACCAACCGTTTTCGAGATATAATGGAAAACCCCAAAAATGAGACCTTTTCACCTCTTTCTTTCCCTTAGCCATACATACCTACTATAGCTAGTCCCGTAGACTTTTAGTATTTTTACCTCCTAACTACTCCAAACACATTCCTGAAGAAAAAATTCCACTCTCTTCCATGTCCTCTATAACCCATTCGCCTTCGTTCACTACAGTAAAGATCCAGTGGCGAGCATTTGCCCCACTTGCCCCCTCTCTTTGCGAGCGCCCATGAGTGGAGGCAATCGAACATGATTGCTTCTTGATTCCTGTATTCCTGATCCGCCAAGTGAGAAACCTCTAAATAAGGTAGGATTTTGTAATCTTATTTTTTATGTTATTAAGGATGAGTATTATAAACCTCTCAACCCGAGGTTGAAAGTCAACCGTAGGTTGAAATTTGAAATTATAAATAAACGTCAATGTCACTATTTTGTCCAATCATGTCAAGCTAAAATTACAGCCAACCTCGGGTTGTTTCAACCTTTGTTTATAATACTGGCTCTAAAACTCATTATAGCCTAGCGTCGTCATATGAGGACAAACAAACTTTTTATAACCTTTTGCAACTTTTGACTTTTCTTATTTCTTTGGAATCCAAAAATTTGACTTTTTGTGCTTAGGCGTTAGTGGGTTTTAAAATAACAACTAATAGAAATCTTCCTGTGAACAGCAACGAGCTGTTTATGTTTAGTACCATAATCATTAATTGCTTTCATATTTTAGTAAGATGATCATCCCATTCCTTTCTTTAGAGCAATATGACACTTTATTACTGGTTCTTAACATTTTTAGTGATCAACACCCCATTAAGCTCCTCCACATCCCGTTTTACAAGAGCAGGATACTAATTTTATCAGCGTCTGTGATGTAGGGTCTTTGGTTGTAGGAGCTAAATACTAAAACATCTCTTAAAAGCAAGATGGCGCCGTTACACCACGGGGTAGAATTGTGCAAAATGTGTTTTTTAGCTCGTGTACTGATCCTCTTTTAGAAATCTAAAGCCAAAATCGTCTCGGAATTATTTCTCAGAGCACCCATGTAATGAAATCTAAATGCCACGTACTATATTGTGGAAGCAAATATCTATCCACATTGAAGCGATTTTTGGTTTTTGTTCTTTTATACAAAATAGGTCATCAATACCTCACTTCAAGTAAAAATCTATCATTATCGTTACACCACTCGAACCCTTAGGGTGTGCGCAAATTAGAAGTTTCGACCATAGAGTTTACATAGAGTGGTTTGAAATTTCAGCTAGAATCATATGTCCTTACAAGGGTGCAATATGCTCTATGCTGTCAGCTTTGAATTTGAGTACCCCAGAACGTTGTGGTCTATGCTATGCTCTAGGCTCTATGCTCGAATCTTTCAATTTGCGCACACCCTTAGGGTGTGCGCAAATTAGAAGTTTCGACCATAGAGTTTACATAGAGTGGTTTGAAATTTCAGCTAGAATCATATGTCCCTACAAGGGTGCAATATGCTCTATGCTGTCAGCTTTGAATTTGAGTACCCCAGAACGTTGTGGTCTATGCTATGCTCTAGACTCTATGCTCGAATCTTTTAATTTGCGCACACCCTTACAATGTTTTCTCTCACTCCTGATTATAGTCCAGTGATTAATGATTTTAACCTCGGAATAATAGTAGCACGGGTAAACATCGGTACATGAACTTTTTGAAAGCCTATTCTTTAAAAATCAAAAATGTTTAATATTTTTTAGTGGCCGCTTCATTGAAAAAATTGATGCCGAAGATTTAAAAGTTGACTATCTAATAAAAAAATAATAAAACTAACCTTAGAGATGACTAAGCTAAAGAGGTGAACTTAAAAACCCGTCTCAAAAAACCAAAAGGCACAAAAGCACAAAACGTAATTAAAAATGCAGGCACCAACCTGACCATATCGCGTATTAGAAACGTACTGTGGAATAAAAGTATTGAAAATTTTATCACAATAACCAAATGTGCCAAGACCTTATCGTATAAAACCAAATATCTACGTTTATTCTCATTTATAATTTTCAAAATTGGATTATTTTAAATTATAAAATTTAATGTTAGAAAAATGAAATTTTAAAAAATTATTATAATGCACTTACACCGATGATTGTTGTTAAATGTACAAAATAGGCGTATCCGTAATTTAACGTTATCGAACTTTGTTAAAGTGGAGATAAGCATAAGATTAATACGCGTACCAATTTATTATTTAAAAAAATGTATGAAATTGGTAATTTGAAGAAAATAATTAGTGCTGACATATCTGTGGGTCGATAGCTTCAATTTAAAAAAAAATTATCAAAATCGGCCCAAAGGCTTCGCGTTTTAAATATATGGATTTAATCAACTAGTGTGTTAATAAGGTCGATTAATAATCGAGACATTTTAAAAATGTTAAATTAGTCATGTTAAATTTTAAGTTTATTAACTTCCATCGAATATTACTCAAAAGGGGTGGCAGTAATAAAATTATTTTCTCTACAAAACTTGTTTATTTTTTAAAGATCTTTCCAACAGTACCACTTTTGACCTATCGTGCAATTTAAAATTTTTGAATTCTTGACATTTTGAGGCAAACTCTTCGGCATGCCGACGTCTCCGCGGAATGACAATATCACCATTACATTCTTTATTACGGCTTTTATGATCAAAATTTTCGATCCAACTCTTTACGACTAACCGTTCTTGAAAAAAAACGCTTTATACGGGTGCTCTGATTCACCCTGTAGATGCAATGAGCCCATTTTGGTAATTTCTAATTTTGATTAAAATTTTTTAATTATAATTCACACTAAGGGTTGTTAATATTACTTTTAAAATGTCACAAAGTCACAAGCTACAACAGTATTCGATACTACCCAAGTTTCATTTTCCTGGCTAAAATCAGTCTCGTAAAGAACTAAGAAGGAAATGCGACATAGTATGAAATAAAATTTATTTTCTGACTATTTGCATTATTAAAACATGCCTTGTTGGTTTCCTTAAAATAGTAACTATACGATACGAATATAATTATTATGCATCGCACATATTCCTAAAGTAGAGAGAGCATATCTTTTGGTTCTTTATGCATTGAAAATGATGCATATGTACATATTATACAATTACACGTACCGAGCAAGAATTGCATAAATTACCTCACTAGGTAGTTTGGCATTGCTTTGCTATGTAAAATGGCTTGAAAAAGCTGTTGTACCTGAAATATAATTAAATCTTTTTACTGCATAAAACAACAAACGTCACTCTTAATTTTTTTAAATAGGTATGCCCGACGAACATCGTTATTATTGGGGAAGATAGAAAGTTGCTGAAATAGTTAAAGCAGTTAAGTTATTAAATACCTTAGGCTTTTTCAGAAGTCAAAGTAATCTCTTTATTTCGACCAAAGTAACAGCCAGCCTAATTCATGACTCACGTAGGGGTAATTCCACGTCAAATCAACCTTTACTGTTAGTTCTTCGGATTTTGACGAAATTTTGAGTGTCGATCAGTTGGAATACTATGTTCAAACTTACGTGTGTAAAGCGATTTTCCGCAACACTGAGTCTTCACTTATTTTTTACCAAGTGAATTTTTGGATACTTTTGAAAACATTAATGGCAACATAAGCAAATAGGGAGGTGGTGGGAGTCATGAAAGGTACGCAATGTGGAGAATAGTTCAGTCACACTCTAAATACAAACCAGTCATTTCACTCGGCCAAAATCTTGTAACATAAACTTCTTAGAGAATTTCGACTCCTAGGCGAATGCGCTGTAGCATTAGTCTAGAAATTCAAATTGTTCACACCGTGTATTGGTGTATTTAAATAACGCGCTCGTAATAGTTCCAGCTGCACCCAATTCGACTCTGAGTATAATGCGCTCTAACAAAAGCTGCTACACGCTTAAAGCACAGTCTAGGTACAAAACAGTCGTTTCACTTCGCTGATTTAGCATTGAAAAGCGTGAAGCAGCTTTTGTCAGAGCGCATTCTACTCCGAGTCGAATTGGGCGGTGCAGGTGGAACTATTACGAGCGCGTTATTTAAATACACCAATACACAGTGTGAACAATTTGAATTTCTAGACTAATGCTACAGCGCATTTGCCTAGGAGTCGAAATTTGCTAAGAAGTTTTGGTTACAAGATTGTGGTCGAGTGAAATGACTGGTTTGTATCTAGACTGTGCCTAAAGCATCAGACTCGTCAAGGACCTCGCCGCGCCGCTGAGATTTTAAACCGTGCAGAGCAGTGTTTCCCAACCTTTTTTTGTGCCATGCCCCACCTAAACCTTTCTAAAATTCTTATGCTCCCTATGTAATGCCTACCTAATTTTTAATCGGTAGTCCGATGTTTCCTAGGAGAAAAGTATGTGTAGAACCTTTAACTCGCCTGTCGAAGTTGTAAAAAGCAGTTGTCAATTGAAAATAATTATTAAATGAAATGATAATTTTTAATATTCAAAAGTTTAATTGTTCACTGAAGAAACTGAAGAATTTCTGAACGAGTCAATTTTTGAATTGCCCTCATATGTGAGGCGTGGACCACACGTTGGGAAACACTGGTGTAGAGGCAGTGTATTTTTTCGTGAGTCATACCGTCGAAGTAGTCAAAAATGTGACCAACTTGCTTGCTACTAACTAACTCAAAAATATCGCCATTTATATAAATTAGTCATTTTTTCTTTTTATCTCTTAATCTCTAATCTTTTTAAATTCCGCTAACATAAATAGTCCCACCTTCGCGTAGCTTTCTTCAAAGGCATAGCTCACGAGGAAAAAAAATGCACTGCCTCAACAGTTGCTGAGTGCTCACGGTCTTGAATTTTGTTTTACTTAAGCATTAGTCATAGATGCTCAACGTATAAAAAAACTGCGATTCTGGAAGATGGCGATACTTACACACTTCGAACTTGATCATTTAACACTAGAACAGTTTGGCCAAAAAGGCTTTAAATCAAAGAGGCAATGTATAAAATAAATAGTACCTTTTACCTTTAAAATGGCGCTCTTTGCTTATCTCTACCTGTTTTCGATTTTCGATTTCGAGCTATAAATTATTGAATATTCGAGTTTTCAAAAGTGTCCAAAACTTTATTTGGCCGAAAATGGGCCAAAAGTCGTTCTTTTGTAAAACCGTTTTGTACACGTAAGTTTGAGCTGTTTTGAACATATTTCGTCAAAATTCCAAGTCCCAAGTCAATCTTCTGATCTACGAATGGAAAATTATCCATAGAATTACAGTTACGGTTGGTGCCGCGGTTTTGGGTGGGATTGTGGAGGTCGTGGTTTCTCCTCGTGGAGATCGTAGGGCTTACGTCTCTGAGGCAGTTTGAAAGCCGTTATTTCTAATTTATACTCGGGCGTGGGCTCTTGCGGGTCTGCTCGGGATTGGGACTTAGATCTCCGGGTGCCTGAAAACTTATGTCTTTGCCCGGATTTTCATCTCATTCCATATACACATAATCATTATCATACCTATTATCGTTTGTTTTATCATTCATTTAATTTATTATAATATAGCAGCCTGATACTGTTCTCTTCAGCCTGGGAAAAGAAGGGACGCCGGCACGAGATTGTTCTTTGGCGTCCTGGCGTTTTCTCTTTTTGGCTCTACTTTGAACCAAATTAATTTTTTATTTTTTTAAAATTTTTTTATTGTAATGCAATGCAAATAATCACTTATTTAATTGTATTTTTTGGGATTTTTGGAGCTAGATGAAAATAAATACTATATTCTTCTATTTTATTCTATTCTGTATAGCGAGCACCTAACAAAACGACTGATGTGCTTTCTATAAAACAGTTTTCTTTATTTTAAGGAATTAAAAGCTACTCGTTTTCTTCTGAAAAAGTTTCTATGTCACACAAATTAAGAAGATGGTGAAGCTTGAAAAGGCATGTCTGTAGCGTCAAAGTTAAGTAATGACTAATGACAATGAGCTACGAGTCCAAATATTTAAAAACAGTAAACAAAAAAAATAAAAACTGATTTTAATAAAAAAAAAAATTAGGGTTTCGTTTTAATTAAAAATGTTAACATACTTCTACTTTTTGCAAAAAATTATCAAAAAAAAAGTTGAATTATTTTTACACAAATTTCACTTTTGTTCAATTTTTAACACCTAAAATTGGTGGCTTCACAAGTTGTAAATTCGAAAAATTGTTGAAACGTCTACCCCAAACACTTCTTTCAATGTAAAACGAATTTGCACACTTCAATGATTTCCAACGCGTCTTTTATAAATCTCCTCAAAGTTTGAACGAATCATCGCTATGACAAGTCCGTATTTTAAGAAAAAAAGTAAAAATTGGATAAAAATCATTTAACTTTAAAATTTACCAATCAAAGAATACATAACTATAAGAAAAGTGACAAAAAAAATTAAAAATTATTTATGCAATGTGGAAAATTTACTTTGGAATTTTATGAATATTTTTGCTAATATAAAATTTAAATTTAAATTAAATTTTTTTATTATGCATCCAATACGTTTATAAAATTGTTAATTAATTTAAATTTTGATTAAAAAATACACAAAACTTTCTATCATGTGAATATAGGACGAAATCAATATCCTTTTATTGAGTAGTAAAGTAACATAAAAGTCGTTTTTGGTTTGGCAATTTATTATCATGAATAGATGAGATTCAATCAATGTCTTTCAATTCAAAAAATTCAATCAATAGCGAAGACATCAATAATTGAACATAACTTATCTTTATATCTGTAAGTGACCAAAGTAACTTTTTTTTATTTTCATTTGTATAGTGTAAAACTGATCAAAAATGATTTCTAATACATTTTATCACGCAAAGTGAATTATTAACGCCAATATTTTCTTTGTAAAGGATCCAACGTGCATAAAATAAGTGAATTTGGTTCTAAAGAGGATTAACGCATCATTCTTAGTAAGTGATGGGGACGAAAATTGAGGAAATTGACGGTTTTTCTTCTTCGTGTTTTTATTTGGTGGTGGAACTTTGTAATATTCTACCCTGGTTACATGAAGTTTACTAAGAAAGCTTAAAGTGTAATCTAATGCTAGGAAAGTTTGAGAGAGATTATTAATTAATTTCTTCAATATTACATTCAATTGCAGCGTTGTTGCTCCTAATTTATTTTTGGTTGCCATAACTGAGCAAATTTTTCAGGAAAAAATTTACACCCTTATGTAATGTTACCTCTACATTTATTGCCCCTTCTTGTTACTTTAGAAAAAATAATCAAGACAGAGCAAGTTTTTCTAAGGTTTTCTCCATTCTTGAACTCGACGACTGAAAATTTCTCTAGAAATTAAAAAACCATTTAATTATTTTTCGATCAGAATACTTTTCCAAAGTATACAAAAAATTAAAATTGGCCAATGCACCCTTGTCAAATCAAATACTCTCATCTTCACTTCTACTTAAATTTTAAAACCTTGTAATTCAAACGACAAATAAGTCGTGTCTTTTTTCTCTGGTAAACATTTTGTGATTTGTTAAAGTTAATTGTTAATTGGCCATAAAAATTAATCCAAAAGGTCTAAATGATAGTGAATGACCTCCATCATTTAAGAGTATCAGTTCTTCTCCATTAAAATTTTTGAATTTTTTTTCATTTTGCATACCAAGCAGATTATTTTCTGAGAAGCTAGCAGACGATAATTGAGTATACTCTTAATTGATTTAAGTGAAATAAATGTTCTTAAGGTCAATAAAATTTATAATTTTACTGTTTACGTAATTATATAAATTTATTATGTAAGTCAATTCTGTTATGGTATGTTGAAGAATTGCCTAAAGCTACAATTATAAAAAGGCGTTAAAAGACAACTTAATCTTTAATAATTATTATAAAGTCACGTACTGCTAGTTTTACGCATCTTTTTGCTACTGCATTTTTAAGCAATTATTAATATATTCAATAAAGTGGAAGCAAAGCTTATAAGGATTTAAATCATTTTTACGACTGAAATGTAACAAGGTTTGCTAGCATGTTAATAAATAGCGTGTAATCTTAGCAATAAGAAAGGTTAAAATTGGTTGTGTTAATAGAAAGAAAACCAACCCTAACATTTTTTAAATTAATCAGTGATTACCACAATTTGAAATAGCACCACCAATTCAATTTAACTGTTAGCAGTTTGTGAAACTGATTACAAAAGGAAATATCGTCAAGTTGAAAGATCTGATAGAGATTTTCCCGTTTACTCGAGAAGAGCAGAAATTGCTCTTTCTGTGTTTTCTTGTAAACAAACGATTTAAAATTAATTAACTTCAACAAATTAATTTTACTCACAATTACTTGTGCCTTATAATCAAAAAAGTGTTTGGGGTTTTGTAATAGAAAAAATACGCCCAACTAGACAAAAATAGAAGAGGTGGTATAAAAGGCTCCTGCATCTTTTTTTAGACGAATTGATTTTTGCTGATATCTTAAAACTAAAAGCAGTTGGTCAAAAGTTATTGTTGTTATTGGCACGACCCTTAAAATATCATTGTTCGATTACTACAGGGTGCCTCTTTGATGACTTTGATTTTGTTGGGTTGCAAAATTCTATACTATCTAATACAAGTACAACCGGTTTCAATCAGAGCGTTTTATTTTTCTTATAATAGAAAAAATATAAAATGTTTCTGGATTTTAACCCTTGCTAGAGTATAGATTTTTTTGACCAAAAATGCTACGGGAACTTTAAAGGTTCTTGCAGACATGTGCATGTGTAATCTATAAATAATTCTGGCACTTGGTTTTCAAAATATAAACATCCTAAAAAATTGTTAAATATTACTGCCAGAAATATTTTTACCGATTGCGCCTGTGTCTGCAAGAGCTTCAGAGCGCACATAGTGGACCTTTTCTTTGAAATACCCTCAGATCAAATATTTTAATTAACAGCTTTTATATATTGATGGCTCTCTCTTTAAATTATGTTTCGAAATAAAGAAAATAACGTTTCAGAGTATACATATAGCTCTGCTTCTATCAAGAATCAAGACCCTGTACATTAATCTAATTTCTACCGTTACAAAGCATTAAAAAGTAACATTCGTTATTGATTTGAATGTAGAATTTTATGCCCTAAAACTTTTATTCAAAGTTTTTTTGCCTCAAATAAGTATAGGAAACAGGAAATTAGGAAAGTATAATTTTAAACGTTGAATCGCTATGCCTAAGAGCAGCGGTCACCAACCAATATAAATATAATTTGGAAAGAAATGAGATCTTCGAAAGACACCTGGCAAACATTTCTGATCGCTAGGTAGACTAGTTTCCAATAGAGTCGAACCCACCTGCTGTCATCAATACGCACATGAAATGGTAGGACTATAATTTAAGAGCGCCGTCAAATTATTTAAAGGGTCAGACGACCGAGGTGCCCATGTACGGCCATGGATGTAGTGACCGTACCTCGAATAGCATTTTGGACCTACCCGACCAATTCTTCTTTCGTCTTTCGCACAATGACGCGATAGGTTCTTCTCTATTGTAAACCAGTCTAGTGCTTAATTTATCTGAGAAGATAGTCCAGATTAGACGTCTGCCGACTAAAACTCTTCTTCTGTATCCATAGATTGGGAAAGCCTGGAAACGACGTTAAGCTTTACTTCAGGGCTAAACCACCTGGTATATTATCTGGGAGAAACTATCTTCACTTTAATTAATAAATTATATATTTTACAACCATGTGCCACTCTCAATCTACAAGTCTTACCATGGGTTGTCAAAGAGTAGGTCCTCAGTCACAATAAAAACTCCTGTCAATTGTAACCTACCGTTAAAAGTTTCCTGCAACCCAAGGTCTCAATTTTAGTTTTTCTTAACTTGTTTTAGACCATTTTACAGCCAACCAGAGTATTTACATTCGAAGAATTCAAGAACTTTTGATTACAACAAGATGGTGGTCTACAAATTACAAAACCGATCTCAGGGTCTATTTAAATAACGTTTTCTTTAAAAAAAGAATAGGAAGAAGAACAGAAGAAAAGGAGTGATCTATAGATTATTATACATATAGAAGTAAACTATTGCGTATCAAATTCCTCATTTAATAATAATAAATTAAGAAGGGTACAATATTATTTTTGTCCCAGTGGGAGGCAAAAAACCTAACGGCCCAATGGAACAATTTTTTCCCGGACCTGCGGGTGTGGGGGTCTTTCTTGTTTTTCCTAGGCAGTTTCTACATAAATATTGCTGATAGGTATTATTTTTAAAAATTTTTGGTTTCGTACCCTATGAGTGTTTGTGATCTTCTAGATCTAGAGCTTCTCCTCAAACAATCTGTAGGTATTCATTGCCGTCAACCGTTGTTTTTCTTATTGCAAATCGCTAATTAGTCCAACTAAACTGAAATGAGGTCTTCTCTAACAACATTTTTCCTACTTATACCTAACAGATTTACGAGGGGGTATTGATATGCCCCTAGATATGACGTTTCAGACTCCTTTTCATTTAAGGGAAGAGATAGTAGCCCAAAGAAGCCAGATCTGGCGAATAATTAGATTCAACCAATTCAAACCCAAAATCACGAACTGTTTCCATTGCGTGCTGGGGCATTTTCTTACAAAAACAACACACCTTTAGCCAACATTCCGCGTCGTTATAAAGTCGAATAATAGTGCCCAGTAAAGGTTAGCGCACATTAGAGCCGAGCAGCATCGCAACGCAAAAATCCGCTTGTTTATTTCAATGCATTTTAGGCGGAATTGTGCGTGATCCACTTCGGTTTGACGCCCGTCGTCACAGTGTGAGATGGATCCACGCAATAGACGAAACTGTTTATTTCTAATATAAAATATATAAAAATACAGTGAAGTGAGCAAGCGAATTTTTGCGTTGCGATGCCTTTAATGTGAGCTAACCATTATACTTCATCCTTTATAAAGAAATCGATTATGATTACTCCACGAAAATCTCAAAAAACTAAAGCAATAACTTTTCCAGCAGATTTATGAGCGCGGAACTTCTTGGCTTTGGAGAAGCAGAATGCTTCCACTCCTTAGATTGCTGCTTTGCTTCTGGATCGTAGAAATGTGTCCATGTTCCATTCATGGTAACAATCCTGCTTAACCCTAGAAAGGCCACGATTTGAAACGATCAAGAACTACGATTGGGGTCCGCGAGACCCCAATTAGTATAGCTAAAAATGATAAAACTATTAATTTTTATAAATTTTATGGTGACGTTGGGGACATCTAAAGCTTCAATAATAATTTTATAAGAATAAATAAAATAATTATTTACAATTTCCACACAAAATAAAAAAAATATAACGTGCCTTGGAGATGTACTTTTTACAGTGTAGGAAAACTATTAAGCTTTTTTATCTAATTGATAAATTAAATAGCAGAGCCCTAAAATATTTGAAATAAAGCGGTTTGTATGTTTTAGCCCAAAAAAAAAATTTGAAAGAAAAAGTTTTTGATTTTGTGGGCCCCAGTCTAACGACAAAATGATATCAGAATCATCAAGTACTAGAGCAATGCTAAATTACAATTAAAAAAGTAGTCTGCATTGATTTACATGACGAAAAAGGAATTGGGGTCTGAAAGACCCCACCCGGGTGTAACGCAAAATCATCGTTTTTCTACTAATTTGAAATTTAACTAAAAAATGTTTCTACATTTTCAAAATCTATATTAAATGTTAGGAAAAGCCACCGAAGAGCACGACTGAATTTGGAAAATTAAGCATAAAAATCCAAGTCTAAAAATGAAATGGGGTCTATAAGACCCCATTGGCTTTTGTAGGGCTAATAAGTCAGCATCTTCTTCAAAATCATCACAGATTGAGAGGTCGACGATTCCACCTTTGCTCGCTTCTGGTTAACATTTATGCCTCGGGGATTCATTTTGCTGCAATTTTTTTCATGTTCAACTGGATGTAAACTATGTGATGGGTAACACTTCTAATAAGTTGTTTATTGCTATGGTAACGCGATTTGCTTTTATTCCAGCAAAGTCGCTTAGGCTAACTAGATATCAATTAATACACCCTGGTAGTTTAATAATTGTGAGAATTTTGAACATTTCCATTCTATAGTTTCGAACTGATTACCTCAAACTTTAAAGCAAATTTGAATTTTTTTAATTCTTTCAAAGTACCCCATAGTGGGGTATTTGTTCTTGGCTGTAAATGTGTAAATAGAGCTCAAAAAGTACACAAAAATAAACTTTTCAAAAAAAATTAATTAAAGTTGCTATTGTGGTTTAAATTAAACAAGGCGCGTTAAATAGTTAATATTTTTTCTTTAATTTGTTTTACAAATGAAAGGCTTTTTACAAAGAAATATTTTGATAAATTACATTCTTAAAGCGCGACTAAAAGGTTTTTTTAATTTCAAAATTGGTAGTTTGTATGGAAATTGACTTGTGTAAATAAATTGTTTGTTTTTATATAATCAAATAGTTAAATAATATAAATAATAAATAAAAAGAAAGATGATACAGTAAAAAAAAGTTACATTATTATAAAAAAACAAGCTTTAAGCTGGTCGATACGGCCATGCTCAGAGCTAATGCCGCGAGGGCCAGCTACTCATTTGCTTTCAGTGACTCGTTGTGTGAGCTTCACGACATAAAATCCGGAAGTTATTCGTGTTTCCGTGATGCGTGTTTTCGTTTAAAGTTTGTGCGCTTTTAAATTTATATTGTTTTTGTTACTTTTTAGTGATTAAAATTATAAATTAAATATAAGGTAAGAATTTTAATTAATTTACAAAAATTAATTTTTAATTTTACGTATTGCGGTAATTTTTGACTTATTAAAAAAAAAAAATTTTTTACCAATACGTCATTTTAATATTTTAAAAATGCATTTAGAAAAATTTTTGTTTTTTTGAAATAATTTAAAATGCAATAAATTATTTAATTTGTTACAAACAGGTAAACTTTGCAAACACTTGTCATCTGTTTAAAAAAATTAGTAAAATCACATACCAAATTTGAATAAATTTATCAGTTATTGTAACAAAATTTCTATTTTTATAATCAAATAATATTTTGCGAAATTAAACTTTATCTAAATCACACAAACAATGCCACATTTTCACTATTTTATTTTTCTAGAATCAACTTGATTATCACATTGAACAGAAATGAATTTAATAATTAACATTAATTATTGAATAATCAAAACTTTTGTTAAAGGTTATAAAAGATGATTTAATTTAATTAATTTTTGGCTCGTCTATTTATGAACTTTTGGTTAATTTTCTGTCTGTGGACACTTTTTAGAAATTTTGAATTTAATTTCAATGAAATTTTTTTTTGAATTTCATGGGATTTATTTTGGTTAAGCTTTTATGTCTTTGGACACTATTTAAAAATTTTAATTTTTTAAAAATTTTATGCTGTTTATTTTATTGCTAATTTTGAATTGTTTATCTATGCACATTTAGAAAAAAACAAATTAGATTATGTATTACCAATTTGACGGAATTAATTTTAATTACTAAAGTAATTGGAATTTAATGCAAATTGTTATTAAACAAAATAATAATTTTATTTTGTTTTGAAATCGCGAAAACGGATTTACAGTGCGGACTGCGGAGGTGTTTTCAATAATAATTGTAGGTACCTAATGCTAATTTAGCTAAAATAAATAAAAATGTCGTGTTCTTTCGTTTGCATCAACATCCAATTTATAGAAAAACCCAAATTTTGATTTTGAGTATAGAAACAGGAATTATATTATGCAAAAATGACACGGGTACTGTTTTTCCCAAAGAATTACATAACTTTTTGGAAAATTTGCCATTTAACTTATAAGTACCTAATTAAGCTAAAAAAATGTTCAATTGGGCATTTTTCAAGTTATTTTGAGCTTTCTACGCTATTCTATTACATAAAAAAATAAAAAAATGCCAGGGGTTAAATAAACATTCTTATAGTTTTTCCCTCGTCATAGGGGTGCTGGTCTCGCATCGTTAATTCGCTACGCTTACTATTTATGGCTTTTGCTAAAATATTCCAAATATTATATTAAGAATTATGCGTAATTTTGTCAAAAATGCAAAACTTAATTATTGACCCTTCTGGTTTCAAAAGTACGCTTTACACAAAGTTTTTCGGCTACAAAAATTAACAAAATTAGCTTCAGTTTCACTAGTTATACAGGGTGACATTCTTCTTCTTTATGTCCAGTTTCTGGTACATTTTTGCTTAGTTATGGATCCATAACATTCCAAAACTTAACCATTTCTATTGTTTGAAACCGGTTTTTGAACACTTAGGGAATAGATATCTATTCGTCAGTACATAACTCTCTTTAGAGAAACTCGCAGTTTTAGAAGGGTTACTTGTGTGGGACTATTAACAGAGTTTGGAAAAAATTCATTCGTCAGAGATATTACCAGCGATGTAGGATGTAGGTCTAAGTACATATTTTAAAATAAACTTTTTACCAACCTGCCTGTAATAAAAACGAAGACTGACATTCGCAGATGATGGTGGCAACGGCAACTACAAGTGGAGTCCAGGTGTAGTGAAATCACCATCCTTTATGCACTTTCCATAGCTACAGTCATGCTCAAAACTATTGGCCACCTTAGCTATACGCCAGGGTGGTTATTAGTCAACAACGACAAAAGGGCAGAAAAGGTAGTTGTTGATTTACTACTTGTTGGCAAAATAAAGCTACCCCCCAATTTAAGTAGGGGGTATTTTGATGGTTTTATCCACAATTTGTGCTAAACGTATAGCTAGAATGGCCATTAATTGTAAGGCTGACTGTACAGTGCCTTCAAGAATACACTCAACCCACGTGACTGTAGCCGTTTAGAGTATTTCATATTTCAAAGTTGGCATCGCAAAATTCACTGCTCGACTTTCACCAAATAAATTAGCGATCCAGCGGGGTAGTTTGTTGCAATCATTAGATTTGTTTAGTCATTGATTTGTAAGGAAATTGGTCACGTGGATTAAGTTTATTTTTGAAAGCACTGCATAGTGTCTCAAGGTATTCGGAAAAGGGCATTTTGTTCCTGTACTTTACTTGAAAGTAATAAAGGGCATTAAGATTTCAGTATACGTGTTGTGGTGTTAGTTAGATGAGGATGTTAGAAATAATTTTTTCTCCGCTGTGCGTCGTGTGTCAAGCTTTTAACAGTATAATAAATAATAGCAATTATTTAATTTCTTTCAAAATTATGTGTGTGGTGTGTCTCTGCCTTAAGAGGAAGAATACGTCGTGATTATGTACCGATTTATGCTGATATTAGGAAAGGTTTTACAAGGTTTCTACTAAATATTATTGAATTTTTTTTGTATATTTTAATTTAAATGCTCTCTTAGAATGTTAAGGACTATTTAAAATTCTATTTTTATTATTACTTTATTAATTAGAGCTGTTTGAAATCATTGAAAAAGTGGTTACTTTCATTGCCCATAGCTCTTATACTGAAAATATTTTTAAAATTCAAACGAGTCAACCACATATAACAATTCTTTAACTACGAAATGCTTCATTAAAAAATAAGTTTGTATTAACTATTTGATCGTAAAATCTGTTCGAGTAGAACAATGTTTTACAATTTTGGATAAAAATATGTAGCATGGCTATATTCTATCTTTCAGATGCTATTACATTCGCACTTCATGTTCAGTGTTCAGTGTTCACGGCCCCGTCGCTCCTTGTCATAATATTTATTTTATTTCTTACGTTTCACTTATATTAGATAAGCTTCTTCAGAAAAATTAATGAAATTATAAAATTATTTTTTTTAAATATGTATTAAAATTTTTTTATTTTAAAAACAAAATTTTTTATAAAATTCAAAATTTTTAACTTTTTTCAATCCAAGAAAAAGTTATAATCGAGACAAAAATAATAATAAAAATTTTATTTTTGCATTTCTCGACGTTTTGAGTTACGATGATTCCAAAAATGCAAAAAAGATTTTTCTTTATTTATTTATAATTTATGTATGTCTGTAACTCTGTGGAGCAAAAACTACTGAACCGATTTTGATGAAATTTTATTTTAGTCACTTTAAAATTATTTCATCGGCAAACTAAGCTTTTATAAGAAATCTATTTAGGGTGTCAAAAAGTAAGGTGGTTATTTTGGGCGCATATTTGCAAATTTGGGCCAAATTCAATTTTACTTGGCTATAAGATAGTGTATGTGAGCCCTAATTGAAAACAAAAATTTCAAAATTTTTTATTTAAAATGGCGACCCATTGGCATTGTACAGCCAAAATATAGGACTTTCGTTCTAAAGAAGTCTATTTTCAAAATTGCCTACCTTTAAGGGGCCAGAGTAGGGCAAAATTTAGAAATGGATTTTCTCAAAAACTGGTCCGGCCGATTTATACAGATTTGGATATGATATAGGCAACATGATTCTCTACCTAACTGTAAATTTTTAAAGACTTGTATGATGCGGATTCGGAGTTATGATTTTTTGAATATCAAAACTTCAATAATCTCTAATTTCTTTTGTAATAAAAATGAAAACTTGAAATTGGATATTTATATCAACCCCATGAATATCTATTATTTAACACTATTTGCGGTTAACGAAACGCTTCCGGTTAAACAAGAAATTAGAACAATATAAAAATTTTTTGGAACATCCTGTATATTTTTAAATATTTTGAAGGCTCGTAAAATTAACTTTGACACGATACCAAACACTTTATATTTTGATTTCCGGTTTAACCGGAAATGGAATCAAAATTCTTAATTTAAATACAACACCCTGTATATTTTTCAATATTTTGAAAGCTCGTAAAATTAGCTTTCGTAAAATTTAACAAAGAAATGAAATTTTTGAAACTGTTTAGACCTGAAAGTACTGATTTATGCTTATATTAGGATAGGTTTTACAAGGTTTCTACTAAATATTATTGAATTTTTTTTGTATATTTTAATTTAAATGCTCTCTTAGAATGTTAAGGACTATTTAAAATTCTATTTTTATTATTACTTTATTAATTAGAGCTGTTTGAAAATATTGAAAAAGTGGTTACTTTCATTGCCCATAGCTCTTATACTGAAAATATTTTTAAAATTCAAACGTATCCACATATTATAACAATTCTTTAACTACGAAATGCTTCATTAAAAAATAAGTTTGTATTAACTATTTGATCGTAAAATCCTTTTGAGTAGAACTCAAAAGTTATAATTTTCGTACTTTTTCTGTAGAAAATAGTACTTTGTTTTATTAGGAGACAAAGTGACGTTTTGTGTGATAAAGATTTTACTTTGTCTGTCTAGACAGAGAAAAGTACTTTGCTTTTTTGACTTTTTCTGACGTTTGAAGAAAATAATTATTACCCGAGGATGTAAAATTAAAAATAAGGAATAACAATTTCAAAATTGGTCCCTCCAAGTTTTTTATCTAATCAACCTAATTTTTATCAAAATTTAAAAGCAGGTATAGTGTAATCAACGAACCAAAATTTATCCTGATTTTCGGACTTTTTTTGTAACAGCGAGTTTTTTTTCTTAATCGGTCGAAACCATTCCTGTGAGTTTGTGTATAAAATGTCTCAACCCAATTTTGACCGGAAGGCCCTTATTTTTTGACTTTAGTCAAAGTTTAGTGTAAAAGTTTGACTTTTTCAAGTTTCCGTTTCACTATTTTTTGAATAACTTCGCTTGCATTGGTCGGATCGGGACCAAAAAATTTCCCTTTTGTTTGTAATGAATCTCTCTTTAAAACTACCTACATTAAAATAATCTATATGAATTTCCTAACCCAAAAAAAAATCAGAACTGCCGTCATTAGTGAGTCGTAGTTTTTTAAAGAGAACTCGAGTAATAATTAATATTACGGTATGAAACTTTAGGAAGTTGTAGCTGATATAGTAACAAATCCATATTGATTAATTAGGTCCACAAATATTGAGAACAAAAACTAAAATTTGCATTTTGGTTAAAATTTTCTAATTCATATTTATTGTGAGCAATTGGTGGTATCGTAATAATTTTTCCCTTGAAATGTTGGAAATATAATGCTCTTTCAGATGAAACCAAAGACAATCACATTAGACCACGTTTTCTTCCGATTTCGTGAAAAAAGAAAAATAAAATTTTTCAATTATTTACCCACAAAACCAATTTTAGTGGTCGAAATGGTTGACTTTAAAACCAGTTTTAATGTTCAAAAATAGTTTATAGCAGTTCTTCATGATTAATTTCCAAATATATGTAAAAGAAGAATTAAATTTCGACCACTAAAATTGGTTTTGTAGACAAACAGTTAAAAGATTTTCTTTTTATCTTTAAAGAAATCGGAAGAAAAAATGGTCTGATGTGATTGTTTTTGTTTTCTTCTGAAAGAGCATTAAATTTCCTACATTTCAAGAGAAGAATTATTGGGATACCACTAATTGCTCACAACAAATATGAAAAAGAAAATTTGAACCAAAATGCAAATTTTAGCCGTTGTTCTTAATATTTTTGGACCCAACTTGTAATATGGATTTGTTACTATATCAGCTGCAACTTCCTAAAGTTTCATACCATAACATTAATTAAAACTCAAGTTCTCTAGAAAAAACTAATAAACTATAACCGACCAATGACGACGATTTTGAATTTTTTTTTGGGTTAGGAAATTATTATAAATAATTTTAACCCAGGCAGTTTTAAAGAGAGATTCGTTACAAACAAAAGGAAAATTTTTTGGTCCCGATCCGACCAATACAAGTTATTCAAAAAATAGTGAAACGGAAACTTGAAAAAGTCAAAATTTTACACTAAACTTTGACTAAAGTCAAAAAATAAGGACCTTCCGGTCAAAATTGGGTTGAGACATTTTATACACAAACTCACAGGAATGGTTTCGACCGATTAAGAAAAAAAACTCGCTGTTACAAAAAAAGTCCGAAAATCAGGATAAATTTTGGTTCGTTGATTACACTAGTAATCAAAACAAAAATAATAAAAAACTAATTTTAATTTAATTTACAAAAAAAGGTAAATAAAGAAAAGCGATAAATAATTTAACTTTTTTTGCATTGATTGCCTATGTTTAAAGCGTCTTTTATGAAATGAATACGACCGTAAGTAAACATCCAAACGGTGCTAAAAGAATACTGTTTGTAAACATAAACAAAGACGACTTGTAGAAATTTCAGATGGTATAGTAGTAGCTTGTGTGGTAAATAAAATATAAGAATTAGAAATTTGCAGTTTTAGCTAGCGCGTTCTTCCTCTTAACGTACACCCATAACGCAAAAACAACTATTCCGCGGTTATAAGAAAACTTTAAAGAATATTATAAAATTTTTTGGCAACAATTTAGCAAAACTTTAAAACCAGCTTTAATACACTATTTTCAAAATCGCTCTCTCTCTCTCTCTCTCGGATTTTATAATTTAATTTAATTCTATTCTTTACCAGCAATTGATAAGGTAAAGGTGCCAATGTTTAGTTGGCAATGTTCCCCTAGATGACCTAAATGAAGGCATTTCACACACATGCGGAATTTGCCCCTTGTGTAAAATAACGATGGAAGAAGAGAATTTCCACACTATTATACGAAAGCTCCTAATTTTCAAATTCTTTTAAGACAATGTCTACAATCTACAATGTCAATCTACAAGAACTTTATAATTATTGGACTAGAGATTAATTGACTTTTTTTAACAAAATTGAAGACCCATTTAAAATGCTGTACCTAACCTAGAAATTTTCTATTTTTGGTGGTTATAATTTTAAATTTTCCACCTATAACTTTATTTTGCGAAAGATATTTGATTTAATTTATTCGCAAATCAAATTATGATTTCATTACGTATTTCACTAGAACTCTCAATAGATAGAATTAAGAGGCTTCAAGCAGTACCGTAGCTAGAGAGCTAGACTATGCCATCCTAGGCACTAATTATCTAATAACAAAAGCCTCTTTTATGAGTATTTTTTCCTATTTTTTAGTTTACTTTTGAATAAAGAACTAATGGTAATAATTATTGTCTCTACTGGTGATCTCAAACAAAGACAGTTGTTGAAACACCCTCAGTTTTTCAAAATTTTTATTTCAGACTAACCCTGATGAGTCCTCTAAAGCTTGGATTAGCTTAGTTCGACAAAATGGAACTTTAATTGGAAATTAAATTAATTGTAATTCGACCTTAAAGTGTTACAGCCGGCAGTCGGAAGAACAAATACAAAGTTCCATTTTAAGGTTAGTTTTCTAACGCTAATCCAAAGCTTTATATGACTCAGGGCATGTTCAATAAAATCCTGGGCACAAACAAGTTGAATTACTGTACCTTGAAATATGTGTAAAAATTATTTAACACTGGTCTTCGTCGGATTCTTCTGAGAAGGTTGGGAATCATCAGATCTAGTTGTATTTTCGATACTGCGCCTCGAAAGAATTTGGTATAGCTGCAGTTAAACTAAGTTCTAAGGTTTTTCAACTGAGAAATAAATCTCTTTTCTGGATTTCTTTTATTTTGAAGTTTTCCTGCATAATTATTCGTAACAGTTCATATTTTTCGCCTCTCATGATTTGACCCAAATGTTGTAATTTTTCTATAACTTCTCTTTCTATTCCCATTCTTCTCAATACGTCATTTGTGACTTGATTCACCAAACTTATTACATTTTTTAGTTTTCTAGGCAGTATAGCTGCTCATGACAGAAAATAAAAACTGTAAAATTCTCTACCGGGCTTAAAAAGCCCGGCTTGTTCTCTGTAGCATTAAACGAAAATAAGTGACTGGGTGTATATTTTAATTAACCTAATTAGGGCAAATTTCTAATTATCACGCTTATAAATTTTAATGTAACGTCAACATTATAATGGAAGGGTTGTAATGGAAAGATCAGAACTATTAGATATTTCACCAATATTAATACAGCAAGACGTTGATTCAATTTTACTACACTATCAATCCTCTACTTCAATAATAATGAAAACATGCGCTGGAAAATATGCTACTATCTGCTTCTTATATTCGATAGAATTTATTTTCAGAAATGTCATAAAAACAACCACACAGTATTTGCTATCAATGCTTCCCCCAATGCTACCTCATATAAAATATATTTCGGTATTGCTTTGTTTGTTTTCATTTTCTGAAGACAATTTTTTAGGAAATTCTAATTTTCACCTCCTTTTAATGTTCTGAATTGTGTTCTTCTCATACTAAACATGCCACTCGCTACAGACAGTCAAACAGATAGACCAAAAATTTTTATGTTTGGAATTGATGTCTTTTGAAGCAATCCAACTAACCGACTTTTTAAATTCGAAGTTATATGATCGATGTTTTTTTTTACAAAAAACGAAAATACTAGTGTTATATATAAAGAGATTTTGATTGATAACAAGTTTAGAAAAAGAGAAAAAAACTTTCATATTTGTTATATACCTTCTATTGAACCTATAAGGAGAAATAAGTTTTGTCGAATTGTGAACAAAATACTACAAGAAATTGTAACACTTCAATAAAGTGTCGAAAACTTATACTATATTTTGATGGAGATGGAGAACTCAAACATTTAACAAAAATGAAAAATTTTATAAACGCAGTAATATATTTTTGATTCAGGCTTTAAATGACCAACTTCACTTTTCGTATTAATCAAAAGAGGTAGCAACTTTTAAAAAAATTTAATACCAAACTTTTGGGTCAAAAACTTAAAGTTTGCCAAATATTTGAAAATTTCAAAACTAAAAGGTATTAAAAACACCTTCTAGTTTGTATCTAGTACCTTTAACGAGATTAACTGATAGCGACTAAGAGCGTTGTGGTTAAATCGATGGCTAAAACAAACCACAATGTCTGTGATGTGTTAGTTTATTTCTTTTTTTTTGTTATTGATGAAACGGTTCTTCAGGTAGACTACTATAAAAAAACTCGAGAGATTACAGGGATGTAACCTACCACACGATAGGTTTGAGAAAAACGTAATTTTTATTCTGACGGTGTCGCTAACCCTAGTCAAACCAATTTGCCATTTTCTCATTTAAAATGAAACTTTTTTCGACAAGTTACAGTTGTATTCATTTTTAAATGGATGAATTGCAATTTAATTATTAAACATCGAAATAGATCATCAAACACATCAAAAATTATTGGTCCCGTTTTTTGGGTTTTCGCTTTTATCTGGAAAACGGTGGGTGCTAGGTAAAATATTATTCTTAAGAAAATGAAAGCTTATTAAATTTTCTACAAAACTGTTGCTATTTTTTTTTAAATTAATTCTAGTTCTTGAGATATCTGCCCGCAAAAATCGTATAAAAAAAAAGCTGTTACGGACTACGGAGTTTTCATACATTAATGATTTTTGCCGGCGGATATCTAGAAAACTATAAGGAATAGAGAAAAAATAAATAGATGTGATCTTGTTTTTTAATAACCTTTCATTTTGCTAAGAATAATTTTTTTTCTAGGATCTACCGTTTTCGAGATATAAGTAAAAATCCTAAAAACGGAACTTTTCTACTCTCTTTCGCTCCCTTAGCTATGTAGCTAGGATCTATCCTCTTCCATGTTCTCTATAATTGTTTGGTTTTATTAAAACGTTTTTATAATTTTAAAATATTCATCGGGAGCTTCATGTCGATAGCTCCTGCTCATTTTTTCACCGGTTGGTTGGATATTAAACTAGAAGCTTATTTCTTTTATAAGCGGGTCTTTCCACCAATCTATACGGAAATAACGGAAATTCTTGTGTGTTTGTTCAACTTTTGCGAAGACAAGAAACGAGTTCATATTTAGAGTTAAACGTATAAGAACTCCTCCTCCATATTGAAAAAAATTCATTATAGCAAAAAGCCAAAACGTTTTATAATGGTATGAAAACAATTCAAAAAGATATAAAAAAGTTACAACAAAACCACTAAACTTATAGTTTATTGTTTTCATTTCATTTGAGACTTGAATTGTTGTTAAAACTCTATTATTTATTGTAAACATCACGAGTCTTAAGTTAAAACTTTTATCTGTTCTAATGGCAAAACTAAGTAATTTTCTGAAAAAGGATTTTTTTTTGGTTTCATTACGTCTCAAATTAAGTGCTCGAAATTAATTAACAACCCCTTTTTAGTTTCACTTCTTCCATTAAAATTTCTAAGTTTCACTTAAGTGCTAGGCTAATAAAGATGTGTCAAAATTAATTTAATGTGTACAACCTAACCTTTATTATAAGGGTGGTCAATATGTCCTTAGGGGTTACATAGATTCATTACACTTTAAAATTTATATTGCTTGATATTTATCTATACCGACCTGATTCTTATCTGGGAAATTGTATAAAATATTCTTGTAAAATTATTCAAAATTTGCATTTACCTCCAAGCCAAGTAAATTAAAAAAATACTCGTTTAAGTTTGAAAATTTTCAACAATAGGACAAAGGGGTTAATTGTAATAAGTTTACTTTGGGTTTTTAATTAAACTCTTTCCAAGTTTTTTTAGTGGGGATGGGATTAATAAAAAAAGCGTGCAATTTATTGGAAAAAATGGAACTTAAAGTAATGTAAACATGAGTAGGTAATTGTTAAATACACATTTTTAAAAAAGTAAAACCAATTATAACAAGCGCCGTAATCGAAAATGTTATGTTTCAAACAGGGTTATAAAACACCTTTACCTGTAAGCCGCATACAGAATGTGCAAACCCCAACACGACCATTTAAGCATTCTCCAGGGATGCTTTTTACAAACCAACTCAATCCGCTTAACGCCGATGAGGGGAGGACTTTGATTTTCAACCAATCGTACATCTTCTACCTGATATTCCGCATATATGAAATTGTGGTAAAATACCTTCGGGGGTGGTAAAATTTATTAGTCATTTCAAGTAAATGCAAAAGGTAGAATATCCCACTGTGTTTCTAAAGGGTCTGCGAAAGGTTCAATTTTATTATTTTTTGATTGTGCTTTCAAAGTTTATCGAAGAACCAACTTCTCGTGGATTCTCTCAAATTAACATTTCGCCTTAATCTATAATCAAAATATTAATTTAACAATTTAAAAACTTTTATTAATTGGTTGGTTTTCAATTTAACTTTATTTTAATGTTTTTCTAAATTATATGGGTTGTATAATAGCCTCTTTATATGAACTTGGTTTTAATTAACTTATTTAATTGAATTCACTAAAGTTTTGAGCAGAGATTTATTATGTTGGTTAAAACGAGCATGTTGAAAGTTAAAACTTATCTCTAGTTCTAAATGAACGAATTCGACATTGGTTCAAGTTCTGATGAATTTCAATTCGTTAGCTTCTCATAATGTACAAAAGTACACTAGTTTGCTGTACTAAAGCAAATATTTGTTGGTTGAAAATTTATCAGGAGAAGGAACTTATCCAAAAAAAAAAGAGTTTGAAACTGCTTTCAATAAAATCAAAACTACAAAAACTTTCGGGCACTAACAATAAATTCGTAGTTACATCAGGTAATTGGATTTTTCTTCTTTTTCAGTTGGGGAAATTTTATAAATTCAGAAGTACATTATACATCATTGCTTTTCTTTCAAGAGTGAGTTTCATATTTATGCCAAGTTTTCTACTGCGGGGAGAAAATACTCAATTTCTCAGCGAATTTTTTTAATTGTCTTGTGACCAATATTACTCTAATATCTAATAATTGAAACAAACCGAAAAGCATAGCTTTGTCTAAAAAAGTGCTGATAAATAAAAATTCTACTGTAGGGCTATAACTCAACGTCAGCTACAATTAGAGTGCTGTTCAAAAATGACAAAGACCACAAATAGAGGTGTATTGTTATACCAGGTATTTATACCTAAACATATACCACTTGAATAAAAATGGTCATTTTTAAAAATAAAAATCTTTGTATATTTTGCTTTGTGTGTGTATCTGCTCCCACATTTCGTAAATTCAAGTGTGAAAAATTACCTCAACCTCACACACAATTTATTATAAAATATACAATACAGGGTGATCTACTAGCTCGGTGACAAACTTTGACACATGAAAGTGGTTATGAACTGGTCACTTAAGATTATGTTTTATGTGGAAAAATGTAGCAGCTTTGGTTCGAAATAAAAATTACTGCTCATCAGCAGTTATTGTAAAAGATTCAGAGACAAGACATAATTTTCAGTTCGATGGCGTGGTAGGCATGGACAGTGAACATTCCTTCTAATAACTTTTAAACTAAAATTTTTGTTATGTTAAATCATGTCACCAACCAGGATGGCACCGAACTAACAAATCTCCCTGTAGGTATAGTCTGAAAATAGATATAAGAACCCGACTTCTATAAATCAACAGTTGCTCATTAGCTTACGCCAATACACAATAACTAACCCTATCATAAATCATACACCATCACCCGTTGTACTGTGACAATTGTTAAGTTATGTACCTTTTTAGATATATACTAAATATCTAGTATTTAGTTAGATATTTATAGATATATATTTTTTCTTAGTTCCAAACCTACTTGTACCTGTATTTTTTACTTAAAATTTTACTTAAAAATAAAGGATAAAGAGTATTTTCGCCTATCTACCTGTTTTGGATGGTGTATCATTTACGATAGCGTTGGTTATTGTGTATTGACTTGCTGATGAGCAACTATTGACTTATAAAAGTCGGGTTCTTATATGTATTTTCAGACTATACTATTGAGTTTACAAAACTGGGTAGCAGAACAGTATCTATCAATAATGAAACTTTGAATAAACTCACCAAAAACTTCAAAGAACAGATACATTTAATAATTTTTTTTAATAAAAAAGGAGCTCTTTTGACATTGATGTTGAATTTAGAAAATAATAAAAAAACAAATTTTTAAGATTTTAATCGTGGTTCAAAGTGGATTTAAATTGAAAAATGGAAGGAAACGTTTTCGACGTATTTTATCAAAGACACAAAAACTTGTAAAGTTAATATTTATTTTTTCATTTTTAACTTTTATTAAGAAGAAGTGTGTAGAAAAAAATCAAAATTTTTAATGCGTTACAAAAAATGTATTATAAAATAAAGTGCTCTTGCTTATAGGTAATACTATTTGAATAGTATCAGTACTCATTTTGTAGAAAATTGATTCGATGAGAATTTGGTTAAGACGTAAATTATTCAGAACCCAATAATCCGTAATCAAATAAGAAGTAGGCTTTTATAATATAGAATGATCAGAATATGAATGTCTCTTAAAAGCTTTGTGGGTTAATAAGACCAGGCGCGCACTACAAACTTTTTGTCGTCCAACAGTTTAGTCGGCTGGGTGATTCTTTCTAATAAACGAATTTCTCAACGAATTTAGACACTATAGAGCAGGCTGTAGTGGCGCACGAGTAGCGAAAACTATTCCGACGCGGTTTCGCTTTTGATTCGTGTTCATGGCACATTAAATAATGTAAAATAACAGATTCCTACCAATTCTTGTGGTCGGCTCTTTCTGGACCCACCGTTAAAGATAGCAAGCGGACCAGGTTCAATTTACGTCAATACTTCAGTAACTCCTCATTAAATTTCAGTAATTCTTTTTTTTTATAAGAAAGCTTATAAAATACTCTTTAAATTTCGTTATTATACCTTTTTGGATATCTCTTCTAGTTATCTTGTAAAAATTTAAAAATCATTAATTTTAAGTAGAAAAAAAATGTGTCAAACATATGTCATGAAGTCATGGTATACTAAAATTGAAAAGTCAGCGATGTTTGTTTACCCAAATTTACGATTTTTGAAGTACTACAGGAGAACTGGGAAGGTCTCTGATAAAAAAGAATTATTATTGAAATTTGAAGAGATAGTACTCTCTAACGGCGGCCCATTTGAAACCCGGCCATAAGATTTGGAGGCAACCGGTGTTTTTACATTGCTTAAAGTGCCATGAATACAAATAGAATAAAAATGCGTAGGAATAGTTTACCTTTGTCGTTCGCCACTACGTCTTCGTCTACTACTTAATTTTACGAATTAACGCTTTATCTGTGCCTACCAAGGTAACAAAGTTACTAAAGCAGCTCTGGGAGGGCGTGCCTGGAGGAGAAAAGATCGCAAAATGTACAGTCAGATGAAGAAGTGTATGACACTCGCCAAATTGGTATTCTCGCTTTAATGCCGAAACCGATTGCACTTTAGAGCTATGAGCCCAGAGGTATAATCATAATTTTTCAAATCTGTTTGTTCCATCGACTACAACACTGGTCTACAAAAAAAGGGGTCACTTTTTGTGCAGGGTCGACATAAGCTATTTTAGGTGTCTTTTGGGCTGCTGAATCCGCAAATGAAATTATTTTTGCTAAATTGGCAGTCTAGTTTTCGAAATATTTCGAAATTTCGTTTTTGGCGCTATGCGGATTTTCAAAAATTTGTATTTTTAATCGTAATGAAAAAAAAACCTTTTTTTTTCACTCTACGTAAGCTTTGAACCCATAGAATTCGAGAAAAAAATACTGTACGCACATTTTTCCAAGAAAAATTTATGAAAATTGTGTTTTTAACAAGAAAAATATCGAATTTTTGGTCAAAATTCTTCAGTAGAAATTTGGGCGCGTCAATATCTTGGTTATTTGCGCCCAGTGCTATTGATAATATAGTCAACTTACGTGCTAAACTTTACTAAAATGCGTCCGGTTTGGTCTGTGCACTGTTCAGGCGGCCTTCCATAGGCTAAACCTGAGTGTCTGGACATCGTTCAGGCGGCCCTCACAGGCCCAACCGGAGCGTCTTGACTTCGTTCATGCTCATGGTTTGGCCTGTGTAGGTCGGCTTGCACAGGCCAAACGTAAGGCCAAGGTAAGCATGTGTGTGTGGCGCAGTCTTTAAGACCCGTCCACACACACACAGGTCTTGCCTTCCGGTTTCGCTTATGCAGGCGGCCTAAACGCTGTTCAGACGCTCTCGCCGCCTGAACAGTGTCCACACGGAAAGCATGTGTGTGTATGAGGACGGGCCTTTACAGTTATTTTGATTTTTAGTCTTGGTTCCTGTTTTTAATATTTTCAGTTTATCTAAAATTTTGTATAGGGATTGCCATATGTAAGCGACCCTGCGCAGAAAGCAAAATTCATGACCAAGGTTCCATATACGTCACAACTATTGTGAAAACAATGTTTGGGGATCTTTTTCTACAGCCTTCTCACTTGTTCTTCTGCGCATATAAGGTCGCTTACATTTGGCAATCCAGGAATTTATAAAAGTGATTTTACGTGCTATTGCTCTAGGTATCGGTAAGCAATTCAACACCCAGTATACCTTATACCTAAGTCCGTATACGTAAGTCGCAACTTGCATCTTCAAATCACTAAAGGTAATTCTTAAACGGTAATTTGTTTATAATTGCTCTCAACATTGAAAGTGACAATCTGACAATTTCTGCATGCCAATGCTTGTTTATTCGCATAGGACGTAAGCTATAAATATTTCTTCTTGTGATGCATGTTTAATTACAAAGTTATAAACCTCTGCATGATTACGCAATAAATTCGCGTGTGACGATCGTCAATGCTCAAGGCACATTCAAGACGAGCTCATTATCTTTTTGAAATAAATCGTTGCCTGTCTATAATAATATAGTTTTAGGATTATCTTCTTTATTGCGTTTTACAAGAGTCGTAGAAATCACATAAAGGAGAACACATATTACTTACATGAGGGTTTATATTCTTGTGTTGTTGAATTGTTATAAAATTTTTTTTAACTGTAAATATGAGCAATTCAAACGACACCACAGTAGATCTGCTTGGTATTTATTCTATTTAAAACAAAAAGTGAAAGATTTAACTCAAAATAGTTTGGTTTTGGTATGAAAAACATTTCCATAACAAATTATTTTACCACATTCTTGGAAGTTAATTATATACCTTTAAGAAAATTAATAATAATTCAAGAGAGTGGAGAAGGGAGAGAAATTTGAATTAGTTCTGACGCAAATCTTTAATTAAATTTGATTATGTTTGGAAACAATCACTAGAAGTTGGTTGTTTGTCCGCTGATCCGAATGTAGGGCGATGGTGATTAGTCGCAAACAGAGAATTTTAATTACGAATCTGTCACACGCAGCCGTGAAAACCGCGTTTTAGGCCTCTATAATAATGTTAGTACAACAAACTACCATTTTCTAAATTTTGATTATTATTTTTTTTATTGTTTAAGTTTTCTAATTGAGTTTACACATTATTATATCGATATCGTTTTTAGACATCACGTGTATTTGAAGGGTGGTCTCGATTGTTTAATGTGTTCATATAACGAATTTATTAGTCTGGCAATTAATGATAGCATTGTTAGTAATTCAATAGGTTACAAATAGAAGGGTACACGAAATGTAATGACTTTTCTCTCAAATTTAGGTTTAGGTACATTAATGCAACTGATTTACTATGTAATTTACATTCAAAATTGAATTTAAATCAAATAGTAATATTTAAGCTCTTGCGGATTTAAGATTTATTAATAATTCTATTCTGTTTTTTATTTTATTTTTACTTCATATAGCTTTGTTTTATTTCCGGTTTCCTGCTGTACCAATACTAGTTTGACCTAACTGTTTTGTTTACGTCGCCATTTCACTTCATCTGACCTTCTCCATTCTCATGTTTCTTCTCCATCTTATTCGTTTTCCACTGTTTTTCGCCTTTGACCAAACGCTCAGCTTTACTTCATTTGAAAGATGCTGCAATTAAAATTAAATTAAAATGTACCCTCTCTCACGTAGTTGGTTATTATGGTACTTTTGTTAATCTAAGTTTGGGGTCACTTCATACGAACACCAGAGAGGCCATGTAGTATAAAGCGCAAAAAGATGAGAAAGTATAGTGGGTAATGAAAAGTAAACGTTATACGATAATATTTAAATTTAGCTATCCGTTGTGTAGAAGAGAATATGGAAAATTATATTTAAAAATATTTTGATTTACTCGTACCTACAGCAAATCTTTTTCTTCGAAATTGTTTTTTTATTTTTTTTTTAAGAAAAACATTGCCCTTAGAGATATTTTTATATAAACCACTGATCTAAATTTAGAAAATTTAATAAAAGATTTTAGAAATCGAAATCAACTAAATAAATGAACAAAAAATTTTCATTGGCTTCACAGCCTAGGCAGTGTTTCTGAATATTTTTACTCTTGCGGCACTTTTCCTGAAGAAAAATTTTTTGTGGCATACACTTTTAAAAACTCTCAACTCTTAGAGCCTTGAGAGTTGTAGTGAGTTGTAGAATTCGAGTTATAATTTTTCAATTTAGATTAATTTTCATAAATTAATTATGACATCTACTACAAATATTTTTACTGGTTTGGATAGAAAATTTTCTGTACTATAATTTTTATTAGAGGTAAAATTATCACCAGACTCTTTAAGGAGCTAGAGCCTCAAGAGGCACAGTAAGTTGTAGAATTTGACTGTCTATAACTTTTCAAAGATTAATTTCTATAAATTAATTATGAAAGTTTGGAGAAATATTTTTAGCAGTTTCGATAGACAATAGTTTTCAGTTCCATCATTTTTAAAGGTAAAATTACCGTCAGACCACTACATACGGAACCTAAAGTCTGAAGAGGCACACTGATTATATAATTCGACTAATTATATGGTTTTTTAATGTTTATTAATTTTCATAAATTAATTATGACAGCTACTACAAATATTATTATTGGTTTCGATAGAAAATTTTCTGTTCTATAATTTTTATTACAAGTAAAATTACCGCCAGACTACTCCTTAAGGAGCTAGAGCCTCAAGAGGCAGAATAAGTTGTAGAATTTGACTTTCTATAATTTTTCATAGATTAATTTCTATAAATTAATTATGACAGTAGGGATATATATTTTTAGTAGTTTCGATAGACAATTTTCATTTCTATTATTTTTATTAAAGGTAAAATTACCGTCAGACCACTATATACAGAACAAAAACCTCAAGAGGCATCTGATCATATAATTCGACTAATTGTATGATTTTTCAATTTTGATTAATTTTTGTAAATTAATTATGACAGCTACTACAAATAATTTTACTGCTTTCGATAGAAAATTTTTTGCTCTGTAATTTTTGTTAGAGGTAAACTAGCGTCAGACTACTTCTTAAGTAGCTAGAGCCTCGAGAGGCACAGTAAGTTGTAGAATTGGATTTTTCAAATTTGATTAATTTCTATAAATTATTTATGACAGTGGGGACAAATATTTTTAGTGGTTTCGATAGAAAATTTTTAGTTCTATAATTTTCAATAGAAGTAAAGTTACCGTCAGACCACTACATACGGAACTACAGGGTGAATCAGAGCACCCGTATCAGGCGTTTTTCTCAAAAACGATTAGTCGTAGAGAGTTGAGTCAAAAATTTTGATTACAAAAGCCGTAATAAAGAATGAAATGGTGGTATTGTTATTCCGCGAAAAATCGGCATGCCGAAGATATTGTCTCAAAATGTGAAGAACTCCAGAATTTTAAATGGCAAGATAGGTCGAAAGTGGTATCAATGAAAAGATATTTTAAAACCAAGCAAGTTTTGTATAGAAAATTTTTTGATTACTGCCATTCCAGATTCTGAAGTTCGTGAACTTCTGAGAAAAACTTTAGGCATTCCGACCTCTCTGCGGAATAAAAATATTACCATTCCATTCATTAATAAGGCTTTTGTGGTACAATTTTTTATCCCAACTCTCTAGGACCATCTAATCGATTTTGAAAAAAAAGCTATAAGAACGATAAGATCTGAAGACTTCAGAATTTGGAATGGCAGTAATAAAAAAATTTTCTCTACAAAACTTGCTTGGTTTTTACAGATCTTTTCATTGATACCACTTTCGATATATCTTGCCATTTAAAATTCTGGAGTTCTTCACATTTTGAGACAATATCTGTCTGCACAGGCCACACCGGACTGTGTGGAGATCATTCAGGTGCCCTGCGCGGGCTTTGATCTCGCCTGTCCAACTATAAGTGTTGCTTTAAAATTCGCATGCGTGGACCGATAAGTCCGAGCGTGTGGATGCAAAGTAATAGCTCAGGTGTAGACTGTGCTGGCGGCCTGCACAGACCAAACCCGAAGGTAAGTTAGTCTGTACAGTCAGCCTCACAATTAATGGCCACCTTGGCTATAGGTTTAGCACGAATTGTGGATGCAACCATCATAACACCCTCTACTTAAATTGAGGGGTAACTTTATTTTGTCAACGAGCAGTAAATCAACAACCTTCCCTTCTGTGCTTTTGTCGTTGTTGGCTAATAACCACTCTGGCGTATAGCCAGGGTGGCCAATAATTGTGAGACTGGCTGTACGTGTGGACGGATCAAGGTATAGTTCCGGCTTGCTTTCCGGTTGGCAAGCCTGTGTGTGAAGAGGAGCTTTAAAGGTCTGTCCATACACACAGCCTTGCCTTCCGGTTTGCCTGCGCAAGCCTGTGTGTAGACGAGGCGAAGCCGGAGTAATAATGCCTATGTGTGTTTTACCACCTTTACGGATTACCATTAGAAAATATAAAAACAACTTCTCATCAGATATTAATAAATTATTGAATTTATGATATAGGTCAGCAACAAAATGTCCCTCGACTGTTTACGATCGTGATTTTAAAAGTAACAGTTGTTGTCGCTTTTTATAATTACTAATGGAATATCAATTACTAAATTAATCGGTTAAGTAATTGAATCCTCTGTATATTAATAATTCAAGCTTAGAGAAACGATTTGTATAGAATTTAAGCTCTTAATGGCCTATAATTATTTATGTCATAAATATTTAAAATTTAAATCCATTCCTTTCAAGATGGCACTGTTAATCACCCGTTGAAATAAATAAATAGTTTAATTCATATAATAAATTTGGAAAAAACATTAAATTTAAAATATAATTTCGTATTAAATCTATCAAGTCGATATTGCGGCACGATTGTCCTCTTCATACTTTATCCTTCAGTAAACTCACTTAACATATGCAAATTAAGAAATAACAATTTTCTAGAAGAGGTTTTGTGAAAAATTTATTTTTTTATAACAACTATTTTAAGTTATGTAAATTGTTTAAAATAAATTACTAAAGAAGTGGTAGCACGAACATGGCTATTTAGCAAACATCATCGATCTAATGCGTTATTAATGTTTAAGATTTAAATAAATCATTTTCGATGTTATTTGCACGTCATTAATCAGGAATGTTCGGTAATTACTCTACAAATTTCGTTATGTTAGCTCCACAATATTGTTTATATCTACAAACCTAATGTAAATCACTATTTACTCTCTAAACTGGAAGAAAACAACTTGAATGTAGTACGAGTAAACTGTTTACCTGTCTACCATGTGTTGTAACTTGCATCTCAAAATAACATGAATTCAACCAGTTACAATATGTTTACAAACAATTTGAAATTTCCTACTAAATTATTACTTATTACAAGTAATTTGCAGCAGTCGAAATTTACTTTTCATTGCACAAGTTGTAAGCCTCCAACATAAAAATCAATGCAAATTACCAAATGCCAAAAACTCACTAAAAGTAAAGCGTGTAATTTCGTAATAAAGAAATTTTTTTTTACAACTTCAACTTTCATTTTTTTATTTTTCGAGCATCGTTACGAATTTGTATGAAAATTGTTAAAGGAAAAAAGTGTAAGCTTCCAGTTTCAACTTAAGCTCGAGATCAAGAATGAAAGATCTCTCACCTCGTCTTTCTTAGTTATAAAAATTCTAAAGAAAAGTTGTTGATGCTGCAAAGTCATCTATAAAAAGACTCTTATAAAAACAACCCTTATGAGTATCTAGAAAACAGATTTACACATATAGACAACCACTGTAATAAAAAAAAGCGAAAGACTCCAGACTTTATGGAAAATACTCACGTAAGCAAGACTTTATTATGAAAAGCAACTATCAAAAATTTTATAAAGAAAAATAACGTAGGGAAACTCATTTATTAAACCGTCAGCAAGTACGTGACTCTAAATAAAGCGATACACTTAATTTACTTTAAAAAAATTCTAAAAGTGCACACGGAATAATTAACACATTAAATCTAAACTTGTTTAAATTATAGGCTCCAACAGGACGATTTTTTATTGATATAATTTTTTTTAAATGGATTTTTAAAGTATTCTAGAATCTAGATTATAGATGTAAAGTTTAGAAAAGCAAGGTCAATTTCTATATTTACAGGGAAAACAGTTTTTACTTCCATTTATTTTCTTGTTTGTACTCACGAAAATAATGATTTATTGATGTTTGAAATGCAGTTTCGTTTTCAAATTCAATTGTTTTTATTGATTTTCAACTTTATGTTGATATTTGCTTGATTTGATCAGATCATGTTTCATGTGTATTTTAATTATTTCTTTCTTTAAATTGCTTAGAAGGACAATTATTTATAAGTCATCTATTAACGATTTTTGCGAGCGGATATTTCAAAAACTATAAAGAATAGAACAAAAATAAATAAAAACAATTTTGTAGAAAATTTAATAGGCTTTCATTTTGCTAAGAATAATTTTGTACGCAGGACCTACAGTTTTCAAGGTATAAGCAAAAACCAAAAAACGTGACCTTTCTACTCCTCTTCCTCTCTTAGCCATATATTTATTATTTATTTATTCTTAGCCATTATTTAGCATTTTTACCTTCTAACTACTCTAAAGACATTCTTGAAAAAAAAATTCCACCCTCTTTCATGTGCAGCCATTTTAGGCCCCTTCCCCTCGCTTAAGATTGGTAGGAAAATAATTGCTGTTTTTCATCATCATTTAATTTATTTTTTATTACTCTGCAACTGTTTCTGATTGGTTTATAACAAACAATAAAACATTGAGAAAAAATCTTACTAATAAATACAAAACAATACTCAAAAATGAAATAATCAGCCAGCATCTAAACCGAGCCGTAGCCAGACTGTGTTATCAGGACAGACTCAAAAAATTTCAAAGGAGAGAGAAACGCTAAAATAAGAGTTTTCTCTCTTATAGGTTTTTATAAATCCGTTGACCACTGTAATCTCTTCTGAGGATGAAGGTTTTTGGTCCAAAGTTTGCAAAAATTTGACTTTTTCTATCGCAATCTAGGAATTTATCGTTTTATTATTATTGCGAAATCTTTAGCAAGCCCTGGTTACAACAGGCTTAACAATTTTTATGGCAGACTTAGCCTGCTCTGGCATAACCCTAGCTACGGCCCTGGGCCCTAAATACGGTGTTCAATAAGTTCTTTTGGGTATTTTATTTTTTGTCAGGACACCCTGACAGTGACATTTGATACAATTGAAAAGAAAACAATTTTTATGAATCCTGAAAAGTTTAGTTTAAATGTAAGCAAACAATCTGTGTATTAAAGCCTGCCCACACACACGTGCTTGCTTTCCGGTTTGGCCTGTGCTAGTCGCATGCACAGTCTTAACTTCTGGACATCGTTCAGGCGGCTTGCACACTGCACAAAAAAACCGGGGCGTCTGGACATTGCTGAGGCAACCGGTTTAGCATGTGCAGGACGCCTGCACTGGCTAAAGCGGATGGCAAGCCTGTGTGTGTGTGTGGGGCGTGGCCTTAAGCCGTGTGTGTAGCGCGGCCTTTATAGACGAGAGTTGGAAATAGTATACTTCACAGGCCAGACCGGAGCGTCTAGACAGACTTATCCAGAAGGCAAGCTTGTGTGTGTGTGTATGTGACCCGGCCTTTATAGACAAGAGTTGGGAAAAGTATACTTCATAGGCTAGAACGGAGCGTCTGGACATTTGGCCTGTGCAAGCCCCGTGTACAGGCTTAACCGGAAGGTAAACATGTAGGTGTGACGTGGCCTTTATAGACAAGAGTTGGAAATAGTATACTGCACAGGCCAGATCGGAGCGTCTAGACAGGCTAAACCAGAAGGCAAGCTGATGTGTGTGTATGTGACCCGGCCTTTATAGACAAGAGTTGGGAAAAGTATACTTCATAGGCTAGAACGGAGCGTCTAGACATTTGGCCTGTGCAGGCTCCGTGTACAGGCTTAACCGGAAGGTAAACATGTAGGTGTGACCCGGCCTTTATAGACAAGAGTTGGGAAAAGTATACTTCATAGGCTAGAACGGAGCGTCTGGACATTTGGCCTGTGCAGGCCCCGTATACAGGCTTAACCGGAAGGTAAACATGTAGGTGTGACGTGGCCTTTATAGACAAGAGTTGGGAATAGTAGAGGTTGAAACAATAATAACGTAAATTCTTTTCCTAATAATCAAAATACAAATAATAAAATTTATTTCAAATTGAAAAGATGAAAGGGGTAGTTTAAAAATAATCGTAAGGAAAAATTGTGGGCAAGAACAAGTGTAGGAAGATGTCGATCATTGAAAAACTTCCACATTTTGCACGTACATAGAAGTACTCGTAGAATATAATGGTTTAAAAACCTCTGATACGAGAAAATAATAGAAGAAAAAGGTACTCGCTGTTTGAAAAATCGTTGTAATGGAAATAACGCGTGTTTGAAATGTTTTAACTTTAAAAATTATGAACTGCTCTTATCTCAACGGCGAAACTCAAGATTTGCAACTTTAAACAAATTTCTTTTATTAACTTCCACAATTAATCTAACTAGAATGATTTAAAGAGTGCCAAAATTTTAGTTTTTGTCCTTCACACTTTTTATAAGTTTTACAAAGACTTTCCTCTAAGATTACGTTCAAATTTTTTTTCTTTGCAATTCGTAAAGACAAGAGATTTTAGAAAGAAGTAAGAGAAGAAAAAAAGATGTAGCTAATTTAATTAAACTTGGAGTTGAATCAGGGAGACAGCTTTAGGTCAAGACCAATTGTCACCTCTCAAGATAAAACAGTGTTGTAAGACGTTTTTTCAATCGCTTTTCTTTCTTACACCATCTTAAAATTATGTTATAAAAATCGCTCTTTAAAACATTCTAACAAATTTATGGAACATTCAAAAGATAATAATAAATATTTCTAGCAACTTTCCCAAGTTGATTCATCTGTATCTGATCGTGTTCACGCTGGAACGTTTTTGTGATAAACTTGATGTACAACTTACTATATCTTTAGGAGCAAAGCGTGAAGTTATGTTTCAACTATATGACTTATAATATAACTAATTGGCTTTAAAAGCACCTCAAAGTAATGTGTAGGCTTGAACAAAATAATCGGTAAGTCTTCGGTGTGAATAATCAAATAATCAGCATGCATCTGTATCTAATACATCACAATTTTTTTGACATTGTTGTCGCCTTCCAAACAAATAGTTCCATATTAATCATTCAACTTTTGAAAGAAAATTCTTTTAAATGTCCTTTTCTAATAAAATGAAAACAACAAATAAATTGAAAAGTACAAATAATCCAAATACGTGTGGGAAGCTCAGTTGGAAGTTTTAAAAAAAGTAAAGAACTAATTAACTAATATTACATTCCTAAGAACGTTGTAAGTTGTAAGATGTTCTCGTAATTGTTTCAAAACACCGCGGTATTTTTATAGTTTTAATAGATATTTTAACATTTAAGTGGGCTTTGACAGACTCTAAGAAAAAAAATTTAAAGAAAAATTATCATTAAGTGTTTAATAGCGCGCGTGCATAAAGAACATTATTTATAATTTTCAAATGTACTCGTTCTTAATTTTAATTGCTTTTATCATGCCATTATACGTTTCTTATAATTTTAGGCTTTATTTTTAATACTTCTACACAAACAGTATACTAAGTGATAATTAAAAGCTCTTTGTATAATTTTAAAAGGTTATGATTTTCGAATTTAAAAAACGAATGCGGAAAATTCAAATGGCGTGTTTTAATAACGTGAGAGAGTAAACAAAAGGATATCTCGTCGGTTAACTTTTTTAAAATTAGTTTTTAATTTCTTAATTTATTTATTTTTTTATGTAGTGAGCACTATAAAACTTCGTTTTTAAAGCAAAAAATTAAGCCGTTGGAAGATTAGCTTTTGTTTTGTTCAACACAGCTTTCAGCACTACGAATACACAATTTCTCTTTTAATCCGATTTCTCAGTTATTTACATGTGGCTGTAGATTATGAAATACTGTAACGATTTTAGTTAATTTCACAAAAAGCGATTTAAAGGTGTAAGTTCGTTTGTATGAACCTAATTAATTGTTTGTAATATGTAGCCTAAAACAATATCCAAAGAGGGCTAATATTCCATTGTGCACTTCATCCTTTTCTGCTTTGCTAGTAACTTGCGGTTCACAAACTAGGTATAATAAGTACCTACGTACATAAGGGCGCCAGCCTTTAGGGATCTCCGACAACATTGTAATTACATCATACGTTAATTATTGTACCGTGTGGTGATGAAAATTGTTTTGCTATGATTTCTCCTCCCTATGGGACTAATAATGGTTTAGTAATCAAAAAGATAAAAAGAACATGTGTTTTCACGTCTGATATTATTAAAAACGCTTGAAATACAATGAAATTATACAATTATGGCATAATCTGTCTTGCCATGAAAAACAAAAAGAAATATAAAACGAAGTGTTAACACAAAAAACTGGAATAAGACGTGTCAATACGTGGTGGGTGTTTACTGTGTGGACGGAGGTTGCTCCTTGACCATTCGAGATATCAAAACCAATTTTAGCGTGAAAATTTATGACTAATAAAATTACATTTAAAGAATATCTAGGTACATACAGGGTGACTCACAAAAGAGTGCCAACCCAAACTTGTGTTTTTTTAATGGAACACCCTGTATAATTCTACATATTCGAATCCCCGTAATATTTAGAAATGTAGTGCTATAGGAAAACAAGAGACTTTAAATCTTATGAAGTCTCTTGTTTTCTATGGCACTCTACAATTTTGTCTCTGCAATACAAAATAACGGAATGCGCTATAACTCTGTTATTTCTAAATAATTTGATAAAGTGATTTTATACTTTTATACAGAGAAAGTTTGGGAAATCCAAATATCCAAAAATATACAGGGTGTTCAATTTAAAGAAAAGTGACATAAATTGGCATATCTCGGCAACTTTGGTGACTAACGTTATTTACCGGAATAGCTTTAGCAAATAACTAATTGGATTTTGGATTTTGGTTTTTGGATTTTTGTTTTTGTGTTTGTTTGGGGAAAGTACAGAAATCTATTGTGATTTTATGGTTTTTAAGAAGGTTTAAGAAGCCAAATATGAAAAAGTTAATTAAAAAATGTAAATTGGCCAAGCTATAGCCATTTATCAAAAAGTAATTTAAATAGTGCAATAAAGAATAGATACAAATATTTATTGAGGTTTGCACTTTCTCTAAATAGACACAAAAGCAATAAAAAGTCAAAAATTATTAACATTTCCCGGTAAATAACGTTAGTAACCAAATTCACAGCATTTACCGTAACATACACCGTGATCACTTTACGCGAAATGTAATTTTTCTCGACTTTTTCAAATGGAACACTATATATTTTTACAGATTTAGATTGAATGTAGATACTAAATTTGTAAAAATATACAAGGTGTTTCAATATAATTTTGCACGATTTCTTAACTCGTCATCCAGTATTTTCTTGCAAATTTACTTTCTACATTTTACCAGGAATCTAAATCTGTAAAAATATACAGGGTGTTCTATTTCAAAAATCGAAAAAAATTTAATTTCACGTAAAGTGATTACCCTGTATAGTATTACTCATTTTAGATAAGTTTAGAACATATTTTGTAAGTCTACTACTATTATATACAGGGTGTTCGCGAGAAGTGGGCCACTATTGCTATATCCGTTAATATTGAAGATACGAGGTCGGTTAAATTTGTAAAGTAGTATAACTTTTTCCGCTGATTGCCATGGTCAACACAAAAAAATAATTGAACATCTAGTTTTCAAGATATGCACAAAAATAACTTTTTTTAAAATGGAACATCCTATATATTTTTATGTATTCGAAGAAAACACTGAATTTGGAATATAAAATGTCATATGAGTTATGTCCTAAAATGAAAAATAAATTACCGATTTCGGATCTTCTGCATTAAACAGATACAGCAATAGTGCCCCCTTGGCACGAACATCCTGTATTTTTATACAAATTTAGATCCCTGGTAAAATGTAGATACTAAATTAGCAAAAATACCGGGCGTTCATGCCAAGTGAGCCACTATTGCTTTATCCGTTCAATACTGAAGATACGAAATCCGTACTTCATTTTTCATTTCAGGACAAAACTCATATGACATTTTATACTCTAAATGCAGTGTCTTTTTCAAATATATAAAAATATATAGGGTGTTCCATTTAAAAAAAAGTTATTTTTGTGAATATCTTGAAAACTAGATGTTCAATTATTTTTTTGTGTTGACCATCGTAATCAGCGGAAAAAGTTATACTACTTTACTAATTTAACCGACCTCGTATCTTCAATATTAACGGATATAGCAATAGTGGCCCACTTCTCGCGAACACCCTGTATACTTGATGGAATAAACAGATTTGAAAAATGTGTATTACAGCCCTGGCACTGTGGTTCCAAAGCTCGCTCTGTTTAGGTATTAAAGTGACAATATCTTTAGAACGGTTAATGATAGGTACGTAAAGCTTTATACACTTTTTATTCTAAATATTACGAGAAATCCGAATATGCAAAAATATATAGTGTTCTATTTAAAAAAAACACAGGTTTTAGTTGGTATTTTTTTAATCACCCTGTATGTAGTACCTAAACGTTTTTAAAATGTAGGTCTAATGATCATTGATCACGTACCACTACCATGTCAAAATTGGTTTAATCTCTCGAATAGTTGAGGAGCAATACGTCCACACTTTAAACACCTATCCTGTATAAGATGTCACTAGCCTCAACTTTTGGTATAAGAACATAACCTCGCTTGATTTTGACGTTAAAGCTTTCTCAAAATTATTTATTTTTACTGTCTTGTGATTGGTGCTAGAAATTTTGAAGCGAAATAGTTGTGAAACAGGCATCAATCACATGGCAACCCAATAAATGTCATAGCCGAGGGGTTATCCATTCTCTGCAGTCATGTACAAAAATTGAGCTGTCAACGGTAGTCATCTGCAGTCAACGGTAGTCATCTGCAGTGAATGGCAGTCATAGTATACAGGGTGTCTTGGGAGGAATCTGCCAAACTTCAAGGGGCGAATTCCTTAGGTCATTTTAAGCAAAAAAAGTTATAACAACATAGGTTTGATTAGGAAAGATTACTGGGTTATAGCATGTTGAAGATAATAGTGGATTACGTTGTGGGAAACGTCGATGATTTTCCAGCACGTCACGAAGACGTTAAAGGTTGTTTTCTTCGACTAGCCATAAGTCGCTAACTTTTCCGAATTCGACCTATGTTGATATAAATTTTTTTGCTTAAAATCACCAAAGGAATACACCCCTGAAGTTTATCAGATTCGTCTCAGGGCACCCTGTATGCAATCATGGGCAGTCAACTGCAGTCAGTGTCCAAATTCAGAGCAGTGGTTGGCCCCGCGGTCATAGCTAGCCTGACGTTTAATATTTTATACTGTGAGCGTCAAAAGTACGGAACATTAAAATTATTCTTTTTCGAACACGAAAAGAATTTATTTATTTAAAAAAAACGTTAATTTATAATAAACTTTGAATTTATTTTAAGAAATCATTGTATTTTTGTACGTACGTACCTGCCTATTATAACGGTCCTATTGTAAGCTTTCCCAAACCCAAGGTTAGTGACAAATAATTTTTGCAGAGACTCATCCACTTCTTAGAAATTTATCATTTTCTCTTATTCTGTGCAAGGGAAATATTGCAGGACCTAAGCCCTAAAGGGTTCATAGACTCTGAAAGGTTCTAAATTCTAAGCACTGTAATCAGTCGTAAAAACTAGTAAAAAACTGTAAAACTAGTCGGTCTACTGAACAAAGTGGCTCTACTCCGCAATCCTCCTGGGGTGTTCGTACTTATTTGCTTATACAGTGCATTCAAAAATACGCTCAACCCATGTGGCTACTTTGTTGTAATTATTATATGTTTTGGCCTATTAAATGTTGTTTTTCTTCAAACGTCAGAAAAAGTCGCCTTTGTGTCACTCAATAGGTAACGGTGAAGTTTAACTTTCCCGCCGAGGCAGGAAAAATTGTCAGAAAAGTAATTTTTGTCTGTCTAGGAGGGAAAAGTAAAATCTTAACCGCACATTATTTTTATTTTTAACGTAAAAAATGTTTTTTAAGCATTTGTAATGTAAACAATTTAATGTTTTTTAAATTTTCCTTTATAATTAGTTCGTTTTGCTTTTAATAATTAGCTTTTTTACAAATTTAAGTTAATTTTAAAAAATATTTGACAATTGAACTACAAGTAATTGACAAGAGATGGTGCTCTTTCAAAAATCAAAATTTTCAGTTTTACGCTTTACGTTTGCAGAAAAAATTTAATGTTTTATACGGAGTCAAAGTAGTTTTGTGTGACTCGCCTGTATTGCCTGACTCGCTCGCTACGCGCTCGCTCTTCAGCCAAACACAGTCTTGTCACACAAAACGTCACTTTGTCTTCTTATAAAACAAATAACTATTGCATAGGCAAACTGATCACATGAGTTGAGTGTATTCTTGAAGGAATTTTTCTCTCCCATTGTTTTAATTGATGGTTTGCTTATCATTTATTTCTATTGGACGTCCTTGTATTGTTTTGCAGTTTAGCTATGAAATTTTTATAAACTTCGCTATAAATTAAGACCGGTACCTGTTACCTCTAGAAAAGTAAACATACATGCAATGTCACTCATAATAAAAGCAGGTTGGCCTACTTTAAGTTATTTAATAATTTAAAACTTCTATTAATCTTTAACACTGACTTTCGCGATGTAAGCAATAAGACACCCTTTACATGAGAATGCTTTCGATCCGCTCATCACGAACCGATGTCGCTTGAGTGTCAATAAATGTTTTAATAAATTATTTCTAACGTTTACGTTTTTCATTAAAATTTTGCTAGCTCTCATAATTAATAATTGAATTGATTTTGATCATTGTGGAGGCCAATTATATCTCTTTGCTGGGGGTGAGAGTCAAAAATGATCCAACCAAACCCAACCTAAATGCAGTATACTACTGGTAAGCACTATTTAAGAGCTTTATAATGATGAATCAGAAGTAGGGGGGTGCCATTTTAGATTTTTAAGTTAGGGTGGCCGGAGCCTATAGAGTAGGGGGGGAGTGCGTCACTATACGTCATTCTAGTCCTCCCTTCGTATTATCCAAATGGTTTTGAGCGGTTTTTCGTAACATTTTTAGCTTCAGAGATAGAATATTCCTTGTGCAAAATATTTGTATTCTCTTATATTTTGCAATTTTTAAATATTCTGTCCCTTATTTTGAAAAGTTTTAGCTGTTTCAAACATTTAATCAATTTTAAACAAATTATTAATGAGGCGAAATCATAATTTTTTATTACAAAATTGTTAGGTGGTTGTAATAATTTGCTAAATAATAAATTGCGATCTCATTTTTTACAAATTACAATAAAAAATTAACTAATTATAAAGAGGTAGCAGATGTACCTAACATATACTTTAATAAATGATAATCTATTTTTGTCTAAATTTTGTTAAATTTATTACCTTTTGTAATATTACCCTCTTCTTCAAACGTTTAATATTAAAAAAAAAGTTTTTATATAAAATTCATTTTTAAAAGTGTAATTTTCTTTAGAAAATGGTCATAAATTATAAAAGTATACTCGACTAAGTCCATGATAGACTCAGATGTAATATGTGGGTAATAATTAACATAACAATATTTTAAATTATCAATGCTTCTTCGGAACTAATACTAGTTAGCACTGCACAAGAGACCATCAGTTTCGCATCCTAGGCGGCGGAGCTATTAGAAACTTGGTCGGAATGTGTTGCTTGTTCTGCAAAGACCACACGGTGTTAACATTAAACTGTAATCTCACTACACTAATCACTAGAACTCAAAGCCGCTAATATGTTTAAGAATTACAGAACGTTTTATTGTACAATATAAAATTATCTAAGCGTCATCAGGCATAGGAATTTTCTTTAGTGTTAAAAAAATGTCAAAAAAAGATGCGAAAAAGAACTATCAAATATGAATTTACAGTAGAGTTTCGATATAATGTACCAATTAGTGCACGGCTCTGCTACTCCAACGAGGTTGTCACTATTTAGACTTTTAAAGAAAAATAAATACAGTAGCAAATTAAGCTGTGTTTGTTACATTGAAAACAGTAAATTAGGTTTGATACATATTTTTGACGAAAAAATTGCTTAGTTTTGTTTGCGTATTACTTTTTTGGATTAGCTCAGCCCTTAAGTTCTGAAAAACGATTACATTAGAATATTTTGTAATAATGCGTTTTTCAACACGTGTCAGAGTGTTACGAATCCTAATGATTCTGCTTTTGATACGGGAAAAATTAACATCGTTTTCGCGCCCGAGCGTTTTTTTATTCAAAATTGCTCGTACGTAATCCACCAACAACTACTATCAGATCCCTCGTCTTTGTATCATCTGCGATGCAATGGTATCAATTTTTATCCGGTGTTTACACTTTAACTAGCGTAAATGTACCGAGGTCCCCGGTTAAATTTCATTCTACCCGATAAATTTAAATTGTTTATTTTAAGTTTAAGGACGCGCTGCAAAAGTGGAGGGGAGACATTTTTGACATAGCGTGTATTTTTACCACTTTAAGTTGAAGGAAAAAACTATAGATGGTGCCAACATACTGTCAAAATAATTATTTTAATTACCAATGTCAACCAATCTCAAACTAAAAAAACACAAGAAACAGTACTTAAAAGTAGAACATTACAACATCGTTTTGGACGGTTTTCGATGCTGTAATGAGTATATTGTTACAAAAGAATAGGAAAGTTAAAAATTTATACCTGGAACTTTAAAATTTTGCTTGGGCCATCTAAAAGGCAATGCCTGAACTATTGTCGAAAGATTTGGTTGAAAAGACCGCTAAGGACATATTTTGATTCCGTATTTTCTTCCTTGTTTCGTTTAATTAGCGATGGAATCACTTAAAAATTAGGTATTGTTCTTATAACGATCCCCACCAGGAAATAACGGAATTTCATCAATATTGGTTGCTTCAAAATTTGAAAGTTTCTTGTTTTCAAAAATCAATTTAACCTATTTATTCATAATATAAAGCAATGAAAATTGTCCATCTCAGGACAACTTTATATATATTTTTCATCTTTTTAATTATAATGGGTCACTGTGTAACTGTCTTAAATATTTGCAATAATTTTTCCTAATTTTAAAAATATTTATAATACACGTACCCCCTCGAAACTTATAACATTATTTGATGTCTCGTTTAAGTCCGCATCTGCATAATCGCATAAAAAGCATTTATGTAAGCGTTGGTGATAATCGTAAAAATATCAGTACGAGGCGTACGGAGTAAGATGTACGTCCCCACCTCGTAGTTAAATCGAAAGTTGTGTTCTGATTAGTGCTAAGAACTTGGTGGTGGAGAATTAATAAATATTCGACTTGAATTGATCTTAGAAGAGTTCTTGACTGTCCGTGTGCGTCCACTGTACAGAGTGCATTATTATGTCCAGTTAGATCCTCTTGTGCTGCGGGTAGTTGTAGGTCTGGCGTCTCTGCACCAGCGGCTGGAACAAGCTGCAGTTATAGGGTTTAAGCAGATTGCGTTTACCTCAGTACATACCTCCTGTTGTTAAGGCCTTCGGGCTAACCACAGGTCACTGACCACGGTCTTTGGCTTCTTGACCGATTGTGTAAGACTAGATTACAGTCTTTGGCTTTTTGGCCAACTTTCGATCACATTGCAAGTGGGGTGGCTTATTTGTTAATTACTTCTCAACGGTCTTTGAGCTTTTTGACCGACCGTGTGGAGCTTGATTGCAGTCTTGGGCTTGTTGGCCGACTGTCTATCTGGAGGAACGCTGGTCAAGCTTTAGGGCTAACCACGGGTTTCCATTTACGTTCGAGGATCGAGTTCTAAGAGTCATCAGAGTGCGGTGTTCAGAGACGACCGTCATCCATCCGAAAGACGTTTTTTATTTTTTTGTTTATAAACATAATCTATGTTTGAGTAACAGAAATTGGTATTTTTATTTTAATAAATATTTTTTTTATTTGGGTAGAAAATGTTTGTTGTTGCTTGTTTAATCGCTTCGAACTTCTCCCGTCTTCAACTTCAGTTAAAGGCATAATGAACACTCGATCGTAAGGTGTTACAACTTCACTTCATTCGTATTTTCTTCAGCCCACATCAAGACATTCAAAGATTTCAATAGTTCACCAGTGGAAATTAGCTTATCAGTCACAAGATGATCTTGAGTCAGTATCTCATTATCTTCATCGCCCATTTCAAGAAAGCTTTCATCTTTCTCATTTTCAGGCTGGTTTTTCCTAATGTCAGGAAGATTATCATTGCTTTCATATGTTTCCAATTACCATTCTAACAACTTACGTATTTGACCATTATACCTTATTTTTACATTTGAACTGCTTGAATTTACTAAATCTACCACTTCGGCCTGTGCTCATTTTGGATTTTCGTCAATTAATCGTAATTTTAAAACACTCAAGGGAATGCCTCTTCCTTATCCAAGTCATTTAGTACAGTCTAGCGAAAAAGCACCACTTTGTTTACTATATGGAGTTCAATGTATTTATTTTTATGTTCATTAAACATTATGTTCACTATATCGAGACTGTACTGTATTTTGTTCTAAAAATAATTCTTTTTACTGAGCTTATTACTAAAGCTGTCCTAAAATTCCCGACTGACTGCAAGCCATTTTTGTTAATAATCAACAAACTAATTCACAAAATGGTTTATAGCACTCAATGGATTTTTTTTCTATTTATAGCAACTTTCTGTAAGTTGGAATTAGTTTTGATGTTAATGTCCATGACGAACATCATAGAGAAATAGAGAAATTCTAATGGGTATTAATTATGCACTAAGATTATCATTTGGAAAAGTTGAAGGGTGTAGTGAACTATTTATCTTTGCTTCTAAAAGCTTTTAATTCGCCATGGCCACCCTCTTTTGATTTGCTGCAGTTTGCATTTGTGCATATGTGCATCCAGTCTTGCATGTTCTCTAACTACGTCAACTGCTTCGTATTTTATTAATTATAGAAAGTTTGAGTTACTGTAAACTGTTAATTATCAAATTATATTATATTTCTTTTGTATGCATACATCGCACGTATTCTGAAGAGAAATTTGAAGATAGTGACCTTAATTTGACAAATTGAATGAAGAAAAATGGCTTAGAACTGATCAGTTATAACGATTGATGTAGAAAAAGTATATTACGTGTTGGTAATAGAAAAACATTTGTTATTGGGGCAAATAGAAGAAAACTGTTCGCCTTTTGAAAATTAATGTGAAATTGGAATTTAAATTTTGTTCAATTGACCACATCTCTCAATAATACCTATATTTCTTTTTTTTGCATGAGAGTTTTACAAAAGAATACGAATGATCACAGATTTCAATCTGGGTTAGTAGATAGCAGTTGATAAATAGGGGTTCGTGATGGAAATACTCGATTTCATGTTATATTAATGTACTACGTATTAAAGTTCATTGCTTAAAATGTATTTTATCATTGAATTGATTCAAAATTTCCATTTTTTGTAGCACTTAGTAGTATATTTGCATTTCATAGCGATAATTGTTTAAAATAAAAAAATCGCACGAACAACGAGTAGAGTTTTTCGCACAAAAATTCCCCAAATTTTACTTTTTCCTATTTCCAAAATTGTATTTTTCAATTACGCCAACACCAACATTCCCCAATAAAATACTTTAAAGCTCTCTTTTTTACAACAACATTAAGTTTAAGATATAAAGCTTTTCGAAGATCCTCTTAATCTAAGCGATACGTCTTTTAACTATTTTACGCAGATTTGTAAAACGTTAAATTGAAACGCAGCCCTAGTATTTCTTGTTTGCTTCAGTCGTTCCAAAAAAAATCCACTAAACTATAAGAAAGGATTTTTTCGGGCTTTCACCTTTCACATAAAGTAAACTATTTTATAGTCTAACAGCGTTATCTAGTCGATGAAATCACGTTGTTCACACTAAGAGAAATATAAAGTTTTACGTAAATATTGCAAGAAAAATTTTTATTCATTTCAAATAAATTTTTCCAGTTGATGTTAAAGTCAAGTCAGGTTTAGTGATGAAAAATAAAAAAAAGAACGTAACTGAATTCTAGTAGTAGCAAGGAATTTAGCCCCTGATAAGAACAGCAGAATGAGATAAAGTAGATTTACTTGAGATTTTGAGCTTTGTTATAGCATAGCTTGTATTTTTTTGCCGGGAAGAATAAAGGAAAAATTTTATCAACGCGCAAATTTAAATTTTTCAATCAGGATGCATGATACTATAACTAAATAAGATATGCTCACCAACAATCTCAAATTGCGTACCAGTTTGCGCATGACGTCATCCCGTGACAAATTATTTCAGGGTTAGCGCTTTTTAGCTATGAAATATGCGTAATTATCGCTTATTTTATATAAAATAAATAAATAAATAAAAAAATAAATACGAATTAATTATTTAGAACTTTATTTTAGGGGAGTGAAATATAGGCCCTAGACTTTTGTATTGAAAAATGTAATTAAAATACGTTAAAATTTAAATAACAATTAAATATAACACAGTTTTTAAACTTTAATGGATATAGAATAAACTCTTTCTATAAAACTTCTATAAAACACTTGTACAAGTGTACATTGCAACTTACATTATAAATTAAGACACAAATGGGGTGGTCAGAACAGGAGTGAATCAAGTCCACATAATGTGTTTATGAGTTATCAACGTTTAAAGTATTTTGGTCTCATATTATTGTATATAAAAAGAAAGCAAACAAGCCAACATAAGATACGAAAATGCACAAAATGTGACTTGATCTACTCTTGCACAGAAGTAAAGGTATTTAATAGGACGTTTAGGAACCATAACTAGAAAAATTACAAAAGTGGACTTGATTCACTCTAGTTCTGGCCACCCCCCAAATAATAAGAACATATCAATTATTAAGTACTAATTTTTACCATTTTTCGTTTCGAAATGTTTGATAATTCTTTAATGTTTAAATTTAACGATCTCATCCTAAAATACATTTTGCACTTGAAAAATAACTGTTTAACATTATAGCTTAGATCAATATCCTGAGCCAAATCTATATGTTCTTTAATGTAATTTTTGCCTATTTTTAATGACTCCCCATTTATGTTTTCAAAAATTTTATTAAGTTTAACACATTTTACTAAAAAGTCTTGGTGAGGTTTCATAAGACCGCCCTCAGATAAATGATTTACCCATGTGTCTGAGCAATCGTTGGAGGTTGGTAAAAATCCAAGATTCTCAGTTTTTCTAAATTTAAACGCAATAAACCCAGCTAAATTTTCCAACCCATCCCATTGAAGTTCTGTGAAATCATCTTTCGATGCAATATTTTCGGTAATTAAATCTGTTGTAGTTAAATTGCCCAACAACTGTACTGTTACAATTTTAGCGTCATCTTTTTCTGCAGTATTGCTATCGATACAAGCATCTTCAAAATAATTTGAATTAATGTCAGCAGAGGTTAAATTTGGTGCATTAGAATGGGTTACATTCGAGGATTCAGATATTACTTCATCATTTCTTCCCAATATATAATTCCTCAATCGATACTTAAATTGTAACGGTGTTGGGTGATCGTACAAACCGCCAATAGCCCTAATAACTGAAAATAAACCTTCTAATGGGTCTTGGTTGAGATGATACGTTAATAAGTACTTGATCCCAAAATCAGATTTTAGATCCTCGAAAAGTAATTTTAGAGATCTATTACTAACTAAAATTCCTTTTTGAAAGGGCAATTTTGCTTTTTTTGTATTGGCTGTTTTACCAGTTCTCAAATTATTTATTATATCGTACATGTCTTCTAAAATTTTATTTTGTTCATCTAGAGCTAATCCATAAGCCTTCATTCTCTTTCGGGAGTCTATTTCAGGTACTTTTGAATTGAATACATCGAACCAATCGTTTGTAATTTTCACGAAATTAGAACATTCCAACCAATTATTGTTAACATTTTCATATAATCCAAGAGAACCCATTCGTGAAATAGCTTTAGATACTGTATGAGAAAATAATTTAGTTGCACATTTCACTTTTTGACGTTTTGCCATTTTCACTGTTAAATGCGTAGAATTGATTTTTTGCACAATCGTGTTCTATTCTGTACTTACCAACAATGTTTATACTAATAGAAAGTTGATTTTACCAAACCATTGTATGTGTCCATAGAAACAATAAAATAATGATTTCGAAATATTTAACCAAAAGCACAAGGGTGGTAAGTGAAACAGATGTTTGAGCTATTTGTTACTTTTATTCTTGTTACTGGGACAACATTGTTCTCCAGCGGTTACTATTTTGAATAAACTTTAAAATTATAAAAATTATTTACAACTGTCAACTAGTGTCAGTTTAAAAAATGAATTTATTATTAGTTATTTTTCACGATTGTGCAAAAAATAGTATGCAATACTTGGATCGTTAAGTGCTTTTCTTAACAAATCTCGAAAATTAGAAAAACTCGACCCTACGGGTCTCGTTTTGCTAACATTTTCTGGATTTGTTAACTATGCACTTACCGACCATGTATTGCAATGTACTATTATGAGCTATATTCAAGTCAGATCTATCTGTAATTTTTAAAAGCTCAATAATTGGTTCTTTGGTTATCAACTTTCCATTTAAGAGCAATCCGTTGTCGAGATAATGGTTTCGTAAAAGTTTAATCATGTGAGGAATATCTGCGAAGACATAAATTTTTTTATTTGTTACTAAATTACTGAACCACGTTTTATCTTCAGAAATACCCAATTCTTTCCATAAACCTCTGTTGCTACCTCCCAAATCGTTGTTTATGGCATATACAGGGAAGTCAATACTCTCAAGATTTTCAATTATTTCAAACAATAACTCTTTAGTAACTTTTGAGTCATAGTTGTAATATAATGGTTGCTTCCAATTGCCGCATATACCACGTGCCATAATCACCTGTACATAATTTGATGGGTTTATAGTCGAGTCGGAGTTCTTGTCATAATCATACATTTTTTGTATTTTCATTTCATCGAAAAGAATGACACATGCTCGTAGCATTTTAGGTAAATCGGATTTTTTCATCAGTTTGAAAACCACATTTAATATGCCTATCATAAAGCTATTATTAGTTTATCTATCAATGAATATAGAATATAACAGCTATAAAACTTAATATTAACATTACCTGGTTGTACATCTACTTTTGATGCCCATCTTCTTAAAGTTGATACACCTGGTAATGGGTAGTTTCTTTTTCTGAGCAATCTGTAAGCCCGAGGTCCTGCAGCATGTAACGATATTGCACTTGCAATATCCTCTACTGACCATTTGATGTAAGCTTTTGAAGGAGTTTGTAATTTTCGAATTTGCCCTTTAGTAAAAGTAATTGTCATAGAATCTTCATATTGTTTATTAATTGCTTCCAGCTTCTGATTTCGTTCTTTTAGCATCATATTCTCTGCCTGAAGAGCTTGAAATTTTAACAACAGTTCACTTTCTTCAATTCTACAAAGACTGTATTTTAAATACATACAATAAATATTTGTAGTGTGATTTTTAGTTATAGTACCTATCAGTTTGGGGGACCACATCAATTTTTATGTTCTCAATCTCAGTATCAGTTTCAGTAATATTGGCTGTATGATTAACAATTGAAGAATCTCTTGATTGCTTATACCTCAAAAGTACGAATAATTAGTACTGAATAGTAAAAAAGATAAACTTACTTACTCGTCAACTTCTTTAAGCAAGTTGCGTCTTTTTATTCTAACGTTTCGTTTCGTTTTATTAGCTACCGAATTAGGGCTGCTGATTTGTGTTGAACTAGGTAAATTTATTGATGGTATAGCATCGGGTTTTAGTTTCATTTTCGTTGGCGAATAATTTAAAAGTCTGTGTTGTAAACAATAATCATTTTCTGTAAAATGCATCGAACAGATTCTAGCTGTAGCAGTGTTAAAGTTTCGTCGTTGTGAACATTTTTGAACCCAAACGTCACATATTTCCTTTTTTTTCGGAAATGAAAAAAAGCGACACTTAATTTTAGAAATGTTAGTCTTTTTGTTATTATTATTATTGCAAAATACAACGGCACACATAACCATTTTACCCTTTTTAAACTATTTAAACTATTTAATCTTAGCGCTCCTGCATATAAACACTAATGTACTAATGAATGCACGGTAATAATTTGTCACAGAACTACGTCATCGGCTAGACAAGGATGAAGCTACTCATGCGCGTGAGCATATCTTATTTAGTTATAGTATCATGATCAGGATGTACAAAATTTTATTTTTATACAAAAAACAGCATTTTTTCTCCATTTACTAAATTAATTATTTAGCTAGTAATTGGTTTTCTGTTCGTTTAAAAAATGAAATAATTTAATTTTCCAGTTCAAATTAATTTGAAATGATGTTTGACTTTTCATTTCGCATATTACTAAATGCAATTTTTTAACGTAAAACTCAACGTGTGCTTTTTTATAAAATTCCGAAAAAGAAATTTAAATTCAACAAATTTGTATTTTTCTGTAAATATCAAAGAAAAATGTCATTTAAAAAATTGAAATATTTTCATTCAATAAATAAATGTCACTTGGAGAGAGAAATCGTTAGATTTTTGATGTTATTGATTGAGCTTGAATTTAGTCGAGTTGTAGTACTTAGTAGCTAAGGACGTGCAAGCAAAACCCAATTTCAATTTATAGAATCTACAAGAGGGAGTTATGAAATGTTACATTTGTGTTTGTGAGAATGTGGCAGCAAACTTCTGACTTCTACATCAGCCCCTTAATTTATTAGTAAAGTTTACAGAAGTGGCACTAAAGTTATTTTGTTTACATGTTATTTAGGTGATATAAATATGAATATTCAAATGAATGTCAGTCTGCATCATTTCTTAATAGCATCATAAAAACTTTGCAACGTTTTTTCTTTTTATTTCATTTAATTCAGATTAATTACACCTGAGCCCCTAATCAGTTCATTGCTATGACAGAAAATTTACTTAGGTAGGTTTAGGGTTTTGAATAATCAATTTAATGATCAAAAAAGTTTTATCATAAAATAGGGTCGAACCTTCAGTGTGTTCCATTTCTTCAGCGTCTTCAGGGATCTGGCGATCATTCTGAGCTATCGTATTTGATTGAATAATTGAACAATTATTGACCAGTTTTTATAGGTACAAGATGTGGAGTCGCGTCTCGTCTTAATGTTCTTCTTCGCTGTACTTCAACAAGAATGAAGTTTTTTCTTTCCTGGAGGACCCGTTACAGACCCCAACTCTTTGGCCAGAGCAACCCTTTGTATTAACTAGAGGAGTTATGAATCCAGCCTTAGCACCGTATCCTCAAAGAAGGTTACTAACCTACAGGGGTGGATTCTTTGTATGTCTGCTGGTTCCTAATAGACGGCATCCAGTGTTTTGAGTCTCAGTTCCTCAAAATCAGGACACTGACATAAAATATGTTAAGCGCATTTATCTTCCTCCCCACATTCTCTACATCTACGTCATCACAAATTTCAATAGTGTGTAGGTCTTTATTTAAACGAGAGTGACCTTTTAGTAAACCTGTCATCGTCTTCAATTCAAACCTGCTTCGACTTAGTAGAGTGTTTGCCTTCTCAGGACAAGGTTCTTTAATAAAAGGCTTCGCATACTTGAGATTTTGGTTATTTCATTGTCTCTTGTGTTACTTGAAGATCCATTTAGTTAGGTATTTTCTCATGAAACTATAGGGTATTTCAAGTGCGGGTTCCGGTCATCCTTCTGACTGCTAGCCCATCCGCTATCTTGTTTCTCTCTACGCTAAAATGCTCATAAATGTCCAGAATAAATTTCTTCTCTTTCGTTTTCGTTCTCCTTTCTAAAGCAGTGTGTTTGCTTTCTTCGAACAAGATTCTTTAATAAAAAGCTTAGGATGCCTGAGATTTTGGTTATTTCACCGTCTTTTTGACCAATTTGGTATAGTCTTCTCTCATGAAGCTATAGGGTATTCCAAGTACGGGTTCGCTCCTCCTCCTCACTGCTAGCCTCTCCTCTATCTCGTTTTTCTCTATGCCAGAATGCTTATAAATGTCCGGATTTAATTTCTTCTCCTTTGTTTTCGTTCTCCTTTCTCAAGCAGTGTGTTTGCCTTCTCAGAGCAAGATTCTTTAATAAAACTCTTGGGATGCCTAAGATTTTGGTTATTTTACCGTCTTTTGTGTTTTCTGAAGACCCATTTGGCATAGTTTTCTCTCATGAAGCTAGGGTATTCCAAGTACGGGTTCCGGTCCTCCTCCTCACTGCGAAGTGCTAACTCATCTGCTATCTCGTTTCTCTCTATGTCAGAATGCTCTTAAATGTCCGGAATAAATTTCTTCTTTTTTGTTTTCGTTCTTTTTTCTCAAGCAGTGTGTTTGCCTTTTCAGAGCAAGGTTCTTTAATAAAAAGCTTCGCTTGCCTGATATTTCGGTTATTTCATTGTCTTTTGTGTTCCCTGAACACAAAAGAAATTTCTTTCTTCTATGGTTTATATTACCTTATTTTTCTTTATTTATTTTGTCGAGTACCAAAAAATCGTACGTTTCTTCGCTTTTACGGTACAGCTACGCTGACCCCCGTGGTCGAGCGGAGAATAAAAATTATGATTTTTGGGATGGCTGGTAAACTAAAGTTGACGTACACTTAGACCACGCAGTCCAACCCATTGTGCTAACTTATTTTAGCAACACCTATGATTTCTTCAGCCATGAATAAATCCCAACCTGGGGATGAACCTAATGATTCTGGAAGGTGAAGTGATGCTGATACTCACCGGCTAGAATTCACCCAACGGCTCTGATTTACATACCAGCGACATAGCACATATGTTTTGCCTGCACAGACCAAGACTGTGGAGCGTCTGTACATCATTCAGACGGCCTGCGCAGGCCTGTAGAGGACTGGGCAGTGTGAAAGCCAAAACTGCGCAGGCAAGCCCGAGTAAAGACGTGTGTGTGTGTGTGTTCCCGCCTTTAGAAATAATTGACTTGGGCCCAATAGGCGCTGTAGTCGAGCCCTTTCTCTCAGCAACTCGTAAGATCTTTCATTTTTATCATTTCATTGACAATCTTTTTGTGAATATTTAAAGAATGCGTTTTGATTGAAATAATATCCAAATTTCTGTTTAAAGTTTTTTGTTCGACTTGTCGCCACTTCAAATATTGTGAAACGACAGCTTTATTAAAGGTAGTTGCGAAACTTTTATTACCACCCCATCCTCGCTCCCCTACAAAATTTCATTTCATCTTTTAGCTTTTGTAGTACGATTTTTCTTATTTGTAATTATCGTTATTCATTCATTGATTTAAAACTACCAACATTTTGAAAATTTATAGCTTTTAATTGTTTTGTAACTTTAAGTCAACGTAAAATATCAACCTTTTGTTTATCTGAAAAATAGAAAACTTTTCATTGCTATTTTTAAGTTTGAAAAATAAGAAAATTTAAGATGTAGTAGACATCAAACGATTTTAACGAAAACTTTACAATAATACCTCGAGGCTATTCTCTTTTTTTCTACACTGTTTTTGAAATGATTTTCCTTCTAAAATTTTTTTGTGTTACTTACCTTAAGGATTTTCTGCTTTTCCTAGTTCGTCGTTGGATGAACCAATTTATTTTGCTCAGATTGGTTTGAAGTTAAAAAAAAGCTTGCTCGGATGCATTATCAAAAACGACTTTTCACATAAGTCAAAGATCGAAAATAAACGTTTGAGAATCACTTTTTATAGTAAGACTTAGTTACTATACAATCGCGAACTTTCTACCACAAATTGGCTTAGAGAGAACTCGTGTTTATTTTATTGAAAAGATTGAAAATATGTTCCAGAATATTATCAAAAAGTGTTTCATATTTTGTCCCTCTTTGGTGAATTAAATAGCATTAATTAAATAATATTTAATAATAATATTATCAATTATCAAATATGACATATTATGTCATATTTGATTGTCTATCGATAGATGTCCCAGAGAACAAAGGGTTTTAGCTTCATATTTGAGTGGAGCCAACCGCTAGCTATAGCTGTCTGTTACCTTGTAGTCTGGTATTGGTTCAACCAAGGCTGAAAGAAGAGAACTTTGAAATTAAACTGGTGGTCTGCTCTACCTTATAATTGGGTATTGAGTCCACCAAAATCTTTAGAAAAGAAGCCTTGAAATTAAATTGGCAGTCTGCTGGGCTGTTGAGCCCAACAAAGCTTAAAGAAAGAAAACTTTGAGATGAAATTCTTTGGGTCTTCCAAGATTGGGGAAAATTATTTTACGGTTGACTCTGAAGCTCTTTCATAACAAATTTTAACAAGAACGCGGATACGCGGTAGCAACACAGTTCAAAATTAATGAAATCTCTTGAGATCCTCTGTCTTAATTGAATAAATTTAAAAAGACCATGATTTACATTTTTATATGTAATTAATATTAGCTTTTAAGTAACTTGTCTTTAATTAACCACAATTGACATTAATTACTAATTATGTTAATTTTATCTCGGCAATTATGAATAGCAAGAGAATTTCAGATAAAAAATACTTTGAAAACTTAATATTAAATCTCAACAGTTATTAGTTAATTTAAATTAATTTCCTTTATCTAAATTAAAATATTAAGTGTAACGTTAAAAATTATTGAAATATTTAAAACTGATACAAGAAGCCAGTACAACTTAATAAAGGTAGCACAAAGGTTTTAAAACAGTAAAAACTTCAAGATTGTTTAAAACCGTTTTGATAATTTTTTTCGCATCCCCTAATTCTCTGGAGAGATATATTTTTTCATTTTGAAAACAAATAAGTTGAAAGATGAACGTTTTCTTTTACAACAAAATCTAAAGAACGCTGTCAAATTACAACAAACGTGATTCACTATTAAAATTAGAAATTTTAATCTCGGTTTGATTTATTTACCCTAATGTAAATGGTTTTTTTAATAATAAAAAAAATTCCACATTAAATTTTTCTCCTCGAGGCTTGTAAAAAGTATTATTTTCTTTAAGGTTTCAAGGGGTGGATTTACAAACACAAGGAAATTAAAAATGCGAATAAAAATTTTTTTTTATATTTTTCAAAAGGAATTTATCTACAAGTCAATAAAAAGTATAATTCAAGAGTACAAGAGAAGTTGTAAAGTTTTTCTCGCGGGTTAAAAGTCAACAAAAGTCTAAACTTGGCAAATTTTGCAAACAAACTTTTCAGATACTTTAAATACAGACAAAAATAAACTTTGTTTAAATTTTGCAATTTTCTTGAAAATTTATTAACTTGGAAAACACTTGTTTAGTGGATTTTTTTTATGGTATTCAGAAGTTTTACAATATTTGACTTTTAAAAAGACAGTTTAGAGAAATCATTAGATTGAGCAAAAAGAGGAAAATTGTTGAACGAACGGCTGTGGCATCGCAGAACTTCAGATCCAACTTCTTCCGGTAACACTAACAGCCATAAGCGCTACTAAAACGTCTTACACTTCAAATTAAATTTGTAAACACGAAAATAATTTTGGTAGCCCCAGTAGAAGCTTCACATGCCCTTTGGGAGTTTAAGGAACAAGACTTGAGCTCTAGAGTACTCTTATTAGATTTTTTTGATTTTTTAAAACTAAAATTAGGGGTAAACCGTTCCTTTTTGGACGTGGACTTTTAATTTGAGATAACTCGAGTAAAATCCGTCAGTTCGTTCTACCGCAGGAGGCGTCTAAAAACTATGTGCAACTCTTGAAATAATGAATTTAGAAGCAGATGTTTGGCAAGCCTTGTTTTGCAATTACCTAAGACTTCTTAGTTTTGAGTTTAGTTACCACAACACATATATTAAGGATGTGTTATAATATTTAGTTTAAATAACATACGATGAATTCGTAAGTGTGTTTAACTTATTAAGAGACAAGTGTAATAATCCTTTAAAATGTTGTATATTACGTGGTTATTGCGGTTGGAACTTGAAAAGCAAAATAAAACGAAGCGTTAGATATAGATTAAGTACTTTACATAAAGCTTTAACTAACTTTAAATAATACATTTACCAATTGTAAATTTTGTTTCGGTAAAGCTTTTTTATTTTTGTTCAATTTTAATTGTTTTATACAAACCAAAATATGCTTTTGTTAAAACCTTAAAAGGATAAATAAAAGAATATTTTATTAACTAAATTAAATGACCTAATTGTGTTTTTTTAGAAAGCTTTTGGGCTTTGGAGAAATCGTTTAAAAAAAATGTTAAAAATTGCTTTTGAATAAGGACGACGAATTAAGCTGATTTATAATAGGAACCAATTAACCAACTGGTAGGGATTGCTTTAATTTAAATTTTCTACTAAATTCATTTTCTCAGTTTTCTCACTAAATTATTCTTTTACCAATTATCATTAAAGAAAGGATGAAACGAAAGTGCTAAGAACTGACAATTTATCGCTATACACAGGCTGTTCTTAATATCGAAGAACTCTTGGAATTTGCCTATTAAAATCTAAACATCTTTGCAATTTCTGAAAAAATGTTAAGTGATTCCTCCTCTTCCACACAAGGATTATCTCCTACAGGTAAATTCCTCTCAAGCAAAGTAACAAATTTATCAATTGGACAAAAACCACCACATCCAGGAACTGTTAGCAATACTGCCCCATTTGGTTCAAACGTTTGGTAGAATATCTAAAATTATAAATTTATTTTTAATTTTGATAATTGATTAGAGTCACCTTAATTCCATGCACTGAATTTATTTCATGTAGTTCTATTAAAACATAAGCTGCAGGAGGTGGTTCGTGAGGATAAAGAACTTCCATTGCTCCTAATAAATACGAAATTGTTAAATCATGTGTTGAATACAAAAACAATTTTCTGCTCTGAGGTATCAATGTATTACTGATTTTGGCTTTTGTGTCTTCTATTATTTTCTTCAACAAAATACCTAAATTATAAAGATAAAACTAGGAATTTTATGTTCAAATTCGTCACCTCCTGAAAGTTGACGTAATTCTGGTGTGTAAGTTGCTATTACGTAAAAGTATGTTGCTGTTCGTTCTAAAATTCGTGGATAAATATCTTTCGCCCAACTTGGTACTGGTAGACCCCAATCCGTCTATAAGTTCAAAAATTAAAATTTGGGAATTTTAGAAAATTCAGAATTACTTCAGAAACTAAAGTTGCGTAAAGTTTTAAAACGTCGAAGTTGGTTGTGATGTTTAAACCTGTTGCTTGTGAAAGATACTTAAATATGGGCTCGTAGTAATTATGTATTTCTCTACCAATGGGCGAATTTAAAAAATCGTTGTATAACTTTATAAACTTAGGGCAACTAAAAATCGCAAATCCCAACATCTACAAACAGCAAAAATAACAAACATAATTATTAAGTCTTGCAATTATTACTGGTAAGTTTGGAAGAGTATTGTAGGGAATCGGTTGCCAATTTAGTTCCTTTTCCCATTCGAGTGGCGTTTGAGAAGGTGGGAATAATCCAGCTAAAACAAGCTCGAGAGACATTTTGGTTCTATTATAGTCGGAGCTGACAGGATCTATGATATCTGGCGTGTAAACATCTCCTAAAAATGACTTGTATCTCTCACGCAATTCTTTTCCAACTCCATATATTTTTTGTTTTCCTTTCTGAAAAAAAATTAAATTAAATTAATAATAACTTATGCCAATGTGCTTACGGTTGTTAATTGTCCATATCCAAAAGGATAATAAGTTTCATTGATGTAAGGATCATTTGGGTAAGTGTGTATTAAATCAATTGTACGATTTCCATGTCTGAATACCTAAAAGTCGGTCAAGATAAGAACAAACTGGTTGCTTTAACAAACCTACTCGAGCAGGGCCGGATTGGCTAATGCTTGGTCCCACTGGCTAAAAAATATGTTGGCTCCAAATGGTCTCTGATTTTCTACTTTATCAAAATTGGCAATAATTCTGTTCTGAATACTTATATATTTTTCCATTTATTTATATTTGGCATTAATTTCATTTTGCCTCGACTTGACAGCCAGGGCCAGTCCGACCCTGTACTCGACTAATAATCTGTTTACTTAATTAGGTTTGGCACAATAACTTTAAACACAAATTAGAAATACTTGAGATGTTACTTACGACATGTACCAACTTCAGACTGTTACTATTATTCCAACATTGAGCACTTATATTTAAACCACATAAAATTACTACACAAAATGCACCAAAACTTAAATAATACATTATCTAAAATCTTTGTTACCATTTAAGTGTTATACAATAATGAAATGAACCTTGATTTCATTTTACACTTTTATAACATTTTTTGCAGAAACAGCACTAATCTATCTTAATCGCTATGCTGATAGTTATACTATCATATAGTATAGTTCAAACGGAGCTTTAAGAAATTGACGTGTTAACAGCACAATGCCAGTTATAATACCATTAAATACGTTTAGATAGATAGTATAGGTAATACAAATAATATAAACTAAAACAAACATATCATTGAGCGGATTTTTGGGCAATTGCCTATTCGGTATTTATTGAGAAAAATAAAATTAAACAATAGATAAGTACAATTCGCAAAAAAATGAACCATTTGACGTGCCTTTGTTTTTGCCTAAAATGCCTAATAAGCGCATGAAACTCAAAAACAGTTGCTTAAAATTTTTTTGGCCTCACTCTAGGGCCCGAGAAATGCCCGAAGAAGTAATCCTAAGGCCCGACGTCTGTACCGGCTCTGGAAAACGACAAAATGATACTAAAATTATAAATAAATAATATAATATGTTGAGAAATGCTACATTACAATAAAAAAGTAGTGTACAATAAGTTTGTCACAGGATAAAATCGTATAGGGCCTAACGGACCCCATCCAGAAGTAACGCAAAATCATCGTTTTTCTACTAATTTGGAATTCTACTAAAAATTTTTTTGACATCTTCAAAATTTATTAAAAGTTCGGAAAATTCACCGAAAATCACGACTGAAACTCAAAAATTAAGTATGAAAATATCAATACTGAGATTCTCAGTATAAAAATAAATTGGGGTCTAGAAGACCCACTAGCTTTTGTAGAATTAAATTTTCATTTGTAAAATGTGTAATTTTGTTTAAAATATATTTTTTAAGTAAATTTGTTAAACACAAAGTGTCTATTTTAAGTAAACTAATGCCTAATTCTCATTTTTTATAGCTGTTTTTAATTTTTAAGAGCCTAAAATCTGCTCTCTACATATCATAATATTTAATTTAACTCAATTGATTACTGATGTTACAATATAGAAAATATTTACTATTTATTGTTTAAGAGCGACTTTCTGAATAAACACTTCCCTTTTTTGGTTTATTATCTTCAAGACAGTTCAATGTTCATCCTTCAGAGGCAAAAGAAAGAAGTTTGCTCGCTTGTCAATCTCCAGTTTTTGGATTATTCCTGTGCTCAATGATCGAAATAGATGGAGTTTTGGTGGTATATACATACCCTAAATGCGCCTTAAATTTTTTACACTTCAAGGTCATTTTACAAGGTCTCTTAAAGTTTTGGGTGGACACTCTAATTAACAGGTCAGGGTCTAGGTTTTCTTCTGGCGCCGTCAGTGTTTTTTTACGAAAGTGTTTGGGGGCGAAGGTCGGTGTGGCCAATCTCTCCTAATATAATTTTTTATTTATTTATTTTGCAATGGTTTTTGGTACTAGGGACAGTATAAAGTACAGTACCCTAACATATTATGGCCACGGAGTAAGATTTCATTTAAATCGCTTTTTGAATGTTGGGTTGGTGTTCAAGAATTTTCTGCACTGATTAGTTTTAGAGAAAATTTTAGTGAAATCAAGTTTTGCTTCTTCAGCTAGTAGTTTTTTCTTCTATTTCAATTTTGCTTGCGCCCCGCCCCCCTTTAAGATATTTGGTGCTCCTCCAAGGGACGCGCGCCCCACAGCTTGAGAATCGCTGCTGCAGTGTTTGATGTTTGCTGTAATAAACATATATTTTAGACATTAACTTTTAGTTTATTAGGTTGACGTGATTATAATTACACATTATAATTAGCATTTATAAAAGTTTAATAGTTTTATGAGCTTGTAAATAATACTAATCGGTAGGTACACGATGCTTAAAGATAAAAAAGATATATCAATGGTATACAAAAGCAGCTACTCTCGCTCATACTTTTGAACGATAGCAACACGATACGAAAGATATCAGATAAGAGCTGATGGAGCTGTGATGATGCGAATGACTCTAAAATGCTCTTGACACTGAATGATGAATGCTAAACGGGATGATTTTTCATCACTACTTCGAAGACTTTTTGGGAATGTTGCTCTCAGCCTACATCCTGGGTGTTTCTCTAATAAAACAATGTTGCAAAAAAATCTTAAACATTAGGAAAATTCAAGCAAACAATTTTGGTCTTGGGTTACTGATGGAAACTTTTAATGATACGTCTAAAAATGTAGTAATGCAAAAATTTTGTGGGTGCTAAACATTATTGAACATTATTCTGTCTAAGAAAAATATTCATATTATCTGTGCTGTGTTCTGTATTTCTTTACATCTACAATTTAAATTCGTAACACTTTTGCGTCTTCTTAATAAACGCAAACTATGCTTCCTTTTTATCACGACAAGGATCATCTCCAACAGGTAAACTACTCTTAAGTAAAGAAATGAATTTTTCTACTGGACAAAAACTTTTACATCCAGGAATTGTCAACAGCAGTGGCCCATTAGGTTGAAACGTTTGGTAGAATATCTAAAATTAGAAAATTTATTTTCAATATTAGTAACTTAGTCTTTGTCACCTTAAATCCGTACACTGAATTTATTTCATGTAGTTCAATTGAAATGTACGCTGCATAGGGTGGCTCGTGAAGATCTAACACTTTCATTGCACCCAATAAAAATGCAATTGTAACATCATGAGCCGAATACAAAAACAATTTTCTACTCCGAGGTATTAATTTATTGTTTATTTTGGCTTGTGTGTCTTCAATAATTTTCTTCAACAAAATACCTAAAAAATGAATATGAAAATGGGATCGTTATGTTATGATTCAGCACCTCCTGAAAGTTGACGTAATTCTGGTGTAAAAGTTGCTATTTTGTAAAACTCTGCTGCTGCTCTCTCTAAAGTATGTGGATAAATATCTTTCGCCCAATTTGGTAGTGGTAGACCCCAATCCGTCTATAAGTTCAAAAATTAAAATTTTATAATTTTAGAAAATAAAAATTACTTCAGCATCTAAAGTTACGAAAATTTTCAAAACGTCGAAGTTTGTTGTGATGTTTAAACCTGTTGCTTGTGAAAGATATCCAAATAAGGGCGTATAGTAATTGTGTATTTCTCTACCAATGGGCGAATTTAAAAAATCATTGTATAATCTTATAAACTTTGGACAACTGAACATGACAAATCCCAACATCTAGAAATAACAATAATAAAAATAACGAACATAAAAATAAAACATGAAATTATTACTGGCGGGTTTGGAAGATAGTTATAGGGTATTGGTTGCCAATTTAGTTCCTTTTCCCAATCAAGAACTGTTTTGGAAGGTGGGAATAATCCAGCTAAAAGAAGCTCTAGAGACATTTTAGTTCTATTATACTCGGTGCTGACAGGATCTAAGATATCTGGCGTATAAACATCTCCTAAAAATGACTTGTATCGCTCACGCAATTCTTTTCCGACTCCATAGACTTTTTGTTTCCCTTTCTGAAGAAAATTTAATGAAATTAATTATAATGTAGACTAATGTGCTTACGTTTGTTAATTGTGCATATCCAAAAGGATAATAAGTTTCATTTATGTAAGGATCATTTGGATAAGTTGAATCCAAATCTACTGTTCGATTTCCATGTCTAAATAGCTACAAATATATAAAAAATAGGTTCAGTTAAAGGGGAAATTTACTCCATAGAGATGCACTGAGCAACATATTGATGAGAAACAAAAAAAACACCACTCTCAATTGTGCTGTTTATTCCCAGAAATCTTTAAAAGTAGTGGCTCTATTGCCAAAATTGAAAAAATAAGCTAAAGGCAAAAAGTGAACTTAGATACTGGTAGTTTTTTAATTTAAAACTTTTGGACATATTTCGAAAAAAAGGTTTGCAAAATAGGTCAAGATTAGAAAAACATTGTTTATGTTTAAGTAATAAAATCAGGAAAAAGTAACACGAAAAACTCTTAAATTGCACAACCACCTGTATCTAAGTTCAACCTACGTCTTTAACGTATTTCTTAAACTTTGGCATCTGAGCCACTGGTTTTAAAGATCGCCGGGAATAAAAATGTGTCTGCACACCATTTATATTTATCCCGAGCTCAATTAAGTATAGTTTTAAGACTTTCTAAGTAGATACAAGAACTATAAACAGGAATGATAAATTTGAGACTTTACTTACAACATGTACTAACTTCAAACTGCTACTATTATTAAAATCTTTAGTAACGATGCTAGGTAAACCACAAAAAAATATTACACAAAATGTAGCTAAACTAAAATAAACCATTATCTACTATCTTCGTTATCGTTGAGTTGTTGTTTAATGCGTTTTTGAATTATAAACGGGACGGCTCAACAAGACGATAATTTAATTATACAATAATTATATTAACCTTGCTATAGTTATTTTATATTTTTTTATCAATTTGTACATTGCTTTTTATATTTGAGCACCTATTGAATTCCTGGGAAAAAACAGACTAATTCATCGTAATCACTAAGGTATATTTTATACAGGGTGGGCTAATTTAGACGTTTTCATTTAGAAAGTCGCTAACTATTTATAAGAGTTAACCGATGTTAACTAATATGTTAACATTTTATTTTCAAGTAATAGCCCAAAAGGCAAATTTACATCATTTTAGGTTTGCTCGAAATCATCTCTCTTATTTCTGGAGATTTTTTAAAACTATTATAAAGATATAGGTACCTTGAGACGTAGATTTTAGTAGTGCAGTCATAAGGTAGGACTTGATTAAATAGAGTATATTTTATCTTATCAATTATAAGCAGTGCTATTATACTTATTTTAAATTTCATCGACATAGGCATTAAAAACCGTTTTTTAAAATTAAATTTGTTAAGTCAAGGGGTGCCATGCAAAAATATTAACCTCTTAGATTATTAAGTTTTAGATTATCAAATAAGTGATTTCCAATGTTATTTTGTTATGTTACGCTTTGAAAGTAGGCAACCGGTATAAAAAGTTTTAAAGAATATGGAGGCTTCAGGATTCCGGAACTTACAGAGAAAGATTATTTGAATAAACAGAGCTACAAGGCTGTAAGTTTCGTATGGTTTTATTAAACAGTTTCTGGAAGAAACACACGTATTAGTAGTTAACTCTTAATTTATTACCTTCCTGAGATTATGACAATGTTTTAAATTAATATAATATGTAGCAAGAAATTATAAAAATTTATGGTTTAACAAGCATAAAATTTTTTTTTTTAAATTAGCAAATAATACTAATCCAGCAAGCGGTGCATAGAGATAAAAATGTAGAAATAGCATGAATAACAGTACCTAACAGCTCTCTTCATGCTCCACAACGATAGCATTTTTAGCAAGAAACACTGTAGATTGAACCTGCTGCAGTGCTGCTACTCTGATTCATACTAACTAATAAAAATTGAGAGAAGTATACTGGTGAAAGATAGCTATTGGGTAACACAATAATGTTCATACGACTGTTCTGCATACTAGTTCTTGATGCCCAATTTCATCTTATTCTACAGGTTATAAAGAGTCCTTAAAGTTTGAAAATGGGATGCTGAATACTGATACTGTCGAATAGGACATTTCTTATAGATAATTGACCTCTTCTGTTTGTTGTAGTATGCGTCATTCACGAATGAATGTAAACGACGTTGATTCGGTTGCAAAAAGGTAAGTTCATTATATTCAATGATCATTCTTCAGGGAAAAAGAGAAAAGTTTGGTCGCTTGTCGATATTCAGTTTTTGAATTATTCCTGTGCTCGTTACAATGATCAAAATAGATGGACACTCTATCGCGAGCAAGAGAAGCCGTTCTGGTGGTATAGGCACATCCTCATAGTCATAATAATAGAAAACCAATGAAAGTATGCGAATGAGAATCAGCATTAGGAAATTGGAAGATAGATCTCTTAAGGCTTTGAACACAAAAATAACAGAACGACTGAGGGCTCTAACACCTAAGTGAGCACCAAAAGTAAAAATTTCCGCTTTTTTGCTTCCCTGATTTTAGTTAATAGTGAATCAGTGGTTGATGTTTGCTGTAATCAACATATCGCCTTGTGAGTGCTAAACTGCGATATCTCAGAAAATCTCGAAAATGGGATTAATGGCAAAATGGATTGCTTTTTAAGGATGATTTATCAATGCAAAACAATAAAAAACTCCAAAAAAAATTACGTCGGTTTTTAATAGATAACTTGGAGTAACATTAAGCAAACTATGCTCCATATACGCCCTAAAATAATTTTTAAATCAATTTTGGCCTATGAAGCAAAAAAGTCATCTCTTTACACATTCAAAATGACTACTTCAGTTGTCACATTAACAATAATATTGATAAGATATTCAAACGAAACTGAGATATCAAAAGAGAGAATCTAATTTTCTACAATAGGAAAGACCGGGGACAATTGAAATATTTTAAATTGTTTTTCGTTTTTCTCCGCTGCTATCATGATATAAAAAAATTTAATGTAAGCGATAGGGACCTTAGTCTTTCTAGTTTCTATTTAAATCATTTCGTTAATTTCTATTAATATCTAAAAGAAATATTTCAAAAAAAGAGAAATTTCAACGAAATTAGTTTAATTGCAGTCGCTGATTGTTTGGCCAGTCTAAGGAGCATGTAGATACGCTTCTACCGACACATTTGCGTACTAATTTAACCGCGAATTTCGCTCATTTCGACCGTTTCAATTCTCCCTTTTTTAAATTGTCCCCGGTCTCCCCTACTTTGAATTATGAGTTACTACAGTCTTGCACTAACAAGACAATTTTAGACATAAATTTTTAATTTATTAGGTTGACGAGATTATAATCTCACAATAATTAGCAATTATAAATTTAAATTGTTTTAAGAACTTGTAAATAATACTAATCAGTAGGTATCTACCCGATGCATAGACATAAAACTTTAAATATATCAATGGTAAACAAAAGCAGTTGCTCTGGCTCATACCAAAGAAAAGATACCCTAAAGAACTAGAAACGACACAAGCTCAAAATCTCATGTTAATTTTTAGATGATGATTTGATTTAAATATTTTAAATATTTAAATAAAATAAAGTTTCTCAAAAACTTTTCTACTCAATATGTCAGATTAAAATTGTACTATAGAATTGAAATCGACGATGTTTGCATTGTACAATCCTGGAAAGAAACGCTAGGGGTAAGGGAGCGGGGCTATTATTATCTCTATGGAAACCATAGGCGCCGTGAGTTTGATTTTTACTGCTATCTATAGTTGAGTTTCACAAATGTAGACAGTTATGTCATTTATAGAATAAAGACGAGATTACATCGAGATTTTTCGGTACAGCATTATGAACAATCGTTCGTACTCGGATCCACTTCTACTACTAAGCTTCTGTCAGCTTCTGTCAAATTATAGTAAAGTACGTTATTCTATTAAAGCGGCACGTGTTTTCTGCATCTATCTCAATAGAAGCCGCGCTATAGCTAGCTAAATTTTGTGAACACATATTAGGATGAGTCACTATCTCGAATTGTGAGATTGAAGTATAGTAATTAATTTTATCCACGACCGTCCAATAATACGTTCATTACTCTATGATTTTTGACCAGTAATGTGTGTCATTACTCACTAGTTGCAAAGCATTGAATAATATACATATTACTCAATGACTATTACATTACTCAATGGTTTACCGGGCGACACAGGGGATTGGAAAACTTTTATAGCTCCGTTATTTGTCAATGTATCAAAATGAAATTTGCTGTGAGTTGTAGTCATATAAATTGCAATTTGCTTAACTACTTTTGAAAATTCTTCCACTTCCGATTTCGCCGGAAATGAGGTAAACTTTAGATTTTTAAATGCAACACCATATATATTTTACATTTTTGAATTCTACATTATATTCTGAATACATTTCCATAAAAAATTAATTTTTTTTTAAATAAAATTTTTTTTTTCAAAAAATACTCGCGTATTCAATGTATATTTGGTTCATAATATTTGCAGTCGTGGATAAAGTATAGTATCCTACTCGCGGGTAATGCTCATTACCCGCTCGTTGGATAATATACTATTTATTAAATTAAATTCTTAGCAACGCCAATGAGGTAGACGGTAAAAACCAATCGTCCAAACCAGTTGTCATTTTAACGTAGCAATATTATCTTTTTAATTTATTTGTGCAACTGCATTAATGAAGCAGCACAATTATTATGTATGTAATATCAAGGAATGTAATGTAAATTATGAGTTCCGCTATTTAATTGTAAAAGACAGAACCCCCATTCCTGAGAAAGTTTTTCTTTCTAGAATTGTACAGTATAAAGCTCCACCAACCAATTTTGCGTTACGGGAAATACGTCAACTAAAACAATTTTATTTAAATAATTTTGTGCGGGAAAAAATTCGTCCAATCATAATCAAGAATTCGGGTAAGGTACGGGCATAGTTAAAAATCGCGTGTATCTACAACTACTTTAGGTTATGATAAAACATTTCAAAATGACAGTAAGTTGTACTTTTTAAATTAACTGTCTTAATATTAACGTATTCAATGTAACGAACGACAGTTACTTTATTTTTAACTCGTAGTGTACTTCAAAATCTATGATAGCGCTGGCCACGCACCCTCAGAACGCTAATAAAGTTGGTGGGACTGTATGCATGAATTTCTAGTGCGTATAAAGAACTTTTTCGTCTCCGTGTCGTTTCTTGTTCCTTATCCAATTCCAAGAGTATCTTTTTTTTGCTCATACTTTAAAACGATCGCGACAAGATACGAAAGATATCGTATTATATCTAAGATGCGAATGACTCTGGACTGCTCTTGACACTGAATGATGAATGATAAACGGGATTGAATGATTTTTCATCACTACTTCGAAGACTCTTAGGGAATATTGCTCTCTGCTTACATACTGGGTGTTTCCACTAATAAGACATTGTGGTAAAATAAATCTAAAACATTAGTAAAATTCAAGCAAACTATTTTGATCTTCAGTTGCTTGAAACTTTTAACGGTACGTTACAATTGATTTGAATTCAGAGTTTCGCTACTGAGCAGATCATCTACGCTTCGGATACGTCACTCCAATCAATTGTAACGGACTTTTAAAAGCTTCCTGAAATCCATGGTGAGCGATACGACTGTCGTTAATTTTTCAGGTATATCTAGTTAAGTACCTATTTAGCGTAAGAAAATATTAGTACAGTCTAAAAATGTATGGATGTATTACATTTTGTGGGTATTAACCATTATTGGAAATTATTCTAGCAGAGAAAATCATTAAAATCTGTGCTGTGTTCTGTATTTCTTTACATATTTAAAATCCTAATATCTTCGCTATCTGTGAGAAAATGCTAACTGGTTCCTCCTTTTCACCACAAGGATTATCTCCAACAGGCAAACTACTCTTAAGCAAATCAATGAATTTTTCTATTGGACAAAAACTACCACATCCAGGAATTATCAACGATTCTGGTCCAGTAGGTTGAAACGTTTGGTAGAATATCTAAAATTAGGAATTTATTTTTAATTTTGATGATTGATTCGGATTCACCTTAAATCCATACACCGAATTTATTTCATGTAGTTCTATTAACAGATAAGCTGCACTAGGTGGTTCGCGAGGATAAAGAACTTTCATTGCTCCTAATAAAAATGCAATTGTAACATCGTGTGCGGAATACAAAAACAATTTTCTACTCTGAGGTATCAAAGTATTGCTTATTTTGGCTTGTGTATCTTCGATAATTTTCTTCAACAAAAAACCTTAAAAATCTAAAATGAAAATAGGTTTATTACGTTTGAATTCAGCACCTCCTGTAAGTTGGCGTAATTCCGGTGTAAAAGTCGCCATTACGTAGAAATCGGTTACTCCTCTTTCTATAATTTTTGGATAAATATCTTGAGCCCAACTTGGTACTGGTAGACCCCAATCCTCCTATGAGTCGAAAAATTAAATTTTTTTAATTTAAAAAAATTCATAATTACTTCAGAAACTAAAGTTACGAAAAGTCGTAAAAGGTCGAAGTTTGTTGTGATGTTTAAACCTGTTGCTTGTGAAATATACTTAAATAAGGGCTCGTAGTAATTACGTATTGCTCTACCAATGGGCGAGTTTAGAAAATTCTTGTATAATTTTATAAACTTAGGGCAATTGAACATACCAAATCCCAACAACTACAAACAGCAAAAATAACGAACATAATAAAAAACTTTAAGTAATTACTGGTGGGTTTGGTAGAGAGTTATAAGGGATTGGTTGCCAATTTAGTTCTTTTTCCCAATCAAGTGGTGTTTCGGAAGGTGGAAATAATCCAGCTAAAACAAGCTCTAGAGACATTTTGGTTCTATTGTAGGCAGAGCTTACAGGATCTACGATATCTGGCGTATAAATATCTCCTAAAAATGAGTGGTATCTCTCACGCAATTCTTTACCGACTCCATATACTTTTTGCTTTCCTCTCTGAAGAAATTAAATTAAATTAATAATATCTCATGTCCATGTGCTTACGGTTGTTAATTGTCCATATCCAAAAGGATAATAAGTTTCATTTATGTAAGGATTATTTGGATAAGTGTCTTTTAAATCAACTGTTCGATTTCCATGTCTAAATACCTAAAAGTCCATCAACATCAGAACTGTTTGTTTTAACAAACCTACTCGATAATATTCTGTTTACGTAGTAAGGTTTGACGTAATAACTTGAAACACAAACTAGAAATATTTGAGATGTTACTTACGACATGTACTAACTTCAAACTGTTACTATTATTACAACATTGAGTACTGCTAGTTAAACCACATAAAATTACTACATAAAATGCACTAAAATTTAAATAATACATCTCTGTTTTCATTTAATTGCTATGCAATAGTGAAATGAACCTTGGTTGAATTTTACATTTTATATTATTAGAACGTCCAATGAATAATTACTTGCAGAAAGTCCACTAATCCACTATAATCGCTATGCTCATAGTAATACAAATAAAGTAGGCTGTAACTGTGACAATACAGAAATTTTGATTATTTATTTTAGAGTAATAGGTATTTACCAAATTGTTTGATTAAAGAATGCATTTTTGGATGTATTAACTCCAAGACTAGTAACACATGCTCTGTACGTGTACATGTACAAACTGTTCTGCATAACAGTTCTTGATGCCCAATTTCATCCTATTCTACAGTTTGTAAAGTGTTTTTAAAGTTTGATAACAGAAGGTTGATTCTGTGAAATAGGAAATATTTATTTCTAATAAGTAGAGGACCTTGCTTATCTAAAGTAGAGGTATTATCCAGCATCAGAAAATGGGAATAGAGGCCTCTAAGGCATGTAACTCGAAAATAACAGAATGACTAAGTTCTCGAGCACCTACAGAGGAAGACCGCTCACACTGAAAGAGTTAGAAGATTGGGTGCGAAAAACAACCACAGTCATTATACCCCATCAAGAGCAAAAATTCACTTATGAAAAATGAACGATGTGTACTTTGTGTTCATGATTTTTATTAATAGTTAATCAGTGGATGATGCTTGCGGTAATAAACGTAATATTTTAGCCATTAGCTTTAAATTTATTGTGTTCCGAGATTAAATTATAAATTATTTTAATTATTTAAGAACTTATAAATAATACTAATCAGTGGGTACGCGATGCATAAAGATAAAAATTTATATATATCAAAGGTAAACAAAAACAGCTGCTGTGGTTCATACTTTAAAACTATAGCAACAAGATACGAAAGAGTGATATCAGATATCAGGAACTGGGAGTAAAGGAGGGGTAAAGATTTATCTAAAGATCTGAAATGTTCATTGACTTGAATGACTTTAGTATAACTGCTCTTGACACTGAACGATCTTTTAGGATTGAATGCTTTTTCATTAGGTGCTTTCCATTTGTTGAAAAGTACAGCTCTGAACAGTACCCTACTGTATATTTACACATGTTTATACAGTAGGGTACTGTTCAGAGCTGTACTTTTCGACAAATGGAAAGCACCTAATATTACTTCGAACGCAGTTTTCTCTAGGCCTAAATACTGGGTGTTTCTCTAATAAGATATTGTGGGTGAAAAATTCAAGCAAACGAACATTCGCATGCAGGCATCAGTAACAAGGCAGGTTACGTGTGTAGACTAGCTCCTACAGAACCATTAGATGGATATATCTGTCTACTTGCTCTGCTGTGCTACAAGTACTACAGCACTTAGAAGCTAACAATAGACCCAGAAAATATGAAAATATATTGGATAAATTGATTTATACAATCACGGTTAAGCGGTTTAGTACAACGTACTGTACAGTGTACAATCAGCCTCACAGTTAATGGCTACTCTGGCTATATGTTTAGCACGAATTACAGATGTAACTATCATAACACTCCATTAGAGGTGGGAATTGTAGTTCATTTTGCTGAATAGTTCATACTGAACTAGTTCACCAAAATGAAAAGTTCATACTGAACTAGTTCACCAAAATGAACTAGCTCAATTGAGTAGTTCAAAATAAACTATAGTTCATCAATGAACGAATGAACTATATCATCGATATAGTTATAAGATATAGTAGGCATCATCGATGAACTATAGTTCATCAATGAACTATAGTTCATCAATGTTAAATATTACGTATGACGTATCTGTCTTTTGTAGTAGGTTAGTACATTTATACATCCAATAGCCGGACCGGCGTTGATTAAAGAAGAAAATAAATATAGTAATTGCCTTAAAAATTATAAAATAAGTTCAAGTTCAAAGGACCTAGTATGTAGTTATTCTAGGTCTTGTTACCTCTAGACACAAATTTTACAAAAATACCGCGATATGCTTCTTCAGGCGATGAACTACAAGGTAAGTTAGTAAAAATTTAAATTTCACAAGCACGACCGTTTATACAAAGATAAAATTACCTGCAAGGGACAGAAATTTACTTAAAAACTAGACTTAAAAGAATTTAAAGGGTGAAAGTAAATAAAGTATTGGAAGAAAGTGCAAAATCGCAAAGTACAGAATTTTTACATTTTTTTGTCATCCCTATTATACCCACCTGATTAGCTACTACTTTAGTTGGTTTAGAATAGGTATTGAAAAATTATTTCAGGAGATTTTTTTTATAATTATTAGAGAAATAAGCGGCTCTGGACATTCAACGTTTGTTTGATTCTTTCAAGTGCTAATACCACCCCGCTGTGTTTATGGGCATCGTAATGAGGGTCAGAGGGTGTACGGAGTACAATGCCCTAAACTAACAGGTAACACCTTCAAATAATTTAACGTAATTTAATAAACGAACCGAATAGTAAATTATAGTTCAAAACGAACTAGTTCTTTTAGAGTAAGTGACATAGTTCGTGTTATTCGTGATTGGTTTTTATGAAACACAACGACAAAGCGCAAAGAATGAGCTATTTTGTATTCGCTGTAGGAGCTATTCATTCAACAATATCAATTTCAAATGATGCAAATAAGTTTGTTTTTATAAGAAATCCCGAAAACGAGCGAAGCGAACAGTAACAAAGTATTAGTTCAAAATTTACTAGCGAAGCGAACAAGTTCAAAACGAACTATAGTTCAAAACGAACTAGTTCGTTTAGAGAAAGTGACATAGTTCATCTAGTTCAGTACAAGTGAATAGTTCATTTGAACTATTCGGTCACGAGCTACCCATCTCTACACTCCATACTCAAATTGAGGGGTAACTTTATTTTGCCAACAAGTAGTAAATCAACAACCTCTCTTTCTGTTCTTTTGTAGTTGTTGGCTAATAACCACACTAGCGTATAGTCAGGGTGCCTAATAATTGTGAGACCGACTGTACGAATGCATTAAATTTTATGGGTGCTAACCAATCTTGGAAATTATTCTACCAGAGAAAAACATTAAAATCTGTGCTGTGTCCTGTATTTCTTTACACAAGATTTACAATTTAAAACCGTAACACATTTGCTTCTTTTGAATAAACTCTAACTATGCTTCCTTCCTTTCACGACAAGGATCATCTCCAACAGGTAAGCTATTCTTAAGCAAAGAAACGAAGTTATCTATTGGACAAAAACTTTTACATCCGGGAATTGTCAACAGCAGTGGCCCATTAGGTTGAAACGTTTGGTAGAATATCTAAAATAAGAAAATTTCTTCTCAAATTTAGTGATTTAGTCTTTCTCACCTTAAATCCATACACCGAGTTTATTTCATGTAGTTCGATTAAAACGTACGCTGCATAGGGTGGTTCGTGAAGAGGTAGCACTTTCATTGCACCCAATAAAAATGCAATTATAACATCATGTGCCGAATACAAAAACAATTTTCTACTCCTAGGTATTAATTTATTGTTTATTTTGGCTTGTGAGTCTTCAATAATTTTCTTCAACAAAAAACCTAAAAATGACAATTGAAAATGGGAACGTTAAGTTTGTATTCAGCACCTCCTGAAAGTTGTCGTAATTCTGGTGTAAACGTTGCTATTTTGTAAAACTCGACTCCTGCTCTTTCTAAATTATGTGGATAAATATCTTTAGCCCAATTTGGTAGTTGTAGACCCCAATCTATCTAGAAGTCTAAAAATTAAAATTTTATTATTATAGAAAATTGAAAATTACTTCACAATCTAAAGTTTCGACTAGGTTTAAAACGTCGAAGTTTGTTGTGATGTTTAAACCTGTTGCTTGTGAAAGATACTTAAATAAGGGATCATAGTAATTATGAATTTCTCTACCAATGGGTCCATTTAGAAAATTATTGTATAACTTTATAAACTTTGGACAGCTCCAAAGGGAAAATCCCAACCACTAGCAATAACAAAAATAACGAACAAAAATTTAAATATTTAAATTATTACTGGTGGGTTTGGAAGATAGTTGTAGGGCATTGGTTGCCAATTTAGTTCTTTATCCCAATCAAGGGCTGTTTTAGAAGGTGGAAATAATCCAGCTAAAACAAGCTCTAGAGACATTTTAGTTCTATTATACTCAGTGCTGACAGGATCTAAGATATCTGGCGTATAAACATCTCCTAAAAATGACTTGTATCTCTCACGCAATTCTTTTCCGACTCCATATACTTTTTGTTTCCCTTTCTAAAGAAGATTAAGTTAAATTAGTAATAGCTTCTATTAATTTGCTTACGGTTGTTAGTTGTCCATATCCAAAAGGATAATAAGTTTCATTAATGTAAGGATCTTTTGGGTAAGTGTCATCTAAATCAGTTGTTCGATTTCCATGTCTAAATAGCTAAAAATTATTTTTTAAATTTTAATATGATACGTGTATAATCTATGAATAATGTGTTTATTGAAAAGTATAATATACTCCATAGAAATGCACTGAGCAATTTTTGAGTAATAAAATCAGCAAATATGTAATAGCAAAAATTCTACAATTGAAGTATCACCAGTTTGTATCTAAGTTCAACCTCTACTGTCTTTAACATATTTTTTAAATTTTGGCAAAAGAGTCACTAGTTCGCAGAGAAGATCGCAGGGAATAAAAATATGCCTGTACGCTATTTATTTAAATCCCGACCTTAATGAAGTATAGTTTTAAGACTTTGAGACTTTACTTACAACATGTACTAACTTCAAACTGCTACTATTATTAAAATCTTTAGTACCGATGATAGGTAATCCACATAAAATTATTACACAAAATGTAGCTAAACTGAAATAAACCATTTTCTAATAACTATTATCGTTGAGTAATATTTAATACGTTTTTGAGTTGCAAACTGCACGGACCCAACAAGGAAATAGTTTATTAAACAAGATGTAAATGAACGTTGGTATATTTATTTTACATTTTATTATCAAATATCTATATTTAGGAACCTTACTGAATTCCCCGAAAAAACTCGCTATTCATCGTAATCGCTAAGTTATATACAGAGTGGACGACAAAATTGGATGATTTTAATAGGGAAAGTCGGAAACTATAAAGGTTAGAGAAAAACCGATTCTCTACCGCCCTTTTAGATTTCTCTGGCGAGTATCAAGCTGCAAATAAGCAATTTCTAATGTCATTTGTCTATGTTTCGTCAGGAAAGTATAAAAAGTTTGGAAGAATATGAGGCTTCGGGAACTTACAGAGGAAGAGTGCTGGGTTAATAAGAGCCTGAAAGACTGGAGAGACATTAATGTGTGCATAGTTTTCATAGGGTTTCAGTAAGTAGTTGCTGGAAGAAACATCCGTTTTAGTCGTTAACTTTCAGTTTATAACCTTCCTGAGATTATGAAAACGTAACAAGAAATAATAAATTATAAACAATAATAAATAAAAAATAAATATTAATTTTATTGTTTTATTAACAAGAATAAAAACTAAAATATTTAAAATTAGCAAATAATACTAAGCCAGCGAGCGGTTGTGCATCGAAATAGAAAAGTAGAAATAGCAAGTAATAGCAAGTAATAACAGTAACAGCTCTCGTTCACGCTTTAAAACGATAGCATCTTTAGCAAAGAACAATGTAGATTTAATCTGCTGCTACTGCGCTAATTCGTACTCACTTTACTGTGGTCATGATCGGTTTCTAAAACTAGCGCATACTCGGAGATCATTGCTTCATCCTTGTGCCTTTATGAGGAGGATATTGAAGATTTAAACCAATTGCTTTTTGCGTTTAAAAGCGGCACTTTACGTTTAAAACGTTCGACCTAAATAGATCTTTTGATCAACATACTATTATTTTGATTTCGTTACTATGGTAACCACTTTACTCTCTAGAGACCATAAGTGCTACTTTACGGTCCCTAATTATGTTTAGTCGAATATTCCACCTATTGTCATTTATGTGAAGATCTTATTCTGCATAGGTAGACTACATAGGGAGTTTTTCCAGGTTTAGTATTCGAATATTCGTTTATTCGTTATATTTCGAAATTCGAATTATTCGTTAACTTATTCATAGCATTCCTATTCGAATTATTCGTTATATTCGAATTATTAGTTTTATTTCAATTATTCGTTTTATTCGTAATTCAAATTATTTTTTTTATTCATATTCGAATTATTATTTGTTTTATTTATATTTTAATAATTATTCATTTTACTGTTGTTCACATTCATATTCACAGTATTACATTATTACATACATATATTATTACTCGTTTATTTAATTCATTAATTATTTGATTTATTACTTGCTTAGTGCTAAACTTCTTGAGTTGTATTGTTGGTTTGGATTTTTTAAAACAATTTCGAAAATTTAATATTTACAAGACCATATTAAGAAATTTTTCATGAAAATTCAGCAACCAGTATCCCCCCCTCTATTTTCAAGCAATGCTAATTTGATTATAGTTCCCTTCTCAATATTTTAAATACGAAATTAGTTCATATAGTCGATATCTTATTCATATCATAGTATATCTTATTAGAATTACTCGGAATATTCGAATTATTCAAAATATTCGAATTATTCGGATTATTCGAATTATCAGCAACCAGTATCCTCCTTCCTACTTCCCAGTAATGCTAATATATGATTATTGTTCACTTTCTGAAAATTTTAATTACGAGATTTAGTTCAAAAATCGATATCTTATTCATATTATTCGAAATATTCGAATTACTCGGAATATTCGAATTATTCGAAATATTTGAATTATTCGGATTATTTGAATTATGAATACTTTTGTACTCGAATTATTTGAATATAATACTCAGTTCTGTTCTTCAAACCTAAAATTATAGATAGTGACTCATTCTTAATATGGGTCAACAAACTTTAGCTAACTATAGAGAGGCTGCTAATAGAAGAAGTAATAGCATAACGTACTTTGCTATAATTTGAACGAATCTTGGTAGTAGAAGTGGATTCGAATACTGTCTATTGTTCATAATGCTGTACCGAGAAATCTCGATGCAATCTACTCTTTATTTGATTACTGATGGAACTTTCTAGCTTTGTGGTATTTTGGTATAGTAGATACCAATTTTATCTGACGTTTATAAATATTTATTCCTACTAACATGCCAAAAATTTTGAGGTTATGTACAAATCATTTTGTAAAATTATGTATTCTAAAAATTTAAATTATTTACAGTCGAATAAGAAATACTGTATGACACACGGACGTAAAATTTTCTCGGTCTCAGGCGGTTTTAAATCTCGGTGTGCGCCTCGATTCATTAGACCTCGTCTTCGCCGGTAAAACATCATTTTACGTCCTTGTATCATAATATATTATTATTTACAAACTTTGTAAACTTGAACAGTTTGTTTTCTTCTGTCTTTCTAGGGTTTTATGTGTCTGTGAGCTGTCTTACAATAATTATAGTTATCTGGAGTTTTGTAAAGTCTTGACGTTCTGTAGTAGTTACTTTAAGCTTGGCGTGACAATTTTTTCTAAAAACTATAAACTATTAAATCAAAGATTATTCTTTCAAGGTAATTAAGGCTTCAGAGTTTTTTCGCTTATGTCTAGAAAGTTCAGAAACTCTTGGTTTACAGTGGATGACATAATGTATGTCACTTAATAATAGAGAGGACTTAAAAGGTTTATAATGAGACTATTTGTTGTGTTTTCTTATTTATTTATATTATAAACAAAAGTTAGCATTCTTCTTGCGTTAAAATTTACATAGAGGTATTTACCATTCGTGGACTCTTGTAGTACAGACTTTGATAAATGATTCTATGCATTTTTCTCTGCATTTTCGAAAGACAATTATAAGCTCTAACATGCTTTATAGTTTCTACAAAAGAGAAATTTGATAGCTATTAGATGGTAGGTGTTTTTAACGAGAACCAACGTTTGTTTTTTTATGCGAATTTAAAATTAAATTTCAAATTGTTTTTTAAGTTGGCAATATTAAATAGCTAATATTGATTGATCGATTTACGCTAACTTTATTTACACTTTTTAAATAGATTTCGATATTTGGAAAGTTTTAATTTGATTGAAGCGTGTGAGTCAAAATACCGACAAATTAAATTTGTTGTTTGAAACTAAATTAATCCTGGTCGAAAAACAATTTATAAAAGTCACTTGTTCCTAAACAAGCAATAAAAATTTTTCTCTTCTTTATGCGTTATTTTGTAACACGACATACTGAAAATTTGAGTAAATATTTTCCAAATTATTTACCACCTAGTGAGTCGACTGTTAGGTTCTCAAAAATTATTTTTTTTAACATTTTTGTCTTTTTTTAATAAAGTGTCTTATTTTTTTAAAGGTAAGGGTCTTGATTTTTAATTGTCTTCAAGTTTGAGTAGTTGACAGATTTGCACAACTAACAAAGAATCAAACTGCTTATGGTAGCAATTTCTACCCTAAGCGTAAAACAAATCATTAAATTTGTAATCTCCCCTACCTCTACCCCCAATTCAAGCACTTGGCGCTGATAATATCCGATGTTATTGATAAAGTATATATTTTTTCAAATATCGTCCTTTTACAGCGATGACAACAACAGATATAAAAACAAGCAGACAGACATAAGAAACTCTTGCTATTACTATTTTCTTTTATTACAAATTGTTCACATCGATTCAACAAAAGTCAATAAACACACGAGTGCATTTCCATCGGTGTAATGATGTTTAGAATGTTGTATGATAAATAGAAGGAAATGCTTCAAGCTTGCATCATGTTCTTGGACTGTTCAAAATTTGCTAGATAATAATTTAGAGAGTCACTTCAGTTATATAACTTATAAACGTATCAAGTAAATTCACTGAGCGTTAAAACTTAAACCGATGAATTATTTCGTGTTAAGAGCTTTTAAAAACCTTCAGTTCACGCGATGGAACAATATTTTTTATTTTTTTAAACATTATTGAATTATTTTATAATAATAATTAATATGTTGGTAAGGTCACACAATATGACCTATTTTTATGTTAAGGGTGTAATTAATTTTACAATAACAAGTCGTGTTCGTATTCGTATTGATTTTTAATGTTACAATTTTATATTTTAATTCATTTTCTCCCAAATCTCAAGAGTGCAATTAGTGACGTGTATATTTATACCTACGTATAGGGTTCGGCAATAATGTTCCCTGAAAATGGTTTATTTTAATAGCACACACTGTTTATTTTACGTTTGGACAGAAGGCATTCTTCTGATTGAGTACCAACAAATTATCAAAATTTTAAATACCCTAATGAGTCAGTGAGTGGATATAAGGTATTTTTTTAGCACAAATCTCCTTGTTTTTCTATTTTTTTTCCTTCGGGAGCAGACTAACCGGTAGCTTTATGCTACTTAATATTCTTTTAGTAATTTTACTCTAGATACCACTTCCAAGCCTACTTGTGACCCAAACCACATGATGACGTTGTTTTTTTTGTATTCAGAAGTAAAGTTTTTTCTAGCAATATTCGACTCCAGCTCTTCCAGCAGCAGCAAATCGTTGAAGAATGTATTTTTTAAGGATTCATCCAGCACCAAGTTAGCATCAGCACTTTCCAAAACTGACAAGCTGTCATTGCAGCTTCATCCTTACATATTCCCCTGAGTTCCCATGTACTTTGGAAACAAAACACAGCATCATTAATATAATGTTATAATTAAATTTCGGCATACGACAGACCCCTGTGTTTTGGCTCTGTTTGTTTGACATTTTATAGTTGCATGTTTTAATCTGCTATTTTTTACATGTAGATAATTATTCCAACTATTTGTACGGTTCATCTATTGCCTACTCCAGTGATTCTCAATCTGTGAACGCTAACCCCTTAGGTGCCCGAACCCAAACACCTAAAAGTCGTTTTTAAATCGTTTTCAAAAAAAGCAAAAATAAAAAAGCTCTGGTAGTGGCAACCACTACTACCGCCCAAAAACTATTCTTTTCTTCAAATGGTTTTTGTCAATTCTTTTGTCAATAACCACATTACGTACTCTTTGCTACCAAAATTTTATTCTTGAAGCAAAGTATCGATAAATTAATGAAAACCTTAAGAGCCTGTGTTTCGACAGGAGTTGTCTTTTGTATTATGCTTTTGTAGCTAAATCGGCTTGTTTTGAAATGTACAATCACCAGGATAAATAATTATGCTACATATTTTAAAATCACCCTGTAGAAGACGTCGAACTGATTATTTAAATATAAAATTTATAATTATATCTGGGCCTCTTACAGGCCACTTTATAACAGGTATATTCACTTCGCTAAGGTAGTTCAGCACCTCTCTGATGGCAACGTTATCCTGCATAAAATTGAAGTTGTCTTAAAAAATGGGGTAAATGGCATAATAATGTTTTTCTGAAGAGAAAAATTTGCATTTACAAATTTCCTAGGAATAGGAAGTGTGCGAACGTCGACACAAATTGTCAAATTCCTTCCAGAAGATTACTGATCCACCAGTGGAGCAAACTCCACTTCTGGCCTATTCCAAACACGTTCACGTCTATCAGGAGACTTAATACTCTTTTTTTCCTTCCTGGGGGACCTGTTACAGGCCCTAACACTTTAGGTCAAAGCGACCCTTTGCGTTAGCCAGATGGATGGATCTAGCCTTAGTACCGGCCTCAGTGCCGCAAAAGTAAGGCACTGACATAAATTATGTTAGGCGGATTCATCTTTCTCCCACAGCCTCTAAGTCTAGGGTAATCACATGTTCTAATAGTGATTTAAGACTCACTCTTGTTTCTTCTGAAAACAAAACTCTTCCAGCTATCAATAATTGTTAAAGTGGTTTAGAAACCACTGTATAACAGGTATATTCACTTTGCTAAGGTAGTTCAGCACCTCTCTGATGGCGACGAATTTATGCATACAAATGAAGTTGTCTCAAAAAATTGTGTAAATGGCATAATAATGTTCTTCTACAATGTATTGAAGAGAAAAATTTACATTTACAGATCTCCTAAGAATGGGAAGTGTGCGAACTTCGAAACAAATTCCCTCCAGAACATTACTGGTTTACCACTAAATTGGACATTTGCAGAGATATTGCAGACAGCAAACTCCTCTTCTGGCCTTTTCCAAACAAGGTCACGTCCATCAGGAGATTTAAGACTAGTGTTTTTCTTCCAGGGGAGCTGTTAAAGGCTCTAATACTTAGGTCAAAGCGACTTTTTGTATTAGCCAGAGGGATGGGTCCAGTTTTAGTACCAGTCTCAGTGCCGCAAAGGCAGACCTCTGACATAAAATATGTTGAGCGGATTCATCTTTTTCCCCACAGCCTCTACATCTAGGGTCCTCCGTCATCACAGGTTCCAATAAAGACTTAAGATTCACTCGTTGCTTCTGAAAACAAGAATCTTCTAATTATCAGGTGTTCAATTTGCAAAATCTGTATCAAAGCGTAATCTGGCAACTTTAGGTTTGTTCCTACAAACAATCGAACCATTTCAATCTGCGCACACTCCGCCCAGTTACGAACTAGTTCGAGCTTTGTAGGAACAAACCTTTTATTTTCTCTGGTCTGCAGTGGTGCAATTATCGGTCTTCTGCCGTTCAAACCTGGTTCATTAAGTCTTCTTCTGGTCGTTCGTCTAGAGACATTTCTAACTGCTACGAGGATCTTGTACTGATCTCTGCCCAAATAATAGATCGTCTGTTCCCTAAGACGAGTTATCTAGATAATCGCCCATCTCGTTCATTGTCCAGCAAAGTTTGAAGAGGTTTCTATGTAAATCTCAAGAAGTAATGTCTATTTTATTAAATTAACAACTGTTCTTTTGAAAAGCAGAGTTGAAGCTGTCGTTAAGGCCTGTCTACACATACAGGCCTTGCCTTCCAGTTTGGTCTGTGCAGGCGGCCTCAACTCTTCCAGAAACCGGAAGGCAAGCCTGTATGTGTATATGTGGAAGGGCCATTAGTAAAGACGTTGATATACACAGATAGCGTACTGCTCTACAAGTCAAGCTCTGTTTTCCAAATATCAGAAAAAAATTTAAAAAAATTATTCTCAGCTAAATTAAAAGATTTTCTTGAATGAAACAACCACTGTGTAAAAAGTACCACTGTGGCTAATAGTGATAATCACCCATGTCGTTCATTGTCCAGCAAAGGTAGAAGCTGTTTTTATGTGAATCTCAAAAGAAGCAATGTCTGTTTTCTTTTTGACAACTGTTCTTATGAAGAGTTAAGTCGTCGTTAAAGCCTATCCACACACATAGACCTTGCCTTCCAGATTGAACGCTGTCCAGACGGTTTGGTCTGTGTAAGCTGCCTGCACAGGCCAAACCGTCTGGAAGGCAAGCCTTTATGTGTGAATGGGCCATTAGTAAAGACGTTGATATACCTACCTGTGTTCTAAAATTTTATTCATCTGGTCAAAGCTTGTTTTCTTTATATCTCTTTCTGTTTACCATTGACCATTGGCTCTTTTGGCATCTAAAAATCAGTGTGCTTATGTTCAACTGGTTGATGATAAACGCTAATTCATAAGACTAAAATTTTCGGATTTCGTGTCTCAATACCATTTTCTCAAGGATGTGAGTTCTTGAAACGGTTTAAAAGTTGGTTCATAATAATTTATATCCGCCCTAGGGCTTTTAGCATTATGCGTTTATATCTTTTATTAAAAAATATCTATATTTATTTATTTTATTGAAAGGTAATTTTACCTGAGTTTCATTTATTTTATTTTTTATCGTAAATTAATTTGTATAAGCGAGTGTATACAATAGTAGTTTATGCAATTCCAAGTTAATTGCACTTTTCTCATTCAATTAAGTACTATTTATGTAACACTATAATTGGAGCACGGACAACATTCATGCATCAGATAATTTAATAATAAATACGCTATCAACAATCTTTTTTTAATCTGGATTAATTTTATTTACACTAAAATTAAGCTTTGCACAGAAGCACTGTAAATAAATTGAATCAACATATTCGGTCTTTGAAGTTTGAGGCGAGCGTTTAGCAAGGTGTCAACAATTAACCACTAACCGACCACTAGCTAATCATTAATAAATACGAATATGGGATTATAATGGGACATGAATAAACATTATGGAATTATGGTTAGTTTGGTCATTTTCTCAACGTTAATAATAATAATGTTTTCAATGATAAAGCAAATACCTTCAAACAGCTGTTTGATGAGGATTCAGAGGATTGGCTTTGGAATTGTGGGTTTGAAGGAGCTTTTACTTAAATTTATTATGCTCTCGGCTAGTAAAACTATTTTAAGTAATTACGATCTAAATGCATGCATTAAAAGCGCATGTAAGAGTATTTAGGTAATGCTGTAGTTGAGATTTGTCTCTAATGTCTTAATTAATTAATGGTATTTCTAGTATCTATTTATTACAATAATAAATCAATTATAACTTGGATCTAATCATATTTAACAAAGAGCAATTTATCTTAAATCATATCTACGTAGGTACACGAGTGTTTAAATAGTGAAGGTATTTGATACGTTCAAAATTTATTTGAATTGCTTTGGGAGTTGCAACTGGAACTTATTTATTACATCAAGTTCATTAAGTATTATGTAAATTAAGTTCCCTCTCTATAACAATGTAATTGTTTAATAAATATTCGATTAAGAAAATAATGTTATGTTGACATAACAAATTAATTAATTAATTAAAGTTGTTAGGTATAGGAGTAATTTAGTTGCGGTTTTGTGTGTAAGAGATGAATGTTGGATGTTTCTCCTACTGTTACATTGTATTCGTTTAAGTAACCTGTCATCCATAAAATAGAATAAAAAAAAAAGAATTTACATACTTTACGTTAAATTAATTTTGTTTAAGCTCAACTTAATCTCTTGAGTGGAAGAAATTTGTTAAAAGTTTTTATACTTTTTAGTCTTTTATTATAATATTAAATTATACTTTTTAAAACAAGAAATACTACAGGTGGGAAATAAGTAAGTCAAATAGTCATTTCTTTCTACTAAAGATGCATTTTAACACTGTAACTGTAACGGTACAGCATACAGTTCCTTCCGATTATTCAACTATAGATATAGCTCTTACAGGTTTAACTGTTAAGACCATTGAATACCACACTATGAATTAAATAGAACTGTATATAATTATGATCAAATCTAAGAGAAACATCCTCCAACCTCCACCTCTCTACCAAAAAGTTATGCATTTGCTCCTTTTACACAAGAGACTATTTAACGATAAATGTGGGGAATATTTTGCCGAGTCGCTCAAATACAAGTCTTTAGGAGTAGCATTAGTAGTATTATTTATCAAACTATAAGAGAAAACCCAATAACAAATCCACCGACAACCACGGAATCGCTAGACCGTACCTGGACTCCAATCCTAGAATGTACATTCCCTAAAAGTGATGGACAGCGTCCTGCTCTACAGGGCAAGCTCTCTTTTTCCAATATCAGGAGAGAATTTAAAAAAAATCCTCGCAGCTAGATTAACAGACTTTCTTGAATGTTGAACGAATAATTAGAGTTGAGGAAAAACAAAAGTACCACTGCGGCTAATAATGAAATTTATAATAAATATAAATACATTCAGACCTCTAAGCGATCAAAACATACTTGTGTGACTAGACTTGACCAAATACTGCCTTAGAAATACAGTCAACCCAACGTGACCAGTTTGTCTAGGCAATCAACATCTGACAAGACAGTATACCTCTAATAACTACAAGAAACTACTCACTTGGGTTGAGGATATTTCTGAACGCACTGTATATTCAGTTCTACTCAAAAGTCATAACTGGGTTGAGGGATAGTAAAAGCGACAGCTAGAAATTGCGTCCACAAGTGGAGGGGGCACCCCATAGACTAAAATTCTAAAGAAAGAGGGTCCTTGGACAGATTCGGTAATAAGATCATATTAATTTATTTTAAAATATTGCATCCAATATTAACCCATTTATTAACCCATCTTAGAATATCGTCTATTTCAAGTATAGTTCAATGAAGCACATGAAAAGGCCAAAATGGTGATTTTCCTAAACAACAATGTTAAGGTTGATTCTTAGTGATTTTTGGGCGCTGAATATCTCTTTAAATATTGACCAATTTCATTGGTGAAGCTATTAATATTCGGCAATATGATGGTGGATCCTTGTTCTCTGAAGCTTTATGAAGGCTCTAACTCTAAACACGGTGTTATATGTTAATGAGAACCGCCGCAATAAAATTTTGACTGATTTTAACCGAAATTGAGCATTTTAAGAACTTTTCACTTCCTGGGTGTCCGAAGAGTGTGAATATTTAAGAAATTTTATCAAACTGCTGTGAATTGATTCGTTTCGTTGTCAGCAACAATAGCAAATTACAATATTACCCCTACAAAATATTTTTTAGAATAAACAGGAAACAAGCACTATTTTCATCCTCTTACACCATTTTTACGAAAAACCCCCACGCAGGGGCCTATTTTTTTTGTATTCAACTCCAAAGATCTTCAGAATCGGAAGACTTCCCATCAAAATCTCCATTGACAGGACTAGTGGGAATATTTTGATCAATTTCAGTTTGGAGAGCAGAGGTTAACCTGTTGATGAAACGGACATAGCAACAATAATGCCCAGTTAATCAAAAATTGCCGGTGCCTCATTGATGCCCCTATATATTTCACGACGCTTGTATAGATTGCATCTTCTGCTGACCATGCCTAGGTGGCAGGAAAATGACATACGCTCGTTAGAATTGACAGGAGTTTCCAATGTAACTTTTCAGATGTCAAAGTGTAGGAGCTCACTCATATATTTGAAAGTGCTGTCAATTGTAAAGGACCATTAAAAGTGTCCTGCAACTCAAGGTTAGTTTTAGGACCTTTCATCAGTTAATCACAAGATCTAATAACAGCGTAAGGAATGGTCTGGATTAATACTGAATTAAAAATGTAATAATTATTGAGATTATTATCTTTATAATGATAAATAATTATTTATAAATTGTTGATAAACGCCTTCAACCAATACCTACTTGTGATTGTCAGAGATAAATCACAAATCTTGACAGTTTCTTGATGGATTATTATCTATATCTGTATAGATACAAATAAAAATGCGTTCAACAGTACACATTTATTTTTATCGTTCCGATAAGGTATTACATACACACGTACAGTTTCTAAAAATAGGCATCCAAGCTCATACTCCTTTCAGTAATGAAAATCTAAAGGCAGGATGAGTATTAGAGCGAACACCATAAAAGAGAACAACTGCAAAATAATTTAAGCAGCTTAAATTAGACGAGCTAAACGGAGGTTTACATATTAAGGTTGATCTCTGAAAATAAATATTTTTATAATATAAATTCCTGGGGCTATCGGTAGGAGTTCCGAACAAAATATTGCCCTGCCACATTCGATTATATTGGGACAATTGGGAATGTCGTCTAAAATAATCTAAAAAATCAAACAGAAAATTGAATATTTTTGTCAAGTTCTTTAAGATTCCTAAATAATTTATTACGAGAAATTTTCTCAACAGACTGTCGATAATAATTGGTATCTAACCCAAATAGCTTGTGGTATTTATATTAAATTGTTTAAAAACACCTCGGTCTGTTTATTCTCCATTATGACCATTTTTGTTAACTGGCATTTCTCTTATTTAGCGGTTATTGCTTTTCCTTAAGCACACGACAATTATCTAGGTATTGTGCAACTTATTTCTTTCAGAAAATTGAGGACACCGAGGTCAGTTATATTGATTATTTAGTCACTTACTTGTTAAAAATTGAATAATTAATTAATGAAGCCTAATAAGCAACTGGTTTCAACAATTTATTTTCGTTGTTATTATATAGTGGTTCGAGTTCCAATTAAAATCCTTTCATTGAAACTTTTAAAACTTTTATTTTAGAAAAAAATCTTATCCAAAGATTATTTTTAAACACAAAAGTTTATAAATTACCACAGGAAATTGCTAAATTAAATCACAGTTGTTTTATAGACCCACTTTGACCTTTAACGTTTAAATAGTAAGAATTTCCGTCTTCGTTTAGATAGTTTTAAACGAAACTAATAGTTAAAAGATAATGACATGGCGCCTTTCAGGAACAAAACTATCTGCATTTACAAGTTGTTGATTCGTTTTAAATTAATGGTGTAGATATTGCATAAAATGTAAAACGTGTAAATAGATACAATCTTTTACAAACGTATCAGAGCTTGTTATGCGGCCTTTATTGCACGATGAACTTTTTAATTGATATCTAATTGACGTGCGTTAGCTGATACGTATTTTATTTTGTTTATACAAAATTACATTTGTTACGTTGCTGAAAATTTGCTAATTTTAACCAAATTGAAAGTATTAAATCATAATTATTTAATGTCAATTAGCACCTGTCAAGCATCATTTCCTCAAACCAGAAAGAAAAATAGAAAAATAAACCAACAGGTAGAAAAATCGACAGTTAAAAATACTAGTATTATAAACGTAGGTTGAAACTCAACCTGAGGTTTAAAGTCAACCTAAGGTTGCCTGTGATTTTAGTTTGACATCATCGGACAAAATAGTAAAATTGATGTTTATTTACAAATTCAACCTGCGAGTCAACCGTCAGTTGACTAGGCTGCCTAGGCAACGAAGATTGAAAATCAACCTAAGGTTAGCTGTCATTTTAGTTTGACATAATTGGACGAAATAGTAAAATTGCGTTTATTTACAATTTCAACCTGCAGTTGAGTCAACCTTTGGTTGCCTAGGCTGACTATGCAAGGAGGTTGAAAGTCAATCTACGGTTAGCTGTAATTTTTTTTGACATAATTGGACAAAATAGTAAAATTGACGTTTATTTACAACTTCAATCTGCGGTTGAGTCAACCTTCGGTTGACTAAGCTGCCTAGGCAACGAAGTTTGAAACTCAACCTAAGGTTAGCTGTCGTTTTACTTTGACATAATTGGACAAAATAGTAAAATTGACGTTTATTTACAACTTCAATCTGCGGTTGAGTCAACCTTGGCTTGACTAAGCTGCCTAGGCAACGAAGTTTGAAACTCAACCTAAAGTTAGCTGTCGTTTTACTTTGACATAATTGGACAAAATAGTAAAATTGCCGATAATTTACAATTTCAACCTTCGGTTGACTAGGCAACGAAGATTGAAACTCAACCTAAGGTTAGCTGTCGTTGTACTTTGACATAATTGGACAAAATAGTAAAATTGCCGTTAATGAAATTTACAATTTCAACCTTCGGTTGACTAGGCAACAAAGATTGATACTCAACCTAAGGTTAGCTGTCATTTTAGTTTGACATAATTGGACAAAATAGTAAAATTGACGTTTATTTACAACTTCAATCTTCGGTTGAGTCAACCTTCGGTTGACTAAGCTGCCTAGGCAACGAAAGTTTAAACTCAACCTTAAGCTGTCATTTTACTTTGACATAATTGAACAAAAGAGTATAATTGACGTTTGTTTACAATTTCAACCTGCGGTTGAGTGAACCTTCGGTTGACTAAGCTGCCAAGGCAACGAAGTTTGAAACTCAACCTAAGGTTAGCTGTCGTTGTACTTTGACATAATTGGACAAAATAGTAAAATTGCCGTTAATTTACAATTTCAACCTTCGGTTGACTAGGCAACGAAGATTGAAACTCAACCTAAGGTTAGCTGTCGTTTTAGTTTGACATAATTGAACAAAAGAGTAAAATTGACGTTTATTTATAATTTCAACCTGCGGTTGAGTCAATCGTCAGTTGACTAGACATTATAATACTGGCCCGAAAGGTTGACTCAACTTTTAGGCCCAACTGGCCTTTAAGGCCAGTATTATATACGAAGATTGCAACTCAACCTAAGCTTAGCTGTCATTTTAGTTTGAAATCATTGGACTAAATAGTAAAATTGACATTTATTTACAATTTGAACCTGCGGTTGACTAAGCTCTGCAATACTGGCCCTAAGAGCCAATATTATAAACAAAGATTAAAACTTAACTTACGTGAAATTGACGTTTATTTATAGTTTTAACCTACCCAGGTGGAGTCAACCTTCTGTGAAACGCCAGGTCAAAAAATAGTTCGTTTGGAGTCCTAATTTTCCATTTCGATTCAAATTGGAAATATTGGTCAAACGTTAATCAAATAATTATTTTAACAAATTTTAATTGACTTGTAAAATATCCCCTATAGGGGCCAGTTAATGGAATTGGCAATTAGGAGCTTAATATTTTTCTGGTCATTAATTATAAGATAAAATGACCAAAAATTATTTAAATTGCTGTTAGTCACTTAATGTATCCCTATCTTATGTAATATAACATAATAGTCTTTGGGATTTTACTAGGGTAGTTTAGTGTAGTAATATGTTAATTCGTAGCAAGTGATAAAGGGATGGGCAATCTCAGAACTCATTAGCTAGGAGCTCATATCAATAATTCTTATCCTTTTACCCACGCTCGGCATTGAGCCAGTTGTGTGCAACGTGTATTAGTTCTTATAGTGGTGTATATATCCAGGTTATTACGTTTAGTAACCAAAGATAAAATAAACTAATTTTATTATACCATTTTACCTTCTGGGTGCGATTTTATCTTCACTTATTAGCTAGGGTAAGGTAGTTGGATTTGTTTTTAATAAGCATGCCGGTATGCATGAGGGTTTGTAAAAGACTACATCAGATCTAGTGTGAGATCTGAATTTTAATTATAAAATACTCGACTCGACTAAGAAGACGTTTGTATTAAATTAAAATTTTAATTCTTTTCGAAAAGATGCTACTAGTTGTCCAGCTATAGCTCTAGTTTCGAGACTTATAGAAGCAATACAAATTGTTATAACAATTTTGTATTCATTATACATCTTTTTTGATTTATGATCAAAACAACTGTCATAGTTTCATCCTTATATAACCTCTTATCTTTAGATATATTTGGAACATTTTTGGATAAAAGCCAAAAGTATTCTGACTAGCGATTATGAATATGTTTTGCTATTAAAAAGAAAAATGATTTAAATAAAAATGAATTTGAAACGTCACTCTGGTACTTACCTACTTACAGTTCAATTAAATAAATCCATTATTTTGATGAAATTGATGATATGGATGCATCAGTTGTAGCGAGCTTGCTCTTAACCCCAATCTTGATATTCACATTTTAAATTTTGATATTTTGTGTCAGATGAGGGCATAAAATTATAAATTTTGGCTCGTAGGTACAGGTGTGAGAGATGTTTCACTATTTCTACTAATTATCGAAATTAGCAAAATTAATTTTGCTTACTGATTTAGATGCAAAATTTTATGCTCTAAAAGTATTATTTGCAGATCTTTTATTCTAAAATAAATTGATAAGCAGGGAATTAATTAATTAATTGTAGTTCTGAGACTGGTCTCTATAATGGTTTCTTGCATCGCGACCTCTTGGATCTATATTATATTGATAAAGTACAGAATTTTCCCTATTGATATAAAGTTGGACAGTTCTCTTTGGAGCATCTTCTCTTTCCCGAGAATGCTGTTAACACGACTTCTTGTAAAAGCCTCACAGTGTAGCAGAACATGAATTAAAGGTTCTTCCTCCTGTACAAATCCTCTGCATAGTGGGTCTTCTTTTAGTCTCATCGTATACAGGTGATTTTTAAGCTTGCAATGGTACGTTCTTATTGCCGTTGCCAGTTGTAGTTCTTCTCTGCTCATTCTGAGTAGAAAGCGAGTTCTTTTGTCACAGGGTTTCTCCAGTAGGGCTTTAAAATGTGAGTCCAGGAGTTTCCCTCTAGTGTTTAATATGACACTTCACCAGAAAAAAACTTTATTTCTCCCTTTACCATTTTATAAGGAATGCCAAAAGCTGGTTTTGGTCCAATCAGTCGTATTTTGCTCTTGAGCTCATGAGCTGGCACCCACACCAGGTTGACGGAATTTTTTTCGTCGCATTCAGTCTGCGTTTAGGCGTTTAGCGCTTTGACGGCTGCTTGGCTGTCAGATACTAAGAGGATTCGTTGGTTATGATAACCTCTATCTAACAGAAATTGTACACATGTTAAGATGACGTAAATTTCTGCTTGGAAGACGGTTACGTGCTCCCCGATGCTTAAGATTACCTCTAGCCTCAAATTGCCGTACCCGATAATTCCAGCTGCTGTACCTTAGATCCATCTGTGTAGAATACAAGTCTATATATTTTGACATCAAAATATTATTATATAAATATTATATTATCCATATAACCGAGTTCTCCGGTCTCTATCCGGTGCCATGCCTCTTGAATAGAGAAGAACCCATCGCGTCGTTGCGCGAAAGACTTAAATTGGTCGGAAAGGTTCAAATTGCTATTAGAGGTACGGTCGCTACATTCATGGGCCTACTGATGCATCTCGGTCGCCTGACCCGTCTGTTTAAGTATGTACATTAGACGGCGCTCCTAAATGATCGTCCCGCTACTTTTGGTTCTCAACGACGTACACAGGTGGATTCTTCTCTATTCAACAGGCCTCTACATAGGTACATATTCGTATCTTCTCTTTCCGATCCACTTCCTCATCTCCAACTTCTTCATTTCACCTTTCTCTCTTTATCTGTTTTTCTACAGTACACAACTTTTTTTATTTTTTTGATTAATTTCTTCATAATTTCTGTGAATATGGTTCTTTATAACTAAAAGGTGCCACCTATAAGTATCTTTGTTATAGATCCTCTTTCTAATACTTTTCATTGACGATATTAATTTGTCTTGTCCAATTTGTGAACTCAGTTCTATGACCCTTTGAATTCAGCTCTCGGCTTTTATCTTCCCATTCCGCCAGACCACTTTAATTCTGATTGGGGGTTTCTTTCTCGGTTTTTTTCTACCATGCTTTGTACGTTTGTCTTTTGTGCAAGTCAGCCTGCACATGCCAAGCCGGTAGGTATGTCTGTGTGTGTGGCACCGCCTTTAAATTTGCCAGGAGAGTCAAAATTGCTATTAGAGGTACGGTCGCTACACTCATGATGCATGATGATGCACTGATGCATCTGGGTCGCCTGACTCCTCTGCTTAAGTACCTACATTTGACGGCGCTGCTAAATGATCGTCTCACCACTTTCGGTACACGACGACGTAGGCAGGTGGGTTCTTTTCTATTAAACAGGCCTCTACATAGGTAGAGGTTCGTATCTTCTCTTCCCGGCCCACTTCCTCATTACCAACTTTTTTACTTTACTCTTCCTTCTCTATCTGTCTTTCTACAGTACACAACTGCTTATTTTGAGTATGGTTCTTTATCACTAAAAGGAGCTACCTAAGCTACTCTTATTTTTATACTTAAATTAATTACTAATGATGATAGTGGCATAATCATATCGATAACTTTCAACATTAAGAAATTGGTCCATCTCTGTTATAGCATCTCTTTGCAATACTTTTTTATTGACGATATTTGTCTTGTCCAATTTGTGGACTCAGCTCCATGACTCTTTAATTCACTTCTTGGCTTTTATCTTTGCCATTCGTCCAGACCGCTTTAATTTTAATTGGGGTTTTCTCTCTACTTGTCTGTTATTTATGCTTTCTCATACTATTCTTATCTACTTTTGTAGAGTCTTGTAAGTTTTGACTGTGATATTACGAGCTTTGTTTATAGTTAGACTCCTCTGGTCTTAACCTTACTCATAGATTATTTCCTCCACAATCTACTTTAGCAACCCTTCCAATTATGGTGCATCTTCTCTTTTTAATATTGTATCTTTCAAGTCGCATAAAATTCATAACTATTAACTTCAAGACCCTATCAACATCCTTTATAGAGAAGGTCGTAAAATAATTTGTACATAAAAAGCAATCTTATTCATTTAAAGTTTATTATCTTTAGTAAGTAAATTGGTAATTAAATTCAATTTACATAAGTATTTAACACGTATTATTAATTAAATAACGAATAAACAAAACAAATTTGCGTGTGTAACGAGTAACATTATAAGAAACAAGGATTGTTACTTAAGCGAACGTTAAGTAAATAAGCGAACAAGGAAAATGTGCATAAAAGTTGGGGTTAATCTACTAAATTTGAGACACATTTTCTAACGTTTTACTGGCGTTCTGCAATGGTTGTTATACTGGGTAAAGCTATTAACCAAAGTTCTTTATTTTTTCGTTTATAAGAAAAGCGCTCAAGTTTCGCTACTTGTCTTGTTTTAATAAACCAAGTTAAGACTTTTTAAATTTATTTCGATTTTTTTATACACAGGATGGTTTTTTGTTGGAAGAGTTTTGAAGTTTGTTAAAAGAGCAACTGCTGTACAACTGTACAAGAGACCTCCAAATTAAATCATCTCTTTGCGCGCTTTAGAGAGAAAAAATGTATTCCCGATAGATTTTCAACTCTTATTACGTTATGTTAAAATTCAAAATAAATTATTTATCTGTCAAATTTTAATTTTTATTCTAATGGTATTCGTTATCAAAAAGTGTATACTTTTAAAACTCTAAGGGGTCTTAGCCATGAATATTTTACATAATTTTTGTTGTTTTTTTACAGATTATTTTATTCTAATAAATGTGTTCTTTATGTTACAGTGTGTTATGAGAGAGTATAACGGTTTAAAATAGAGAAGTCTTCTTCCTGCTTTAAAGTTTTTTGGTAAGTACACTTTTTTTAATCTCAGGAAATGCTATATTAAAAATATTTTACGGTTGATAAAAAATTATTCAAATTTGTATGCTCATCGTAAAAGACAACAGACGCCTATATTCTTACCATTTTTTTTAAAATTACATAAAGTTTGGTATTAAATACTTTTTTGACTTAATTATACGACTGTAATTTGCAGGAGTGTATTTATTTTATAATATTTTTTATAAGCAGCTATAGTGTCGGTAGTAAAGATACGGATTTATAGAGTATAAAACTATTTCGAATTGCCCTTTTCTCAATAGTGTTAACTTTAGTTATAGGTTGTTAAATTGAAACGAAATTGGGTAGCATTTAAACAAAACTTCTCGTAAAAAATTCAAATTTGGTTTTAATTGATTATTTTGATTCTAAAAAGGACATAAATATTCTTTTCTTTTTGTTTGATTTTTAAAATTTGTGCAGACACAGTACTGTCATTAAAATTTTTATATTTTTGAAAATTAATTTTTAGCAAATTTAATTTTTCGAGAGCATCAGATTTCTCTTATTAATAGTATTTTAAGTATGGAGAACGGTAAGGATGATTTACCGGTCAAAGACAATTGTTTAGAGGCTGAGAGAAGCGAAGTCTCTAATTAATGTCTGAGACCGGTAATCCTTAATGTTCCACATGCTTATAACGTTTTTTGTACGATTAAGGAAATATTTTAAATAAACCTTCTAACCAAAACAATCGAATGTCAAAAATGACAATTGCATTTTTTTATGAAATTAAGTAGTATGAAAAGTCGACAACAAAACGTTTTACCGTTCTTGAACAGTAAAAACACTTACTGTCGCCCATTATATCCCAGAAACTAGTAAATTAACCTTACTGACGTGAAAACAAATGCTGTAAATAGCGTCAAATGAACGATCGTACAAAAAATATGTTTTTTGATTTTTGGATCTTCAGAAATCGAATACGGAATTAAAAAGTTAGAAGGTGATCAGGTCTCCATAGATTTATTAAGGTCCTCTTAAAGTGGAGACTCGTAAGGGCGAGATCACACTCTACACACACCTACACAGGTCAAACCGGAGCCTGAACAATGTCCAGAAACTCTGGTTTAGCCTGTGCATTGTTTTGGCTTGCACAAGCGCACAGGTCTCTACATATTCAGCTTTGCTTGTGCAGGCCGCTTGGACAGGCTATACACACTACCCAGGTTTCTACTCCAGCTTGCCTGTGCAGTTTTGGCTTGCACAAGTGCACAGGCCTCTACATAAGCAATTTCCCTGCGCGTGCGCAGGCCAGCTGAACGATGTCCACATGCTCCGGTGTTCTGGCCTGTTCAGGTCTTGGAGTAAAAACCTGGGCTTGTGTCTCAGCTTTTAGATATTTCGATAAATTATTAGCCTGTATGATGTCCACAAGCTCCAGTTTGTGCAGGTCACCTGAGCGATGTCTAGACGCTCCGGTTTGGCCTGTGCAGATTACCTGCACCGGCTATACACACTACACTGGCTTTTAATTCGGGTAGTTTTTTGTTTTGTTTTGGCTTGTACAGGTGAACAGGCCTGTACATAAGCAGGTATCCCTGCGCGTGCGCAGGCCAGATAAACGATGTTCACATGCTCCGGTTTTTGGCCTCTTCAGGCCTTGGAGTAAAAACCTGGGCGTGTGTCTCAGCTTTTAGATGCTTTGACAAATTATTAGACTCTACGATGTCTAGAAGCTCTAAATTGGACTGTGCAAGTCACCTGAGCGATGTCTAGACGCTTAAGTTTGGCCTCTGCAGGCTGCCTGCACAGGCCTTACACCCTTTTACACTTACAAGCTTTTATTCCGACTTGCCTGTGCAGTTTTGGCCTGCACAAGTGCACAGGCCTCTAAAAAATCAGGTTTTCTTGCGCGTGCGCCTGCCACCTGAATGATGTTCACATGCTCAGGTTTTTGTCCTGTTCAGGTCTTGTATTAAAAAACCTAGGCATGTGTCTCCGCTTTTACATGTTTTGACAAATTTTTAGACTGTACGATTTCCAGAAGCTCTAGTTTGGCCAGAGCAGGCCGCCTGAACGATGTCTATACGTTCTGGTTGTGCCTGTGCAGACCGCCTACACAGTCTATACACACTACACAGGTTTTTACTTTGGCTTGCCTGTGTAGTTTTGGTCAGCACAAGTTTACAGGCCTCTACATAAGCAGATTTCCCTGCGCGTGCGCAGGCCAACTGAACGATGTCCACATTCTCCGGTTTTTCGCCTGTTCAGGCCTTGGATTTAAAACCTAGGCGTGTGTCTCCGCTTTTAGATGTTTTGACTAACTATTATTATCCTGTACGATGTCCAGAAGCTCCAGTTTGGCCTGTGCTGGCAGCCTGAACGATGTCTATACGCTCCGGTTTGGACTGTGCATGCCGCGTGCACAGTCTATGCACACTACACAGGTTTTACTCCGGCTTGCCTGTGTAGTTTTGGCTTGCATAAGTGCATATATAGGCCTCTACATAAGCAGGTTTGCGTTCGCGTGCGCTTTCCACCTGAACGGTGTCCACATGCTTCGGTTTTTGGCCTGTGCAGGCCTTGTAGTAAAAACCTGGGCGTGTGACTCCACTTTTAGATGTTTTGACGAATTATGGCTAATTAATGGTGTACTTCAAATCAACGTACCAATTTGTAAGCTTATGCTTATACGACATCCGTTGCGACAGATAGCTAATTGACATTTTGTTTTATGCCATCAAAATAAGATGGTACGAAGAACTTTTACAGCTACATTTTATTGTTTCCAACTCTTCTCAATTACTATCTTGTTTTGAGGCATCCTTATAACGCCTTAAATAGGATATTAAAAAAAGATATTTATTTTTAAGCACGCTGGGAAGCAATTAGGAAAATTGTAAAATGAGAAGACTTTTTTTTAATAATGTTGGGACTAATTAAAATGAATTTAAAATTTTATCAGATTGTTCTATCTTTTGTTAGTTTAAGGACTAAGCAATTTTCAAAACGACGATGTTATAATATTTGCTAAGGGTTCTTTTTGGGAACGTTACATGAATCGTTAGCGTCTAGCGAAGCTCAAATGTTCTCGTTTTTTTTAATTATAACACACAATTAAACGTGACGAAACGAAAACCAATATTTTAATAATTAAATTTTGTTTAAACTTTCCTATTACCTATATTATAATCTAATATTATCATTTTGAATTACCAATTAATTAGATTCTAGTGATAAATGTGCATTTACAAATTAGATTTGAGTTTTAAAACTAATACTTAATTTAATTTTTAATTTATTTAAATTAATTTTAATCGATTATGTGCTTAAGTTATCTTTGAAATCTATTTGGGTATTATTTAAATAAATTTCATTTTTAACGGAATATCGGGAACGAATTTAAAAATTATTTTGTAGATCATTAATTTCAATTTATATCTCCGATTTAATTTGATTATAAACAGGAGATGGTAATTTATGAAATCTGCTTCTGTTTTGAAATTCTTTTGATTGTCTCTCTTCTGGTAGTGGTTTTGTGGTATAGAAATAAAATAACGGTTAGATTTTTTAACCTTCCTTATAAGGAATCATATAACTTATAGTAAAAGTCATTTATTAAGTTGGGTCTAATTAAATGTTTTTAGTAAAAATTTAAAATGTATAATTTATGTTTTTGTCTATTTCAGTCAAGTAGGTTGATATTCTTTAGTATTGATGACATTTGTCATTTATTTATCTACACTCGTTTAAAATTAATTGTGTAAGAGCCACTATACACTATAATTATTATAATTATAATTATAATTCTATACACTAGAATTTTTAAAAGACTACCGACACGTGACTTTTAAAATAATGAATAAATAATTAATTTAATTATAAATTTTCTAAATAAATATTTAATAATAATTAGCAATAAATGTATTAACTAAATTAACTAATTACACTCACGAAATAAGTCGTTTTCATCTTTATTTATACATATAAAGGTGGTCACGTGTCGGTAGTCTTTAAAAAATTGAACTATTTATAATTCTCGTCCTGAAATCCGTCCAATTTATTTTTTATGCAGTTGTTTTAGTAGGTACTGATTTCAGAACTGAAATCTAAAACTCTATAAAATAATAGAAACTGCCATAACCATGCTCTTTTTGTAACTTTTGTTGTAACTTTGACGGGTCTCTGAAGCCCGCTTAGCTTGTATGTATTCTCGAGTTTTCAGCAACATTTTGCTGAAACAAATTTTTTACTCTAAAAATCTAAGAAAAAAAATTTTTATAAAAAATGTTACGTACTTTATACCATAAGAAAAAAACTCTCTGGGGAAGTGCTTTAAGTACATTGCAGTTGTTTATTTGGTTTCTTGGTAAATAAATTTAATTCTGACGTAAAGTAATGCAAAAATTTATAAATCAAAACCTTGTTTATCATCCACTTACTAATTTTATTTGAACAAAACTTGAAATTAGAAAATTCCTTTGCCAAAGTCCAGTCGTACAATTTATTCTAGAATGGAAAATTCAACAAAGTTCAGATAAATGTCTTGCTGTAATATGAAAATTAATAAGGGACGAAAAAACATAATTTAAAGTTTGAATAGTAAAAACTATAATACTACAAACAAAAAGCTATTTATTTTTTATAAACATAAATAATATCGCCCCTTTGTCACGTACTTACTGAGTTATACCATCTTCGTGAAGTTTAGCGAAAGTCTTTTTTTTAGTTCATATATTTTCTTTGTGAAATCAAATAAAATATTTATGTTGTTAATAAATTCGCAAAATGACGTGGATGCGCATACGTATTCAATTAGGTGAGTTACCGTAAAGAAATTATTAATTTTCTAATTATATTCTTGACATGAAGTCAAACTTCTAATAAAATCTTTTATAGCACTTCATCTATTCACTGAAACACTAAAATCAAAATTTTTTATGTAGGTTATCCATTCTTCGAGTTCTGGTGCTCATTTCCAACACCTTGCTAGTTCCAAGTAGAATCGGGATTTTCAGTTTTGTCTTTTGTCATTTTTCTTTTTTTAGTTTCTCTAAAGGGAAATACTCATTCTCTGGTTTGTAGTACTGTTAGTGCGAAGCACATTATGATTGTTATGACTAAACCGATAATTCACTCTTTGTTCTTGACTCCGAAAAATTCCCAGGAAAAATTCGTGGCATGAAAATTTCTCTCGCTGAAAATTAATTGCACTTTAAGAGCAGCAGCAGCAGCTACCTTGGTGGTTTTACATACTTTACCGTTTTAGGGTAATTTAGAAAAGATTATCTACATTATATTTTGTTAAAAACCAGTTCCATCTCCATCCTTCCAACGTTTATGACAATTGACAGTAATCGTCGAGTCCGTACGTTTACCAGACATGACTTATGGTAGGTTCATAGCTATCCATTGGTACGTTTCCGTTTGTCCGTTGCAAATCAATGCTGATTATTTTTCAAATACATTCGTCAGAGCGAAAGCGACGAAGACTTTGGTTGAAATCGAACTTTTACATCAAGTTTATCAGTTTATTAGTTGTAGTTGCTCAAACGCGAACGGAAGGCTGATAACGGATAGCTGTAAACCCAACGTTTGCAAAAGATGCGTCAACGGACCAAAGAAGATGTACCAGCGGATAGCTATGATTCTATGAATCTTAATGCTAACTTGTTCTTTCCTGAGAGAGGACCTAAGGAGCTCACGTAGTTTGGGGATCTGTGGAAATGGTTAAGTTAAGTTAAGGAGTTGGGTTAGTTTAGGAAAATAATAGCATAAACGTCAACCGCCGAAGGCTAACCTCTCTCAAGTAATGCTTACACGACGCCTGTTGTGTTGCAGTCCAACCTGCGATCGGGTTGCTGAGTTCGCAAGCTAAGCCCCCCCCCCCCCTTTTTGCATACAATTTTAACAGTTTTCTCACATATCCAACAGACTAAAGGCTGAACTTAGATACTAGCGGTTTTAGAATTTAAAAATTTTTAATATTACTTGCTGACTTTATTACTTAAATGTAATCCTTTTTTCCTAATTTGCAAACCTTTTTTCGAAGCCTAATGTCCAAAATTTTAAATTAAAAGTTCTCCAGTACCCAACTTCAACCTTTGTCTTTAACGTATGCAAAAGTACGTTGCAAAAGCTACGTCAACGGACCAACGAAGATGTACAAACGGATAGCTATGAATCTTAATGCTAGCTTGTTCTTTCCTGAACGTCAACCGCTGAAAGCAAACCTTCTCTAAGTAAGCTTACACAACGCCGGTTGTGTTGCTCAGTCTTACTTGCGATCGGGTAATCTTTTTTTGCACACAATTTTAACAGTTTTCTCAGATATCCATCAGACAAAAGGTTGAACTTAGAAACTTGCGGTTTTAGACTTTAAAAATTTTTCGTGGTACTTGCTGATTTTACCTATTTTGCTAAACTTTTTTCGAAGCCTAATGTCCAAACTTTTAAATTAAAGAACCTTCCACTATCTAAGTTCAACCTTTACCTTTAACGTACTTTTTGAATTTTAGCAATAGAGCCACTGGTTTTAGAGATCGTCGGCGAGGGGTTAACCACTGTTCTGAATTTGTATACTAACTGCAATTGACTGCTTATGACTGCATATGCTATGGCGGCCATTGACTGCAGATGAGTACCGTTGACAGCTCAATCTTTTAACATTGACTGTAGAGAGTGGACAGCTCCTCGATCTTCGGGAATAAAAAAAAATAAAAAAGTATAATTGAGATTGCTGTTTTCTCTATTTCTCATAAATAAGTTGCTCTAAGTGAATCTCAATAAAGTAAAATTCGTCTTTCAAGTTGTGCTAATCCTTCAAGGAGTAAGGGACATATGTTCACCTGCTTTTTGTAAATATAAAAATCCTTTCAGTGTGAACACTTTCTAAAACTAATAATTTTGAAAATTATCTCTTATATGTACGTTCATTTTGGGAATTAGCACAAACTTTGAACGTGTTAGAGCTGTGTGGGACTTTGAACATGATTTTAACGGAATCTCAAGTATTACTCATTTAGATTAGTTAAATCTTCAGTTTTTGCTTAAATGTTGCCGTTAAAAATTAACTAAACTTCAGTAAAAAATTCTCAAACCTTCTTATTTGCCCACTATTTAGCTCGGTGTTACATTTTCAACTAAAATATATTTTTTTCTACCAAGCTGGGAGGAAGATAAATTTTAATCAATATTTACTTTCCTTCTGAAAACGCCGACATGGTTTTACTATTCATTTCAGAGCATCATTTAAACTCTTTAGCATTTAGTGACCTGAATTTCCATTCAGGCATCTGGCAAAGGTACGGTGAACCATTGAAATTTCTCATCAAAATAGATAAGATTGCAACATCACATGTTCACTAAATTATGTCAACATTATGATAGGGCCTTTTTCATTCTTTTACTTTTCCATATTAACGAAGGTAAGTAAAAGTATATTTTAGTACGTGACGCAACGAGAGGATAATAATAACGTGTTTTGCGAAGCGGTTTATGTATTTCTTGTGTATTTTCTGATGACGTGCATTGTTTTATAGCAGAAAACAATATAAAACTAAATAATTCTACAACTTAAACAGTAAACAGTAACTTAAGTAAAACTGGGCCACACGCAAATGATCCACGTTCCAAGGTCTGCTCTAGTTTAGCCCCAGTTCAGGTGACAACATAGTTTTCCTAATGTTACTCTGGAAACTCTTAGCTAATTCAAGAAATCATAAGCGAACTGTTTTGTAGCAGGTCTGTAGTACAATGAACCAACATTGGCTATTCGTCATAAATCAAACGTTGGACATCGATGTGCATACTGATCTTTTTGATTGAATAGAAGCAAATATCAATATTTTCTCTCGTGACAGTTTATTGATACATTCTTCTGTTTGAAAATTAGAATAATAAACGAATTGGTGCATAAAATATTTCCACGTTTTATTGAAATGTGTAAGCAGTCTAAAAGTCAAGTAGGATTTGCAACGAGCGTTGCGGATTATATTTTATCGATTCATCTTGCTATTTGTCGTATTGAATTTATACGAATTTAAAAGAAAGCTTCAGATTTTCCAAATACACGTATTAAATAATTTTTCAGTGTAAATGATCTTTGACTCAGTTATTTAAGAAAACTCTAGGATACTATTTTTTTTATTAAGTTCAGGAGGAATGAAAGTTTAAGTTGTAATAACGTAACATCGATTTTCCTATATTTAGACAGGTTATATTGTGCTAAAATGATATACTGTCACATAAATTTTATACTAAAATTATTAAGCTAAAAGTAAATGTTTGTAATATGGTCATCAACTTTTTTTAGATTAAAAATAAAACTTGTCACAGAGAGTGGTTAACTTTTTAATACTTGTTGCTTAATAATTGTTAAATAGGTTCATTCTCATTTTTTCACTTTATATAGTCCAGAGGATTTTCTAAATAATTTTTAAAGTTGTAATAATTATAAGCCCGTTTTACCGGCTGATTTTATAGTCCTACTAAGTATTGGGTTCTTGGAAACGGTAAGATAATTACGGGATTGGTTAATTTAGTAAGAAAATGCATTTTTTGAAGAGCTTTAAGAATCCGTTTAGAAAATTTCAAAATTCAGAATAGTCACCGAAATAACACAAATAAACTGAAAATTGGCAATTTAGTTTTTTGACTGTAATGTGAAAATAGCCAGGAAAATAGTTTACTTTAGAAAAAATAATTTTGGTGAAAATCTTTCAAGAAGTGAAAAAACCTATCAAATGATACTAAACTCGACATTTTAGGGTTATGCTTATGCTATGTTATGCTATGTTACGTTATGTTAATATGTTACTTTATGTTATCTTTTACGATAAAAAATAATGACTAAACTTAAAGCTCCACCAACCAATTTTGCGTTACGGGAAATATGTCAACTAAAATAATTTTATTTAAAATATTTTGTGCGGGAAAAAATTCGTCCAATCATAATCAAGAATTCGGGTTAACACAGGCATAGTTAAAAGTGGCTTGTATTTACAACTACTTTAGGTTATGATAAAACCTTTCAAAATGACAGTAAGTTGTACTTTTTAAATTAACTGTCGTAATATTAACCTATATTCAATGTAACGACAGTTACTTTATTACTTTCCGATACCTTAAGGTATTAAAGGAAAGTATTGTAATGGGGTAAAAAAATTTTTTTGAGATAACACCGGATATATGTGTTTTGAGGTCCCCCGAGTCGATCTAGACCATTTTTAGAAAAAAGTCTGTGTGTATGTGTGGATGTAGTTCCCCACGAAATCTCTGAAACGACGAACCGATTGACTTGAAATTTGGTATAGGGTCTTATCAGATAACGACGGAGTGCAGAAAGGAATTTGTTCAAAATCGGTCCGCTAGGGGGCGTGTAATTAAAGTAAATAATCTTTTTTTAAATGGCAACATATAATTATTTTTGCATAATCCGGTAGAGAATTTTTTCCTGTGTGCAGTGCTATAAAAATATTTAACATTCTTTTGTTTTAAAAAGGTTTATTATACAATTAAATATCTAAAAATAATTTTCAGTTGACGTTTCTGACTGACATCAAAAAATTTAACAATTGTCAAAAAATTTTACATTTGTTAAAAAATTTGACATTTGTCAAAAAATTTTGACGTTTATTTTTTTTTATTTAGTGATTATAAAAATGTATAGTATTCTTTTGTTTTCTAACTGTTTTGGTCTTAAAATAATCAACTCAATCGGAAAGTCTTGTGTTGACACAACAGATATTTTTTAACTCGTAGTGTACTTTAAAATCTATGACAGCGCTGGCCACGCCCCCTCAGAACGCTAATAAAGTTGGTGGGACTGTAGTTTTTAAATTTTTAGAAACTCATGTTTATTAGAAGATATCTACAGATAGTATAGACAATTTACACGACTTTTTTAGGTTACGTTTTGTTACGCCAAGTAATATGTTACTTTATGTTATTTTTTACGATGAAAAATAACGAGTAAATTTAGTTTTAAATTTTTAGAAACGCAAGTTATACAGGGAGTTTACAAAAAAGCATTCGTAACTTTAAGGGCGTGTAGTAGTACGCATTAAAATGAGTAGAAAATGTTATATTGAGGAGTGGCCAAAAGTTAATACTTTTTGAGTTATAGCCACTTAGGCTCAAATAAATAAAATTTAAAATAGTCTCGTTAGTGTCCAAAATTTTTAGAGCGTGTAGTACCCGTTAAAATGAGAAAAATGATATATTGAGGGGTGTCCAGCAGATAATAGTTTTCGAGTTGTGACTCTTTCCTCATTTAAAGCGTGATACACGCTCAAAATTTTGGACTCTAACGAAACTTCCTTTTTAATTTTTTAGTAACTCAAGTTTATTAGAAGATATCTACAAATAGTATAGACTATTTACACAACTTCTTTAGGTTACGCTTTGTTACGTTAAGTGATATGTTACTTTATGTTATTTTTTACGATGAAAAATAACGAGTAAATTTAGTTTTAAATTTTTAGAAACGCAAGTTATACAGGGAGTTTACAAAAAAGCATTCGTAACTGTAAGGGCGTGTAGTAGTACGCATTAAAATGAGTAGAAAATGTTATATTGAGGAGTGGCCAAAAGTTAATACTTTTTGAGTTATAGCCACTTAGGCTCAAATAAATAAAATTTAAAATAGTCTCGTTAGTGTCCAAAATTTTTAGAGCGTGTAGTACCCGTTAAAATGAGAAAAATGATATATTGAGGGGTGTCCAGCAGATAATAGTTTTCGAGTTGTGACTCTTTCCTCATTTAAAGCGTGATACACGCTCAAAATTTTGGACTCTAACGAAACTTCCTTTTTAATTTTTTAGTAACTCAAGTTTATTAGAAGATATCTACAAATAGTATAGACTATTTACACAACTTCTTTAGGTTACGCTTTGTTACGTTAAGTGATATGTTACTTTATGTTATTTTTTACGATGAAAAATAACGAGTAAATTTAGTTTTAACTTTTTAGAAACGCAAGTTCGTTAAAAGCTATCTACAGATAGTATAGACTATTACACAACTTTTTTAGGTTAGGTTATGTTACGTCAAGTAATATGTTACTTTATGTTACTTTTTACGATGAACAATAACGAGTAAATTTAGTTTTAACTTTTTAGAAACGCAAGTTCTCTAAAAACTACCTACAGATATAGACTATTTACACAACTTTTTTAGGTGATGTTATGTTACGGTACGTTATGTTTAAGTTCATTAAAAGCTATCCACAGATGGTAATATCGAGTATTCACAAAACTTTTTTAGGTTATGTTACGTTATGTTAGTATGTTACTTTATGTTATCTTTTACGATAAAAAATAACAACTAAACTTAGTTTTTTGAAAACTCAAGTTCATTAGAAAACATCTACAGAGAATATAGACTATTTACACAACTTTTTTAGGTTACGTTATGTTACGTCAAGTAATATGTTACTTTATGTTATTTTTTAAGATGAAAAATAACGAGTAAATTTAGTTTTAACTCTTTAGAAACGCAAGTTCATTAAAAGCTACCTATAGACTATTTACACAACTGTTTTAGCTGATCTTATGTTACGTTTTGTTAATATGTTACTTTCTGTTATCTTATACGATAAAAAATAACGATTAAACTTAGTTTTTAATTTTTTAGAAACTCAAGTTCATTAGAGAATACCTATAGATAGAATAGACTATTTGCACTAGTCTCTTGCACTAGTGACTATTAGTTGAATATACTTTTTTAGGTTACGTTATATTACGTTATGTAATATGTTACTTTATGTTATATTTTACGATGAAAAATAACGGCTAAATTTAGTTTTAAATTTTTAGAAACGCAAGTTCATTGGGCGATACAGATATAGACTATTTTACACAATTTTTTTAGGTTATGTTAATTATCCATTTTTTAAAAGACATCAAAAAAGAAATTTCCATTTTTAATTAATTATAGGCAAGTCTTTTAATTTAAAATTATTTAAATTAAATGTTAACGTTGAAACTTTTCTTTTAATGTAATTTTATTTGGGAAAATTGAACGAGTTTTAAAGTGGAGAAAATTAAACAAATGTTGTTGGTGACAAATGTTTTAAAGAAAATTCTTACTGATATTATTAAATCGGTGGTTGTCTCATTTAAGGGTTGAATAACATGGCCATCTTCTTGTTATTGCAGATGGAAGTTGGCTTAAATGGGTAAAGTTGTGCAATTTTAAGGGTTAAGACATTGTGCATATAAAGAAGGGTGATTTTCAAGTTATTAAAAAGTAAAATTAGATCCTTGATAATTAATGATACAAATTTAAGCTGAAATTAATACGTAAAAAATTTTTTTTAATAACAAACCGACTTAGGTGTAGATTACATTTTTAAGGAAAATTACAACTTTAATAGCTCTTTTGCTTTTAATAGGAAACGCTATTCTCTTGTAATGTTTAATGAAAATTTTAAAATTGTGTTTCACATTGTGAGCCTTTTCTAATAGTTTTTGCTTACTGTGGGGGATTTTAACAATTTAAAAGAGTTTAATTTGTGCTGCGCTTCAAATGACATTTTCTTTAAGATTGCACATGAATTACTAGATCCATTTCGTTTAAAATTTATCGGTTTCCTTATATTTAGTTGTTATTCTTAAGAATGTAAAAAGTGCAAGAAAATTTTATCTTAAAAGCTTTTCTTCGTAACACAGTTTTTCGGTTCTTTTGGAAAAACCACATTGGAGAAGTAAGTTTAAAATCGTTTTAGAAGGTACATGGAATTGAAGTTGTGACACAATGTTGTACGAAATAGCTATGAAATGGATACGTGTATAAGTTTTAAAGAAAAGGATTAACAAAACGTCGATAAAATACGAAAAGCATCGTTGAAGAGACCTAAGAAGGAAAAATCAACATTTTCTACTTTAAAACTATAACGTGTGGAAAGTTTCTTATAAATAGCAAAAATTTTATTATCTCACGATATACCTACTCAAGATACCTTTCATGTAGTAATATTTTTATTATTTATTATAAAAATAGTTTTAATTTATCGCGATCAAAGATTCTAAAACAACGAAATATTTATCAGTTTTTCACTAAATTTAACAAAAGTGACGTACGTACGCTTCGTATCAACTTCTCTCAATCTCGATTTTATTTATTATAGACCCATCTTCAGATAAATTTATTAATAAACTCAAGCTTTTTGCATCATTATGTCAATAAGTGCAATTTAATTCTATGGTCGGTACATTCCAGTCCATTCCGGTGCACGAAAAGTAAAATTTTTGTACTAATTAGGTACTTTCATTCATCAAGTATTAATTAATAAAACGAAGTTTCAAGATAATTATTTTTTGCAATCTTTATCAATTATTACCTCAGTACGTAGTTCAAGATTAGTTAGCGATAATGATACCAAGATCGACTTATTTAAAGTTATCCTCAATCTATACGAAGCATCACTGGGAACCAAAGTTGTGAAGCTTCCTAGCGTTCGCCTTCCGTAAATATGAAGAGTATAACTATAATATTCTTCCTCCTGCTCACTTATTTGGAAATTGCAAAATCTGGTAAGTTCTTCTTTTTGCTACTTAATATTTTGAAATGCAACCAATTAAATACTTGAGGATTTTAAATTACTATGGTCATAAAGTGAATGTGCGACTAAAGTGATATGAATTAAATAGTTGTCAAAACACTAACTTTATAACCATTCGGCAGCCTTTTAGTCTCTTAAAGTAGTGGTCGTTGAGAGCAACAATTGAGATAAATTTTTTTGCAGAACTAGTAGTACCGGACTGTCCATATCCAGATCCACCAGGTTACACAGTACATCTACCTCACGAAACAAATTGTGCAAAATTTTATAAATGTTCCAACGGCGTTAAATATTTATTTGATTGCGCTCCTACCCTTTTCTTCAACGCCAATTTAGAAGTATGTGATTGGAACCGTGAAGTTAATTGTCAGAATTATACTACAACTACTACAAATCCAATTGAAACGACCGTAAGTACAACTAGTTCGCCGAACCCGCCGGTTACTACTACAGAAACATCCATACCAACTACTATTGTAACAACAAAAGAGCCTATCGATCCAACTACGACTGTCGCTACAACACAAACACAATTGCCTACTACTGTTATAACAACGGAAAGGCCTTCTGATCCGCCTACGCCTGAAATTACGACAACGGAAACGGCAAAACCGCCAACTACTAGTGGAACAACAAGTTTGCCTACAACTACTACGGTGGTAACTGAATTGCCTACAACTACTACAGTGGTAACTGAATTGCCTACAACTACTACGGTGGTAACTCAATTGCCTACAACTACTACAGTGGTAACTGAATTACCTACAACTACTACAGTGGTAACTGAATTGCCTACAACGACTACTGTGGTAACTGAATTGCCTACAACCACCACAGTGGTAACAGAATTGCCTACAACTACTACAGTGGTAACTGAATTGCCTACAACGACTACGGTGGTAACTGAATTGCCTATAACTACTACGGTGGTAACAGAATTGCCTACAACGACTACAGTGGTAACGGAATTGCCTACAACTACTACAGTAGTAACAGAACCGTCTGAACCGTCTACTTCTGTTGTTACAAGCACAGAATCACCAACGTATTCTACTACTGAGCTCATTACTACCAAAACCACTAGTTTCACAAGACCTACAAGAACACCACGTCCTACAAGAACCACAAGTCCAACACGTACTACACGGACAACACGTACAACGCGTCCTACGAGGACAACTCGTCCTACCAGAACAACACATCCTACTAGAACTACTAGGCCAACACGTACAACACGTCCTACGAGAACAACTCGTACTACGAGAACAACACGTCCTACCAGAACTACGAGGCCAACACGTACTACACGTCCTACGAGAACAACTCGTACGACGAGAACAACTCGTACTACGAGAACAACACGTCCTACCAGAACTACGAGGCCAACACGTACTACACGTCCTACGAGAACAACTCGTACGACGAGAACAACTCGTACTACGAGAACAACACGTCCTACCAGAACTACGAGGCCAACACGTACTACACGTCCTACGAGAACAACTCGTACGACGAGAACAACTCGTACTACGAGAACAACACGTCCTACCAGAACTACGACACCAACGCGTACTACAACAGTAGAACCTACGAAAACCACGAAGCCTACGAAAACGACTAAACCTACCAAAACTACGAAGCCTACTAAAACTACGAAACCTACTAAAACCACGAAACCTACTAAAACCACGAAACCTACGAAAGCTACGAAACCTACCAAGCCCACGAAACCTACCAAACCCACGAAACCTACTAAACCTACCAAGAAACCCAATAGCAGCAGCAGCTCTGAAAGTAACGAATGCAAAGACTCTTATGACACAATAAATGCAAATGAAGACTTTGATGAATATCGTCATTCAAGTGGATGTAGAAGGAAAATGGAAAATGAAGTGTTAAGTAATCAAAAAACTCAGTTCGATGAACCACATTATCGAAAACTACTTGGGTTATGATTTTAATTAATACATAATGAATGTATTGATAGTTAAATATAATTTTAAAAATTAGTATTTATCTACCTATTTTGTTATTACTTAATTTGTAATAATTATTGTAAAAATGTTCTTATAAAACATTCTATGTTTATCCTTGTTTTCTAACCAAAATGTTGTTATTTGTTTTATTTTCTATTCAAAATTTCATCAAAAGTTAATACCACCTTTATAAATAATTTTATTAGATAATTTTGGATGCATTTATCTTAGTAATTCTAAACAATAACCTTAAGGTATATTATTTACATTCTGTCACCCCAAACAAATTGCAAACGTGTATGAACATCCCGTGGCGTTATTAAATCACTTCTAACAACAATATTTCACATAAATCTAAAATTCGTTGCACAAACAGGTAGCATCTGCTTTTTTTCCTTATTTTTTCGCAATTGTTGATGTATTTTTTAGCTAGATTTAGGTTAACAAATTGATTTTTTTGTTACTGTCACAAGAAGAGTATCCCAACGCGACCCATTTTATTAATGCTTTCAAACGTAGTTTGAGTTTCCTTGGGAAATGTTTTCTGAAACATAATACAATATTAGATTTGTACTCTGTTCTAATTAGTAGATTAAGTTTCGAGCTGCCGAATTTGGTACAATTGTGTAATATAATATTTAAACACATAGATGTAGTAAATGATGCTATTTTCAGCTTTCAGCACGACAATCAAAGGTTTTTAGCCACAGCCACAATTGTTGTGAATTATGAAGTTCGGTTTGTTGTGAAGTTTTCCTGTAGCGCATTCATACACAAATTACCTGTGTCCTTCCAAATAATTTTTTTAAATTTTCTCCCAAAGAGAGTAGTTGACTGAAGAAAACGTTACATGTATTTTTGTTCCTTTTGGAACCACATTTTCAAAAATTTGCTAAATATTGTGTGAATGTGGGAACTAAATGTTATACTCCTAAAACATCATGGATCTTTTTTTTTAGATGAATTTAATATTCCATAATACTGAAAGCTATCTTTAATAGCCATTAAATGCTCTTATAGGAAAACTATACTTCACCACCTGAATTCCGACAGCAACATAAATAAACGAGGTTGTCTAATTTTCACTTGATTATCAATTTCTTGTAAATAATAACTGACTATGCATCACAGTATGAAAATTTTATATATTACCCAAACTAGAAGAGACTTTATTATCTAATGTTAAACTTATACTCCATTGGCTGGTGTGGGGTGGGTGCATAAAAATGTGCATTTTCCTTCGATGCGCTTTCACACTAACCGAGTATTAAGTAGATCTGCAATAAAGTTCCTGGCAATTAACCTTTCTAAATTCTGATGCCAAAGAGGGCAGCAAAATAAGACCCATTGCACCAGAATCAGGCTTTGGCATTGGTTATGAATTGGCAAAAATAAAAATAAAGTCTTTCCTAATGAAGCCTCTGAACAGGGACATTCTAAAGCCCTACTGGAGAAACCCTCTGACAAAGGAACTCGCAAACTCCAATTCATCTTTTGCTACACTGTGGGACTTTTACAAGAAGGGGAAAAGAAGATGTTCCAAAGAGAACTGCCTAACTTATCAATAGGGAAAATTCTTGACTTCATCAAAAGCACAGAACTCCCATAAGGGATGTATCCACAGATTTCTGACCGTATTAAAGGCTTAGCCGCTCATTCCTTTAGGGCTGTTTTAGATGGACTAAGTATCGTACTAACTGTTAGTAACTGAATCAACTCAAGAAGCAAAAGCACGGGAATCTAAGCTTTAACGTCGTCAGTAGAAATTTTGATGCACGATCGTGGACGACGTTAAAGCTTAGATTCCTTTGCTTTTGCTCCTTGAGTTGATTCAGTGCTAACAAGTTAGTACGATACTTAGTCCATCTAAAACGGCCCTTAGATTGTACACTAGATAGGTACTTACTACTCATTCTCAGCTTTTACCATAAGAAAACGAGCAATTTCTTTGCATAAGACGTTTTGGCTCTTGGAAAAGAATTCAATACACATCAAGAGGAGCATAATGAAGAACAAGGCACACTAAGTACGATACTAAAATATATAGCTTTGATTTTCGCAAAGGGCCTTCGTCCTTTCCTTGCTATCAACTCACAGCTTCTAGGGTCAACTTCAGGCTCATTCTTTACTTTATAGATTTTAAGGTTAGCTCAGAATATGGAAACTCGAACTAACCTTACTTTATTTTTTATGGCTTTTAGACTTTTTATATCATCTTCGAAGGATGGCTGCTAAAGACTGTCTGTAATAGAGCATCAAAAACTACCTCTTAATAAAGTATTTAATGGTCTTTGTCAACATTTTTTTTTGAATTAAATCTATTGCGCGTTTTCACTACTCATTGGAATTAGTAAGACTTTAGACTCATTAAAGAGCTACAGCCTTGAGAGTGAGGTGTAGAATTCTACTTATCTTCATTTTTTAATTTTTATTAATTATTATAAATTAATAATACGACAGTTAGGATAAATATTTCTGAAGGTTTTGATAGAGAATTTTCTGCTCTATAATTTTTATTAAAAGTAACATTATCGTCAGACTACTCCTTAAGGTGCTAGAGTCTCGAGAGGCACAGTGACTTGTGGAATTCTACTTATTGTAATTTTTTAATATTTCCTAATTATTATAAATTAATTATACATGAAAAATATTTAAGCGAGTGACGATAGAGAATTTTCTTCTCTATAATTTTTATTAGAAGTAACATTATCGTCAGACTACTCCTTAAGGTGCTAGAGCCTCGAGAGGCACAGTGAGTTGTAAAATTCTACTTATTGTATTTCAATTTTCAATTTAAATTAATTAATTATATAACAGTTAGGACAAACATTTATGCGGATTTCGATAAAGAATTTTCATCTCTATAATTTTAAGTTAAATTATCGTCAGACTCCTCTTTAACACATTCTTTAACACGTCCAAGCACAAATTTTCAAAAAAATACAAAAGTCAAAAGTTGCAAATGGTCATCAAAAACACCATCTGTCTGATCTCATATGAGATCGCTGGGCGTTAATAGGTTAAGGAGCTAAAGTCTCCAAAGGCACAATGACTTGCAGAATTATATCTTACTGTGATTATTAAATTTTGATTAATTATTATTATTATAAATTAATTATATATGACAGTTAGGAGAATAGAGATAGAGAATTTTCTGCTCTTTAATTTTTATTAGTAGTAAAACTATCGTCAGACTACTACTTAAGGAGCTAGAACCTCGAGAGGCACAGTGAATAAAAAGATTGAGAAGCAATGCAGTAGAGTATCATTCTTTGAGGTACCAGCGTTTTCTATACGTTTAGACAATTTTAATAAAATTCAGAGCATCATAGAAATAATTACAGGTCGAAATTGGGAAAGTTTGATCGTTTTTCGATTTCTCAATTATCTCGACTAAGTGCTCCCTAGTTGATAATTTTCGCACTTACACAAACTCATAATAGCTCGAAATGAACCATCAGCATTGCAGTTCATGTTTTACGAGAACATTGAAATTGTTTGCTTGTTGAACAATTTATAATGTAAATATATGTATAGCTTACTGGTTGTTACAACCTATTATAATACTTGTGATTTAATAGTAATTAATTATTAAGATGCATCAGCGTAAATGCAACAATATGTTATGTACCTATTATTTCTCCATTGTTACAGTATCTGATACTGAAAATTACAGTTTATGTAAAATGGTTTTTGCTTGAAATTTTCAACAAGTTGTATTGACTTCTCTTAGAGCTTAGACAACTTACCGTTTTGCTCAAAAATTTTAAAAGCGATTTTTACAAGATTTAGGTTACAAGGATTAAGTTTTTCTTTTTATCTTAGAGCAACTTTTGCATTTTACTCAACAATTTCAAGTTTATATTAAGAGTAGGTGTATAAACATTATTAAATATGCAACGCTGCACCTTTCAAGTATTTATATTTTACGTAAAAATCTTGAACTTATTATTTATTAAAAGCTACCGTAAGACGTAACAAATGAGAATTTTTCAAGATGACGGAGCAATCTTTTTTCGAAATTAAATTATGATTTCGTTCCACACTTATGTCGATAAATTAAAATTTTTAATAATTGTTAGGCAATTACGCGCGCTTCATTAAGCAATTAGACAAATAAATCTTATATTTATAATGAAAAAGGGACCGATAATTCATTATTTATTAAGAATTAACATAAATCAACACCTTTTTGAACTTATTAATTATTCATACAAATGTTTAGTTTATACACGGAACTCATTTCATCAAGTTTCTTATTAACATAAATTAAGTAGGCCTATAGAGATTATTAGGGCCTTTTTCGGAAATAAACTGAATTCGTTTTGTGTTTGAAGTACTTCAAAGAAGTGTTACTTAATCATACAATCACATGCAGCTCAAATACGTTTGTTTGCTATTGAAATCTAAATGTTGAATTGTTGACGTATTAACAAAGAGATTAAGATACAACCTCTATACGAAATGCTAACTATAGAATTATTATTGGAGGAATGTTTAGGAATTAGTATTTATTTAATAATTTTGAGGGATTTGGAATTAAAATTTACGCTTCGTCTAATACTTTAATGGAGGTATTTACACAACTTTTGAGTTTGGTTTCATTTTACTTATTATTAAAACTCACTAAATAAGTCATCTTTATTCATTCATACGTATCATTAAAGTAAGAAAAATTGAACTACAGCTCCACCAACCAATTTTGCGTTACGAAAAATATGTCAACTAAAATAATTTTATTTAAAATATTTTTTGCGGGAAGAGATTCGTCCAATCATAATCAACAATATTCAAATTAGGTACTTAAAATTCGCGTGTATCTACAACTATTTTAGGTTATGATAAAACCTTTCAAAATGACAGTAAGTTGTACTTTGCTAATCACTGTCTTAGGGGGATAGCCACTGTGAGGGCCGATAAAATGGATGATTTTTAAGAATTTTTTTGACCGGGTAAATAAAGGAATTTTTGGATCGGGTTTATTTTGTTTTATTAAGTACACATCCAATAATGTTTCCACGAATTTTTATTAAAAAATATTTAATAGTTTTAACAATACACACGATGCCGTAGAACCTGAAAAAAAATTCCCCCTCCATGGTCGCATCGTTTTTTCAAAGGCCCGTATTCTGACAAAAATAAAAAAAATTTATTATAATCTGTACGAATGTAGTTATCGTTGTACATAGCCGTTTTTTTTAATTTTGATTTTTCACAAAATGGCGACCGATTGAGAATAATTACGTTCATTTTTTCGACCATTTTTTTTTGTTTCCAAACAGTTTAAAAAATAGTAAAAAACAAAATTTTCTAAATCGGCTACGCTTAGCCGTAGCTACTACTAAGACGAACAAAACAAAAGAAATAAATTAAGAATCGGTTAAGAATTGTCCGAGTTATCGATGCGACCAGTTTGAAAAAAGTCGTTTCGAGAAAAATGCGTTTAAAGTTTTCCATTTCCAGTCCATTTCTCTCGCAATGAAATCATGTATCTTTTAAAATTTTCGTACCTATATTAAACTATCGAGTCTTGGACCATATTATGAAGGTTCTTCCTCTTCATCTCCAGGGGTCTTGTTGGCTCTCTTAATTTTCCCTTAATCCTTAGTGCCTTAAAGTCGGCATATCTGCTCTCACTAAAATCGCTGTAACTTAGTCAATTTTTGAAATTTTGACCTGCAATTTTGTACACATATTTTTGAATATATAAAGTTCCATTTAAGACAAAACAAAAAAAAAAATTTTTTGACTCATCACAGTGGCTATCCCCCTTAGTATTAATCTATACTGAATTTTAGTGACAGTTACTTGTCAAATTTAGCGACTGAAATAATTTGAACTCGTAGTGTACTTCAAAATCTATGACAGCGCTGGCCACGCCCCCTCAGCTCGCTAATTAAGTTGGTGAAACTGTATATTTAAATTTTCCCTTCTAACTGGAGAAATAAAATGCAAATCAAAAAATGTCAGTTTTGAAATACTCTGTACAGTCAGCCTCACATTTAATGGCCACCCTGGCTATACGTTTAGCACTAATTGTGGATGCAACCATTATAACACCCCCTACTTAAATTGAGGGGTAACTTAATTTTATCAACAACCTTCCTTTCTGTCCTTTTGTCGTTGTTGGCTAATAATTGTCCTGGCGTATAGCTAGGATGGCCAATAATTGTGACGCTGACTGTACATGTACAACTTACATCTGGGAAGCGATTGGGCTAACTGCATTAACAGAGGCAAGATTAATATTAATATTAAACGTCTTGTAAACACAAAATCATTAAGAGAATGAGGTTAAGGAGTTATAGAAAAAGAAAATGAGAGTTTAAAAAAAAACTTAGATGCAAATTTTGTAGGTTGCTTTTAAAATTAGACACTGAATTCAACTAGAAAATAAATAAATGTGAAAAGATTAGAAAGAGAAAAGTAATTAAATCTTTAATTTGAGGAAATTCAATTCATTTATCTTAATGAAGTAACAGTTGTAAATTGTTTGCATTTAAATAATTGTGTCGAGCTTTAAAAACTTTTGAAAATTCAATTAAAAACTTATAAAAATTTCATTAAAATATGTTAAATGAATAATATATTTTTAGAATAAATTTCTCCTTTTTTTTTATTTGATAGAATAAAAAACCGCCAAAAAATCTAAAGCCATCAATTTTCTCAACTTATAAGTACCCTCTTGTAAAATTTGTAACTTCAGCAGGTGGTTGTTGAAGTTACGATACCCTTTTCAAGAGTGATACACTATTTTGATACTGACAGGGGATGATAACCCGTGTTTTCGTAGGTCTGCATCTCATTTAAAACGTCTTAGGGCTCACTTGAGTATTAGGAATGTTAATCCAAACAGAATACTATGGTAATCTGATTAGTCTCTCAACACCGTGACATGTTAATTTGATACACCTACTTTTTAAATTGAAAATTTAAATTAGAGTTAAAAATTACAAATTTTAAAAATATTGAATAATTAAAATAGCGATAAGTGTTGAATAATTTATTTCTTAATTGTCTAATTGTCTTTCCGACTACCCTTCAGAGACTGGCATACAATTACTGTTTTTTCTAATTTAATGGGGCGTTCACACTAAGCACATTTATAAAACTCTCGAGGTAGGTAGGTAGTAATTTATCGACTTCTGATATTTATTATTTATTGTATTTCTGAGGCTGGTCAGTGGTTGCTTGCATCGCGACCTCTCGGATCTATTGTGCACCTCGGATTTGGTCTTCCCTTATGAGAGTTCTGTTTTGATGAAGTCCAGAATTTTTCCTACTGATAAGTTAGTCAGTTCTCTTTGGAGCATCTTCTCTTTCCCGAAAATGCTGTAACGATTTCTTGTGAAAGTCTCACAGTGTAGCAAAAGATCAATTGGAGTTTCTTCCTCCTCTGCACATCGTCTGCATAGGGGATCTTCTTCTAGTCCCATCGTATGCAGGTGCTTTTTGAGCTGACAATGGCCCGTTATTATTGCCGTTGCCATTTGTAATTCCTCTCTGCTCATTCTGAGGATAGAGTGAGTTCGTTTGTCAGAGGGTTTCTCCAGTAGAGCTTTGGAATGTCCCTGTCCAGGAGTTTCCCTCCAGTTTTTGATATTCCACTTCCCTAAAAGTGACTTTATTTCTCTCTTTGCCATTTCATAAGAAACTGCCAAATGCGGGTGCTGGTCCAATGGTTCTTATTTTTCTGCTCTCTTTGGCCAGATCGTTAGCTTTCTCGTTCCCGTGTATGTTAGCATGAGCTTACACCAGGTTAACGAAATTTGTCCCCGCTAGCGCATTTAGTCTGCAGATGCAGTCCATTACTAATCTGGACCTCACCTCACAGGCGTTCAGCGCTTTTAGGGCTGCTTGGCTGTCAGATACAACGAAGATTCTTTGATTGTGATATCCTCTATCTAACAGCATTTGCGCACATGTTGAGATGGCGTAAATTTCTGCTTGGAAGACGCTTAAGACGTCCCCGACGATTCCAGCTCTTGTACCTGTTTGGTTTTTAGAGCCTTCTGTGAAGAATACAAGTCCATTCAATTTGACTGGCTTGCATTCCCATTCTTCCCTTGTCGGAATGTTAATTCCGTAGGTTTTTTCCATGATATATGCTTTGGTTCTTCTGTCGGACACCATAAGTATGGGGTGTTCTTTTATCTCTCTTAGGATTGAGGCATATCTTCTCCCATTTTTTCCTATCGAGGACTGAGCTTTTAGTCTGTAAGCCTCACTTAATGTTTTGGATTTCACCTCCAGATCTAAAAGTGGGTGGTTCAGCATTGTTTCCATTGCTGCTGTAGGCGTAGTACGCATTGCTCCAGTGATTCATAGGCAGGACAATCTTTGGATTTTGCCTAGTTTGTGTTTGCAGGTTTTTGTTTGTGTTTTTTTCTACCAAACAAAACCTGCATATGTTACTATTGGTATAACCATTACAGTGTATATCTAATAAGTCAACTGGCGTGTCAGTCCCCCCAAGTTTTGTCGAATGTTCGTCTACAGGTCCATAAGGCCCTTGTAACTTTATTTATTATACTGTCTATGTGTGGTTTGTGTTGGCCCCTCTTTCTCTAGACACTTGAGAAGATTGTCTACTACGAAGCACCATAGAAGTGGTGAAAGCACCCCTCTTTGTGGACAACCTCGATTTATTTCTACTGCTATACGGTGCAATGATTTACCGAAGCGTGAATTACTCTATGCTTAAGCATATGTGAGATCCTCCTGATAATAGTGGGATGGGCTTTCCTATATTTCATCACTTTTTCTATGGATAATGTAGAGGTGTTATCAAAAGCCCCCTGAATAGTCATGAACACGCCTAAAAAAACTCTTTGTTCTTCAACGTGTTTTCGACTGCGCTTACGATTTCTCGTATGGCCATTTCACGGGATTTTTCAGGTTGATAGGCAAATTGATATTAGCTGAGCGGATTAATGCTCAGCACGGTGTCCCTTATGTGTCTTTCAACTAATCTTTTAAGATTACCTTTAAGAAGGAACGACGATAGGCTTATTGGCCTGAACGATTTAGCTTGGGCGTACGAGTCACGTCCCAATTTAGGTATAAAAACTACTTTTACCTCTCTCCAGACTCCTGGTGTATAGGCTATGGACTTCTGATAACTATCACTTTTTAGGCTAATGCCACCTCAAGGATAGCAACTCTTATTTATTATGAATTTTCTTGAAAAAAGTCCTCAAGCCTCATTCCTAAATGGAGTATCTCAGGACCCTCACGATTGGAAAGTTACAAGTGATCACACTCTTCATCATAGATTATCTCTTTCCATAAAGGAGGAGCGACCGCCACTGGGCGTTTTTTCGCTTATATCTCGAAAGCGGTGGGTTCTAGGAAAAAAAAATTCTTAACAAAATGAAAGCTTATGAAATTTGACAACAAACTTTTACCAGATTGTTTTGATTTATTTTTTTCTTTTCTTTATAGTTTTTGAGGTAGCCGCCCGCTGAGGTGGTAGACAAAAATTTATTTTTCCTACATTCAAGCGGATATTTAAAAAACCATAAGGAATAGAAAAAAAATAAATAAAAACAATCTTGTAGCAAATTTGATAGGTTTTTATTTTGCTAGGATTTTGTTTTTTCCCTAGAGCCCACAGTTTTTGAGATATAAGCAAAAACTCAAGAAAGAGACCTTTCCACCCACTCTTTCCATTAGTCATATAAATAGAGCCAGAGACTTCTAGTATTATTACCTTATAAGTACTCCAAACACATTTCTAATAAAGAAAAAAATTCCACCCTCTTGCTTGCTCTCTATAACCCCTTCGTTGACTATAGGCTACTTTCAGTTTGAACCAAAATTGAAAAAGGCACACAATTAATCACACATCATTAGAACATTCCATCGCTGTTTTTCTATGTTTAAAAAGCGTACATATCTGTTGTTAACAATATTTTTTATTTTTTTTTGTATATAAAAGCTTTTTGTTACACTTTAAGTACTCCTCATGAAGTATAAGTGCAAAGTAAAGTAAATGTATATTTGTACAAGAAAAGCATTTTACACTTTAACTTCAATTAATTTTTGTGCCCTAAAACACAAAAAAAATAACTAAAATCAATATTGAAGCAATGTTACAGTTTGACTCAAGAACGTAAAACTTTCTCAGCGGTAATTGTCCTCCAGAGTGACATCTACGATGCGCCAGATTATATCACTATTCACTATATAGATGTAAAAATCGTGTTTTATGATTGCCAAAAATTGTGACCTACTTTTGTAAAAATTTTATTTAAATTTCTTTTGCAGTTGTTTTAATATTTTAAAAGAGAAGGCAAATTAAAAAAAAATGGTTGAATAATACGTTACAAATTCAACTTTAACAACCCTCATTAATACTTACTAATTTGGAGGCTTCGAGTGATAATTATTTATACTGTTAATATTACCTCATTGTGTGCTTTTACAAATTATCTGTTCCGCATGAACATTTGTTTATAAACAACTATTCGAATGTTATGTTACATGTATGAAAGCAACTGCATTGTGGCAGATTAAAATAATTTAATAAGTGCCTCCTGTATGTATTTATAATTTAATTTATACATTTGAAAAAAGTTAAGCTCGAGAGAATAGTTTGTAAAACCCTCAACAAACGCTTCTTTTATTTTCTTCTCATTTGGGCAAATTGTGCCTACGTCAAAATATTATTTTTTATTTCAAATATCGGAACTTGAAAATAGTGAGATGATTTTCTACATTCCCGAGAGTAGAAGTAGTACTTTATTCGTTATTTTCAAAAAAAGTGTCGATTTTAATCCTCGCGGGATTAAAAATAAATGTAATCCTTTAGGGAGTGTTACAATAGCACAATCAATATGTAGGTAGTTATTTCTTGTAAATTTAATTTGCATGCAAGTCGAGGATTATTTATCCTGAAGATGCATTTTGTGACAAAAGTGACTACTTATAGTGGCAAATTTTTGAATTTTTACACTTTATGTACCTATAAAAAGACATTTAAGTGACAGAAACGATAAAAACTTATACTTGAACTTACCATTTATTCTTTCTATTTTAATGTTATGCCCAGAAATTCTAATTTATTGGATAGAAATTGCTAATGAGTGTACTTAACTTGCATTGATTACGCAAGGAATGTTTAATAATTATTTTTATTAATATTAAAATCATCTTTTTGTTACAGGTATGTACTCACTAGAGTATTGGGTTTTCAAAGTGTCCATTGCCTGGTACACGTCCACGTCGAGAAAGTACACCGGGGCTAAAAAGTATGTAGTTTTTTTGTCAATAAAAAGCAATTTTGAAGCGCTTACGTTAGAGACCTCAAAAATGCGCCTCATTTGGCTATTGCTAAATCAGTCTATGGTATTGAACTATCTTCCCGTAATATATCAATAAAAATATATCAACCATCAACCTGTAATAGACAGAGGTAATGTCTATAAGTTTACTTAGGCCCAGTATTATAAACGAAGGTTGAAACTCAACCTACGATTGCAACTCAAAATCTAAGGTTAGCCTGTCATTTTGATTCGACATAATTACAACGAACTGGAAATTTCTTGCACGACAAAAAAATTATTTCCCCATAAAAGAGGTTATCGCACGACAAAAATTGCACGAAGAAAAACTATTTTCTACGCCAAAAAAGGAATCTTAGGAACGAAAAGAACGACAGAACAGTACAAATCAACGACAGTAATGTAGGAAACGTATTTATTTTCAGTCTATGTTACATAAAAATTAGGAAGGTGACTTCAGTAGAAGGGAAGAGGCAAGGCGTCTGGCGCTCCGTGAGGTTAGTTGGGCGGAACGCTAAAGGGAGGTATTTTTTTCTTTACTCTAACAAAACCTAACATAACCTAACCTAACATTTTAGGGCTCGTGAGTACTCGCTCCCAGGTTCTCTGGGATCGGGTCCCTGTCATAAACGGACTAACTTTGACTTTGGAGGTTCCATAAAATTTTTCTGTCTCATCGTAATGGCTAATATGGCGTTTAGTTTTGGAATAGCTCCTCCATATTTTGCTATAATAAAATTTTTGACTTCATGACCTAAACCTCTGCTAAGTTACGTATTATCATGCTTATGACCATGGTGAAAATCTTCTACAAAGATTAGTTAGGTACGTTTTGTTTATTGTCTTATTCTGTCGTGCATTCTCATTTTCTCCCGTTCTGAAACCTTTTATTTATCGTTCGTTTAATTATTTTTGTCGTGTGAACGCAACGCTGGTGTGAATAAACTTAAAATTGTCGTTAATTTATACTATTTTATGTGTAATTTGCAGGGTTTAGGAAAACTCTTATAGCTCCGCTATTTATCAATATATCAAAATGAAATATGGTGTGAGTTATACTCGCATAAATTGCAATTGTTTTAACTACTTGTAAAAATTCTGTCGCTTCCGATTACACCGGAAACGAAGTGAACTTTTGATTTTTAAATGGAACACCATATATTTTTACTTTTTTGATACTTACATTAAATCTTGAATACATGCATCAAAAAAATTAATTTCCAAAGCAATAAAAATTATTTTTTCAAAAAATACGCAGATGTCTAGAGTGCTGTGATGTGGTATAAAATCATCGTTGAGAGCTAATTGTAGGTACTAGGTATGTTTGCTCCACAAAAGTTAAAGGTTGGTGTTGTGGAGCATTTTACAAAGAAATTTAGTCACATTTTCCTCAAGAACTTCATTTTACTTCATCAGTTATTTTTACCTCAATAACTTCATTTTTTAAAATAGCACCATATCGAAACAACTCTATTTAGAAAAAAATAATTTATCTGAGGTGGAATTGTTCCGATATGTTGCCTTTTGAAAAAATTAAGTTATTGAAGGAAATGTGACAACACCATCCTTCAACTTTTATGGTGTAAACGTCATTTCCATAGCACAAGTACCTTTTTATAATTAAAATATAATTTAAAAGCGAAATCACACTGTAAAAGAAACACAAAATATATTTATAAAAATTTTGATAAAACTGGTTTTTACAGTGTGCTCGGCTATATTTACGAAGTTTTTATAAAAACTGTATTTATGAGATTATGTGACTGCACGTAAATATTTTGACCTGACGTCACATCAATAGAAACGGTTCTATTTTTTTTTGATGAAAAGACGAGTTCCATTGGTTGTTGAAGCGAGAGTGCGCCTTGCTGAGTTGTCTGGTATTTAAATGTATTTCTTGGACCTTGGAGTTTTGCAGCTTATTTAACACATTCTACAATCCGTTAATTTTTTTAGCAAATTATGACAGTATGACAATAACGACATATTTTTATAAAAATTTTTACGAATATATTTAAGAAATATTTATGAAGTAAATAATACAATGTGGGGTGGGACTGGCTTTAGGGCCAGTGTTATAATTATAATAATCTAGTTAACCAAAGGTTAATTATAAATAAACATAAATTTCACCATTTCGTCCAATTATGTCAAACAAAATGACAACTAATCTTAGGTTGACTTTTAACCTTCTTTTATAATACTGGCTCTAAATAGTATTTGAAAAGCCTGCACCTCCAATTTACACTTCTTTTAAAAATGTATTTGTGACTAGCGTTCTTTTAATTCTCATTATAGTTGGCTGCTTGTGAAATGTTGGACCTTTTCAGTCACGTGACATTTTCCATCGTATTTAGAGCATTAAACTAGACAACTTACATCTTATATTTTCCTTTATTTTTATAACAGTTCAGCTTATAGAAAAAGTGAGAACTTTTTTTTATATTTTATTTAAAATTATTTTCCAAGAGAAAGGATCTTTCCATTAGTAATAAAATAATTACAAAAAGTGCGGATTTACAGTCTTGGAACTTTACTACTACTCATGGATTACTAATTTATAGCAAAAGAAAATAAATATAGAAATCTTTTACAAGTAGAGATAGTAGAGCATGACTTGGGAAACGTAAAACCTACCGTATTCCAATGATTTGTAAGTTCTGTGGTTTTCTTTTATTTGATTTATTTTAAAATACGGGCTTCAGGTAAATTGAACCACTTAATCAATTCCAATTGGACTATGTGTTGCAGATGTAAATTGATTTCCATTCATACCTATATCGATAATAGCTATTTCGAGATAATTTTCGACATTTTGATATTTAATTTCTGCTGCCACAAAGCATGAAAAATTTATTTTGTTTAATGATTTCAAAACAGAATTTTATGCCCTACAACTTCTAGAGGAACTCTTTTTACCTAAAATAATTAGGGAAACAGGAAATTACAAAAGTATTACTTTACATGTTAAATCCTTATGACTACAGGAACCGTGATCGCCACTCTGTATAATAGCAGATTAAAATTTTCCACCAAAGTAAACACACAAACGCCTTTTTTGAAAAAAAAATTAATTATAACCATCTTCGTAATTAATAATGAATTCAAGTATTTGAAGTTAATTTTTTACAATTTTCTTTTAAAATCTATTGTAGTTTTTTATTAGACTTCCTTTATTATTATTATATAAAAAGATTTTCTTCACAGTTTGTTTAATTCTTTTTTGTATTTCTTTCGTTTCTCATTTCTCAATCCCATTCAGTATATCTGAGTGTACATTTGATTTTTTTTATTTTATATTATTTTTCCTAAAAGTAGAAATTTCCTCAGAAATGCAAATTGAAAAGCTAGATGCTCTTATTTTATAGGCTATTGTTGTGTATTTTTATTAAAATTTTATAGAAAATTAATTCAAATTTAATACTCGAATAAAAGTCAATTAATGAAGGTACGTAGAAAATTACAAGGTGTAAACAAACAATTACCTTGTCGCGGAAAATGTACCACCGCAATAAAATTTCAATTTCCCTCTGTTAGATTATTTATAATTTTTAAATTACAAAAAATAAGATTGGAAAAATTTTTTTATATCGTAAAACGTTTTTAAGTCAAATCTTAACAACGTTGTCAATCTTTTTTTGCTTAGATGTTATGTATGCGACACGCTTTTTTAAATTTCCATTTACATTCCGATCATACAACAGCATCTTAGAAAGCTGATATGAGAGCTCACTTATAGCAAAAGGGGAAATTGAAGACTTTGTAGTAAGACTTTTTCTTTACTATAGTATAAAAATGATGTCCCTTTTCTTCATACACATTCATGTAAAATAATATTTTAATCTTCGGATTATCTAAATTGGAGGACGAAAATATTTTTTTTGTATAATTTCAAAAATATTATGGTGCATCAAAATTATTTTTAGCAGGGATAAAACAATTAGCAAGTTGGGGAAGATATGTGTCTCGAAAATGTCATTTTATTTTGCGAGTAGGGTTGATTGCGTATAGGGACCTAATGGAAGTGAGCAACCCTACACGCAAAATAAAATCACTTTTAGCAGGTGTATCGCACAACATTTTTGTCCGACTGTTGCTGAAAATCAATAAAATTAATAACTTAAAGAGTTAATTTCAATAATGTTGATGTTGAATAAATGGAAAAGTCCTATGATGGTACATCAGAATCCTTTTTTTTAAATATTACCCTAGCAGGACTTGTGCAAATTGAAGCAAAAAGTCTCAAAGTGGCTTCCTAGTTATACTTTCGTATTTATGCCCACAAGGGTAATTTAATTAAATAGAAGGGATGTAACATTCAACATCCAAAAAATTAAGTACGTGTAGGTCGATTAGAATTTTCTTTGTCCTTCTGTATCCCCTTTTAGAGGTGAATTTAAATGAAAGTTTTAAACAAGATATTATTTAATTGTTTGTTTAACTTCCAACAAACCAAACAATTTAATTAATATTCGCTTAAAACTAAAAAGCACCAATCTAAGTAATAATAATCAAACAAACGATTTCAAGCTATAATAGTAATAGTTGGTAAATAAGGCATTATTGGCATAATGACAAAAAAATAATTTTAAGTACCTTTCAACTTATTCACTTTAATTTAAGTACCTTTAAAACTTCATTTAGTGACCGTTACTAAAGTACTAACATTAAAGGTACCTACAGAATTTTATTACGAAAAAATAAAGCTTTGTCGGAAGTGATTACTAGAATTCAATGAGTTTTAGTTCAGTTAGTCAATTATGTTCGTATAGTCCAAATAGCTTAACAAATGAGAACTCATCTAACAGGTAATGTGTGTGGGTCGAAACGATTTGCCTGGGGGCCAATTAAGATAACATCGCGTGCCTTCATTTTAAGGTGGTAAAAATGTCTAGTCCCTTGTTCGTTTTCACTTTCTCTCACGACCATCCAGATTCTTTGATAACATTTTTCTCTTGTATATTTACCAAATATTTTTTTTGTTCAATATCAACGCTGATGGTTTGAATTTATATATTTAATGAGGTGTTTAGTGTTTTTTTTTCTATCTAAAGGTTCAAAAGAGTAGGAATTTAAATTAAATAAATAAATTGTAAGAGCCTAACAATAAGCTACTTGGGGGAATCGTAAAAGCGGTAATAATAACATTTTATGGTTATTAAAATAACTTTCATTGAGACCTGGAATTTTCCTATTTTTCGGTAAAGTTCTAATTTTAGATAAATAATTGATTTATACGATTTTTAACAAAAATATTTCAAGTTTCCTTGCTGGTGTAATTGCACATAATAGGGTATTTTCCAATTTTTTAAAATGTATCTAGAAAGTTACCTTACTGATAACGTAATCTCAAAACCACATTAAAAAAAAATTGCGACTGTAGGTTTTGCCAAAAAAATTATTTGAAATTCAAACTATAAAGTTTCCCGCATAAAAGCGGCATGACGTCACGAGTCGTTGCTGTCAATATTCGTCGATATTCAACTAATGAGCTCCGACTTATTATAACCTTGATTACACATTAACTGACATTTAATACATGTAACTAAGCAACAAACGTGATGTGTATGACTCGTGACGTCACTTCCGTTTTAATTTTCACTTTGAAACTGTACCATTTAATACTTTTTCTAAAGCAGTTTTTGGTAAAACTTTTTTGATTAACATATTTTTAGTGTGCCCAAGTAATTGATAATCGACTTTGCTATGCAATAACGCAGGAATAATCGATTTTAAAAAATTGGAAAATACCCTATTGAGTTATCACACTCAATGACTTATAAATACTACAAAAATTCCAATAATATTTACTCGTTGGTTTACATAGTATAAGTAGAAGGTCTTTAGTAGCCTTATCTAGATAAGAGATTTGTAGACAAAAATGAATGAGCTCTCACATATTAAATCCTTTTTGAACGTCTCTTCTGTAAGATGTGGCCAGTCAGTAGTCAGTCAGTCATACCTGTCTCAAGTAGAGAGCAATTTCTGTTCAGATAATTTTCATTAACTCTTATCCTGACCTGAGCTACACTGATTTTGAACAAGAGTGATAGTATGACAGTATGAAAATGGGCAATGGGCACTATGCGCTCCAAAAGCAACCTCAAAAAGTAAAGGGGCCAATTAAACGAGAAGGTGTACCTAATTACAAAACACACTTAAAAATTTAAATTCTTGAAGTTATTTAGTACCTTCTATGGTACTGTGGGGAGAAAAATCATCTAAAATAAACTGGGTTGGCGAAACTCTGAAAGAGGCATTTCTTCTTCTTCTGCTTCAACTGTCATCCTTTTTTAGTATGAATTATTTCACTAGATCCCTATTTGGTAGTATTGCTCTTTGAGTACAATGAATTGTGAATTGAAGTAAAATAAATTTTGGAGAAACCCAGTCTCAAAGGTTCACTACCGCTTACAGCGTAGTCTTTCTACTTCTTCGTTGTTCCAGTATTCAGCAATTCGTTCTACAAAGATTTTTTTCTTCAATAATAGGCACTGGCTGTTACGGTTGTGAGTTTGCAGGTTTCTGTTTGCATAATCCGTTTGGCTGTCCCTGTCTACACCTTCTACATCTCTGTGCACTATAGCTGCTGACATACAGCGTTCTCAGTTCAGTACCTGTATAATACGTCTTTTACGCCTTCCATGTGGGGACCATTGTGTTATTTTGCTGATCTTTTATAGTCCGCCTTTAACCTAAGATAGCACTGATTGGATAGGTTTTTTTCAGCATTCGAATAATTCAGCAGTCAATTCTCATTATGCTCTATATTTCTTCCGTTTTAGCGTTGTCTATACGTGAGTTGTAGTAAATCGCACATAATACCGACCATAGACTTCATGTTTTCTTCATCGGTGATCGTTCCAGGCCATCGTGTCAAAACCGAAATGTGTGGGGCGAAAACTGTCACGATGCCCAAACAAGGTGACTATCTGCCGACATCTGATTTTTTTATTGTCGGTACGTCGTAACAAAACCGAGGTGTGTGGGGATTTCCTTCCAACGTGCCAATTTAAATTCAGTTTCGTCCTGTCTAATTTTTAAGATATAAAAAAATTGTACCGCTCATGGAACACTGTCGGCTAAATAAGCATCTTCACACACTGGGAATAGTAGATAATCTCAGATGTCGAGCATGCTATCACGACAACGAGATCGATGAACACTTGCTTTGTCAATGTCCAGCTCTAGCGTCTACAAGAGGATCCGTGTTGGGAGACTTCTGGCTCGACATGGCCAGAATAAGCTCCACTCATCCCGTCAGAATTCTGAAGTACACCATAAAAGTGGGATGGCTTAGGACCTGGTGGACCTGGGGAGGTTGCTTGGAGGTTGTAAAATAGGTCTTAACAAGTGGCCTAAGTGCTGGGAGCTTCTTCCCTCCTTAGCGGAGTGCCTCTTCCCTCCAGATCCAGAACGCCACCAGTGCCAAAAGTTGCCAAAAAACTGCCCCTTTAACACGAGATCTGTGGACTGATCGGGCGTCAAAACTAGTCTTGATGGCCTGGCACGATCAACTATGGATCAAGAAAAAACACAAAGTCTACTGTAGCCGGCTTTAGACATAAAAGCATTTATTCTGAAGAATCATTTACAACTACGTGGAATGTGGCTGCATAAGATACTACATTACTTGGGAGCTTTTCGAAAAGATTGAAAGCTAGTGTCTTCTGAGCTGCTAACCAAAGTGTCTAATTTGTAATTCCAATGCATGATAGTAAAAGTAGGCAAGCATCACCAGATAACCAGTCCTGCGCTCCTGTTGTTGAGTGAAAAATCCAGAAAAATAACATTTTTCAAATATTCTAAAGAGATTCAAATGCCGTTTCAACAATGTGATTTTATGGAATCAAATTTCCAAGATTGACAAGAAATATAGTTGGTGAAATACATGCTTTATCGCTATCAGCATTTCAACGTCGCCTTGTGAAATGACGAACAATCTTGCTACAACTAGAACTAACAATGAATTTTGCTCTTCGTGTCTTCGTCAATCAATTGATTTAGTTCGAGTTAGTTTAATTAATGAAATAGTTTAGAATTTCTAATAACATTCTTAAGATCTTCACTAATCAACCGCATTAATAACAAAATGATGATTTAAGCTTATTTTGATGAGACACCCCTAAGCTAATAATTAAAGAACTTCATCAAGACGAACTTTAAAAAAAATTTAATAATGCAATAATTATCCTTTAACCAACCGCATTATTAGTAATAATAGATAACTATAAAATTCATTTCAAACAATTTACTACTAATTACAACAATTAGTTTTATTAATTTAATTTGAATATTATAATATACCTTTGTTGGTGGTCTTTTCTCTTGTTTTTCCGGTTTTAATAACAATTTCTAAGTATCAATTTGAAAAGCATTTTTATTACTACGCAACCAGATCTAAAGGCTTCTCGTAATAATGAGAAGCGTTCTAAAGGTAAATTATAATAAAATATAAAGAACAGAACAAAAGTGCAAAGAGATGGAATGCAATTGGTTTTGCTCAAATTGATTAAGCTCTTGGTTTAAATTTAGAAAATTATATTTTCGTTTGTGAGATTTAAAAATATTTATGTTAAGCTCAAAGTTGTCATGTTCAATAGAGCATAGTAGCTTTCAATCTGTCAAGTTGTCTTAAAGCGTTTTGCATTTCTATTTCGATATTGATATGTAAAAGAGCTGTTTTTCATGTTTTATATTATTAAACTACGTGTCAACAAGTTGTATCCAGGTTGCACGTTAGATTGAAGGATGGAAGGTCAAAAAAAGTTTACACATAGGTCACTTTGTGAGATCCGTTAGTGCAACCTCCTTACAGCATCTCTTTCCATACTTTCAGTGATGAAGACAACGTTTGATACAAATGAACTTTTAGATAAAATCAATGATCCTGTCAGCTACAATCATTGAGTATAGACGCTTATTTCGTCGATAGTGTCCAGTAAAGCTTTGGTTTCCTAGGATAGCGGTACCGTCAAATAGCATCCGTAATATGACGGTGGTGACGTCACGTAGCGGTGAAGTCGAAAATATCCCTAAAAGCGGTGAGACAGCACCGCTATCTAGGAAACCAGAGTCCTTTTCTTACGAATGAACCGTTTTAAACCGTAACATGCAACGTATTTCAAACTCATGACGTCATTTTGAACCGTTTTGAATGATGACGTCAGCAACCAAACCGCAAATTTGTGGGCGTGGCTTAATTTTAAATATTTGAACCGTTTTCAACCCCTTACAGCGTTTTGATCGCCAGAAAACTACTCTAGTATGTTTAAATATATGGAAACGCTTTTTGTGACGTCATTGGCCGTCATATTACGGCCGCTATTAGACGGCACCGCTTTCCTAGGAGACCCAAGCTTTAGAGTAGATAATAGTGTTAGAATTAGTCCAATGATTTTTGTGGACTGTGGTGGCACTTTTAAGTGACTAATGATACGTACAACGTATGATACAACCCAACTCTGGATGAACCCAACGATCCTGGAGGGTAAAATGTAGCTAATATCGATCATATATTAGGCAGGTTTTTATTTCAGTTTTATTTTCAGTTTTTTATTAACAGGCATCATTTTTCATGAGCTAACGCAGGGCAGTAACATAACACATGTTCCATTTTTCGTTTCGGTTCCATTCTCTCCAGTGGGAGATGTCAGCAACAATCATTGTGTTTAGACGCTTCTTTAATCGATAGTGTCCAGTAAGAGTAGATAATCGTGTTAGATGTCCAATGGTTTTTGTGGACTCTGGTGGCACTTTTAAGCGACTAATGATACGTACAACGTGTGATACAACCCAACTCTGGATGAACTCAGAGATTCTAGAGGGTAAAGTGTTGCTGATACCGATCATAATAATATACTCGTGTTAGGCAGGTTCTATTAACAGGCATCATTTTTAATGAGCTAACTCAGGGCAGTAACAAAACATATGCTCCATTGTCCGTTTCGGTTCCATTCTTTCCTGTAGAAGATGTCAGCAACAATCATTGTGTTTAGACGCTTATTTCGTCGATAGTGTGCAGTAAGAGTAGATAATAGTGTTAGAATTAGTCCGATGATTTTTGTGGACTCTGGTGGCACTTTTAAGTGTATAATGATACTTACAACGTATGATAAAACCCAACTCTGGATGAACCCAACGATCCTGGAGGGTAAAATGTCGCTTATTTCATCGATAGTGTACAGTAATAATAGATAATAGAGTTAGAATTAGTTGAATTATTTTTGTGGACTCTAATGGCACTTTTTAGAAAGTGATGTATCGAGGGCGTTCATCGAAGGAGTTGGTATGCTCTCAGGTTCTATAGAAGCAAAAACTGAGCCAATAGATTAATAGTCAAAGATAGAGAGCCAGTCAATATTATAATATTTGACGTAATAATCATATGACGCTTATGATTCACATAAGCCTGGCTTTGTAAGCCTAACAGAAAATTAAAGGCGCCTATATATTTTATTGAAACGTTGAAGACGAGATAAAAGTTAAGGTGAAATTTTTGAGCGTCTGAAGCCCAGACTGGGTGGTAAAAACTTTAAAAATATAATTTTTTATAAAAATAAGAAGATATTTCAATTTAAAAATTGAATGGATGTAATACAAATGCAAACAAAAATTCATTAATAAACATTTAAAAAATAAAATATTCCAACAAAATGAAGAAAACATTTTAAGTCCAGGTGCTTTGTTTCCCACAACCGAGTTTACTTGCTAAAGTTTATTAAGCAAAAAAAAATTACAAATTGCATAAATTAAGATGAATTGTTGGTGGTAGTGGTGGCGGTGGCGGATGTGATGGTTATTTTAAAGCAAGGAATTATTATATTAAGCGAGACAAATCTTAAAGTTGTGTGACTTGCATCGCCTATTTTATTTAAATTTCCATGCAAAATGCAAATGTTGAAAGTTGTGCATTATTGCAACTTTCACGTGTTTTATTCTAAAAACGCTTTTGCAGTATTTTAGTTCCTTAAGTTTAAAATTAATATTCTCACCATGTAGTATCATTACCAAACACTAGCTCTGTTTCTCCAGGCAATCCAAGTTTTTGCCATATAACTTTAAGTAATGTTAAACTATATATCCTGGTTGTTTAAGTTATTTATGTTGTTTAGTTTGAAGATTCTTGCTGAATGGACCAAAGTCCTAATAGTAATTAAATTAATTATACGTTATAAGTTTTTGTAATATTGTGTATTTAGTTACTTATCGTTTCTAAGGGGGGGTTTGCCTATATATTTGGTTATGACAGCTAAACAATTAACCATTTTGATTAGTATACAATTTAGTTTGAAAATCAATATAATAAACTCCAATTCTAAACTAAAATTTTAGGTACTTAAAACCGCTCGGGAAATTTTATACTGTTTTGTTTGGATTAGATTTCCCACGGTTTAAAACTCTAAAATGTTATCTTTTGATTATTCGAGTAAACAGCAAGTTTAAATAAATTTAAGAAAAATAAAACTCGGCTTGTAATTATAAAAAAAAATTAAATTAAGTTATAATTTTTAAACAACTGAAAATACCCCATCGCTTAACCGTCAGAAACATGAACTAAACGCATTATAGTTGGAGATTAGGTTTTATTTATTTTCACCTTTCCTTCGACTTGTTTACATTATAAATTTTAAATTTATATAAACCGGCCCTGTTTACTAACTTAAAGTTTGTTTAATTTACAAATATAAAAGGAAGTGAACTTTAAACAATCTCATGATGTACAGGGTGTTTCATAAACTACAATAGAATTATCCATATACAATAGAATATACAGACTAACTGTGTCTCGTAATCATAGGGATTTAACATGTAAAATCATTATACTTTTGTAATTGCCTGCTACCCTAGGATTAGGATTGTTAGGGTGGAGAGTAAACCGAGGTTTACGCGCACTTAGGCCACTTTATCGGCCCATTATGCTGTCTCCCTTTAGCTCCTTCTGGCCCTTCAGTCTTTGAGCCATCACAACCTTTGGATCAACTCAATGATACTGGCGGGTGAAGTGTCGCTGATATTGGTCATGTTAGGCCAGTATTCCCCTATCATAGATCTTCGAGTTAGCGTTAACGTAGGGCAGTAACAAAGCACATATTCCATTGTTTTATCTGCATCGTTGCAACCTCTACAATTGGGGCTGTCAGCAACACCCATTCTGTATAAATGCTTGTTCAGTCGACAGTGTTCAGTGAGAATACCAACTATGGCACGTAGGTTCTAACGGGACAGCCGTAGGTAATAATTAGCGTACTTTTTAGATGACGCTTTTATAGCTGTTTTGGCAAACGTGCAGTTGGTACAGTTAGGCCAACGTTTTTTGTGGGCTATCAGCGTGTTATTTTCAGTAGAGTATCGAGGGTGCTGATTGAGGGAGTGTTAGAAGGCTCAGAGCCAATAGGCAAAGTCGCCGAACCTTCTCTCGCCAACTAATCAGCTCTTTCATTTGCCTACTACTCTAATCATTTTAAGCAAAAAAAGTTGTAAAGCATACAATTCTGTATCAAAATCAATAATGCAGAAATTAGATATAAAAATTACCTAATTAGTAACTGTCGATGAACTAACGAAACAATGGGTTCATTCAGGGAAGCTAGTGGCTGAGATGCTGAGTGATAGCAACCACACACAACACAGTAAAGAATTAAGCATCTCACCTGCTGACTTTTCCTGAATGGACGACTAAGTTTGTTTATCCAAATCCGTGGTTGTCGTTATTTTTAGAAAAATTTCATAATTTTCTTATCTAATTCCTGTCGTCACAGAGCGTGCAAAACTAATTCTGTTGATCTAATCGATTTAGATATAAAATTTTATACTTGACATGTTTTATTTGAAGCTTTATTGTCTAAAATAATTAGGGAAGCAGAAAATTACAAAGGTATGATTTGAAAAGTTTGGAGGCCCTTCCGTAAAATCAAAGATGGGGCTCCAAACCACAACCGGTTAAAATCATTTTCTTGGCTAAAAATTGATTTTTTAAGTATGTTTTTCATGTAATCATTTTATTCCATTCGTTTTTGAAAGAATCATGTTTCTGGGACCCATTCTATTCGGAGGCTTTACTTACCGCCCCACGGGACCTACTTCTGCGTTATTTATACTACTGCCAAAAGCTGTGGTCGCCACTTTACCCTGTAGATAAGTTTTTTCCTTTAATAACAATAAATTGATTGTTAAATAAATCAAATTGCCACTAAATTTACAATTTTAGAGCATCAAAATTATTGATTTTGTGCCAATCATTGTTCGGTGTTTCTATTGCACAATATTGTCAATATTGAAGAATTAGGTATTATTTTAATCATTGAAAGGGGATATTATACAATAATGACAGCATAGAGTCATAGACTATGAAGTTGAAAGCTCGAACATGAAAAGCTCATCGGTAGCTTGGAGTGAAATGTAGGAGGTAAACGTTAATGTCAAGTCAAGTGACCTGTGATTTTTTAAATTTCCAGGCGATCTATAACAACATTTATTTCTTTCCTATACAAATTTGGAAAACTTTTATTTGAGATTATTACACCACAACTCGGTTATAATATTTATCATAGAAAAACTGAGAAAAAATATGATTAAAGGAAATTTTACAAGCTTTCAAAAATGTCGGTGTAAATTTTTCTCACTGAACAGTTCTTGAATTATTTGGAAAAAACCTGTTTCTTCTCTGTCCACCCCTTAAAAAAGTTTTTTGCTCTAGGTAAGGGGAGGGAAAATAAAATTCGCTCCACGTTATTGAGTCACGGTATTTTAGACTCAATAGCGATGAATATACCAATAACATTTTCTGTAGATTGTAGATTATATCTTGAAAAAAGTATTAATTTCTTCAAATATCAACTTTTTGTTTTAGTTTTTCTAATGGTAAAATATAGAAACATTATCCAAGAGGAAATCCGGGCGTTTAGGCCGGATGTAAAATACTGTTAAGAGTCAGACTTCGTGAGTCCAAAAAGCGGTAATGACTTGCGTATAGTAATTTTACGTAATAACTTTTATAACAATTTTTTTATTAAGTAATTTTTTTAACATAAAATTCAAATCGAAAAAGGTCATTCATCCTTGTAACTTGTGCATCGCTCAGTGTTTAAGTCAAAATATTAAGGGTTGAAATTGATGCTCCAAATTGCGTATTCAAGCAAGTTTTGACTTTGTGTGGTCGCAAATAAAATTTTTTGATTAAACTTTTTTTAACTTAATTTAAAATGGAAGTTGAAAAAACTTATTTTCAATTTACATAAAATAATTAAGTCAGGCTGATTTAAATAATATGGAGAATTTTATGTGGATATGCCTTTTTATAAATTTTTAAGCTCAAAATTATACAAAACGACCTAATAATTTTATTATCGTACCTAAAATGTTGATTTTGTAACTTTGACTTTAATCTTCTTGTTTGAATTCATCTGAGTGAGTCGGTGTGTGTTTTTTTTGTATTCGGTGACAAGGGTTCGGTTACGGCGCAAATTTAATAATGTGGTTGTTACTTTACTGAATGTAATTTTCTTATAACGTTTAGGTACGAAATTTACGTTAATTTAAGGAAAATAGCGCATTAAGGAAAATGAATGTATACTCAAGAGTGTTCGTCAACAAAATAAAAAATATACCAACATTGGTCAATATTGATGGTGAAAACACGTTTTAGCACTTTCTTGATCAAATTGGTTTTAATATTTGAGTGCTTTTTTAAACGATTGTCTAGTAATAGAATTTTCTTTATGAACAAACGTAAAAAGTTGTTTAAAATGTTACCAAATATCAAGTTTTTAAAGGAGAAAAGACTTTTGACTTTGATAAAGCTTTGGGTAAAATTGTTTTTCGTTAGGAAAGTCGTTAAGAATGCAAAAAATATAATAGAAGTTTCATCTACGTTGGAATATTATTTATTTTGCAAAAAAAGGTAGTCCATTTAACTTCATCTAGCTTTTGACCTCTATACTCACTTCTCTACATTATATCCTCACTTCCGTATATTTTCTTTGGAATTTACAAATTTCCACTTGTTAGCACTAGCGTAGTTCTGTGAAATTACTTTATAAAAGTTTTGTAAAGGTATTATAATAATTCTCTAGTACAGTGGCGTAGTTCAAGCTTTTGGGTCTTCAGAAAAATATTACATTATTAGTTACTTACCTCCACAACCAGCCCACCCCCTATTGGTTATTAGATATTAATATTACTGTCATATACTTATTACCAATTTCATTAGTGCCAAATTAAGCCAATAATTCACTAGCACTTGTTTATACTTTTCAAAGTGGAAGTAAATATCGTGTGAAAATTTTCTGGGAAAACGGTAAACAAATATTTAAAAAAATGAATAATTGTTAAATTTTAATTTATTGCTACCTAATAGGAATTTAATTAGATGAATAATGGGGAAAAGTGAATTTATTTACAAAATCAAGTGGTCGTCTTAATTAATGCAGTTAATTATGTAAGAACGTATTTTATCTCTTAATATTGTGCAAGTTAAGAGTAATTTGATTGCAGTTAACGTTTATTTATTGCAATTTCTTTTAATTATTTTCCATCTTAAAACTGCCTTTTTTCCAGAACCGCTTTATCCAGCGCAAGTCAGTGTGAAACTATCTGATTAAAAATAGTTTGATGAGATTTTTAATCAAAAATTAAAATCAAATAATTTTCTATTATTATAGTAAATAACAGTATTTATTTTTATGTTATAACAATTATTATAGTTAATAGTAACCTTGCGAGCCAATACATCGGATTATCGGCTTTTAACATGTGGTCTTTTACAAACTTTATTTATATTATTTTCGTGTAAATGTTGCATTAGTGTACTTCAATTTGACATTATTTTCACATACCTACTTACTTGTTTTATTATAATCTAATTCCGAAGACACTATCTAGTTGTGACCTTTTTCTTCAAGCGGAAAAGCTGTTTTCCTAAGGTAATAAATACTTAATAAACTTTTATTTAAAAATTGTCAATTTTCAAAACGATTTTTGTCAAAACATAGTATACTTGCTTATTTTTACTTTTGTAAATTTTATTTCTCATTCAACAAAACGCGAATAAGCCATCTTATACTTGCATATCGTCGTGTTGGAGGTGAATAGGTCTATCCCACTAATCACAACATCCTAGTTATAGCGGTTTGAAAATTTTGCGCACTTCTAAATCATGATTTTGGCTTATTGTTGCGTTATTTTTCTAAAATAACAGTAAATTTTTTATGCTTTAAATTTAATTATGAGTCATTAATATAGGAGGATTATAAAATTGATTAATTTTTAATTGTTTATAATAATTTAGGTGGCTTAGAACCATTCACCATTACCAAACATGAAATTAGAACTTTTAAAAACTATTCAAAAAGAATTCAACTCGAAGATAAATCACTTTAGTAGCATTGGGCTTTACTGAAAAGTATTAAAAAAATAATTAAAAAAATTAGCAAAATATATTTATTTAACTAAAAAGCAACGACATGAAAAATAATTTAATTAGAAAAGGTACAAAAGTAAATAAATTTTAGCGAAAACAGAGAATTTTTTTAAGTTTCTTCTTCAGATGAGTCCACCATATTCACATTGTCTTCATCGTCAGATTGCAAGTATTGCTCATAGAAAGCGTGGTAAGCACTAGGAATACTTCCAGATGAACATAGTCTGCGCAAACTTGTAATTTTCTTTTTATCGATTTTTAGATTACGGTTGTATAATCTGGGAATTGTTTGTTGTGTCAATGATACCGCATCTTTTCTTGTAGTTGCCCTCAATTTGATACGAATGGATTTAAATTCCGAATCACTTAGTCGCTCTTTGAAATAAATGCGACTAGGATCTTCCTTTCGGTACTGCAACCACTTTACTTTTAACCAGTTTAAAATAGTACCGTCCTCAGTTTTGTTTCTGTTGGTAATAATTTTGGAGGCAAAATCTTTAAAATCCATGAATTCTGTAAAATCCATTGGCGTTACTTGGTACAATGGCTGCTTAACTTTGGCAGTTCTTGCTACAGTATACCATCCTTCTGGAGTAAAAACATCCACTTTGTTTCCTCTATTTTCAATACTGGAATGGACACTATCGCATTCCATTTCAGAATGTCCTGATTCCATGAATTTTTGATTAATTACCGCTAACGGTAAGATTGTCACTGCTCGCAAAAACATCGCTGCATTGATGGAATTTCTATTTTGACCTGATGCGGTGTCTGCATAAAAAGTTACTTCCTTTACTGCTGGGTCTAAAGTAGACAACGATTTCCAAAGGCAAGTTGCAATTTCAGAAGACCCTTTTGTGCCGACGCCTTCATGCCACATGAAATTATTAACTTCTGAAGTGCCCAAGTTGTAAACAGTAAAATTAAAAGTTTTAAGTTTTTGAGTGTAATATAATTTCCCAATTTGTAAAGATGGTGTCACAAGAATTTTTTCCATGTCCATTGCGTAGCAAATAAACGAATCATCAGATTTTGCTTTTGCTTTATCTGCATCTTTATGCTCCCTAGCTTCCTGTTTTCTAATAATGTGTAAGTTGTAATCGTGTTGTGCTAGTTCCTTTTCCACAGGTTGTTTATTACTGAAAACAGTGCAGTAATCACACTGGTCTTTTTTAGGCCGGTGAAATCCCAGATTAAATTCAGTGGTGAATATGTATTTATAATAGCTTGGTTTTTCTGGTTGTACTCCAAGTTCTTCGCAATATTTTTTGTAGTCATTGTAAAGTCTATTTTCAGATAAACCGGTTGCTAGATATTTTCTTTTAGTAGAACTGCGGCAATAGTGTGAAGCAACAACAGGCATTGATCGAATATGATCTCTTATAACATTTTTGACACTTTCTGGTTTCTTCTGAGGCGGACTTTTTCGACCACGTTTATCTGCTTCAATAGTTCCACTACTAGTTAGTTTATTAATAGCAGTTCTTACCTTCTTACTGGAAATATTAAGTGTTGAAATAAAAAACTTTTGACATACTTGATGGGGAACTTGGTTCAAAGTTAAGGTATAAACATAAGTGAAAGTTCGGCGATCTGAATTATCTGCACTGTAGGCACGCTTTTTTGGAATGATCTTTACGTGTCTTGCAATAAAATTCCATCGTAACTCCTCGGTACCCAGCAACAAAAAACTTGTAAGAATGCTTTGCCTTTCTTCTAACGAAAAAACGTTATTGCATTTGTAATGACAATGACAATTTACATCTTTAAGTGTTTGAGCTGCTTTAGGTTTCCCTCTTTGCGTCAAATATGGTTTCCCTTGCATTCTTAATTTTTTTTGAGAATTCCGTTTCCATGACGACGGTTTTCGTTTTTTCTTCCGAGCTAAATTAGTATTGTCGCCGTTGTCATCTGCTGTTAATGCTGAAATAATCAAATTATTATTGGAACAAAATAATGTTGGCTTACTTACAGGGTAAGTCGTCAGTAGCAGTAGACGTAGAAGCAGTTGGCGTTTCTTGACTTATTTTTCGATCGTCAGACTGTCCACTTTCTGATGATGATGGTTTATAATTTACGTCGAATACGCTGTCATCAGAACTGAAAGCATCCTCTAATTCAGAATGCAAAGAAGGCGGTGGAGATGACTTTCTAGAGTCTCCTTGGTCTAAATCTAATAAGAATAACAATATTTAATTGAAGATCTTATTTTTTATAACGTGAAAAACTGATTAAAAATATTAAGAAGCACTTACCTTCAGTTTGGTTTTTTGCAACCATTTCCATTATTCTTTTTGACCGAGAACTCATTTTTCACAATTTTAATAAAGTTTATTAACAACAGAAACAATTACACAAAACAGAACTACGCTCGGTTTGAATGTTGAACTGTAACTCCACTTTTCGAAAATTTTGTACCTTATCCATCCCATTTGTTTAAAAAAGAGTTTTGCATCTGCTTTGTGATAACATAAACAATTGCGATTGTACCTACGCTTCTTGATTTATAAATAAATGATAACACTAATCAAGTGTTTATAATATCAAGTAATCTCTTTGCTATCTTATAATTTCCGCGATGTAGAATAAAATAAGAAACCAATGAACAAATAGGTAGGTAAATCGTTTACTGCAATAGTTTATTAATTTATTATTAATCGCCTTAACGTGGTGAACAAATTAAAGGAATGTCAATATATTATAAACCAACCGGAGGTAAAAACCTTTTAAACGTAATAAATACGACAATCTTAATAAAAATTACTAGGAATTAAAAGTTTGATTTGAACTTTTAATAGTAGAATACAGCGAGAAGTCCAAACGTATGCATGTTGAATGTGGCTTGGAACTTTTCACCACGCCTAAGATTCAATCAAGAGACAGTTAAAACTGAGTAGTGAAAAGACCTATGCTGCTTAGGACTTTTCACCGTAACTTAAAGTGAGATAGAACTTTTAGCAGCAATTCATTTTGTATGGTTCTAGGTGTAATGTTGCTTAGTTCTTTTCACTACCATGAATTTCAGACATTTTAAATAAGGCTAATGGCAAAATCAACTTTTTTTCAATTTTGTGGGTTAGGACTATTCACCTCCAGCACGACGATATATCATGCGCCTACTGCATAATCAAAAAATTTAAAAATATATTTTTGATATTCACTGTAATTTTTAATTATTGCACGTCCTAGTTAGTATTATCGGGCAAACTACATCTTAAGGCGGAGCCCACACACATACACACAGGCTTTTATGGCTCGTCCACGCTCACAGGCTTGCAATCCGGTATGGCCTGTTCAGGCGGCTGCACAGACCAAACTGGAGCGTCTGGACAGCGTTTAGATGGCCTGTGTAGGACGCCTGCACAGGCACATGAGAAGGTAAGCCTATGTGTGTGGACGGGCCATTTAACGCCGGCTTGCAGGCCCGCCTACAGACCGAAGCGCCTGCACATCGTTCAAGCGGCCTACGCAGGCACACCTACATTGTATAGAGATCTGTGCAGGCCAAAACTGCGTAGGTAAGCCGGATTAAAAGCATGTGTATTGGCTTGACAAGACACAGGTTTGGCTTCCGGTATGCCTGAGCAGCCGGCCTGCGCAAGCCATTTTAACGCTGCCCAGACGCTACGGTTGCTCAGGCGCCCTGCACAGGCCAAACCGTAAGGCAAGCCTCTGTGTGTGGACGGGCCATTACACAGGCTACAAACGGTCAGGTTTTACTGTTTAGGCCTGCTTAGTACGGAGGGGGGAAATGTAATGACGTAGAAGTGACCCTCATTTACCTCCTTAGCTCAAGCCACCCCAATTAAAAAATCTTAAATAGCAACCTTCTATTTGTGATACATCATTGGAAAGCCCTCAAAAAATGCTTTCCAGTGTTACCAATTTAAATTGCATTTGGTTGAATAATTTTCATTTGCCATATCAAATAATCTATTTCAAAGACTAAAATATAATTTTCGTCTATACAAGAGTCTCGTATTTGCGATATTGATTTAGCCTAGTTGATTTCAAGCAGATATGTGAGCGCCTTTCACGAGTGATTTGGGTCTCTTTGAAAATACTTTACCATGTTCTACACACGAGTAAATCTGTCTGTATATTAAACCGTTTCTCTCTATAATCTATCTAGCCCGTAACAAATTAATGCTCAGGCTTTTACTACGGTAGGCCTGTGCAATCTTAACAAGCGAACTGGAGTGGTTGTAGATTATTCAAGCGACCTGCTTGAATACTACTCATACGGTTTTGGACGATTTTCGATATCTTTTTTAGTTTCGAGGATATAGCCTTTGGCTCTTTTTTAAATTAACACACTGTATACATGAAAACACTGTTTCTCACTTGCTCTTGTGGGCATTTAAGGTCGTTGAGATTTGGCAAAATCTGGACTGATATTAAGCGTTACAAGTAGGGTTGGTTAATTTGAAACCTGTATAATTTTTAACCGAGTCTCAAAGTACCGATCCTCCAGTCAAAAATTATGGTCTTAAAACTGATACCTTTTGTAGTGTACGTACAAAACTATTCTTTTTGGGTTTTTGTCGGAATCTCAAGTTCCAAAGTTTGTATCTCATTATTTGTATCATTTTTGTATCAAAATTAACTATAAAATTATGTCACGCGTATTAAATATTACGCAATTTTATTAAAAGTAATTAACCAAGAATTAGAATAAAAGATTGCACAATTACAGGCAATATTGTAATAAATCAGGAATGTGTTATTCAACAAGATAGCGAGTGCCGGCGGTCACGTAGTCAGAGGTGATAAAAGACCCCGGATGGGGTGTAGTCAGCAGTTAGCTCTAGGTGTTAATCATGAATTAAGTGATCGGTCGTAATTCGGAAATTAGTAATTAAGTTTATAAGTTTTGTTCATTAAAATACAAGGATTATGTTAAGGATTAATTTGTACTAAATGTGGGTAAGTTTGATTATTAATATAATAAACCAGCGGTCCGATCGGGCGGAATCCCCGATTGCATCCTCTTTGAATAAATGTTAAGAGCTATTATATAAATTAATTTGAGTTATAAAAACATTTATAACGTAGATTTTGTAAATTTCTGATTCCAAAACATTAAAAAAATAACTTAAAAAAACTTGAACCTAAACTGTATAAATATTAGGTACTTTCCATTTGTTGAAAAGTACAGCTCCAAACAGTTAATGTTTTGGAATCAGAAATCTACAAAATCTACGTTATAAATGTTTTTAAAACTCAAATTAATTTATATAATAGCTCTTAACATTTATTCAAAGAGGATGCAATCGGGGATTCCGCCCGATCGGACCGCTGGTAACTTTATAACTTAAATTATAAATTAAATTTTTTCGCCCCCCTTACAAATTTTTTTGGGTTGTAATTTAGCGACATCGAAAGGGGAGAGTTCGAAGGACCTTTCCGGGGCAAAATAACTCAATTTTTTTTACTTTCGTGTTCGCGACAAAGGCCTAAATTTGAAAATTCTCATATTTTTACCTTAATAGTCAGCTAGCGTCCAAAAGGTGCGTCTGTCAAAAATTTTCCCTCGAGTAAAAATTTATAGGACCTCGATCCAAACAAAATGGTGCAAAAAAATTTTCAATCGAATTTGAAAATTTTCGGGCCCCTCAAAAGGGGTGCCCGAATTTTTTTATTGGAAATTTTTTGACGGAATCGTCAATCGGACCACAGAAACTACACTCGTGCCAAATTTCAACATCGCCGTGTTATAAATAAAAATTTTAGACATTTTTGAGTTTCGATGTTCAAAGAAGACCATTTGTTTTGTTTTTGAAGTTTTAGATTTTTAATACACGAAAATATGGTCTGGGGCACTTGCTCGACACCCATGCCGAATTTCAACTCGATCGGTAAAATTTTCATTTTTTTCAATTTTTTCGTTTGTTTTTAGGACTTTAAAAATCAGGGGATTCCCCGATCGATTTGAAACTTGGCACCGACGTAGCCCGGGGTGTCGTCGAAAAGACCTCCGCTCGGCATCGCTATGAATTGCTCTATGCCCCAGCTACGATTTTTGGCGACAAAGTCTAAAACCTAAAAAATTCCACAACTCGGGCCCTTTTGGCCGTAGCTCATTTTTGTCGACGAATTCGTCAGTTTCGACCCCGAGCGGTATACATAAGATATAGTGTAGAGATCGGTTCGGCCCAATAAGCGAACTTGCTTACTGGACTATGTCAAATTTTGTTTAAGGCCTTTTTGGCCCGCCGCCGGCGGTAAAAGACGGGGACTCGGCCCAATAACGATAATTAAGCGAAAAAGTCGGCACTTTTTTTCCCGTTCGTGCTCACGAATTTTTCGAATTTTTCACCTTTTCCGACTGCGCCATTTCAAATTGGAGGCGCCCTAAGGATGCCCCGTAAAATTCCCGGCGGCCTACTTTACGAAATCGGGCCTTCCCTCTCTAAGAGAAGGCGGGACGCCGTAGGCCTCCGCGTTCTCCCGCTATCCCCAAATTGTGGCTAAAAATCGACACTTATTGTAAAAATTGCAGCGCCCTCTGTATGGGAAACGTAGAAATTATCTTGGGGTCATTTTTAGTAGAAGGTCCGAGATAACTTTCGGAACCGATCCGAAAGCCGCAGGTGCAACAGGTAGAGCCGTGGGCTTCTCGGCGCAAGGGCCATTTCTTGTCCCCCCCTCCGTGGGGCGGGTGCGTGAGCTCTCGAGGAACCGATACCGGAACGACGATCTAGACCCCCTAGGGACGTCAGATCCGAAATTAAAATCAGTTCCGGAAAAAAAAAATTTTTTGTTACGCCGAAATTCCGAGCTGCGCGGCCATCTCGTGCCAATTTTGGAAACGAATATCGGCGAGTTTATGGGAACTCGCTAGAGTATCCGAATCTCGATTTTTGCACGGATTCGGCCATTTTGATTTTTTGACTAATGTAAACCTATAAAAAAATTTGGATCGTTCGGATTCGTTCGAAATTTGGAGAGGGGATAGCTGTGGGTGTGTCTTACGTTCCTCCCAAATTTGCACTCTTGCAATCCAAGGACGGCTTAGTTGCTAATTTTTATATAAAACTTTGCGTTTTTCTCACTTTCAAAGTCCCCCCACGCCTCCCCCTTATACCTAATCGAAAATTTGATCTCATAATCTGATAAGCCGTAAAAATACGATTATAAAAATAGTATCATGTCGGCACTTCGTGCCTCTTGGAACAACTTCGTTGTTCGCTTATTGAGTTTAATTAATGATTAAATGTGTTTCTGGATTTTACTTGTAAATTAATATTCCGGTACACCTGAAACTATTGTTCAGGAGTCACGACCCCCCCTCCCCCCACGTGACAATAAAGTGGATGCCACTGTAGACGCAAAAGCACCCCTTGAGTACCCTCTACTTCCTACAAGTGGTGTTCATACGTTTCTATTTTTAAATCAGCTCTAGTATTTTTCGGTCGCGTTTTTCCTATTTCCAGCCCCATGACGCAGCTAGAGTGCTAATACACTGATAACGCTGAAATTAAGCAACTTACATAATTACCATTTATTTTCTCGTCCATGTTATTGTTGCTATCTTTGAGCATATTCTCTCCAACATTTAAGAACAATCTAATAACTCCAGCGAAGAAAAATGGTAGATTGGAATATAAATAGCTTAAACATTCACCCTATAAAACAACTTAGGAATTGTATTTATGTACAACAATTTATGCTCCATAATGGAGTTTATCTCCATAATGGAGATTGTAGCTCTCGGATATAGAAATTTAACGTTCCTGTTTCTCTGATTATTTAAAGCAGAAATGTTTAAATAATTGAAGAACTCTGCATCTAGTAAATCAGTAAACAAAAAGGTATTATGAAATGTCGAAAAATACTTAAAATAGCTCTAACAATGGATAAGAAACTATCAACATCCATTGCTATCCAGAGCTGGACTGGAAAAAACTGAGTATCGGGAAATCTGAGAGTCCAGGTTTATATTTTTGATTTTTTCAATTTATCTGAATTTTTCCAATATGGTTTCCACATTGTCACTTCACGTGCCACCGAGAAATTCCTGGTAGCCCGCCGGGCAAGTCCAGCCCTGTTGCTATTGCTTTATGGACTTAAATGCAGAACAATAATTATTAGGGAAGCATGAAATTACAGAAGTATGACTTTCTACGTTAAATTGTCTCCATGACCAACATTTATGGCCACCACGCAGTATAAATACAATCCAAAAAATAATAAGAGTAATAATTGTAATCACAGAATTGTTTTAAGTTTTCCAACATGAAATTTGGAATCACGAATGGTCTTGAAATACGCGTGTATTAAAGTAAATACGTGTATCATTTCTGAAGTGAGCGTTTTTGAAGCGTTTCGTGCCAAATACAATTTATTTACTCGACAACTTTTGTTTTCTTAATGTATAACATTAAATACATTTTTTAATTATAAAAAATACATAATTGAAATCAATGTTGATAAGATCCTATCGCTTATATTATAGGGAGATATATTTTAAGTGCCAAGTTGATATCTCATCTAGCTGCAGCGCAGCCGCAGGAGTTATACACTTCACTTAAATAGTACCTTTAGGATATCCTGAACTGAAATCTAGTACTTAAGTCTAAAAAATGTTTGCAACATCTAAGACAAAATATTCCATTATCTAATTATGTGAAGTAGAAAGAAGAAAACGCAAGATTTAAGTTTTTCAGAATATTTCAGGAGCGTCAGAAAGTGTCCCGGATTTATTTCACACCCTTAAAGATGATGAAAATGTGCAAGTCTTTTATAGTTAATACAGCTCTAAATCTATTCCCGTTAAAGAAATCATCTCCACAGTCATCCACATTTTAAAGTGTTTATTAATTTGGTCACTAAAGATTCAGTTTTTTAATAGTGATGTTATGAAATATTAAGAGAATTGAGGAGATAATTTTATAAATCGGAAAATAATTGTCGTCTCCAAATGTTCCATCAGATTAAAGTTTAATAAAGCCTACTATGTATTTTCACAATTTTACACACACGAATTTCTATAGCCGTTGAGAAGGTAATTAAAAGAGCTTTTACATCCGGTTTTACCCTGTTTTTACCCAATGGCATTTCTGCTGTATGAGAAATTTTGTCTTTAGTCTAGACTGTTTTTATATAATTGTTTTGTGTGCTCCCGATTTTGTAATATTTACACCAAACATTAAAGCAAAAAATTATTTGCGAAACTCGCCAAAATTGACCTTGTACATATTTTGAACTTTTAACCAACTTGATGATATTATTATTGAAGAAGTTTAATTCTAACAAATTAGTATCAAATTTAATTTTTATAAAGTGTTTATTAAAATTTCAAGTGGCGTAGTACATAAATAAATAAATTACAAAAAATTGTGCTTAACTTATTTAACTGCCACTCAAGTTAATTTAAGTAAATATAATTTCTTCTTGAATTGTATCGAAACACTTGTCAAACCAAAGTTTAAGTGCTTGACAAACCCTTTACTCTATACTTCTCGAGTTAATAGAACACTTCTTAAATAATTTATTGGTAAGCTCTGACGTTTTCTAACTTCTTTTATACAATCAATTCAAACACTTCTAAATTGATATACAGGATGTCTCATAAGTCGTGTATCTGACTTAAAAATATGTTTTTTTGCATATAATATTTCCATGTTGACACGTGTTTGATTTTCACTTATTGTTAATCAGCTATGAGCAATGGATGAGCACTATAGCCAAGTCAACAAACGCTCAAAAAGGGGTGTAGAGGACATGAAAGAGGGTGGAATTTTTGCTTCAGGAATGTGTTTGGAGTAGTCAGGAAGTCAAAATACTAAAAGTTCCCGGTTCGAGCTATATACTCGTATGGCTAAGGGAGGAAAGGTCGTAAAAGTCCCATTTTCTGGGTTTGTGCTTATATCTCGAAAACGGTAGGTTATAGGGAAAAACATATTCTCAAAGAAATGAAAGCTTATAAAATTTTCTACAAAATTATTTCTATTTATTTTTTACCTATTCCTTATAATTTTTAAGATATCCACCCGCAAAAGTCGTTAATGTATACTAAAAAACTAAATAAATAATGTATATCTCAATAATTATTTTAATTGGGTTGAAAACGTTGCCTTGCATTTTATTCCAACTTTTAACTCTCTAAGCTTTATAGTTGTTGGATGTAGGTAATTTACAAAAACCCTGTCCAATTTATCCGCTGTGAAAAGTTTTAAAAATTTATAACGTATTTTTATATCACAAAATTATAAATTAGGTTAGTAATCTACTTTTCTAAGTTCTTTTTGATGTTTTATAATTATGTCACCTAGAAATATTTTAAATTAAATTTTTAATGGTTTTTGTACCTCAACTTTATATTTAGGTTAATCATTACTATTACCAACCCAAAAAAAGTTTTTTTAAAACAATAATTTCAAGCTCTTTTGTTGGTATTCTTCCATCTTTTGTTTATTTCTTACAAAAATTTTCATTTAAAACAATAAATTTCATTTTTTAACCCTTATAAATCAAGGTTGTTGACTTTTGGTTTGCAAGGCGAATTAGGACTACACAGCTACACAGCCTACTTGAAGAAAAACAGTCTTTTGTTAAACTAATGATTTATTTGCAAAAGCTTGGTTTTCTTACATAAATCAAGGGGTTGGGTTTTAAAAATAAGAGTGTTTTATAAATTTAAATAAAGATAATGCTCGTATGTCGATTACGGTGGACTATTGTTTTTAGTATTGGGTAATTTGAATAATCAACTTTCTAACGTACACTGTTACTTTTCAGAATTATTGAATAGCCGCTTTCAGTTTCGAGCTAGTGCAGTTCAGGTATAAAAGACGTGTTGATGAGTTTTGACTCAGGGGAAACAGCTAAAGACAAGTAGTTATTGTTAGTGAAATATATCAATTGAAATTTGCTTCTTTGTGGTTTCTCATTACTTTGAAGGGATAAAAACGCCAATGTTTACACCAGAAAATAGCAGACTTTACGAACCATGTGGTGTTCGCCCATTGGTGTTCGAATGTAACAAAGCGTTAACTTAAATCAAGGCATACCTAACCTATGAGTGGTAGGTAGTAGCCCATCAGTGTTTTTTCGATGCCTGTCTGATGAGTGTCCGCTCTTACCATGATTTGCACTTGTGTCAACCAGCAACACTATTTCGTGCTAATAGCACAGCCGAGGGGTCAACCACTGTTCTGATCTTGTACACTGACTGCAGTTGACTACCCATGACAACATAATATGGTGTAGCTGCCATTGACTGCAGATGACTACCATTGACAGCTCAATTTTTATACATTGGCTGCAGAGAGTGGATAACCCTTCGAGCAAAGCATTGTTTTAAATTATGGCATCTCGATGAGATATTTACCGCTGCAGTATCCCAGCTACAGAAGGACGGTGTTGAGGTTTTTCATTCTTTTAGATAAATTCTATTACAGATTTCCAAACAGTGAAAAGACCAAGTTCTTTTTGGTTTCTTTCTGTAAGTCAAAGATTCGCCTAAAATTTTTCTTTACATTGGCGTTTCGTTTTGAACCTCTTCCATAATAATAAAGCCAAGAGCTATATTTCTTCAATTATTATTTAGTCTTACCATTTAATTTTATTTCTTCTTGAAGAATAATAATAAGTCAATGTTTGGTGAGTCCTTTTAAAGTTAAGGAGTAGTTTATTTTTTTTATAGTTACATTTAATTGGAAATAGAATAGTTTTGCTTTAAAAAGTTTCTGGAAATAGATTTTTTTAAGTGGTGCTTGTGCCGAAGAGCTTTGGTGGACTTAAACGTTCCATGGCGACTGACAAGAGGTCCGTGAAGTTACAATAACCACTGTATCCGATTCTACTGTAACTTTGCTGTAATTTAGTATTAATTTAGTATAATTTAGTACGCACAATAAAAAATTTAGTACGCGCGTAGTTTCTGAGTTATAAGGGTTGCAAATGTGGTTATTGTAAGTTCACGCCTAATAACCACTTTCTCCGATCTTAATGAAACTTTGCTATAATTTAGTATTAATTTAGTATAATTTAGTACGCGCCTTAAAAAATTTGGTACGCGCGTAGTTTCTGAGTTATAAGGGTTGCAAATGTGGTTATTGCAAGTTCACGCCTAATAACCACTTTCTCCGATCTTAATGAAACTTTGCTATAATTTAGTATTAATTTAGTATAATTTAGTACGCGCATTAAAAAATTTAGTTCGCGCATAGTTTTTGAGTTCTAAGAGTTGCAAATGCGGTTATTGTAAGTTCACGCCTAATAACCACTTTCTCCGATCTTAATAAAAACTTTGCTATAATTTAGTATTAATTTAGTAAAATTAAGTACGCGCATTAAAAAATTTAGTACGAGCGTAGTTATAAGGGTTGCTAATGTGGTTATTGTAAGTTCACGCCTAATAACCACTTTCTCCGATCTTAATGAAACTTTACTATAATTTAGTATTAATTTAGTATAATTTAGTACGCGCCTTAAAAAATTTGGTACGCGCGTAGTTTCTGAGTTATAAGGGTTGCAAATGTGGTTATTGCAAGTTCACGCCTAATAACCACTTTCTCCGATCTTAATGAAACTTTGCTATAATTTAGTATTAATTTAGTATAATTTAGTACGCGCATTAAAAAATTTAGTTCGCGCATAGTTTTTGAGTTCTAAGAGTTGCAAATGTGGTTATTGTAAGTTCACGCCTAATAACCACTTTCTCCGATATTAATAAAAACTTTGCTATAATTTAGTATTAATTTAGTAAAATTAAGTACGCGCATTAAAAAATTTAGTACGAGCGTAGTTATAAGGGTTGCTAATGTGGTTATTGTAAGTTCACGCCTAATAACCACTTTCTCCGATCTTAATGAAACTTTGCTATAATTTAGAATGAATTTAGTATAATTTAGTACGCGCATTAAAAAATTTAGTACGCGCGTAGTTTCTGAATTATTAGGGTTGCAAATGTGGTTATTGTAAGTTCGCGCCTAATAACCACTTTCTCCGATCTTAATGAAACTCTGGTATAATTTAGTATAATTTAGTACGCGCATTAAAAAATTCATTTTCAATTTTGAATTTTTTTGCGAACTTTGGAGAAAGGGGTAAAGTGTGCTTTGAATTATCCATCCATATATTTAATTAAATTTAATTTAGATTAGATTTTAGATTTGATCAGAAAATTTAAAAAATCGGTTTTTCTTTTCTTCGATTTTACGATTCTTCGATTATTAAAATTCAAATAATCGCGATTAATCGATTAATCGAAAACTTTTGCTAGGCTGATTATTATTAATGTATTCGGAGGGTGGTCCCTAGTGGTTCCTTGCATCGCGACCGCTTGGATCTAATATGCACCTCGGATTGACCTTCCTTTATGAGAGTTCTGTGCTTTTGACGAAGTCCAGAATTTCTCCTACTGACAAGGTAGGCAGTTCTCTTTGGAGCATTTTCTTTTTCTCGAGAATGCTGTGACGATTCCTTGTGAAAGCCTCACAGTGTAGCAGAAGATGAATTGGAGTTTCTTCCTTCTCTGCATATCCTCTGCATAGTGGATCTTCTTCTAATCCCATCGTATGCAGGTGCTTTTTGAGCTGACAATGACCCGTTATTATTGCCGTTGCCAGTTGTAGTTCCTTTCTGCTCATTCTAAGTAGAGCAAGTTCGTTTGTAAGAGGGTTTCTCCAGTAGAGCTTTGGAATGTCCAGGAGTTTCCAAACTCCTGTCCAGGAGCTTCCCTCCACTGTTTGATATGCCACTTCCCTAGAAGTGACTTTATTTCTCTCTTTGCCATATCATAAGAAATGCCAAAGGCGGGTTCTGGTCCAATGGGTCTTATTTTGCTGCCCTCTTTGGCCAGATCGTCAGCTTTCTCGTTCCCTGGTATGTTAGCGTGAGCTGGAACCCATACCAGGTTGACAAAATTTGTTCCCGCTAGCGCATTAAGTCTGCGGATGCAGTCCGTTACTAGTCCGGACCTCATCTCACAGGCGTTCAGCGCTGTTAGGGCTGCTTGGCTGTCAGATACAACGAAGATTCTTTGGTTGTGATATCCTCTATCCAACAGCATTTGCGCACATGTTGAGATGGCGTAAGTTTCTGCTTGGAAGACGGTTGCGTGCTCCCCGAGGTTTAGGACTACCCCTTGCCTCAAGTTGCCGTCCTCCAGCTACTTCCAGCTCCTGTACATGCTTGGTTTTTAGAGCCGTCTGTGTAGAATACCAGTCCATTTAATTTGACTGCCTTGCATATCCATTCTTCCCTAGTCGGAATTTTAATTCCGTAGGTTTTTTCGATGGTATATGCTTTGGTTGTTCTGTCAGACACCATACTAAGTATGGGGTGTTCTTCTATCTCTCTTAGGATTGAGGCAAGTCCTTGCCCATTTCTTCCTTTGGAGGAGTGAGTTTTTAGCCTGTAAGGTCTGTTTGACATGAACTAACTATCTTGCTAACTGTTAGTTACTAAATGGTTACTAAATGAACTCAAGGAGCAAAAACACGAGAATCTAAGCTTTAACGTCAACGTCAAAATAGGCGGAGAAATTTTGACGTTGACGTTAAAGCTTAGATTCCCGTGTTTTTGCTCCTTGAGTTCATTTAGTAACCATTTAGTAACTAACAATTAGCAAGATAGTTAGTTCATGTCAAACAGACTTAAGCCTCACTTACTGCTTTGGATTTCACCACACGATATAAGGGTGGGAGGTTCAGCATTGTTTCCATTGCTGCTGTAGGCGTAGTACGCATCGCTCCAGTAATTCCTAGGCAAGCTAATCTTTGGATTTTGCCTAGTTTGAGTTTGCAGGTTTTTATTTGTGTTTTTGTCCACCACACAGAACCTGCATATTATGTTACAATTGGTATAACCATTACAGTATATATCCAATAAGTCAACTGAGGTGTTAGTCCCCAAGTTTTACCGAATGTTCGTCTACAGGTCCATAAGGCCCTTGTAGCTTTATTAACTATACTGTCTATGTGTGGTTTGAAGCTTAGTTTGCTATCAAGGATAACTCCTAAGTATTTGGCTTCTCCTATTGATTCCAGAGGTAGGTCGAACAGGTATACTTTTCTATTACCATCAGTTTTATTTGTTCTTTTTGTGAAATGGATTAGCGAGGTCTTTGTCGGATTAATCGTCCGGCCCTCTTCTAAACACCATTTCTCTACGAGATATAGGACTCTTTGCATTCTTTCAAATACAATAGCCCCAAACTTCCCGGTTGTTGTTATGGCTATGTCGTCGGTATAACCTACGACGTTTACAGCCCCTCTTTCTCTAGACAATTGAGAAGATTCTCTACTACGAGGCACCATAGAAGTGGTGAAAGCACCCCTCCTTGTGGACAACCTCGATTTACTTCTGCTGCTACGGTACAATGATTTACCGAAGTGTGAATTACTCTATGCTTAAGCATATGTGAGATCCATTTAATAATAGTGGGATGGACTTTCCTATCTTTCATCGCTCTTTCTAAGGATAATGTAGACGTATTGTCAAAAGCCACCTGAATATCCATTAACACGCCTAAGGAGAATTCTTTGTTCTTCAACGTTAAATTTCTATTACGTTATCAAAGCCCAAGGTGCATTCATTTCACTGCATTTCGCATAATCCGATACAACAAGGAAATTACAAATTACATGATCAACAACCACATTTGCAACCCTTATAACTCAGAAACGACGCGCGTACTAAATTTTTTAATGCGCGTACTAAATTATACTAATTTCATACTAAATTATAGCAAAGTTTCATTAAGATCAGAGAAAGTGGTTATTAGGCGCGAACTTTCAATAACCACATTTGCAACCCTTATAACTCAGAAACTACGCGCGTACTAAATTTTTTAATACGCGTACTAAATTATACTAAATTCAAACTAAATTACAGCAAAGTTTCATTAAGATCGGAGAAAGTGGTTATTAGGCGTGAACTTACAATAACCACATTAGCAACCCTTATAACTACGCTCGTACTAAATTTTTTAATGCGCGTACTAAATTATACTCAATTAATACTAAATTATAGCAAAGTTTTTATTAAGATCAGAGAAAGTGGTTATTAGGCGTGAACTTACAATAACTACATTTGCAACCCTTATAACTCAGAAACTATGCGCGTACTAAATTTTTTAATGCGCGTACTAAATTATACTAAAGTAATACTAAATTATAGCAAAGTTTCATTAAGATCGGAGAAAGTGGTTATTAGGCGTGAACTTGCAATAACCACATTTGCAACCCTTATAACTCAGAAACTACGCGCGTACTAAATTTTTTAATGCGCGTACTAAATTATACTAAAGTAATACTAAATTATAGCAAAGTTTCATTAAGATCGGAGAAAGTGGTTATTAGGCGTGAACTTACAATAACCACATTTGCAACCCTTATAACTAAGAAACTACGCGCGTACTAAATTTTTTAATACGCGTACTAAATTATACTAAATTCAAACTAAATTACAGCAAAGTTTCATTAAGATCGGAGAAAGTGGTTATTAGGCGTGAACTTACAATAACCACATTAGCAACCCTTATAACTACGCTCGTACTAAATTTTTTAATGCGCGTACTAAATTATACTCAATTAATACTAAATTATAGCAAAGTTTTTATTAAGATCAGAGAAAGTGGTTATTAGGCGTGAACTTACAATAACTACATTTGCAACCCTTATAACTCAGAAACTATGCGCGTACTAAATTTTTTAATGCGCGTACTAAATTATACTAAAGTAATACTAAATTATAGCAAAGTTTCATTAAGATCGGAGAAAGTGGTTATTAGGCGTGAACTTGCAATAACCACATTTGCAACCCTTATAACTCAGAAACTACGCGCGTACTAAATTTTTTAATGCGCGTACTAAATTATACTAAATTAATACTAAATTATAGCAAAGTTTCATTAAGATCGGAGAAAGTGGTTATTAGGCGTGAACTTACAATAACCACATTTGCAACCCTTATAACTAAGAAACTACGCGCGTACTAAATTTTTTATTGCGCGTACTAAATTATACTAAATTAATACTAAATTACAGCAAAGTTACAGTAGAATCGGATACAGTGGTTATTGTAACTTCACGGACCTACTGACAAGCACCTTAAAACAATATTAGGTGTATTAGTTGAATAGTAAATTCACTAGAAAATGGCTCAGTTTATTACAGATTAAATGTCTCTGACTATAATTCTCAGAGACATTTAGATTAGTTCAATGTTACGTCGTGGCTTTCTGCAGATCGCTGTAGTCGCTATAAATAATTAAATTCTGCCTTCCTGACATAGTTTTCTCTTTTATTTTTGTTAAGGATGTAAGAAATGCACTATTATAGCAAGATTTATTTATAATTGGTACTGTCGGTATTGACAACCGTAATCGCCGATACTACATGTCTTTATAACAAGCAGGGTTGTTTAGCAGTGCTGATCTAATACGTTACTTAGATCGCCGCTGGTTATTCGGTTTATTGCACGCTATAAATACGGTCATAATAGTACTCGTAAATGTCAGTTTGCAATTCAAAATGTTGTGTACGTAACTAGTATAATATGACTCTATTTACCTTCTTCTTTAGTAATAGAGTACAGTGGCGGACTAGCTTCATTTGGTCCAGTTTGCAAAAACTGTAAAGAAAGATAAATAAGTCGAGAATATAAACAAATGGTACTTAAATTAAACAAAAAATTCCTATTTTTGTCTTCATAAAAAGTTAGGTTAGGCTAGGGTTCGTGAGCTTAGGTTAGGTTTGAACTACCTAACATATAATTATACGAAGAAGTTTCTACCCCAAAACCGACGTGCTCAGTCTGGCTCTAATAGAGCAGAGGTGCAGTTATCGAAGAGCCCATTACTTGTAACACTCGACTGACGTTTTATAGCGTTAATCACTTCGTTCTGACTAAGAGATGTTACTGTTCATGTAATATTCATCTTTGTGTGTAGCTAACCGTTCTTTGTAGTACAAATTAACTTGTAATTAGGAGGATTGAATAAAAGTATCTCCAATTCTTAACGTTCCCTCGTTTTTTTTTAGAAAGGAGTGAAATTGTATCCTATAATCAAGAAACACATAGGTTTAGGGAATGCGCAGTAAGGTTCGAAAGAGACAGAGAGTGGGAGGAATAAGATAGATACAGGTATAGAGGGAAAAAGATGAGGGACACAGAGAGGGGTCGAGGAGGCTCATCTGTTATGCCATATGTCATTCCATCTATCACTATATTTATGTCATCTCTCTGTCATCTGATCTGATAATTAATCTATTATCCCATCTGTCATCCAATTTCTCATCCCATCTGTCATCCAATTTCTCATCCTGTCATGAAATCTGGGATGCAATACGTCATCTCATCTGTCATTTCATCTTTGAGCCATATTTTATCTCATCTGTCTTGCCATACTTACGTCATTTGATCTATCTTTTCATCTATCATTTGAACTGAAATTTCATCTGTCATCCCATCTATCATATCATCTGACATCCAATATGTCACTTAATCTGTCATCCCATATGTCATTCTAACTATCATCCAATCTGTGATCTCATCTGTCATCCCATCTGTCATTAACTAAGCCCGAGTTTAAACCAGTACTGTGAAACTGGGTCTATTCAGCTTAGAAATTGTAAAAGACCCTTTCTCAAATTTTGGACAACGCTGTATACGACATCCTAAGTTGAATTATATTCTTCCGAATTCAAGTGGTTTAAGTTAAAATTTATTGAAGCAAAAAGTACTAGATATAAACGTTAATATTTGACATTACGCCATCGTATATGTTCGGCTTATGTTTCATAAAGAGCACAGTTGTGCTTCCATTACGACCATTACCACAACGTAGTACGTTCAAAGCTAAACAATTTACGAACAAACATAACATACATTTTTAAAAAAACACTTGGCATTGTATGCAATTCCTCTTACAATAAATTTTTACTTGAGTGTGGTCAAGATTTTTATAGAATAACTGAAGCTCAACAAATATTATTTTTATTATTATTTTTACAAAGTTCCAATTTGGACGGGAATGTAGAACAGTAAAATTCCAACTTTATTTAAAATTTATTTAGGTTGAAATAAAATAGGCTTTGTAAAGTAAATTTATGCAAAGAAGATAACGGCTTTTCAACAAATCCTTTTACTAGGAGAAAATATAATATATTATAGACTTAAATTCTTACTTTTGGATTGACAAATTTTTATCTCATTAATAAAGTAAAATTTCTTTAAAAGGTATCATAAAATTTGTATGTTTAGTTAAATTTCAATTTAAGGATTAGCGGTTAGGTAACAAGGGATTAGTAAGTTAATAATGGTTAAAACCCCATTTAATTTATTCTGTTTTGATGTGTATTCCTTTTAATAAAAAATGAATTATGAGGAAATTATTTACTAAACATTTTGTAAAGAACAAAAATATTTAACTTACGACGTAATAAATTTAAATGGAAATTTTAAGTTTTCATCAAACGGAAGAAGTTGGAAGTTATCCAAGAAGATCTAGAAACCATCATTCGTAATTGTTGGAATATGTCAATGGTCACCGTAGGATAGGGACGTCTCTTTAGAAATACTATTCCCTTGTTCTATAAACAATAGAAACTTGCAACTTCGCTCTAGATTTTATGTTTATTGTAAAGAAAACACACAACTATGGAAAACTTGAATTTTCTAAGAATGTATATTATGCAACCACAAAATATGCACCCAAAAATTTTATTTATTACATCGTACATTTTAAGTATGTTATTTATTTTGCACGTCACGATTTTGCATACAAAAAAGAGGAAAATTTAATGTTGCACTAATCAGTTGATAAATTTTCATAAAATGGGAATTAAAAGTAAATACACAATTTGCATGACAATTTAGATTATTCACACTAATGAGCTTTGTAAATTAAATTGAAATAATGTAATTTACGAATACTAAAACTACCCCTATTAGTATAAAAAAAATTAAAAAAATAAAATAAAGCTGAATTGACATTTAATAAAGCTGAAATACGTAACATATTGAATATAAACACGATTTATTGTGGGTGTGATGGTTTTCGAATTCTAGTGCTCGAACGGTAATAAATGTTGCATTCAATTCTCTGTCCACCGAGTCGAGGTAACAAAATGCAGTCCGTGATTTCAGTAAGGCAATTACGTGGTTAACAATATAAATTTATAAATTATCCAAGAGCGGTCGTCTTTTTAATTATTACGGACCAAGTGCATTTATTTGCATTTAGTGACTTCGTGGATAGAGTAAAAGTTATATCATTAATAATTGCTGAAGGAATGAGAGATTGAATGAATGTTAAACGTCGAAGAGGTTCTGGGAGATTTCAGATCTACGGCTCCTCTACCTCAGAGCATGAGGGTTGAGCGTGTTCTTTCAGTACTGCTAAGCATAGGGTTCGTACTTGTCTCGAATATAAATCTAATGTTATAGTGAGATCTATGTGGCCCAGAACATCAGGGTCGAGGCAAAGGGTGGATATTTGGATAACCTTTTTCCTACGAATGGCCAATTTTAATTTTGGAGATAGGGCACAGGCAGCTTTTACTTTTTTACTTTGTACTTTCTTTTCTGGTTTAGTCCTCTCCGTGGATTTTTATGATAGGTATTACAAGACCATTCAGGCGATGGTCCAGGCTATGACCATAGCTTAACAAATTCTTAGTGTAATTGCCAAATCCCTACAACACTGCATGGTTTCAAGCTTTGTAATAAAGTGTGTGATTTTTATAACTTTAGATTATCCACCTATCCTTACTATCCTAGGTAGCGAAAGCAATGAAAGAGCTGATGAGCTGATAAGGCTCGGGTTCCTATCCGAACGGGCTGAAACCGATTCCGACTCTGACGGTAAGCACTCTCAATAGCCTCGTAAAACAAAAAAAGCATAAGATCACATTGGTGCATGTGTTCGAAAATAACGAGCTGTAGATAAGGCAGAGCAGCAATTACAGCCCCTTCGACACGATACGCAAAATACTAGCTCAAGCTGTCTCCATCACATCTGCGAACACGAGCATAGTTAGAGAACCTTATGAGCTAAACAAACACCCCACACTCTGGGACTAATCGATAGTCCTATGCAACTGAACGAAACTGCAGAATAGGCGCGGCGCTTTGCTCGTAGCATCAACTAGAAGATCTATATACTTGGTGACTACTGACTGAATATGGTCAGAATCAGCGATACCACTTGCCAAGCTGATCGAGTTCTTCTTACAGTTGGGATGGCTCGATGAAAGACTGAGAAGAAGACGCCTATGGTGAGGTGTGGAACAATGGGTCTGACCAAGAGGCCTAAGTGGGTATCGTTTTGCAATAATGATCTAACCCACAATTACAAATCTTAGACAAATTAATATAACAGTTGAAAACGCTTCAGTAAATTTTCGTTTTGAAAACATCGTCTTTTAGTAGATAGTAATCACCATCACCAAATGTTAGTTAAATTAATTTTGTTTGTTGTAGAAGACATCATCATCAAGAAAACAAGGTGTGGGTTAGATCATTGTTGCAAAACGATATACAAGTGTAAACTGACTTTAAAGCCAACCCTACCACTAGAGATCAACTAGAGGATGCTTATACTTGGTGATTACTGGCTGGATATGGTCAGAATCAGCTATACTACCTGCCAAGAAGATGGAGTTCATCTTAAAGTTGGGATGGCTCGATGAATGACGGATAAGAAGGCGCCTATGCAGAGGTGTTGAACAATAGGTCCGATCAAGAGGCCTAAGTTTCAGCTAGCTTAAAAGTCAGCCCTACCACTAGTAATCCTAATCGTAATAATATACAGCTTTTACCTTTTCTTCTTGTTATCTTAACTTCATCACCTTTTCGTTTTTAAACTTATACGTAACGTCTTCCAATATTTTTATAGACAGTCATTATTATAAGTTTGATAAGTATACCGCTGGGCAAACATACTACACTTTTCCAAATGGAAATACTAGGTGTGCTAGAAGGCTGTCGAAAAATTGTAGACAGCGAAATCAGTAACCAAACCATTCAGATGTCGACAGACAGTAATGAGCTCCGCTCTGGAGTTAATTACTCATGGTGCTAAATAGTCAGAAATTAACCTTGGTTGGTGGTAGAATGTATCAAACTTCTAAATCGGATATATTATTTTATAATAATAATGATCTAAAACTCTGTTAGGCCAAAAGTCATCATGAAAACGCAATGAAAACGAAAGAGCTAATGAGTTGACGAGAGAGGGCTCGGCGACTGTACATATTTGGTCGACGTAATAAATTTAAATGGAAATTTTAAGTTTTCATCAAACGGAAGAAGTTGGAAGTTATCCAAGAAGATCTAGAAACCATCATTCGTAATTGTTGGAATATGTCAATGGTCACCGTAGGATAGGGACGTCTCTTTAGAAATACTATTCCCTTGTTCTATAAACAATAGAAACTTGCAACTTCGCTCTAGATTTTATGTTTATTGTAAAGAAAACACACAACTATGGAAAACTTGAATTTTCTAAGAATGTATATTATGCAACCACAAAATATGCACCCAAAAATTTTATTTATTACATCGTACATTTTAAGTATGTTATTTATTTTGCACGTCACGATTTTGCATACAAAAAAGAGGAAAATTTAATGTTGCACTAATCAGTTGATAAATTTTCATAAAATGGGAATTAAAAGTAAATACACAATTTGCATGACAATTTAGATTATTCACACTAATGAGCTTTGTAAATTAAATTGAAATAATGTAATTTACGAATACTAAAACTACCCCTATTAGTATAAAAAAAATTAAAAAAATAAAATAAAGCTGAATTGACATTTAATAAAGCTGAAATACGTAACATATTGAATATAAACACGATTTATTGTGGGTGTGATGGTTTTCGAATTCTAGTGCTCGAACGGTAATAAATGTTGCATTCAATTCTCTGTCCACCGAGTCGAGGTAACAAAATGCAGTCCGTGATTTCAGTAAGGCAATTACGTGGTTAACAATATAAATTTATAAATTATCCAAGAGCGGTCGTCTTTTTAATTATTACGGACCAAGTGCATTTATTTGCATTTAGTGACTTCGTGGATAGAGTAAAAGTTATATCATTAATAATTGCTGAAGGAATGAGAGATTGAATGAATGTTAAACGTCGAAGAGGTTCTGGGAGATTTCAGATCTACGGCTCCTCTACCTCAGAGCATGAGGGTTGAGCGTGTTCTTTCAGTACTGCTAAGCATAGGGTTCGTACTTGTCTCGAATATAAATCTAATGTTATAGTGAGATCTATGTGGCCCAGAACATCAGGGTCGAGGCAAAGGGTGGATATTTGGATAACCTTTTTCCTACGAATGGCCAATTTTAATTTTGGAGATAGGGCACAGGCAGCTTTTACTTTTTTACTTTGTACTTTCTTTTCTGGTTTAGTCCTCTCCGTGGATTTTTATGATAGGTATTACAAGACCATTCAGGCGATGGTCCAGGCTATGACCATAGCTTAACAAATTCTTAGTGTAATTGCCAAATCCCTACAACACTGCATGGTTTCAAGCTTTGTAATAAAGTGTGTGATTTTTATAACTTTAGATTATCCACCTATCCTTACTATCCTAGGTAGCGAAAGCAATGAAAGAGCTGATGAGCTGATAAGGCTCGGGTTCCTATCCGAACGGGCTGAAACCGATTCCGACTCTGACGGTAAGCACTCTCAATAGCCTCGTAAAACAAAAAAAGCATAAGATCACATTGGTGCATGTGTTCGAAAATAACGAGCTGTAGATAAGGCAGAGCAGCAATTACAGCCCCTTCGACACGATACGCAAAATACTAGCTCAAGCTGTCTCCATCACATCTGCGAACACGAGCATAGTTAGAGAACCTTATGAGCTAAACAAACACCCCACACTCTGGGACTAATCGATAGTCCTATGCAACTGAACGAAACTGCAGAATAGGCGCGGCGCTTTGCTCGTAGCATCAACTAGAAGATCTATATACTTGGTGACTACTGACTGAATATGGTCAGAATCAGCGATACCACTTGCCAAGCTGATCGAGTTCTTCTTACAGTTGGGATGGCTCGATGAAAGACTGAGAAGAAGACGCCTATGGTGAGGTGTGGAACAATGGGTCTGACCAAGAGGCCTAAGTGGGTATCGTTTTGCAATAATGATCTAACCCACAATTACAAATCTTAGACAAATTAATATAACAGTTGAAAACGCTTCAGTAAATTTTCGTTTTGAAAACATCGTCTTTTAGTAGATAGTAATCACCATCACCAAATGTTAGTTAAATTAATTTTGTTTGTTGTAGAAGACATCATCATCAAGAAAACAAGGTGTGGGTTAGATCATTGTTGCAAAACGATATACAAGTGTAAACTGACTTTAAAGCCAACCCTACCACTAGAGATCAACTAGAGGATGCTTATACTTGGTGATTACTGGCTGGATATGGTCAGAATCAGCTATACTACCTGCCAAGAAGATGGAGTTCATCTTAAAGTTGGGATGGCTCGATGAATGACGGATAAGAAGGCGCCTATGCAGAGGTGTTGAACAATAGGTCCGATCAAGAGGCCTAAGTTTCAGCTAGCTTAAAAGTCAGCCCTACCACTAGTAATCCTAATCGTAATAATATACAGCTTTTACCTTTTCTTCTTGTTATCTTAACTTCATCACCTTTTCGTTTTTAAACTTATACGTAACGTCTTCCAATATTTTTATAGACAGTCATTATTATAAGTTTGATAAGTATACCGCTGGGCAAACATACTACACTTTTCCAAATGGAAATACTAGGTGTGCTAGAAGGCTGTCGAAAAATTGTAGACAGCGAAATCAGTAACCAAACCATTCAGATGTCGACAGACAGTAATGAGCTCCGCTCTGGAGTTAATTACTCATGGTGCTAAATAGTCAGAAATTAACCTTGGTTGGTGGTAGAATGTATCAAACTTCTAAATCGGATATATTATTTTATAATAATAATGATCTAAAACTCTGTTAGGCCAAAAGTCATCATGAAAACGCAATGAAAACGAAAGAGCTAATGAGTTGACGAGAGAGGGCTCGGCGACTGTACATATTTGGTCCTGCGCCATTTCTAATTCCTTAGATCAGCTCAGTCGACACTTTACTGAAAAGTAAAACATTTATAACCAACAGAAACCGCTGGGCTAACTGCCGTAAGTTTGCCAAATGTAACTATTATCTACCGTTGCCTCGTACGTGCCATAGCTCTGTCACTCTCACTGGACACTGTCGATTAAATAAGCATTTACACAGAATCCAGATCCAGAGGATAGAATGAAGTCTTAACGCTAATCTGAGGATTGGATGGAGGATCCATGTCAGAGGAATATCGACCTAAAATGTCCAGTATCAGCGAGACTTCGCCTTTCACTATCCTTGAGTTTATCCAAAGGTTTGGATGGATAAAGGACTAAAGTAACGGAACGAGGCAGCACAATGGGTCCGGCTAAGTTGCAATCGAAATTGTAACATGACGTCACAATTATTAGGAAGAAATTCTAAACCTCATGAATGAATAATATTTTCATTCAAGAAACAATTACACTTTTTTTAGGTCCGAGCATCTACAGCTCGATTTGTGTCAATGAGTGCCATTGAATATCTTCGAGATGTTGTCATCATGCATACTATGAAGTTAATTTTGAAAGGAATGAAGATCTTACAAGTACACAATTTTACTAATTTCAATCCAGCTTCATTGAAAATCACTCTGTGTCATCGTACTTAATACCACATTCAATGAAACGATATCTATCATCAGGCAAACCACTTAATTTAGCTACGAGTTACGAAATTCGTTAGAAAATTTTTTAATTGCGACTTTTTTAAGATGATTTGTGTTGCCACTAAGGATTCGATTTTCTTTGAAAACAATTTTCTCCACAAAGGATCTGTTGGAACAATATAATTCTCAAACAAATTGTCAAAGTCATAAAATGATTAATTTTAACGTTATTATAAAGAGGCAAAAATCGTATTGGTACTGCTTTAGAAAGAGTTAAGAAGAGCGTAACCAAAAAAGCCATCTTTTATAAAAAAATCCCTTCTTAATCGACTGTAACAAAAAAGTTTAATAGATTAATCAATTAAAATAAGGAATTTGTAGTTTAAAGGATACGAGTAGATAAAATTAAGATACTTTTGGAGTTGACATTATAAAAGACGACGCTAATATATCTTGAACGTTTGTTAACTAACGTGTATATTGCAGTTTGCGGAATCTCAGGATTGTGGGTTTTAGAGTATCGCATTTAGTTGAATTCTCTCGGTTTGTAGCAGGATTTCAGGTCGGTCCTGTTTATCGGTTTAGGGACAAAATATGTAAGCTCACATTTCTTTAGAGGGAAATTAAAGCTGTCAAACTGAAATGATAACGCTACATAGTTCGTTAAATATTCTTCCCGAAAGCTGTAAATTTGGGAAATAAATTTTATAAAATTTGAATTTTTTAAAAAGGTCAAAATATTTCTTGAGCTGAAAAAATTTAACTTCGTTAAGTATTTGCTCAACATGAATTTATTATTGTTGAAAGTATTTATTGTTTTGTTAAATTTATTTAATTATGGGAATATTTTGGATTTTATACTTTTACAAATAAGCAAACAATTTTATATTTTGAAAGGAATTTAATTTATTAGCTACTTTTAATAATTAATTTAGGTATAGTATACTCAATTTTATTCTACAAGCTATGCCCTAGTAAGTTTCGGGTTTAAATAACTTAAAATCTGTTTTTACACAAAAAGAAAATTCATGTTAATACTGAAAATGAAAAATTATACTTAAAAGTAATTAAGTCCACACAGCTTCATTGTAGGGCTTTAATATCGTAATTAAGATATTATGCAATATTATGCTCTAAACCGTATAGCTTAGACTATGGTATAGAATCTAGACTATGGTTCTAACACGTATTAATCTTTAACTCGTCAGCCTAGGAGCACACATTACAGCCTAAACCATTATTGGACCCTAGTCTCTGAGCGTATAGAATGGGAGGTCTCTTAAACTTATAAGCCCACTCTACACGTTCTGAACCTGTATTGAATGATAGGTCCTCAGCTTAGGAGACCACGCTATGACGCCCTACATAATTGAACTTGTTCTGAGCCCTGGCCTCAGCTTGAAATTCCACGGACTTATCTTACTGCGAGACGATATTTGAATCCTGGTACTTCTCATCCTTTCAAAGAGATCAATACTTTCGGATAAAGCCAAAATTAGTTTCTCTCCTTAGTACCTGGATTGGGCTCGTAATGACACAAAGCACAAACTGATGAGTGTATAAGGTATGAAAAGTAATGACGGAGTAAATATGAACTAATGACATCGCTGTAATGGAAGGGCAGTAATGAAATTCTAGTATTGTTAAATTTGCTTCAGGATCTACAGTTGTGACTGTGCTTGAAAAGATACCGCTAACTTAAACAGGTTTTTACAGAGCCTCTGTTAAGATTAAGACTAACCACTCTAAGTCTGCTAAGCTAAACAGGTCAAGTATGTGGGTGTCACGTTTGATCATAAGCTAGACTGGAGAAGTCACCTCGACAACAAAGTGGAAAAAGCAAGTGTCGCGTTCGGGCAGTGTCGCAGAGCCGTCGAATAGACTTTTCTCAAAGATAACCTACTGGCTGTACACCGCGATTAGTAGACCTATGCTAAGCAACGCAGCTATAGTGTAGTGATTCAGAACCACAATAAATACCGCAAAAAACAAACTCTGACAAGTTCAAAGATTGGCATGCCTATCAATCACTGGCGCTATGAGAACCACACCCACCACAGCTATGGAGACGCTATGAGAACCGCACCCACCACAGCTACGGAGAGGCTTCTATTGACGCCTCCACTTGACTTAGACATGGAAGAAATGACACTGAAGTCGACTCCAGGACTGCGTGATTTAGGGTTGGACAACCAGTCGAGGGAGTATAGGTTACACGAACTGAATCTGGCTCAGGGATAGGAATCTTCTCACCTGAGAACTAGAAATAAATATCAGTGTACCATTAGGTAGATTCATCTCGGTTTTCCAAGCTGAACTTAATGGCATATTAGAAATAGTAAAAGAGAATCCAGTAACAGGACAACACATGCAGATACTGTCGGACAGTATGGCTGCTATCGTGGCCCTGAACCGCCACAGAATAACTTCTAAGCTGGTCTCGGACTGTATAGCAACACTAAACGACATTTCGACGAATAATGCTCTTGAAATCTGCTGGATCAAAAAGCACCAAGGTAACGAAGGCAATGAGAGTGCAGATGAGCTGGCAAGGCAGGGCTCGGGTTCCTACCCGAATGAAGCGGAACTGACCCTGACTCTGGCGGTTAGCAGTCTCAACAGTCTCATAAAACAAAAAACATTAAGCTCACATAGACATATGTGGTCGAAAAGAACGGCTGTAGACAAGGCAAAGCAGCAATTGCTGGTCGTTCGATACGACACGCAAAATACTACCTCAACCTGTCACGATTACATCTGCGAGTACTTACGGACATCGTTACATGACATTGTAAGCTAAACAAACACCTTCACACTCTAAGACTAATCGATAGCCCTATATGCAGAGGCTGTAACCAGGAAGATGAAACTGCGGAGCACGTGCTTTGCTCGTGCCCTGCTGTAACATCAACTAGAGAATCCATACTTGGTGACTACTGGCTGGATATGGTCAGAATCAGAGACACTCCACCCGCAAAGCTGCTCGAGTTCATCTTAAAGTTGTGATGGCTCGAGGAGTGACGGGGAAGTAGGCGCCTCTGGGGAGGTTAGACAATGGGCGTGATCAAGCGGCCTAAGTGTAAGCTGGCTAAAAGGCAGCCCTCTTGCTAGCAATCCAATCCAAGTATTTAATTAAAGAACTTTGCTTACTTTGTTACTATTTAGTAAAAATTAAGACGAACCCTGATGAGCTCACATAGACATAAGTGGTCGTAAAGAACGGCTGTAGACAAGGCAAATCAGCAATTGCTGGTCGTTCGATACGACACGCAAACCTCAACCTGTCTGGATTACATCTGCAAGTACTTACGGGTATCGTTACAGGATATTGTAAGCTAAACAAACATCTTTGCACTCTGGGACTAGTCGATATGAAGAGTTTCTAATCAGAAGATGAAACTGCAGAGCACGTGTTTTGCTCTAACTTGAGGACTTGCTTTAACTAGAGGATCCATACTTGGTGATTACTGGCTGGATATGGTCAGAATCAGAGACACTTCACCCATCAAGCTGCTCGAGTTCATCTAAAGTTGGGATGACTCGAGAAGTGACGGGGAATGAGGTGCCTCTGGGGAGGTTGCAAAAAAAATATAACAAACAAAAATTAAAAATGTCTGCACAATGTTTGATGGCGTATTAAAGCAATTATAAACATAGGTCCTTAAAGTATTGGCATAACAACAGTTAAAACAGACAAAATTAAGAAGTTGTGTATCTTTTTGTTGTGGTTATTTCAAGTCATTAAGTCTCAGTTTCATAAAAGAGAATTAAAATTTAATCCGAGAATAAAAGTTCTCTTTTATGAAACTGGGCCTAAGACATAGGTAATTACATCAAATTACTAATCATCGATGTAATCATACAATCAACACCTAGTCACTGATCTGACGGTTTAAACAACCTTTCAGAAATTATTTCAAGCAGTCAAAATTTACCTAATCTTAATTATAAATTGGCAATTAATTTTAGATTAATATGAAAACTTTAACAAACTCGCATGTGTTAAGATCAAAAATAGAACTAATCAATGATTAAAAGTATAAGGTAATTTGATGACGTCAAAGTTGATAATAGATGGATGAATAATTACATTCAAGGTGTCTTTTCCCAAAAGTCTCTTTCAATTCCTTTCATTAAAATATACCATGAAGTCTTATCATTTTGCACAAGCGTCACGACGGTATTGTTCGTTGTGCGAAATAGATGTGTGATAAATCAAAAATAGACGTCGTATGTCTATCTTTCGCCTGTCTATTCCGTTTTATAATTTTAGAATCATCTGATTTCAAAAATTTTATGAAATAATTTATCGTTGTTTGGAATTTTTGTTGCTTAATTTACGTTCATTTTAAATGAGATAATGAACTCAGAGGCTGTCTCAATTATTTAGTGCAGATTTCAGTATTCACCTAACGTTCGGTTTAAATAAGCAGAAAACTGTCATTGTACCGCTGCATTGCAGGAAATTTTAAATTTCCCAGCTCCTAATTGTTTCCTACAAAATGTCTGAAATGCTCTAGTTTTTTGAATAAAGGATATTCAAGCAACTGTAGCTTGAAAACGAGCATACACCTTTTGCATTTCAACTATCTGCCCTTCAACTTCTAAGTTTGATTCTCTCAAAAATATATGAGAACAATAACAGGACAAAGGTTTCTCATGATAAATATTTCTAAGTCCTTTTGATACGTTGATGTAAACCTAAAAGTACGATCATGTTATGCCCGAGTTAAGTTTTTCTCATAGTAAGTGAGCTTATGGTTAAACAGTTGCTGGTTGCTCTTGATGGTAACGGTAGGCTTGAGTTGTGTAAAAAGGAATTTGACGCAGTGTCTAAGATCTTCTACCTATTAATAAGTCCGCTTTCCATGAATGCTTGATTTGTTAGTTCAGGCGTAAGCTTGTCAAACCTCTCCCAAACAATTAAAAGCTGAAACGGCACTGATTTCCAGTCTCTCAGTATTTTGAACCCCTTACTGCAAAATCTGACTAGGTATTTGATGTGAAATTACTGCTACAGTAGAACAGCATAGAACAAGACTCGACATTCAACAATGATCTCCATGAAAATCACCCCCAAATACTTCAAACCATTTATCCTCAAAGCTCAATAAATTTTCTCTTATAAATTCAATCTCTCTCTTCGACCTACCCAACAGCATAAACTTTGCGAGTGCTTCAGTAGCCCATCAGTGTGGTCCCATATACGTCTTTTAAGGGTAATAATTCTCCAGTATATTGCGACTCATGTAAAATGTTGTCATTTTTGCCTTTGTGATCAAGAGGGTGATCTCTTCGTCAACATTTGAAAATTTGGTTAAAATATGAACTTTTTTCTAAGAAAGCGTCTGTTACTTTCAGCTTTAACTTTTTAGGGGTTTCGACAAAAATCCAACGAGCTCATTTTTTTGTAGTAAAGTTGAAATAACATCATTTTGCATACTTTTTACTCTAGTTATGGATTTCATGAGGAATATTATTTTATAAATTATCTGTTATTTTGTTTCTACCGCTGTTGGGCTACCCTGAAGCTAAAAATGAAATAACAATTTTTAGAGTTATGCACCCATCCCCAATTTAAAAAAAAATTAAATCTTAAAATTTATATAAAATTATTCGGATTGACCTTCAAACTAAAATTTAATTTATATTGAAATTTGTCTGCAAAAGTCTCGTCTTCTTATCGGTTATCAGCAACACGTATAGCTGCAGCTGACAAATTTTATTTTAAATTTTAATTTAGTATATTAAAAGTGATGTGTGAGTGAGGTCGAATTGAAAATTATTTTCAAAATTTATTATAATCATTGGAATGTCGAAACGGCGCAAGATATTTTTTTCCGTCCACATCACGAGCTCACTTTTGAAGGTAAAAATTAACTGTTTTCTATTTTTTCTTTATAACAATTAAAATATTTTAACAACAATTTTAAACAAGATGGAGTAAAAATTTATAAAATTTATTTATTTTGTACTTTTAAATAGCGAACAAAAGAACAAACAAAATTAAACCAGTATTATTTATTATTTTTCAATTTATATAAAACTAATGAATTGTTGGCAGCTAAAAAGTTTTCGGATTACTCCCCTGCGGCCCTATAGGGTAGTTTTATTCATATTGTTTAATTTAAAGTGATTATATTACTCTATCATACAATACATAACGAACAATAATGTTTAATAATCTGTAAGTGAAGGTCGCCCAGGGTGTCATGTCGCGCTGTACCTACAGCTACGGCATTGCTTCCGCATAGGTAACAACTCTCGGACTCGGACTTGTAAGAATTGCTCACTTTCAAAGCGTAGATGAAATTGCAAATGATAAGAGATAGGATTTTTTATGAGTTTTCGTTTGATGAGAATATTTCCTTCAAAACTAGAAATACAAAACCACAGCTTTGAGTTGAACAGTTTAATTTTAAATCAAAATTTAACAGACATGGAAAGAAAATTAAAATGGGGCAGCGTTTTTACAAATTGCTGAATTAGTTTCAAGTCATGCAAATAAATGTCTTAAATAAAAATTGTAGTTTATTTTATTTTTATTCTCCATTAAAATGCATTCTTAGTAATTTTTGATAAATCCAATATTTATGCCAGAAATTGTAATTCAAAATGTTATTATTTTTTGGTGTAATGTAAACGTGTTGCTAATGTTCCTAATAGTTTGAGTTTTGCAACGGTACTCATAATTTTGAAATGTTATGAAAAAATTTCTCAAATAAAAATTGTAGATAATGAAATTGTCTATTAAAATAAATTTTTAGTAATTTTTGATAAATCCAATATTTATGCCAGAAATTGTAATTCAAAATGTTATTATTTTTTGGTATAATGTAAACGTGTTGCTAATGTTCCTAATAGTTTGAGTTTTGCAACGGTACTCATAATTTTGAAATGTTATGAAAAAATTTCTCAAATAAAAATTGTAGATAATGAAATTGTCTATTAATAGTATATTATCCAACGAGAGGGTAATGAAGCTCATTACTCACTAGAATGAATTTGCGACACGAGCCGTATGGCGAGTGTCGTAATCATTCGAGTGAGTAATGAGCATTACCCGCGAGTAGGATACTATACTTTATCCACGACCGTAAATATTATAAACCAAATTTACATTGAATACGCGGGTATATTTTGACAAAAATAATTGTGTTTTAAAAAATTATTTTTTTATAAAACTGTATTCAAAATTTAGTGTAAAATTCAAAAATATATATGGTGTTCCATTTCAAAATCAAAAGTTTACTTCATTTCTGGCGAAATCGGATTATTATTTTTTTACTTTTAACATTAAAAAAAAATCATAACTCCGGCCCTGCTGGGTCCAATTAAAAAAAAAAGCGGCACTCGAGAGATAATTACGTTGTCTATAACATATAAAAAAATGAAAAAATTTGCCAGAAGAAATTTTGAGAAAATTCATTTCAAAATTTTGGACTCCTTGAAAGTAAGCAATTTTTAAAAAAATTTAAAATCGATTGTGTTAGAACGAAATCCCTTTATTTTAGCTATAAAACGCATATTTTAAATTTCTGTAATAATGAACTATTTTTTAACTTTTGACATTCAAAAAATTGTTACTCCGGTCCTGCGCGGTAACATATCAAAAAATTAAAAAATTGGCCAGAGGAAATTTAGAGAAAATTCATTTTTAGAAAAAACAGAAAAAGTTAAAATTATAATACAAAAAGTATCGGTTACCAATTTATTAGATAATTGTAAATTTTACACCATAAGACTATTAGGACAGTAGCTATAAACAACCTACGACCCTTGAAATCATGAAGATACCACAGCTTCTGTTATCCGATGTTATAAAACTTGATAAAACTAACCTCGACTACAAAAGTAGTCATTGACAACAGTAAAATATTTAAAATATAAATGTTACGATTAATGTTGGCAAAAATAAATAAACATGATTAAAACATCCAGCGGTAATTTCCAATGCCTATCTTTATTAGACTTATAAGTATTAAAATTCAATTATCGAGGATTTCGAGTTATGCTGTTGGCACAAAGGAAACAACTTGTCCTTGCTTTTAATCTCCAATTTTCAATATTGACTTTTATAAACTAAGATGAAAAAAATTGAGGTTATGTTGTTTGTTCTAATTAACTTAAGAAGAACTTCATTTAACAACAACAACACTTTCATTCACCACAACGAGAATATTTTCATTAATATTTGGACAATAGGTATAAACAGCCTACGACCCTTGAAATCATGAACAGTTTCTGTTATCCGATAATATAAGACTAACTTTAACCTCGGGTGGATTGCAACCTCAGTTCTAAAACAGTAAACATTTATGCCATAGTTCATACAAAAGCTTAAACTGTATACACCATTACCAGTAATTTAGACCCTGTTCATAAGGTTGATGTGTGTATATCAATGTTCGTCCTTGGCTTTTTATAAGTTATCTTTAAGGTAATTAAAGAGCTAATAAATTTGGCAGTATCGAAACATTTTAGAAGCTGGTCGATTAAAATTTAAATCTGTAAGAGTACAACAATCAATATCTGCAAGTCTGCAATTAAGAGACAAAATAAAATAACCTATCTTTAGTTACATAAAAAATTAAGTTTTAACTCTCGACCTCGAACAACTATTATGTACTTAAATCTCTCGGAACAGTCATAATATTCAATTTTGATAAATTTTACTATTGTGAATGGTTATTTTGTATTAAATTATTGACACTGACTGCTACAATTTAAAAAATTTCTGAAGCAAACTTAAACACACAACTTGTCTGCAACTTGTCTGATTTCTAGCATATTTCTAGGTTATGTTAAATTTGCTGGAACTTTTGATATTTAAAAATGCAAGTTAAAGCCTGGCACAGACCAACGCGGCTTGACCGTGATCGCGAGAGCGGCCGCGGCCTGGTAACTTAAATCCTACAGTCGTGATCGCGGCCGTTTTGGTCTGTGAGAGGCTTTATTTTGCTCGAACTTAATTTAAAACCGTTCTTTTAAATTTCGTTTGTGACCATTATTATATTAAAAGAAAGTAAAATTAAATTTTTATACTTTTAATTATAATTTTGTGCAAAAAGTTGACAGCTGTCACTTTAATCATTATTTTGACAATGAATGCGTGAATTATATCCTTTAATCATTGTTTCGACATTTGATTAGTAATGACACACATTACTGGTCAAAAATCATAGAGTAATGAACCTATTATTGGACGGTCGTGGATAAAATAAATTTTTAGTAATTTTTGATAAATCCAATATTTATGCCAGAAATTGTAATTCAAAACGTTATTATTTTTGGTTGTAATGTAAACGTGTTGCTACTTTGCAATCTGCATTGAACTTTGTCAACTTGTGCTATTGTTATTTTTAATTTAGGTATTTAATAATGACCTAAACGTCGTAAGAAATTTCGTAGAGGGTGTCATTTTCCGTTAAAAATAAATGGTGTTCAGACACACTTTTATTCCTGGCGGTCTTTAAAACCAGTGGCTGTATTGATTGCTATATTTAATCAAATTTCTATACAGCATAGTATATAAGGGGCTAGAGTTAAAAAACATTCTAATTTGCACATTTTTATTGTCAGTCTACGAATATACTAAAAAGCACAAACATATTACCCGCTTTTCAAGTCAATCTTCAAACAATAACAGTTTTGATTAATTATCTAGTCCAAATACGTTATCAATAGGAGCAACATATTTGCCATATTCTTTCTTTATTTCATCCGATATTTTTTCCCCAATCATAACGGCTGGTGCATTAGTATGTCCCGAAATTGGATAAGGAAGAACACTAATATCTGCAACCCTTAAATTGTCTAATCCGTGAACTTTCAATTTTTTATTAACAACCGACTTGCTTGGATCTGTGCCCATATTACAAGAACACATCGGATGACCATTCGTTTGCGTCAAAAGCCTAAATAGGCAATACCAATACTCCTTAGACTTTAGATCATATTTTTGACATTGAGGAAAATCGGGATTTAATAGAGTGGCGTTTATTTTTTTTAATTCTGGCGTTTGTAATAATTTTTCCAAAGTCATCAAGGCTTCGTATAATAAAGCAACATCTTGGTCGTCGTTTAACAAATTAAAATTGATTAATGGGTACTGGTAAGGATCTTTACTAGCTAATGTGACATTGCCTACTGATTTTGGATTTAAATTAATTAACTTTACAACAAGATCTCTTTCTGAATCAGTAGCTTGAGCAATGATATCAAAAGTCTCTTTAGTGTAACCGTTGCTTCTTAAAGTCACTTCGTCAGAACTAACAGGAGAAATTAAAAATTCTATATCCGGGTATTGGGCGGTTTTTCTAAAAGAGCTTTGGAAAAAACCAATAGAGTAATAAGATGTCGAAATTAACGGTCCCTTATCTGCTAAAAAATCTTTAACGTTTTCTTTTAAGTTTAGTGGAAGTACGGTATCATTTGTATGAACGTAAGCTGAAACACTTAACGGATGCTCGTATAATGTTTTTCCAACGGGTAAATCCTTCACAACGCCAATTCCTAATTTTTCTAAATCGCTTTTTGAACCAATTCCCGATAACATTAAAATTTGTGGAGAATTTATAGCTCCTGCAGATAAAATTACTTCTTTCGTTGCTTTAGCATAATACAATTGCTTATTGTAAGTGAACTTAACACCGTTGACCCTGTCGGAATACGTTTTTATTTTTGTCACGTAAGCATTTTTTAAAATTTGCAAATTCTTACGTTGTAAATATGGCTTTAGGAAGCCCTTGTATGTACTATGTCTTCTTTCGCGTATCATATTAAACTGAGTGTTGAAGATTCCCAAGGAGCATTCTCCATTATAATCACTAGAGGTGTAATTAAATAAGTTTTTTGATGCTCCAATAAATGCGTCTACTCTTAAGCTAGGTCCATAAGCATATTTGACGTTCCAATTGCCACCATTACCATGATACCATGGATCTGCATCTACCTGACAGTTTTCTGATTTGATAAAGTATGGCAATACGTCTTTGTACGACCACCCTTTTAAGCCATCCGCAGCCCATCTGTCGAAATCATTCTTGTGTCCTCGGCTGTACACTAAGGCGTTAATAGTACTACTTCCACCTAAAACTTTTCCTCTAGGGACGACACAGCGCTGGTCAACCATACCTTTGAATTTAAATAGGTATGTCAGTCATGATAGAGTAATGAGAACGAATGTAACTTTTTGATACCTAAGCAACTGCCCGATTGTGGAGTACTGAGGAAGTTCCAAGAAAATGTTTTTAGGTAAGAGTACATAGCTGGTATATCGGTAAATGTATTAGGTTCGTCACCGGCTTCGAGAAGTAAAATTTTCCAATCAGATATTTCAGATAGTCGACTCGCTATAACCGATCCAGTGGATCCAGCACCAACTATGATGAAATCAAATCTTCCAAATTCTAGAAATAATATTCAGGAACGCTTTATGAAAATGTGAAACCATAGTTTACCTCTAATAGTATTAGAATTAGGTTTGAATTCTTCTGCATTTTGTGGTGCCACATAATTGAGACTTTCGCGGATTCCGCTTGTTATTACTTCTTGTATAAAAGTGACGCGTTCTGAATAATTCGACTCACATTCGTCGCTAATTGTAGATTTAATAAATATTATAAATAATAAAAATCTAGGCATTGTTTATTATTGTTTATTGTTTTTGAAAGGTTTTCTGAAAACAACTGGGACTGTTTGTATTATTTTAGCTTATTTTAACATATTTTTGTTCGAGGTGATGATAACGTAACCTACTTATTAACGAATTTGGTTATTGTGATTATATTAAAAATCTTCATGTATAAAAGAATATATGTAAAAGCTATTTTACCTTAATATTAAAATATGATTTACATGTAAATATATGTAAATACAAAGTAATCTACATATAGGGGAAAGACGCAATGAAACTGACACTTTTTTTCAAGTAGCTCTATTTTCTGAACAAAACATAAGTTCTAATAAATACTTAGTAACGTCACAAAACAATTATTCATAATAACATACCAAGCAGTAAAACTAGTAAAAGTTTTTCATCAAAACAAAAGTTGTAAGCTTTTAAAGTAAAGTCGGGAAATGTCCGTTTCATGACACCCTGCGCATTGAAACGGACATCCTTTAGTTTTACAACATTCGCACAAAAAAGTTGGAGAAACTTAATATTATTGATTTATAGATTCATTTACAAACTTGTTCAAAGAGAAAAATTTTAAGAAACAAGCTATAATAATTAATAATAATAAAATAAAAAATCTAGAATATTTAAAAAATATTTTTTGCAAAAAAGCCCAAGATGTCTGCTTTGTTATTTTTGATAACATAAGTATGAACAATTATGACAAATATTGTCATTGGTTGGGATAGATATGCTCTACAATTTTTATTAGAGATCACTCCTAAAAGAGGTGGAGTCGATAAAAGCACCGGTGTTGTATAAACCGTCTTAATACATAAAGCAATATATGGAAGCATCTTGGTGAGTTCAGAGAGGTAGCTTTCCCAGTATCCAGCCAGGATGTATCTGTTTAAACATGAACAGATCAAATCAAGTCAATAAAAGTCCACCATAAAGAGGATACTGTGTCTTCTGTTTTGACAACACGCGGTGCTTCTACCGACTCTCTAGATCCTTAAAGAGTGATTTTACGGTAATTTTGTGTAGACCATAAAATTATCTATCCGACCTAACAAAAATATTTGTCTTAATTGCCATAATAATTAATAAAAGAGCTAACAGGTATATTACCACGATTTTTACGCACAAAGTGTCTTTATCGGGCTTTAGCTCCTTAAGAAGCAATCTTACGGTAATTTTACGTCTAATAAAAATTGTGGAGCACTTTGTATATCTAATTCATTCAAAATAGTTGTCCTAGTTGCAATAATAATTAATTATTCCATCCAAATAAATCTTCATTAATAAACCGGACATCTTAGTCGCCATCTTAAATATCACGCTTCCCGTTAAAATTTTGCTTTGGTAACCGCAATTTTTAGGTTCAGCGGGGTCGAAATATTAGGAGAACATCGGTTACAAATATGTTATAGTCGCATTTTTTAAAGACTACCGACACGTGACTATTAAAATATTCAATAAATAATTAATTTAATTATAAATTATCTAAATAAATATTTAATAATAACTAACAATTAACTAAATTAAATAATTAAGCTCACGAAATAAGTCGTTTTCATCTTTATTTATACATATCAAGGTGGTCACGTGTCGGTAGTCTTTAAAAAATCCGACTATATATGAAATTCTTCTAGCATTTCGATACTGAGATTTTGTTTCAATTTCACGGTGCTTCTTCCGACTTTAGGTCCTTAAGGAGTGATCCGAATATAATTTTACCTCTAATGAAAATTGTAGAGTATAAAAATATCTATTCCAACCAATAAAAATATTTGTCTTAATTATCTATAATTATTCTATCAAAAATAACAAAGCAGACATCTTGGGTGTCATCTTGAACTCACGCTTCCGGTTTAGATTTCGCTTTGGTAACCGCATTTTTCGTATTCAGTGAAATATAAGGGAAAGATCGGTTACCAAAATGTTATATGAAATGCCGCTTGCATGGATAAAGAGGCGTTTTTTTCGAAAAGAGTCCTTGACTATTATCACTCTCCTTAAAGAAAATTTAAATTGATTATTATAAAATTTTCAAACTGTATAATTTTTTATTTAAAAATGGTTATTTAACCTTTAACTACGGGCGCGCAATCATGAATCATAAGTACGGGTGCGGTGTACTCTATACACCAGCTACAAATAGCTGCAGAAACCAAGTTTTTTTTTTAATAAATAAGCCAATATCATAGAAAAAAAGTATGTTTAATAAAAAACTAATCTTTAAATAATTCAATATCAAATTAAAAAAATATTCTAAAATTTTTTACTAAGGACAAAAGTAATAACAATAAGAAGACAAAAATTTTTGAGGTTATTCACTTTCGTTTTCTTCCTGGTTGTTTGAGTTACAACATTCAGAACAAATGATAGTGGAATGTTCTTTACAAACCATTCTATTGCATGTTTGACACGAAATCGTTGTTACTCTATTTTTACGCCTTCCACAGCAATAGCACCTTCCTCGTACTTTTGCTGGTGGTTCTTCTTCATCTTTATGTTCCACTGCAACAGTTTTATATTTCTTCAGAAAAAGTTTCACATCTAAGGGTAAACTCTGTATTTCAGCCCTTTCTGAAAGGTGTGGTCTCATCAAAGACATTGATAACTCCTTTAGAAAAATCCTTCTGTATTTTTGAGGATTGTCGCTGTTCGCAGCATTGTACAGAATTTGGCTGTTAATTCCTGCGATGTTTAGTAGTTGAAAAAATATCACCATCGGCCATCTTTGTGTTCTTTTTGACACCGAATATGTACCGCACATCTTATCTACTGTGTCGACACCTCCTTTGTGACTATTATAATCCAAAATTATATTTGGTTTTTCTGTTTCAGGATCTACTGCAGAGTTAAAATGCATGGTTGATATCAAAAGCACTGCTTTATTTTTTTTAGGAGCATACGACACTAAAGTAACCTCCTTTTGAAATCCGAAAAGGGAGGATCCAACTTCTCTCCCTTTATGTGGTTTGAACTCTAACGGCAACTCCCGTTTATTTTTTTTTAGTGTGCCAACCATTGTTATTTTGTCTTTCAAAAGATCATTGGCCAACGGGTAACTTGTGTACCAATTATCACATGTCAAATTTCGGTTTTTGCTTTCCAGTCGTGAAGTAAACGATGGACAATATCAGCTGGTTTATTTGATTTGTTATAAGGTCCTTGTGGCTGGGTACCACAATATATCTCTAAATTTGTGACATAAAATGTCTGCGCATCACACAATACAAATGCTTTAAGACCATACTTTGCAGGCTTACTGGGAATGTATTGCAGAAAGCTGCATCTACCTCTGAACGGTATTAACATTTCGTCTATCGTAACCTCTTCCCCTAAACAATAATTCTTGCTGCAGTTCTCCACAAAACGATTCACTGTAACTCGAATATGAGCAAGCTTATCAGTTGCTTTGCGATCCTTTCTACTATTTTTGTCGTCAAACCTTACAGCAGCAAGCAAAAATAAAAACCGATCAGCACTCATGCAAGCTCTAAATATTTCTGAGCCTGTTCCATCTTTGGTACACAATTCAAGAAAGTGTGTGTGGTTTTGCTTCTTGCTTCCTGCAAATAGTAATAATCCGATAAATGCCATAAATTCTGTTTTCGTTGTGTCTTTAGCCCGTCTCGGCCGGTCATACTTTATTCGCATTCTTGCAATTTCTAAGTTTGTACATTCAACAATATTTTCAATGATGTCGTCAGTAAAAATTTTTTTCAAAAGCACTTCTGCCAGTAGTAACGTCTCTTGCACACAGCCGTGGTCCAGGAAATATTTGTACAAGGTTTTTACTAGAAGTTTTGCTGAATTTGCTCACCACTGGATTTTTATACCACTTTGTTTCTTTATCTTTTCCTATTAAATACTCGTCGTTGTTGCTGTAGCATTGTCGGGCTGTTGTTGCGTCGCCTGAGTTGCACGACTCTTCATCAATGTCACTTAGTTCTATTTCCGAAACAGTGTCATGGTCGCTCTCTTCTATTACTTCTTCTTCTGAAGAACTATCTAAGTCTCCCCCAACTTCCTCCTCTGATTCCTCTTCCATTATAATTTGAGCCATAACTTCAAGCTCATTTTGTGTGAGCCGTTTAGGGTTTTTAACATGTACACGATCCCTGCAAAAATATTTCAATTATGTTTCTGTTTCACATTTTGTCTAAAAAAATAAAAAAACGGCTAAATTTTATTTGCACAAAATAAATGTAACACATAGCACAAAAAAATACATAATTTCTGTCGTGGTTAACTTTTAATCGTTGATAAAAGTAATTTAATATCTTTTTTAGTAAATAACACTTATCTTATGTCACACTGCAATTATTCGCTTATCACCCACGGTGATACTGTATCAGATGGTAGTTGACACTATAATGATAGGTTATGAGGAGCGGCGCAGACGCGGAATTTTTTTTTAAGAAATGACAACCAATTCAAAAAGCGTGGTGTATTGTATACACCGTAGCCCGTACTTAAAGGTTAAATGGAGAAACGGTTTCTGTCAAATTCCATAAAATTTTGGTAAGTTGTAGATCTTGACATTCTGAATTAAAGTCTTCATGGATGCGAACCTCTAGGATTTCCCATTTCTGACATAGAAGTCATCAAAGTCGTTTTATAGCTCAAAACTTTATCATTAGCAACCCTTATTATTTGTACAACACATAAACTAAAATCGGTGTAAATGGTCATTAGTAGCAGGTACCTTTGTAGAAAATTTAGCCTTCAGTTATTGAATTTATCCTACAGTAAGATAGAGATGTAAGGTTTTTGACAACTTATCTGCAAGATAAACAACCTGTCAGTTTATCTGTAAGCGGTGCAAACGAACATTATGGGCTCTGTGACACTTGGGGCCCAGGGCTTAAGCCCTATTAGTCCATATGCAGATCCGCCTCTGCTCTCTATCCTAAACTTTATCTGCGGAAAGCTGAAGCAAGTACTCACTGAATTCTATCTTTTACTAATTTTCACATAACGTCGGCGTTTGTGCAAAACCTCGTATTAGACAATTTTTGACATTTTTAGATTTTTATGTATTAAGCTCGAGATTAAGCTACAAGAATTCAATGCCAAACTATGTGCATAAAAATTTATTAAATTATATGACGGTTAAAGCCGTTATTGTACCTGTAATAAAAATAATGTGATTCAAAGAGATTACAATGTGCGCGCAAAAACACTTATTAGTAGAGAGCGGATTATTGAAAAAAAAGCCACATAAATAAGCTACAAAAAAATTCGAATTAGGCATTATTTTACTTAAAATAGTCACTTTTAAACCACAAAAAATTCCAATTAGGCAGTAGTTTACTTAAAATAGGCACTTTTTTTAATCAATTTATTTCAAAAGGCAACGTTTTAAACAAAATTAAACATTTTACAAACGAAAAATTAATCCTACAAAAGCCAGTGGGGTCTTCTAGACCCCATTTCATTTTATAACTTAGATTTTCATACTTAATTTTTGATTTTCAATCATGCTTTTCGGTGACTTTTCTTAACTTTTAATATTTTGAAAAAAATTTTTAAATTGAATTCCGAATTAGTAAAAAACGATGATTTTGCGTTACTCCTCGGTATGCCCTATGCGATAATCATGTAAAACTTATTGTAGATTACTTTTTGTATTGTAATATAGCATTTTTTAACATAAATTATACATATTTATGATTATAGTATCATTTTGTCGTTTTAAAGGACCAGCTCAGACGTCGATTTTTCGGGCCCTAGAGTGCCCCCAAAAAATAAAAAAATTTTTGAAGCTTAAAAAATAAAAAGCGTACCCTGAAAACAAAACCAAACAAAAGTAAAGCATTTTAAAAATATATTATTGTAAAATAACCCCACATACATTAAATATCAACTCAAATCTGTGATATTTGTATACCTCATAACTTGTCACCAAGATGCAGCTAGGAGGAGGCGATAAGCGAATATACTCGAATTACTAGTAACATTTTTAATAATAATAAAATAAAAATAATTTGAAGTAGATACATTTAAAGTAACTCAAAAAAAAGTTTATCTACTTTTTAGGCTTTTAGGCAACTATTTTTGAGTTTTAGGCGCTTTTTTTTAAATTTTATCAATTTTAGGCATTTTAGGCAAAAACAAAGGCATGTCAAATGATTCATTTTTTTTCGAATTGTATTTATCTATTGCTTAATTTTATTTATCTCAATAAATTAAATACCGAATAGGCAATTGCCCTAGAATCCGCTCTACTTATTAGTTCAGTTTTCTTATTAATAAATATTATAAAATATACTATTAGGAGATACTTCTGTTCAAACTTGAGAAAAATCTTGAAATTTAACCCTAGAATACTACCGTATAAAAAAAATATACCCCAAAAAAACATCACTAAATAGCAACATTTCTAAGTATATAGAATTTGTTTAAAATTTTGGTAGCCATTTTAAATTATATTTTCGTAACTGAAAAATATGGATTAAAATGCAAACACATAGTGTGTACTTTAAAAAATAATTTTAAATAAACATTGCATAAATAATAACAATTACATACATAAAATTGAATAAATAAATGAACACGTCTATATTTCACAATTTTTTATTAACTTAAACCACGACTAGTTTCACCCTTTCGGACATTATCAAGTGAATGAACCACTTACAACAAATTACAACTATTTATAACAAGCAAGTACAATACAAATACAATATACAGTTACAATATAGGGAAAACCGAAAAAGAATTAAATCCTAAAATAAATTTAACAAAGGTGATCTATTCCAATCTATTTCGTCATTTAAAAGAATAACATTGGGGTTTTTACCAGCTTTGTTAATTTCTAAAGCTTCCAAGAAGTTTAACTTGGCGCTTTTGTTGCAAAAATGGAGGATTTTAGAGGTAAAATTATCAGGTAAATGATGCCCTGTTTCTAAAAGGTGATTGCTAAAATTGGAATCAGATTTCTTTATTTTTATAACTTCTAATTTATATTCTTTGGTCCTAGTATTAAAAGATCTACCTGTTTGCCCTATATATACATTATTACATTTATCGCACTCTAATTGATAGACACCACTTTTTTCCAGGGGTGTGGTGGACTGTTTATGGTTAAAAATCAAACGTTTTAAATTAGAGGTGGTTTTGTAAGTGATCTGAAATTTTGATGAACACCTCTTTAATTAATTTATTTCCTACTGTATTTGAGATATTGCCTAAATATGGTAAAACTTTATAGATTGTTTCTTCTTTTACGACGTTAACTTTTGGGTAAATACAATGGTGTATTTACCCAAAAGGTACCATAAATTGTACTTCAGTCAGATCTTAAATGTTGGAATCCCTCTAACTACAACTTCTAGCAATCTTCAGGTTTCAATATGACGACACTTCTCCAGTACATTCATACATTTTTTGTATTAATTAGAATTAAATGCTCCAGGGTATTTTCCAATTTTTAAAATGTATCTAGAAAATTACCTTACTGATAGCGTAATCCCAAAACCACATTTAAAAAAAGTTGCGACTGTAGGTTTTGCCAAAAAAATTATTTGTAATTCAAACTATAAAGTTTCCCGCATAAACGCGGCGTGACGTTATGGGTCGTTCCTGTCAATATTGAACTTCATGAGCTCCAACTTATTATAACCTGGATTACACATTAACTGACATTTAACACATGTAACTAAGCAACAAACGTGATTTATACGACCAGCTACGTCACTTCCGTTTAACTTTTCACTTTGAAACTGTAGCATTTAATGCTTTTTCTAAAGCAGTTTTTGAAAAAACTTTTTGCAATAACGCAGTAATAATCGATATTTAAAAAATTGGAAAATACCCTGTTATTTCAATAGTAAGCTGGCAACGGTCACAAAATCGCTTGGGGATAAAGCGCTCGGCCGCCGGCTTCTACAGAAATTACACGTTGAAACTTTTATCAAATAAAGTATTTTTTGAAAGTAAATCGGTTTTTATAAAAAATCAACTCAAAATTTTTAAATTGCAAAGGGGCATGTTGTACCCAATTTGTAAAGTATTTCAATTCTCTATAAAGTCGTTTTAGAAAATTGAAAATCCTTTTAACTAGAGAAAGAATCTCTAGTTATATGCGTTTTTCAATAGATTATTTTTTCTTAAGGAAGTTCAGCTGGATATTTTCTACAAAATAAAACGAAATTTTTTTAAAAGACTGTATAGAGAATTCAAGGATCTTTCAAATGAGGTGCAAAACAACCTCTTTTGTAATTTAAAATTTTTTGAATTGGTAGTGCCTTTAGCGCCATGATTGAATTTAAAAAAACCAATTTACCTTCGAAAACTATTTATTTGATAAGATTTTACCTTTACCTCTACTCTCCTACTTTGGCTGGACTCTTTTTAACTCAATTCGTTCAAGAGTTCAAGAGCAGGGCGGACTTTAGACGCACACTGTATAAAACTATATTCTCCCTGAGTGACTGATTCATGACCACAAAAATGATTATTTATTAACCACTTTCTAGCTAGACTATAAGATATTTAGAGAATTTTGCTCGAACTTGGAGCTTATGCCAAAATCATAGAAAAAATTTCACAAACCAAGATTATTTATTTCCTTCCCTTAAGAATAGGGCGGGTGGGTGTAAAACGATTTTGTGATAACTGTGATCTGAGATAGTTACTTTTTTGGAAAATTTTATTCATGTAGTTATATTTTAGGGGTAAAACTATTTTTTGTTAGCACTTTAATTATTAACCTTTTACATAATTCTAGTTAAAACTTTATTTTAAAGTTAATTGTAACTTTATATATTTAATTTAGCGAAACAAATAATATTTTAATTACGTTTAAAGAGTTACCTTTTCGAGAAATTTAATTAATAATTGTACAGTTTAATTATAAAGGTAGGTAAAGTTTCAGAATTAGTTTTAAAAGATTTTAAAGCTTTGCATTTTGTGTAGTGTTAAAGTTTGATAAGGGCCAAGTATAAGCAACAGGATTTAAGCTTTAGGGTTAAGAAAATGACACACGAAAATTTAACTTTTGGCACTAATTAAAATTTAATTTTCCGACATTTATGCTTTATGCACTCTCAAGGATTACATCAATTTTTGAACTTTGGTGTAATTATATTCTCATATTTAGGTACATATACTCGTAGGTAGGAGATGTTAAAAAAAATAATTATCAAAAATTTTTGGTTCCTTTTTTACAGGGTCCACCTAAAAGGCAGGAATGGAAAATTTATTACCTTTCCTCTCCTCACAAGTTTTTTTAAAAATGTTTAGGAAAATCCTCAAGCGCTAGAGGCTAAAAAGCAGCGTTTCTTAATCTTTTTACACTTGGGGCCCATTAAAAAAAAATTTGTTTTCTCAGCACATAGGGAAATAAATTATTAAAACAATGAAAACTGGATTTAAAAACTTCTTTCCTAAAAGTTACTTTAGAGACTTTAGTGATTTACTAAACATCAGTGTACAGCAAAAGTCAATTTTTATAGAATTCAATTCTAGTTCTCGATATTGAGAAATAAATTTTGAACACCCTGTACATTCTAACATAATGAAATTTTAACTGGGATATCTAAGAGCCTTGGTGTAAACGGGTTTAAAATATTTTTAGTTAAAAGTTACTTTATAGGCTTTAGTGATTTTTTAAACATCAGTGTACTGCAAAAGTCAATTTTTATAAAATCTTCAATTCTAGTTCTCGATATTTAGAAATTAATTTTGAACACCTTGCACATTCTAACGTAATGAAATATTAACTGGGATATCTAAGAGCCTTATAAAATCTTCATTTCTAGTTCTCGACATTTAGAAATTAATTTTGAACGTCCTGTACATTATATTCTAATGAAATTTTAACTAGGATATCTAAGAGCCTTGGTGTAAACGGGTTTAAAATATTTTTACTTAAAAGTTACTTTAGAGGCTTTAGCGTTTTTTTTAGACATCAGTGTGCAAAGGTCACTTTTTATAAAATTTCAATTCTAGTTCTCGTTATTGAGAAATTAATTTTGAACACCCTGTACATTCTATCGTAATGAAATTTTAACTGGGATATCTAAGAGCCTTTGTGTAAACAGCTTTAAAATATTTTTTCTTAAAAGTTACTTTAGAGGCTTAAGTGATTTTTTAAACATCAGTGTGCAAAAGTCAATTTTTAGAAAATCTTCATTTCTAGTTCTCGACATTTAGAAATTAATTTTGAACGTCCTGTACATTATATTCTAATGAAATTTTAACTAGGATATCTAAGAGCCTTGGTGTAAACGGGTTTAAAATATTTTTACTTAAAAATTACTTTAGAGGCTTTAGCGTTTTTTTTAGACATCAGTGTGCAAAGGTCACTTTTTATAAAATTTCAATTCTAGTTCTCGTTATTGAGAAATTAATTTTGAACACCCTGTACATTCTATCGTAATGAAATTTTAACTGGGATATATAAGAGCCTTTGTGTAAACAGCTTTAAAATATTAAAGCCTCTACTTTAGAGGCTTAAGTGATTTTTTAAACATCAGTGTGCAAAAGTCAATTTTTAGAAAATCTTCATTTCTAGTTCTCGACATTTAGAAATTAATTTTGAACGTCCTGTACATTATATTATAATGAAATTTTAACTGGGTTATCTAAGAGCCTTGGTGTAAACGGGTTTAAAATATTTTTCTTTAAAAGTTACTTTAGAGGCTGATTTTTTAAACATCAATGTACTGCAAAGGTCAATTTTTATAAAATCCTTAATTCTAGTTCTCGATATTGAGAAATTAATTTCGAACACCCTATACATTATAACATAATGAAATTTTAACTGGGATATCTAAGAGCCTTTGTGTAAACAGCTTTAAAATATTTTTTCTTAAAAGTCACTTTAGAGGCTTAAGTGATTTTTTAAACATCAGTGTGCAAAAGTCAATTTTTAGAAAATCTTCATTTCTAGTTCTCGACATTTAGAAATTAATTTTGAACGTCCTGTACATTATATTATAATGAAATTTTAACTGGGATATCTAAGAGCTTTAATGTAAACGTGTTTAAAATATCTTTACTTAAAAGTTACTTTAGAGGCTTTAGTGATTTTTTAAACATCAGTGCACTGCAAAGGTCAATTACTTTCCGATAGCTTAAGGTATTGGCCCAACAGATTGACTTGAAATTTGGCATACAATCTTATCACAGAACAACGGAGTGCAGAAAGGAGTTTGTTCACAATCGGTGCGCTAGGGGGCGTGCAATTAAGGAAATATATTTTTTTTTAAATGGCAACATTATTTTTTTTCATTATCCAGTAGAGAATTTCTTTCTCTATTCTGTGATATAAAAATGTTTAAGATTATTTTGATTTTAGAAGAGTTTTTATGCAATCAAATATCTAATAATAATTAGCAGCTGACATTTCTGACAGTTGTCAAAAAATTTGACATTTGTTAAAAAATTTTGACGTTTATTTTTTTTTATTCAGTGAGTATAAAAATGTATTCTTTTGTTTTCTAACTGTTGGTCTTCAATAATCAACTCAATCGGAAAGTCTTGTTTTGACACAACATAATTTTTTTATAAAATCTTCAATTCTAGTACTCGATATTGAGAAATTAATTTTTAAAACCCTGTACATTCTAACGTAATGAAATTTTAACTGCGGTATCTAAGAACCTTAAAAATAATTTTTTTATATTTGTGGCACACTTGGAGCCTCTGGCACACCCTTTGGGAAACCCTGAGCTAGAGCAAAAAGAGTTCGTTCTTTTGTCCAGGACGTCCATATGAGCATCGACGTCCTTGCTTTTAATTATGTACTTGCAAACCATTATTTTTCTTCACGTTTCAGTCGATCTATTCGCTTTATAAAAATTCAAAGTTAATTGTTTATCAATATCACCACGTATAAATAATTACGTATAATGACACCTTTTTAACTTAAAATCCATTTGTAAACACAACGCATAAACCCTTCATTAAGTTACACTTACGCTTTTTGCTATTTTATTTGTTACTGAAAATTGTTTTGGGACAAGAGAAACCAAATGGTCCATTAGTTTTCTAACATATCGCTTTAGTTTTTACCCCTTATTAGATTATCTTGAGGCCACTCTTTAAATAATAAATTCAGTCAATAATTATAAAATTTTACGTTTGGAACTTCAAAGTACAAAATGAGGTTATTTTCAACATAATCGAATTTATTAAATTTTGCAAAAGGTTGTGTATTAAGAGCTTGTATAAGAAACCCATGGGACAAACTAACGATTTCATTTAGCTGTTCTGTTATAAATTATTTACAACGTTAATGCGGCCTAAGGTTATCGTGTATTTATTTGATAACGCCAAAATTTACATTTTGTGATTTTAACCCTTAATTTTAATTATTTTTATAAACTTTGCCTCATTGAAAGTAAACAAAGTAAAACTTCAATATCCTTTTTATACGAAATGTGCATAAGTATGCACTTAAGCTTTTTACGTAAACAAAGGCTTTAGCTTAGATGGCATAATCTTGTTTTGGCAAATTCCCGATGCCGTTGGGTGGAGCAGTCGATGAATATTTGATGTGATCCGGGTGGTCTGACGACACTCCCAAATTTCAACTGTCAGCCATTTACCCCTATTTTATTCCTGAGCGCACGAATTTTTAAGAGTGTGAGTAAAAAATGGCATTTTTCTAACTTTTTATGTATTAAATATTTAAAAGTATGAAAATTATATAATATGGCAACATTCAAAAAACACTTTTACATCTAAATAGTTGCAGAGATTTTTTAACTTTTTTTTTCACAACTTTAATTTGTTTTACCTTAACGTACAACCAAATTAAAATATTACCCTTCAAGTAGTAATTTGTAATAAAATATTAAAGAAGGAAAGTTTAATTAAAATTAAGAAAAGAAAAATTTGCTTCAGTTGTTTCTGATCAGCTCAGTACGTAGATTAATTTACAGCCATTAACCTTTCCAAAGGAGTAATTTGAAACACTCGTAGGGCTGCATGAGGTTAACAGTTTAAAAAAATGTTTTTGACTTTATACAAAATGAAAGAATAATGCAAAATAAAACGTTATACCAAAAATTCAAAACATAATTTGTTAATGAGTTCCTAATTTACAAAAAAAACACTCACTCTAAAATCGTCTGTTTAATGAATAATTTAAAATTTAAATTTTTTAATGCATTTTATTTAGCTAAATCATATTCGGTTACCTTTTGCTTAAAATTATTTTTTGATATTTTATAAGTGCCCAGCAAATTGGTCTTCGCGCACAACGATTTCCAGTGAAACGTCTTACAAGAAATGTTAAATAAATAAATCATTGTAAATCACAATATGCATCATTTTGAATTTTATGCACGAACATTAATCATTTATGTAGATTTTGACGTCTGCTTGTCGTGAGTGTTGTAAAAATTCTTCACCAACTATATCTTGCCTTTCTCGTTGGTTGTGTGTTTAACCAATAGAAAATTGGAAAAGTTAAAGGTACACCCAAAATTAGGCTCTTTTACTAAAATTTCCCAAATTTAACTCAAATACGTAAAACATTTGTGTCGAAACTTTTAAGATGGATTTGCATTTGAATTTGCATAAAGCTGGTTTTAGTTGCTATTTTGACTACATTTGGATCTAGTTGCAAGTCACAACAGTTTATTTAGCAGCTTGGATTGTATGCAATAAATTTAAACTTTATACGACTACTATTTTCGTCTATGTATGTATGTGTGTTAAATAAAGGAATTTCAACTAAATATTTTAAACTAATGATATGTTTTTCAACTTGATGTTTTTCCATTTTCTGATCTGGCATAGTTTGACTTTTATTTTTTATTAGATTTTAATTTTGGAACCTTGATTAACCCATTAACCCATTTTTCTACCACCAATTCTTCTTAACTTCACAAAAAATGTGTTTGTCATAAAACGACGTTTTTTAAACTTCTCGTTCTCGGCTTCCAGAGGTCTGAGAAAGTTTAAATTTGGTATAGTAAATTCAACAGAATTAGGAAGTAAGAAAAGTTGCCTTATTGGCTTTCACTGTGCAGGCCTATCGTAAATCATGAAAAAATTCAACATTTTTCTCTTAAGGGTTTTGTTAACTATCTTTGGGGGATCTGTTGCGGGGTATCAGTGTGTTGTGAGGTAGCAAATTTTACTCTAGTAGGCGGTCCACGTTTACTAAAATAATAGTTGTAAGAAAAAGACAAAAATATTGTAATGAAATGTTCAAAACTGCACTTTTTGTAAATATGATTATTTAAGTGCTTTGCATAGGTCTACACTCCAATTCCACAATTATAGAGAGTGACTTATTCGTAATATGTGTTCAGAAAATTTAGCCAACTGTAGCGCGGTTTCTATTGAGATAAATGCAGAAAACACGTGCCGTTTTAATAGAATAACGTACTTTACTATAATTTGACAGCAATTGAACGAATCCAGGTTCTAGTACGAACGATTGTTCATAATGCTGTACCGAAAAATCTCGACGTAATCTAGTCTTCATTCTATAAATGACCTATCTACATTTGTGGACAAATAGTATAATTTGTGTAGAGACTGCGTTTATTGCTAGAGAAAGCATAACAATGTAAGACTTGTCACTCAAATCCGCGTGGACTACAGTTTTAGCAATAATAAATTTTATTTTAGTTCTAATTCATTTACCAAAATAGAGTTTCCTTAAACGGGTTTACAACTCGGTTTACTATACAATTGTTACCAGATGTCTTCTCTTTTAAAATCTTTTTGTTAAACAAATTTAAGACAAAACTGTGGAATTTCTTATGATTTACGGTGGACCCCCACAGTGAAAGCCAAGAAGGCAACTTTTATTACTTTCTTATTTTGTTTAACAAAGTATACCTATATAGCTTCTTCTCTGAGGGCTGCTTCATCTATAGAAATTTCACGCTTGTGCGTTACGGGCTTGCGTGTTTTTTGAGAGCCACAAAACATTTATGTCATTAATGAACTTTTTTTAAACCTCTCGTTCTCGGTTTCCAGAGGTTGTAGAAAACTGAAATTTGATACGCAGCTTCTTCTCGAAGGACAATTTTGTCTATCAAAATTTTACCCCTGTTGTAGAGTACCATGGTATAAAGCATTTCGTTTATTGATTTAAGCGGGGCACACATGATCGAACATGTCCTTATGACATCATAGTCCAACCTCGTTCGAACGTATGTTTTAGTGCTGTTTATTTGATGTCCGAGAGAGTTGTGTTTGATGGCAGGGGCGTGCGCTATTATAGTTTTTCAATTCACAAGTTCCTAAATCTCTCAGACCAGGTCCATGTCCTGCACGACGTACCGCACTGAATAAGTCCGTGGTGAACTTGTGCGTTTTACAAACACAGAGTCGAACAAGTACAGTCAGCCTCACAATAAATGACCAACCTAGCTATACGTTTAGCACGAATTGTGGATGAAACCATAATAATATCCTCTTCTTAAATTGAGAAGTAGCTTTATTTTGCGAACAAGTAGTAGTAAATCAACAACTTCCTTTTCTGTCTTTTTGTCATTGTTGGCTAATAACCATCTTGGTGTATTGCTAAGGTGGCCAATAATTTTGAGACTGATTGTACGTGCATACATCAACGTACGTACATTTTTAGGATTCGCCACAGGTTAAGAAGTGCGACGAACTTCTTATATGCACGTACAGTACTGCCTCACAACTATTGGCCACTCTGGCTATACGCCAGGGTTGTTATGATGATTCCTCCACAATTAGTGCTAGACGTACAGCCATGGTGGCTAGTAATTATGAGGCTGACTGTACATGTTCGAAGCGTTTTTGGGGCAACAAACGCACATTGATGTTTGACGAACAGGTACGCGCTTATATGTGTTAAGACATGTTCGATCGTGTGTGCCCCGCTTTAGACGTAGAATTTTATGTTCTAGAGCCTTTATTTGTAGTTTTTGCCTAAAATAATAAGTAAAGCAGCAAATTGCATAATAAAAGTATGTTTTTAGATGTTAAATCTGTAACCGAGAGCCGCAGTCATTACTACGTATTTTAATACTCGTATAACGTGATATACAGCTGTAGTTAGTAGGTGGTACTAGCATTGCTTAGAATTACTAATTTGTGGTAAATATATTTTTAAAATGCTTGAATAAAGTCTTAAAAGTAAACCGATTAATTCAAAGGTGTCGATGATTGAGCAACTTTGTTTATTTTTACGAAATAAAGTTTAAAATTCATAACAGTGCATTGTCACGAAAGCACGAAACTATTGGGAATATTGCATTGGAAACGTATTTGTTAAAGTTGGGTTTTCCAATAATTTTCTTTTTCTCATTCAGTGTTTTTCTTCTCTCTTTTTCTCTCTTTTATGAGAATTGAAATAATTTTCGATATAAAGTTATAAATCGATAATTTACATTTATAAATATGTAGAAATTATACGAAACCTATGAAGCTTACAAATTATACTGCAATTTTCTAAAAGAGCCGGTGGTTTGTGAATACGGCCTTTGATTTAAATTCTGCATCTGCATATTGTTTTAGCTATTTCTTGGTGAATTAATGTAGAAATTTCCCTAATGTTTATCTAGTACAACAGTCTTCACCAAGCTCTGTACGACGATAATTAAAATTAATATTTTTTATAAATATACCGGGTGTAGAGTCGTCAGGAAATGTCTCAGAGAAGGGTTGCATTCGGAGGTCAAAATGACGCAAAGTCCACAAGCTGATATGGCTAGTCTTGGTGGGATCCAAACCTGAGCCTCATTGTTTCATTGTCCAGCTGTACATGAAGACCACAATGGCTTCAAAAAAATTACAATATTAATTTTAAAGGGTCAACTCATAGGACCGCCTAATTAAAAATTGTGTGTTTGCAGAAACATTTTTACAAAATTATTTTTGACATCTTTGGATTTCTTATTGTTTTCCATGGATTAAATCTGAAGTTCACGAAGCTTTGTCTTCAATTTTTTGATGTTGTCAGAAAAAAATATCTTTAGATTGATGCTATTATCCTCCTAGTAGGTAAACATTAGGAACGGAAATCTTAAAAAAATTCGTATTCCCTTGTTATTTCCTTATGTACTATTATAATCCTGTTGTCACTCGATATAAGAAGAATTCTGAAAGAAAGTTTTGTAAAAATGCGATTTTATAATACCGACTTTTATTTGTATATCGAATTTTAGAAAAAAGCATACAATCATTTTCTTTAAATTGATGTTAGAGGAGCTCTTCAATTTCCTACTTTTTAAAGCAATAAAGAAATGAAAAAGAACGGTGAAAAACATAAGAGCTTTGTGTAATTTAATATTTTATGTACATTAAAAAAGCTAAGTTTTATTGAATCGAATGCTATCAACTTAAAAATCACGAGGATATATCAAAAAGCTTAAATGAAAAATTATTATCTTGTAAGACATAACCATTACTTAAATGGACATTTTAAAAAGAGTCGAAGAATCTTCTTTACGTTATTTGGGATTTAGAGCAGAAGTAGAATTATTTATCTTACGTGAAATAATATACGTTAGAAAACACTGTTAATTATACGGTTTGACAAACTGAAATGAGGTCATTTTAACTCCTTTGATTAATCCTCTGGATACATTACTTAAAACATTTTAAAAGTGTGGAGTAACTCTAAAGCAATACAACTGATGCGCATACCTTCATGAGCTTCGTTTTCAAAGCCATAAAAACGCTAAAGCAGTCCACAAAGCTTGCTGGGCTGACTATATAAGCTGTAAGTTCAGCAAAACAACTCTAAAAACGCTAGCAATAAATAATTTATGATTATTTCGACGTGGCGGTAGCTTCCATGGTATTTACAGAATGGGAGTCGCTGACCCAGCCTGAGCTGCAAAAGATGCTCAAAAAAATATAGTTGAAGATAAAATAGTAAATGGAATTTTATTCTCATCTTTTCTGAAGACTTTTACTTTAAAATGAAGGGCTGAGGTGCTAGAGGCAAAAGTGTGACGAATAACGTGAAGCCAAATTTTTCATACATTAAAGATATTTGAGGGCAGATATCTAGAAAACTATAAGCAATAAAAAAAATTAATTAAAACAATCTTGTAGTAAACTTGATAATCTTTCATTTCGTTAAGAATAATTTTTTCCCTAAAATTCACCGTTTTCGAGATATAAGCAAAAATTCCCAAAAAAGAACCTTTACAACCCCTTCCCACGCGTAGCCATATGTAACTAAAACCAGGGACTTTTAGTATTTTTACTTCTTCTATGTTCTTTATAACCCATTCGTTGACTGTTCTTGTATGTCTGTAAAATGAATGTAAATGAAACCACAAACCAACTAACGATTTTACAACAAATATTGACACTTTGTAAGTTCAGCTAGTACGTATACGAATAATAATTAAATTTTTAAAATGCATAGATTAATTAAACTTTATTGAAGAGTATAATTCATGAGAGAGTATAGAGGGATGACAAAAAAGTTTGAAAAATTATATTGAAAAAATTTTTAAATTATTCACTCATTTAAATTTCTTTTTGCATTTAAAATTAGTTTGACTGTTGCATATTACACGAATAAAAAATTAATGTTATGATTAAATTGTATATTTTTCAATTTTTCATTAAAATGTTCGTTATTAGAGGTAATTATATTATAATTTTTAAGGGTTGCTAAAATGAATGATTGATTTTGTAAATAAAATTAATTGGTTAATTAATTTGTGAGAATCCTCAATTAGTTGACTGATGCACCATAACGAATGTTGGTCAGCCACATAGCATCAGCCACTCTATCTATGACTGGGTTAATACTTACAGAAGTGACCTTTATCCACAAGAACATAGCAACATTAAATACTGATTGACAGTCGTTAATAAAGTTCTTTAGCAGAGGATTACATTATTCTCTGGTGTAACTTAAACGGAATAGAATTCCTAATTCTCGGTGTCACTCGTAAAGTACTGGCTTCGGAGCTGGCGGTTAATATCCAGAAAAAAGTACTGTAGTTCACATTGTTATTTTCATTCAAAAGACACCTTAGCCACTATCCTGATCGTAAAATCTCCTAACTTAGTGGCACTTAAGTAGTGTTGCCTTAATTTATTTTTTCGAAATTAATTTAATTTATTTCTTTTTTTTTTAGGGTGAGTCAAAGTCCAGGTCTCTCTACCCATACAATTCCATTCAAAAGTTCATGAATATCTTCTAATGTAAGTAATGATTACTAATTGAGTTAAGCTAAAGTTTAATTTCAAATTAATGGAAGTTAAACATAACAGTAAAATCGTTCACCATATGTGTTGGAAGATCATTTTCCGATTTAATCAAGACTATAACATTGTCTGCATAAAATAGTAATTTTCACACATTTGATATCATACTGAAACAAATTTATCCATAAATACATTAAACAACCCTTCTAGATATAATAATGTGTAACACTCCCTTATTTTGATACCTTTCAAATCATTTGTGTGTTCCATTTATCTTTACATTCGTCTAAATCGGTGGTTCTCAAAAGTTTATTTAGTGTCGGTACTCTAACACAAAATACAGTCTTACCAATTTTATTAGCGTTCTGAGGGGGCGTGGCCAGCGCTATCATAAATTTTGAAGTACACTACGAGTTAAAAGTAAAGTAATTGTCATTACATTGAATATAGGAATTAGTATAGTGGGCCACGGCTCTATAAAAGCTCAAAGAGTAACTAAATACATGATGTGCCAGGATACTTTTAACCTTGGAATCAGACATCAAGTTTCTTTTTCTTATAATTTTTTTTATTATATTGCACAAGGCAAGCACAAGGCTCTATGAAAGCTCATCTCAAAGAATGACGACTGAATTAAATATAGGGTGTGCCAGGATACTTTTAGCCTTAAAATAAAACTTCAAATTTCTTTCTCATCCATTTTTTAAGTTCTGAATTCAGGACTGAAATTAGTATAGGGATACACGCGGTTCTAAGAAAGCTAGTTTGTATGACTGAGGATTGAATTAAATATAGGGTGTGCCAGAATACTTGTAGCTTTGGGATAAAACGTAAAATTTAAAATTCTTTTTTTATCCTATTTTTAAGTACTGAATTCAGAACTGAGATTAGTATAGTAACACACGCGGTTCTGAAAAAAAGCTCGTCTGAATGACTGAGGATTGAATTAAATACAGGATGTGTCAGAATACTTGTAGCTTTGGGATAAAACGTCAAATTTCAAATCCCTATTTCATCCATTGTTTTAAGTACTGAATATAGGACTGAAATTAGTATAGTGACAAACGCAGCCCTAAGAAAGCTCGTCTGAGTGACTGAAGATATAATAAAATACAGGGTGTGACAAGATACTTGTAGCATTGGTATAAAACGTCAAATTTCTTTTTCACGTATTTTTTTAAGTGCTGAATTCGGGGCGGAAATTAGTATAGTGACACGCGCGGTTCTAAGATAGCTTTTACTAATGACTAAGGATTGAATTAAATACAGGGTGTGCCAGGATATTTGTAGCTTCGAGAGAAATCGTCAAATTACAAATTCATTTTTTATCCATTTTTTTAGGTACCGAATTCAGGACTGAAGTTAGTATAGTGGCACACGACTATAAATAGTAAAGCTCGTCTAAATAAAAGACGATTGAATTCAATACAGGCTGTGCCAAGATACTTGTAGCTTTGCAATAAATATCAAATTTCTTTTACACCATTTTTTTTAAGTACTGAATTCAGCACTAAAATTAGTATAGTGACACACACGATTCTAAGAAAGCTCGTCTGAATGACTGAGGATTGAATTAAATATAGGGTGTGCCAGGATACTTGTAGCTTTGGGATAAAGCATCAAATTACGAATTCCTTTTCTATCCATTTCTTTAAGTACCAAATTCAGTACTGAAGTTAGTATATTGGCAGACGACTCTATTAAAGCTTGTCTCAAAAAAGACGACTGCATTAAACACAGAGTGTGCCAAGATACTTGTAGCATTGGGATAAAACGTCAAATTTCTTTTTCATCCTTTTTTTAAGTACTGAATTCAGGACTGAAATTAGTATAGTGACACACGCGGTTCTAAGAAAGCTCGTCTGAATGACTGAGGATTGAATTAAATACAGGGTGTGCCAGGATACTTGAAGCCTTGCAATAAGAATACAAATTTTGCTTTCAACTAATATTTTTAATACTGAATTCAGGTTTGAATTTGGTGAAGTGCGACACGGCTTTAAGAAAGCTCGTCTGAAAGACTGACAATTGAATTAAATATAGGGTGTGCCAGGATACTTGAAGCCTTGCAATAAGAATACAAATTTCGCTTTCAACTAATATTTTTAATACTGAATTCAGGTTTGAATTTGGTGAAGTGCGACACGGCTTTAAGAAAGCTCGTCTGAAAGACTGACAATTGAATTAAATATAGGGTGTGCCAGGATACTTGAAGCCTTGCAATAAGAATACAAATTTCGCTTTCAACTAATATTTTTAATACTGAATTCAGGTTTGAATTTGGTGAAGTCGACACGGCTTTAAGAAAGCTCGTCTGAAAGACTGACAATTGAATTAAATAGAGGGTGTGCCTGGACGCTTGTAGCCTTGGAAAAAGCCGTGATATTTAAAATTATAATTAGCGTCTTGTCTTCGCTTTTTGTTAGAACAGGAGATCACTATTGGAAATTTGTTTATACAAATGAAGTTTTCACTAATAATTTTAATTTCTAAGCATCAAAGTTTTATTTAAAATAATAAATAAGTTATTAAAAGTAGGCACTTCTCTCTTTTATTAACACTGTTAAAAAAGACAAATTTTTAGTATCAAACGTTAAATAAACTTTGAAAGTGCATTATTAAGTAGATATTAAATTTTTAAGATGAATCGATTATTATTCTTCTACTACGACATTTGTAGGTTGAAAGCGATTTTACAGTAAAACGAGTTCAACTTTTTACGTAGCCTTTAAATAATAAATTTTCGAGCTTTTTAATTTATTATGAAAAATGTTAGTTGATTTTTAAAGGGTTGTTTTTAGCCGCTCTACTTTGACCTATTGAAAGATGTAAAATAGATAGGTCATTAACATCACTTCACACCATATATGCTAAAATAATTAAATTATCCCTTTTGTAACAACCCTTTATGGTAATTTTCAAATTTAACTCAATTATTGTGACAACTTCATACAACTGAAGTGGTTATTTATATGAACGTGACCGATCACGAAGACTGATTGCATTAACAGGAAACAACCACTTCCATGTCAAAATTTGCTTTGTTGTAACGAGAACCAAAACTAAATTAACCTTTTTAATCAAACCAAATTTTTGTAAAGTACGCAATTTTGATGTAAAAAAATTAAGGTCACGTTTTACATATTTTATATATCTACTTAAATCGAACTATTCATCCAGTATATACGCTTTTCTTTACCCCTCAAATCACTTTGATCGTTTTCTGAATAATAAAGAAGTTTCCTACGGGAAATTTGCGAAAAACAACTTGTTTCTAAACAAAATATTTTTTTAAAGAAGAAAAGAGTTTACCTTAAGCTTCGTAACGTAAATCACATAATTTAGCAAAATAAATTGTCATAGATAATTTTTAGGTTAAGCGATCAAATAAATTACAACCCTTAATTTAAAGATATTATCTGAAGGGAATGTCTCTTGTTATTTTTTTCGACTTCCTATCTACATAATTTCGAGATAATAATATAAAAGAGATAGCAAAAAGGTTCAAATCTGACCTTAGTATATAAAGTAAATAATACTGAATATTCGTAAAGCGTATGGATATAAATAAAATATAAAAAATACAAACTGAAAATGGTTTGGTATAAAAAAAATAAAAAGCTGAAAAATAAGTCGAAAAGGTTAGTAGGTGAAAGTCAATTATTTTAATTCAGCGCCACCCAAACGTAGTATTACAACGCTCTAATTAAAAGCGGTTAGTTTATGACGCTGTTTAATTAACAATGTCAGAATTTTATAAGAAGTTATAGCGGCAGGTCGGTGTGGATTTTATTAGACATTTTAGTAAGCTTTACTTATAAGCTTTACAGAGTAGTTAATAATCACCTTTGAGACGTCAAACACATAAATAAAATGTTAGTATCCATATAAAAGGAATTGGGTACCTTTTTTCTCATTTTTCATTGGTAAAACACCAACTTTAGCGTTGCATAGTACTTACATATATAATGTACATACTAACATATAATTTTCTCATTTCCATAATAATAATTTAGAAATTATAGCTTCAAGTTGAGTAGCTATTGCGCTGGACCTGTCGAGGTGTGTGGTATTAGACGCTGCGGTAATGTTCATGGACATAAAACAAAATTATTGAGACATTAAAATGCCAAGCTTGTCGAAGCTTGATAACAAGTGAATGGTATAAGATGATGTTTTTGTGATGTCGCTCAAAGTTCGTTCGTAAAGTTACTCTCAAGTGAGTGATATTTATCTTAAATACCACGGCAAGGGGTAGTTTTGAATTCAAACTCAGTTTCATGATATTTTAGTTGAGCTGAGGTTCGTTCTTGAGCTTCACTCTTATAGTCGCTGTGTCGATTTTAGATTCTTCTTCTACCGATTCCTGCAAATAGTCCAGTCAACGAACGCTTAAAAAACAGTGTTAGAAGACATGGAAGAAAGTGGAATTTTTTTTCTTTAGAAATGGGTCTCGTTAACGGCTGGAGGAGAGTGGAAAAGTCCCGTTTTTTGGGTTTATATATATTTCAAAACCGGGAGTCCTAAGGAAAAGTTACTCAAAATGAAAGCTTATCAAATTTCTTGTAAGATTGTCTCTATTTATTTTTTCTCTATTCCTTGTAGTTTTAGAGATATCCACCTCAAAATTTTACCTCTCTCTAAACTACTAAAAGGAATTTAATGCTCTACAACTTCTATGAAGACATATAATGTTATAATGTAAAACAAAGGACTAAAGTTTGACAAAAAAACGTGCGGCACAGATTTTGTTTATACATTATTGACTTTTGCGGTCGGATATCTGGAAAACTATAAAGAATAAAAAAAAGTAAATAATATCAATCTTGTAGGAAATTTGATAAGCTTTCATTTTGCTAAGATTAAGTTTTTTAGTAAGATCTACCGTTTTCAAGATATAAGCGAAAAACACAAAAACCCGACCTTTCCACCCCATACCCCTCATACACATATAGCTAGAACCGGAAACTTTTTGTATTTTTACCTCCCAACAGTCCTAGTTACTCTAAAAACTACCCGTAAAAATTCTACCCCCTTCCATGTCCTCTATAACCCGCTCGTTGACTAGACTAATATCCGCAATCACTTATAATCGAAATTTGGCCGTTTTTACAGCATTTTAATGAAAATAATAAATAGATATTTTTCTAACCAAAAAGGTAAATTTTGTTTATAAATATAACAACAATAGTTATTAATCAACATTAATAAGTGGCATCTAATGGTGTAGATACCAATAAATAATGAAGGACTTTTTTTAGGCATCCTACGGACTTGAAATTTAGTATCAGCGTAGACTATACCCTAAAAATCCCTTGACAGGTTTTAAATTTTTAAAATTATACCCCCGGAGGTAGAAATTGGAGGGGGTGCACACCCTCGGTGGAAAAGTAATTTTTTAGGGATCTTTAGGGTATGATATACGATATATATAAAATACAAACCTCTAAATACAAATTTGACAGAAATATGAAGAAAAATATATGCATGTGGACTCCAGTTCCGCACCCGCCACTTGAAAGGTTAAGTATACTTATACCAGGTGTTGTCTCTAAATTTGACATAGTAAAATTCATGAGTCTGAACTATGGGCATGACGTATACCCATCACATTCTTAAATTTCTATGCCATACTTTCTATCGTTTGGAAATCCTCTGTTGGTAACGGATTCCGTCACCAATCTGAGTAAACTCGATCTGCGCAGGGCATCTTACTACAGGATCTGTTCCAAAACTATGAAGCTCGCCTAAAACCTACTTCACACCTAACCTTCTTTCACACCAAATAACAAAGGTGTTTTGTGCGAACTCATCAGGGTTCGTCATAATTTTTACTAAATATACTTGGATTGGATTGGATTGCTAGCAAGAGGGCTGCCTTTTAGCCAGCTTACACTTAGGCCCGCTTGATCAGACCCATTGTCTAACCTCCCCAGAGGCGCCTACTTCTCCGTCACTCCTCGAGCCATTCCAACTTTAAGATGGATTCTCTAGTTGATGTTACCGCAGGGCACGAGCAAAGCACGTGCTCCGCAGTTTTATCTTCCTGGTTACAGCCTCTGCATATAGGGCTATCGATTAGTCTTAATTAGTCTTAGAGTGTGAAGGTGTTTGTTTAGCTTACAATGTCCTGTTACGGTGCCCGTAAGTACTCGCAGAAGTAATCGAGACAGGTTGAGGTAGTATTTTGCGTGTCGTATCGAAGGAGCACCAATTATTGCTGCTTTGCCTTGGCTACAGCCCGTTCCTTTCAACCATATACGTCTATGTGAGCTTAATATTTTTTGCTTTATGAGACTGTTGAGAGTGCTGACCGCAAGAGTCAGGGTCGGTTCCAGCCCATTCGGGTAGGAACCCGAGCCTTGCCTTGCCAGCTCATCTGCCCTCTCATTGCCTTCGTTACCTTGGTGCCCTTTGATCCAGCAAATTTTAATGTCGTTTAGTGCTGCTATGCAGTTTTGAAGCTTCGAAGTTATTCTGTGGCGGTTCAGGGCCGTGATAGCAGCCCTACTGTCCGACAATATCTGTATTTGTTGTCCTGTCACTAGACTCTGTTTTTGGCATTTTGGCAATTTCTAGTATTAAGTATAAAAAGTATTAAGCATTAAGAAATAAAAAAAAAGCAAAGTCCTTTAATTAAATACTTACCGTTTTAATTGACTTTGTAACGATGCAGAATTTTATCCGGATGCTGGACCAAAATACTGGTACAGTTTTACAGCATCCTGGAAATTTTGTACAGTCTAAACTAGCATTTTTTGTTTAGTATTTTTCCCTAGCGCAGCGCCAGTGAGATCAAAATGAAGATAACTGTTAGATTTTTTTGTTGTGCTCTTCAAGCACTGTCATTTGAGTCCAAATTCTAGGAGATTGGACCAAAATTACCCGACTTTAATTGTTGTATTTTCGTTATCAGCGTTATCAGTGATAATAGCTGATTTCTCTTTAACTCTACAACTATAAAAGCTGGAGCTCCCGTTTTATTTTTAGTGTAACTCTGGTGTCATTCTTACCTCCATATAAATTAGATCAACCTTATCAGTTGAATAATTCTTTATCTCAACTTTTGAATTATATGTTTGCAAAATTATTAAATGTTTAAATTAACGTAAAACCACGTGGAATGTTATAATTAGTGATAGGATTTAATTGGTGTTTGTTTTACCTCTGTGATTCATTGGCACCTTGAATAGTTTCCAGCCCTTAATTAATTTTTGTTAATTGTATACCGAAGTACTTGTTATTTTTGTGCGGTTCCATTGAGCTAATAATTCCTAAGACGACTTTTCAATAATTTTTGAATTTCTAATGAGCGTTGATAATTTTTTAGACGTCTTCCATGGAAGTAAACTCTTTAATTTATATTTTCACTTACTTTTTAATAAATTACCATTTTATTTTCACCCTTAAAGGATCTTTTGATCGAAAATATCCTTTTGAAATAAAAAATAAAATTTCTCAATAATTTGTCAACGTATTACTTCTTTCCAAACGAATTTCCCAAGTAGGTAGTCTTTGAGCGTGACAAAGATTGTCGCAAACCGCAATGTTCTATCAATACTACAAGGAGTAGCAGGGGATGTCGATTTTTTTATCTTCTTTTATGTTGCATCTTATTTTAAATCTTTTCAGTGTTATTAGCTTAGTTAAAAGATTTAACTTTTACAAAAATATAAATTTATTTCAACAGCTTGGTTTAAAATTTAAGAAATGGTAATTGAGGGAATAACGCGGTACTGGGTTTCTTTTTCTTTTCGATACTTTTTATACAAAAGAAGTATTTGTAAAATAATTATTAAAGTGCAGTTTGAGCACCTTTTCAGAGCAGCATAACTGCATAATGCATTATTATTAACAAACTGTATATTATTTAGCATTTGCGGTAGGTTAGATGTTTAATATTCATATTATATTAATTAAACCATGGCATTATTCCATAAATGAGCTTGAAAGGAGCATAATTAAACAATTCTAGTGCGGTTTACTGCAAATGCACATTCTGTTGTCTACTAGCAATACACGAAAATTACAAGATGTGCAAGTTTCTCAGATTCACATAAACAAGCTCCTTTATGAGGGTAAGGAGAACGTTCTCGTCTTCTCGTAGCTGTGCATTAGAAAATTGCTTACGTAAATATAATATTATGGATGTGAAATCAAATATTGTAAACGATGGTTTCAAGCTTGCGGTTTTAGCTAACTACTTGTTATTGGTAGAAATTTCAAATATGAGCAAAGAGTAAAGGTTATTTGGACTACGAAACGTAATAATTGAGATATTCGACTATTATAGTAGCAAAAACTCCTTGTGTTGTGATTTTAAGACTCGCAGAAGCAGAATTTGAATTATGCTGCTACATAAAAGTCATCTCTAGGTATAATAATAAATAAATAATGGAATCTACCAAATTGATTCAATACCATTCTTATTATACGAGTTCGTAGAGCAAGGTATACGAATACTGTGGCCATGACTTGATGATTGAAGTTTCATATCAAGAATAAAATCCTAATAAAAACGATTTTCTTTGTGCTACTTGCTCGTTTTCAATTTTTGTAAATTTTCCTCACTAATTCTTTTATTAAATCTCAAGATACGCTTAGCACGAGCTTAAAAATACCACTAACTTTTGTGAATTTAATTTATTTTTTTTACTTTCTTTGCTAGCGCAACCAATCAAGTTTAACTAATAGCAGCTTGTAAACTCTGCCATTGAATAAAATTTGTATAGAGTTGGAGTTTTCACTGACCCATTCTGGGTAACCAGAGTGGCTTATTAGTTCCAACTCTCCATTCTAGTACTTAGTTCCTGCACAAGTGCACAATCTTCTCTTTGAGCATTGGAAATCGATTGACCTTATAAGGGTAAGGTTTGTAACCGAATTTTGACTTCCTTTAACCGTTATGTTCGCGAAGAATTTTTATTCATATTCCACACGGATGAGGTACCCCGGTACCTACATGTATTTACTATGGAAAATGGACGATTTTAATATTCAGTTTATATTAATTTGAGAATAAGTTGTTTATTCTTTAATCAAAGAAGATAAATAATGAATTTTAGCGTGCGTGGGATGTTTGTTATCATTATTTTAAGAAATAAAAAAACTGCAGTCAGCATATTTCTTTTATAATGCAAAACACAAAGGTGAAAGGTTGTTTTTTTTTTAGTGCTAGAAATGTAATTTTAATTTCTGATTTTAAGGCTCATCTAAGAGCATCAAACCATTGGCGTAACTATACCCCTTACACTCCCTTAACGTCGGGGTGGAGCAGAAAGAAATAAAGGATCCGGGGCTTAGTCTAAAACAATATTTTTAAATCACACTCAAAAGTTTTACTGGTTTTAAATTTTTTTACAAAATTGAAAGGGCTCGTGAATTAAACAGGGGAGGGGGGCAGAATTTGTAGTTACGCTACTGCATAAAAAAAATATTTACAAAGCCTCTTCGGTCATAGATGACGATTCTTTGCGTAATAACAAGAATGCAGTTCAGCAAGGTGAGTCTGAGGACTTTTACCGCAGTCACTAAAAGATTTAGATCATGAAGACCTGGTAGATCTTGTTGACGTAGAAGATACTTTGCTGAATGAGTAAAATTTGCCAACTTAAATCAGTGATGATGATTAGGGGAAGAAGTGCCAAAAGAACAACGCCAATGCGGATGCCGAAGATATCTCAAAAGCTGTTTTTGTGACTGATAATAATAGACTATGGGCAAGGTGATTCTATTAGAATCACCTTGCCCATAGTTACCCAACCCAGGTATTTGGGTTTCACCGAACAAGAAAATCTGATTGGCGACATCAGACACTGGCTTTAGCGCTCAGGGTTCTTCAAAAAAATTGTTACAGAAATAAAAAGTAAGAAAGATTAGTTGTATCTTTGCAAACACTTTGTCATTCTTTCATACTTATAAAAAGAATGGACAAAAAAATTTGCCTACTCTCTGCAATGGCTTTGAAAACATGGCAGCTGGGCTAAAGTTAACGTCTTCATTTCAGACAACTCAAAAACAGTATTTGGATGACACATCGGCAAAATAACTATCAGTTTCCGTAAAAGTGAGATTTTACTTTGGCATTCCTCTCAGTTGTCTTTCCTGCTCATCATCAATTAAAATTTAAGTTTTAACAGCCTCATTTCAGTCATAATATTATTCTGAAAAAATTTGGCCCAATTGCATCAACAAAATTGTTATCTATCGCTTTCAAGTGTTTTTATCAGAAATAATGTATAATATATTATTATAACACAAAGAACAAAAATAAAAAGGCCAAAATTAATAGTGTGTTTATAATAAAATAACCGAAGAAAATTCGGAAAAACTATAGCGAAAATGGAAAACTCTTACTATACCAGAGTTTTAGAGCTTTGTAAGCAGAGATTACATTTGGAGTTACTGCAGTTTGTAACGAACGTGCTAAAATCATTAGGAAACTTAGTGACAGTTTTCAGAAAAAAAAAATTTTTTTTGGGAAAAGATGATTTTCCAAATCAGTAAAATCGATCATTAATATTATTATTATCAATCAATAAAAAAATAACCTGGGTTTTATTTATTTATTTTCTTAATTTTGGTACTAATTCCCATATAAACGCATGAAGGTACCCGGGTACCTCGTCCGTGCGTTAGAGGACTATGAATATGCTTTGGCTTAAAACTAACTCTTCAAAAAAGTTTTTTGCAATTTTTTTGGTGGAAATATATTTAAAATTGATTGTTTTAGGAAGTCACAAAGGATTATCTGAAAATTTCAACTTAAACATAAGAAAAAACGTAAATGAAAACGCTAAAGGTACCCGGGTACCTATCCGCGAACATAACGGTTAATTCTTCATTTTCATGGCGTATAAAAATAAAATTATTTCGGCTTCAATTAAAGATTAATTTTTGAAATTGTTGTTAGCCTAATCTTCGTGGTGTGAGAGTTTAAAAATAAGGATTTTTTATTCTCATTTTGGCATAATCTTTTTGTAATTAAAAAGTCGAGAGTTTATGTGCTTTGAAAAATTGCTTTGTTAATCAAGCTGCTAAACTTACATAAAATGTTTGTACAAATAGGTTGTTAGCAATTATACTTTATTGTGGATAAGTTAGCAAGTGTACGAGTTTTGCAGTTGGAAACTTATAAATTTAACTCAAATCGTGCCTGGAAATTGTTAAACCATTATAATGCAATAATGACATTAACTAACAGTGCGGAAATGCAAGGTTTGCATTTGAAAACCAAATGTTATCACTTTTAACCTTCCAGTACTAACATGCCATCCTATAACATCCATACTAACGCCGGTCTCACAGACCGCGCTTAGTTTTAATTTTTTTTAACGTATTTTTTACAACTTTTTTATTGCAAATAGAAATTATTTCAAATATTTAGTAATTTTTCTGGATACTTATTATAATTTTAGAAAAAAAAAGTTCATTTTAATAACCAAAATTCACTTTTATAAAAATAAACAGAAATTAAAAGATGCATAAATTAAATAAGCGATTTCAAACGAATTAAACAAAATTTTTTAATAACTAGTAATATTATAAACAAACCTAGGAACAACACTTCTAAAAAGGTAAAAATATTTTTTTCATCTTCAACAATAGCTGAAATATTTTGGATAGAACATTTGTCGCATTTTACATGTTAGAACATATAGAGCATATTACCGCATGCACCAAAAAAAGCTACTTATTAATTGAAGTAAATGCAAAAATCTCTTCTGTTTTTTTGTTATCCTATTTCTATTCAAGACAAGTGGAAAAAAATAATTTTTAACTAAAAAATTTTAAAAATTTTGAAAAAATATTTAAAATTTTTAGTTACTGTTTTACTAACGTCGGTCTCTCAGACCGAATTCAATTATTATAATTGAACCATTACAAACTTATGCTTGCAAACTTCAAAAAAATGTGTGAGAGCATTTAGTTTAAAGGTACTGATAACCTCCCAACCCTAGCAGTTCGTATTTCAAAGATATTAATAAAATTAAAACTCGTCGGTCTGTGACACCGAGTGTTAGTACTGAAAGGTTAAAGGCAAAATAACAGCGAGGGCCGTTGTATTCGGCTGTTTTGTTTTGGTAATGGGAATTATAGTATGTTTATTGCATGTTCTGGTAGCACAATTTTTTCTACAAACAATTATTCAGTGAGCTTTTCAGAAGACCTTGTTTGCTTGCATGGGTTTAATTTAGAAAAGAGATCTAAAGCTCTAGTTCATAGTTTAACATTTTAGTATAAATTCAGTTTTCACCCTGGATAACTTTAGATAAAAATGTTTTTTTTAATAACTCCCCAACCGCTTTAGCTATTTTCATTTTTCATTCAGCAGTGGTTAGGCCAGACAATAAGACACGTTTTTTCTCCATGTATATCAACCAGCTATCTCTTACTATTTTCGAAATCCCCATCGTCAGCCAATGAAATTGACCCTGGGCACCCTATACACAAAGGCAACGAGAGTCTCTTCCCAGAAGACTCTTGGAAAAATAACTGAACACAGTTTAAGAGTTAATTAACTTGAAATTTCCATGTGAAGATTGTTTGAGTGCCCACGTTTCTAGCTCCAATCCAAGCTTGTTTTCCCTGGTGTCGTGGTGTGAATTTAGTCCATAATAATTGATTTCTGTTAAGAAGGCTTTCAATCTTACAATCTTCACGGTCCCTGCTAGCTCTCTTCTCATGAACGCTGTTTAGTTTAAATAGTCTTTTGCATTGGCGTGAGAGGAGGTATTAAATTCAAAAGAAGAAACTTTAATACATAATAACAGACAGTTCATAGTGCTTTTAAAAATATTATGGAGCACAACGTTAGCTTTAGCTTTGTGATGCAAAATATGAGCTTCCCTGGTTCCTTTTGAATTTGCTTCTTTGATTATAAACAGGAGAGGGAATTAACTTAAGCACTGAGACTAAGTCCTCCATGCAGGCTTCTTAGACCTATCCCTTCTGAAATTACTTCGAAAGACTTATAAAATCAACATCAAAAGTACGACTGGAGTGTGGTACTTGATTTGGTCATTAGGTCGTCTCCTGTGATTGTACTGTATTGTTCTCAGGGGTCGATTGGCTTCATCTAAGCCTTATGTAGCTGCCACCAGTGTTGATCTTTTGTTCTTAACCGTATACTCGTATTTATGTTCTCAGGAATTGAATCTTGCTAGCGAAGCATAGAATATCCTGGAGAAGTTTGCTTTTCACTTCTTCGGGCGTCAATTGAGCCCGCCTTAAGTGTTTCAATCTAAGCCGAGCCAATGCATCGCAATTGCAGAAAATGTGTTAGGCGGATTCGATCTCCGATTTACAGAGTCTGCATATGTCACAATTCTTCAGTCCCAGTTTCTTGAGGTGGTACCTAACTGGGCAGTGTCCAGTAAACAGATCCGTGATGAGTCTGATGTCGTTCTTTGATAATAGAAGAAGCTTTTTAGCATTCGTGGTCGAGTACTCAATGAATTTCTGAATGACTGTGACAATGACTGTCTTTGTCCTGGTACGTCTTTCCAATGAGAATTTTTGTTCTTAGTTTCCCAATTTTGGATTTCCGCCCTTCTGTATGTTCTATATAGTTCACAGAATGGTTCGGGTGCAATCGGGAGGGCTTTTGAGCATGTTCTAGCTAATTCATTAGCTATTTCGTTTCCTTCAATTCCCTTGTGACCCGGCATCCAATGAAGCGTAACTATGGTAACCATGTTGTCCCTTGCTAGATTTTTGAGGGATTGTCTGCATTTCCAAATGGATAAAGACTCAAAGCTATTGGCTTTGAGTGGCTTTATCGCAGATTGGCTGTCAGACATTATATAGACTTTTTTGCCCTTTAGGGCATTCCTTCGTAGGTATTGTCGGGCAAATTAGATCTATTACAAGAGTTTCAGCTTACATAATTGTGGGGTAGGTTCCTAAGGCTATTGATGCCCTATAATTTGGGCCATATATGCTTATACCTGTTCCCTGTTGTCTTCTGTGATACCCAATTACCCAGGGTGCCGAATTGCTTATGTTAGTAATTCAACGATTCTTGCAAGTATCTCTGCTTATGCTGGTAGTTTAGTTGGCAATAGCTTTGGATAATATTTTACAAGCTGAAACTTGTGCTGCTTTTCCATCTTGAAGCGTGTGATAGATAGATGGTGTTATGAATGGTTCAGGATAACATCATGGAGACTTATTGAAAGCATTCTTAGTCAGCTCAACTGCTTTTTTATGGATATTTCTTTTGGAAGATCTACGCACTCTAATAGAAGAGCAAGGCTGATCTGAGTTTAACAAAATTCTTAATTTTATACAACCACCAAATTAAACCTTTTGGTTTTACTGTAAGGCTCCAGAAGGCCTGTGTGAGCTTCTGTATTTAAAAGATTGTTTTACTTAACCACGTTTAGTCGTACTTTGCTTTGATGAAATTGAAAGAAAAAAGGAAATGAAGAAACACCAGAAAGAATATAAATATAATTTAATTTGATGTCTAAAAAATATGCTTTTTAGAGATTTTGCTAAGACATCATTATTTTTTTAGAACCGTCTTTAGAAACTAATTGAAATGAAAGTAATGGATATAACGTCTATATTACATTCATTAAAATGAAATTATTTCTACAGAAATTTAAAGTGTTCTCAAGTCGTTTAAAATGTTTGAGTTTTGATGAGTACAATAAATTAACGATACTTTTCCTCTTTTTGGAAAAATTCGCACAAATTTATACAATTATCTTACAAAGTAAATAATTTTGCTACTAATTAAGTTACCTTTTCATTAATTTTCTTGGTGTTGAGATTTAATAGTGTTACTAAAGAAAATTTTCTTCTTATTTTCTTTTTTTAGTTGTTTATCGGAAAGGTTTAACGATTTTCATGATGTAAAATTTTGTACTTACGTAGAAATTAAATAGGAAATTCAAAATAAAGCTATTTTAATCCTAAATGTAATAAACCCGGAGGTATTTATTATTCAGACATGTTAAATAATTCAGGGTAAGTCTGATTCTCGTAATAGAATTCCTGATTAGGTTCTATATTTTGCTACACGGACGTTTGGGTTTCTTTTCGGTTAAACTAAAAACTAGACAAAAAATTCTGGGTAGTAGTTTTAATATGTAATTTGTGGCAAATTTTTTCATTTACACAGTTAATTTAAAAGTTTTAGATATTTTGTACATTAATTAAGTTGGATGTAATATAATTGATGTTTTGAAGGAAAAAAGTTTTTGTAACTTTAATAATTTTTGTGTTTTCAATCGGTATAATTAGGTTTTAGGGACCGCATTTTCTTCGTTAGAAGTAAATGGTGTGCAGACACATTTTTATTCCTTTCGAGCTGGTCTATCAGTTGGTCTATTCAAAATTCAAAAAATATTTTAACAGCAAAGGTTGTACTTAGATACTGGTAGTTTTGAAATTTTTTCCTAAGTTTGATCTATTTCGAAAACCCCTTTTCGAATCATAATGTGCAAAAGTTTTAAATTAAAAAACCACCAGTATCTAAGTTGAACCTTTGCCTTTAATATTTTTTGATTTTGAATTTTAGCAATAGAGCAATTGGTTTTAAAGATTGAATGGAATAAAAAAAGTAAAAAAGCACAATTGAGAATGTTGTTTTTCTGTTTCTCATCAGTAAGTTGGTTCAACATAGAACACTGTTAAATACTTCATCTAAAACAACAACAGACAGTGTGGTTACTGGTTAGCAATATCACTTCTAGTCTCTGTCCAGCGAACAGATACAGCTAAGCCACTCCCACAAAAAGTACGCGATATGCGAATAGAATTTTTCTATTGGTGGAATTTTGATACGGCTCATAACAATCACACAAGAATTTACATGCGTCAACCTTATTTGACTGAAATTTGTCAGGAGTGACTTAGCTGCATCTGTTCGCTGGACAGAGATAAGTCATTTTTGTTATGCAACTGTTTACTCAACTTTACGTTCATACGGTTCATCGGAAAACTATAATTTTTCCACCAATTGAAAAAAAGTGATTTTCATCTTATAGATAATTTTCTTATCAAATAATCGTTGCTCGTACCTAATCATGAACTTGACTGCTAAAAACTCTCATAATTTAATAACACTACAGCTTCGACTCATCTAAAATTTACGCCTTGTGACATCTTTCAATGTCTTTATTATTTTTTGACAATTTTTTCATCCAGAATATGTATTAGAATTTTATTGAATTACTTTTGCTCAATTTATTAATTTTTTTCTCTTATAAATTTTTCCTTTTACCCTTAGTTTATAACAATCGCACTCTGTCCCCATAATAAACATTTAAACTTGATTTTAAATTTTAATAATAGTCGAATAAACTTAGCAGTAAAACTAAGCCACTGTATTTTCTTTTCAAACGACAGAAATAAAGTTTTATTCCTTTAAATTTAATGACAAACATTTATTTGAATCTCAAATCTTTACTGTTTTAATTTTGTTATAAAAAAATTTTCTTCTTCGTCAAAGGGTGTTAACCGTTTTTTTTAAATCAATTAAAATGTCTACTTTTATTTTAATTAATTTTTAATTAAATTTGGTGTTTATCTGTGGCCATAAAGCACTTTAATATCGATCTTTAATCTTTAATTAACTAAACTAAATAATACGTGGTCGGTTTTGGCGTTCATTAAAAATAAATCTCGTTAAGTGATTGTTTTATTTGGTGCTCATATAAATTTTATGTTTATCTATAAGTTTAAATAAATATAAAATACAATGCGTGATCAAATGAATGTCGTTCGAGCCGATTTATTAATTGGTATGAAATGTTGCATTGTAAAATTGTTATACAGAAATCGATACAGCAATTTTCATTGACTTTCTGGCACAAATCTCGAGCTTTCGGATTACTATCTGCAAATAAGGACTTTGGTTCCGTCTTTGAACCAATGGACGCATTCACCGGACGTAACAGTTGTGGAACAGCTACCAAATCGTTTGGTGACTTACTCCTGCTCACTCAACAAAATTACCCCATGATAGTAGCGCTAGTGATGTTTGTAGCAGTTGGTAACTGTTCCACAATTGTTACGTCTGGTGAATGCGCCCATTGTAACGTTGACGTCATTATCAGTTTCAATACGTTGTTTCTTAATAAGACCTTCTTCAAAGGAGCGAACAAATGTAAACCACTTGGTGACAAATAGAAACCTACTACCTTCAGCAACATAGAAACATGCTTACGCCGCCTCATAAACGTAAGGGGTGTTACAGTGGGTCATGACAACCGAAAGCTCCCTATAGGAAGTGAAATTTGTGTCTGTGCCAATGGAGACTTTTTCTTCCGACTTCTAATGCATTCTATCATCATCATTATAAGCGAGTGTTTTTCAACTAAGGTCACCGCTTTTGGCATTCAAAACAGCAACGCTGTTTGTCCTGATAATCTCCTTCCTGTTGGCTCTGCATCTCTATACTTTTACGTCGTCTGAACATCCCACACGGGTAGTCTTCCCTTTTTTTCTCTGTATTAGAGTATCCAGTACTAAACAATTGTCGGTAGTGACTGACGCCGTAGCCGATAAGCCCGGTCTTGGTGATAGCGTAAACGTAAAGAGCGTTACAATGGTTCATAGCATCCGAAAGCTCCCTAAAGCTTTGGTTTCCTAGGATAGCGGTACCGTCAAATAGTGTCCGTAATATGACGGTGGTGACGTCACGTAGCGGTGAAGTCGAAAATATCCCTAAAAGCGGTGAGACAGCACCGCTATCTAGGAAACCATGTACATTTAAATATATGGAAACGCTTTTTGTGACGTCATTGGCCGTCATATTACGGCCGCTATTAGACGGCACCGCTTTCCTAGGAAACCCAAGCTTAAGAAGTGAAATTTGTGTCTTTGCCATAGGGGACTTTTTCTTCCGACTTCCGTAACATCACATCGTTGACGTCATCATCAGTTTCAATGCGTTGTTTCTTAATAAGGCCTTCTTCAAAGGAGCGAACAAATGTAAACCACATGGTGACAAACAGAAACCTTCTTCCTTCAGCAACACAGGAACATGCTTAATGCTTACGTCGCCGCTCAAACGTACAGGGTGTTACAGTGCTTCATGGCATCCGAAAGCTCCGTAGAAAGTGAATTTTGTGTCTATGCCATATGAGACTTTTTCTTCCGACTTCTAGTGCATTCTATCATCATCATTATAAACGAGTGTTTTTACTAAGGTCGCTGCTTCTGGCATTCTAAACACCAACGCTGTTTGTCCTGATCATCTACTTCTTATTGGCCCTGCATCTCTTTACTTTCTTTTACGTCGTCTGAACATCCTACACGGGTAGTCTTCCCTTCCTATTTCTTTATCAGGGTATCCAATACTAAACAATCGTCGGTAGTGGCTAACCCCGGAGCCGATAAGGCCGGCCTGGTGTTGGCGTAAACGTAAAGGGTATTACAATGATTCATGGCATCCAAAAGCTCGCTAGAAAGTGAAATTTGTGTCTGTGCCAATGCAGAATTTTTCTTCCGAATTCTAGTGCATTCGCATAATCATCATAAGCTAGTGTTTTTCAGCTAAGGTCGCGGCTTTTGGCATTCTAATCACCAATGCTGTTTGCCCTGCCAATCTACTCCCTTTTAACCCTGCATCTCTATACTTTCTTTTACATCGTCTGAACATCCTACACAGATAGTCTTCCCTTTCTTTTTCTTTATCAGGGTATGCAATAGACCAATAATACCAAATAATCGTCGGTAGTGGCTAACGCCGGAGCCGATAAGGCCGGTCTGGTGATGGTGTAAACGTAAAAGGTGTTAGGTACAATGGTTGATAACAACCTAAAGCTTCTTAGGAAGTGAAATTTATGCCTGCGCCAATGGAAACTTTTTCTTCCGACTTCTAGTGCATTTCATCATCATTATAAGCGAGGGTTGTTCAGATAAGGTCGCCGTTTCTCGTATTCTATACACCAACGCTGTTTGTTCTGCCAATTTACTTCCTTCAGGCCTTGCATCTCCTTCCTTTTACGTCGTCTGACCATCCTATAGTTGGTATTCCCTTCTTTCTTCTTTATCAGAGAATATAATAGTAAACAATTGTCGGTATGGTCGGTAGTGGCCAACACCAGGTCGACAAGACCGGTCGGAGGCCGGAAGTAAGAAAAAATAATATGTGACCATTTTAATCTTTTCTGTTCAATCTCTTCTGCCAGTTCTCTAGTATATTTCTGTCTATATTTATTCTTCTATTAGTTATAATGAAACGTTTTATTTAAATATTAATAAATCTGCTCTAAAATGATGTCATTTGTCTCTTATACGTATAAAAAAGGAAAACACCTTTGTATTAATTTTCAAAGTCAGAAAGGAGCCACTTAAAATTTTTATTGATGACTAGAAAAAAAAAGAACTTCGCTTTATGCAAATTGATATTTGAAACAATTTCCTTATGGATTTTATGTAAAACACATAAGGCATACTTTGGACGTGATATTGATAAATTGGAAAATATATATCAATATTTTTGCGTGCTTTTAGGCAACAAATTATTGATTATCACTTTGTATGTAAATTTTCTAATTTTGATTTTTGATGAATTATACTTAAATGCGAGCTTTTTGGATAATACTCGAATTTAGGGCTTATTTATGGTAAAGAAACGAACTATGAAGTTCATTAATAACATATTAAAGTAAACGTAAAGAATGGAGTTTTACCTAGTTTTTCTTTAAAATGAGATTGTATCGAGTGGGTTAGAATTGGATTATATTTACATTCCTTGACTTGATTTTTAATATTTTTATTGTTTTGTGTTTTCCAATTTAAATTTAAATCTCTAGTTAAGGCCATAGAGAAAAAATACTTTCAGAAATTATGTGATAGACTAATCGAAACTTTTCTTGTATTTTCTGTGCCCTCTCCCTGCAAAGACATTTTTACATGTGACTATTATCATTCCATTTATCTGCTCTTTTAATTTTAATTTTTCGCTGTGTAACAATTTATTCTTCTATGTCTTCATCACATTTTATATTCAGTTCTGTTACTTCTCTTATTTCAATACTCAGCTGGGGGGCTGAGGTGTCTACAAGGGCACTATTTATGATCTCTTGGGCTGGTAGGCTTATGAGTTCTGAGTTAATAAAATGGGCTCTCTGTTCTCCTTGATTTCAATATTTGGGGACTTGTGTTAACTTTAGTTAAACGACAACACTCCGAATACAAGCTCTTAAATTATTTAAAGTTAAAACAAGATACTTGTCAAAGAGGTCAACTGGTTACGACCTGGGTTATGATTAGTTCTGGTAGTGGTTGTGTTACAATGGATCTTTGGGCGAACTCAAACGATAGAGCAGTTCCCAAGAGTCCGCCGATTGCACATTCTCTATCTCGGTCTATATTTTAGCACGTAGGTCGAGATATTTAATGAGCAATCATCAAGCAAGAGTAAAAGTGTGCCATTAAGCCCATGATCAGATGATCACTCAACTGTTCTATCGTCTGTAAATTGCTCCATTGTTTTTTGAAATTAAAGAGACTATTGAATTAGCTAGGTGTCTCTATTCAGTATTTACTAATTTCTCTCCAACTTTCCTCTAACCTGGAGCCTGGAGGAACGTTTCTTCAAGTAAAAGTTTAGCCTGTGAACTAAAATTGATCTCAAATTACATTTAAGGCTGTCTTGGAAAAGCAGTTTCTTAATACACATGTAAGATACTCATTAAAGGGAGATGGTATTTTGTTTGAACAGCCTCTGTTCAGTCTTGTTTGAGTGGTGGGTGTCACTTAGTAGTCTGTCTTAAGTGTGATTAAATGTTAAACGATGAGGAAAAGGTAACCTTTCAACAAGACCGACAGTACTTATGTAAATTGTAAATTTGCTCACTTATACCACTTGTACTTTTTAGCAAATGCAGTCATGTCAGCGAATAAAACTAGAATTGTTTTCTGCATTTACAGTTTTCGTTAAATAAAACATGAAAGTGGTTAATTTTATATTTTCACTCAAATTAGTTTTGCTCGATTGTTGTTACCAACACCAAAAGTCGTGCTTTTAATAAAAATAATAAACCTTATTTACTTCCAAAAGTTTTTTTATTAAATTATTTTTCTTTTTTTATTGAGGTTAAAATCACAAAAAACCTATAAAATTAAAAAGAAATGTTTTACTTCATAAAATTTATATGTAGTACAGTGTCTCCGGATAGAGTTGACAATAGGGGAGAAAAAATTATCTTCGATTGAGAAACTTGAGAAACCTTGTGATGAACGTTAAATTTGAGTTTGAACTTTCAGTGTTTGAGAAAGCCAAATTTTTGGGTCAAGAAGCAATAATTGAACAGAATGTCCGCAAATGATTGATAAAGGGTACGTCGAATTTAAGAGAGCTAAAAAGTGTGTCGAGCTGAGAGTAGCTATGTAGAATCATTTAGTTTTAATGTGGAATTTTTTAAAAGTTCAAACTCAAATTTAGGTGTTGATTCTGAGGTTTCTCAAGAAGCAGAACTTTTTTTATTAAGAAGACTGTTTTTACCTAAAATGAAAAATAATTTTTTTCCTTGTTGGCAACCCCATCCGTGGACACACTGTACTTAAAAGGTTTTTTCGTTAGTTCATGTTAACAAAAAATTTATTATTATCATTTTCTTTATAGGGACAATACAAGAAAATTTTTTAAGTATTTTTTTTCGTTTCACATTAATTTATTATACCCTCATTACTACAAAAGCATTTCCACAAACTGTCACGCACACAGTAATAAATACTTAGATAGGATTTACTGTATTATTTAAGCAATAATGTAGTTACAGCTCAGTTTTACCGATGATTCAAGGACATAAGAACATAAATGGGTGATATTGAAATAGTTGGTCTTAACCAGGTACAGTCAGCCTCACAATTAATGACCATCCTATCTATAAGCCTAGCCTGAATTGTGGATGAAACCATCATAACACCCCCTACTTAAATTGAGGGGTAACTTTATTAATTTTGTCAACAAGTAGTAAATCAACAACCTCCGTCCTTTTGTCGTTGTTGGCTAATAAACACGGCTAATTAACCCTGGCGTACAGCCAGGGTGGTCAATAATTGTAAGGCTGACTGTAGGTACCACTGTTGGTTCGTCATAAAGCTGAAAACAGTAACCATTAACGTAAGTCCACAAATGCATCTCTCGGAGTTTAAATCTAATCATCACCAATGACTAGGCGAATGGAAGTTAGTGTATTAGTTAACAGAAAATAGTTGGACAAAATTTTTTTACTTGCCATTATCAAGTTCGAATTCTGTACGATACAAGTTTTAAAAAGATCCGTGAACTTAGTTGATGAATTGTTCTGAAAAGCTACTTCTGGATTCTCTTCATCTAGTACCAACTAGCTATTTCCCATAATCCCACAAAATTTAATTAAAAGATTTCAACTGGAAGCTAACGATTCTTTGCAACCCCATTATTTTGGTAGGGGGGGTGCTGCTACCTATATATGGTTAGTGCATATAAGTGGAGCAAGCTCTAGAGATGACAGCGCTAGATCTTTCGGCAGAGTTTCAACAACCGAGGAGAGTTCAAGTTAACTTAACTCCTCCAGAAAGAAGTTGTAGATATTTCCAAAATGGCCAAACATATTACGTTCAAAATTGAGAGCAACGAGGGGGGCTAGCGTTAACTTGCTCCTCTCCCAATACAAAAGGCCGTATCTCAGAAACGGAAGTGGAGCTAGCTTTGATATTTAGGAGCTAGCTTTAGAGAACAATTCATTAACTGAGAGGGGCTAAATTAACGAATTCCTTTCACAAGTAGAGCTCACAATCTAGACTTTTTGAACTTTTGGCCAATCCAATAGACCCTTACCACTTTCATTATCTACTCGTTTATTTTTTTATATTTTCTTGATTGGCAGTTTGATAGTATTTTTTATGTTTTGCAGGAGTAATAATGCCATTTAAATTTCGTTTTATATTATTTATTTCATTTGTTGAAATTTTTGTCAATTGGAATGTACATAATGTGTTTACGTTTCGCCTTGATTTAGGGCTTTCTCAAAACAATAATATGTGGACAATTACATTTAAAATTTTTACACTTTCAGTCATTTGAATTATAGTACATTACTTGTATCTGAAAAGACATTTATAATCTTAAACTCGTTTATGTTAATTTGCATCAAGTTGTCGATTTATTCAACAGTTAGTTGATCGGTGTTTTCAGAGAGACATTATGGAACTGCTAGTAATCTGACATTATTGGGACGGCTTTTTTTCTCACAGTTCTTATCAACATATGTTTAGTCGTCTGCACTACAAACATTTAGACCATTTATAGCCGTTTTTACTACGCTAAGCAATGAGTTAGTAATGGGCTAAATTTTTGATTTATTAATCTCGTCACCTCTAACCAGTTTCTTCTCAATCTCACCTACCCACTTCCTTCGTTACCTGTGTTCAAGCATTCTAATTAATTATCATTTATCTAATTAATTATCGGTCTTGAATTGGTCATCATTCAGTACTAGATTTTGCCAATACCTGCTCACCTCTTATCATCACAAACAATAATTTCTTTTGTGCATAAAAATTCATTTGCTGGAAACTCCTTGCGGACATAATTAAAAATTATTCTACAGCTTTTTAATTACCAAAGAGTATTTTAATACAATTAATTGCTATTAACTACATTCCATTTTATCTTTAAAACGACGCTACGAAATAAAGTTGCAGATAATTTAGTTAAAAACATGTCATATTGTATAAAAAAGTTTGCTTCCGAGCTCCGAGCTATTTTCTTTTATAGAGTTGAAACATAAAATAGAAATTTACTATTTTATTTAACGTAGTATCCTCCTTTTGTGTATAACTTTAATCAAATTAACTATAACACAAGAACACGAGAGCTTCGAAAACTGAAAATCTTGATAGTCACGCGTTTAAAATTATTTTTGTGAATGAGAAACAAAATTACAATTTGCACGTTTCAAATTTGAGAATCGATCAAAGTCAATAATCATAATAGACGTAATAAATTGAAAACTTAATTTGTAAGAACAACCCTCGTTTCCACTCGAATGCTTTCCGAGACAATACTCTTACTAATTTTGCAATTCGATAAAATATAAAACGAATATCACATTATCTAAATACATTAGAACGTTTATGTTAGGTTCATAGTACTATATCACGCACTTCTTTATTATTTATATGCTAGTGGTTGGGAACATGCACCTTTTTAAGCAGTTTGTTTCACAGTAGGAAACTCCAATTGATGATTTTTGGTTAAGTGGCCATGTAATAATCCAATTTTGTTCCGTATTGAGTTTTAGCGTTGATTTGAGGAACTACAGCGTCCTGGGGGCTAAAATGGACGACCTCTGGCCTCTGCAATTTTTTATTTAGAGTTCTGAGGGCGTATTTACTCTAACGTTATAAAATCGTAGATGCGTTGATCGAGAGATTTGAACCTTATTTATAAACCTATTAATCGACTAAACCAACACGAGAATTTTCCCATCGTATTTTATTCGGTACAAAACAACATCTTGTAATAACGTGCTGGGGTGATTATTGAGCATTTAATTAAAGGGGGTGTAAACCAAAAAAATTTTTTTTCGTAGAAATATGCTAAAAAATATCTTAAGAACAACGGTGAAAACCGCACATCTTTAGCCCAAATATTAACCGAGATATAAAGCATTTATGTTTCAAACGTTTCAAACGTGTGACGTCAGACGGACAAATACATGCAACCAGCAAGCGCATAGCTGACATTGAACTGAAGTTGACAATTTTGATTATATGAAATTAGTCTACGAGGCTAGCATGCTGCTATGCTGCTATGCGACCGATGCATGAATTTGTTCGTGTGACGTAGCGCATTTTTGCTTAAAAACCTTCTATCTTTTGAACGGCTCGTCACAGAGATGTGCGGTTTAAAAATTTGTTCTTAGAATCCCCTGTACTACAACTTTAATTTTTGGTTTACACCCCCTTTAAATTGATTTATTTCGATTAAATTTCGATTTTGATTTTCTTTCAATGAAATTACCACTCTCGGATGTTTTTATGTTTATAAAAGAGGGCTGTTGTAAAAAGTGCAATTATAGAAAGTAACGGAACTGTAAGAATTTAATTTTATATCACCTTGTTTTTGTTTGATACAGAAAAATGTAGCGACTTTAAAAAGTCGTTTTAAAAGTTGGATTTCGGTGTATTCGGTGATTTATGTGAAAACTTACTATTTTTCATGTAATTTCAAGTAGTTACGAATGTATTCTTTCGACACAAAGAATTTATGGAAACACTTAGAGGGCTTGTACTCCAAAAGTACGTCTTCTATTATACTAGTACGTAGTACGAAGAACACTAGCAATCTTTTCATGTTTTTACCAACACCTACATTTTTATATTAGATTTTGGGAAAAAAAGTTTTTACATTTGTTATAAAAGTGCTTTTGTAAAGTTTTACAAAATTTGATGTTGGATGAAATCCATCAGATCAACTTGTCTGTAAAGATTTCATTCATTCATTTAAAATCCTAAATCATTAATCCATAAATTGATTTTTCAGGTCGTAATGTAATTTATCACGAAGTTTTATTTTTATTTAAAATTTTCTTCAACATTATCTCATTTGTGAAATTTTTTTCTCACATACTAATCTGTTTTGAAGTGCTTTTTATTACCTTAAACACGCTAACAGCAAACAACTGATATTATGTTAACTCTGTTGTATTAAAAACTATCATCATTATCCTCCACAGCCGGTTATATCGTAAGCTTCCAAACAGTTGCATGTTAACTGAAAACTTATTTTTGTTTATTATTGGTTGAATCCACGATGCTAGCAACTCAGCTGTGAGAATTGGCTCTTGTTTCTATTTTAATTTCCATGTTCAAAGTGAGATTTCTCACAGTCTACGATTTGGTACCTATTTGTCTGTCTGTGTGCTTGCCATTCTGTAATTATTGTGTCCCTACCTGCCTGTTGGTGTATCCACCTTAGTCGATCTGTATGACTGCCTAGTGTCCACAAAGCTGTCTATCTATTGCGATTTTTGTCTGTCTACATCCCTGAAAAGAAGCTGGTCCAGTCAACGAACGCTCAGAAAAGAGATAGAGAGCTGTTGTAGAGCACATGAAAGAGGCTGGAATTTTTTGTTCAGGAATGTGTTTGGAGTAGTTAAGAAGTAAAAATACTAAAAGTCTTAGCTGTGTAACTAAAGAGAGGAGGTCAAAAGTTCTCGTTTTAGGGGTTTTTGCTTATATCTGAAAACCGATAGGTTCGAAGGAAACAATATTCTTAGTAAGATGAAAGTTTATCAAATTTTCTACACGATTGCTCTTGTTCATTTTCTCTTTATTCCTTTTTGTCTATCTATTGAGATTTTTGTCTGTCTGCATCTCTAAAAGAAAGCTAATCCAGTCAACGAACGCTCAGAAAAGAGATATAGAGCTGTTGTAGAGCACATGGAAGAGGCTGGAATTTTTTCTTCAGAAATGTGTTTGGAGTAGTTTAGAGGTAAAAATACTAAAAGTTTTAGCTGTATTACTTAGGGGAGGAGAGAGGTCAAAAGGTCCCATTTTAGGGGTTTTTGCTTATATCTCGAAAACGATAGGTTCCAAGTAAAAAAATATTTTTAGTAAGATGAAAACTTATCAAATTTTTTACAAATAAGATTGTTTTTGTTCACTTTTTCTCTATTTCTCATAGTTTTTGAGACATCTGCCTGCCAAAGTTGTTAAACACACTCCTGAAGATCAACTTTGTTCCAGGAGTTCGTTAACTAGATAATTGCTTAATTTCATTCGTACCCTAATTCTTAATTTGCAGTACAAGATATATCCCCTTCTATAGCATTTACTAATACGGTAGGACAGTAGGCGGTTAGCTAGTACACCAGCTGAACGCTGAGAAAAAGGTACTTACTGTGACAAAACACTTCGCTTCAGAGTGACGAGGATGTGCAGTGTGCACTTCTAAATCGTCCTCAATGTCAAGAGCTGAGAGTACCCTGAGGTTGATGAAACTCCAAATCGGTCTAGCAGCTCAGAAATTCTAACTCAGGACCCTCATCTCAGTGGTCCTTCACCATGTACTACTGGACCAATAAGGTTTTTCATTACCTACATATATTTAGTCTCCAAAAATATTTTATTGATGCATCTCTTGTTCTAAATATATGGAAGGGGTTGGCAAGTGTAAATGATTAGATTTACAGAAATTTCAAGCTCTTATCGTCTTTGAACTTTATCATCATTTTCTTTTTCCATTTGTAGGTTTCTCATTCACATATTCGAAGAACAAGCGTTTAAATAAAGCTTTGTTAAGTTTATTACAATTTAGTTCAGTTCGGGTTTTAATACGCACCTCATGCGAGGTACGTGTACCTTTGAGAGGTGTCGTTCCGTTAAGTTTAGTTCTAGTTTCTTCTCGAATTTATTAAACCACTACCATACACCTAACAGACATGTGGCTTTAGTCTGTTCAGCTTGTTCAGGCAAACCTGAATCCATCCGAGAGATCTGAGGGTGATTTGTTTGTTTCAATTTGAACTCCCAGTTTAGAACAACGACGTTGTCTTGGTTCAGGTTGCTTGAGATAGACTGAAGTCAGACGTCTGCTAACCACGTGGTTTAATTGAGCTGAACTAAACGGATCTCATGAGATCCCAGATATTACACTTTAGTTCAGTTCGGGTTTCAATACGCACATGAGGTCCCTTTGAGACGTATCGTTTCGTTAAGTTTAGTTTTAGTTTCATATCGAATTTATTAAACTACTACACACACCTATTGTATTGTTGTACTCAAGGGTCGATTGGCTTCTGAGCCTTACAGAACTGCAACCAGTGTTGATCTTTTGTTCATAACCCTACTCGTATTTATGTTTTCAGGAATTCAATCTTGGCAGCGAAGCATAGAATGTCCCTGAGAAGTTTGCCTTTCACTTTTTCAGGCGTCAATTGAACCTGCCCTAAGCGTTTCAGCCTAAGCCGAGCTAATGCATCGCAATTGCAGAGAATGTGTTCGATGGATTCGATCTCCGATTCACCGAGTCTGAATATTTCACTAGCCTCCAGTCCCAGTTTCTTTAGGTGATACCTCACTGGGCAGTGTTCAGTAAACAGACCCGCCATGAGTCTGATTTCGTTCTTTGATAATAGAAGAAGCTTTTTAGCATTCGTGGTCGAGTACTTAATGAATTTCTTCGACTGTCTTTGTCCCGGTGTGTTGTTCCAGTGAGAATTTTTGTTCTCAGTTTCCCATTTTTAGATCTCCGCCTTTCTATATGTTCTAGATAGTCCACAGAATGGTTTGGGTCCAATAGGGAGGGCTTTTGAGCCTATTCTAGCTAGTTCATCAGCTATTTAGTTTCCTTCAATTCTCTCGTGACCCGGCACCCAATGAAGGGCACCTTCGTTGCCCCTTGCAAGAGTTTTGAGAGATTGTCTGCATTCCCAAGTGGATAAGGACTCAAAGCTATTGGTTTGGGGTGCCCTTATAGCAGCTCGTCTGTCAGACATTATGTAGATTTGTTCACCCTTTAAATATTCTTTCGTATAGGCATTCTCGGACACATAGATCCATTGCAAGAGTTTCAGCTTGCATAATTAATTGTGAATTAGGTTCCTAAGGCTATTGATACCCTATATTTTGGGCCATATATACCTGTTCCCTGTTCAGTTTTAGATCCATCTGAATACCAAATGGAGGAATTTTGTTCCAGTTGTATTGATTGACTTTTAGCCGTGTTGCGGTTTTAAATGACCACCTCGAACGGTGTTTGGAAGTCAAACATTCTTGGAATGATATCTAAGGGTTTTTTAAACATTTCTGGCTGTAGAAAGTCCAGGATCTTTAGGTGACCTGTTCTGTCACCCAGTTTGAATTTTATGCTCTGTGCAGTTTTTATGGCGGTTTGAAGACCCTCTTCACCCGTAGGTGAAGAGGCCACTGATAGATCTGGTAAAGCACAAAACGTAAATGAACTGATGCAGTGGGCTGAGGGTGATTTGTTTGTTTCAATTTGATCATTTATGGAGTAGTCCAATCATATTAGACATTGGACCTCTAACTAATTAGTAACAGGACGGGACCACTTTTAAAAATTTTCATTTGGCGAGTAAAAACAGGGAAAAAAAAGTCTACCGTTTTTTTTTGCATACATACAAAGTTATAGGCCATTGAAGAAAAAGAGGGTGTTCTGCAGTGCTTTTTTGCAAAATACTTGAAAAGGAAGCCAAATATCGATAAATTGTAAAGGACCAATCTTGTTGAGCATAAAATTACTAATAAAAAATATGTTACATGTTTTGAGTTTTGACAATCTATTAAGGTGGTACGACCGTTTTCTTAAAGTAGTCATTTTTCCAAATTGTTAATTAACAAAATAATGTTTTCACCTATTTGCAACGCAATTACAATTCTGAAAAAATTCACCTGTTATCTGACATTATTAGAGAAGATATTCTATGAGTTTCAGATTGTTTCAAGCTCATTTGCCTAAATTATGGTTTTTTGTTCATTAAAAAAAAGAATTTTTTTTCCTTTCTAGTTTTTTGCAGGTTTTACAACTTTAGAATTGGCAGAGACTAATTAAACTATGATAATCTTGTTCCTTATGAAATTTCCGACAAAAATTGTTCGCTTCAATTTTCTGTATCGTCATTTGTTTCTGTTTTATTCGCGTGCAAACTTGAAAATTAGTGTGCACGCGAACACCAAGGCTTGATATCTATTGTTAGACTACTTCTTAATTTTTATTGCCTATTTCATCATTCCTCGATCTCCATTGCTTCTTCGTTTTTAGAATCAATGAATGGTTTCCTCTTGCCCATCGTCTTTCTCAATTTCTTCGTCACTGATACCACTCATTCGGTCACCTTCAATAACCTCTCGGGCCTGATCCTCGACAACTTCTTGAATAAGATTATCGTCGTCTTCTTTATCTTAGAATTCTATTTCTAAACTTATTCGATTGGTACACGACGTTCCTTGACAAGAAAGACATGCTGGAGAGTATCTTAAACAGGATTTGCAGCATTCGCACGCTTTACCACAAGATTCATTGCATTTGCATGATATTACTCTCAGTAATTCACGGGTACTAAAACTAGTCTTAATGTTGTCATAGTTGGCATGAGACCATCAGACTGTGTTAGTTTCCAACCCCAATTGAGAATCGTTTGAATCATGGATCTAGCCATTTCAGCATTTGAAAGTAGACTCCCTGGAAATACTGTCATGTTGGTGCCATCATTGGTGGTAGCTTTGCAAAAAAAACTTCAACGACGACAACATTGAAGCCAGCTCCCGATGAATTACTGAGAATAATATTGCGCAAATGCAAAGGATCTTGTGGTAAAGCGTACGAATGCTGCAAATCCGGTTTAAGATGCTCTCTAGCATGTCTTTCTTGTCAAGGAACGTCGCTTACCAATCGAATAAGTTCAGAAATAGAATTCGAAGATGAAGAAGACGACGATAATATTATTCAAGAAGTTGAAGGTGACCGAATAAGTGTTATCAGTGACGAAGAAATTGAAAAAGACGATGGACAAGAAAAAAGCTTTCATCTATTCTGAAAACGACGAAGCAATGGAGATCGAGGAATGATGAAACAGGCAATAAAAATTAAAAAGTAGCCTAACAATAGATATCTAGCGTTGGTGTTCGCGTGCACACTAATTTTCAAGTTTGCACGCGAATAAAACAGAAACAAATGACGATACAAAAAAGTGAAGTAGACAATTTTTGTCGAAAATTGCATAAGGAACAAGATTAACATAGTTTGATTAGTCTCTGCCAACTCGAAAGTTGTTAAAACTGCAAAGAATAAAAATGAAAAAAAAATCCTTTTTTTTAATGAATAAAAAACCATAATTTAGGCAAATGAGCTTGAAACAATCTGAAACTCATAGGATATCTTCTCTAACAATGTCAGATAACAGGTGAATTTTTTCAGAATTGTAATTGCATTGCAAATAGGTTAAAACATTATTTTGTTAATTAACAATTTGGAAAAATGACTACTTTAAGAAAACGGTCGTACCACCTTAATAGATTGTCAAAACTCAAAACATGTAACATATTTTTTGTTAGTAATTTTATGCTCAACAAGATTGGTCATTTACATTTTATCGATATTTGGCTTCCTTTTCAAGTATTTTGCAAAAAAGCACTGCAGAACACCCTCTTTTTCTTCAATGGCCTATAACTTTGTATGTATGCAAAAAAAAACGGTAGACTTTTTTTCTCCTGTTTTTACTCACCAAATGAAAATTTTTAAAAGTGGTCCCGTCCTGTTACTAATTAGTTAGAGGTTGACCCCTATGAAAATCACTAAGCTGATTGGACTAGAGCGTTGGATAATAATTAGAAGGGGTGGGAGGCTTCAAGTTATTTTCCAAATTGGAAGACTCTTAGTTGAAACATCCCCTGTTAAAAGTTAATAAATTGTGGACAACATAAGATAACACACTCTGTAAGCCGCTCCAAAGCTACTCACGTGTATTTATCAACTTATGTTTGTGCTTACCGTATTTTATGTGTGTTCACTGCATTTTATGTGTGTTTACAATTTGGGGCATTAACTCTGAAAACAAAATGTCCGATATAGTTTAATGTCTTTTATAACTGGTAACAAAATGTTCTTTATCTATATTTATGATTTTATATTATTTGTTTCCTTTTTATAAAATTGATCTTTTATTAAGGAAACTTTATGTAATTTTTGTTTTACAAACATTTGTATTTTTAATTACTTTTAACAAATTTTAAACAATTTACAAATTAACAACAAACATTAATTTAAAAAAAATATATTATAAAATTTGGTCATCAAATAAAGGTTTTATGTGTTGGAAAATGTTAAAACAGTTTTATTAAGAGAATTTTAGCTTTCCACCAAATTTTCTACCAAGAAAATACAAAGATAAGGGTCTATTGGACATTTTCATGAATATTGACTAGGTTGGTGTGGCGAAATCTAATTAACTATTCTAAAAATTGTCGGTTTCATTTCTACTTTAAGTTGGCGTTGCTAACAATTCTTTCTTTAGTTTCAATTCGATTACAAACGTTGAAGTTTTAATGAGTTGGTAAAAGTTGAGAAAGGTTTTTTTTATTTTATTTTAGATAGCAGGTACCTACGTTATTTAGAAAAATAAAAAATTAGTTTCTTTAAAAGAAAAATGATTCTCGTGTCTTTGGTAACATAATCTTGCAGATGTTGGAAATTTATAACACGTTCTTAAACTTTAGTCTGTCTCCACGAAAGTTTGACTACGAGTTCATGCATATACCATAAAACCTACTTAGAATTTGCAAATAACTTTTATAAAAAAATCTACATTATCGGTAGTGTATCAAAAAGTTTTCTTTCGGGTTATACACGATGCATTTCTATTAAGTCGAAAGAAAATCCTAACGTATACAAGATGCGGTTAACTTAAGCGATCAACATTTTTATACATAAAAGTTCGACTTTACTGGTGTTATCTATAAAAACGCAATAATTTTCCATTACATTCGCTAAAAATTTCTTTTTATGACATAATTTTATCGTGGAAAAGAAAGCAGCTGTTCAAATGTCTCGAATCTAAGTCACGTAAAGCAATCAAACAAACCGAATAAACCAATTTCCATAGACCATAACCTACCAAGTGTAACAGCCGCCTTGGGAGCCACACTTCGAGTCGCTATGGATCATGGAATAGATCGCTGATGCGGGTGTCGCAGATTTGTCATGTTATCGGACGACACCACTGACACCTGGCTTTTGCTTCGAATACCAACCAACCCTTTAGGGAATAAAATAACACGAGCTATCCTAAATACACGTACCTTTAGAACTGCAACCCTATCTCTTACGAAACAACCAGACGTGTCTTGTCTTCAACTGTTAAAAATATTTTTCCGAGTAACTTTTATTTATTTATAAAAAATAAAAGTTTCTTTTTGTTTTACGAGATAAAAATTTAATTTTTAAAATACATATTTTTGTTTACTTGCTTCGTGATATTGAGGAGTAAAATTTGAAAAGGTCTATATTCAGAGAAGCTCGATATAAATAAACTTTCTTGGTTTTACTTTCAGAAAGTTTTACTTTGTTGAACCCCGTTTGCACATTAGGAGCTAATTTAGTTGTTCGTGATTACAAATTTGCGACAGTTTTCGAAATATTTACCTTACAAGATTTAAATGTATTTTTAGGACAATAATTAAATCAAATTTATGTACAATTACGATACGAATCTATCATCGTGGTCGTTTCAAATTCCATTAAGTGCTTCTCCAAACACCAATTATACTCCAGTGCATTTAGCATCGGACCCGGAAGAAAATAAGCTGAAATCTTCGCTGTTGTTGAATAATGAGGAATGGGACTGCCACCGAATATTTCAGTTTTTTTGTATTAGAAACAAAAAAGGAAAATCGTTACTTTTTAAAATTTTTGCTATAACTTCTATATTATATTAAGCCCAAAATAATTTTTTTAAACTCCCTGTGACGTCACTGGGTCTTTACTTTGTCTACACTTTTTTCATACTTTTGCAATTATCTCAAAAGCTATGCAGTCCAGGGAAAAAGTATAAAGAGACAAAAATTTAAGCCTATCATAAAGTACGCAATTTTTGTTTGAAGTCAAAAATAATTGTAAATATTGATTTTAATTTTTTGCTGTGTCTGTCAATCCCGGCAGTATTTGTCTCCAGAACACCTATCATTTTGTCTGCCCGACTCTCTGCCTAAACATCCGCTCCTCTGGCTATCTGCTTCTCTGTCAGTCTGCCTGACCGTCCGTCTGTTCATTCATCGCTTTGTTTGTCTAGCTATCTGGTGTTTGTTGCCCTGTAGAGACCTAAAATTCATCTCAATATTAAGAAACCATTTTCAGTGCTCAAACTAGGCGGCGATATTGTATCTTTCTGAAAATGGTGCTCATCCTCTGAGCTTTAGTTACGTTATTGGGAAATTTCTTAATATAAATGGAGCAGATGAGAACGATGGACTTTATAGATGTTCTTGCCTTGTACTACCACGAGTACCTGATCCCTAGATTTCTCTTGATAACTAACAAGATGTCAAGGATATTGTTTAATGTTTTGCTTGCTCTAAAATAGCCATTTTAAATTCTACTTCAACTTATCAGGCTTGTCTTCACCTGATTGTCTCTCACCAAAAGGGATATCCAGTATTCTTGATATGGCTGTAGATTTATGGTAAGAGTTCTCTTCTTAATCCCCTGACTTTATACTCTTGGATATAGACCTGTTCATATTTTTTCACACCTGGTTGCTCTGAGCAATTTTGAACTATTCGCTTTCCACTGTCCTCTTGACATCCTCTAGCCACATTTTTTTCTGACCATTCTACGCCTTATCTTCTTATTATGGAACCTCATTTCACATTTTTATTTGTATCCTAATTTTAATTATTTTGCTCAGTCTCATACATTGCCACTTGCTTCCTGCTTAGATCTAAAATTTTCATTCAGCTTAAAATTTTCTTTTTCCTATCTTATCCCTTATACTGATTCCAAGGACGACTTTCTACAGTACTCTCTGTCGGGTTTGTAGCGATTGATACTTTCTTGCATTAATGTTGTGGTGTATAACCACAGGTTGTTCATGGTAAACGAAGGTAAAAATATGAACTTTTCTTTAATTTTGTAGATTGAAATTCTTTGATATACTATTCCATTTGAAAGGCTGTAGGGATAGTACGGTCGTTAAACTGAAACCAGATATTGCAATGAAGTTAACGTGGTTAGAGCTTAGCAATATTTACATGTTTTAGAAGAAAATTTCGGAAAAACAATGTTACTGTACCTACTAATTTATGTATTGCTTTGAATTTACAGTTAAAGTTCAGTGACTGACAAGAAAATGTTGTAAACAATTCTTAATCCTATAGAAACTTTTTGAAAAGTTACACTGAAATATGTTAAACTTTATTTAAAAATTGATTTTAACTTAAAATTTTTATATTTTTGATTTATCTTCTTTCTTGTTTATGTAATATGTAGATCTTAAATATGACGTATATTTACTTCAAAGAAACGAAAAAGTAAATAATACATTTTTTACTTTTGTAAATTGTGTATAAAATATGGCATTATTAAAACTAAAACATCGGGTTACCAACAACGTATACAAAATAAATCAAAAATATATTTTCTTCCCCTACAGGTGGTTATAAAGCAATTTTTTCAACGGATTTAGAACAATTTAACATGTTTTATATATTAAAACATTTTTTTAGATTATACCACAAATTGTGGTTAAATTGAAAAATGTGGAAACATTAGTCTTATTCAAAAATATTACAATTTTGTTCATGATAGACATGATTTTAAAATTCGAATAATTAAATTTGCTAGAGCTCCACATAAAATCGCAAAGCTTTATTGCCATTTCGTCGTTTCTTCTTCTCAGTTAGTTACAAGAAAATAAATTATAGCACAGTATAAAAAGTACTAACGATCTATAGTCATATAAGTCACTATAGATAAGACCTATAGTCAGTTTAAGTTATACTCGTTATAGTCATGGAAGAAGGCTTAAAGGGTGCAAAAGCTGGCCTACCCAGACTTGATGTAATAAAAGCCTGTAAAAGGCTCGTCTTCACACACAGGCTTGCCTTCTGGTTTGCCTGTGCAGGCGGCCTGCACAGACCAAACCGGAGCGTGTAGACACAGTTCAGGCGGCCTGCACAGGCCAAACCGGAGCATGTAAACATAGCATTCAGGCGGCCTGCACAGGCCAATCCGGAGCTTGTGGGCAGCATTCAGGTGACCTGTGCAGTCGGCCTGCACATGCACAGGCCACTTAAATGCTCCGGTTTGGACTATGCAGGTCGTCTGAACGATATGTCTACAATGCTCCGGCTTGGCCTGTGCAGGCCGCCGATTTGGTCTGTGCAGGTCGCCTGCACAGGCAAACCTGAAGGCAAGCCTATGTGTAAAGACGAGCCTTAAAGTGTTGTTTCGTTTTACCTGCGCATTTAAGCCCGTTAAGGTGGAGACACAAGCACAGGTTTTTATGGCCGGTCAACACACACAGGCGTGCCGTCAAGATTGGTAAACCAGAGCGTGTGGACACAATTTAGGCGGCCTGATTAGGCTAAACCGTAGCGTCTTGACAGTGTTCCGGTGACCTGTGCAGACCGCCTGCTTAGACAAGCCTGTGTGTGTGGACGGGCCTTTAGTCTTCTGTATATTGTTTAGAAACGCTACGGCAGACCTGTGCAGGCCCAGTCTACACAGGCAAACCAGAACACAGATCGTTCAGGCAGTTTGTGCAATCTTGGCCTCCACAGGCCTGCCGTAATAGAAGCCTGCGACTGTGGTTCCTCTCACCTCTCCATCTTTAGAAATTTAGGTTTTTTACTACTGTAGGCCTGTGCAGACCCAGTCTAGGCAGACAGCCTGAGCATTTGTAGTGAGCTTTATGACCTTCATTATTTTATCATTTTGTATTAATTAATACCTCTCCGGGACGCTTTCATGGCTCAAACTCTCTTTTATAGAAAGTTTTGTCTACTTCGCTGTATACACGGGCAATTAGAAGTAAAATGGGGTTCGGGGATGTCATATTGGGAGCTTAGTAAACAATCATTTCTCTTGTTAGTTTGTTAAGACTGACACCGTTCTATGAAAGAATCTTTCTAGTTAGGAATACCAGGACGTGATTCTAATGTGAATCAAATGTAGTACGTAATTGGGCTTAGACTCGAGTAGCAATTTGGTCTTTAATATTTCAAAAAAATTAATTTAGCGTGACTCTGAGACTAATTAATTTCTAAAGACCAAGTTTTAGTTTTTTGTGTGTCTTAAAAAATTATTAAGTTGTAAAAAAGCAGTGTTGGGCGTTTTTCATTTTCTACAAAAACTTTTATTTTGTTCTACTTTTACTTTCTTAAACTTTTCAATTTTTTTTGGTTTAATTATTCAAATTTATGTTTTATGTATTTTAAAGTAGTAATCAATTACTTCTTTTATTTGGGACCTGTCAATCAGTAAAAGAGACATCTGGTGGTTGGATTAGTTATTTTAGAGGACGGCATCCTGATTGATTACTGCCGAACTAAACTCATCAACTTGACTCGATATTTCGTACTATCGTTTTTGCATTACATATTTTGATTAATGAAGTTTGTATAACTGGGCTAATACAAACACTTACATACCATATTCTCATCTTCATCTACCCCAAAGAACCCAATTTTGATAAATTGTGATTTATTAATACAATAATTTTATTTAATTGCAGACTTGATGGACTTTCGCACTAAAATATTGTTTTTGGATGTAAGGAGTTCAACTTAACTAATATGGGATTAAAGATTTTATTGGACAAGTTCAAGATGAAAAACGTCTTTTTGCTTCTTTTGGTAAGTTTCTTACTTTATATTTAATTAAACGTAAATTTCGGGACTAATATCTAAAGTTTTTTTATGTTTAAATTTATAAGTTAATAAAGACGAAAAATTTTCAAGAAATAAAAATACCGTTGAGATCTTGTAATACAAAGACTTTTCAAGAAATTATTCTAAATTGTAGTAATTTAGTAACTTTCTTAAATCTTTTGCTGAAAATTTCGTCTAATGTTTCCCTGAGGATATACTAATAAAGATCCACTTCTTCCGCAAGAGGAAGGCTTATCGAGCGTAAAATAGTGTGCATTTTAAAGCCGAATATTTTCTTTATGATGAAAGGTACCTACTTATTTTATTTTATTCCACTTCTTGTAAAAATATATATTTTTTTGCACAAGATTTTGAAGTTGCACGGATACCTATGCTTACGTTTTTGAATCAAAAATTTAAAAAGTTATTTTTAGCATGTTGTTCTTTTTTGCTTACAACCCTTTAAATAAAAAACGTCGTAATTATTAAACCTTTTCTGGTCAAGAATATTGATTTTAATTAAAAATTTCATGTGTATCTGCTTGATTGGCTGTCACTCGGTACGGACATCCGTCCGTATCCGTATATGCCTCTAATCCCGATAATTCCTCAAAAAACTTTTATTCAATATTTAAAATTTTTAGCTTTATCGAGACGTTTTCCTGTTTATTCAATTTAAATTTTTGAAATGTTATAAATTCGTAAATTTAGAGGGGGGAGAGATTTTGTATACACTTTGTATCCATTATTCCTATTTTTCTCATTTTATATGGAAGTAACGTTTTCAGTTTTCAGAGCTGCCTATTCTCACAAACTCCATCACCAACAGTATAGCATCAATCTCTTTTTATTTGTACAAGTAAATCGTCTTCGACTTCTAATAGTTCTAATTCTTGTGTTATCTGTTCCACACAGTCACCTCCTCTATTTTAGAGTAAATTTTACTCTATATGATGTAAATGTTTCCAATGATGTATCACAAGTAGGGGGTTGCCATTTAAGATTTTTTAATTAGGGTGGCTGGAGCTTAGGAGGTAAGTTTCGGGCGGTTTTTGATATCTTTTTTAGTTTCAGAGCCTCCATGGCTCCTTTTTAAATTGACGCTCTGTATAAAAGTTGGTGCCATGGTATGAAAAGTATAGTAATCGCAGAGACGACTACGTGGAGAAGAAACATAAAAATGCATTAACATTAAAACTTTCGTCACCGCTGTTGTTTTCCTTTCACAGCCCAGGGGATCTTAATTAAAAAATAGCTCTTGTAGTTTAATTGTGGAATATTGAGACAAAAAAATTGGAGAAGCAAAGTCTCCTCTTTTAGAAAAATTGCTTGAAATCTTCAGTTTCTCTCGCTTGGTTGGTAGTTTTTTACTTTCTTTCTTTAGCAGTAGCAAACTTTTGTCTTCTCTGTCCTCTAGAAACTCATTTCAATAATAATTATCACTTGCTCCTTTTTTTAATGCATTTATGCTTAAATACATGGTGCTGCAACAAGTGCGAGTCGACGCTTTGCACATAAAAAAAAGTGTTTTGATAAACATTCGCCATAATTGCGACAGTCGCGCGAGGCATCACGTCGTGTGGGACTTCAAATTGATGCTTCAAAGTCACGCAATCTATAAACACACTGAGGCGACCAAAACGCAACCGATCACGTTATTTTTAAAGTGCTAACTCTGTCCACTGAACAGATTCAGCTAAACCACTCACCACAAAAACCGGATTTTCAAAATTCGACCAATAAAAAAATTATATTCGAATATCGCGCGCTTTTTTTAGGAGTGGCTTAGCTGCATCTGTTTGGTGGTCAGCGATTGGACTTACAGAGTACTTTGGAATAATGGCATGGATGTGGAACGTAAATAAGAAGGCAAAGGCATTAGCGTTTCTGATCATCATACGAGATAGCAATAATTTTTTATAATAGCAAACGGTAGAGATAAATTAGTGTAGATTTGGCCACGCCTCTTTAATAACTTAAATATTATCCATTGACTTTATTTGCGCTATGGTTGGCCATGTTAGGGTGACAGATTCCACCTGGTATAAATATGAAAAAAATCAGTTAGGTTAAGTATTGTAGAGTAGTGGCTTTTATCACTTTTATTCAATTGTGTTAATAGTTGGCCTGTCAGTAGTCTGTCATTTTTTTTGGTATTGTCAAGAGCTGTCAGTCAACTTAATAGGGACTTTTTATTTTGGCAAACCAACAAATAAAAGTTCATGGCCAACCATAGCGCAAATAAAGAGTGAATGGATTATAAGTCTAATACTACTACGTTGGTGAGGTTAAATATAAATTTAGTGATCTGCGCATGTGCGCTTTTCCACCGCTTGCCATCCAAAAAATCATTGCAGTACATTGCTATATTTTCCAGTTTTTACTGGTAAAACTCTGGAATCTTATCTCATTAGGTGTAGGGCTTGGATATCTGTTTTTTTTTAATTTTTGGTTACGTTAACGACAACATAATTCTCTATCGAACGCCTCAATTTTAATTACTTGTATTGAGCAGGACCGGAGTTATGATTTCTTGAATGTCAAAATTTCAAAAATCTGTCATTTCTTGGGTAATAAAAATGAAAACTTGAAAATTGTTAAATGTATCAATCTGATGAATATCTATTATTTCACACTATTTTCGGTTAAGTAAACCGGAAATTACAAAAATATCAAAATGTTCTAGAAACGCCCAGTATATTTTTTAATATTTTGAAAGCTCGTACAATTAGCTGTTACTCGATTCTAAAGACTTTATATTTTTCAATATTTTGAAAGCTGGTAAAATTATCTATCTGATGATGTCCAACACTTATACTCTACCTTCGGTTTAACCGGAAATGGGAATGCGCACGAAAAAGTTTCCGGTGTGGCCGGAAACCTCTTCGCCAAATTATATCCACGTGCACGTCTCATGTCATGTGTTCGCCTATATCGACGATATGGGGTTTATTTTGCATAACTTATTTTTTAGTTCGAATTTTTTCACCCCTGCATCCCCTATTTACTTAAGGAAACGTGGTTATCCTTCTAGATTTTCAACTGCTGACATATCGTTTGACGAAAAGGTATAGAATTATTTTTTTGGCGAATTTCACCTAATCTTATTTTTAACTCGTGTTTAGTGTATTTACATTCTTTATTGCTTTAGTAACTCAAGAGTTGGCAAATGGGCCGTTTGACGCTTCTTTTAAATGCACATTAAATATTGATGATGTTCCATTTATTAAAGTCTTGAGAGCACAAGGCAAATAAAATTCTATAAATAAATTTAAAAATAAAATTAAACTGCTAAAATGTTGTTCTTAGCCGAAACGACTTGAAATGTATTTACCTTTTTATGTTTTTCTTTAACGTCAAATAAAAATAAATTTTGAAAAGTAAAATGCTGGTTGTGCGACCTCGAGGCAACGAGGCAACCAATGAACAAAAGTCAACGACGAGATTCTACAACTTGCAAGTTAGACTTTTAACAGCAGTAATTTTGTCAGAATAACATAGTTGCGGTAGCAGAAGTTGTGATGTTCAGGAATGTTAAAGACATTGTTTGGTGTAACTCCGGTATGCTATTGAAATGACTATCTTAAACCGCGAAGTCGTGAGTTAAATGTTACATTATCGTTGCTTATCACCTACTCCGCTTGTATGTTTCACCTTAAGTTTACAACTTTTGACAAGAGTTATAAACATATACTAAAGTATTGTTACATTTTAAATGCATATATTACGATTCAACTGTCAACTGTAAAGTTACAGCTTGTTTTAGTACGTAAATTACATCTTAATATTTTATTCTTGTTACTAATTTTAAAGCGTATCTTTGTATGCAATGGGCGTAGTTGGAAAAAGCATGAAAGTACGTTGAAAGCCTGATTGTTGAAACAGGAACACAAGAAAGCAATTTCAGAGATAGAGATGTCAAAAATTTGTAAATCTTGGAAAACACGTAGAATGCAGAATTAGGTTTGAAGACGATTTTGTGTATTTTGAATCGGGGATTCGTGAACAAACACTAGGAGAGGTTAAAAAGGATTTTTAACAAACTAAACTAAATAACGTACCTATGCAAATTCGTTTAAAATTAAATTTTTATAGTCTATAGTTGTCCTAAATATTGATTTTACATCACGTGAGTGAACTCGAGGATGAAAAATGCATTAATTTTATTATGTATCACAATTAGAGAGAGAAGGAGTTTTTGGTTGTCAATCAAACGCCGGAAAACCTTCCAACCTTACTCATTTGCAGAAATTAATTTTAATTGTATAATAAAAGTTTTAGCAATAATAATGCAGGAAATATGGGTTTTCCAGTTATTAACTTTTCATTTTTATCTCCAAGGTGCATATTGTGCACAACTAAGTCGCACGTATAACATAAAAGACACTATGTTGCGAAAAATCTAGGTCATCCGAAACAAATCTGCATATTTTAGTATAGAGTGTTTCAAAAACAATAACAGATGATTTTTTAATGATAACCATTCTTGGTGGTAACTAATATTTTATGTACAGGGTGTGTCAAATTGATGTATACGTGCGTCGTTTGTTTACAAGAGCTTTTCTTCACCTAATTTAGTTTCCATGATGCTCTGATGCCGCGACGATTTTCCAACTTTTCTGACAAGCTCGTCGCGGCAGATCTCACTCCTTAGACAAATTTCCCGGCTTATCCTTTTCATATTACATCGTGGGTAAGGATAGTGGCACATTATGCCTTATACTGGGCCCACCACTGCGTCAGAGTATGCTCAACTACTGAACACATGTGAGGAAATATTCTATCAGTTTGGAGAAATAGAGTCCAAAGATTGTAAAACCCAAAAGGGGTGTCTTTGCAAAAGTGCCCTATTGGCATAGTTCACAGGTATGAGGGGGTAAGTTCGATTGGTAAGATCCAACTACATCCATTATTAAATGACGAGGATAAGCGGAGACTTATGACTCACAGTGATCCCGGGCCCACTGAGAGGCAGGCACCACTAAGGAGGATCCTTAAGGGGTATGCTAGGAGAAGTGCGGATGCCTACGTTCGGTGGCGGCTGCTAGAACCGCCAGGGAACAGCTGTCACACGGGACACCTCTGATGGATACTTCTGACATCTCTTATAATTTATTGCAGATACTGGAATATAATGAGCTCGACCTTGTCGCATTTACATGGAACGAAGCTAGCGGCATCGGATAACAATTCATACGGTTTTCAAGCAGATGCCGGGACGTTAATTAAGGAAATGAAATTTAGCTAAATAATCAGAGGACCCGAGGTAAACAATGTGACTACTTATGAACCACCAGAGAAGATGGGGGAACGATGCAGATGTTGATGTTACCAAGCTTAGAGACAGAATCTTGATAATTCAGGATACCTCCAAGCCATAGGTATCCATAGCCACATCGTTATTAGACTACAAACCTTCTGACACTCTTTGCTTTCACGTTGAGGATAAGTCGTTTAGTCCATGTCTCCGATTTTTGTCCTTCTGTATGTACTTCATTTTGTCTGCTACTTGAGCAAGGTTTATTGTCCGTTATTTTCACTGCTTAGTCTGCTGTAGAGCATATTCTGATTACACTACATCTCTAATTTCGATCCTAATTTCGAATGTCCTAAGTATTTATTTCTGCCATCTAAGCTTGTGGTATACTACCCTTTTATGATAACCTGCTCTTTAAGAAATAAATTGTCCAAATTCTGAGGCCTTTTTATTTTTTACACAAGGTGCTTACATTTTTTTTAGAAGTTACTATACCAAAGAAAGAGCAATAACGCGATGAACAATGTTTAATATGGCACAAAAAGGACAATTTAAGTAAGGAGTAGGCTTATAAAACTTAATTACTTTATATTTCCAAATTACGTAACTTTCTTTCCCATTAAATAAAAGTACTTGACCTTAACATTACACCCACAATAGGCTTTTTTAAGGCTCAATTATTATTAAAGGAAATTTTTTTGTAAATAGAATGCATTTTACAAGGGTAATTCCTTTGTACAATCGTACATTAAACGAGACGATATAATATTTATTGTGTAATTTAAATTCTGTACAACTTTATATTGGATTGTTGCTTACTTACTCTTATTGGTAATTGCATTTTATATTAGAAGTTTAAAATTTGATTAAAATAGTTAAAAACATTTTAAATAAAGGAAAGAGAATTACTATACAGAGATGGAGTGTTGAAAAGTTTCCTGTAAATTGAGTTTATTTAGAAATAGTTTATAAAAAAATGACGGTTTTGCTTGAGGCGTTTGATTGTATAGTTTATAGTTTGGTGTCTTATTATCATTCTAGTGTCCGTAATTTGAATTCCATTTTAACATTCTCAAGTTTCTGTGATTCCATTTTTACTACAGAAATAGGAAAATTCTATTATAGCCTTAGAAACGACTATTGGCTGAGTAGATCACGGATATGCTCGAATGAGAAGTGTCTCGGTCTCTGTTTTAGTAGGAATACCCCTCTCTCCTAATGATGGGGTTTGGGATAATTGTTTTATTACTATTTGTTTCAATTGCCTATTCATCGTTGGAAAATCTTGAATACTTCGCTTCTTATAGGTACTAAAAAATCCCCAGACCGTACCAACACTTTTATTATGTAGCCCAATATGTTCCAGATAGTTCAAAAATCAAAACAAAGTTCTGTTTGCTAGGATGGATCTTTTGTATCCCACCTTAATTTCGGATGAACCTTGGTTCATATACTCGTAAAGTCTTAATGAGCTGAAGCTATGTCTATTGGCACAATATGTTTTTTGAGGGTTTATGCCATTCCCACAACCTCATTTATATAGGGTGATTTTCGAAAACGATTAGTCGTAGAGAGTTGAGTAAAAAAAAATTTTGATTACAAAAGCCGTAATAAAGAATGAAATGGTCCGCGTAAGGTCAGCATTCCGAAGAGTTTGTATCAGAATGTGAAGAGCTCCAGAATTTTAAATGGCCAGATAGGTCAAAAGTGGTACCAATCAAATGATCTTTAAAAACTGAGCAAGTTTTGTAGAGAAAATATTTTGATTATTGCCATTCAAAATTCTGGAGTTCATGAACTTCTGAGAAAAACTCTTGGGCATGCCGACCTCTCTGCGAAATAACAATATCACCATTCCATTCTTTATTACGTTTTTTGTAATCAAAATTTTTAACTCAACTCTCTACAACTAATCGTTTTCGAAAAAAACGCCTGATACGGGTGCTCTGAACCACCCTGTATAAGGTACAGTGATAGTGTGACAGTCGGATACATGGTACAGTACCACCAACTTTATTAGCGTTCTGAGGGGGCGTGGCCAGCGCTGTCATAGATTTTGAAGTACACTACGAGTTAAAAGTAAAGTAACTGTCATTACATTGAATATAGGTTAATATTAAGACAGTTAATTTAAAAAGTACAACTTTACTGTCATTTTGAAAGGTTTTATCATAACCTAAAGTAGTTGTAGATTATACACGACTTTTAACTATGCCTGTACCTATCCCGAATTCTTGATTATAATTGGACGAATTATTTCTCGCAAGAAATATTAATTATTATAAATAGTTGACATATTTCCCGAAACGCAAAATTGGTTGGTGGAGCTTTATTTCTTTTGTTTAGAGGGCAGTGACCATACCAGTGAGCCTACTTTAATCAGATACTTAAACTGAAGAGCACGTTGGCTCTATCAATACAAAGGCTTTAAAAGACTTGAGTAAAATTATCTTAGGGTTGAAATTAAAAACTACTAGTTTAGAGGATTTATCATTATCCCACACAACCTCGCATATAAAGTAGAGTAGTCCCAACTAAAGAAAAGCTCACCACTTGACCAAGTCTGCGCCAGGCGTTGCTTCAGAGCCCAGTAGGAGAGCTAGTTATTCCTTCTTTAAAAAAATTATTTTTAAATTGCCAAAATTCAATAATAACTACGACGGCACTGTATACGTTCGTTTCTAAGTAACGACAGTACAAAACTACTGCGCAACTACAATTGTAATCATGTGGTGGTGGGCTTTTCTTTCGTTAAGACTACTCTACACTCGGACGGCTACGATGGTATTATTTGTTTTGTTTAGAAGGCATGGTGCGCAGTGAGGCTATTGAAAATTACTTAAATTGAGCAGCGTATTGGCTTTATCATGACAAGGCTCTTATATGCACAGCGGCGTTTTTATGTCATCTTAATAGATGGTCGGTAAGGCTTTGTTTGATAAAATTGTAAAAATGTATTTTCAGGGGCGCAATTAGCGCTCTGCGAAGCTTTCACTAGTAATCCGGTTGTTATTTCGTATTTGATAATTCCCTAACGCCCATGATAAAAAGAAACAAGGTATGTCAGCTCAGCATGACAGCTCACATGCCCGCTGGCATACCTTCCTATTCTTTATACCATGCTAACGCCTGGGAATTTAATGCATTAATTTATTGTAAACTTCAAAGGTTTTTTGTTGATTCCTTCATCATTTCGTACCGTACGCTGCTGGATTTTATCCACCTGCGACTTCTTACTTTATTGTTACTTTTTTTACAGTAAATATCTTACGCTGCTAAACGATATAGTCAGGGACCATTCTTAATCGGGAGGTGGCGGTGCCGGTTTACCATAACCCTTGTGTCCTCCTTCCTACGCCGAGAGTCGAATTTTGAAGAAATTAACATTCTAGGTCTTCCTATCGAACGACTGTTCACTAATTGTCTAATTAGCGAACTTCTTCCTTCTAAGCATTGCTCTTTCTCATGAATTTTTTAGACGGAACGGGCCCCATATTATTTATTCTGGTCTGCAGTTAGTAGTCCTCCCTGGAATGATTGGATTACTTTTATTATTTTTTTGTTATTTTCTTGTTGCAACCCTACGAGTTTTTCCTACAGAACTAGCGTAGATATATTCGATTTGCTTTAGATTTTCATTCAGCTGAAGACCTTTTCGAAGGAATTACTGCCTTGTGAGAACTTGAAATCGTGTCTACTCTACGTGGTCTTAGGAGACATCGATGTAAAAAATAAGTATTATTGTATCTTAAGTTTTAGAACGCACCCTGTATAGAAGTTATTTCAGTCAGTTTAGGCAATTACATAATTAAGACTAAAATCCTGCTTAAACGCCAAAGTAATTTTTTAATCAAAACGAAGTAGTATTGTAAAAGGGGTAAAAAAAGCACAAGAGTTCTTCATCTATAAATCTCTAAGATTTATTACATTTTAATAACTTTCTAATTAGAGAAACAAATCACTTTTAAATATTTCAACGTTTAATTAAGAGCGCAATTGCGTGTTTGTGTTTTACGAGATTGTAACACGCGGAAATTAACAAATGCAAACACTAAGTTGGTTTACACGCATTAGATAGATCAATATAGAACTTATAATTTAAGTGTATTTTGAAAACTTAAATCCATAGATTTGTTACGGGTATTATTATTACCATATAGTTAATTATTGCAAGTACATTATGTTTAATCAAGTAAGAACGCCGATAAGCTAATAGGAGTTGTAAGGTAGCTTTAAACTTATGTAATGAAGCGTGTAACTAAGATTAATGTTTTTTGTTAGGATCTATTCTCGATACAACATTATTTCTTTTTAATAGCTAAATTATTATAGTTTCCAAGTTACACCTATAAAAAGTTTAGTAAACTGCTCAATCAATTATTGCCGAGGAGGATTTTCTATGTTTCAAGTTCTTGACGTGCAGCTGACGATTTTCGCAGTAATAAACAACAACTATAACAATTATCAAGTTTTATACCAACTATCGTGTTTAAGCTTCGCAAAACAAAAGACATTAACTAAACTAGAGGTTTTACATAAATATTACTTGTAGAAAATATTATTAAATTTGAATATTTTAATGCCGAAATTAACACCATGCTTACATTACATTTAAGAAGTATGAGAGAAGTTTCAATCGCTTCGTATTACTACAGGTGAATTTACAGCTAAAAGAGATTTGTTCTGCTTCTGCATTATGTACCTACCTACTTATCGTGTTACCGCTAACCTTGGTTAGTACCCTGAAGTACTTTATTAAAATTTTTACTAAGATAAATCAAGTTGGAGGTTCTTCCTCTCATCTACTAATCTCTAGAACGCTGAATCAGGAGCAGGATGGCCCGAGCCAAAATTTTCTCATAACTTAAAATGAGAATTTATGAATTTCAATTCAATTCAAGTCTTCTAACTGGCTATAATATTATTTCATATTCACATAGCTACCAATTTAATTATTTTTGTTTTTTTGGACTTGACCAACGGTAGATGGAGGACGAAACTCTGAACTTTTATGTTTTGTTGATTTGAGTTTATCTCACCCTTTTATTTATGTTTTATATCTACATTTTTGTCTTACAATAAACTATATTACTTTGAGAAAGTGAAATTTTTGAAATTGCACCGACAGTGTGAGACAATGTAATGGAAAATCTCATTAAAAGAGGCCGTATTTGTATTGCTGCCAGAGACGGCCATTTGAACAATAGTGTATGCCAAACATAATTCTCAAGTCTAAATAAACAATTTTGGTCAACGTGTGGTTGTTTTTTATTTCGATCAATAATTATTTAAAAAAATCTGTTGTGTCAACACAAGACTTTTCCATATTAATAAATTAAAATTTTAAAAAGTCATCTTGACATCTTTCTTTCAAAAGTCAATAGAAACAATTTTTCAATGCATATTTGATATTGCACATTGACTATAATTTTATTAATTTCCAACTGTACTTTTAACACCAAAAATACAAAATTAGTAATAAGTAATAACATGTCTGAATAGAGAAGAAAATTCTCTATTTAATGATGCAAAAATATTCTGAGATTTCTTGTTAAATCGTTTGACAAATGTTAGTTCTGAGACTTTCGGTGAACGGATTGCAACCAAAAACCAATGGTTCCAAATCACGACCCTATGGAGCCCGTATTTCAAATTTTAAGTCAATCGATCAAAGCGTTTGAGGGTAATCGTCGGGGAAAACACACACACATACATACATACATACAGACATCATGCCAAAAATAGTCAAGATCCTTTCAAAAAGTACCAAAACGGATATATCCTTCTTAATCTCAAAAAAATTTTTCAGCACCATCACTATACTTTTCCTTACCTTCGGTAATATGGAAAAGTAAAAGAGTAGTATAGTTCGTTTTAAGGACGGAAGGTACTCGAAATATTTGTTGAACTTAATCATTTTTTTTCTGGCTTATAAAAATTTATTTTAATTAATTGGTAATGTGAGGAATGTTAACTAGGGCTGTACTTAATATTTGTAAAATATAAAAGTTATAATCGTTATAGTTTAAAAGATAATTTATTAAAATTATTTAGATATTTACGGCCTTAATAACAGTTCAATTAAATCGGCGTTTAAGCCATGTTATAGACAATCCTTCATTCTAGGGTATGACATATTTTATAATTTTATTTATTATTTGGAAACTTATATAATTCAATTTTATACGCCTCAATAATACAAAAGTAGCCACAATAAAATTAATAAAATGACGATATACAAGTTTCCAAATAATTAATAAAATTATAAAATATGTCATACTCTAGAATAAAAGATTCTCTATTACATAGCTTAAACGCCGATTTAATTGAACTGTTATTAAGGCCGTAAATATCTAAATAATTTTAATAAATTATCTTTTAAACTATAACGATTATAACTTTTATATTTTACAAATATTAAGTACAGCCCTAGTTAACATTCCTCACATCATCAATTTATTAAAATAAATTTTTATAATCCAGAAAATGGTGATTAAAGGCTACAATTACGGCAGGTACCTTCCGTCCTTAAGACGACAGACACTTATTATTGCCATGGTGACGCCATCAATTTCGGTAGAGGTCCAGAACCGTAGCCAGACTGTGTTATCAGAACAGGTTCAAAAATTTTCAAGGCTGATATAGGGTTTTCTCTCTTCTGGGTTTTTATAAATTTGTTGACCACTGTAATCTCTACTGAGGATAGAAGTTTTTTCCCAAAGTTTGCAAAAATTTGACTTTCTCAAAATCAATGTTTTCTTCTTCGACACCAATTAAGAACTTATCGTTTCATTATTATTGCAAAATTCTTAAAAGCTCTGGCTAGAACAGGCTCAAAATTTTCCAGAGCAGGCTCAGCCTGCCTTGGTGTACCCCTGGCTAGGCTCCTGTAGAGATTTTATTGACTTTGAAATTAAGTGGGGATACTTATGATGCATCCATATTGATTAGAAATAGTCAAGAATCGTTAATATTTGACTATTGTGGTGGAGGCTTAGACTCAATGAGGATTTCAATAAAAAAAGCAGAAAAGCCACTACATTACTTCAATAAGTAGGAGTGTCTAAAAAACAAGAGCTTAAAGAAAAGAAGGAGATGAGACCATTTTGACTATATTTTAAAAGCCATTTAGTTCCTTGACACCTACCTATACTTTGTAGAGCGAAAAGTTCTAGTGGGTTTCGGCATCATCAGCACTTAGATCTTAGACCTTTGAGTTAACAGCGTCATTATACCTTCACCAAAAGTTTCGCCTTATTATTATTATTTCCAAATTCATGAATTTATTGTTTTTTTTATGTTGACCATTCGAGCGCTACTTCAACTGTCGGGGTAGAAAAAACGTTCCTCTATGATATTGATGTGCCAGGACAGTCTCTCAATGTCTGTTTTGTGTTTAATTTTACATGACAGACCTTTGAATGCAATATTTTGATCTCATGTCAGAAGCGGTGGTAATCTGGTGAAATTCGTAAGTCCTACTCTAGTACAGTGAAAATGATCCTCAAATAGCCCTAACAACAAAAAAATTAGTACGTTCACGAAACTTTGGTTAAAACTCCTATTCATAACGCAGTTATGCAGTTTAAGAATGCTAATAGTCCCTAATGAATGGGACTAATGCTAAATGCACTGTAATACTTGCATTTCCAAGATTACAACTTTTTTTTTCAGTGGTTCGTTTTATCACTTTGATTTTGATTTTATTCGACTCTGAATGCAAAAAAACATATAAATTGACACCTCACACTTCGACTTTCAAGAAACTAAATTTTTGCTACATTTCCCGCCCCAAATACCAGTTTCCACCCCCCTATTCATTAGGAACCTTCGGATTCTTAAACTGTATTATGAGAAGAAGTTTTAACCAAAGTTTCATGAACGTACCAATTTTTGTTGTTGTTGTAACCGATTTTTCTTGTACTACCCTTACTCTTATCAGTGCCACTTGCTCCTGCCACGATAGACTGTTTTTGGTTATTGTTAGGTGCCTTTTTGATAAACAGTTCAACTGTTTTTAGTTTTGATTACTACAATAATTTCCACTGGCGTTATCATACTCTCAAGCAGACGTCTCGCACTCAATCCAGCCCAATCTCATATCACGACACTCCGGTACGGTGCTCTGTTGCTTGAGCAATGTTGCCGGACACGCTTCGCTCTAAATGTAAGTCAAAATTAGAAAAATGTTTAATTATTCATTTTCTTATCGATTAATTTATTTTTTCTTCAAGTTTCAAACCAATTAAAAAAAATTCATTACTTTTAAGCACTTATTCAAATTTTAAATAGGGTATCATTCTGCTGGGCCCTGTATAAAGTCATTTATTTAAAAGCTCGTGTAAGTTATTTTGCGTTTTGTGCTAAACGTTGGTTTGCCAAGAAAAGTATTATGACGTTCATATACTAGATTAATCCTTAATCAAAATAAGTGCAGTGTACATTGTCAACTTAGACGGTTCACGACACGATGTAATGTAGTGACAATTAGAAGGATTCTAATAAGACAAAAAAAATTAAACTCGAAATACGCTATAAGGATTTTTTTGTACATTTATTTCGTTTCCAAGAAATTGCACATAGCTGAAGGTTGGGATTTTGATTTCTGGTTAAAATAATGTGTTTGGTCAAAACAGTACTATAGTTTAGTAGCCGATAGCTCTTGGGTGGGAATTTTGTTTAGAAATGAAAAATTAAAGTAGTCAGATAGTTTTATTTCACTTTAATAGTGACATATGAAAGAAGATAGCAAGCTCTAGTAAACGTCGGCTGTAAAATTCAAATATAATTCTCAATAACATAAACTATACGTTTTATAGCGCATTCCCACCCAAAAGCTATCACCGACTGAACTATATCCAAGTTTTAATGGAAAAGTTTACTAAATTGTTAAAATGCGTCTGTCATGGTGTCGAAACTCATTTATACATATTTGAGGAGCCTCTTTCAATTGTCCAATGCTGTTATTTCTTGGGACAACAAATTGATTTTTGCAATGTAGGGTATATTCAGGGCGGCTTCTCGGTCTTAGGGATTTAATATGTAAAATCATACTTTCCTGATTTTCTGCTTCCCAATTTATTATAGAAAAAAATTCTTTAAATAAAAGGTTTAGAGTATAAAATTTTGCATCTAAATCAATTAACAAAATTCAATTTGTATGCTTTATAACAACAGAAATTTAATTTTAAAATCTCTATAATTAGCAGAAATAGAGAGGGGTTATAAATTAATTTTTTTTTATTGATTTAGATGCAGAATTTTATGCATTTAAAGATTTTTATTCTAAAATCAATTCAGAAGCAGGAAATTACCATAGTATGATTTTACATTTAAAATCTTTAATAAGCGAGAGGTCCGGTCACCACTCACCACCGGTGTATAGTATTAATAGGACAAAGATAAAAATGGTTGTTTTGACCATATGCAGCATTTAACGCTAAACTAGCCTTCTTCAAAGTGCAGCATTGCCTCACTGGGCTAACCCTTTAATGGATGACCGTCACACGCAATTGCTCATGCTTTTGAGATTACTTTAGGCAGTCGGTTAATTTGAAGTAGTTCAATAGCTTGAATTAAATAATATTTCTTGAACATTTTGTTCCATGGTATGACGATTAAACCTTTTAAGACCAGAAATGCTTATGAGACTATCTTACAAGCAAAGTGTGGAACTCTAGATCTAGATCTACCAATTTTGAGGCGATTCCAGAAATGTTCGAAAGAGTAGTGGACGATCATCGAATTGGAACTGAAAGTATTTCTTTTTTGACATAAAATTTAAAAATCTGTGGATTCCTATGCCCCACCCTATAAAAATCCATTGAAAATATGCCCCTTTTTAAAATGCGGCCTCGACAAATTAGCTTTTAAAAAATTAGGCTATAAAAATAACGGTATTTAAATTTTATAATGTACCACATTATCTGATTAAAATCAACAAGGTCTATAATTTACATAAAGAATTTTGTATATTGATTTTTCAAATCTACTTCAATTATATAAATTAGAAATCCTTTACATTCTAAACATCTAATTGTACTAATAGACATGTTGAAAATTTTATACACGATGATAAATCAACACAATTTAGATCAATTTACATAAATCAACCAATTTGCGTATCAATTTAAATTTGAAAAACGTAGGTGTTAATAACAACCACGAAAAAAAGAGCTCTACAAGATTTAATCGCGGTTTCGTTATAGTAAAGCTAACGGCTATCATTATAAATTCTTGTCGACAGTTCTTCTATGTTTTGCCCCCTGTATTTATAGGGAAGCGTTTACCACATCGCCACAACACAGTACTGATACGTTATAACGCCTATGGTTATATTCACAAACCATCCATCAATCATCGAATCCTTTCGATCAATAACCTTGTTGGTTGAATTTATATTAAATTTTAAATTGATTGAAATAGATGCGTTAAAAGAATGATAATTTTATTACTTTTTAAGGTTTGCTCATTTACATTTTAAAAGTGTTTTTAATAATATTCTTTTCGGTGCTTTTTTCAAAATTAAATTATTGATCTTAATTATCGATTAAGGTAATTTGATTTTAGCTTAAAATTATTAAAATTTAATGGGCGATTCTGAGAAAAAATAAGGTGCTTCTTTTTGATGTTAACATTAATATTTTGGAAGTTAATGCGCTTATTATAGAGGAAGATTTAAAAAAATGTTTTTTTTTCTGAAATAAAAAAAATTGTCATCTTCTTAAAGACGTCTTTTGACATTAAGAATTATCGGCATTTTGAGCAGGGTCACCTGTCGGATTATTTACTTTGAAACGTATCTTCGCAAAAAATGATAATGGAACTGACATACTACATGTCACTTATTTAACGGAGCGAATAATACAAAACTTTAGCTGTAATTCCACTTATATTTCAATAGTTAGGTTAGGTTTATTTCAATAAAATCACACAAAATGATGTTAAATAACTTTACCCACGTATTTTTTAAGTTTTAATAACCCCCCTTTTAATGGCTACACTCTTAACATTGATTCCGAACACATGAGAAGAAGGTGTGACGTGCGAAAAATTTTCTTTTGGAGAATCAAAATTTCCTTTGTTTTGCTGATAGATTAGTGAGAATTACAATGGCCAGAAAAATTGATTTATAAGTAAACCGATGAAGTGTGACATTTACACTATGTAACCAGTCAACGAACGACTCCAGTGTTTGGAGTAGTTAAGAGTTAGTTAAAATACTTAAAAGTTCCCGGTTCTAGCTATACGACCAAGGGCGGGAGAGGGTGGAAAGGTCCCGTTTTTAAGGTTTTTTCTTATATCTCAAAAACGATCAGTCTTAGGGAAAACAATATTCTCATTAAACTGAAAGCTTACTAAATTTTCTACAATAGTGTTTCTACTCATTTTTTCTCTATTTCTTATAGTTTTTGAGATATTCGTCTGTAAAAATCGTTAACGTATGAAAACTGCGTACTAGCTGAGGAAAGGAAATGCTCTAAAAGTTTTATCTGAAGGCTTTTACTGTAAAACGAATGGCTGACAGAAAATTTTGACAAAATACGTAAAGCACAATTTTTTTTCATACATTAAGGATTTTTGCGAGCGGATATCTCGAAAACTAAAAGGAATAGAGCAAAATGAGTACCAACAATCTTGTTGCTAATTTAATAATCTTTATTTTGCTAAGAGTAATTTTTTCCTAAGGCCCACCATTTTTGAGATATAAGCAAAATCCTCAAAAACGGGACCTATCTACCTCCTCCATCCTTTAGCCATAGAGCTTGGGCCTAGTGAGGTAGGTTTGACACCTACGAGAGTTATGGTACAATTACACTTATTTCTCAAATATGTGCATTATTTTTAGCATCGCTATAAGAATCTTTCTGATAATGATAAGACATGAGTTACAGGCAGATATCACAAAAATTAATTAATTCCCACGCAATCAAAAACTCAGTGTGCGACACTGTTGCCAATTTGGCTATTGGTCCTCTCGATCCTTTACCTTCCCCTGTAGCGGGGATTTTTTCCCTATAGTAGTTACACCACTAGTTCTCGTGGCAAAATGATGATTTTCGCATCCCCTACGATCTTCTTCTAATATCTCTCGAATTTATTTCTCATAAAAAATGTGTGTTCATTCAGAGTTGAAAATGATGAGGATGTCTAATTACTTAAACTTTTGGGTCTTTAAGGCCCTATTTCTGCATCTTACTGCTATTAGAAAAGAACACAAGATTGTTGAAATTTATAAGTGCATGTTCAAAGAAATATCTGTTTCCTGAAACTATTGATGAAAAAACATGTTGAACAACAAAACTTTAAGAAGTTGCAACAAAAATTAAAAAGTTTTCGACCTAAGAGGTCAAGATTGTACATAGTACCCCTAATAAACAAAACCATAAAATTTTTAATCTTTATAAAGTGCTGTACGTTTGAAGAAATATGTTTCCTGGGAGCATTGATAAACGAACACGTTGAACAAGAAAAATTTAACCCTCCATTCAACGGGTGAAGCCTGTGAGTGCAAGCAAAAGTGAAAATTGTCTGTAACTTAAAAAAAGAAATACTTTTTACTGTAATATTCTCTCTACCTTCTTAACTTGTAATAACTCATATCATCAGCATTTGCTTTTCAAATTTTTTCAAAAAATGAATCCTCTAGGACACAGTTTGTTGTGACAGGCTTCACGCGTCGGTTCGTGTAACTTTGTGATAACCGATTATTTTTGTTATAAAGCATTATTTAAGCGCAAAATTTATCTGCAGACCATAAAAAATAATTGGTTTTAAGTTTCAATGCTTGTTTGTAAATTTTTTGTTTAGGTGACAAGTGCAACATAAGCAAAAATTCTTATTATTTTTCCAGTTTTGTAAGGCTTGGTTATGTATTTAGTACATTGAAGCCTGCTATTTCAATGAAGTTTAGGGTCTTGCAGTTTGTGTTCAGAATTTTATAATTTAATTTTTTTGTAAGTTTCTGCTTATTTGATCAATATACTAAATATTTATTATGATAATTAACTTTATTTTCATTCAATGTCCATAAAAAACAGTTTTCAATAAAAAATGTCAAAAAAGGATAAAAAATTTAAAATTAAAAAATAATAACTAACAAAAGGACCTACGCTTTAATTCTTCTGTAAAATAATGAAGAATAAGGTATATTTTCAATTAAAAAAATTTCAGTGCAATTCTTGCACCCTTACTATTTTTTAGCTATAGATATAAAGTGAGCGTAACAGGCTTCACTCGTTGGCTCGTGTGATTCTAGACCCACCCGTTGAATGGAGGGTTAAAGAAGTTCTAATTAAATTAAAAACTTTTTGGGCTCAATCCAACTTGTACATTACGGTACTAGAATAATAAAAAGATTTTTAAAATTATTAGTATTGTCTTAAAAATTTAAACTACAAGAAATGTCTTTGTTTCGAGCATTGACATAATAGAATGGGTTACAAAATTTAAAGACACTACTCTTATAGAGCAGAACACAAAATTAAAATAATTTTTTACAAAAAGTGCAACCTAAGATAGACTAACTATGGAATTTAAATTATACAGAGACACTTTCGAGTGTATTCACTTCCTTTTGAGACTTTTGAGAAAAAGATAAAAGATGCTACTGGCTGTTCTGATGAACTCTATACTTTTAAGTTAGCTTTAATACAAATGTCAGAATACGAGAGTATATTGGGGCCAAACCGCAAACTATAAAGTCGAAAATATTTTTCTGGCCACCAGAGACCCTCACATTCCAGCTACCTCAATTTTGATTCAAATTTGCTACTGGAGCCAGAGTAATGGTCATGATCCTATGATCACGGCAGTCATATAGTTCTACTCCTGACTGATCTCGAATCGCTGCCCACCCAAATATGACTTTCAACCGAAACGATTTCGATAAAAGTGGTAAGTTTGGATAGGCAGCGGTTCGAGATCAATGAAGAGCAAAAGAACATTCTGTAGTGACCGAAACTTTCTATAGAGAACGTTGTACCACATCACAAGTGAAGTAATTATCGAATTATTGAATTTTTATTTTGAATATTATCTCTTTTGGGGCCGGGCAAAAAGGAACCAAATTACAGGTGTTACCAACGGAACCAAATGAGACCAGTCCGACCCTGCACGTTTCTATAAACTTTTTTTAAAGTTCAACATAAACTTAGATCTTATTTATGTGGCCCTTGTTAGTCTTTTCGTTTGACATGCTTGGTGTAAGGTATGACTGTGTTGGAAAACAATGACAAACGATATTCGTATCTTCTGGTAAAAAGAGTCAATACATAATAAAACGTTTTTTTTAAACACTAAAGAGCGAATCTTGGCAGTAGTGGCGTCGAATTACGGGAATTAATAGCTTGAAACTAAACTTTTGCTGATAGAAATGTTATGATTGAATAATGTTTAGAACAATGTCAGGAATAATGTGGTAAGTTTTGGACTTCGAACTCGCGCGGCGTCCTTCCGAAAAAAGCATTCCAAAGAACATTTACCCGTTTTCTTTGACGTTTTATTTAATTCCTCAATTTCTAAACATCGGATCGTAATAAAAAATTATGGGATTATGGGAAATTGACAGACGATGAATTCTAGACTAAAAATGTATAGTTTGGTTCAGTAGCTTTGGAGATAAAACTTCTTAAGCACCAAATGCGAACCAAAAATTGTTTTATTCAGTGCACTGCAAAGAAGTAATCAAAAAATCTTTTGTTCATGTAAAAGATACTACTTGATGAGTAGAATGAACTTGCCAAAGTTGAAATCCTCAAGTGCAACCAAACAGCCATAAACTGCTCATGAAATCAAAATTTGTAAGGGTTGTCATTTAATGCGATCGCGATGAATAAAAATCTTTTTTTTATGAAAACATTCGTCTTTGAACGTACTATTTGCTTAAGGAAAAATTTTATAATTTTTCGCTAATCTTAGTGCACTTTTGACTCTTTTTTAGAAACGCACTTTTCTAAATCGCCAAGAATTTTGTCAATACTTGTTAAATAGAAAATTCACTATTTTAGCTTGATAGATCTTTTCAAAACCTTTGATTTCAAATAACAAAAATCGCGATTCATCAACTTGGAGGCCAAATATGGATATTTTTGTATTTACAACTGCAGTGGTTAAAAGGCTAACTGTTTTTTAAATCGTTTTTGTCTCAACTGAAAGGTAAAACATTCTTTTGTTGATATATGATATCTAAGTATGTTATACATCTTCTAATTCAACACCAGACTAAAAAGAAGAAGTCAGTAAATAAAATTAATGGTGCGTGCTTTGTAACTATAGAAATTATACAAGAAACTATCGAAAATCCCGTCAAAATAGTAACAGCCATGGAGTTTCTTATATTAAATTTGACACTGACAAATAAAAGTACATCTAAATGAATCCAAAGTCAGGAGTGGGGGAGCATACCACCTGCAGTAGCAAATACAAAAATATCCAGAATTAGCCTCCAAGTTGATGAATCGGAAATTGTGTTTTTTGAAATCAGACGTATTTTAAAAGATCTATCAAGCTAAAATAATGAATCTTCTTTTTAAAAAATATTTACCAAGTTCTTGGCAATTTAGAAAAGTGCGTTTCGAAAAAAGGGTTAAAAGTGAAGTATGCAAGGCGATAATTTCTAAAATATTTCTTTCACAAAATAGTAGGTTCGAAAAGGAATGTTTTTTGAAAAAAAAAATTGTTTTTATTATGATCGCATTAAATGGCAATCCTTACAAGTTCTAACTTCCTATGCACTTTTTGGCTCTTTGGTTACACTTCAGGATCGCAACTTTGGCAAATCCTTTCTACTCATCAAAGAGTATCTTTTACATGAACAAAAGATTTTTTGATTACTTCTTTGCAGTGCACTGAATAAAACAATTTTTGGTTCGCATTTGGTGCTTAAGAAGTTTTATCTCCAAAGCTACTGAACTAAACTATACATTTTTAGTCTAGAATTCATCGTCTGTCAATTTCCCATAATCCCATAATTTTTTATTACGATCGGATGTTTAGAAGTTGAGGAATTAAATAAAACGTCAAAGAAAACGGGTAAATGTTCTTTGGAATGCTTTTTTCGGAAGGACGCCGCGCGAGTTCGAAGTCCAAAACTTACCACATTATTCCTGACATTGTTCTAAACATTATTCAATCATAACATTTCTATCAGCAAAAGTTTAGTCTCAAACCGTATTTCGACCCCACTACAGGGACTAGAGTAGTCTCAACGAAAGAAAAGCCTACTACGTCATTATACCTTTAAAGTTGCGCAGTAGTTTTGTATATCGCCACTGGGCTCTGTAGCCACGCCTCGCATTGATTTGGTAACGCGGTGGTCTTTTCTTCCGTTTGGACTACTCTATTCATTAGCAAGTGATAAGCTATTCTTTCCAACTACCAAAAGTTCTTCAAGGGGTCACGTGGGCTCAGTTGGAAAAATCGGCTTAAGGAAGGGATTGAGATTGGAATGACAAAATCAAATAAAAATGAAAATTTGAAGTAGATCAAAACTGTAAACAAATGATCCGATGGTGGTAAGCCCATAATTCCAAAGTCCCAAAAACGCTCTAATCTAAAAATTAAATTCAGTTACTAAAATTATCTTTTAACCTCATGCTTTCTTGTGGTTAGGCGAAACTTACATCTTAAAGTTATTAAAGAGCCTTTCATTGAAAATTCGTAAGGCCTAGTCAGCTGTCTCAATTATCTACGACCACTATTCGGAAACATTGAAAATGTCTTAATAGGTGAGCTAGATCGGTATCCTATTTGTCAATCGTCTACGCCATCAGAAGGGACTTAAAGTAGTGGGTGGTTTCCTTTTTTATAGTTAGTGGAAAAGTCTAGACATATTTATTGTGCTTCATATACAAGCAGATTGCCAGACAGATAGGTGAATCTAGAAATTTAAAGTAGATATATTAGTAATTAATTTTCACCCACGCCCCTTTTTAAAAACTTATTTAATTTTCCGTTATAAAGTTTTCATTATTTATGTTAAGTAATGCTGGGAAGCAAAAGTAAAGCTTTCCACTTAAACGGTTTTGCAGAATTTTCTTTAACAAATTTACGCATTATTTGGTCGGAAAATTTTCATTGTGTTAAACTGTTATACTCTGTAACGTATAGAAAATGCCAATATAGCCCAATTGCTTTTTGCCTTTTTTTTATCATCCCCTTTTTTACTTTTTTCTTTAAACCGCGCTTTTAACTCGATAAAAATGCAAACTTTCATTAGTTACTCAGCGTTTTTCTTTTGCATATAAAAGTATACAGAGTTTGCCAAAGAAATTTGTTGAACTTTGATCTACTTAAAACGTTGTAATAAAACTACCCTTATAAGTTATATTATTTTAATTTGTTAAGTTAAAAAAAAATTAAATAAACTTATAACTTTACGCCTTTATTTTGATGAAAAACTAAAAAGTGGATAAAAAAATTTCTTTTAAATCTAAATTAAATTAAGGACGTCCAACCCTCTTAAGTTGCATTTATCGATTACGTGTTTGGAAAACTGTGTGTTAGGAAGTGTGTTTTTGTTACAACTTAGTTTTAAGTTCTTAATTAGCAAACACATTAGGGTTTACTTAAAATTGCTTTACTTTGTAAATTCGCACTGCAACAGCATTAATTTTAACTTCATTCAACTTTCCATTTAATAAAAAATTTGATTCTGAAGGAAATAATTTTATAATTATTTTGTTTTTGAAAAAAGAATCTTTTATGTTACTGAAAAAAGTAATCCGTGTTTAAATCACATTTATGAAATTAAAAGGTATTAAAGTTTCTTAAATTTAAATCCGGCTTATTTTGATGCTTTTTAATAATTATGTTTTCGAGTTGTTAAAGTAAGATGGATAAAAGGGAAAGAAAGTGAGATATATATTCTTCAAATTCAGGCACATCATGGCGTATAATAACGGAAACTCATTTGTGGCGTACCCACATTTCCTGCGGTTAAGAAAAATGCTACTTTTATTTTTACCTTACTTTTATCGTACACTTCTTTTTTTTACCCTCAAAAATCTTTTCGCTTTAATAATAAATGGGCGCTTTCTATTAAACCAAACCTATAGACAGTGACATGACATTTTAAATTTGACTGTATATTCTTTACAAATAAAAAAAGTTTATATTTTATTCACGTTTGAGGTTCAAAGATTTTCAAAAAATCTACACTAATGTTACCTATAATACACATTTTCCCCCAAGCCTTTTCAACATATTCACAATTTTCTGTACGTTTAACCACTAAATCAAGGTGAAAACTCGTTTATTTTTCTTCCTCTTTTATATAAATTTAGTTACACCATGATGATGAAATGGCTTAAAACCACTTTTTTTTACAAAACTAATCGTACTTCCTTTTCTCGATGTAGAGCATTCCATTTCAATTTCTTTGACGTATGTAGTAGGCTTAAGAGGTAAAACCACGGATAAACTCGACCGAAGAGAGATTTCTTTTTATTTTTTTATATTTCTTAAAATGCAGAACTTGACTATCGTTTTAGATCGTCTTTAAAGGAAAGGTGGTGGTGGTGGATTGAAGGGATAATAGTTCCTCATCATAAAACTTTTAACTATAACTAAATTGATCAATGAAGGACTTATAAATCACTCGACGGTATGTAACACGCGCCACTTTAGAGTGTTTTTACCGCTCACTGTTCTATAAAATTGTGTCTGACCACGACCCTTATGAGAGTGTTAATTTTTGATCTTCTATCTTGAAGAGTTTCTAGATCGATTGCTGCACTCCATGTATTTGGAAATTATAAATGAAACGCTCCACTGTATCGGTATTTGCCCCTCTTTATATGCGTTCCACAGCTCACTCGTCTATAAAATTGTGTCTGACCACGACCCTTATGAGAGTGTTAATTTTTGATCTTCTATCTTGAAGAGTTTCTAGATCGATTGCTGTACTGCATGTATTTGGAAATTATAACTGAAACGCTCCACTGTATGGGTATTTGCCCCTCTTTATATTGGCTCCACAGCTCACTCGTCTATAAAATTGTGTCCGACCACGACCCTTACGAGAGTGTTAATTTTTGATCTTCTATCTTGAAGAGTTTCTAGATCGATTGCTGCACTCCATGTATTTGGAAATTATAAATGAAACGCTCCACTGTGTCGGTATAGAGCTTGCCCCTCTTGATATTCGTTCCACAGCTCACTCGTCTATAAAATTGTGTCTGACCACGACCCTTACGAGAGTGTTAATTTTTGATCTTCTATTTTGAAGAGTTTCTAGATCGATTGCTGCACTGCATGTTTTTGGAAATTATAAATGTAACGCTCCACTGTATCGGTATTTGCCCCTCTTTATATTGGTTCAACAGCTCACTCGTCTATAAAATTGTGTCCGTCCACGACCCTTACGAGAGTGTTAATTTTTGATCTTCTATCTTGAAGAGTTTCTAGATCGATTGCTGCACTCCATGTATTTGGAAATTATAAATGAAACGCTCCACTGTGTCGGTATAGAGCTTGCCCCTCTTGATATTCGTTCCACAGCTCACTCGTCTATAAAATTGTGTCTGACCACGACCCTTACGAGAGTGTTAATTTTTGATCTTCTATTTTGAAGAGTTTCTAGATCGATTGCTGCACTGCATGTTTTTGGAAATTATAAATGTAACGCTCCACTGTATCGGTATTTGCCCCTCTTTATATTGGTTCAACAGCTCACTCGTCTATAAAATTGTGTCCGACCACGACCCTTACGAGAGTGTTAATTTTTGATCTTCTATTTTGAAGAGTTTCTAGATCGATTGCTGTACTGCATGTATTTGGAAATTATAAATGAAACGCTCCACTGTATCGGTATTTGCCCCTCTTTATATTGGTTCAACAGCTCACTCGTCTATAAAGTTGTGTCTGACCACGACCCTTATGAGAGTGTTAATTTTTGATCTTCTATCTTGAAGAGTTTCTAGAGCGATTGCCGCACTCCATGTATTTGGAAATTAGAAATGAAACGCTCCACTGTTTCGCTATTTGCCCCTCTTTATATTGGTTCCACAGCTCGCTCGTCTATAAAATTGTGTCCGACCACGGCCCTTTCGAGAGTGTTAATTTTTGATCTTCTATCTTGAAGAGTTTCTAGATCGATTGCCGCACTGCATGTATTTGGAAATTATAAATGAAGCGCTCCACTGTATCGGTATAGAGCTTGCCCCTCTTGATATTGGTTCCACAGCTCACTCGTCTATAAAACTTTATATTGGTTCCACAGCTCACTCGTCTATAAAATTGTGTCTGACCACGACCCTTATGAGAGTGTTAATTTTTGATCTTCTATCTTGAATAGTTTCTAGATCGATTGCTCCACTGCGTGTATTTGGAAATTATAAATGAAACGCTCCACTGTATCGCTATTTGCCCCTCTTTATATTGGTTCCACAGCTCGCTCGTCTATAAAATTGTGTCCGACCACGGCCCTTTCGAGAGTGTTAATTTTTGATCTTCTATCTTGAAGAGTTTCTAGATCGATTGCCGCACTGCATGTATTTGGAAATTATAAATGAAGCGCTCCACTGTATCGGTATAGAGCTTGCCCCTCTTGATATTGGTTCCACAGCTCACTCGTCTATAAAACTTTATATTGGTTCCACAGCTCACTCGTCTATAAAATTGTGTCTGACCACGACCCTTATGAGAGTGTTAATTTTTGATCTTCTATCTTGAATAGTTTCTAGATCGATTGCTCCACTGCGTGTATTTGGAAATTATAAATGAAACGCTCCACTGTATCGGTATGGAGCTTGCTCGTCTTCATATTGGTTCCACGACTCACCTTTCTATAAACATACCAGGCCTTACAAGTCTACGAATTTCTTTGATCTTCTTCCTTGAAGAATACTAGATCCGTCCCTGATATGCATATGCATGCAATTATTATTTACTAGCTAACTAATAACCCCGGCTTCGCCCGGGAAAATACTAAGTATGCAAATAAATAAGTCTATGAGAGATAAAATGACATATGGCATCTCAAACAACCCACTTTAACACCCCCTAATCACCCCCAATAGTGACTATTTAAATTTTGACAGATGAGATTACAGATCAAAAGACATAATTACATTTAGTCAAATTGTTCAGTTAGCGACAGTGTGCGGCTTGTTTCTGCTTTCAGAAGACGCATTTCTTTTATTGGGCTTCCACTTATTAAACCAACAAATAAGCTCAAAATTTCATGATATAAATGGGACTAAAATTAGTTTAATAAAAGTCCTTAAATAATTGAATAATAACAATTGGCGTCAAACTGATAATTTTCTAAAAGAAAAAGTTTGAAATTGTAGACACAAAAAATAAAATAGTGGAAAAGTTTTCACATTTAGTAGATTATTACGCGGGGTGTGTGGTTGTGATTGTCTCAAATACGTAACTGCTACTAAAATCTTCTTTCAGTATCTCAAGAGACACATTAGCTTGAATTATATTCCAAGTTTCTGTATAAAGTCATCACAACATGCAAAAATATACAATTTGTAAATCCGTCTTATGAATTGTACAAACATCAATTATCTTTCAACTTGAAACTTTCTCCTTCTCTGTATTTTTAAGATTTTCCATACACGTGAAATTTACAAACAAAACCAAAAACAACAAACTTATTTTTTTTGCTTAATTTCATGCAAAATTATGTAAAGTTGTATATATTTAGAGCTTTTTAATAACACGTATGTAAATTGCGTACTTATTAATCAATTCTGTCACTTATAATTATAATTACATAATCTTGATTAATTTGCTTATTAAAATTGCCTACCTATTTCATGTTTATTTTTTATTTTTAAATAATCAGTTGGATGGTCATCAGCTTTGCAATTAGCGCAATGTTATTAATCCTTTATACAGGGTGTCTCAAAAATCATTAACATATGTATCTTTTATACATCAGTCGATTTTAGGGCCGAAAATGGAATATCTAAACCTCCAAAATATTTTCTACGACCATACATAGTCATTTGCCTAGTTATCCAAATGGGGATGTTTACCACTCTTCCTATGGTTCAGCTCCAGAGTCGTAACTCCTTCATAACTGCCATTAAACACGGGTATAAGGGGAAGCCTCCCAACGCCTTACAGAGTAGAAGAAACCTTTGAAAGAATAGCAATGATTTCATAAATTGTTATTACACACATTTTATAATCAAATTTATGTTATTAATGCCCGGTTATATAAAAGAGAATTACATTTTAATTCCATAATTCGATTTATAATTCTTATGGCAACGTTACATAATAAAATAAATAAATAAACACAAAAAGAACTTAGACATTGCGTTGTGTATCGTCGTTGCCATATCAAAGAATTATAAATTAATCTAATTCTCGAATTCAAATATAATTTTCTATGCAACCCAATATTATACTCGCTCTTTAAAATTAAGTAATTATTATGCATTATTAATCGTTTAAAAACTTGAGTAAAATAAATGATAAATGCATAATTAAAAAGTCAAAAATTAAACTTAATATTAATTAATAATAATAAAATATTAAGCTATAAAATTACTTTAGGGTAGATTTTTTTGTATGTTTTTGTTAATTAAATTTAATTTCGGCCATGCTTTATTTAAAAAAATATTTATTCTGATTAATCGTTTTAAATTAACTACACACTGCTTGTTACGACTGTTCTACACTAATTTTATTATTTTCATTTCCAAGTTACTACCCAAGCTTTCGAGTGATATAGTGAGAAATAATTCAGAACAATATTCTAGTATTATTATTATTTGTATTCCTTTCATAAATTTGCGCGACTTTGTTATAATGACAAAAATGTATAGAATGTTTAATAAATTAATCTTCTAATTAAGAGGTAAAAAGGTGAATAGTGAGTAAATTGATGAAAAAGATTTTTTTGAAATTTTTGTATAGACTTTTGGTAACTCTAAAGGGTTTTGTACTCTTGTTACCGTATTAAAACAGACAATTACACACGTAGAAGTTCTTTTACGATTGTATCGGGACTATCTAAGCATCTAAGGTTATTTGCTTCTAAAAGGATCAAACAATGAGAGCACGACAATTTCCTCAGAAAATTTTCCAATATACGCATCTTGCAGTTGAGAGCCATACCATACATACATTAGAGTTTTCTTTCGTGCACATTCGTACGATCTAGAGAATCTTGTGTTATTAGACAAGCAGACTATGAATCTCACCAGGCGAGATGCGAGGCGAGACAACGATTGTAACCAGCAAGGTGAGATTTGTTTTTATTCTCGCCTCACAGTTTTGCGAGATCTCGCAATACCTAATCACAACCCAAAGCGCATGCGCCGTAAGATTATTGCAGATAATTGGGAACAACATAGCGATTATCAACAAGCACAACAGTTACTTGAACCTTCTGTAACGCAAACTTTATGGCTGGTAATAATTATTATAAACTGGAATTTAAGATTTTAGATTTTTACCGTTTTCGAATTTGGGAAGCTGCAACGAGACCTCGGGGTTTGATTTAACATTGTTTGAACATGGTTTTATAAGCACTAATGTGTGTGGTCATCTTTTGGCTTCGTATGTGTAAAGTTTCAATTTTTTTCCTCGCGCACTACCGAGTACCTACTAGAAATTTACAGTTTTAGGAAAATTTTATTTTCAATTTAAAAAATTCTTGAGTTTTTCCAGTTTTTGAATTTTAGAAAGCTCAAGTCAAACGACGGTTTGATTTAATATGATCTTAGTAATGCTGTGTTCTGTGGCCATCGCTTGGCGTCGTATAGTGTAAAGTTTTAGTTTTTTTACCCTAGTGCACTATCGAGTAACTAGGATTTTCCGAATTTTGAGTTTTAGGAAATTATAGATTGATTACTAGTTTTTGGGTTTTGTGTTGAGAAGCTCCAGCTATGCTACAATTTGATTAAAACTTAAGTAATATTGTGATGTGTGGTCAGCTATTAGCTTCATATGTGTAATTTTTTAATTTTTATCCTCGCGCACCACGAGTACTAAGACTTTCAAATACTTTTGAGTTTTATAAAAAAATTTGATTTTTACAGTTTTCCTGTAATGAACAGTTACATTTGAACCTTCTATAAAACTACGGGGCACCTATTAGAACCACCATTTATGGCTAGCACCGTGACGACTCGTATGTAATGACATAGGCGCGATTAAGATTTTAAAATTTTTGCCAGGCGAGACAGAGATACATTTTTGCAAGGTGATGCGAGGACTACTCATTTCTGTAGAATTTTTGTCAAGTGAAGCCCTAAATAACTATACTGCACGTTCACTGAGTAAAATAAAGTTCATAATATCTATAAAGATCGTTTATTAATAATTTTTCATTGCTCCAATGAACTTTTTCATTGTACCAACGAAACATTTTTTATAGATTAATTACTACATTCATCAATATTATGAATTCATTGAGACAAGGAATACCTGTTTTTGAATCAATGTAAAATATTCGTTAATATAATAAAATTTTCATTAATATGAAGTTCTTTATTGTACCGATGAATTAGTTCATAGTTTGTTTTATAAGATTTCAATGAACAATATTCATTACATTGATGTTTAACTTAATCAACTCCATGAAAAAGGTTTATTGGATTAATGTACATTTTTCCTTAATAGAATGAAATTTTGTTCGTAAATTAAATTCTTTATATTAATGAAACAATTCATTAATTTAATGAATATATTTCATTGAACAAATCTGTACCTACTTATAATCTTAGAAACGTAGGTACATCGACATAGCAAAAATTATGTTATCTATTGATGAAAACATTTCATTAATTTAATGAATATTTTCATTAAACAATGAAAAATGTTTCATTTTCTTAAAGAACGCTTTCATCGGCTCAAAATTAATGAAACGTTTCATTATCCCAATAAACTTTTTCATTGTATTTGAGCACATTTTTCGTTCAGTGTTCTTTATGTCAGTCTTATCTTTATCGATTATTATGTTTGCTGATGAGAATTGGGCACGTAGCTACTTTTTAATAATGAATTTCATTAGAATTGGCCTTCGGAAAAGTCATCAGGGATAGTTCATAACAGACATAACCCCCACAAAAAAATTAAGGGGTATCGTAGAAAATTAGCGAAGTTTGGATTTCCTAATAGGACGTTATGCTTTTCCTAATTGATTGACAGGGGCGGCTTACTTTAATTGTTTGGAAAATAATTATTAAGTACATCTTTTAGAAGGTCTATGTCGCTGGTCGCTTGGCCCTAAAAACTATTTAAATTTCTCAAATTAAGAGTTTTACATGAAATTTTGTAGAAGCATGTCTTCCCCCCCCCCCGGTAATATCTCAAAAATTAGTTGAGCTTATACGAAATAAATAAAAGCACAAACAAAGCACAAAAGCGATTGCACCCAATTTCGATTCGAAATTCCAAACGGGGGGAGCTAGCATGTCCTCCCCCTCCTCGAACATTTTTTGTTATACAAACGGTGAAAGCACAAACGACGGGATTAAAACCACGCACAAACAAGCACAAAAAAAGCACAAACGATTGCACCCACTTTTAATTCCAAATTAAAAACGGGGGGGGGGGCAGCGACATTAACCTTCTTTTAGACGATGTGCCTACTGTTATAATTCATCATATCTGTGTAGGACTATCTTTGATTGGATTCACCACATATTCTCATAATTATGTAGAAGCAGGCAGCACCTATATCTAAAGTTTTTAGAAAGCAATGAATAATTGAATAGTACTATACTATTTGTTCACAAAAATGTAGACAGTTGTGTCATTTATAGAATTAAGACTAGATTACATCGAGATTTTACGGTACAGCATTATGAACAATCGTTCGTACTCGGATCCACTTCTACTACTAAGCTTCTGCCAGCTTCTGTCAAATTATAGTAAAGTACGTTATTCTATTAAAGCGGCACGTGTTTTCTGCATCTATCTCAATAGAAGCCGCTCTATAGTTAGCTAAATTTTGTGAACACATATTAGGAATGAGTAACTCTCTATAATTGTGAAATTGAAATATAGATGGGTTTATTCCTTAGCCGAGGCGCTTATCAGGTCAGAATCCATTAGACTTCTTTCTTCGGAAATTTTTTAAACACGTCAACAAGAGAAACTTTTAATTTTGTTTATTCATAAAAGTTTGAGATCCTAAAGACAGAAAACATTGCTCATAATTTCCAATCGCACGATGCGTGCATGTAGAATAGAACTTCGTGAGTTTGATAAAACCTTTTAAAATCACTCTGTATAAAGGATGATCTTAAATAAAAATTTAAATGCACAAGCAAAAAACTGTTAATACCAGCAGAAACTATATATTTACGAAAATCGCACAACTATAATGTGCTTCCATCTTTTGCTTAGCTCTTAAAAAAGTCTTAAAAAATGTGATTTTCCTATATTTTAATTCCTTATGTGTTCGGATTTGCTTGAGATTCACACTGTTCGGTGTACCAAACAAGTATAATTCAAGGAGAAAATACCGACATTTCGATATTCATGTAGTGATTAGTGTGTGAAATACGTGTCCAATTAATTCATCGCTACTACACGTAGGTATTGTTTCTGGAGATTCTGTGAAATAAGTTTTATAACTCCCTCGACATCGTAAGCTTTTATTGAATTTCTTTAGAGTTTAGACTATTGAAGCAGACATATCTTATAAGGCTGACTTTTAAACTAACAATTTAGACGTGTATTATACTGTATAGAGACCGTCTTACTTCGTTCTTAATCTAAACAGTAAATAAATTGTCTTGTAGATGGCTTAAATGGCTTTACTTTTTTTAGTTCAGTTTGTTTAAAAATCTTGAGATAACCACTTGAGTTATTTGTTATAAAGTAATTGTTTTCAATATGTACCGGTTATAATAAGCTCTTTTTGCGTTACTTCAAACGGTAATACGAGAGTTGAGGTTGAAAAGTTAATAATCAACAGCTGGTAAAACTGACAAGCCATTGTTAGAGCTCAAAATTCGGAAAAATCTAAAAAAGATCCAATAATTCAGTTTTGCCGGTAATCAACTTGGATAAAGACATAAGATCTCTTACAAATTGAATGTTTCTTGTTTAAAACAGAAAGCATTTAATTTATCCTTGATTGAGTTCTTGATTACTGCTTTGTGTAGTTTTAAGTCTCGTGAGATTGCCACTCCATTAGTGAACATGCTGTATAATTTAATAAACTATACGTACTTTGAAATTGTACAAAGTTTATAAAGCGCTTCAAGTGTTTAAATTAATTTATTGCACGAACAGAAGGAAACGTGCAACTACAACCCCTATAATTAAAAAATTGAATTAAGTTAACATCTGCTGAAGTAAAATTTATAAACGATATTTAAGTAATAAAAGCAATTTTATTTTATTTTGTAATTGTGTAAAACAAATTCTCGAGTATCTAAAAACACCACAAGATACCATCATATCTCTCGATTGAAATATCGAATTTGACGTCGAGTTAACTTCTCGCAAAGAACATTAATTTATCAAAGCCGTAACTTTATTAACGACTTTCTCAGCAAATTGGCAACAATATTGATTCAATCTCGTCCTTAGAACCAAACCCACCATTTACTAAAAGACATTCAATTAACGCTCCCAATAGATTTGATTTCAAACTTTATTTTTGGTCAATATTTTGGTTTATTCGGTTTATTGTTTTTATAAATATCTACTACACATATCCGACTACAAATGTATGGTTTCAACTTGATAAAACTAGGAAAATTGTCCAATATTCGATAAAGCTTTGGCTTTGTCACTAAACAAAACTCACAACCTAGGAATTTAGTTTGGAATTTTAAGAATGCTTTCATTACTGCAAACCGTTGTAAGTAATTTTTATTTGATAAAAGAACAGTTTTTTTAAGCCGACCTTTTTTTTTGTAAATTTTTAGCATTTCCATATTTTTTTTACTGCCAATCATTGTTAAAATGTTCAAATCGTTTCACAGCTGTTTTATCTAAATTATATAAAACATTTTTGATACTCAGGGTGCCAGGGTCGTCCCTAATTAATTTTGTGCTCCAGACAGATAATTCGAGTAGTGTTCTCAGCCACATAAAAAAATGCTCTACATGTAACTCCACTTTTGCCATGTAATTCACCATGCCTTTCTCTCTTTGGTCAGTCCTCGACGCTGTCCATTCGAGGAAACTTGGCATTGGTCTCTCTGGCAACAATTACATGGCTCCTCAATCCACGAATGCTGGCCTTTTTTGAATTGATTAATCAATTTATTACTTAATTTAGGGTGGTTTTTATTTATACTCGTACAATTTGGAATTTAAAGTGCCTCTCCATCTGAATATTTTCCTTTTATTCATATTACAAAATCTTAGATCAAGTAAATGATGGGAAACCGTGTATCACAAAGGTTGATATAAGTAGGTAAATTGTAAATAAAAAGTAAGGAACCACTGGAATCTTTTCTTTGCTCTGTTTCCATTGAAATGTGTGCTGGCGCATTTCCTTGTTAAAAACAAGATGTTTTTGGCAAACATTCCGCGTCTCTACTTCACTATTTTTTCCCGTAGAGCGGTTAATAATGTCGAATAATACTGTCCACTTATAGGTCTTTCTTTATCAAGATCATCGATCATGATTGTATTGTACTCAGGGGTCGATTGGTTTCTAAGCTTTACTGAACTGCGACCAGTGTTGATCGTTTTTTCATAACTCTACTCGTATTTATGTTCTCAGGAATTCAATCTTGCCAGCGAAGCATAGAATGTCCCTGAGAAGTTTGCTTTTCACTTCTTCAGGCGTCAATTGAACCTGCCCTAAGTGTTCCAGTCTAAGTCGAGCCAATGCATCGCAATTGCAGAGAGGGTGTTCGGCGGAATCGATTTCCGATTCACAGAGTCTGCATTGCATATTGCATATGTCACTATCCTCCAGTCCCAGTTTCTTGAGGTGGTACCTCACTGAGCAGTATCCAGTAAACAGAGCCGTGATAAGTCTGATTTTGTTCTTTGATAATAAAAGAAGCTTTTTAGCATTCGTGGTCGTGGTCAATAAATTTCTTTGACTGTCTTTGTCCTGGTGCGTTTTTCCAGTGAAAATTTTTTTTAGTCTCTCATTTATGGATCTCCGCTCTTCTATGAGTTCTAGATAGTCTGCAGACTGGTTTAGGTCCAATCGGGAGGGCTTTTGAGCCTGTTCTAGCTAATTCATCAGATATTTCGTTTCCTTCAATACCCTCGTAACCCGGAACCAATAAAAAGGGAACTTTGTTATCCCTTGCCAGAGTTTTGAGGGATTGTTTGCATTATCAAGTGGATAAAGACTCAAAGCTATTGGCTTTGAGTGCCTTTATCGCAGCTTGACTGTCAGACACTATGTAAGACACTTTTCTCCCTTTAAATTCCTTCGTGGCGCAAATAACCAAGATGTTGACGCGCCCAATTTTTTACCATTCTATTCTATTCTAAATTCCTTCGTAGGCAATCGATATGATTACTCCACGACAATTCCGAAAAACTGTGCAAGAACTTTTTGAGTAGATTTTTAAACGCGGAACTTCTTTAGCCTTGTTCAACCAAAATGCCTTCACTCTGTAGATTGGTGCTTTTGTTTCAAAGTTTCATCCATGGAAACAATTGGGCTTAAGAAGTTAGCATCTTCTTCAAAACGAGCAGAGAATGAGCGCGACGATTCCACTATTGCTCTCTTCTGGTGAACATTCGGGTTTTTGTGAATCTAGTGTGCTGCAATTTTCTTCATGTCTAAATGGACGTGAACTATGTAATGGGTGACACTTCTAGAGCAAACCCAACCTAACCTGAGCACACCACGTGATGCCCGTTAAAGTTGCGCAGTAGTTTGGTACTGCTGTTGCTTAGAAATGGAAGTAGATAGTGTCGACGTATAGTTATTACATTACTGTTGTCGAAGCAAAATAATTACAAGCATTTTAATAATGTTAAGATCTCGTTCACGAAGTATTAAACCAGTAATCAATTATTATTAGTACTTCAAATAAAAATTTTTAAAAATAATTTTTGGACAGAAGAATAACACTAGCTCCGCCACTGGGCTCTAAAGCCACGTCTTGCGCCGGTTTGGTCACGTGGTGTGCTCAGATTACGTTGGGTTTACTCTAACAAGTTGTTGTTGGTTGCTATGGTAACGCGATTAGATTTTATTCAAGGAAAGTAGCCTAGTCTAACTATTAGGTATCGAAATACCCTTGCAGATAAAGTATCACTTTAGCCGTTAGCGTAGATCAAGTGTCATTTTAGCTGCTAGCGTAGATAAAGTAATACTTTAACTCTCTATAGGCGCATTTTGCCTCCACTGGGAAAATGCTAGTTACTTCAAAATCAGATTTAAATATCGGAATATGCCTTTGTAACATGTCAGACCACCCTAACATACATAGCGATTGTATACTCTGCAAGAGAAGAATCTTGCACATATAAATTTATTTCTCCTATTTAGAAGCAGTATTATGCAGCTGCCTCGGTGGTCCCAGCAGTGACTATCATTTTCTTATCTGCACCAATTATTATGATGAGCAGCTCACCTTTGTATGATAATTGACAATATAATAGTCTCTTAACTTTTACTTGAGCAGCCCCATTTTTCTGCGTTTGAACTATACTGTATTAACGGTCGGTACTATAAAACTTTTAATTAGCTTAGTTCGACGTTAACCTTAACGTGGAACTTTTTATTTGTTCTTCCAGATAATAATCAAAGCTATTTTGTCAAAAGCAGCAGCTGTAGACAGGTACAATTAATAGTAATTTGACATTAAAGTGTTATAGTACCGGCTGTTAACAAGTAAAAAGTTCCACGTTAAGGTTAACGTCGAACTAAGCTAGTAAACTGCGTTATCGTACCGAGCGAAAGTCTTGCATTTGATTTCTCGTCGCGTACAGACTTTGACATTTCGGTTTTATAATTTTCAGAGGTTTTCAACAACTTCATCTACACAGCCAATTAAATTTTACAATTTTCAGTCACGTGTTCATTTTTATCTAATCACGTTAAACTTTAACTGACAATTACCCTAGGGTGATCTTCAATTGCTCTGCCGACACGATAACGTATAAAATTGAACGAATTGTCACTTTTGACGTTAAATTCAAATTTAAAAAAAATTATCTCGTCGAATATCCCTCGGCCATTGATAAATCCTCATAATTTTGTCTATCTTTCTAGTACATTTTGTGTTCTTTCAAGATATGACAAAATTATTTCGGTTGTTATCAATGCCCTAGGGTTATTACAGTTGATAATTAATACTCTCTAGTATGTATAAAAAAAGAAACATTAGTTCAGGTTCATTTGAGCTTTTTCTAAACGTGCGTCTTAAGACGGGAGCCCTTTTGAACCCTAGCTTGGAACGGACCTGGATATACCTACGAGCTATGTCATGGCATTCTTCACACAAACAAAAATAACAAACTTCTGTCTTCCAATTTAATAACTACACGTCTTTTATCTTGTTCTAAATATTATTAGAAAAATGGAGTTCGTGTAAACTCAGTAGCGAAACGAAAGAGTTTTCTGTTAAAAGAAAAGCTTTGTTTAAAAAGCATTATTTAGGACTTTACTTCTAATTTAGGGCACTATAGTAATTTGTAGTTTAAAAAAGAACTCAAAAGTTGATCAATTATTTCCTACTGTGCTGGTTCGATATTCGTAAATAAAAGAAAACTTAAATTTTGAGGAATCGAAATTTAACTAGTGCTGGCAAAAACCGTCAAAATTGCAAACCGGTTACCCGTTTTTTAAATTACCCGGTTCGATTAATAACCGGTTTATTCGGTTTTTAACAATAACCGTTATGCTGGAATCGCTATCCGGGTAACCGCTATCGGGTTAACCATTATCCGGTTTTCGCGGTTTTAAATTCTTTAAAAACCGCGGTTAACCGAACACCGGTTTACCGGTTAACTGAATAACCGATTTGGATTGCCAGCACTACGTGTATAGTGCTTGAAGAGAATGAATATAGATTTCAAAAATTCTGCAGTATTTAAAGATTTAAACTTTTAAACTAAAAATTATAAAAGAGCTTTGTTTAGATTCGGCACCTGCAGCAACTTACAACAATCTGCATCTGCACATGATAAGAAGTATAAAGAACTAACTGAGCAGACTACCAAGAGGCAGCGAAACAGATTTCAAATTCAAATAAAAATTCGTTTTACAACTTGTAACTAAAAATAATTATTTAAAATTAAAGCTATTAAAAAATTAGAACAATTATCCGAAAATCGCATAAAAACCGGATAGCACAATAAATAATTATCAACCAAAAACCGGGTAACCGCTATCCGGGTAACCGTTATCCGGTTTTCGCGGTTTTTAATTTTTTAAAAACCGCGGTTAACCAAAAACCGGTTTACCGGTTAACTGAATAACCGGTTTGGATTGCCAGCACTAATTTTAACCTATGATAATATCGTAAAAGTACGTATACAATAATGTCGTGTCGTAAATAATCGAGAAGGTATTTAATCGTTCTATTAAAAAGCTATTTTAAATTTTAGTTTCTAGTAAAAAAATAAATAACTGAAGACTTTTATTTGTAAATAAATGATTATTCAATTAAAAACAGACCTAGTTTAATTTGTCGCTATGTTTTCATTTACAAACAAGCAAGCCATGGTTTAATTGTATGACGAATGACCTGTTTTTGATGGCGCTAGGCAAGCATATTTGGATGGCGTTTTGCAATAATGTAGCTCGGTTTTCATCATTTTAATGTAAATAAAACGTAGAGGTCCTCACTACAGAACAGATGAACTTCTTCGTCTCCAAGCTGCAATCTGTGAACTAAAATTTGTTGTGATATCACGAACAAATTAAAATTAAAATATGGATCAAATGATACCTTCAAGATTAACATTATAAATTGCAGCTACACAGCCATTAAGATACTACAGTTAAACTTAGGTGAAACGCCCTGTATGTATGAAACTTATACACCCTCATTGTAGAGATAAATTCAACCCCGATTCCTAAATATAACAAATAGCATAAGTATTTTGCTACCCTTAAATCCCTTATGCGTTTTTCTCAAACATTTATTCTAACCATATAGCAGAGATTACTACCACTTTCATTTATAGCTCTTCATAAATTGTTGCCATCTAATTCCATTATCCTCTCAAGTTGAAACAATTAAATATAAAACGTTATTATTCGGTTACTAATAGATTAATCTTATAATTAACTCCGTCGTAATTATTCAAAATATTAAATTATTGATCACAATTAAATTTTCAACAATAATAATAGCAGAGGTGTAGGTAACTGTGAGTCGAAGGTTGTTTATTTTCACAAAATTATTATACATTGCATAAATTATTTGTAATAATAATTGGCAATTAGGAAAGTTCAATTTATTGTTCGGAATTTATTTTGAGGGTAGATTGTTTGCAAACTTAATTATTGTTTAAACGCAATTAAGTTAACAGTGGGAGCGTGTTGTTGTTCAAGAAATAATCAGTTTATTTGTTTTTCTTAGGTGACTTAAGATTCAGTTGTGCTTTAAAGCACATATACAACAGGCAACTCTCTCAGCAAACTATTACTATAGATAGAATATGTAAAAGCTCAATGGAACAATAAACGATACCTAGAGGAAGCTTGTGGAGGTTTGGAGGTTATAAGTTATAACTTATAACAATTTAAGTCTCTAAATTAAATCATATACAGTGCAATATTTAGAAATTTATCGATATAGAACAATATAAAGTCATATTAGATTGTAGTTTTGTAAGATTTTCTGAATGCCCCCATTTAACAGTTTCAGAGTTTCGAGAATCTAAAATATGATTGATTCAAGTTAATTTTTTCCCTGCACCTAAATTTATAAATTGGATTGGACGTCTTAATTACGTGCTATTTTAATTACAATTACTAAGTAATAAATTCATACAGATTAGTTACTTTTGCCACAGTAACCTTCATAGACATTTCTTAAACTCAACTAAACTCAGACGTATAGCGTTTTATACTGCACAGTAGGCTAGGATAGGGACAAAAATCAACTTTTGAAAAAAAATACTCAGAGGAAATTTTTAGGAGATCAAAAAAGCTATCAAACGATACCAAACTCGACTTTTTATCACATCGACGCCAGGCGCCTCGACGTTCAATTTTTCATTTTTTATGGGGGACCTATTAATTTTTTTGCAAAAGTTACTCAGTAGGCTTGTCTAAATTTGGATACAAAACGAGAACTTTTTATCTTGTACTTTTCTTAATTTACTCAACTTTTCAGGTTGTTATGTTACGTTATGTTAATATGTTATTTTATGTTATTTATTATAGTAAAACATAGTTTTTATAGTTTTAGAAAAGTAAGTTAATCAGGAATTTAATAAAGAGATTTAATAAATTAATCATAATTTGATTTATTTTTACGCTTTAGTCGTTATTTTCATCGTCAAAAATAACACAAGGTAACATATTAACATAACATAACACAAGGTAACATATTAACATAACATAACGTAACGTAACATAACATAACATAACCTGTGAAGTTGTGTAAATAAAGAAAAGTAAAGGTAGAAAGTTCTTGTTTGGTATCCGAATTTACACAAGCCTACTGAGTAATTTTTGCAAAAAAAAATTATAGGTACCCATAAGAAAATGAAAAGTTCAACGTCGTGACGCCTACCGTCGATGTGATAAAAAGTCAAGTTTGATATCGTTTGATAGCTTATTTGATCTCCTGAACGGAATTGACAATTTTCGATTATTTTGCGTTATCTCGGAAACCATTTTGAATTTTGAAATTTTTTAAACGGAAAGATTATCTCGGAAACCATTTTGAATTTTGAAATTTTTTAAACGGAAAGATTATCAAAATTATGCAACTTTTTGCTGATTTAACCAATCTTGTCACTCTTACGGTTTTTGACTTTCCAATGTTAGTACCACTTAAAAAAATCATCCTGTATTATAGAATTCAGTTTTTACTTTTAATTTTCTGTGGAAGGTAGTTAATTAAAATATCATCGACAGATCGACACATATTTCGAAGATCCATGATTCATGAAAATTAGTATATTCTAGCCGCCATTTTGGATCCACCATTTTGAATTTCTTATTCTTTATACCAAATTCGTGATTGGTGACTTCGACAACACTCGATTACTGGAATTTCATAAGGGTTTGATGAAATCTTGAATTTTAGCCGCTTTTGCATGCATCCAGAGCAGTGATATAAAATTACCGTAATTTAAAATTTAGGTAAATAATGCGTAATTTGCGATTTTTTTATTACCACTTTTAATTCTCAGATATTTTCTTTTGAAACTGGTAAATTACCGCCGAGAATATGCAGTACTCCAAACATTTAACTCGATTATTGCACTATTTTAATTAATGGTAATTTAAAACGGTAAATTACCGATAAATTACGGTAATTAGTTTCGTATTTTAGAAAATAAATTACGACTCTCATCACTGATCTAGAGGCCCATTGTGCATTGTGCAATGATGGAATTGCTGATGCGGTACCGCACCGAGTGTAGAAATTATATAGGAATTTCTGCATTGAGTGTCACTCCAGTGCGCACCATTTTCTCCAGTAGAAAACGCTATTAGTTAAATTACGAAACATGTGTACATTTTCATGCTCTTCAATATTCTGAAAAACTGAAATTTTGCGTTCTATTAATTCTACAAACGCTCACCCTACTGTGTAAATTATGTGCCTCTACCTCTTTTACCCTGTATATTATAATTTTAAATAAATCTATAGCTTTAATTTGCTTTTACCCTGTACATTAAAATTTTAAATAAATCAAATTTTAAAATTTGAAAAATGTTGATTTTAGGTAGCATTATCACATTCAAGGTCTCCACCAGGTGATTAATTTCTTTCTTATAGCGTAGAAAATTTTAAATAATTTTCAAGCTGATAAATCAAAAATTATTATTGATAAATTTTTAATTCTTTAGTAAAGTTTTGCACGTGGCGTGGTCAACATGCATCGGTTTAATTTGATTTTGTGTTTTCTGTGTTTTGACGAAATAATTTCGAATTACCTACTCAACTAGCAGATAAAGGTTAGTTTTTTCTTATTTTTACAATTAGGGAATAAAAATAGGAACTGGTCCGCATTTCCTTTCACATCTTTAAAGAGTACGAAAATGAACAACTGTTTGTAATTTGACCTACTTTGGACTCTCTTCATGTGTAGGAAATTCAAAGGTGTGCATTATCTTCATTTAGGCTGTTACGAATAAAAAGAATATCTTCATATTCTTCATTACCTAACGTTTTAATCTGCTGTAATAACCAGTAAAATCCTACAACTTAATTTAATAATTGTAATGAATTTTCCTTTCAATTTACTTAAAAAAATATTTTCTTCTTTTCATCTTTGCTCGAAATATGGTTAGGTACAGTCAACCTCACAATTATTGGCCATCCTGGTTATACGCCAGGGTGGTTATTAGCCAACAACAACAAAAGGACAAAAGGGGTGGTTGTTGATTTACTATTGATGAAAAAATAAAGTTACCCTTCAATTTAAGTAGCGGGTGTTATGATGGCTGCATTCACAATTCGTGCTAAACGTATAGCCAGGGTGGCCATTAATTGTGAGGCTGACTGTACCTATTACATATTAGTAGGCAAATCGTCATTACAGGAATGTGAACGTTCAGGGCAAAGGTTGCGTTATTGACCATAAAATTGAATTGAATAAATCAATTAAATGTAACTTGAGCAATTTTACTATTTAAATGTGTTTAGAAAGAAGTAGGCGGCGAGCTACCAAAGAGGCGTCTTTGCTGCGAACCACAGTCGGTAAACATAACGTGGGTTCTTCTTGTTAATATAACAATAATTCTCGGAGTAAAATAAAGTCAAACATAAACTATTTTGCCGAGCGTAGAAAATTATTAAATTTGCCTGATTGTAGGAAAATATTGAAAGTTTGGTTTATAAAATACACCCTGATAAGCGTCTAGTCTTCGGGATATAAATTGTAAACGAAATGAAGTTAACAGACCGTGTGGGACCCGTGTTCACTGATAACAGTAATTAGATAGTTTGATAAATATGTAATAGGGGATGCTAAGAATAAGGAGTGAGTTAATTGGTAGTTGATGATCGAAGCCTAAAGGGGAGAATTATAATCAACCCTTGTAGAAGTAATGTTGATAATGGACCAACGAAGGGTGGGGTTTTGTATGTTTTAAGAGGATTTATGGAACCATGCCAAAATTATTGGAAAGGCAGGGAATTTTAGATGTAAAACCCTCACGTCCGAGAGTCGTCGTTACGAGTGGTCATTCAGTGTTGGGGTTTTATACGTGGAAATCTTGGAAACCTTAAAAGATGGTGTTGGTCAAATTGGAACAAAACTGGTTCTTCAATTTCTCATCAATTAATTATCTCTTGAATCTGAACTATCTCCTTATCATTTTCAAGAGAAACTAAACTATGAATTTAAAGTTACTCCCTTAAATATGCGAAATAGCGTTTAACACAAATACCAGACGAAGAGGCTAGCAGTAAAGAGCTTAGTAACGTAAAGTTTCAAATTAACAATTTAGGGATGCTACCACAAATTAGTAAAACGAACGAATAAATTTTTTCTAAGTTGGCATTTATTAGATTCTTGAAGTAAAGTACATAAATAAAAAATGTAAAGTATATTTTGTTATATTTACATATAGGGCCGATGCGTCGTGTAGAAGGAAACGATGCGGAAAACAATAGTGCCAGGTCGCGGCAATCGTTTTCACGATTAGTTTTCGATCGCATACTTGAAAAGTGTGAAGGAAAGCCTTCAAGCTTTCTTTCACTGAATACATTCTTCAAAAGCCAATTTCAATAATCAGCTACTTTTGTTTTAAAAGGCGCCGCCGCCTTTAAATGGGGGAGACTTATATTGGTTTTAGTTATATCAAGAGATCGCTTGTTATTCTTTAAGCTATAAAGTTTTAAATACACAAAACTTTTTTATGCCTTTTTGTCAAACTTTTAAATAGTAGTTCTTATACTTTAATGATTGTACTGTAAACTGAAAAAGATTTTTAATTATTTTATTGGTGACAACTCTTGTTGTAATGATATTTACGATTATTGCATTTTTAGTTGTTTGAGTTTGAAAATTGCTTGTGGGGTGGTTTTTCTAGCTTTGAGGAGTACGTTAGAAACTTGGGTTTCGTGGTTTACGTGAATAACAAAGCGTGGAGAAGCAACCTACTGTTTACAATAGGTATACTAAGCTCAATATTTATAATCGTTCCATGCTTTATAAATAGGGTCATCACCTAAATTATGAGATTAGTATCACAATTTACAATAATTGCAACGTATAGTAGGGAGTTGGCAGGGTGCAATTAAAGCTGTTTAAGCGTAATAAAGTACCACATAGTTACGCAATCGCACTTTGATTATATACAAATTATATAGGGAATTTGTTAACTTGGATGACCGTCCAATAAATGACGAGGGATAATCATTGGTGAACGTTTGTACAACTTGTCAATTATTGTTAAGTTCTATCAGTACACTAATAAATAAATTTAACCAATTTAAAACTTATGTGTTTACTATTACGAATGTAAAGCCTAATACTGTAAATTTTTTCAACAAATGAAAATTTAGAATATTTCAAAAGTCAAAATAGCTCAAATAAAGAGTTTAGAGGACATGTAAGAGGGTGGAATTTTTTTCATGTGTATGTTAGGAGTAGTTAGGAGGTAAACATACTAATAAACCCTGATAGATAAAGGCTACGTGAAAGAGTGGGATGGAAAGGTCCCGTTTTTTGGATTCTCGCTTATATCTCTAAAACGGTGGGTCCAAGGGAAAAAATTATTCTTAGCAAACTAAAAGCTTATCAAATTTCATACAAGATTATTTCTTTACATTTTTTTTCTATTCTTCATAGTTTTCGAGATATCCGCCCTCAAAAATCGTTAATGTGTAAAAAAAAATATTTTTCTTGGAAATTATCTTAAATTAAATTAAACTGCATAAAGACGAAATATATTTTAATCCGAGAATTAGGTTTATACTCTTTAGATATGGCAACGTTACACAATAAATTAATAAATAAACAATTAAAAATATCAAAGTTTGACAAACTGTATTCACAATTCAACACAAAAATAATTTAACCTCAATTTTAAAATAGATGATTTTAAAGATGAGATTGATTTATAGACCTTACTGCTCTATAACTTCTTTTCTGAAAACTTTTACTATAAGACGAAGAGCTGAGGTACAGGGCTGGACTGGCCCGGCGGGCTACTGGGAATTTCCCGATGGCCCGTGATGTGACAATGAAAGAAACATATTGCAAAAATTTAGATAAACTGAAAAAATCAAAATTATGAACCACAGGAGTCAAAAATCTAAATAACTGTAAAGGCCCTTTCTACACACACTTGCACACACGGCTTGCCTTCCGTCTGGTCACTGTTCAGGCGGCCTACACAGGCAAAATCGGAGCGTCTGGAAGGCGTTCAGGCCGCATGCACAGACCAAACCGGAAGGAAAGGCCTGTGTGTGTGGAAGGGTCTTAAAGGCCCCGCCACACACACATACAGGCTTATCTTCCGATTTTGCCTGTGCAAGCCGACTTGCACAGGCCAAACCAGAGTCTGAGCGATGTCCAAACACTCAAGCGTACCAGTCGATGGAGCAAACAGATTTAGAAAATCCTGATTACACCCTTGGGCTCGTAGCTCCAAAATTCAATCGATTTCGGCATTAAAGCGACAATACCTACCTTGCACCCTTGTATGTACCTAACTATTTTTAAAATTTAGGTCTAATGATCACGTATTAACATGCAAAATTGGTTTTGATATTTCGAATAGCCACACCCACCCTTTATACCCACCCTTTATACCCCCCCCTAATGGCCCGCCTACAAGTGGCCCGAACTATCAGATTTACCGGTATTAATTTTATTCCCAGCCCTGCCCTGCTGAGGTTCTAGAGGCAAAAGCTTGACTTGTAGGTACTTTCTAGGTAATGTTATGTTATATAATATGTTACTGTATGTTATTTTTTGCGATGAAAAATAACGACTAAAACTAACGATTAAAACTGAAAGTTTTAAAAAATAGAAACTCAAGTTCATTGGAAATAATATTTTTGATAATCTAAATTTCTAGATTTTAGCTTCTTTTACATGGCAAGCCTTTGTATGTATAGTTCATCTATTTTTGGAAGCCGAAGTTGACTGCTTGATTCTTAATATTTTATTATCACCCTACGGTGTAGGGTGCAATAAAAGATGAGTAAAAGTTTCGAGAGGAAGATAAAAATAAACCGTGTGAGGCAGTTGCAGGCAGGTATAATAAACTCTTTTAATATTTTCTATTTTGAGATACATATTTTCCACATTAAGGGTTTATACCTGCAACTGCTATACAAAGTTCATTTTTACCTTTTTCTCGAAGTATTTACTCATATTTTAATGCTACACAACAAAGTGGAGTGTTAATGAGGTAATAAGGATCAATGAGTCAACTTCGGCTTCCAATAATGGATAAACTATATTTTCTAATATCTTCAAGTATATATAATTAGACTAGAAATTTTTCTTTTGACTTTCTATTGCGCCATTTATCATTCATGTACGTTAACGTACCGAGCAGGTTGCTTAAAAATGTTAAATGTGTCTTTCCCATTTCCCATAATCAGATGTCGTATTCTCTCACCCGATATAGGTCCTTCTACGGTCTTTCCTTTGTTTTTGAAGCTCATTCTACAAAACAGAAGTTTTTTATCGGTTTCTATGTGCAAACAGTGGATGTATGTTTATTTTGGTTCACACTATTATGCAGTATTTTTAATTTGTCACGATTTAAATGCTCTGTAAACCTAGTCTCATGAAAGGTACTTAACATTATTCGTAATTAGCATCCGTGTCATTAAAAGGTAAAGTTCCAAGGATATGCATAATATACTTTTGAAGCACCTTATGGACAAGTATATTTTACGCTAAAGAAATTTCTTGACCTATTTAAAATTATTACAACACAAAAAATGTTAATTATCATTTTTAATTTAAGAAATTTAAAAACTTCATCTTTTATTATTGAAGCGAATTTAATGAACACTTAAATATGTTAAGACACGTAAATATTCACATAAAATTAACACAATAATATCTCGAATAAAAAGCTTTTAAAATGAAATCGTTAAATTAACTAAACGGAATAAAAACCATGAAAGAACTACTAAAATTCACACTTTTATAATAATTACACTATATTCCTTTTTTAAAAAATTTCCTTTTCTTACGATATGGATAATATTTTCACACCAAATACTCACTGAATGTAATTGCACAGCGTTGGAGCATAAAATAACTTTTGGTGTTAACACCCATAAAAATATTTTCATGTCACTTGAATGGCGTTAAGGTTGTTGTTATCAAAGTGTGAAAGTATTTTTATGTTTTATTTTTGTTTAACACGTACCTACCTACACGTATAAGAAAATAGAAACTGCAAAAATTTAATATCTAATAATAAATACACACTTGAATTATTTTCCACTACCCTCGTATATTACGATCCATAAATTTTATAACAGTTTTAGAACAATAAGTACAAAACGAAGAAATTTATTTAAAAATAGCAATAAAGGAGCTTATTAGTCTCCTTCTATGGCCTCATCAGAGTTTTTATTCGTTACCAAAAGTGGCCGATCCACCCTGAAATTATTGTTTCAGTTAGGCGTCTATTAATTGCTGATGTTTTGTTGTGTAATTTTGATACAATGAGATTTTATTGTGAGCAATGCTTTTATTTGCAAGATCAGTTGTATTAATCAGTAGTAGTAAATTTAATTTAATTTATTCAAGGGTGTTTTACCACAAGTCCTTATCATCCAAGGCTGTTCTGCAAAGGTTGTTCGTGATTTGCGCTAATGTTGAATTGGTATCGAAAGGCTTTTGAGTAATTTCAAAAGCACACTTGCAATTTACCTTTTAATTAAACAACTGTGTAGCATGAGATGGATACAAATCAATGGTGCTCAACGCCAAAGTTCGAGCAAATTAATAGTATATTATCCAACGAGCGGGTAATGAAGCTCATTACTCACAAGAATGAATTTGCGACACGAGCCGTATGGCGAGTGTCGTAATCATTAGAGTGAGTAATGACTTAATGAGCATTACCCGCGAGTAGGATACTATACTTTATCCACGACTGCAAACATTATGAACCAAGTATACATTGAATACGCGAGTATTTTTTGAAAAAAAAATTTTATTTAAAAAAAAAATTAATTTAAAAAAAAAAAAAAATTTTTTATGGAAATGTATTCAAAATGTAATGTAGAATTCAAAAATGTAAAAAAATATATGGTGTTGCATTTAAAAATCTAAAGTATACCTCATTTCCGGCGAAATCGGAAGTGGAAGAATTTTCAAAAGTAGTTAAACAAATTGCAATTTATATGACTATAACTCACAGCAAATTTCATTTTGATACGTTGACAAATAACGGAGCTATAAAAGTTTTTCAATCCCCTGTGTCGCCCGGTAAACCATTGAGTAATGTAATAGTCATTGAGTAATATGTATATTATTCAATGATTTGCAACTAGTGAGTAATGACACACATTACTGGTCAAAAATCATAGAGTAATGAACGTATTATTGGACGGTCGTGGATAAACTTTATTATTAGGTATGAGGAGACTTTACTAGTGACTATTTCCCTCGGAAAATTTCAACCAATCATGTTAATGCATATTATAGAAATCACCTAGTAACGAACGAATGTCACTGAGTAGTCGATGCACCATGAAAATACCCGGGTATTTGCACTAGTGCATTGGGTGAATATTTTTTGACATTTTAAAACAATAAAAACATTCGGGCTATTAATTATCAAAATGAATTTATTGATTTAAGTTACAATTAGTATTTGAACAATAATAGTTATAGTTTTGATTGAAAGTACAATTACTGAATGAATTACTCGCTGCACTGGAAGCAGCGTTTGTAGAAACATCGTTAACATTTTCTTTTTTGGATTCTCCTCGTAGTTTTGCAATTAAGTTCTCGTGGTGACTTCCATCGACTTTCAAATAAGGGTTTATGGAATAGACATTTGAATGGCCTGTTATTTTAATAATTTCATGTTCTCCTACACCACGTTTCGCAAGATTAGTTACAGCTGTTGATCGGTTAGAATGGTTTGTTATTTTAATACGTTTTACATTTATCCCAATCCTTTTAGCGGCAGCTGTAGTCCACTTGGAAATCACGTTTCTTCCGATGGGCGAATTCTTAAAAAAACCAACAGAACTCTTTTGTTTCCACCCTGGATTCGGTGTTAAGAAAAACCGGTTTGTAGTAACGTGGGAGCCTCTTTTTTCCATAATTTTATGGAACAATCTAAAAAGTTATTTTCTGTCACAAAAGTATTAGATGATTGTATAAAAAGTACCTAACTGGACATCGATCCGGGTTGATTTTATTTTGAACCAACCATTTATTTTGTGTCAGCGGGTTTCCCCCTCCTTGGCAGGTTTTACTAAATATTGGGTTATAAATAATTCGGCCTGTATGTGCGCCAAAACTATCTTTCTCTATTTCAAAAAAAGTTAGCAGACACTCTGCCGCTTCACCACCCCGCCAAGCCAGTTCCAATGCCACTATGTGGTAAAACTTCCTTTGTAATCCTTCGGGAGTATCTTCATCCCATAAAGCTATGATTTGGTTCTGTTCGTCTTCGTTTAAAATTGAAGCACTACATTTTCGTTTCTCGCCAAAGACTTGCAGTTGTCTTCGTTTTGCATCTCGTGCACTTCTCGCGTCTTTAAATACCACATCTTTAAATGGATCGAGAGTTATTCCAAATTCCTTGTAAAATTTTTCCTGTAACAATTTGGCTATTCTGTTCCACTGAGTCTTTACTACACCTTCTTTATAATCGGACCCATCTTGCCTTTTCATATTAAAGGCAAAATCCTTAAGGATTTCTGCTACCTGTGGTATAGAAGTATCTCCATTAAATGAATAAGCTCTTTCCTTGCAGAATGCTTCAAACTGATTCCATATACAAGTATTCGCTTTCATTGTATTTACAGGCGTTAATGTGCTAATTTTTTCATCTATTTGACTCGAACTTGATTGACCAAAACGAATAGAAGACATTTTTAAAATGAAAATGTTTCCACAATTGACATTAGCGACTTTTTATGTGGCGCGTCTTTCAATTTATTTGTTTCTTTACGTTTGAAATGTCATAGTTACGGTACTTTTACAATCTCGATTTTTTTATCGTAATTCATCCAAAAGTAATAATTTTTAGTTTTCCATTATTTCAAAAATACTATCAAAATTGCGTGAAATTTTATTCGGGAAATAGTCCTCCATATATCCCTCTTGCATGCCATCCTCTAATATTTTTACTCGTGCACTTCGTGCACTCGTAAAAATATTCGCGTATTTGGCATGCACTCGGGATATAACTACTGAATATTTTTGATAAATACGAGTTTTAAATAATTTATTAATACTTGCTGTGTACACTGCCATAATTTGGACCTTAATAGCCCAGTAAAATATTTGTTTTTTTTTTCGTCATTACAGTAATATTACAAACGTATTAATTTATTATTGATTATACATTGATGCACTTTGCAATGACAAAACCGGGATTTCTAGATCTTTAGGTATAATTTGTTTATTTTGTTAGTAATGGTGCAAGTAATTGTCCACATAGTTATGCAAATCCAAGTAGTCCCTTGAAAGTATAGTTTTAACTTTTTCCCATCCAAGAAAAAGTTGTTATAATCGAAACAAAAATAATAATAATAATAAAAATTTTATTTTTGCATTTCTCGACCTTTTGAGTTACGCTGATTCCAAAAATGAAAAATTTTTTTATGATTTTTTATGTATGTATGGATGAATGTCCCCCCCCCCCAGAGCAAAAACTACAGAACCGATTTTGATGAAATTTGATTTTAACCACTTTAAAATTATTTCATCGGCAATCTAAGCTTTTATAAGAAATATATATCTACAGGATGTCCAAAAATCAGGTGTTTTTTTGGGGCGCATATTTGCAAATTTGGGCAAATTCAATTTTACTTGCCTATTAGATACACTTGGGTGCAAATAAATAGACCCACTTCCCACTTAGACCCATTTAGAATTTAAATCCATTTTTTTACAAATCAGACTTGCGATTTCGATTAATCACCTTTAGAATGAGCCCTATTTTAACCCCTTATACAAAACCCCATTTTATAATAGACCAAAAACCCGGCATTCAAGATAATAAGCAAAATCATCTTGATGATATATGATAACTATTCTTTATTTTTAATAACGTGTATTACCTCTTCTTGCTCTAATAACAGCTAGCATACGGTTTGGAATAGATCTAATTGGGTTTCTTGGGGGCTGTTACGCATTCTTCTTTTACTGCCGCTATAAGCTGTGGGATAGAAGAAACTGCAGGAACCCTAGTTCGAACCCTTCGTTTAAGCTCATTCCACATATGCTCTATAGGATTAAGGTCGGGGATGAATGCTGGCCACATCGTAACACGAATGCCGCCTTCGGTAAAGCTCTCACGCACGATCATCGCAATGTGTGGCTTCGCATTATCTTGCATAAAAGTAAAATCTTCTCCAATAAATTCGGTTTAAGGCATTTCATGCTCTGCCAGAATCTCGTCAATGTATGTGCTGCTATCAAATTCCTCCTATTACGATCACGAGCCACCTCAGCTATGAAAACAGGATCCGTTCGAGCGTCTATGGAAATTGCACCCCAGATCATGCATGAACCGCCCAGGTCTCAGGTAAACTCTTTTTCTTCCATTGTTGCCGAAAAAACAAATTCTGGTCTCATTGGAGAACAAAACAGACCCCTTTTGCTCTAATGTCCAATTTACGTATTTGCGTGCAAATTGAAGGCGTACTTGCAGATGAGCTACCGTTAGTTTTGAACCAGTTGGAAATCTATAAGGTGTCAAGTTCTTCTCCCTTAGTCTTCTCCTTACCGTCCAATGACTAACAGCCACCCCTTGTACCTCACGGAGCTGTTGCTGTACTTGAATTATATTAAGTCGTCGGTTTCGTAGCGTTGTCGACGCAATAAAGCGGTTGTCTCGCTCAGATGTACGCCTATTTCTTCCTGTTCCTGGTGGCCGATTAAATGAGCCAGTCTCCTCAAAATTTTGGTACACCCTTCGAACCGCTAGGCGAGTCATATTAAGCCGTCGAGCCACATCTCGCTGACTATGCCCGGTTTCGATTAAAATAACCGCTTGAGCGGCCACTTCTGTTCCAGTATCCATTTTTAAAGAACATGATTATCACAAATGTCTAAAATGTCGAAATGTCAAATGTTTAAAGAACAAAACTTTAAATATATAAATAAGTTAACAGATATTACTCAAATATACAAGTTGTTTTTGTTTTAAGTTTCCTGACTTGGTTTAAAAGAATGGATCGTAATAAATTTGGGCTCATTTTAAAGGTTTTTAAGTAGCCTTTCAAACACTCATAACAATTTTTGTAAATTTGATGTCTGATATCTCAAAAAATGCATTCAAAGTCAAAATTTTGAAGTGGGTCGATTTATTTGCATCCAAGTGTAGTACATCTGAGCCCCAACTGAAAAAAATTTCCAATTTTTTAAATCAAAATGGCGGTCAATAGAACGATTGTCCCATTTTCTGGTTTTTCCCTTATAAGTTGGTCGATAATTAATATTATAAAAACTTCAAAACGGCATTGTATAGTCAAAATATAGGGCTTTCACCCTAAAATAGTCGATTTTCAAAATTGTTTTAAAATTGCCTTCCTTTAAGGGTTCCAAGTAGGTCAAAATTTTGATATCGATTTTCTCAAAAACTGGTCCGAACATTTTTTTAATTTTTTGATATGTTAAATAGGCAACGTAATTATCTATCTAACTTTAAATTTTTAAAGACTTCTATGATGCTAATTCGGAGTTATAATTTTTTGAATGTCAAAATTTCAATAATCTCTAATTTCTTTTGTAATAAAAATGAAAACTTGAAATTGGATATTTATATCAATCCTATGAATATCTATTACTTGACACTATTTTCGGTTAACAAAACGCTTCCGGTTAAACCGGAAATTACAAATATATGAAAATTTTTAGGTATATTTTTCAATATTTTGAGAGCTCGTAAAATTATCTTTTATTTATTATTAAAATTATTAAATTGTAATTATTAAATTATCTTCTATTTATGCCAAATTTAAAAAAAAAGTGAAATTAGTATTTCAGACAATTTATTTACTTTCATTTTCCAGTTTGATGTTTAACTACCGAACGGAGTAGTCAATACCGTTGGAAAGATCCTTTGCTGGCGGGGTAACGCAAGCCCGGTTAAATTAACATGTAAACGAATTTAAAGTTGCATTAATTTCTAATTAGTTTTTAGCCCTTCTGGCAATTTTGACATTGACAATTGACAATTGAGGGGACGAGGGGTCCTAGTTAACGACTGATCGTAAGGGAGGCGCCGATTCAACTCGTAAATATGTATAAGGTGTAATAACAATAGGAGTAAGACATGGTTATTTTAATAAACATGTATTTTATTGAAACTCTTGGCGTACCCCCAATTATCCTGATACAACCCGAGAGTCCCTCAGGAGTCACGAACCCAGTCGTGACAATATGGAATAGGGCTAAGTGGGACACCGTAGGGTTTTCTAAGAACTTTTCAGAAATTTCTTTCTAGAAATTTTTAAGAAGAACTTTTTTAATTAGCATATGAGAGGCCACTAATAATATTGTCTTATTCTTTTCTCTTTATTAAAACTGTATAAGGCCGTTTCTTGTCATTTGGCTAGTACATCTTTCAATCCTGTTTTAGACCCGGTATATCCGTTTTCTTATGATGAGCATCGTTAGAGACGATCGTAAGCCCCATTAATAGAGGAGAAGTGAATCAATAGCTCGGCTAGCAATGAACCTGAAATTATTTAATAATCTTCTAACGAAATTTAATATAAATGTGGCATAGTGTATCCACTTCCACAAGCTCTTAATTCTAGATTCGCTTTCCTTAATAGACGCATTGCACGCCATCGTCATTTTTAAAAAGATGATGATTTTCTTTAGAATTTAGAGTATTTCGAATAAATTAGAATTACTCATTTTACCTTCTCTACTCATTACATTATTTTATTTTCATTCTAATTTTTAAATTTCAAAATAATCCTTGATTTTTAAAAAACATTGACTTAAAGTTTTTAATGTGAAATATTTCATGTGAAAAGAATTTTCTGGAGTTTACTTTATAAATATCCAAGTAAGTTGTGGTATGAATGTTGGTGGCAATTTATCAAAACCACCTTAAATAATTGTTCGAGGCACGCTAAAAGCGTTACCATTGTCATACGAATGCACCGCATTGCTGTTACAATGCATTCAAAACGTAAATCAAAACTATTTACGACACAAACAATTTATTTTAATTATTGTTTACGACTTTGAACCAACTATTGAAGTCATTATCTTAGTAATCAATTTAATGGTATTTTTAAAGTACGAAACTTCACACACAAACCGAGATTTGCTATAATCATCAAGAAAAAAGCACGAAGTTATACTGCCCTTTAATTAAACCGTAAAACATCGTTTGTAATTCTCAGAGCATACTTCAAGTTTCTAGAATCATCGGGATGGATGTGAGATGTAACCTATCCTTTACTTATTGCTACACTACATTTATTCGAGGACTGATTTTTAGAATCAGCAAAATTTGATCATGAATTAAACATACGTGCTCTCGTTACTGAAAAATTTTAGTTCAACACCGCATTAAAGGATATTGTGATTTTGATACGTTGCCAAGTAGTACTACGGTATTTTAAAAGATTCGTTTTGTACTTTTTTTCAATTTCTAGTAATGGTTATGTAAAAAGTTGTTTGCAGCTAAGCTTATAAATCCGGTGCTTAGTATAATAATTTACGTAGTGCGATTCATTATTGAGTATGAGTGCATTTGATAAATAATTTATTTCTATTGAGAGTTCTATGGTATCGTAATGAATGTCCTAAATTGATTTGTTCTATTACATGACAAACGTCGAGCTTAAAAATGGTTCTTATTGTCGAAGTGTAAATTATCAATTTATTGCGTATACGCGATTTTCTAAATTATCAAAATAGTGGACTGTACAACAATATTTTCTAGATTATTGAAACGTTTTTATAACTCCATGTGCAGAATGATTTCTAATATAACTCGCACCCTCAGGAAAAAAATTGATATTTTTAAATTTATTGTTAGTAAACGCTGAAGGAGTTTTCAATTTTCGTCTCATCTCAAAGCAATGGAGAACTAAAATAGTCCCAACGAAAGAAAAGCCTACCATGTGTTTACCTTTAACGTTGCTTAGTAGTTTTGTACTTGACCACTGAACTCTGAAGTTACACCTCGCGCACATTTGGTCGAGCGGTGGGCTTTTCTTTCGTTGGGACTACTCCAACAAAAGTAATATCCTCATAATGTTTCCCTAAGTGGGGAAAACGCTTCACTTCTACTGGATAAAGTTAGGTTCGCGCCTTTTAAACGAAACACCCTGTATATTGCAACATATTATTAGCTCATCGTTAAGGATAAATACTTTATAAAAAGTTTTCTTCTCTTTCATTTTAAATCTAAATAATATAAGTAGTTGACGAAGCTCACCCTGTATAATAAATTCAACACTTTAACTTTTCAGAGACTAGTTTTATAAAATATTTAAAATAACTCGAGTAGAATATCATGTTGAATATTATTATCTTATTGTAATAAAATGTAAAAATTGAAAAAAAGCTCACAAAAGTTGTGTTAAGATTACCCCGAGCGCAAATTGTCAAGTTCTCTTGGAAAACTAGATGCAAACAAAATCTGGGTCTTATTTGATGCACACACAGGTCAAACTATACTTATACTCTCTTTTGTAAAGAACAACTTGAGTTGTCAGGATTTTCAACCTCTCGAGTATAGTAAGAATCACTTGAATAGTGTCATGTGAAAAGAAAAAGCAAGAAATAAAAATAACTTTTTTTATATAAATTTAAAATAGCGATTTGTAAAAAAGGGAAAGTTTTTATTGTAAATTACAAAGTGAGGCGTGTAGTGAGAATGTTTCTTCGGTCGATATCTCATTTTTGAAAATTACTATGAGTAATAGAAAGAAATTGTTTGAAGTAGTGTGGAAGTAAGAGTCATACACTCTAAAATTAATTATAGTTCTACAGGCTTATCTCGGAAGCCGAATATACAATACATCAACTCAGTGCGATGAATTTTCTTGTATGGGGTTAAACAGAATCAAATTTTTGTTTCAAATTAAATCATATTCATTATTCATTACTGGCTAAATTTTAAACTGGAAATGAAACAACAAGTCTTTGAGGAAACGACAATGTGGGTCTACCAACTGAATACAATTATTTAATAAGACTTGGTCACTTGGATTCGTCCTTAACCATTCGGATTAGAGAAAGAGGATTCGTCCTCTTTTCTCCCATATTCAAGTGATTCTAAGAGAAAGAGATCTATTGATCTCTCTCCTAGGAAGACGAGAACATGAAAGGGTAATCCTCAGATCACTAATTTTTTCCTTTAGATCAAAATAGTCATAAAAGAGAGATTAATAGTCCTGGGGACTTCAGGGATAGTTGTACTCCCAGATCATCCATCTTCTGTCTTAGATCCGAATGGCCATAAGAGAAATCAATATTCCTGAGAAGGTACAAGAAGGCTTCTTCCTCGAGATCACTAGTAATCTTTCTTAAAAGTGAGAGATTAATTAAAAGTTCTGAAGGGACAAGTGAGTTTTCTTACCAGATCACTAGTACTCTCCTTTAGATCAAAATAGTCATAAAAGAGATATTAATAGTCCTGAGGACGTTAGGGATAGTTGTACTCGCAGATCACCCATCCTCTGCCTTAGATTCGAAAGGTCTTAAGAGAGCTCAATATTCCTGAGAAGACGCAAGACGGCTTCTTCCTCGAGATCAATAGTAGTCTTTCCTAAAAGTGAGATATTAACCAATAGTTCTGAAGGGACAAGTGAGTTTTCTTACCAGATCACTAGTACTCTCCTCTAGATCAAAATAGTCATAAAAGAGATATTAATAGTCCTGAGGACGTTAGGGATAGTTGTAGTCGCAGATCACCCATCCTCTGTCTTAGATTCGAAGGGTCTTAAGAGAGATCAATAATCCTGAGAAGACGCAAGACGCCTTCTTCCTCGAGATCACTAGTAGTCTTTCCTAAGAGAAAGATTAACCACTAGTTCTGAAAGAACAAGTGAGTTTTCTTACCAGATCGCTAGTTCTCTCCTTTAGACCAAAATAGTCATAAAAAAAGAGATTACTAGTCCTGGAGACTTCAAGGATAGTTGCACTCTCAGATCACCCATCCTCTGTCTTAGATCCGAAAGGTTTTAAGAGAGATTAATAATCCTGAGAAGACGCAAGACGGCTTCTTCCTCGAGATCACTTGTGTAGTCTTTCTAAGAGAGAGAGAGAGAGAGAGATTAATTAATAGTTCTGGACGGACAAGTGAGTTTGTTATCAAATCACTAGTTCTTTCCTTTAGATCAAAATTGTCTTAATAGAGAGATTAATAAACCTGGAGACTTCAGAGGACGGACAAGTTAGTTTTCTTACCAGATCACTAGTTCTCTCCTTTGGATTAAAATAGTCATAAAAGAGAGATTAATAGTCCTGGGGACTTAAGGGATAGTTGCACTCCCAGATCACCCATCCTCTGTCTTAGATCCGAACGGTCTTAAGAGAAATCAATATTCTTGAAAAATTATACGAATAGAATCTTATTTGCCCCTTTTTCAAAAACAATTAGCAGTTTGTAAAAATTTTTTTATTAAAAGTTAACCTCTATTTTATGCGTACTGCAGTACCCATGAGAGTACATTTTCAGCTTTATACTACATGCATAATATTTTGGTTTTTAGTAATTTTAAAAAATTAATGAATATAAAATAACCTAAATTTTCTTAAAACTGAAAAATCTCACAAAGTAGGTAATTGAGGAAACAAAAAATCTCTATAGTATTACTGTATCTTCTGATGTATACTTTAATGTCCTAATATGCAAAACCCCCTATGTGTGTTCCTACTCTTGTTCCCATACAGTTTTAGCTAAATCCATTCAGTATTATAGAGAGATACGTTCAACACTTACAGTGACTTACTCTGTGTATACCTATTTCTAAGGTTAAGAACAAAAAGTAAGATAAATTGGAAGGGAATACCAGTTTGAAACTAAAAGGGTCTTTAAATGAGAAAGTTTTAAACAAATTGTAAAAATGAAGAGTAACCAATTTAAGAAACTCGTACTTTGAAAAATTAACTATTAGGTACATTGTTACATACTACTAAACTTTAATTGAAAATGCCTCAACTTAATAAAATGTGGCGATTGAAATTATTAATTTATTATTCATTAAATGCGACATAGGTGATTATAAAGTACACTTTTTATTATTCTTGGGTCAAGGGTGACCACGAGTATAAATACTTAGTTGTTAATAGTTAAAAATCGATTACCAAGTCCAATTCCACAATTATAGAGAGTGACTCATTCCTAATGTGTGTTCACAAAATGCGGCTTCTATTGAGATAGATGCAGAAAACACCACGCTTTAATAGAATACTTTACTATAATTTGACAGAATTTGAACGAATCCAGGTAGTAAAAGTGAATCCGAGTATGAACGATTGTTCGTAATGATGTACCGAAAAATCTCGATGTAATCTAGTCTTCATTCTATAAATGACACAACTGTCTACATTTGTGAACAAATAGTATACGTAGTTAAGTTAAGGCCATTAAGCTATAATAAATAAGAGAAGATTTCCTAATCAAATAAAGAAAAATTTTCTAAGCCATTGTCAGAAAACTGATTTTTTTGTTGTCAATTTTCTAATAGGAAATAGGTACTCAGGACTAGTATAATAATTTCCTCTTGGTAAGAGCCAAAAGACTTTTTTTAATAAGTCAGCTTCTGACAGGGTCGCAGAAATGAATAGTATATGTTATATGAATAGAAAAGTTAGTAGAAAAGCGATAAACTCACAAACGACGATAGTAAGTACTAGACGAGGCGTTAGCGGAGTCCACTAACTTTCAGCGATCCTATTCTTGAAATTATAAGAGTTATTAATCTTCATAAACAACTAATGTAATTTTCTTTCGTGAGAATTAATATTCTTATAATTTTAAGAATTATGTACCAAAGATCTAGGGATTTTGTTACAGTAGATTGCAGTTGTCATAGAAACAAAGTGGTAAAGTTTTCAGTACAGTTATTCTTGTTGTGGTGAACACTGAACAGGTCCTTAATCTGTGTTAAAGATGCATCACAATTAAAAAATTGTACTTGAAGACTTTGTATGTGGATCCATAGAGTGCTTTACAATTATACAGTAAACTCTGCCGATTTACAAAGTTAATTCATGACGTAGAAGCGTTGATGGGAGCAGAAGGATCGATTATGGCTCTGGTCATAAAAGTTTAATGTCAAGTCTGTCAACAAAGCAGCAACAGTTCTCAAAATTGTTTCACCAAATTCTTCTCGATATAATGAGTCGTTAAAACCGAATATATGATTCATTCATTATAAACGATTCAGCTAAAAATAGTACCCTTAACAGCTAATATTCATATTTGATTATGATCTAAAAGCTACTGCAATGCTGATAACAATTAAAAAACAAATCATAGGGATATGAAAGGCCATGTCAGTGTTGGTAATGTAATATATTTCCCGTATCCTTCCATAATTAAGTATGTAACTCAATTAACTTGCAATTAGGTCACATAAGTACCATTTAACGTCACACATAACGCAATTGCAGCTATTTGTTACGTTTTGAAAATTAAAATAATTAACTAGACATTATTCAGCTTTTGAAATATTTACATAATATACAATTAATTATAGATGAGCTTTAAATCGTAGCTAACACAATTAAGTTTTTCATGTAGGGTTGTTTAACCTCACAAAAGGAAATAAATTTGTTTTTACAATAAAAACTAATGAAATTAATTAAAAATGTATTTAAAAACATTTTTAATTAATAACAAAGGAATTATTTTAATTAAAATTTACACGTGAATATTTTTGTGATTTTCACATACAGTTTTAATTAAAATTAATTAACAAATTGTTTAACTAATTTGAATAAAATTAAATTGTCATTTGATTGACGTTAAAATTATTTTTTAATTTCATTTAAGTGGTGTACATTGTTACAGACGTTCATTTTTATCTTTAAAGAAAATTGTGTGCGGTCTTGATGTTCAACTTCCGAGTTTCATTTCCTTTAAGGAAATTAAAATTTTGTATGAAATTTTACGGTGCACAAAAATTCACACTTTGTATATTTTTTCTTTTTTCGGTGTAATCTTGTTTATCTTTAATTTTTTATTTTTCGGATTTCTTAATCTAAATTACTTCCATGACAAATCTTGAATTAAGTTTTCAAGATTCGGAAGCCACGGTTTTCTTGATTATTACTGCATCATACCTTTTAATGTAATAATCTTATAATTATCTGACTCGTTTTCAAACAGTTTTTTTTTTAACCGACATACCACTTAATTATATCTGTTGTAACAGTTTCATATTTCTTTATTGAATACACTTCAATACACTGGATGCTTAGAGACCTGCCTAGAATATAATTTTATTGCAACTTCTTTTTATTTTTTCTAATAGGTATCTAGTTAACTACAACATTGGATAGGCAGTAGAGTAACTTTTTCAAAGGGTAGCACTGGTTTGCTCGGCTAGACCTCCTAACTATAGGTAAATGTATGTCGCCACCCGAGCTAACCAATAATTAAGGCCAAAGTTCTGTTAATAGGGTATTTTCCAATTTTTTAAAATGTATCTAGAAAGTTACCTTGTTGATAACGTAATCTCAAAACCACATTAAAGAAAAATTGCGACTGTACGTTTTGCCAAAAAAATTATTTGAAATTCAAACTATAAAGTTTCCCGCATAAAAACGGCATGACGTCACGAGTCGTAGCTGTCAATATTCAACTAATGAGCTCCAACTTATTATAACCTTGATTACACATTAACTGACATTTAATACATGTAACTAAGCAACAAGCGTGATGTGTATGACTCGTGACGTCACTTCCGTTTTAATTTTCACTTTGAACCTGCAGCATTTAATGCTTTTACTAAAGCACTTTTTAATAAAACTTTTTTGATTGAAATATTTTTAGTGTGCCCAAGTCATTGATAATCGACTTTGCTATGCAATAACGCAGCAATAATCGATATTTAAAAAATTGGAAAATACCCTATTATCAGATAAAATAAAATGTATATTAGGCAGTTGTAGCTTAAAAGTTCCTTTGCATTGAAATTTCGATCGACCTAAAGTGTAATGTATGAAATAATTATTAATTAATAATTGAACATTGATGCCTTTTTACAAATGAATTAATAATTGAGTGTGGAAATTTGAAAATTTCAATAAATATAACAGGGTTATTTTACCTCGACTTTACATTTTAAATATGTTAGTGATAATGTAACATCGAAATGTTCATCCGGAACTTTCGGCATGGCGAGATAAGAGTTGATTTATTGAGGATAAACATATGGAATTGGAAACGAATCTAAATTTCGTCGAAAATATCGTAACAAAAATAAAAAAGAAAAATTGATGTTGGAGCTTTTTTTAGTGGATGTTAATATTTCATTTTTATACATTTTCCGAATTTTCAAAAGTTATTTTGAAATAATTAAACTGTTTGACACTGTAAATAAGTATTAAATAAAAACCCAAATAATTAATTCGTTTGGACAATTTAAAATAAATAATTTACAACAATAAATTTAAGTTTCTTGGGGTTGACACACTGAAATGTTCATTTCCGGTGATTGACTACAAAATCTTCCCTAGTTTTCTTATGTGCTCGAAAAAGTAAACTGCTCGGGTTAAAATATTAGCTACTTGAAAATTGACTTTAAAATTTAGATTTTTGAATGAAATTATTAAAGAGAACAAAATTAATAAAACTAAAACGTTCAAGAAATTTACCATTGCAATAATATTATAGGTACTCGAAATTTACACAGCTACGCATCATCGAGAGATTAAACTTTTGCTTTGTTTTCCTTTCAGAAATAACAATGCTAAAATTAGTATTTTTGGAAAATATTGTTGATGTAGCTAATATTAAAATTAAAGCGGTAAAGTACTTTTTGCTTTCTAAATCTGACGGAGAAAGCTTTCTAAAGCTGACGGAATTAACTTTTAAGTGCATTACCGATTTTGCAGTTGGAACATCGTTGTTGTTATGAATTTATAATAACCAAAATGGTTCCTTAATGAGAATTTTTGAGCGATCTGAGTAATTTAGTATTTTAAAACAACAAGTAACAGAGCTTGGTAAGGATTCCTTCTTCTAATTAAAAATTTCAAGAATTAGTGCAATTCCTGATTTAAGGCCGTTTTACATGGACTAAATATCATACTAACTTCTTAGTACTGAATCAACTCAAGGAGCAAAAATACGGGAATCTAAGCTATAACGTCGTGCGTAGAAATTTCGACACACGACCGTGCACTACGTTAAAACTTAGATTTCCCTGATTTTGCTCCTTGAGTTGATTCAGTACTAACAAGTTAGTACGACATTTAGTCCATGTAAAACGGCCCTTAGACAATCATTGTTCTTCTAGAGGTAAAAAGTATGCGTTTGATCATTTTTTGGTAAAAGATAATACTTAGTTTTAAAACTCCTAACAAGCTGGTAGATGGCGCAAATAACCAAGATGTTGACGCGCCCAAATTTCTACCATTCTATTCTATTCAAGCTGGTAGACGGTCATACTTGTTAGGATTTTAATCTACAGAGGAAACGACGGTAATAAGAGGCAAATGTGCTTCCTAAACAAAGATGTAGTCCATACCTTACTAGTAATGCAGAATGAGCTTACAGGATCTAATGAATTTGCTATTACGGGACTCTTTTGCCTGACGTCACCACAGGATACCACAATCTGCAGACTATGCGGTAAAGGCGAGAAAACCAAGACTCTGTGAGTGTTCAATTAACAGGAAGGAAACTGAAAATCTTTGGCTCTTTAAACACCGACATTTTAGACATGTCATAGGAAAGAACTGGTGGATACAACTTTAAAATTTTGTAATGCCTCAAAGGCAGGACTAGAACCATCGGTAATATTCTTGGGAACACACATGGAGGCTCAAAACTAGTTCTATTTTTAACTCTAGGGCTCAACCATTAATTATAGTTAGGTAACCCCTAAGTGCTGCTGAAGTGGGGTAACGGATACCTCTGATTCAATTTTAAACAGTAGTGTTCAGGCATGCATTATAGTTAGGTGGAAGTGGAGTATCGGACGTTATGCACTCAATGCGGTTCTTTCACGAACCGTCTTTCTGTCGTTTTTATGATTTTATGGCCATGCCCATGGTCGTGTAAAATATTCCTCGGCAATCTGCTTTGAGTATTAGCACATTTATAAGTTTATCAAGGCAGTTAAAATTAACGAGTTGTTGTATGAATCGACATGTAGTGTTTATCTGATGGGCTCTATTGTTATGGTTTTCTGGTATCGGTGGTACCTAGTATTCTTAGATTTTAGGCTTGTAACAGGAAAACCTAGGTGATTTTAGGTGATAGTATTCGGGTTTAGCTCTTTGGGGTAATTTTTTGAGTGACACCACACAAGAAAATCTGAATGGCGTCATCAGGTACTGGCTTTAGGACTTAGAGGCCTTAGGGTTAATTGTTAGTGAAGGAAGTGTCATTATTTCATTCTTACAAATAAAATCAACAAAAAATTGGCTACTCTCTCAATGGTTTTGACAACATGGCAGCTGGGCCAAAGTTAAGATCTTCATACCATACAATTCATCAACTTGTCCACTGTCAGAATAACTATATTTTATAAAAAAGTAAGATTGTACTTTGGCATTCCTCTCAGGTGGCTTTCACGTCCGTCGCCAATTAAAAGTTGACCGTTAACTACAATCTTGAGCCTTAAAGTCAGTGCCTGATGTCTCAAACCGGATTTTCTTGTTCAGGGGAACTCAAATAGCTTATAAACAGTGGATAAACCTGAATACTATCACATCGGTTTTCCTGTTATAAAGTCATAGTGAGTCAATTTTTCGCTTGAATTTGTGGATTATTAGTGGATAAGAACAAACTGGGAGATCGTATGCCCCTATTTGGGAAGGAAATTTCTTATTTACTGGACCTGTTCGGTCAGCTGAGAGGAGAGCTTTAACTATTGTATGTCTACTATTTGTACAGTGCCTTCAGAAATACTCTCAATCCACGTGATCAATTTTCTAGGTAACCACCAATCTGATTGCTAGGCAACCACCCGTTTGATTGGTTATTGCTTAGCAAATTGGTCACGTGGGTTGAGAGTATTTCTTAAGGCACTGTAGTATGCTCATTGTGTTATAGAACTCGTATTGAATTTTTCTATTATTTATAGGTATTAAGAGAGATTAAAATTGAAAGAAATTGAGACAGTCTTAATGATTCATCCTGTATTGTATTAATTTTATGGTTGGTAATGCGCTAATGTGTATTGTTTGTCTTATTTACCTTATACACTTCTTAAATAAATATAAATTTTTAAACTATGAAAATTATTGTGTACGTATTGATTAAGCTATTTTGTAATATAAGGATTGGTAATTTGGTATAACTTACATATCGATTGATTTTAGTTCTAATGATTATTTACTTATTATTATTATTACAATACTTTTCAATTTAATGAATTTTATACCAAACACTTGTTTTTTAATAGTTTCTAATTATTATTTTCTTTTCAGGTGAGTACAATAAATAAGCCAGTTTGCCTCTGTAAACAACTGAAAGGTAACGTAAAAATTTTCTTTTAAGGGGAAAATTAATTTTTTTTAAATTTTTTCCTTATGTCATATTATGTGTGATAAATTATCAAACTGTCGATATGTATTTATAAAATAAATATTTTTTTAAAGGCGTCTTGAAAAGCTTCTGAAACTTTTGAATTAACGAGGATACTGAAATTTAAGTTTGATTGCTCGCAAAACTTTGAAAAAATTATTAATAGCTTTTTCGGAAGTTGTATTAACTGATTATTTGTTCTTTATTAGTTTTTTTTCGTTTCTCTGGGTAAATTAATTAAGCTTTTAGACATTTTTCTAACGTTTATCCGATTAAAAAAATAAATCCTTTATTTAAATTTTTTTCGTAAAAATTGGCAAATTTCAAGAGCTCTTTATTTATATTTGCCTCTTATTGACTTAATTAGTTCGAAATCAGCCTTTGAATGTTAGCTAATTAGTTAAAAATGTCCGTCTAGTCGATTTCATTTTCAAAATTAATTAAAATTTAACGTTTTGTGTTATTGAGGTTGTGTAAGATAAATGTTCGAAGCATTTCTGTCACATTTTATTCAATTATTCACCACTTATAAGATCTAGAGGGAAAATTAAATCGACAAATTAAGAAATAAGAAGAAAACAGATGTTTTAAATAACACAGTATTAATTATTAAAATCCTCACGTTAAGTAACTTATAAAAAGATAAAATTTACATAATGTAAAAACGTCTGAAAACTCTGCAGCAATTTATTACGAATGTAGATTTGAAGAGATTTGGATAAATCTATGTTATCTACTGTTTATTGCTTTAAAATTGTAACGTCGTGACTTGGAACTAAAACGCCCCAACAATTTTACCAAAATTTATAAGAATTTTAAAGCGCATAAAGCGCCACAAAATTTTAACAAATGCATTAAAATTTTAGCGTTATTTAAAATTGAATATCAACAAATTTCCGGTCATTTCTTGTTAGAAGCTCATGTGAACATTTCATTTCCGTTGAGCTTTAAACTACTTTTTGATGTTTAACATTATACACAATACATAGAGGGAAAATTTTGTGGTTAACTAAAACGTTTTCGGCGCCTTGCACTTTATTAAATTACAAGACCGTTTGATAAAGCTAACTAAAGAGTCTTCTACATTACCGAAACTGTTGTTATACTATATGTTAAAATTAATAATGTACTACGATTATAATGCCATAAAGAATTTCACAAAGCTTTATTTGAAATAAGGTTGAATAAATTGAGTTTTGCCTTTGAAGTGGTTGGAAAGTCGCTTTATTATCTTGTTAATTAAAGCACTGAAAGTGTTTAGATTAGTTTTTGTAAGTTTTATAATTAAAATGAGGAATATAACATTTTCCAAGCAAATAACAGCTTTAACAGAATAAATAGATGGGAAGCTAAAACTTTGGTAGTATAAAGTACAATTATTTACATTTTCCTTTACCCCTACCAGAATTTTTTTTTGTACTATTATTATTGAAGTAGAGCTGAAGGATGATTCATTAACATATTTTTTTCATAAACGAAGTTTAAGTAGGTTATACACAGGGTGTTCTGGGTAGAGTGTTTGCCAAATGTAAACGACCTGCGTAGAAACCAAAATTGTGTACTCATAACCAAGGTTGCATGTATGTGAAAATCATTGTGAATACAATGTTTAGGCATCTTGTTCTATACCTTTCTCACTTGCTCATCTGCGCATATTAGGTCGCTTACATTTGGCAATTGCTTTAGTTTTACGGCACGCATTCAAGAGCTGATACGTAGGAAAATTTTGCTGACACGTAATCGACTTACTTCCACATTTTTCCTAAGAAAAAACTTTTAAAGCCTTCCATAATATCGATAAGAAGCTGTCATCAAAATTTGTTTTATATCAAAACACAACATCAGCAGATAAGCCCAATTTAGAGATTTTAGAGTGACTGGATCTCGAAGATATACAATGGCAATGAATTGAATTTCAATCCAGTTTTTTATGCATGATACAAAAGTTAGAATTTGACTCTTTCCAAGTCTTGGAAAGGCAGCACCGCCCGCACGTCGATTACATTCTCCAAGCCGGAACTGCAACCGTTTAATTTCCCGGCCAGAGGCCCTGCAAGTTCAAGACAAATCAACCCCATCATTTTTACTTCCAGCCTGCTGGGAGCTATCGTTGAAGCAACAGAAGAATCTAACAGCTGTTGACTGTCGTGTACGAGTCCCAAAAAGTTTGCCTACAACTGTTGACTGTTCTAGGGCATGTACGTATGTACGTATTCAAAAAAATAAAATCGCTGATCCCACTAACATGATCTACTTTTCCAATAAAGTCTAAACGCTTTGTAAAAGTACACCCGGTACATCTTCATGATTTTATCATCACTATGACGATTGGCACGACTTTCCTGGTGGGGCGGGGGTGACCACTGTAGAATTAGATTCACGTAGCACCCCTAAAGCTTTAGTATACAATAATGGGATGTTTACCATTTAATTTTATTAAATAAAAACTTTTTTATTATACTTGCATTATAATCTGCCAATTTCACACTAAAAAGCGTTCATAAAATCGTCTTTATAGCAAAAGTGCTCTATAAAGTCGTCTAGGTAACAACAATAATATTAACTGTTGTGCGACTGTTGTTCTCCAACGTAAACACAAAGCATCTCTGTGGCAACAAATATATCCAAAATCGGCACGCTTAATTTTCAAATTTTAAATACAGATTTTTTCTCTTTTATAGAGGTTTTAGTTGCAATTATAATAAAAAATAGCGTATAATACTCGTGTATAAGTAGACTTTATCGCATACGCGCCGTTACAAGCACTCGCAAGCTCGTGCTTGTAATTTTCGTCGCTAATGCGATAAAGTCTTTCTTACACATGTATTATAATATACTATTATAGTAGAACATCCTGTATATTATTATATTTTTGAAAATAACTTCTAAAGTCAAGTTAAGGAATATAATAAGTTATTGCTGTTTAAAAACAAAGACTGGTTTTTAATACTAAAACGAATTATATAATTTGAAAACATGGCTTACTCGTTATTATTGCTTCATAAAAGCAGAAAAGCTTGAAACTGACTTAAACCACATTTACGAGTTGGAGTAAATTTTTAATAACTAGAGACCGCTTTCAACAATAATTATGAAATTTTATATTTCATTGTACAGTGCCACCAACTAAGATTGATAGATGAAAAATATGTCAACTAAAAGAATTTTATTCAAAATAATTTTTGCGGGAAAAGCTTCTAATCATAATCAAAAATTCAAAAAATATTCATAATCAATAATCCTGTATTTACCCCTACAAATAGGGGTAAATACAGGATTATTCAAATTCGACCGGCACCATGGGGATCTCGCTTATTTGAAGAGATAGAGAAACTGTTAAATTGGGGCAATGTTACGGAATATTATGCCGACTAATAATCTAAAAAGAAAAGTACCCCAGCTGCTTTTGTTTTTGAACTATTGGCAAAAAACCAAAAAATTGACTTTTCGTTTTTTGACTTTATTTTCCTTATGAGTACAAAATTTAAAAATAAATATTAAAGTGATATACATTTTTGAAATCAGCAAAAAATGTTCAGTAAAATGATACTAAAACAAAAGATTGGGCCTATTTTAAAAAACTAAAGTTGATGATGGTTCCAAAAAACCGAAACGTTTAATATCAAATGTGTTTTCGGAATCGGGTGTAGAATGGCTGTAAAGAAGTTCTGTTAGATTTTCAAAATTCTTGATAATAAGGAAAATCAAGTCAAAAAACGAAAAATCAATTTTTTGGTTTTTTGTCAATAGTTCCAAAACAAAAGCAGCTGGGTCACTTTTCTTTTTAGATCATTAGTTGGCATACAATTTCCCAACTTTGCCCCAAATTAACCGTTTCTCTATCTCTTCAAATAAGCGAGATCCCCATGGTGCCGGTCGAATTTGAATAACCCTGTATAGCAATTTCCGGTCAATTTCTCCAATAGAAATTGTTGCTTATACTCCCACTTATAAGGAAAGATCATGACAGCCAATGATAATAGTTCTTTGCCGTTTTTCTTACACTAACTTACCCTTGTTCTTGAAGAGGAGTAGGAAATGCACAAATTAATGCTGTTCCGAGCAACCAGTGCAAGACAAACCTATGTACAGACGAACAGACGTAATGTACACTGGACGGAATGAATGAGCCATCAATGGAATTCTAAAATGTCATTTCGGTCGCATTTTCCCTTGAAACCAATATTGCTACAATTGCTCCCTCTAAACACAAGCGACTCCATTCCTAAAATCTTAAATAGCAACACAGTTTTAGTTGCTAAACTCTAGAAAGTGGTATTTCGACGTTCCACTTACCAAGAGCTTTTCAGTGGACTATAAAATGTAAATGGCTCACGATGATAGCTAAGACATGTTTAAATATTGGTTTCCACAAAGTTTATCTCTCTTTGAGATAATTTACAGCAACGTTTATTTCAAGTTTATGTTTTCTGGTTTTCTAGACATTTGAGATGGCAGTTTTCGTTGGGACACCCTTTGCATGGGTTAGGTGGGGTTAGGTAATAACTAGAAAATCATCAACTAAATTATTCGTAAAGTTTTTTCTAGAACATAGAGCCAGAAGAATTAGTAAAATGTAGGTATTACATTTTTGATTTAAAAATATTACAGAAAAGTAACAATCTGCCATTTTCTGATCTGTTGACTTTAGTTATATGACTGGATGAATGGGTTAATTTTTTCTGATACCATCTCAACTTTATACTGATTTTCAATAACTCAAAAGTAATTATTTATACAAACGTTGATAAAATTGTGAGATATTCTTTAAAACCTCTAGGACTATCAAGTTATTGCCTTTTCGTAATCAACTTTATCTACAAACGATTCTTTCAAAGGCTTCTAATGTCTTTAGGAACCTTTTCCATCCTTGTAAAGATTTGACCCCTTTTGTATAACCATGCTAATCTTAAGTTCTACTAAGATTAATAGTTTTTTACTTCATTTTCTACATTACACAACTTTTCTAAATTAAGACTGTCATTGCGAGTTTTTGAGATTGGCTTATTTCATAATTCATAATTAGTAGACGTACCTCTAGTACACCTTGAATAAATTAATATAACTACTATATCTCGTTAGTGTGAAATTAGTGTATTTAAAACTTTTGAAAAATAATGTGAAAAGCTTTTACTTTAAAAAAATATTTTTTTATAATTAAAGAAAGCAGTAGAATAAACGAATGATGAAAAGTGGAAATTTTCATATGTACATTTAAATAATAACCTTATAAGCGAATTAAATATCAAACACAGCAACTAATGAATGAGCACAAGAAATGAAAAGACACTCCTAAAGTTTAATTATTTTACATTGCACGAGAGACGTCTTGTAAAGATTTCTTTTAAAAACAACCCAAATTGTTAGAGTTCCAAGATTTCCACGCTTTGGTTTTGAAGTTTTCTCTTTTACCTTACACCTGAAAAGCTTGTACAATGTTTTAAATTGTAACAAGCTTGTTAGCAAAATAATCAAATGATATTTTGTGTAACTCGAAGCATTATGCAAACAAAATTCAAAACCGTCATGTTTTATGTAAATTAAATACTCAAATCATCCCTCGTTTCTTAGACGAATTAAAAATAATGAAATAAGTATTAAACACAATCAGTGTCCCCTCTTTGCTCTAATTTCAACTTGAGAAGATTAATCGTTCTTATCCTCTTATGTCAAGAAACACACGTTGTTTAAATCACTCAAGAAATCTCTTGTAACATCATCAAACATTTGTAATAAATATCAATTCTTCTTTTCGTTTATAAAAGAGCCTAATGCTATTTTCTCCAGAAGGGTATAACAAACAATACTCTATATCTACATATTGTAGACACTTTTTTTCTTTCATGGAACTAAAATTCACATACGTACAAAATAGAAACTGAACTTACTCTATACGGTTTAATCGTTTATTTATAAAACTCCATTTTTCACATTTCACTTTGACACTGATTCACCACGAGCGCAGTGCATCTGCATTGTTTAATTTAATTTGCTAAAACGAATAAATATTTTAAATGCTTTTTTGTTTACTTTTACATCTACTAGGTATTTTTTAAATGAAGTAATTGAGTTTCGTTCAACATTCGTTAAAATTGAAAGCGAACGTACACAATTTGTTTTTATGTTCTAAATAAGCGAATTTTTGAAATTTCAGTATACCTACCTATACGGTAATTGAATTCGTGGGGATACATAGCGATCTTGCCGAGTTACATAGCTTATCTTATAACTGACCTCTATTACAGCTAATACAGGGTGTAACTACTCGACTCATCCAAAGATATAGAAGTTGTAGATCTCGAAAAAACTTACATTTTTTTTATTTCGCCATTTTGAATTTGGAGCCTCCTATTCGAGATACAGTCGATATAAGTTTTTTTGTTTTTCTACTCCAGTTTATTTAGTTTTAAGTTTTTTAAAAAAATAAAAATTGTTTTGAAATCCTTGTAAATTTCTCTAAAACTTTTGTATTTAGTACAATCTTCTATCTTCATTAATATCAAAATGGCGGCCAATTTAAAACTTTGACCTTGAAAATTTTAAAAATCGCACGGTGAATTTTTTAAAAAAGAATATGTGCTTATTCTACTCATGAAGATCTACATTTTAAATTAAAAAAACTACTAGAAATTTTTTATAGTTTAGGAGCTACAGAAGATTGTCTGTCAATTTATGTCAATAAATTCTTGAAGAATAGACAGTTTCATTTTTTACAAAAAATAGTTTTATTAATAATTAATAAAAATCACTTTCGAATAACAATAATTAACTAATAAATTCAATTATTATCAAAACTGACAAGGAAAAACAAAAGATAAACGGAAAAACAGAAGCAGCACTCTTTTAGAATTTGATCCTTTAAATTCAATCTCCTGTAGCTCCTAAACTATAAAAAATTTCTAGTAGTTTTTTTAACTTAAAATGTAGATCTTCATGAGTAGAATAAGCACATATTCTTTTTTAAAAAATTCACCGTGCGATTTTTGAAATTTTCAAGGTCAAAGTTTTAAATTGGCCGCCATTTTGATATTAATGGAGATAGAAGATTGTGCTAAATACAAAAGTTTTAGAGAAATTTACGAGGATTTCAAAACGATTTTTATTTTTTAAAAAAACTTAAAACTAAATAAACTGGAGTAGAAAAACGAAAAAACTTATATCGACTGTATCTCGAATAGGAGGCTCCAAACTCAAAATGGCGAAATAAAAAAAATGTTAGTTTTTTCGAGATCTACAACTCCTATATCTTTGGATGAGTCGAGTAGTTACACCCTGTATAGACAATATAACACAAATCAGTAGAACCGTTGTCGAGGACATAAAAAATGTCAAGAGTATCACTTTCGGTAGGCTAATTTTTATCAGAATGTTGCAACCACGCCTTCTTGAGCCCCAGAGCTTATATTTTTACAATTTGATGACAGTATAACCTGCTGTTTTTTTCATATTTTATTCACAAACAGGCACACAGGCGTCCTCATTTTTCAAAATATTATTTTCGGACTCAAAATGTAAAGATCCGTTAAAAATTCGACTACGTGTAAGCGTAAATTTTCAGTATATTTTGGCAAGAAAAAGTAAAGAGAATCAAGTTTATGCTTATTGCGGGCACCCTTTTGGATTTATCCACAAGTTCAAATTTTAGACTGATTAAGAATTGAAGGGACTGGAGAGTTGCTTTAACGTTTAGGATGTGAATTTTCTGAAAGGATCTGAGAACTTTATATAAAGTCCTACTAATAACTTTTTCAGGTTTCTTGCAGCACTATTTTACCAGCTTTTCCCTGTTGTATAACTTTAAGTAACTGCACCAGGCAAATCATGAAAGATATTTTGAAACTAGTAAACGCGCGTCACGCTTTTCACAGTTTCCAGCACTATCTTAAAGGGGGTGTAAACCAAAAAAACTTTTTTTCGTAGAAATATGCTAAAAAATATCTTAAGAACAACGGTGAAAACCGCACATCTTTAGCCCAAATATTAACCGAGATATAAAGCATTTATGTTTCAAACGCTTCAAACGTGTGACGTCAGAAAGACAAATACATGCAACATGCAACCAGCAAGCGCATAGCTGACATCACTGACATTGAACTGAAGTTGACAGGGAATAGATACGATCTATTTCTAATGTGAAATAATTTATAATTTTTCTACGTTATTATTAATTTTTTAATATTTAAAATGCCACAATGTTGCGTTGTGGGTTGTAACAATAGTCACAAAACTTCTTCGGTTAGCGTCCATAAATTTCCAAGAGAAGAAAAAGATAAAATACGCTACAAAGCTTGGATGGACAAAATTAACCGAAAATGTTTTAAACCAAATGACTACAATATTGTTTGCAGTGTGCATTTTGAAGAATCCGATTTTGAAAATAGATATTTGAAGAATTTACTGCCGAATGAGAGTGTTGCAAGGAAGTTGAAAAAGACAGCTGTGCCATCTCTTCTACTATGCCGTCCAAATTACAAAAACAGAGGTTCAAGAAAAGTTTATATAGATAAAAAACAACATCAAGAAAGTGATAAACCTGATGTCGAGCTTTTGGACATAGAAATAAGCAATAACGTTGCATCAGTAAGTATGACAGAAAATGTGGATACTGATGCTGGACTTATGGACGTAGAATTTAACAATAACGTTGCAGTAACCGTGACAGATAATATTAATACTGATGTGGAGCTTATGGACGTAGAAATAAGCAATAACGTTACAGTAAACATGACAAAAGACATGGGTATACAATGTGAACTGGGGTCGGAAGCGTATTACAAATACTCTACACTGTTTGACTATAACGACACTGACGACAAATCAATTCATTCTTCTGATCTCAATGAATCACCCCATGATAGCGACATGGAGTCAGAAAGTGATTCTGAATTTCAAAGCGATTCTGAATTTGAAAGTGAAGAAGAAAATAATTCTAGTGTAAATGTAAAACATCAATTTATAGTAGTTGAGCTTGAAATGTTAAATGTACTATTTAAAAAGTGCAGTATTTGTGGGTTGCCTATAGTGAAAATGAAACAATATACAAAAGGTGCAGTTCTATACTGTAACTATAAATGCATTGAAGGGCATGAAAATATGTGGCACTCTTTTGAAGATCCATCTAAATCTAGTATTCATTTAGGTGGGGCACTTTTATTGAACGGAATAAACTTTGTATCCTTTGCTAATGTCGCCAAAACGTTAAAGCTTTTATTTATATCGAGTACGACATATTATAAAACTCTTAAATCAAACGTTGCGCCTGTTATTAACAATGTTTGGAATGAACATAAACGACAAATTTATGATGAAGCAAAAAGCGACCAAGAGTTGTGGATTTCAGGTGATGGACAGTACGATTCGCCTGGGTTTTCTGCAAAATACATAACTTACACATTAATGAACGTTAAAACAAATCGTGTTTTAAATTTTGTGCTTCTACAAAGGGGAATGGTGGAAGGAGAGTTAGAAAGAGCTGCTTGCGAGAAAGCATTGGCTGAAATAACTCCAAAATTAAAAGTAAAACTGTTTTTATCAGATAGACATCGAGGAGTAGGAGTTCTATTAAGAACAAAATATCCAAATATACAACACGAGTTTGATGTTTGGCACTTGTCAAAGAGTCTTATGAAAAAGTTAGGAAAAGCGGAGAAAAAATCTAAACTGTTAAGCGAATGGAGTCGTGCCATTACTAATCATTTGTGGTGGTCTTCGGAAACTAGTAAGGGAAATAAAGAAATCTTACTCGACAAATTTACGTCCCTATTAAAACATGTTTGCAACATTCACGAATGGACTAACGAAAATGGTGAGAAAAGAGCTTGCGAACATCGTCTCTTATCAGATTCTGAAGAGCAAGAAATTAAGTGGATTCGGTTTGGTTCAACAGATTACCAAGTGTTACAAACCGAAATTATGAATAAAACGTTTCTAAATGACCTAAAACATACATCTCATTATTGTCACACAAGTAGCTTGGAAAGTTATCATAACGTCCGTCTAAAATATGTACCAAAAAGAATCCACTTTTCTTACAACGGAATGTATGTAAGATCTATTCTTGCCGTATTAGATCACAATTTTAACATTGATCGAAAAATTGTTGGTGGTGATGTGCAGTTTTCAAAAGCTTCAAAAAAATGGCATTTTAAAAATAAATATGAGTTTAAAAATTATAATTGGAGAATAGATTTGTTGCAGAAAATATTAAATTATGACTCCAAAACAACAAAGTTGCCTCAAGTTCATTTTCAAGTGCCTAAAAATATATACAAATCAAAGAAACCGACTCTGACTGAAGCAAAGCAGAGACACGTATCAAGATTTATTAAAGAAAAACTAAAGATATAATTTAAAATTTTTGTGTTTTTGAATGTTTACTTAAACTTATCTTTTATGTAAAAAATTAAATAGAAAGGTAATAACACAGTAATTATTTAAAAGAATATAACAATTTCACAAATTCCGCGACATGTTTTTCCACACACGGTGGCTTCTTCAAGAAATGAACTAAAATTATTATATTCTGGGGTTCAAAAGCATGACTATTTATACAAACATAAAGTACCCGAAAGAATATAAATTGATTAAAAAGTCGATTTTTAATATTTTTTAGTTCACCGCTTGAAGAAGCCGCTGTGTGGCGAAACATGTCGCGGAATTTGTTAAATTATTATATTTTTTAAATATATTATTAAGTTATTTCCAACAAGTAAGAAACGCCACTAGCAATTATTTGTTTTATTATTATTAAATTAGTCTGTTCCTTCAAACTCTTTAAAGCCGGTGTATATCCCATTTTCTTCTGGAAATCTTTCTCGTATTTCACGTACCACGCATGACGGAATTACAATTCTGTTATACCGTCCAATAGTAGTCCAGCTATTGATCCACAAAACAAAATTTTTGTAAGCCATGTGGCGCCATAATTTGTTAGAAATAGTGTTATATTTCATCTGTTCTTCTTTACTTTTACATTGCATAATTAGACTGTGTTTAAGAATATTTAAACTGTCTAAATTTAGAATAACATTTTCAAAACTATTGTGTACTGTGATGCACACATTTTCACGAACATTACATATTGAATCGTTTTCAAAACAGCAAACACTTTCTTTGACAGTTGGCATTAGCATGCAATTTGTGCACTTACACCAATTCAAAACACTAAGTCTCGCTTTTTCTTCAGGGATTTTCCTTTCCTGCTCTTGTATCCTGCACTTAATTTCCTCTTTCGTAAATTTGGGTTCAAACCCATAAGCCATTTTAAATTATGTTACCGAAATAATAAATAATAAGTTAATACAAATAATGCAACATTAGCCCTCGCGCCCAGCACACTCAATTTTGTTTATATGAAATTAGTCTACGAGGCTAGCATGCTGCTATGCGACCGATGCATGAATTTGTTCTTGTGACGTAGCGCATTTTTGCTTAAAAACCTTCTATCTTTTGAACGGCTCATCACAGCGATGTGCGGTATAAAAATTTGTTCTTAGAATAACCTGTACTACAACTTTAATTTTTGGTTTACACCCCCTTTAACTACTTTCCCCTATGCAACTTTGTGTAGCTTTACAAAGTAATCCATAGAAGATTATTCAGTCATTCAGGACATTTGACAGTCCAGTTGTTAATTTCACGTTTTTCAGGATTTTAAGCACTATTTTAATTAATTTCCCATATGTAACTGTATGTAACTGCACCAGACAAATCATGAAAAAAAAATTATATTAGAAACCCCCGCTGATAACGTTTCACGCTTTTCACAATTTTCTAGCACTATCTTAATTACTTTCCCCTATGCAACTTTGTGTAGCTTTACAAAATAATCTATAGAAGATTTTTCAGTCATTCAGGACATTTGCAGTCCCGTTGCTAGTTTCACGTTTTTCAGGATTTTAAGCACTATTTTAATTAGTTCCATATATGTAACTGTATGTAACTGCAGCAGACAAATCATGAAAAGAAAATTATATTAGAAACCCCCGCTGATAACGTTTCACGCTTTTCACAATTTTCTAGCACTATCTTAATTACTTTCCCCTATGCAACTTTGTGTAGCTTTACAAAATAATCTATAGAAGATTTTTCAGTCATTCAGGACATTTGCAGTCCCGTTGCTAGTTTCACGTTTTTCAGGATTTTAAGCACTATTTTAATTAGTTCCCTATATGTAACTGTATGTAACTGCAGCAGACAAATCATGAAAAGAAAATTATATTAGAAACCCCCGCTGATAACGTTTCACGCTTTTCACAATTTTCTAGCACTATCTTAATTACTTTCCCCTATGCAACTTTGTGTAGCTTTACAAAATAATCCATAGAAGATTTTTCAGTCATTCAAGACATTTGACAGTCCCGTTGCTAATTTCACGTTTTTCAGGCTTTCAAGCACTATTTTAACTACTTTCCCATGTGTAACTTTATGCAACTCTACCAGACAAATAATGAAAAAAAAATTTTAAATAGAACTCACTCATAATTTCACGCTTTAAAAATTTTACAGCACTAACTTAACTACTTTCCCCTATGCAACTTTGTGTAGCTTTACAAAGTAATCCATAGAAGATTTTTCAGTCATTCAGAAAATTCAGGATATATTTGACAGTCCCGTTGCTAATTTCACGTTTTTCAGGATTTTAAGCACTATTGTAACTACTTTCCCATGTGTAACTTTATATAACTGTATCAAGCAAGTCATAGGACATTCAGGAGATTCTCAGTGCTGTTTAACTAGAGTTATTAGTCCAAACGGAAAAAATACCCACCAAGTGATTACCGTTAAAGTTGCGCAGTAGTTTTGTACTGAGCCACTGGGCTTTGAAGCCACGTATTCTGCAAATTTGGTCATGTGGTGGGTTTTTCTTTCATTGGGACTACTCTACCTTCTTTTGTAGGTAGAAGGTTTCGAGACCAGTCTTGAGTTACATTGCACCACCTCGAGGTTATAAGCGTTTATGAGATTTTACTAAGCGCGCTTAGAAATTTTTTGTTTTTGTGAAGAAAGTTTTTGTGTTTTTCACTGCTGTTAGTGCCGTTTTAACTTTTTGAGGAAGATGTAGGTCTCTCTTGTTTATAATTTTTTGTAAGTGCTGAAAGTGTCTCCAGAACCTATCCTTTACAGTACTTAAAGTCTTTTCATGTATAAAATTTAACAATATAAACTTCTTTTTAGGTTTTTCGCACAACTGTTTAGACTTAGGACTTAGGGAATTGTCTAAGCAGTCTAAGCACTTCACTTACGGTAGAGGTTATTAATTTTAAATATCCCAAAATATTTTGAATTTAATCAGCTTTTAATTCCGGAAAAATTTAAGTATCAGTGTCTTCATTAATTTTTGTTAATGAAAATTATTTTTAAATCTTCTTTAGTAGTTATAGTTCTTTTTAAGCTAAGGCCTTCATCCCATTAAAGTTAACTTTTATTAAGACGAACATAATAATAACAAACAGACGTAGCAATAATTGATACGTCGAGTATTTTATTAATACCATAAATAATTATCATAATTAATTATTTAACGACGGCATCGGCACCAATAATTACATAGTCATTAGTTTTGAGAAGTTTATTAAATTAAGTGGAACTTAATAACTATATCATTATCTTCAAAGTACTTGAGTCCGTGTCTGGCCAACGTTGTTTGAGTAAATTTTTTCTTTAGCCATAGTTTCGGTTACATGTTACATTATAATAATTTATTTAAGTATTCATATTTTACAAAGTTTGTATTCTAAAAGGAAACTTAAACTATTAGTAGTTGTCTAATGTTTTAAGTTTCAAGTTCTTAAATTTGCAATAAGTTGCTCAAAGAGAAAAGGAGGCATTATTCAAATGAGCACAATTTTTGCTTACCATCGTTGATTGTTAAGTAGCTTTCAACTACAAATAGTTGCCTTTAGTTAGAGAAAATTTGTAAGAAATTTCTTGCTGAGTCATGACAAAGAGAGTGAAATAGGATAAAATATACAAATAAAGTCTAAACAAGGAGTGACATATACAAATCGATTAGGGGTTCGTATTTTAAATGAAAGGTGAATGAGACAACCTTTCTACACCCATCCCAACTTTCCACATTTGTTAAGTTATGATTGATGCCTTTACTTTCCGTTCCATTATTATTATCTAATAAATAAATATTAATTTTCTTTTTTTATTAATTTTGTTTATTTAATACGCCTTTCGTATAAGTATTTTTTGGTGGAAATTAAAAAAAAATAAATACTTAAAAATTTTCCTTTTACTAATTGAAAATTATTCTTTACATAATTTAGTAGCTATACAAAAATGAATTCTTTGCAAAATGCAAATTGTTCTTTTAAATTTAAATTGGCCAAAAAATTGTTTTAATTTTATTTAAAAAAGAGAGAATTTTTACTGATAATTAATTAAACAAAACATTAATTAAACAAGTTAAACTGAATGTTAATGACGCGAGCAGTAAATTAAATTTTCCTCAATTTTTCCAACGGAATTTAAAATAGTTATAACAAGTTATACAAGTAAAATTTTCATTTTCTCTACAAGAATTTTTGTATTTTATTGGATTGTTTCTTTATGAAATGGCATAGATAATATCATGTAATAGAGGTTACAGTTGAAAATTCAAAGTTTAAATGAAATCTTTCAACTGCAAACTAGTTCAATCTATTTAATGTAAAAATGTTCAAACATCAAAGACTTACCTAGGTTGCTTTTAGCTATTCAATAATCTTTTTCAGTCTTAATATTTTTCATAGGGTGAGTTATTTTGACATTTTGTTAGATGTTAAGCGGGCTTAACTGCGTAGGCAATCAGGAACTATTACTTTTCATTAACACCTATAGGCTTTTACTATATACAGGAGGCCACATAAACGATCTACAGAAGCTCTCGTTTCTCTTCCTCCACAAGCCTGTCATTAGTAGCAGCTCTGCCTGGCTTAACTGCCTAGGCAAGCCTTAACTATCACTTTTAATCCACACCTGCAGGCTTTTACTACGACCTGCCATATTACTAGCTCTCGCGGGCTTATAGCTGCACAGGCTAGCCTGAACTATCACTTTACATCCACACTTTCAAGGTTTTATTACGATCTGCTATAATACAAGTCCTGGTCGGCTTATAAGTACGTGGGCAGGCTTAAGCTATCTCTTTACCTTTAAATCTACAGGCTTTTAGTACGACAGGCTTTCAGAACGATGTATAGACGGTCTGATTTACAGCCCTAGGGTGATTAGCTGCTTACGCAAGTCGCAACTATCACTTTACATCCACACCTGCAGACTTTTACTACAGCCTGCCATAGTACCAGCCCTGGCTGGCTTATAAATTCGCAGACAAGCCTAAACTATCACTTTACCTCTACACCTGCAGAATTTTTATTACGTTAGACTACCAGAACGATCTTCAGACGGTCTGATTTCTAGCTCTAGCGGACTTAACTGCTTTACAATCCGGAACTATCACTTTACATCTACACCTGCAAACTTTTACTACAGGCTGCTATAATAGCAGCCCTGGTTGGCTTATAAGTGCGTAGTGAAGTCTGAACTATCACTTTTCATCTACACGGGCAGGCTTTTACTACGACCTGCCATAGTAGCAGACCTAGCGGGCTTGTAATTGCTTAGGCAACCCGAAACTATCACTTTACATCCATACCTGCAGATTTACGGTACGGCGTACCTTAATAGTAGCCCTGGCCGGCTTATAGGTGCGTAGTCAAACCTGAACTATCACTTTGCCTGCACATGTACAGACTTTTATTAGGACAGGCCACCAGAACGATGGTGGCCTGATGGAACGATGGAAATGGTCTGATTTCCAGCTCTAGCGGGCTTAACTGTGTAAACAAGCTGAAATTATCACTTTACATCCACACCTGTACACTTTTACTACAGCCTTCTATAGTAGTAGCCCTGGCGGGCTTATAAATTCGCAGACAATCCTGAACTATCACTTTACCTCCACACCTGTAGATTTTTATTACGTCTGACTACCAGAACAATCTTCAGACGGTTGGATTTACAGCGCTAGCGGGCTTAACTGCTTATACAATCCAGAATTATCACTTTACAGCCACACCTGCAAACTTTTACTACAGCCTCCCATAATAACAGCCCTGGTCGGCTTATAAGTGCGTAGTCAAGTCTGGACTATCACTTTGCATATACACGGGCCGGCGTTTACTACGACCTGCCATAGAAGCAGACCTAGCGGGCTTAGAACTGCTTAGGCAACCCGGAACTATCTCTTTACAACCCCACCTGCAGATTTTTACTACGGCGTACCATAATAACAGCATTGGCCGGCTTATAAGTGCGTATAGTCAAACCTGAACTATTACTTTACCTGCACATCCACAGACTTTTATTAGGACAGGCCACCAGAACGATCTTTAAATGGTCTGATTTGCAGCCCTGGCGGGCTTAACTGACTAGGCACGCCGAAACTATCACTTCACATCCATACCTGTACACTTTTACTACAGCCTGCCATAGTACCAGCCCTGGCGGGCTTATAAATTTGCAGACAAGCCTAAACTATCACTTTACCTCCTCACCTGCAGGTTTTTATTACGTCAGACTACCAGAACGATCTTCAGACGGTTGGATTTACAGCGCTAGCGGGCTTAACTGCTTATGCAAGCCGGAACTATCACTTTACATCCACATCTGCAAACTTTTACTACAGCCTGCCATAATAGCAGCCCTGGTCGGCTTATAAGTGCGTAGTCAAGCCTGAACTATCACTTTGCTTCAACGCCTGGAGGTTATTACTACGACAGGCCACCACAGAACGATCTTCTGACTTGAATTTTTCTAAAATGATTTTAGAAATTCCTCATGTTAATTAAAATCTATAATTATGTAAATATTTTTAATTACAAGTACACTTGGTTGTAAGTTGAAATTTTATTTATCAATTTGAGACACCTTACGTAAGTTGATAAAACAAAACTGCATACTTTATAAAGATTCTTAATCTCATAACAAGCTGATAAAAAATCTCGATACCTTACGACTTCCATTTAAGTAAACGTTTCCATTTTTAATCTTGTTACTGATTAAAAAACCGTAATTTATTTCAAACTCCAATATTTAAATTAAAACGATCCAGTTATAAAAATATGTAGACTTGCCCTCAAACTATATCCAATATGAAAAGACATGTGTTTGTAACGACTTATCATAAAATATTTAATATCTTTATGATTGAGTACTTTAGTTTATCTGCGTTTGATAACACAAAGATGTTTAAACAGGGGGTGGCGTTTACTAAGCACCACGTATGTGTGTGGGTACATATGTAATGTATACCCACGTATGAATCTCAACGGGACATCCTTTATTGTCTGTAACTGACATTAAAGCTAGTTTGGATTATCTCTGGACAAGTCTTGAATCAAGTGCCAACACACTAGATGAACTGGCGGCTACGGAAGGAAACTAATTACTCGATTAACAGATATACTTTCCACTTTGAAGTTTTATTTTTAATCACTACCTTTTTTATCGTTACAATTTTACCTTGTTAATTTGCCTTCGAGGTGGTCTTTTAAATGCCTATTTTGTGTAACGCGTTTAATTGAACCAAATTAATTTGACAACTGCCTTTTTGATTAATTGGAAGAGATTAAGTTTAAACACGTGGGTATTGTAAAGAGACTGGGGTATTAAGAGGTTGTGCATTTTGTCAAAATAAATTCTTGATGGTGACTTTATTTAGTACGAAATTAGGGAAATAATACAAAACTTTGTCCTTCTTACGCAGTACCTCTAGGATCAATTCTAGGCTCTCTCGTATTTATGTTGTGCATCAGCTATTGGCTTGATGGCATTCAATAATGAGAGCAACGAATTTTTAGATCTCGGAGATCTTGTATTGAACATAATCTACATAAATATGTAATTTCAGAGTAAGCTGGGTTTATTTTTATGTAACTGCCGAGTTATTATCGAAGTTCCACTGAACATTTTCCAACTTTCAAAGAACAGAATAACGCCAAATAGTATTTTTAGTGACTTTTACATTTATGCCACTTTTTGTACTTTATTAAATTAAAATTATTAAATTATAATCTAAATCTATCACCTGACCATAAAAGCAAACAAACCTTTTAGGGCTATTTTATAAATTACAGCAATAATCTATTTTTATTTTACCAAAAAATACACTACAATCATATCAAATATCAGCATTTTACTTTACATTTATGATTTGCGTAAAAAATTAATATAATTTTTTTCTTCTAAAAGCCCAAAAGCTCTCTTTGGCTAAACAGCACTTTTTTCGTTTGATATTAAATTGCCTGCACATTAGAATTTTATTTTTCAATATTACATTATTACTTAAAAGCACGAAACAATAAAAAATTTACTAAACTATGATGGATGTGGTTTACGGCACTTTGTGACAAAGACCAATTCGAAAGAATTGTGAGAGGGTAAAATTTATACTTGAGTTAAAAGGCGTAAATAAGTTGAAAATGCTGCCTAAAAGCGGCACTTAGAAGTAAACATTTAAATGGCAATCTTTTTTGCACTACCTCGATGATCTAACATACAGTCCGCTAACATAAAAAATACAATTTTTAATAAAATATTTTTGATAAAAGGGTTCAACTTTATTTTACAAGGCAATGTAGGTACTAAATTTTTTCTCAGATTTTAAGGGCGGTGAGTTGGAATAATTGTTTTTGACTGACTATACCTAGGCTTATGGCCGTTTGCACCGCTTACAAATAAACTGACAGATAGTTTATCTGGCGGATAAGTTGTCAAAATATAATTTATTTGCTACATAAACTAAAATCGGTGCTAAAGGCTACAAGTAGCAGCTACCTTTGTAGAAAATTTATTCGTCAGTTATTTGATTTATCCTAGATGGAGGTGCAAAGGTTTTTGACAAGCCATACTTCTAAATGGCGGCTTATACGACACTTGTCGTATGAACTGGCACATTATTGTGCAAGAAATGCACGCTTATGGTGAACATCTCACGTCTCATTAACGATAGTGTTAATTTCCTTGAAATCCTTGATTCCCTTACAGTCAAAAAAGATTGTTGTCATTTCCTTTTTCTTCGATATAGATTCCCTTTTCGATAGATGACTCTGGTGTAGCATCATAGTTTTATCTCCTCTTAAGCGCCATCCACACGCACAAGCTTTACCACAGACTTGCCTGTACGGTAAAGCTTGTATCGGGTATACCGTACGTGTGGACGGCAAAACTGTATCCCGTGCAGGCCTAAAACTGCGGATTTAGGCTTGGACGGGAAGACTGTATCCCTAAAGCGCCGTCCACATGCACAGGCTTTACCATGGTCTTTGGTCTTGCCTGTATGGTACAGTTTGTGCATTTTATACGGTATACCGTACGATGTACACACGTAACGTATAGTTTGCGAAAACCTCATTAAGGAACAATTTGTTTTCAGAAGAGGTTGTTGTAAAAATCTCAGAAATGCACTTGGGTTTTTGTTTTTTTGGGTGCACCCTGAACCCTATACGTTAGCGCTGAATAGCAAAGAGATGCTTTGTCTTGCACTGACTTTATTTATTCCTAAATGATCCTAGGCGACGCTTGGATATTTCTGATTTTGAGTAATTCTTCAAACAGCACTCAGTTCATACCAACTCTTCCACAAGAGCAATATTTATCTTGAACTATCACCTCCACTGAACAACCACTCTTTGCATCGTCCGATAAGCGATTGTTGTGTCATGCTAACGCGTTTCGCCCATTCCTTCATTACAAAATTACATGGGGAATTTCCGCCGTACATTTGATCTAGCCTTTTGCTAATATATGTAGAAGAAAACCCCTCTTTTGTTAAGAGCTTGACCACAGTGCGGTATACTCAATTTTGTCTTAGCATGTCTTTTTGGTTTCTATAGCCTTCTAAGACATGCACCAATGCACCTATAGGTAATCAAAATATTTCTCTGCTGGGTAATGTAGGTTAGACAGGGAATTTTTGGCGCTTATTTCATTGATCTTTTCTTCTGCACTCTTTGTAATCCCTATTAGAGTCGAATCAGTTACATCTGCAGATTCCCGAGTTTCCCATTCAGCTCCTAAAATATCTCTCTCTACCTTCCCAACCCATGGATAGTGTAACTCTCTTTTTTCTGTTTTTTGGGGAATAATAGAAGATTTTTTCGGTTACTTTACTTCATCCATCATCTGCGTAAGTAAGGTCATACTACTGTAGAGGTGTAATTTGCACGCCCTTTATAATTGAAAATATAAACTTTATCCTGAACTGAATGATGAAAACACTAACACTTACGACATTCAAGCGCCATTTTAGCAAAACCTAGAAAGTACTATGAGGTTGAGTTTCATAAAGGGTGCTGAGCACTTGCCCGACTTAAGTTCGAAATCGATCAAGCTTTCTCAAACTCGAACAGTTACGTCGCCGCGTTCGACGGTTATCGGTTGAAAACAAACAAACTGCCAACCTTTTCGAAACTTGGGCAACTCGTTCTTTACGTTTGTTTTCAACCGATAACTGCCGAAAGCGGCGACGTAATTGTTCGAGCTTGAGAAAGCTTTATGAAACGGACTTTTTTAGTCCGCGATCTTGAACTTAAGTTGAGCAAGTGCTTAGCACCGTTTATGAAACATTAAGTGTATGTACATCGGCGCACCGCACTTGGCACTACCCCTAAGTTCTCACTTAGCACCACGTCACAAAAATCACAAAGTAAAGAAAGGATTGTTTTGTGAGAGGGTGCGGGGGGGGTCAATGTGGCCACTTTAATATAAAGCAATGATTTATTTATTCATTTTTTCGGTGTGATGCTACGTGTGGTGCTAGGGAAAGTGCTAGATTCGATGCACTCAATGTAGCCACGCAGTTCTAGGCAAATGAACATTATTGTTCTTTAAAGATAGTCTCATATAGTTACGACTTTTGGCATGTTTTACCGAATGCCATGTCCCATCGGGATTTATTATAAGCTTCGCAGTGCACGTTGGTCCAGGTTATTGTGTAATTAGGCCGTAAGGCTTGTTCGCGCCATAGCGATTTTTATGAATTTATTTTGTTTTATTTAATTGGCGCATGTTTAGTTGATTTGGGACCCAGGGTCGGACCTTTAATCAGGGTACATTATTCGTTAAGTTGTCGTTCATTTAGTACGTACTGGTACATTTATTTTTAATATTGGAAGTTCAATAATTCTCGTTTGGTTTTGATCAATAATTATAATTCAAGTAGTTTTTTTTGTGAATATCAACATAAACGATCCAGTGGCGACTCCGAGTAAATGGTGATATATTTTCCTTTGATTCCTATCCTTATAGAATACAACATCTGCATCTTGGAGGAGTTATTGGTAAGTTTGTTATTTTTTTATTATTTTTACAGTCCACTTATTTTATCGCGTCAACACATTTTTTGGTCCAATCGAGCCGGATTGGTTATTTTTCGATTGATATTCAATTATTTCAATTTTCGTTTATCGGGCTATATAGATGCCACATTTTGTTAATAAAATTAATTCGTTCGTTGTAAACTTAAATTTTAAATTTAATAGTTTTATTTCGATTTTGATTGAACTTTTAATATTATTTATTTATCGTTGTCGTTTGGTAATATTTTTTAATATTATTCATTTATCGTTGTTGTTCGATAATATTTTTAGTATTATTCATTTATCGTTGTCGTTTGATAATATTTTTAATATTATTCATTTATCGTTGTCGTTTAGTAATTTTTTTTGATTGATTAACAGTTTGATCTGGGTCTCAAGATTAGATTTGTTACTAAGTAGTTAGGTACATTTGGTTTTTTTTGTACCATTTCATTAAATTCATTTTTAGTCGCTTTGGTCATAAGCACACCATGGTTATCGATAGACAGGCTTTAGAAGCCAAATTAAAATTATATAACGCAAAGAAGGAGCAGTACTTTGTAAGAGTACAAAGAATTTATGATTCTATAGGTCAATTAGACACGGCATATCATTTAAATTTCTTTAAGAGCCAACTTAAAAATTTAGAACAAACGAAGAACGATTTTGAACGGTTTGTTGATGAAATAAACGCAACTTCTTTGGAATTAGATGAAGATTATAATCCCGATTTTAGATCACTCGAAGCGTTTAATGAATTGTATTGTTATATCATGGCAATTGCCGATGATCCACGGGTGAAAGAGGGTGGTGCATCCAATGCCGATGTCGAGGCTCGGGCCTCAGGTAGTGGTTCAATTGCTCCTAAATTGCCAAAATTAACTTTACCCACATTCGCGGGCCATACAAAAGAGTGGCCGACATTTTATGAGTTGTTTAAGAGTATTATACACGATAACCCTAAGTTATCTGATGTTGACAAAATCAATTACTTGGTGGGTCAGTTGAGTGGTAAGGCAGCGAGTGTTTGTACCGGGTTACCTCCTATCGGTTCGAACTATTTGATCATTTGGGAAGCCCTTATTGAGAAATACCAAAATCCTCGGGCGTTGGCTACCAATTATTTAGAACAATTTTTGGATTTTAAACCAGTGCAAACGGCCTCAGCTAACAATTTAAGTAGTATTTTAGAGAAATGTGATTCGGCACACAGCGCTTTAATGAAGTTAAAGCTTAATGATTTATTAGATTTTGTTTTCGCTTATTTGTTGTGGAGTAAATTAGACTCTGAAACTCGTTCCATTTTCGAAAATCATCGACGTAAAAAGGAGATTTTTACTTATCAAGAAGTACTAACTTTTATTAAGGATCAAGCTCAAATTTATTCGTTGTCGTTGCCTAATAAAAGTAGTTTAGGAGCTAGTGCTAGTACTATCAGTGGCAAAGGAAAGCCACATTCGTTCTTTGTTGAGAATCATGCGAACGAAAATAAATGCCTGATTTGTTCGGCAAAGCATTCTATATATCAATGTAGGGAGTTTCTATCCAAATCACCCACTAATCGATTTCAAATTATTAAAAACAAAAATCTTTGTATTAATTGTTTCGGGCATCATAAGGTTGTTTTTTGCAAACATAAAGTATCGTGTAAGGTTTGTAGTTCTAGGCATCATACGCTTTTGCACTTTGATAGGACCCCTTTAATTGAAAATAAAGTAGCTACCCAGTAAACACACCTACGTTATCTTTACGTTGATTCAACGTAGATGCGGTTGAATCAACGTTATACGTTGAAAAATTCAACGTTGCTTATTGGTTACTTTTCAACGGTTTTTAAATAAACGTTTAATAGACGTTGATAGTCTCATATAGTTCAACGAAATGTTGATATACAGGCAAAAAATTACGTAGTAATTACGTTGACTCTAAACGTGTTTCTTTCATGACATCGTAACGTCTACATAACGTTGTTCTTCGATTAAATTTCAACTGCAAGTGGTTTCTACGTCAAATTCAACACATTTATTACGTCAAATTATAACGTTTTTAAAACGGTAGCAAACAACGTTACTATAGCATTGAACAGCGACTTAAGTTCAACGATGAGTTTCTTTTACCACTAATAATCAACGTTTTTTCTTCGTTAAAATTCAACGTCGAAAAACGGGTAAAACTCGACTCTATTCAACGTCAGTCGGCAACTTGTTTTCAACGATAAATAGTTTTCTTGTTAAAAATCAACGTTTTTTTATTGTTGAAATTCAACGTTTCTAAAAGGTTAATAGTCAACCAGAATTTAAAATCACAAAGTAACTTAGTTTCAACATTAGGTGCTTTTCCCGTTGACAATTAACGTTTTTTCTTAGTTAAAATTCAACGTCAAAGAACGGTTAAAACTCAACTGTATTTAACGTCAGTCGGCAACTTGTTTTCAACGATAAATAGTTTTTTTGGTAAAAATCAACGTTTTTTTATTGTTGAAATTTAACGTTTCTAAAAGGTTAATAGTCAACCAGAATTTAAAATCACAAAGTAACTTAGTTTCAACATTAGGTGGTTTTCCCGTTGACAATTAACGTTATTTCTTAGTTAAAATTCAACGTCTAAGAACGGTTAAAACTCAACTGTATTTAACGTCAGTCGGCAACTTGTTTTCAACGATAAATAGTTTTTTTGGTAAAAATCAACGTTTTTTTATTGTTGAAATTTAACGTTTCTAAAAGGTTAATAGTCAACCAGAATTTAAAATCACAAAGTAACTTAGTTTCAACATTAGGTGGTTTTCCTGTTGACAATTAACGTTTTTTCTTAGTTAAAATTCAACGTCTAAGAACGGTTAAAACTCAACTGTATTTAACGTCAGTCGGCAACTTGTTTTCAACGATAAATAATTTTTTTGGTAAAAATCAACGTTTTTTTATTGTTGAAATTTAACGTTTCTAAAAGGTTAATAGTCAACCAGAATTTAAAATCACAAAGTAACTTAGTTTCAACATTAGGTGGTTTTCCCGTTGACAATTAACGTTTTTTCTTAGTTAAAATTCAACGTCTAAGAACGGTTAAAACTCAACTGTATTTAACGTCAGTCGGCAACTTGTTTTCAACGATAAATAGTTTTTTTGGTAAAAATCAACGTTTTTTTATTGTTGAAATTTAACGTTTCTAAAAGGTTAATAGTCAACCAGAATTTAAAATCACAAAGTAACTTAGTTTCAACATTAGGTGGTTTTCCTGTTGACAATTAACGTTTTTTCTTAGTTAAAATTCAACGTCTAAGAACGGTTAAAACTCAACTGTATTTAACGTCAGTCGGCAACTTGTTTTCAACGATAAATAATTTTTTTGGTAAAAATCAACGTTTTTTTATTGTTGAAATTTAACGTTTCTAAAAGGTTAATAGTCAACCAGAATTTAAAATCACAAAGTAACTTAGTTTCAACATTAGGTGGTTTTCCCGTTGACAATTAACGTTTTTTCTTAGTTAAAATTCAACGTCTAAGAACGGTTAAAACTCAACTGTATTTAACGTCAGTCGGCAACTTGTTTTCAACGATAAATAGTTTTTTTGGTAAAAATCAACGTTTTTTTATTGTTGAAATTTAACGTTTCTAAAAGGTTAATAGTCAACCAGAATTTAAAATCACAAAGTAACTTAGTTTCAACATTAGGTGGTTTTCCTGTTGACAATTAACGTTTTTTCTTAGTTAAAATTCAACGTCTAAGAACGGTTAAAACTCAACTGTATTTAACGTCAGTCGGCAACTTGTTTTCAACGATAAATAATTTTTTTGGTAAAAATCAACGTTTTTTTATTGTTGAAATTTAACGTTTCTAAAAGGTTAATAGTCAACCAGAATTTAAAATCACAAAGTAACTTAGTTTCAACATTAGGTGGTTTTCCCGTTGACAATTAACGTTTTTTCTTAGTTAAAATTCAACGTCTAAGAACGGTTAAAACTCAACTGTATTTAACGTCAGTCGGCAACTTGTTTTCAACGATAAATAGTTTTTTTGGTAAAAGTCGACGTTTTTTTATTGTTGAAAATTAACGTTTCTAAAAGGTTAATAGTCAACCAGAATTTAAAATCACAAAGTAACTTAGTTTCAACATTAGGTGGTTTTCCCGTTGACAATTAACGTTTTTTCTTAGTTAAAATTCAACGTCTAAGAACGGTTAAAACTCAACTGTATTTAACGTCAGTCGGCAACTTGTTTTCAACGATAAATAGTTTTTTTGGTAAAAATCAACGTTTTTTTATTGTTGAAATTTAACGTTTCTAAAAGGTTAATAGTCAACCAGAATTTAAAATCACAAAGTAACTTAGTTTCAACATTAGGTGGTTTTCCCGTTGACAATTAACGTTTTTTCTTAGTTAAAATTCAACGTCTAAGAACGGTTAAAACTCAACTGTATTTAACGTCAGTCGGCAACTTGTTTTCAACGATAAATAGTTTTTTTGGTAAAAATCGACGTTTTTTTATTGTTGAAAATTAACGTTTCTAAAAGGTTAATAGTCAACCAGAATTTAAAATCACAAAGTAACTTAGTTTCAACATTAGGTGGTTTTCCCGTTGACAATTAACGTTTTTTCTTAGTTAAAATTCAACGTCTAAGAACGGTTAAAACTCAACTGTATTTAACGTCAGTCGGCAACTTGTTTTCAACGATAAATAGTTTTTTTGGTAAAAGTCGACGTTTTTTTATTGTTGAAAATTAACGTTTCTAAAAGGTTAATAGTCAACCAGAATTTAAAATCACAAAGTAACTTAGTTTCAACATTAGGTGGTTTTCCCGTTGACAATTAACGTTTTTTCTTAGTTAAAATTCAACGTCTAAGAACGGTTAAAACTCAACTGTATTTAACGTCAGTCGGCAACTTGTTTTCAACGATAAATAGTTTTTTTGGTAAAAATCAACGTTTTTTTATTGTTGAAATTTAACGTTTCTAAAAGGTTAATAGTCAACCAGAATTTAAAATCACAAAGTAACTTAGTTTCAACATTAGGTGGTTTTCCCGTTGACAATTAACGTTTTTTCTTAGTTAAAATTCAACGTCTAAGAACGGTTAAAACTCAACTGTATTTAACGTCAGTCGGCAACTTGTTTTCAACGATAAATAGTTTTTTTGGTAAAAATCGACGTTTTTTTATTGTTGAAAATTAACGTTTCTAAAAGGTTAATAGTCAACCAGAATTTAAAATCACAAAGTAACTTAGTTTCAACATTAGGTGGTTTTCCCGTTGACAATTAACGTTTTTTCTTAGTTAAAATTCAACGTCAAAGAACGGTTAAAACTCAACTGTATTTAACGTCAGTCGGCAACTTGTTTTCAACGATAAATAGTTTTTTTGGTAAAAATCAACGTTTTTTTATTGTTGAAATTTAACGTTTCTAAAAGGTTAATAGTCAACCAGAATATAAAATCACAAAGTAACTTAGTTTCAACATTAGGTGGTTTTCCCGTTGACAATTAACGTTATTTCTTAGTTAAAATTCAACGTCTAAGAACGGTTAAAACTCAACTGTATTTAACGTCAGTCGGCAACTTGTTTTCAACGATAAATAGTTTTTTTGGTAAAAATCAACGTATTTTTATTGTTGAAATTTAATGTTTCTAAAAGGTTAATAGTCAACCTGAATTTAAAATCATAAAGTAACTTAGTTTCAACATTAGGTCGTTGAAACATTAGTTGCAACGATAAATAGTGATTAACAATAAAAATACTATAAAGAAAATGTTGGGTTCTTTTACTTAATTATTAATTATTAATAATGTTTTATACCTATAAGTGATAATATAACCGTGCCGTAAATGTGCTAGTACGTACATATTAGCAAAGGTTCTGTGCGTCTATCTAACTTGTATCGCTTTGGTTGGTTCAAGGTTGTTTAGCTCATAGTCGCAGATTTCGTGGGGCTACGATTGTCATTTTGTTTACATTACATTATGATTACTTTATAAATACATAGTTATCAGTTTACTAATAATGTTCCAATCTTCCCAAGTCTCATTACTTACTTATAGCAATATTTATTTTTATACGCTAGTGAGAGGGTGATTCAGATTTTTTTGTCAGATGAGATACTCCAGTAACGTATTCTACTAAAACTTTTTTATTACAAGAATAAAAAGTAATTTTCCAAAACCAATTGATTTGGCGTTCAGTAGATACATTGATGTTCAATGTTCATGGAAATTAATTTGAACATTTATTATAATAACTTGACCATTTTATAGTAAGTTCCAACAACAAGGATCAAGAAAACGAGACATTTTTGGATATTAGTTTACATGAGGTTTCTTCGTTTCTTCATGTATTTATAGTTAGTAGAAAACGCTACTGAAGTTTCCGACAACAATCTGAAGTACCCTGTATAAACTTTTCTCAATATCCAATATATTTTAAACCAGACTGTACCCGACCCGATTATTTTACAGACTATTTTACTAGAGTGTATTACAGTCACAGTACTCACAGTATAGTTATTTGCTTCGCGACAATAAAATTAAGTATTCAGGTGCCAAAACAACTACCTTGGCAAAATCAATAACATGGTTTTTCAACGACAATAGTGGTCTAATCTTGTAGTGTTTAAGTTTGCTCCATTTTGGCGATTTCATGCATGACATTTAATTTAATTAAAAATCACTCCTATACGGCTCGTGAATTTTGTAATAGGTACTTTTAGCTTTTAGGCTTAGGTTGCTACGCCAGAGCTGTTTAATTCTTAAAAATTTTAAACCCTTTCTTTTACATGCTTTTATATTTATTAAGTAGTTTCAGTTATGTCTATTAATTTTCGTTTGTATTATCTGAATTTTCAGTAGTTACATGGGGGTAGAAGAAATTTTAAATAATTTTATTAATTTTTAGCAATAACTTTATTAAGTTTTAAGTTTACACTTAATAAATTTATGGTAAATGAAGATGTCTTTGAAAATTTATTATGAAAAAGTAAAAACGAAACATTTCCCTTTTATAAAAATAAAAGACTACGTTACTGTTTTTCAAACATCCGGTCTAGTTCCCTCCGTTTCCACGCATAACAAGTGCGAAGCCACGCGGTTAGTGTTAGTGAAAATGCTCTTCAGATTTATTAATAATTAATTTTCATTATTGTGTAAAGTGTTTAGTGTAATATAAAAATATTTGGGGTAAGTAGGTATTTATTGTTAATTTAACAGCTTTTGTTTTGTTAAATGGAATGATATAGAGATAGTTTGTTTGATTGTTTGAAAATTAACACGTGCAAAACATTTTTTTGAATAATAGTTACTAATAACGGAATAACTTAGTTGAAATCATAAAATAATGTTAAATAAATTATGAAATTATTAATAACAAAGAATTTAATTTTTGTTGATACAATAAAGTAAAAGTAGCGTCACCACGTGACTTGTTTTGGCAACGTTGATAACACGTTGATAACACGTTGATACTAAAAACCAACTTTAGCGAATACAATGAAATTTTAATTTACTCTTCTCTTAGACGGTCTTTATGCTTATTTAAATTTCAGAGATTTGGAAATGGGCTAATTCCATGGGCTATTCTTGTTTCAAACTTCACCTGAGTTTGATGCTAACTTGGTGCTAGAAGAATCTTTGAAAAAATACATTGTAAGTAAATTTACTTATTTTTACATTATTTTAGAATTTAATGCAAACTATTCCACTTTTATTTCTTTGAAATGCTTTTACGTCTTTGCTTATATGTTTCGCATTTTAATTTGTTTCATAAATTTTCAGCTTCAACGATTTGCTGCTGTCGGAGGAGCTTCAGTCGAATCTCAAACAAGAAGAATATTGATATTTTTGAAGTCCGATGAAGTTGGGACATGTTTTAATTGGAAAGGGCGTGATAAATTAGCATTTGAACAAACAAATATTGTGAAAATAATAAATGGTGAGCACTTTAATGGATTTTTTTAAATCGATTTATAATTAGAAAGATGATTTCGAAACTTATATTTTTTTCTATTGTTGTTTTAGATGCTGTTCGAAAATGCTATCCTGCAGTTGAAGGTTCGGATTTAAAAGTAGCTAATACCGCCAAGGATCCTTACAAAAATAAATCAAAAACTGGATCAGGTGTTGTTGCAACAAAGTGAAATTTCTGCAAAAATGAATATAACATTAGAGCAAAATATAACGAAACCGGACATAACGCCTGATTTTCCTATTAAAAATATTGAAATTTTCAAAGAGTTTGATGCTAACTTGGTGCTAGAAGAATCTTTGAAAAAATACATTGTAAGTAAATTTACTTATTTTTACATTATTTTAGAATTTAATGCAAACTATTCCATTTTTATTTCTTTGAAATGCTTTTACGTCGTTGCTTATATGTTTCGCATTTTAATTTGTTTCATAAATTTTCAGCTTCAACGATTTGCTGCTGTCGGAGGAGCTTCAGTCGAATCTCAAACAAGAAGAATATTGATATTTTTGAAGTCCGATGAAGTTGGGACATGTTTTAATTGGAAAGGGCGTGATAAATTAGCATTTGAACATACAAATATCGTGAAAATAATAAATGGTGAGTACTTTGAAGGATTTTTTTAAATCGATTTATAATTAAAAAGATGATTTCGAAACTTATATTTTTTTCTATTGTTGTTTTAGATGCTGTTCGAAAATGCTATCCTGCAGTTAAAGGTTCGGATTTAAAAGTAGCTAATGCCACCAAGGATTGGTTGAAATATTCAAAAAGCAGAGCATCTAAAGGGAAAAAAGTTGAGTGAGTTGCAAATAAAATAATTGGGTTTCGTTATTGGGGAAAATTCTTAATTTTTCTTAATTTATGTTTTGTCTGTTTTTAATTTTAAATTTGTTTTCAATTTTAAATTTGTTTTCCATTTTAAATAGTGATTTTTTGTCAAACAATTACACTAATTCACTGTTTGTAACGTTTTTAATAAATAAGAAAATTGATAATTTACTGTAATCTCTTTCGTAACTTACGTATTTAATTTAATTATTATTTTTTAAAGTTACGTTTTGAATTAATTGCAATTTTATAAAGTTGCATCATTAAAAAGTTCATTATATTAATTAAGTATAATAATATATAGATATACATTGTCTTTTTGTTGAATTTGTAAAATAATTAACATTATTCAATAAATAGAATGCAATATTTTCATATACCTATCTAATTTTATTTTTTTTAAATATACCTACCTATTACGTTTGACCAATAAACCACTGCTTCAGGTTTAAGTGTGAAGTATAAAAATTGAAAAGCGAGGGACAATTTTCTTATGGAATATTTTATTGATGATTTACATGTAGATATTATAGTTGCAAATTTACTTGGTACCTATGTTTTTACAATGTTTATATATTGTAGAATTAAAGGAGTTTATTTAGTGGTTAATTGATTGAATTTCTGCGAAATTAAAACAAAATCAATTGATTTAACACTATTTTATTTCCTGTTAATTATATGATAAAAAATTTAAAAAAATAGAAATCAAGCATATTAGGAACCTTATGTAAACGTGTAAATTAACCATAAATAAACGTTAGATGGATGTATAAATTCAACCGATAATCCACTAATAATTCGACAATATGTAAACGTTTATCGGACGTCGAAATAAACGAAGTTCAACGTATTATTATCGTTGCAATTAACGTTATTCGAACGTTAAATTCGACGGTAATTCTACTAGTAGTTCGACCATAATTAAACGTTCACTCAACGTTGTAATAAACAAATTTTCAACGTGATATCATCTTTCTAATCAACGTTTTTTACACGTTGAATTAGTTGAAAAAAAACTAGTAATTCCACCGCAATTAAACGTTTACAATTAGTTGAAATTAAAACACTTTCAACGTAATATCAACGTTAAAATCAACCATATTAAAACGTTAATGGCAACGAAAATTGTCGACAATTAATAACGTTTATAAGGCCTTAAAATAAACGTGTTTTCCACGTCATATTATCGTTTAAATCAACTGTGTAATCCGTTGATAAATAACGTTTTTTCAACTAACCCAAAAACGTCTTTATAACGTTCAATACTAATGTTCCCTAAACGTTACAAAATGGTTTACTTTTTACCAAAAATCAACCTGGATGAACAGGAACTAGGTGAAAATAACGTTTTTGCAACGGACCTTTACTCAGTTATAATAACGTTGAAAGTAACGTTAACAAAACGTTGATTTTTCCTAGATATCAACTATATCTAGATATATCTATATCAAAAATTGGTGAAAAAGTAACGTTATTTCAACCGTTATTTTAGACGGTTTTATAACGAAAGGTAGCTCGTTGGTCGACTCCAAACGTTGAAAAAACTACTTTTTATTGTATAAAAAAACGTTGAAAGCTGGGACATAAATCCGGTGAATCAACGGACTATTTCTTAAAGGAACAACGTGTATTAAACCGTCGGTTACCGTTGCTTAACAACGTTAATTCAACGTAGTTGTGTTTACTGGGTATAGTTAGGGAAGTTACCGATTCGACGCAAGGTTCCAGTCAAATCACCAACGAACAACCATCAGCTGTAGCCGATTCAAATTTAAGTGTAGGTGCTTTTACTTGTTGCTCTACAACCGAGCTCCCTAATGTAACTTCAACAGTTTTAATGTCTACAGTTATTGTAACTATTGTCGATGGATGTGGTGTTCCACATAAGGCAAGATTTTTGTTAGACTCGTGTTCGCAAGCACATTTCTTAACGAAAGAGTATGCTCGTAGGCTCAATTTAGATATTAATCCTTGTAGTAGTTTTGTTAAAGGTATAGGGGTTCGAGGTAGTGCGGTGAACGGAAAAGCTAATGTAGTTATATCTTCGCGATTTGATGCAAAAATTAGTTATTCGTTGGATGTTCTTTTAGTAGATAAGGTTACTGATAGAGTACCTAGTTGTCCGATTCCGATGGAATCACTCTTACATTTGAAGGACCTTCAATTGGCAGATAATACGTTTGATCAACCAGGTCCTATCGATGGGATTATAGGAGCCCAACTATTTCCGATTGTAATGGGGTCTCGTAAAGTTGTAGGCTCGTTGCATGCACCTATCGCGATTGAAACGAAATTAGGTTTTGTAGTTATGGGATCGGTCCCGGTTATCGCGTCGTCGACAGAATCGTTTCAATCATTTCATACGCAAATAGAACCTTCGTTAGATAGTTTAGTAACAATGTTTTGGGAAGAAGAGAATCTTCCGGAACAACATTTTGAACACCCTGACGATGTGGAATGTGAAAATATTTATAAATCCACTTTTTATCGTGAACCTTCGGGAAGATATACGGTGACTTTGCCGTTTAAATCCGAACCTTCTAAGTTAGGAGATTCTTATTCGACTGCTTTAAAATACCATCTCTCGTTAGAAAAGAAGTTTGATAAACTTCCTGCCTTTAAAGAACAATATCGTAAGGTGTTAAAGGAATATTTAGACTTAGGCTACATGTCGTTAATTGAAAATAAAAAATTAGTTGAGCCTAATTACTTTATTCCTCATCATGGGGTATTTAAAGCAGATAGTTCGTCAACCCCTCTTCGGTGCGTTTTTAATGCTTCGTGTAAAACTTCGACCCAAGTTTCGTTAAATTGCTTACTTCATACGGGTCCTAAGCTTCAAACTGACGTACATAGTATATTTTTGAATTTTCGGTTATTTCCTATCGCTTTTACTGCGGATATTCGTCAGATGTATTTACGTATTCGTATGCTTCCGGAGCATAGGCAATTCCAACAATTATTATGGCGTTTCTCTAAAGAAGAACCTATCTCCGCTTATCGTTTAAATACTGTTACCTTCGGGATTAAGTCGTCGCCTTTTTTAGCTATTCGCACGTTGAGACAGCTAGCAGACGATGAGTCGAAGTCGTTTCCGATCGCGGCGAATTTAGTTAAACGTGATTTCTATATTGACGATCTTGTCTCAAGTATGGCTACTATCGACGACGCTAAAGAAGCCTATTTTCAATTGGTTCATTTATTTAAACGCGGTCAGTTTGAACTTACGAAGTGGGCGGTTAACTCGGCGGACTTATTGTCGGAAATTTCGAAAAAAGACCGGTCGCCGAAAATTGTAGATTTTCACAGTGACGGGTTGAATGTTTTGGGGCTACAGTGGTATCCTAATTTGGATATTTTCGTGTTTAAAATTGAAGTAGAATATCGCGATTGTACTAAGCGGAACATATTATCGACAGTTGCGCGTTTGTTTGACCCTTGTGGGTTTTTAAGTCCCGTTACGTTGCTTTTAAAATTGCTTATTCGCGAAATGTGGGCTCTTAAGTTAGGTTGGGACGAAGTTCCTATCGGTAATATATCGACCGAATGGCGGTCGTTCCAGGAGGAATTAAATGTTTTAAAAGATTTTAAGATTTCGCGTCATTTGGGAATAGTTGAGGAGTCTCGTGTGATACTAATTGGGTTTGGTGATGCCTGTTTGACGTCTTATGGGGCCGTAGTTTATATGAAAACCATTGCGCCTAATGGGGATGTTAAGGTTAGTTTAGTTTTGGCCAAGACCAAAGTTGCACCTATGAGAGTTCAAACCATTCCAAGATTGGAGTTGTGCGCAGCTGTTTTGTTAGCAAAGTTGTTGAATTTTGTTAAGATTAATTTGGATGGTCGTGTTAAAATTGAGCAGCTAACAGCTTTATCGGACTCTACAGTCACCTTAAATTGGATAGCAAATGCGCCTTATAGATGGCAAACATTTGTGGCGAATCGAGTCGCGAAAATTCAAAGTTTAGTTGATCCAAGTAATTGGTATCACATTGATGGCGATAAGAACGTTAGTGATTGGTTGTCTCGCGGGGTGAAACCTTCGCCGTTTTTATCCATGATGAATTTGTGGACTACCGGGCCAGAATGGTTAGCATTACCCTTTTCGTGTTGGCCCGTTCGTTCTATCTCGTCAATTAATTTAGTAGGTGCGCCGGAAGAAAAGTTAGTCACTTTTGTAGTAACCGATGATGAAGCTAACTCTATTTATGATTTAATTAATCGGTGTTCTTCGTTTAATAGATTGCTTCGTTCGGTTGTTTATGTATTACGTTTTGTACGTAGTTTAAAATCATTTGGTGATATCACTGCGTCGGACCTCGAAAAGGCCGAATTAGTTCTTGTTAGGGTAGTCCAAGCTAGACATTTTGCATTGGATATTGCTTTGGCTACCAACCAAAAATTGGTTTCAAAGTCGCTTCGACCGTTGAATCCTTTCTTGGATAATGGTTTCTTAAGAGTGGGAGGTCGCCTTAGTAAATCTAGTTTATCATTTAGCAACAAACATCCTCTTCTTCTTCCTTCTAAAGATCCTTTCACTCATTTATTAGTAGATCATTGTCATATTCAGAATTTGCACACTGGTCCTTCCTTAGTTTTAGCTATATTAAGAAAATCCTATTGGATTTTAGGTGCGCGCAATATGGTGCGATATCGCCTTCGTAAGTGTAATCATTGTTTTAAGATAAATCCTAAAAGTTTATGTCCGAAAATGGCAGATCTCCCCTCGATTCGAGTGAACGAAGCTAAACCATTTCTTCATTGTGGGGTAGATTTTGCCGGACCCTTTAGGATAACTTTGAGTAGAAGGAGAGGGGTTAAAAGCCAAAAGGCGTACTTGTGCCTTTTCGTATGTTTGGTGACTAAAGCGTTGCATTTGGAATTAGTATCAGACTTATCTACTGATTTGTTTTTAGCGGCGTTCAAGAGATTTCTGTCTGGTAGGGGAGCCTGTTCGATCATCTATAGTGATCGAGGCACCAACTTTATAGGGGCTAAAAATGAACTAAATCAATTATATATTATGTTGCAATCGAAAGAGTATCGGGATGTCATTGGGAACGAGTTAGCTGTTCGTAAGATTTCATGGGTATTGCAACCTCCACTAAGTCCTCATTTTTCAGGCGTGTGGGAGTCGCAAGTTAAGTCGGTTAAGACTCACCTATATAAAACGATTGGGTTACAAATATGTACGTACGAGGAATTAAATACCGTTTTAACCCAAGTGGAAGCCGTATTGAATTCGCGTCCGTTGTGTTGGCTCAGTACGGATCCCTCAGATCCTGAGCCTTTAACACCTTCGCATTTTTTAACGTTTTCACCGTTAGGTGCGTTACCTGCTCCAGATGTGTCAATTAGTTCTGGGAATTTAGTTAATCGAAAACGTTTATTGGATCAATTAGTGCAATCTTTTTGGCGTCGTTGGCATCTGGAGTACTTAACTCAACTACAAGCTCGGCAAAAATGGCATAGTTCGCGTTCTAATGTAACAGTGGGTACCTTGGTAATTATAAAACAGGACAATGTTCCGGTATTATGTTGGCCAGTAGGTATGATAGAAGAAGTTTTCCCCGGTAGTGACGGGATTGTTAGAGTAGTAAACGTGCGGACGAAATCAGGCCTTTATAAAAGACCGGTAGTGCGTTTATGCCCTTTACCTTCGCAGTAGGTAGTTTTCTTTTTATATTTTTTAGTTTGGTATAAACACTTATGTGTTAAATTTTCTTTAGTTTGGTTGATTTTGGGTTGGGTTTTGAAATTAATATTTCAAGGTGGGGGGTGTGTTCGCGCCATAGCGATTTTTATGAATTTATTTTGTTTTATTTAATTGGCGCATGTTTAGTTGATTTGGGACCCAGGGTCGGACCTTTAATCAGGGTACATTATTCGTTAAGTTGTCGTTCATTTAGTACGTACTGGTACATTTATTTTTAATATTGGAAGTTCAATAATTCTCGTTTGGTTTTGATCAATAATTATAATTCAAGTAGTTTTTTTTGTGAATATCAACATAAACGATCCAGTGGCGACTCCGAGTAAATGGTGATATATTTTCCTTTGATTCCTATCCTTATAGAATACAACATCTGCATCTTGGAGGAGTTATTGGTAAGTTTGTTATTTTTTTATTATTTTTACAGTCCACTTATTTTATCGCGTCAACAAGGCTGTTTGCTAATCTATAACCTTAAATAAATAAATATAGTAGCATTTTTTAAAGACTACCGACTCGTGACGTTTGAAATATTCAATAAATAATTAATTTAATTATAAATTTTCTAAATAAATATTTAATAATAATTAAAAATAAATGTATTAAACTAAATTAATTAATTAAACTCACGAAATAAGTCGTTTTCATCTTTATTTATACATATCAAGGTGGTCACGTGTCGGTAGTCTTTAAAAAATCCGGCTATATGTTTTTATGTAGCCCCTTTGATGACAGGTAGACTGCGGAACTTTTGTAAAGAATAGGGTGGAGTCAATACGGTATAACGAAAATGTGTCTGGTCGCATCAATTTTGGAGATACGGATAGAGCGCACTCGCTTCCTCCATCTGTACTACGCAAGATATTAGCTCTGCCCTATTCTTTTCGTAAGTTACGGAGTTTGCATTGAACTTTTATGTCAGATTCAAATCAGTTAAATTTATAGGTTAGGTCTATAATGTGATCTCTTTAGCATTGATGTCAAAGATTACTTTGTAACAGATTAAGTTGAGGATAGTATAGAAATGGACTTAAATCAACCTATTATACACATCAGTTGTAATTAGGGCTGAGAATTATATGCGCTAAAAATGTTCAAAACATGCTGCATATATGCTGTTAAATATAGCGGAAATATGCTGTATATTTTCCAAAATATGCTCTAAAAATCTGCATAATAACTCAAATATTTTTCAAAATTATCATTTTTAAGAAAATGACACTGAAATACTGAAACTTTATTGTTTATTCCTACTTATTCATGTTTATTTTGCATACTCTGAAGACGTAAAACTACAATTTTTTGGTACGAAAATTTGTTATTTTGAAAAATTTGATAATTTGTTATTTAATTATTATCTACCGAAAATTAAAAATTATATATTTTTTTGTCAAAATATGCCGATATATGCACTAAAAAGGAAAATATGCACAAAATTGTATAAACGTGAAAATATATGCACCATTTTTTGTCAAAATATGCCGATATATGCACTAAAAAGGAAAATATGCCAATATGTATAAAAATGGAAAAATATGCAAATATATGCACTATAAAATTTGGTGAAGTTATCATAATTAGCTTAATTCGTCAAGATCTTTTTATTTCAATATGCTGCATATCAGCAAACAATATATGCAATTCCATATAATTCTCAACCCTAGTTGTAATTACAAGGACTTCTATTTTTTTTAAGTAAATGAGTTATTTTCTTAATTTCTTGGAATCGTCTCTCCATAGCTCTAGTTCTCCAGTTCTAGTCTCTAGAGATTGTAAAAATAAAATAATTATGAGAGCTACTGAGAGTGATAGTTTCAGTTGAAAAACCCTTTTGTATAAATCAGTATAAGTGCATTGAGGTCGCCAACGGTCTGTGAATAAACCACATATAAATATATCAAAGAAAAATATTGACAAGCACGTGTTATGTTGTCTTTTTATTATTTTTTCACCACATTTCTCTGCATAAAATTCGCATTTGTCATTTTACACAATAAACTCAATTTATAGTAGATCCCTACTAATATATTTTTTGGCCTTGCTTTATAAATAAAATCTGACATTTGTATCTCTTTGGTGTTAAATTTGAAACAAATTATATTTTACAATTGAAACGTATAAAATGAAAAGAAAGAAAATAAGTCTTGAATTGTTCTTTTCAGTCGCATTTCGCGTAGGTTAGACTTAAAAAGGAACAATAAATTTTTTTTTACACAAATTATTTTATTGTTACGTCACAAAGTTTGATTTCTCTTTAGTCTTTTTACATACTTCAATGAAATATAAAAAGTTTTTTTGCTACGTTTAAAGAGTTTGGCAAAGTTATATGTGACATAGTTTGGATTTTTTTTAAAATAAAATTGTTAAAAGTTTGAAGTTTCTTTTTATTGTTTACTATACGATGTACAATTATTGTAACATATTTTTATTTTATGGGATTTGAAGTGAGACAAAAGTTTTAGAGAGTTTTTCCAGTAGGTAACACAATTTATAACTTATAAAAAACCAAAACGTATGAACATCTTGAAGAAAATGTAGGTAATAAAATAGCATTACGAATAACAGTCACGAAACGGAAACCCTAAAAAGGATAGGAAAATACAGCCTATAGACAGTTATGTGAACCATTTATCAGTTCTATTGTACAAAATATGTTAACAGCCACTTTCAAATGCATACTGATTTTTCGACGTCTTCACTATCCTTAAAATGCATTTTAAACGTAAGTGCACACGACTCGAAAGGAGTTATAAGTGTTACTAAAATATTTATGAAAATCATCTAACCGAAAGTACAACAGAGACTTTTCGAATCTTCAAAAACTTCTTTTATAGCCGCTTCATATTATTTTAACTTTAGTCATCGTGCTAAAAGTTTGTTTTAAACTACTTTTTGAATACGCGAGTATAAATAGAGAAGAGTTCTTTTGCGTGATTTACTTTCGTTGTACTCAAATTTGATTTTTGTTTTATTACCGATTGTAGATTTCTCGTCGAGTAGAACAAAATGCATCCGAATTTGGCAACAGAATAAAGCAGTCGCACTGGCGCCGCTTTTTCTACTGACGAGTGGTTCGCAATTATCGCAAATTTATTTACGTATCTACTGTGACAGTGGAAGAAACTTAAAAGAGAAATTGTAATTTAATCTTTTTGTGCGTTTGCAAAATTAATTAACGACATTTTTGCGAAAAAATCGAAACGTCTTGTTAAAAAGTTCGTTATAGATGACGACCCACGTAGTTTTTAACAGACTCCTGGTTCAACAAAGACCTATAATAAAAATTGGTAAAGCTATTTTCGAAAAAATTTAAAAAAACAACGGATGTGGCCATACGAGGAACTTTTTCCTGTTGTATTTTTTTGTGCTTTTCTTTAAAAGTTTATAATTTGAAAATTTCTTTAATGTATTTTATTTCATTTGTAAGACATCAAATTAAATTTTAATAAAAAAAAAATTAAATTATAATATTTGACGGACAGGAAAAAGTTCTTCGTATGGCCACATCCGTTGTTTTTTAATTTAGCATAAATTGAATTCAAAATATGCATAATTTTATGAGCCCACTTAGCTCGTAGCTTGAAACTGGATTGAAAGTACAAGTCGCTTGAAAGTGGGATTTTTCAAACTCGTTTATTTCGTTACGAGTTAAGTCGGCCTGAGTTAGATTTTCAATCGGCTTGAAATTGGAATGTCGTCAAAATTCGTCAATTTTAAAAAGACCCTTAAAATTATACACGAATGTAAACGATCGTGACTAGAAACCCAGCGCGCATGACGATTTAAAACCTGCTTTGCGTTTCCGTTTATCTCGACAATTTCAATCGGGTTCAAAATTACAACCCGCTTCGTCAAGTGACTTGAACCGAAAGTTGCAATCCATTTATCTCGAGAATTTCTCAAGCGACTTGTACATTCAATCCGGTTTCAAGCCATGAGCTAAGTGGGCTCAATATCTTCAGAAAGCTAAATTTAAGAGCTTTTAAAATCTTGAAAAATATACAGGGTTTTCAATTAAAATTAAAAAATTTGATCCAATTTCCGGTTAAACCGGAAGTCAAAATATAAAGTGTTTAATATCATGTAATAGCCAATTTTACTAGCTTTCAAAATATTTAAAAAAATACAGGGTGTTCCTAAAAATTTTGATATTTTTTTAATTTCCGGTTTAACCGGAAGCGTTTTGTTAACCGAAAATATGTCAAATAATTGATATTTATGGGTGTGATAAAAATATCTAATTTCAAGTTTTCATTTTTATTATAAAAGAAATTAGAGATTATTAAAATTTTGACATTCCAAAAATCATAACTCCTAATCCGCATCATACAAGTCTTTAAAAATATAAAGTTAGATAGAGAATAACATTGCCTATAACATGTCAAAAAATTAAAAAAATATTCGGACCAGTTTTTGAGAAAATCGATATCAAAATTTTGACCTATTTTGGCCCCTTAAAAGTAAACAATTGTGAAACAATTTTAAAAATCTACTTATTTAAAACGAAACCCCTATATTTTGGCTGTACAATGCCATTTTGAAATTTTTATAATAATAATTACCGGCTAAGTTATAAAGAAAAAATCATAAAATGGGACTATGGTTCTATTGGGCGCCATTTTGAATAAAAAAGTTTGAAATTTTTTTATTCAATAAGGACCCACATGTACTATCTTATAGCCAAGTAAAATTGAATTTAGCCCAAATTTCCAAAGATGCGCCCAAAATAACCACCTTAGTTTTGAAACACCTTCTATAGATTTCTTATAAAAGCTTATGCCGATGAAATAATTTTAGTGGTTAAAATCAAATTTTATCAAAATCGGTTCAGTAGTTTTTGCTCCACAGAGTTACATACATACACACGGACATTTTGGTTCAAAAAATCGAAAAATTTTTTTCGATTTTTGGATCAGGGTGACTCAAAACGTCAAGAACTTCAATAAATAATTTTTCTCGATTATAGTAACTTTTTCTTGTATTGGAAAAAGTTAAAATCGGTTTAGTAGACTCAGTTGTACACTAACGAGCCTCTATTTCCTTAGGAAAATTGTTTTCAACGTTGGAGTGAAGTTGTTGCTAAAATTTGTTTATCTCTCTAAAATTCAAACCCAACTAAATTTGCAGCTGCCATCATTACATGACCACTCGTAGGGTAAATCCTATTGTTCACAATCCATGTTACATGAGCCACGTACTACTCCATGCATAAAGCCTAGTTTACCAAAAATATCTCGATTAAACACAACATGCACACTGCATAGCCTCTGCTTAATAATCAAACATTATGGTTATGATTTGGTTTTGATGTACGTACAAATTTAACTTTATTTTACATATTTGAGCTTTTGAATTCATTTCAAAAATCTTGGTAACGATGAGCTTTAGTTTGGCTAGATTTCGACAAGTTGTACTATGTATGTTTGACCTAATTTCTCTATGATTTATTATTCTGCTTAGGTAAATAATCCTCTACATTATTATTTATTCCAAAAATTAACTCATAGAAATTTCCAAATATTTTTGGAAAATTGAATTGTAATTAACGATTAAGGCTTGTAATTATCTGTAGTAGATGTTCAATTTGTGTTGATTAATTGTAAATGTAGGTACCTAAAGGAATTCTGTTGAGGAGTCTCATTTGCTTGATAGAGTTGACGATTGTTTTATTATTCACGTAATGTATTAATATGTTCAATATTAACGCTGATGAAGATTTCTTGATTAAACATCATGTGTTGATTATAAGGATGGAGGAAGCTCAGACACGACATGAAAATGTAATTTACTTGAGTTACCTTTCAATAAGTGCTAATTACTACAAGAACAGTTTCCTATTTTTTTATATTTTACAAACTTAATAATAATTATCATCTAGCTAGATAATTATGCTTTTAATTTATTAAATTATGTACAAATACATAGATTAAAGCTTATTTTTTGCAGTGGTCAACTAGACATCATTAGACCAACAAACTGAATTATTTAGTAAATTTTTCGACAATAATTATTATTCTTGTTAATTCGTTTTCCTTATAGTTATCATTTCAGCCATCAACAGATAGCGCCACTACTACAAACACTACTGTCATCAACGTCTGACAGCTTAATGTCAGAATAAAAATGTTTAATTTATTCATAAAATAGAGTTACTTTCTGCTCAGAAACTTTTATCCTTTAAATTTAAATATTACAGAATTGCACCATAAATAAAATTTCCTATGTCCCTCTTTGAAAGTAGACACACTGTATAAACATTACTCCCTCTTTATGGTCGTGATTTTTTAACTGTCGATATCATACTGGCACTCGATGTTACCTAGTGACGTTTTTCTAAAATTACTGACACTTTTAGACCCCACTTCGTATGACTACAAATACTTTGAAATTACTTTTTCGTTAATTTTAAAGTTGGTACTCATAAAAATAAGGTATTACGAACTAGAGCTATACAAAACATATCACGAAACCGCATTAGAAGTTTCACAAATTCGTTTTAGTTAAAAATACTCGTAATCTATTGAATAAGAAATAAAAAAATAAAAAAGTCAAAGCACTAAGCTTCAAATGCTTTGAGGAATTTTATTATATAAATTGGTGGTTGGCTGAACATGTGCATTTGTGCATATTAACTCTCGACAATTCCCTTAACAACGTATTAAAAACCTCCAAAAACCTCATTGTGGTCGTTCTTTTTTCTTACGATCCCAAAAGAAGCTAAGGGAGCCATACTCGGCGTTTAAAAGTGCCCTTTGTGGACATAGTGACCACACAAAATGGAACCTTTAGGGTGTTGCTTAGAAAGATCTTTAGGTTTTGCCTCGGACTACAGGAAAGTCCTTGTTTAGGCCTTGTTTAAAACCCTAATGGAAACTCAAAGCTTTTCAACGCTCACAAGAAAATCTTAACACTTCTGGGTCTTTGATTTTTATACATCACAAGATTTTAACCAGATTCATTCATTCAGATTCAGGTTCGCTCCGCTCAAAGTCGCAGGTCTCATAGTCGCAGTAATTATTAGTCAACGAAGAATAAGTTCGGCCTAGTTCTTGGTCGTTAATTTTTTTCTGTGCTTGTATAAGATGCTGTAAAAACCTTCTGCTTTGACTGATGAATTCAGGGGGGGGGGTAGAGATTTTACCTTCCAGTACTAACGTGCCATCATATAACATCCATACTAACGTTCGGTCTCACAGACCGCGCTTAGTTTTAATTTTTTTTAACGTATTTTTTACAACTTTTTTATTGCAAATAGAAATTATTTCAAATATTTAGTAATTTTTCTGGATACTAATTATAATTTTAGCAAAAAAAAATTCATTTTAATAACCAAAATTCACTTTTATAAAAATAAACAAAAATAAAAAGATGCATAAATTAAATAAGCGATTTCAAACGAATTAAACAAAATTTTTTAGTAACTAGTAATATTATAAACAAACCTAGGAACAACACTTCTAAAAAGTGTAAAAATATTTGTTGTGTATGTAAATAATAATGTAAAAAAAAAAAAAAAGGTAAAAATATTTTTTTCATCTTCAACAATAGCTGAAATATTTTGGATAGAACATTTGTCGCATTTTACATGTTAGAACATATGTAGAGCATGTAACCGCATGCACCAAAAAGAGCTACTTATTAATTGAAGTAAATCCAAAAATCTCTTCTGTTCTTTTTTTTATCCTATTTCTATTCAAGACAAGTGGAAAAAAATAATTTTTAACTAAAAAATTTTAAAAATTTTGAAAAAATATTGAAAATTTTTAGTTACTGTTGTACTAACGTCGGTCTCTCAGACCGAATTCAATTATTATAATTGAACCATTACAAACTTACGCTTGCAAACTTCAAAAAAATGTGTGAGAGCATTTAGTTTAAAGGTACTGATAACCTCCCAACCGTAGCAGTTCGTATTTCAAAGATATTAATAAAAATAAAACTCGTCGGTCTGTGACACCGACTGTTAGTACTGAATAATTAACACTGAAAAAAACACGAATTATCCATATTAATCCAAATTTATCCAAATTATTCAAAATTAAAAAAAAATTAATTTAAAAATCATCAAACTTTGAAAAAAAAGCTCAAAAAGCAGGAGCATGTCTTTTAAGCAAAATATTCGACAAAAGGCAAAATAAGCATCATCAACATTGGCTTAAATCACTTAAATTTTTGATAAACGTAAAGATCCAAAAGGAATTTGTTCTGCTTATGATTTAAAGCCATAAGCAAAAAACTTAGAATCCGGGCTCTAGACATAACATTGTGTAACGTTGACATATAAAATTCTCTTTTATCCAACCGAGCATTAGTGTTGAAATGGAAAAAAATAAAATTACAATTTTATCCTTTAGTTTAAAATTTATAAATTGAAAGAGTTAATATTGAAATACTTCAAAATGAGCATTGTCGAATTCCTATACGGGCATCAAACGATTAAACCTGCACTATAATAATTCAAATTGAAAATTTCCACTTTGTCAAGTTTTAAGCTTTTAACTGACATAATTATGACAAGTATTTATATATTTTCCACTAAATTTGCCACTGTTGTTGAAATATAAGTTTTCAACAACAAACTGTCATATCCTGTAGTACAACTGAAGTAGGACATGAGTGTGTGAGGACAAATTTGTTTTTAGTTTAAATTTACTTAACCAACATACTTGATTAGAAATTTATTTAACGTCTTGAGAGTTTCCATTAAAAAATGCGATTTCAAAAGACGTCGTAAAATATATACTTACTTTTCAAACGAGAGTTTCATAATTACTTAATTTCGACGATTTGGTGTTCAATTTGTTGATTGATTTGTACAATACGTCCATTTAGGAAATTACTCAACCAAAAAAAATAAAACTCCAGGTCTTACATTATACCTACTTCTGGTAAGCATAGAGTTTACTACTTCGGATTATAATTTTTTAAAGCTAGACCTCACCATTTTAATTCGATGATCACGACTGTTACGCATGGACCTCTTTACCTATCTTTACAGTTGTACGATGTGATTTACGATGTACGGTGATATTCGTATTTTTATATAGAGCCAAGGCTACATGGCTACATGCATCTCTCCGATGCATCTTTAGCATGTTGGTTTTCTTAATAAGCTTACCTTACATTACACCTTCTAGAAGCTAACTTTTTTTCTAAACCAATAGAATCCTTGCACTTCCAGCGTCAGACGTTAAAAGTTGGTTCAAGTTTAACTTCTATTGGTTTGAAAAAAAAAGCTAACTTCTAGAAGCTGTCATGTAAGGCAAGCTTCAGAGTAGAAGGATGGTAAAACGGTGGGCTTGTTATCTATGTTTATGATTTTTCCTGCTTCCCTATAAACTTTAGGCTCTTTAATTTTGTTATTGGGCCCGCTTGAGAAAGATTCTAAACCTTCTCAAAAGTAGGGTTCTAAAACTCATATTTCTGATAGTTTTAGCAATTTTTTTGAATACCAGGTCTGTCAGTGGCGTAGTGCTGAACTTTTGATGTTAGATCTTTTAGAGTTCAGTACCTATTGGTCTACTAAATAAATTTGGCATGAATGACTTTATACTTTTAATAAGTATCGGCATCGCCCAAAGGCTTGTTTAACCTGTAGCTGGAAGTTTTGATTGTTAGGTGGAGTTTCTGTGGGTTTACTGTTTAGTTTTATACTTTTATTTTTAAATAACTCTACAGTCCTATAAAATATAGTTAAAGGAGTACCAAAATAAGGGCTGGTCTAAAATAGTGAGTTTCGACATTTTTTTGCTCATTTGTTGTATCTCAGAGTGTTACGAATTCTTAAGGTGCGCGTCCGGCCTATTATACTGAGTATACAGGGAGTCCCACTTAGCATGTTCACCATGGGGATCTCGTAAACTGTAAGAGATGCGAAGTCGGTTAAATGACACCAAATGTAGTCTCATTCATGGCCAACTCGATCCTACTTTTGTTTTTTGAAAAATATTATTATCACTCTAGATATTTAGAAAAAACTGAAAAAGTTGATTTTCTTTAAATGCCTATTACTATAATAATGTGGATAATGGCACGTACAAAATAAAAAAAAAACTTAAAAAATAAATAAATATAGTAATTAGGATTATCAATAAAATACAATCTCTCTGATGGTCAAATGACTCTGCCACGAGGATGGTTTTTCTTCTAGACCACCAGACCTCACTTTAAGACACAAAACGGTCCTCTGAGTGAGACCAACAGACCTAAACGGAACATGGACTGGGTTCTCCCAGACCACCAGACCTCACTCTAAGACCCAGAAAGGACCTCTGAGTGAGACCACCAGACCTGAGAGAAACGAGGAAAAAAACCCTGGCACTAGACCACCAGACCTCATTCTAAGACCCAGAAAGGGCCTCTGAGTGAGACCACCAGACCTAATGAACAGGGCCGAGAGGGTGATTCCTGTCGCTAGACGACCAGACCTCGCTCTAAGACCCAGAAAGGACCTTTGAGTAAGACCAACAGACCTAACGGACAAGACACGAAAGTTGCGTGCTTTTCCAGACCAACCTCCTCCTCCTCTTGAGACCTAAACAGACCTCAAGATAAGACTACTAGACCCAAGAGGAAATACGAACACGGGTCTGCTGAAGGCAAAGAAACATAAAAATTAATTAACTGGGATTTGCTGAAGGCAACACCGAAAGCAAAATAATTAAAAAGGAATAAAATAATAATTAATAAAATAAAATTAATTAATTAACGCGGCTTTGATGATGGCAAGGGGAAATTGAATCAAGGGAAAAATTTATAAGAGCGCGCTTCCGCTCACCACGATGGTGAAGCTAGAAGTCCTTATCAAAAATGGAGTGGGAGCTTTTATTGGAAACCCGGCGACCAGCTCGGATTCACTCGACCACCAATAAGAACGCAGCAAAAGGAATTGAATACAAGAGCAACTATCAGCTAATTATTGTAAATAAATTAATAACTTTTCAATTAGCGAGAGCTCTAGGATAAAAGTTAGCTCAATGGAATCACACTAAAATTACAAGCACGTCGGTATAAAATTTATAATTATCAATTAAAATTTCACGTTTAAAATAATTAATAAAAATTATTTTAAGGGTGGAAATTACTTAGGGGTGCTAAGTAATCTATATACAAATTTGTGAAAGTTTGTCCGTGTGTCCGCTTAACTCCGTTTGTTACTAACCAACCGATCTTAACCAAATTTTCAAAAAAAAATTATTATAAAAAATGTAGGTCCACTGTGAAAAAATTTTTTAAATCGGGCAAAGATTAAAAATTTGCCAGCTGGTTTATAATTTTTCTATTATCTTAGTGACCAGGGTTCATTGTTACTATTACCATAGTTACCATGTTTCAAATGCTTATGTTACCATAGCAACCACATTTTAATTGTTTTTGTTACAATAGTTATCATATGTCATTTGATCTGTCATCTCTTCTGTGAAAAGTTAAATATGTCTTTTTATAGTCATCAAATATAAATTTGGTGTTACAGTGGGTTATTTGAGTGGGTAATAGCCGTTAGTATTTGCCCGAGCGAAGCTGGGTATGAACCTAACTATGAAGTTAGCTAGTTATTTTTTTTTATAACACTTATGAAACCAATTATTTTATAACACCAATTATAATACTTCAGGTAGTTTTAAATTGAATTCAAATATTTAATAACTTTACAAACTTATAATTAAAAAGTTCAGATTAAGAATTAATGAATTGATAAGATTAAATTAAATTATAAAAGGTTAAAAATGACTTAAGAGGTAAATTAAAAATTACACGGAAGCTCTAGCTCTTATGGTGGCCGAGTTACAGAGAAATCAGTGGTTATCACTGATAACGCTGATAGTGAAAATACAAAAACTAAAATAGGTTAATTCTGGTCCCATCTTGATGAGATTGGACTCAAATGGAAGTACTTGAAGAGCTGACCACGGGAATGTAAAAATTATCTCCATTTTGATCTCAGGGGCGACGCTAGGGGAAAACTAAAGGAAAAAAATGCCAAGTAGCTGCTTTAACGATACCAAATTTTCAGGATGCTGTAATACTGTACCAGTATTTTGGTCCAGCATCTGGATAAAATTCTGCATCGTTACAATGTTACAAAGTGGTGTTTTGTTAGGTTCACGAGTTTTAACAGATATAAAAGTGTTCCATTAGTAGTCCAGCAGCTTATCTAATTTGTCTCGTGTTTAATTATAAGGTTTCTTGTGCTAGTTTTTTGGAAGGTATAGAAAAATCACCAGCGTTCCTTTACTCTGCCATTTAAATCCGAGGCTCTTTGTTATTATTATCACAAATTCCCATTAAGCTCTTACAAAACTAAAAATCTTCATCAGATAGTTATTGAACTCTCCAGATTTTATAAGGATGATAATTTTCTTCTTTTAACATTTTTAAAACAATTTCTGGCCTCCTAGGTCATGATGACCTGACGACTACTACCAAACTAGGAAGTTATTTTCTTGTACCGTTAGTTAGAGATCAAGATCATTTATGTATTTTTCAGGATTTGGGGCTGACTCTGATCTACCCTGTTTAATTAAATCCACAATATTACAAACTTTAGAGCTACTGTACCTGCTAATACTTTTAAACAAATTTCTTTCTTCAAGAAGCTTCTGCAAAAGTTTTTCCTTGACCTTTCTGTTTACCTTCGTGTGCCCTCATTATCAATATTTCAATCCTCTCTTTTTCTGTAAATTCCACATTTTAATGAAATGAAAAAATAGTAAGACAAACAATATGAAGAAAAACATATTGTTTTATTTAAAAAATACTATATTCAAACCCAAGTATGACATGAATGCAAGTTCCATTTTGCACTAATGTTAAAAATTTAAATTTCTGTGTCAGAATTAATCTAAACAGTATAAATCAATTAAACTGATATAATATCAAACATAATGTAATGAGATATAATTTAGTTAATTGTAATTATGAAAATTATTAACATGTTGATAATGAACAATCTATTATTGCATATAGAGCACCTACGTGTAAATTAGAAATATTTGCTTTGCGTATATTTCCACTAGGAATCAAATCAATAGCAAATATAGAATATGTATAGAATCAAACTGTCCTCGATTGCGGTGTGTAATTAAATATACCAATTGAATATAAACATATACACCATGTGCAGTCGCACATGAAATTGCGATTACCGCAAATTACCCCTGTCGGTATACAGATGCATGATGTGCTAAACCGCTATATACTCGGATTTCCGTTTCTAGTCAACAGCATGTGTTAGCGGACCATGATTTGATTAAATATGAGAAATGAGAAACATAAAAAACGTTTTATTAAATTTCTTGTAGCCACAGTTTGGGGTAATCACGTAAGAGTAATGATTATTGCTGACGTGTATGTTAAAGCAGCAATATGCTTTCATATCCTTCCTAATATTATCTACGATTCAAACCGATTTATTTTCATATGTTTTTAATACAATAAAAAAAAGAAGTTTGATAAATAAAAATTCAAAAGCTTTCTCCAACACTTGTAAGGTACACGAGGCGACGTTAGTCTTTTACTAGAAAGTAATTGAATTTTGAGCCTGTTTTAGACGATTTTGCAACTTTCATCTTCTCCGACATAAGAGGTGACATGTAATCATCTTTATATCAATGGTGAGTCGTTAATTGAATGTAACTTGAAAGCGTTATTAAATTTAAAAGCTTTTCATTAGTGGTATCGCGCACTTTTGAAACTTAATCAAATTAATTGGTTTTAAAATTTTACAATTTCCACAAGTAGGTACATTTCGATGGCTAAAAGAAATTCGACAATTCTCATTTTTAGTCGAAAACCTATTGCAATATATTATAATCTCTTTGAACATCAACAAGCATTTTAGGGCTATTACGGAATCTTTAAAAAGCGTTCCAACAAGTTTTATCGTTTGATACTTTCTTTATATTTCAGTCGACATTTCTGGTTGAATAAAAATTTTATCTTGAAATCAACGTCCTTTTAACTACTTTCAACTTTGGCATAAAAAAGATTCTGAATCGAGTATTGCCAAATTACATATATCAAGAAGAATGCGACTTGCAAATGCCCTAAAAAGTTGAGAAAATACGAATATAAGGAAAGACCATAATAGAAAATTACAACAATTTTGTTCTTTTTTCGTTTCAATAAATTCTACAATTTAAGAGAGCTATAATTGGCTTGATTTACTGCCATGTCTTTTGGCATTTAGCCCTTTTAATACTACAAAAGTAATAACGCAGAAAAAATTATTATCATTAATTAACAGCTTTATTTACAAACGAAATAAAATCTTTTTTTTTGTTTAACTGTTTATGCAATTACAACTATAATTAATTTCTTTTTTCAGTTTCTCTTTCAAAAACCCACGTATAACAATTAAATTTGAAAGAGGTGCCTCCATATTTATCCTTTATTTTGACTAATTTAATTAAAGCAATATAATTGTATAACTTGATCCAATTTATAATAGTTGTCAATAGTTTGTAGAAGTCAGTTACAAAATTCGTTATAAATTGAGTTATGCAAATGTACAAATGCATCATCCATTTTCCCTAATCTCAACTTTCTAATCCTTTAATTCTAATTTCTAAAACCAAAGTTTTAAATGTGATTTATGTAAGATGGGATCTTACAATAATCTAATAAATCTCTTTGAAGTTTAGTAATTTTCTAATATTATTAAATTGAGTGAGATTTAATTTAGAAAAAACACTCGAAGCTATCGTTGTGAAATTTGACACTACTGAGATTTTTTATCCATGAAGCTGCAAGGGAGACTCAAACTGCAATAACATCCTCTTCCCACTTTACATTCTAAAATTGCGATACAAGATTCATTAGAAACTTTAAAGTCTTTCTAATGGGTCATCGCATGAAGCCTAATAGTAGAAGAGCAAGTCGAGTCAATACTCAATAGAAAGCAGCTAGTTTTCAGCAACGTAATTTTCCCGACTCTTAATTAGTTTTCTTTAAAATATAGTTTTTTAATTGTATTAAAAGCTTTGACAGTCCTGTACAACCAATAGCGACATTATTTATACATTTGTACCCCTACAATGGTTGATGAGAGATATTGTGTTTTAAAAGTTGTTAAAAATGTACTCACTGGTCTATTAGCGACTTTGCAAAACATTGGTTTTCGATTTAGTTAACACACAAACCGTGGTAGACATTGACATTAAAAATTATCTATTGGGAGAATAATTTAAGCCGCAACATACCCTTGACAACATCCAATGTGATAAAATGGAATAATTCCCAAATACAAAAGTCGACGAAAATAGCGTTGTTGTCACAGCTTACTAGTTTAAATGGCTTATAATGTGAAAATGTTTCAAAATCAAATCGAATCGAGTTTCTGTCAGTTAATTTTAGCTTTATTTTCACAATTTAAAATAAGAAGCCATGACAACAGAACACTTGTTCTTGTGTGCATTTGAAATTATTCATTTCATTTCAATTAAATAAGCAATTATGGCAACTAACAGCAATCTTTCTATTAAGTCGGATAAACAGTTTTATGCTTAATATATTTTCTTAGAGGTATAATTTACGTCAGATCAATATCGTAAATCAATACATCAGATCAGTCCTTCAGGAACTAGAGTCCGGAGAGACTGTGTTTTATTTATTTTTATAGCTTAGTTATGGCAACTAAGACAATGCTTTCTATTGATTCGTATAGTACGTAGATAATTTTATGCTCTATAATTTTTATTATAAGTGAAATTACTGTCAGACCACTCCTTCTGAGATTTGAGTTCGGAGAGACGATATTGTGTTGTAAAAACTAGCTTAATACATTATGTATTTTTCTATATCTGATTTATTTTGCTAGGATTGATTATATGATTATGGCAACTCGAACAAATATTTCTAATGGTTCGGATACGTAACTTTATACTCTATAATTTCTATTAGTGGTAAAATTATCGTCAAACCACTTCTTGAGGCGGTAGAGTCGGGAGAGATGCTGTATGTTGTAAAAACTGGCTTAATAGGTACATATTTTTATAATTCTGATTTATTTTGCTAGATTAATTATAACAACTAGAACAAATATTTCTATTGGTTCGGATACATAATTTTATGCTATATAATTTCTATAAATGATAAAATTACCGCTAGACGACTTCCTAAGGTGCTAAAGCCGGGAGAGACGCTGTGTGTTGGTAAAACTGGCTTAATACATATTTTTAATTTCCGATTGATTTTGCTAGAGTAATTATGGCAACTAGAACAAATATTTCTGATGGGTCGGATACTTAATTTTATGCTCTATAATTTCTATTAGAGGTAAAATTACCGTCAGTTCTTAATAATTAATTAATACATAATTTTACTATTTCTGATTAATTCTGCTACATTAAATATGGCAAGTATAACAAATATTTATATTGGTTGGGATACGTAATTTTATGCTATATAATTTCTATAAGTGATAAAATTACCGTTAGACCACTTCCTAAGGTGCTAGAGTCGGGAGAAACGCTGTGTGTTGGTAAAACTGGCTTAATACATATTTTTAATTTCTGATTGATTTTGCTAGATTAATTATGGCAAGTAGAACATATGTTTCTATAGGTTTGGATACGTGATTTTATGCTCTATAATTTCTATGAGAGGTAAGATTACCGTCAGATCACTTCGTGAGGCGCTAAAGTCGGGAGAGATGCTGTATGTTGTAAAAACTGGCTTAATACATATATTTCTATTTTGATTTATTTTGCTAGATTAATTATGGCAACTAGAACAAATATTTCTATTGGTTCAGATACGTAATTTTATGCTCTATAATTTCTATTGGAGGTAAAATTACCGTTAGATCACTTCCTAAGGTGCTATAGTCGGGAGAGACACTGTATGTTGTAAAAACTGACTTAATACATTTTTCTATTTCTGATTTATTTTACTAGATTAATTACGGCAACTAGGACAAATATTTTTATTGGTTTAGAGACGTAATTTTATGTTCTTTAATTTTTATTAGAAGTAAAATTACCGTCAGACCACTTCTTAAAGGTTCCAAAGTCGGGAGAGACGCTACATGGTGTAACTGGCGTAATACAAAATTTTGCATATATTATGGGATTAAATGCACTGCTTACAATTGATATAATACCAAACTAATCATTTTCTAAAAATTTATTCACAAAGTTATTTCAGCGGAGCTTAAAAAATGAATTAGACTCATAAGAATACTAAGTAGATGTTATTGCGCCATTTAAAATAGTAATTACCACCATCATCATCATCACGAATGATCTGTAATCTTTAAAGTGTGAGTTTAAATGCATACAACATTTTGTTTCTTGAAAATGTACAACAAAATAAAATTTCTATTGGAAAATTTAAAGCAATTTGAATTCTGTAAACGCTTTGGAGCATTAAAAATAGCTAAAGTTTAAATCGCGTTAAATACACTAAAAAGTTTATCAAGATATCGTAAAGGACAAACCTTGCATGTTTAGAAGTTTTCATAAAAAAAAAGTTAAAAGAAATCGTTTTTTGGTTTGAGTTTATTTATCGTTCGCAATTTAATAAAGATTTTAAAAAATGTGAAAATTATTAAGTTCAAGCTCTAATCTAAGTTATAGAGTTTCGTGTAATGCCGCACTTATAAAATTTAAATAATAACTTTATGTAACAATAAATATGTAAGTTACAAGTTGTAATATGGAGTGTTTTCGCTTCATAACAGAAATCAAAAGGTGTGAAATTTAACGAATTGTACAAATATTAAATTCTTGCTTCAACTCCAATTTAAAGTCGGACGTTAACATGAGTTAGTATTATGTGCTTCATTTCTCCTAATTTCGTTCTTGCTACCTTGGAATTTTCAAGTGAAAATTATTTTATAACACGATCGACTTATTATACAAAATTAAAATCTACGTTTGATTTCTTTAAAATCTATATTTAAGTTGGCGTTATTAAAATGATTGTTTTATGGCACCTAGTCACGATTAATATGTGAGAAAACGTAAAAGTTTTGGAATATTGATGAAAATGTGGTGTAGAAAAATTACGGGTCTATTTTTCATTTTTGGGCTCAAAGAGATCAAAGTTAACCCCTTATTATAGAGAGCCCAAAATTTAAAAATGTTCTGTATTGTCTTTTCGTTCTAGTCGTCTCTCTTCTTGTTTCAGGGTACGATTTGCCTTATTATTACTTTGTAGATTATTGTTTTACTTTCAGTTTGTAGGTGTTGATTTCGCCAGAATGTTGTATTTAACTAGCCTGCTACTCTGTTTGCGTTAACTATTTGGTTTTCTACTTCTTGTTGTCACAAAGTTAGGAAGTTTATTTCAAAGTTGAGACAACTATTGTAATGTTAGTTGCACACTGAAATGTCACACATGGTGGTTTATGATTATGATCATACGGTTTCTGCCGAAATATTTATCTCTTTGAACATCTACAATCTACATATAGATTGATCGTAACGTAATGATTTGTATGTACGTTTTCTGTACTCAAACAAAAATATTATAGACTAGAATAGTATAAAGTTGGACGCTTACTTTAATTCTTGTAATTATATTACAAATTTGTGCAATTAATTTTTTTCGAGTTCAAAAGAATTCTCTGTTGTCTGTATTATAATTAATTTCGTTAATTTTCCTTATTACTGTTTCTTTCAGGCAGCCTTTTTATCGTGAAATGTATCCGCAAATTAGATATTCAATTAAACAGACTTTCATTCTTTTTATTGTAAAATACCCAATTACACATTATGTTTAAAGTATCTATTTATTATAATCCAATAAAAAAATAAATTTAATGCACTCCCAAGAAATTGAAAAATAGATATAACATACCCTATCAGCACTACTGGGCTGAGATTCTTTAATTATTAGCGTATTGCTACGCTACGCTAAGCTGCCTAACCCTAACCCTCTATCACTTTCTAAAATTTTGTAGAAGAGAGGTAGGGATTAAGTAGTTTAGCGTAGCGTAGCAATACCCTAATAATTACAGGATCCCAGCCCCTGGGTAGATAGAGTAATATTAGATAGAGTTGAGCCCACCTACTGACGTCATTGCGCACTAAACGAGGCTAGACGGTCATTCAGGAAATATACTTACTTAAGGGACAGGCCGTCGAGATGCATCAGTACGCTCATGCGTCTAGCAACCGTACCTCGAACAACAATTGGACCCGCCCTACCAAATTCAGACTTAAGCGCAATGCGCGGTGGGCTCTTCTGTATTCAAAGTACTTCTACTGTAAGTTAGTTTAATAACTTGAAGTTCTAAATACATCTAGAGATTCTCAAGACATTCTACAGTAGCTTCCTGGTAGGTCGTTGAAATGCTAAGGCTAGGGCCCAGTATTATAATATCTAGTTGACCGAAGGTTGAAACTCAACCTCAGGTTAAACTATCACTTTAGTTTGACATACGACTATGTAATTAAAGTTCTTTTTTACAATTTCGACTTAAGCATGCGCCACACACACAGGCTTGCTCTCCGATTTGGTCTGTACAGAGACAGACCAAACTGGAGCGTCTGGACATCGTTCAGGCTTCGGTTTTGCCTGTGCAGGTCGGCTTGCACAATGCACAGGCCAAACCGGAAGGTAAAAGCTTCTGTGTGTAGCGCGACCTTTGCGGTTGAGTCTGTCAAACCGATTTTCGACCTCTGGTAGAGTGAAACTGTGCTCAACCGACGCTTCATTCTTCGGTTCGCGTTTATAATACTCAAATAACAGTCTGATCTTAGACTTCGACTCAAGTCGAAGACATGGGAGGGTTCGGAACGATTAACAAACAACAACAAACACTTGTAAACAAAATAAAACATATTTATTCAAAAAAAAACAAAATAAAATATTAACGATGAATAATAAAACGTAACTAAAAAAACTCTTCTTCTCCTCGTTCATTGTTGTTGCTGGTCTTGCTTTGCAACGACTCCAAGGGAACTGGATCTGGGAACTAATGACGTGTGGTTGGCCCGAAAGCCTGACCGCCAAAGAGTGACGTGTGGTTTGTCCAAGGGACCTGACCAACGGGAAAGACACAATTAGCTAAAAGGCCTGACCGTTCAGGGACGTGTGGTTGGCTCGAGAGGCCTGACCAACGGGGGAGAAATGATTAGCTAAAAGACCTGACTGTCGAGGAACGTGTGGTTGGCTCGAGAGGCCTTACCAACGGGAGAAAAACGATTGGCCAAAAGGCCTGACCGTTCAGGGACGAGTGGTTGGCCTAAGAGGCCTTACCAACAGGAGGAACGATTGGCCGAAAAGCCTGACCGTGTAGATGACTTGTGGTTGACCCTAGGCGCCTTACCAACAAGGTGGAACGATTGGTCAAAAAGCCTTACCGTTAAGAGGGGACTTGTGATTAGCCCGAAGGCCTGACCAACTGGACGGATGTAGTGGGGTAGACACGATCAGCTTAAACCCTACAGCTGCAGCTTATATTAGCCGCTGGTGCAGGGGCGCCAGACCATCAACTACCCGCAGCACAAGGGGATAACACTAGACACAATAACTCACTATGTATACATGTATAGTGTATTAACACGGACGGTCACGGACTCTCCTTAAATCAATGCACGTCGAGTATTTATTAATTCTCCACCACTAAGTTCTGAGCACCAATCAGGGACTCGGCTGGTTATTTGGTGGGAGCGTACATCTTATTCCGTACGTTTCGTACTCATTTCTGCGATTATCAACAATCTTTTACATAACTGCTTTTTACGCGATTATGTAGATGGTGATAGATGCAGGCTTACAAGAGGCATCGAATGGTATAAATTTGGAGGTGGTAAGTACGTGAATTAGAAATAATTTTAAAAAGCATTTAAAATAATTAAATATTTAAAATGATTTTAAAATTAAGAGAAATGAATGAAAATATTAAGGACGTTGAGAAATAAAATTAAAACGATGAAAAAAATATTTAGAGGATGCCTGAAGGGCCAAAAATAAATTAAAATTAAAATAAATAAATTTGAATTTATCGCGGACGAGTAATTGAAGTGGGCGACCTCGGTACGTTTACAGTACGCTACGTTGTAGACGCCGGATAAAACTTTCTATCATTGCATCGCAGATGATACAAAAACGGAGGATTTGATAGTTAATGGCGGATTACGTACGAGTCATTTTTAATAAAAAAACACTCGAGCGTGAAAACGATGTTAATTTTTCCCGTATCAGAACCAGAACCTTGAGGATTCGTAACACTCTGACACGTGTAGAAAAACGCATCGTTACAAGACAGTACAATATTACAATACTTGCTCTAAGTACGATACGGCTCTAAACTAGGGTTTGCAATTCCGGGATCCCGTCCGATTATTCAATCTCGAAATCCCAGGATTAAAAATTTTAAAATCCCGAGATTTAGAGATTAATTTTTTTTAAATTAATAAGAAATAAATCTTCTTTCAAAATATTTTGCAAAAAGTTCGACATAATTTAGGTACCTATGTACTTATAGTTATGTAATTCCTTTTCATTTTTTGGACTAAATTTTGAAAATTATTGTACTTTAAAATTGAAGATAAATTTGGGCATCTTAGAAGAACTTTTACAGTTTCAAAATTCACAAATTCATTAGTTTTTAACCATGCCTAGTCCCTATTCGACTCAATAGGAGCCAAGGACTAGTTATTTCTGACCAGGTATTAAATTTGCTTAACCGACATTAAAAGTAGGTACTCGTCCTAAGACAGGCCTCAACGGCCTTAACTGGAGTTTAATTTCTTAAAATTTTCAAATATTAGCAAAGTATTCAAATATTAGAAATGTTAGCAAAATACGCTCGTTTTGGAAACAGACAGTAGCACACCGACCGTACACCGTATAACAGTAACATTTCTTTTTAAGAATGTTAATTATCTAAATTAACGTTAGATAATTTGGACAATTCGTAAACTTGAGAACAAGACATTTTGAAACTTTCCCCCCTAAAAACTTCCTTAATAAAAGTAAATAAATTCATTGGTTTTATTAGATTGAGATGATTTGATAATACAATTGAACACGTGGACCTTGAGGGTATTTTAGTAGTAGAATCTGTTGGTGTGAAGACATGAATACAACCACCCTTTCGTAACTTAACAGCTAAACCTGTCTCTGTGGATCAATTCAATACAGTCAAATAAAATCCCTCTTGGCAAAATAACTTTGGAACTCTATTGGGAATTTGTTGCTGTCTGTTTTTTTATCAATAACTCGAAAAATATTTTAGGCGAAAAGAATTTTTTTGATAAAGTTGTAGTCTATGAAGTTAAAATATAATTTAAAAAAGATAAATATGAGTTTATATAGCATAAGGTTTTTCAATTTTTTTCCCAAGATTTTCTAAACGTTAATTTATTGCGTGAAATAGGGGAGAAAATATAAAAACTCGTAAAGAACAAATTATACTGATATAGATGTAATGGATTTAGAAGACTTGAGAAATATAAAAAATTGCGAAAACTTTTTTTCCTATGCTATATTCTATAATTTTTTTTTATATACAGAAGTTATAAAAATTTATGATTTGAGAAATTTAAATATAGCAGATGGCTTATCTTTACGTTTTTTCTTTAAAAAGAATTCTTTCAATCTAGTCAGAGTGATTGTATTGAATCTGTTCTATTGTCAAAAATTTTCGGTAAACAAGAAGAAAAGGAGAGTTTTGTCTACATAACTGAATTTTTTTCACATTTCCATCATAATCCTTAAAACGTTTTTGTCAACATTTTATAGTTTATTTTTCTCTTTTTTTAGGTAGTAATTTTTAACATTTTCGTATGATTTAGGAAGCCGTAATGGTGTCGTAAAATTTGTCAGCTTGGACATCTAAGGACAAAAAAGAAATAAAAACAAAAGATTTGCACATAAAGTTCTATACCGGGTGGTCAAACACTTATTACAGGCGCTTTGAAAGTAAAACGAATGCGGAGAGAAAAAAGTTTAGTAAAATAATTTGACAACATGCAATATTACAACATGCGCAATGCTATTGAGCAGGTTGTAACATATTTGCATCATACGCATACCTAACTCGGACTGCGTTACGAAACGTCAGCAAGTTGCGAGCGTAATATGTGGAAAATGACTTACTCGATGATACTATTTATTCAGTTATTCACGTTTTGAAAAAACAATTGCACATCTGTAAAAATAATAAAATGTTCTATTGATTCACGTAATTTTTTAGATATAGTATAATTTAAAAAAATCATATAGCTGGCGTTGACAGAGAGACAGACCAATGTGGCTACAAGAGAACGATGTACAGTACATGAATTGTGTATTGGATTGATGAGAGACAATTTAGCCTGATATTGTCAATCAAGACGACCGTAAGAAACAAATCTACAAGGATTGGTAGACATCCATCCAAGATTTAGGCTAAGAACTCGTCCACATAGTAAGCCCGATGGGCTATTCGAACAGGAACAAAGTTCTTAACTAAAAAAAATTTGGAGTTAGCACTATATAGTCGGGGAAGCACCGATGGCAGTACTTTGCAGTTGTTTCTATTAGTATTCTTGTGCATGTCATCTCTTTATAAAATAATGCATTTAAAAATAGCAAAAGCATAAAATTAAATTATAAAAGGAATTGCACTGTCAATCATGTTTCCCAAATGACCTTTTCTTGTGAGCGCATCCCTTATTGATTTTAGTTAAATTTAAATTTAACTAGAAAAGTACATACTGCATCCCTTCCAAATTTCGTTTGTTGAATCAATCAACCTGCTGCAATGCAGAAAAAGTACTTTTTTAAATTTTTGTGCAAAAAAAACATTAATTTCCTTTCTAAAAAGGTCTTAAAGTTAGTAATTTTTCTCGACTGTCAAATTAAAACCAAATCGAAATACTTTTGGTAATACTTCGCTTACGCATAACTCATTTTGGTAAAACGAAATGTAAAGCGTTTTTAAAATTCCACAGAACTTGATTTGCATCTAATTGGTTTATAATGGATCTCTTATCTTTTAAATTTTGTTAAATTAAAATGCTGAAATTTTACTTTACAATGTATAATAATTTAATTGATTGCGTTTTAAATATTTATTTTTATGTATTTCTTTAATTGGAAGTATTTTTGAAAAGACATTATGAGTCCAAGAGGTATATTTTAATAATAGGGTTCGAAGGTCACTATACTGTCAGACCTTCTTTATATTTTAGTGTTAGTAAAATTCACAATTTTCCAGCCAACGACCACTCTTCTTATTTTTATTTTTTCTTCTTGTTTCAGATTATGGCTGATGTGTACTCGACTACAGGAACAGATGAAAACGTTTCAAAGCCCGACGTTTCCTTAGAAATTAAGTCTGCTGAGGTGAGTGCAATTAAATCGAAAAAAAATATAATTTTTAAAACGCGATATCGACATTTAAAGCTCATTCTTTAGAAACTTTCGTTTAGCGCTGTTTATATAAACTTAACACGAATTAGTCTTTAACATGTAATATCTTAATAATTTAAAGCCTCATTTATATAAAGTATAAGGGCTTTTTTAATGGTTAATGAAGCAAATTCAGTTTGTGCCTTTTATGTTTCTAACACGTTTCCTAAATCCATATATCCGTAATACATGTCATAAAAGAAAGTGTCTCAAATTTTCTCTTCAAAGTGTGTTTACCGTAAAAATATAGGTTTTGTATCTTTTTAATCCGGTATTTTGCAGCAGATTTATTTCATAAGCTGTTATGGTATAACAATAATTCTTGTGCTCAGCTTTTATAGGGGTCGATATTTTCTCAATTAAGTTTTTATTACTTTTGTCATTATTTCTATCTTTATTAGTTCTTTTGCCTTTTATGAAGTATTTGAAAGAAAATGAAATAATATCATGCTGTCGTAATTTTTTTATTGAACCGTTCATTGCCCATTATTCTCATGATTTTGAGCGAAAAGATAATACTTTGCAACACCGACATGAGTTAATCCGATGGATAGTCGTTGAAATTTTTATAAGCAGTTGTTTTAAAAACCTATAACCATGAAGACTTCGATGAACAATTTTTCATTATTTTACTATGAGCATGGATGTACTCAAAATATTTTTTCTTCAAGACATAAGTTTTGGAGTTTAATCCTCTACATTTAATCCTACACACATGCGAATAGTTTTTAAACGATCGTCTTTTCCCACTTACCAAAAAGATTATCGGGTGTAGAAAGTATTGTATTTCGCAGGTAATCGGACGGATGACCACTACACACGTTAAGTTTTGATAACTGAAATAAGACGACCAGTTAAGCACTGTTTAAATGTAGTGTAGCCATAAATGGCCAGCCGATCATGGCCGGTCTACTGACTGTACGTGATTAGAGAGTTTAACATCGGTTTGTATTTGGATTCCTGACCACTCATACTACAGTTCTGTATATTAACTGCATGTCATCTTATGACATAGCGCGGCTTATTTTGTTGGAACGAACTCTATAAGAATACAAGCGAAGCTCGTAAGCACATTTAAGTGCTCTAAAAAGATAATTCTTATAAAGAGCTTGTTTAATTTTTAATGAAGCTATAGGCCAATTTGTCTTTTATTCTACTCTGGTGGTTCGTGGTTCAGTGGTTTAAATCTTCTTTTTGGATTTTAGCTAATAAAAATAGTAAAAGTAAGTAATAACTTTGTTAAACATCCGCTGCAACGACCTATGTGGCCTAACATTAATTAACATCCCAATGGAATTTCATTGATTAAAGATATGTGCCTTACAGTTTGCAGTTTCTAAATGGTGTTAAGTTTGAAACTTAAAGTTCTTAAAAACCTTACTGCAAATACGTAGTACGTACTAACTGCAGTGCCGTTTTTCGACGTGCTTATCTGCTTATCTCACATTTTTAAATAAAAATGTAAAAGATTAATAAAGAACATTCTGAAATAAATTCCCTTGACTTTTCACTTGCTTTGGAAACACGAGCACCTACGATATCAAAACTGTTTCCCTTTTCAACTGTCAACAGCAGTAACATGCTGGGATAAGGCGATACTCTCATTTCATTTTCCATCGTTGTCGGTCCTGCCAGGGATCTATTTACATATTTCTTCTATTAGGCTCAGTTGTATAAACAAAAAACCCCTGAGGATCAGAGTTTAATTCTGGGATAATCCTGGGTCTACTTAAATATGCGTTGTACCAACCTGAATGAGTTTTGGCCTGCCCCCCTTTGAATTTAGAAATGTAACTGTGTGATGGAGACGGTTTAGATATGTTTTGGCCTGCCCTTTTTGTATTTTGAAAATAGAGCCTTTGAAATAATTTTTGGCATTTTCGCTTTGTATTTAGAGATTGAACTGTGTGATAGACACGGTTCAGATATATTTTAGCCTGCCCCCCTTGTTTTTGAGTAGATGTGCAACAAGAGTTCTGGCCATTTCCCCATGCTAAATTTCATAAGAAATCGCTAAGGTCCGTTTCAATATTTTTGCTACCAATTAATTTAATTCGCGGTTATCTCGCGGTCAATTAATTTAATTCGCGGTTTTCTCACGGTCAGTTAATTTAATTTGTGGTTTTATCGCGGTCAATTAATTTAATTCGCGGTTATCTCGCGGTATTCGCGCGTTTAATTATTAGACCTTTTTAATTTTAATTAATTGACCGTGAGAAAACCGCGAATTAAATTAATTGACCTCGAGATAACCACGAATTAGATTAAATGGTAGCAAAAATACCGAAACGGACCTTAGCGATTTCTTATGATATTTTAACATGGGGAAATGGCCAGAACTCTTGTTGCACATATACTTTTTTGTTATAGGGTTTTTAATATCATACTTCTTTGTCCATTATTCCTAATTCGTCCATCTCATTATGGTCATAGCGGTGTATTTTTCTTCCTTCTATTGGATCTAAGATATCTATATTCACCTCTATCATTTCCCCAATTGTGTTATTTTGTATCTTATCTAGGTATCTTTGTAAATCCACAAAAGCGTTTTAGCAAATTTTTACTCATCAACTGCCTTCCAATTCAAGGTCCCTTCCAGACCTCCCCGGTGTCCCATGTAGAAGCTCAGTATTTTAGAAGTTTATTTGCTGTTGCTGGTCTCACTTTCTATATTCTTCATCTAATTTTTTTAGCATATAATGATTATCTACTGCAGCACAAAAGCGTTTTAGCAAATTTTTACACATCAACTGCCTTACAATTCAAGATCCCTTCCAGACCTCCTCGGGGTCCCATGTAGAAACTCAATACTCTACTCGTAGAAGTTTATTTGCTATGGCTGGTCCCACTTTCTGTATTCTTCATCTAGTTTTTTAGCATATAATGATTATCATCCTCATTCCTCAGCTTCTGCAGCACCAAAGCGTTTTAGCAAATTGTTACTCATCATTGCCTTCCAATTCAAGGTTACTTCCAGACCTCCCCGTGGTCCCCTGTAGAATCTCAGTATTCTAGAAGTTTATTTGCTGTTGGTGGTCCTATTTTCTGTATTCTTTATCTTATTTTTTAGCATATAATGATTATCATTCTCACCTTCTGCAGCACATTAATTTACCATCATCATCAGCGAAGTCTAGTAAGAAAATTATAGCAATGGTTATGAATGAGTATTCTCATATATTTCCACGTTTTCACCTTCTTTGTTAATGCTTTATATAGGTAAAAAGATAGGGTGGGAGTTATGCAGCACTCCTTTTGCAAGCCATTGGAATCTTTGAGTTCTGAACTCAAGGTATTTCTAGCTTTTACACAGCTCGTGTTCTCTGTGTAGAGGCTTGTCACGGTCTTTACATCTGTAATATTTTTGTTTGAAATTGCATGCGGCAGTTTAGGCATTAAAATACTATCAAAAGCAGCTCCGTGCTCTGTCTATATGCCCTTTTTAATGAGAAAGCACCCAAGCGACCCTCAGAGAAAAAGCTCTTGGTAAAGCTTAAGTAAAAGCCATAAATCTATTATTATTCTCTTAAAACTCGAATATGGAAGGTTTAGATCGTTTGGGGCTTGAGGGCCCGGCTTCAGGCTCCTCTTATGGTGTATACTTCTCATGACTTTGAAGTCGGACTTTGTGTCGGCTGGGGATATGGAGAATGAGTTCAATTTCATCGTAATCTTCATGTTCATTTGTCAATACGGGCACCCCATTTAGGCAATAATTGTCCTGGCAGTTTAGGCGCAATGACGAGCAATTCATCCAAACTCTTCTGCACCTACATTAGTTGTCCTATGCCTTTGTCCTTTCTAATGGTTTTCTTTTTAACTGTTTCTGTTTCTGTTACGGTACCTAACGCTATTTACACTCTTTTCAATTTCATTTACTTATATGCTTTAATGTGCGCTTTGGTTTTTACGAGTTCCTCCATAAATGGCAGTTCTAAAATGATCTCCAGAGCAGCCTTTAGCATGCACTCATTAAATTTATAAAAGCAAAAGTCAGCTGCAAAGAGTTGCCTTGGTTGGGCCATTTCATTTTCAGAATCCATTCTCGCTAATCATTTTTGGGAATGTAATTTAATACTTTTTTTGTACTAATTTATAAGTATGTGGCCAGTCGTGTCAGTACACCCCCGTCCGAGAGAGTTGACAAAAAAAAACAACAACTTTATTTTCTTTTAAAATTTTAATTTAAAAAAAAAGCTGAAATTTTTTAAAAAAGAAAACAAACCCCTGGATGATCAAATTTGCGTATTCTACACATCTACTCTTGAATAATATAACGAACATAAAAAGCTCGAGCTCTGAATTAGTATAATAAAAAAAGTTTTCATTTCATATTTTTGTTAAAACTGTGTGGTGTTAATCAGATTATAGCTCTGTGTCAAAATTTGATTTAAAGTGTGATTTTAAATTTAGCATCAGTAATATAAAGCTTAATCCAAAACCACCACAATGAACATAAACAATCAACGTTTTTTATGCTTTATCTGTGTCCCATTTTCTAATAATAAAGAAAACAAAATACTGGCGATATATTTTTGTTTTGCTTAAAGCTCCGGGACTTTTTGATATATAATCCTTATTATTTATTATGTTTGTTGGTTTGAAGCTTAATTTTGAGTGATTAGGTCATGTATTTTGTTGTCGACCTAGGCTTATATTTATACCTTTTGCTATATTCTAATAACGCATTGCTGATTTTGGTAGCTTTGAACTGAAATATTGCAAGTATTCAGATGGCCTTCCATTAGTCGTACAAGAAGTACGTAATGTCCTCAAGGTAACGAGTTTTGTATTCCTTGTTCAGATTACAAATTTTTTAAATTTCAAGGTGTACGTTTAGCCCTTACAGAAGAACAAATTATATATAAACCGTATTTATAATAATAATCTGGAGAAAGCCTATTGTTCTAGCCAAACCGATTTTATTATCGTGTCGAAAGCTCACGATTAACGATCTGAAGTAACTAAATCCCTGGAGCCGTTCAAACGCTACAAGAAAGTAGTATAGAGAAATTGCAAAGTTAACATTATTTTTAAATTAAAAAATAAAATAAAAATAGTTCACATGGTTACCGTTTTAAAATTTCGTGACACAAATTGTGCTACTTTTGTTGTAAAAGAAACTTGATTTCAGTTAAACTTAGACGATCTCAACTATTATTGGTTGATCTAATAAGAAAGTTGGGTAATGAAATAAAATTATGGATTCGATTGGAAGAAGCTACCTAATAAAGTTAAATTGCATGTGAGAAAGAGTGCATACGAAAACAATAGCATTGCTTACTTCTTGAGAAAAGTTTTAAATTGGAATATTTTCTTAGATTTAGACGCTTGGCTGTAAGCCTTTGTTTAAATTAATTAAAAATATTGATGAGCTAAAAAATTACCATTTTTGTCTAGTGAGTCTAGTTTAATTTTTGTTTTTCAATCGCCTTCCTATAAAATATAATCAGTGATCGTTTAATAATAATACAAAGTTTCAACTTACCAAGTACTGCAGATTATCATTATTTTCAAGCCGTTTGTGATAATGTAATAATAGTACGCTTTTCTGTAGCTTAGAACGCCTTAAAGCCCCATTCAAATCTATTGTAATGCCATAACCTAAATAAATAAAATAATAACAGTTTTAAAAAATAAAATCAAAGCTAGCCAATACTAGTTCGCGAGCATGGTTTTGTAATTAACATCGAAATACATAATTCATATTAAAATTTTTGAATCGTGAAGATTCTTCTCTTTATTAGTACTTGGTGTTGTGCTTTATCATTATTACTATCGTGCGCCGCTCCAATGTCGTCGTCGCTGGGAAAATTCAAAATACTGGTTTCTCGGGGGTTTATCAACATACATCACCTCCTCAACTAATCGTAAAAAAAATAAGGAAAACAGTTCTGATAAAACTACCTTTAAATGGCGTTACAACGATGTAGAAAATATCGCCAGCTTTTCAAGGAAGTCTGGTTGACAGAACGTTTAGAAATTGATGTACGAAAATTATATCATTTAAGCAACGAGTGCAAATCATCAAGCTCTAGGCTGTGTGACGTCACGAATTTCGAACTCAAGAGGTTATATCTCAGTTAATATTTGTGCTAAAAATGTGCGGTTTTCACAGTTGTTCTTAGATATTGGTTTAGCATTTTTTTTAGCTAATAAAAGTTTTTTTGCTTTACACCCTTCTTTAATCAACTCAAGGAGAAAAAGCACGGGAATCTCAGCATTAACGTCGTGCGTAGAAATTTAGACGCACGACGTGAAAGCTTAGATTCTTGTGTATTTGCTCCTAGAGTTGATTCGGTACTAACAAGTTACGATATTTAGTTCATGTAAAACAGCCCTTACAGGTTGATGTACATGTCAGACAATAAACCTTTGTGCCCAAGAAAAAAATAGCAAGAGTTTTAAAAAGACGATCCACAGCCTGGAAGCCAACCAGTACTATATTTTTAATGACAGCTTGCGACAGTGTGGGTGAAGGAGCACAAAATTATAAAAGAAATGAAATTGCTGATTTCCCCGTAATAGTAATAGGGTGGGGGCATTTTATGACATCCCAAAAAACACATCAACTTCATTGGGATAATTGAAAATAAATGGTTGCTTCTTACTATTTAGGCAACAGTATTTAAATAAATTAAGCATTTTCATTTTTTATTTTTAAATTTGTAACGATGCGTTTTTCTTAACGTATCAGAGTGTTACGAATCCTTAAGATTCTGCTTCTGATTTTTTTTCGCCCGAGCTTTTTATTAAAAATGATTAGTACGTAATCCCCTAGCAACTACTAGATCCTCCGTTTTTTGTATCATCTGCAATGTAATGTTATAAATTTTTATCCGACGTTTACAACCTAGCATAGTGTAAATGTCCCCGAGGCCACCCACTTAATTTCAACCTTCCCGATTATTTTGGTCCTTTATGCATCCCCTATATATTTTTTTCCTTTTAATTTTCTCTTGTAATTGTCATTTTTCCTAATTTTAAAATCATTTAAAATATTTAATATTGAAACTTATACCATTCGGTGCCTCTGTGAAGCCGCATCTATCGTCACCTACATAATCGCATAAAAAGCATTTATGTTAGAGTTGTGTGATAATCGTAAAAATATGAGTACAAAGCGTACGGAGTAACATGTACGTTCCCACCTCGTAGTTAAATTGATTGTCGAGTTCAGATTTTTGCTAAGAAGTTAGTGATGGAGGATTAATAAATATTCGACGTGCATTAATTTCAGAGAGTCCGTGACCGTCCGTGTCTATACATAGTGCGTTCTTGTGTCTATTGTAATCTCCTTGTGCTGCGGGTAGTTAATGGTGTGGCTTCCCTGCACCAGCGGCTATTACAAGCTGCAGCTGTAGGGTTTAAGTTAATCGCATCTCATCCTCAATTACAAGTCCCATCATCACAGACTTCAGAAAGCCAGTCAAGAAATCCGTCGTGGAGGACATCGCTTCTTCGGTCTCTTTATGTAGTGTTAATATTTCTATTATTCTGTTCATTTGATAAAAATAGACAGTTGCTTGAGTTTAAATTTGTTATATCTTAGCACCCGTCCCCTGTTCCGACTGAGTAACACCACAGGGCGGTAGTTTGACAGTTACAAATATAATGAAAATTATTCAACCAAATGCAGTTGAAGTTGGTACCACTCAAAAGCATTTTTTAGGGCTTTCAAATGATATATCAGAAGTAGGGGGTTGCTATTTGAAATATTTAGTTGGAGTGGCTGGAGTTTAGGGTTTAAGTGGGAATACATCGCTTACTACGTCATTAGGTTTTCCCTTCCGTACTACCCAAACGGTTTCGAGTGATTTTCGAAATCTTTTTTAGAGATATAGTTGCAGAGATATAGCCTATAGCTCCTTTTTAAATTGACACACTGTATGTCTCTTCTACTGTACAAAAGCACCAGAAACCGCCACGCTTCTACTATGCAATTGTGTAGCTACCGCTCAGCAAAGGCTGTTGCGCCTAAAAAAGGCGTGTCCCTAACCAATAGATGTTAAAAAAACTACAGCCAAAAGGATGATAGTTTAATTTTATATTCGAGAGATATCCACAAAGATTTTAAATAATATTATCGCTGCAGTCGCAATTGTGAGCATGTGTGCCGAGTTGGTTATGTCGTTGGCAAGGCATTGAGACTATTTTCAGACATTTCTATAGTCCATAGGCTTCGTGGTATGTGTTGAGAATGTATAAAAAATCAAAACGCCCGCCATTTGTGAAAATCGGTTTCTTGAATTCCAGGTACATTCAACCGACTAAAATTCACCACCTTTGTGACGTTTATGGATAACATGCGAAAAGTAATTGAATAGTACAGAAAAGGGTGCGATTTTTTAATCAATGATGCGAAAATACGTTCACTGAGGAGCAGCTCGTTAACAGAGTTTCTGGCATTTAAAAAACAGATTATAGAAAACATACAGTAGGAGGACATTTTATTTATCTTAGAAATCCTAAACACATACAATGAAGCCCATAGGCTGTTTAAATGTCTGAAAATGGCTTCAATGTCTTACCCATAAATTTACCTCGTCGCGCATGCCTATCATCGCTACCGCAGCGCTGCTGCGTCAATATTGAGAAACGTAATTTACTTTGTAGCTGTTCCTCGTATAAACGGCAATTCATACAGCCAGTCGCTACCTTTCCGTGCCAATACTTATTGAGCTCATTTCCAAAGCATTTTCTTCTGTTAATCCTTTCACCTTCATTGCCTGCTGCTTCACATTCGTCTCAAGACTGCTGCCTACTTCTATTTACTGGTGGGGCCGATTATAACAAACGTGATGGTTATTTCGCATAAGTTGGAGTTAGATGTATGAACCAATTGAGACTTCTCCCATGGTTTAGCTACTAATGGACGTCTTCCTTCTGTCTCCGCATTTCTTCATGTTTCTTAACGATCCTATTATTTGTCTTAAAATTTGACTTCATCCATAGAACTTCTTTAGTTTTTTCTAGTTGTATTTGAAACTCTTTTGTGTTCCATCAGATCGAGCTCATGCAGCACATTATTTTTTTAAATGCCTTTAGGAGCATTAGTAATAGTTCTATCAAAGGTCACAATGATAATAGGCTACCAATCCTTAAACACGCCACTTAATCTAATCGATAAGTTGGCTTCTTCTGTTCAATAGTTTAAGTGGCTCTTCATTATGAAAACAATAGAACGAATGCCAATAAATATTGCGTTGGCTAGACCAGTTGTGTACTTTATTTTTGTCAGACGTTATTGTAATACTAAACAACAGTTAACTCATGCAAGAGAAGATCAGACTTATAATATAGTATAGTATAAACTTATTCCGTCTTTTTAGGCTAGACAGCGTATAAAAACATTATAATACAAAAGACAACTATTTACATTGATTTAAATAAAAGTTGGAAGCTTGTTCCAAGATAATTTTATATAGAAGTTGAGAAAGCTTCACTCAATAACTTTCATAGCTAAAGATTCGTGTGGATCAGAAATATATTACAACTTTTTATACATAAAATAATACTTGCCTACAAAAACTAGAAAAACTTATTCAAATAACCTGAAAAGTTGAGAATAACTTTTCCGATACGTATAGACGTATAGAGCAAGTTGGAAAAACACAAATTTAAATAAGATGATATTCAAATGTGATACACTTATACATAAATTAATAAACATAAAAATTTAGTGGATATTTAAAATCTTTAATTAAGAACATTTTGAATTATTTAAAAATTTGATGAGCCTCCGAAAAAGTAAGTAATTTATTGCAATTTATGTTTAACTTGAAATTTTGCAAATCTCTCTGCTTCTGAATCAACAATGCATTATTCATTTGAATATCTCGCTTCTATTTTACGTTATTAAACATTTTACATATCCTTTTTTTCAAAATTATGACTCCCTTATTTCAAACTTTTAAAAAATAGTTAACGCAATGATTTAATTAAATAATTAACATTGTTTCCACGTAAAATATTTAACTAAAATAATTTGGAAAATATCTCGAGTATTTTTTAATCGTAAATTGTTTAAAATAAAGCAAGTTATGTAAGGAATTGTTTTAAAGTGTCACTTTTAAACTAAAGTCATCTTGAAACAGTTTAAGTCTAACTTTGTTTGATAAGAAAAATCGTAAAGACCGTAAATTTTTACGATCCTTCCTGCTTGAGCCACGGTAAAATTGAGGATAAAATAATATTGTATCAAGGGTAGGTACTGCGTAAATTTAGAGTAACAATATCAAAATTGTTCTTCTATATTAAAATCTTGTAAAGAATTGACGAGCTTAACTTTTCATAAAATAAGTTATGTTGAAGTTGATTTTTTTAAATTACAGACTCAGCTCGAGTTAGAATCGAGAATATCGACGTGGACGGATTGGTCAGAATGGTCTTCCTGTTCGCGATCTTGTGATGGTGGTGTTACACATCAGCTCAGAAAATGTCAGACGTCGCGATGCAGAGGAGATCACGTTAGATATAAAATATGTAACATGCAGGTAAGGCTTTGTTCACATTATTAACTATTAATTTACGATTTGTTTTGCATTTGATGTAAATTAGAACGTGAGTTAAGGTGGACGTGGACGTGTGTGTCGTACAAGATGTGAATGTTCTGTTAAATCCAGGAGTCAACATACTAATAGTAGGGATAGAGCAGTAGTAACCTGATTTCTTCGTCTTAGGGCTATTTGACATGGACTAAATATCATACTAACTGTTAGTAACTAAATAAACTCAAGAAGCAAAAGCACGGGAATCTAAGCTTTAACGTCGTGTGTAGAAAATTCGAAGCACGACCGTGCACGACGTTAAAGCTTAGATTCCCATGCTTTTGCTTCTTGAGTTGATTCAGTTACTAACAGTTAGTAGGACAATTAGTCAAATAGCCTTTATGCCTTGCTTTTGAAGCGTTGGCGACTATTGATGTTTGGGAACTTTATATGATACCAACGCATGGGATCTAGAGCGTATAATATGGGGTGTGTGATCCAGATCAGTAAAGTAGAGAATTTATTAGACAATTTTACTCTCAGTAATTTCTCATTGCTTTCCGGCAGGTGACGCGTTTTTAATTATGACATTTTTATGTTATACTATCGAGATAGGCACCGAAAATTGAATGTTGGCATTCTAGGTGGGAAGAGAAGCTGTCGTTGTAGTAGTCCTTGCACTTCGTAAGCTAATGAAAACTAAAAATGTAAATTGGGGTTAAGGGATCAGTTGTATTGTAAGGAAACCACATGTCTTGCAAATCAAAATCTTCCAATTCCGGCCACAAGTCGTCAATTATCGTTTGCTTAGGAGACGCCATTCACCATAACTCTCGCTCTTTCATAATTTTTGAAGAAGTACGGCCCTATGACGTATCCAGTCAAAATACAACGACTATGGTAAAAACCATTTTGTTTAAAATTGTAAATCTTCCATCACTATCTTTGTGGTAAAATAAACAAAGACGCATAATGAGCAATTTGGGAACTTTGTTATTTGCCTTATAGCAAAAATGTCACTTTGTCAATGCCACTTCAGAGGATGCATTCGGTAATCATAACACTCCGCCCCAAACAGAAGCGGGTCCATCCAGAGGCCGCATGCATCATGTTGTGATAACAAGATGTCCCACTTCCTAAGCAAGAAGCATCTCAACCACTGCAAGACCAGCTTCATTAAAGATGGCAGACTCTAGCTAACTTAGTCTCTCGCTGCACCCTTTACGCAGAACTAAGTTTCAAAAGCTCGCTGGATCGGTAATGGCCTCTTGGAACCTGTAGCTTTATTACTAAATACCGGATAGTAAGCAGCAGCTAAGAAAGTACCCTGACGGTCTTGTGATTTCTACCGCGTTAAGTTAGGTTAGAGACAGACTCTGTAAATGCTAAAGTTTATAACCGCCATCCCATCGTTTATGACGGCAACAGGCGTGGCCGAATCGCTACCAGATATGGCCATCGTCAGCTTTCTTTTTGCTCAGAGTCCTAGGATCGGGTACTCTACTTGATATATATAAGGTACTTTCTATTTATCTGAACTGTACTTGTGATACTGTTTAGAACTCTACCCAAATGTTCCTAAAAATTAACAAAAGGAACGCTCTTTTTTGTGTCGGTTTGTGAATTGGTGACCATAACCACAATTAACCGGACCAACGAAAAGGAACAGTCTGAACAATTATTTGCACCAAAAATAGGTAGGTACGATAAGGAGCAGGGATATGTAATTCGAAATAGTTCAAAACTAGTCGTACCAATTCGAATGGAACACCAAAATATTCAGCAGGAACTGTTCGGAGCTGTACTTTTCAACAAATAGAAAGTACCTATAGCGCATTCTTCTGATCGTGAACACACCTGGGCGCTGAGAGCTTAGATGAGGTTTGGTAAGGAGAAAATTACCTCCCCTAGCCCTCATAGATCTATCTTGTGCTCTCCCTGAAGAAGCGTCAGACACCGAGCTGGCTAGGCTTTACCAATTAGGAACTGTTTTATCGGCCTTATAGCAAATGTCTTTTTGACATTTTAATCAATATGGATGACGAATTAGTTGCCTTTTATACTCTCTAAAAACTTTAAGTCTAAGCAGGAACTTTTGTAGCATGTAACGGCCTCTCTTGGAATACTTGTGGGTTTCCTTAGCCCCAGATACTTCAGTTTTGCTTATTAACGTACACATTGAGAGGTGAATATGTGCCTCATCAATAAAGATATTGTCTTTGAAAAATCATCATCGGTTTCTCTATTTCTAAGACCCAATCGGAAAATCTGCGACGCTGCTCGTGGCTCGTAGGCTTTAGTTCTTGCGTTAGTTGGATCTTATACGGGTATATGGATCTTATTCGTCATAAAGAGACGTCAAGTTGCTGCAGTCTTCTTAAAATTGACATTTTTAGCTCTTTAGCCACACTTTCGCTTGCAGCAGCAATATCTTTCTGTGAACGGACGGGACGACGATGCACGCACATGTAGGTACTAGGTGTCAGGCAATATGAAACATTACCATATTTTTAATTTTTTCACGTCTTGCGAATACAGCCTTCATTTAGGCAACGATTCCTACCGAATTGTAACAAATAATTACAGAGCTGTGAAATTTGTTCCACGAGTTGGATAACCCATTGGTTCTGAGACAATATATTCCCGCTCTGCTTCTGGGATCGGTTTCGAAGCCATTCGGTAAAGCATATTTTTGACTTACGAAGACCAAACTTTTATTTAAGAACGATATACTGATAAAACTGTCTTACCTCAGCTGTCGGAAATCATACCACTTCTGTGCTCAATAAACGCTATGCTAATCATAAGCGCACTCACATTGCACGATGTAAATTTTTATGTCAAAAATGGTAAAAAAGCACCTACGTTGCGGCGGAAATTTGTGCAACAAATGTTCAAATTCAAAATACAACACAAACATTTATTAATGTGGACAAGGCTAAGAGAATAATTTACGAGATAAGGGTGCGTCTACATGAAGTTAGTCAACAAATTTACCCGACAGTTGATTTTTTACGACATTTTTAACGCCTTTATAGTAGTTTTAATATTAAAGTCAAACGAAGAAGACCAACAGTATATAATACGAAAAGAATTTTCTCTAGCAAATTTATGGATTAGCAAAGTGGAAACGCACCATAAGCAGCGACCCACAGCTCGGCAGCATCACATAATTGTGTAGTAAACTTAAAGTTTAAATTACTACGTAATTTATCTTGTACAAACAGTTGTGTATACCCACATGAAGAGCAAAAAAAATAATAATTACACCAAACGTGCATATTACCTACCAATCTCAATTTAAAATTAACTGAAACTCTCCAGTAAGTAACTATTTAAGTTTCTTGCATTCTTGTAATAAATGTTAGACCAGCAAAAATTACGCTCGAGGTATTCTAACTCGGAAGTTGTGAACTGTGAAATGTAAATTCGCGCTTCAACGAAATTACCTTCTGTACCTCATTACAATTAGGAACTTGTTTCTTCATTTATTCGCTTTTAGTTTGTGACAAATGAGGAAGAACGTGCATTTTAAACGAACGTTTAACATGCCAACTTCTAATGAACTACGTTTCCATTTTGTGTGTGCTGCTAATTTCGACAAAATCAACATTTTTTTAAATTTTTAAATTTGTTTAAAATAATCGAGGCCCTTTTTACAAAAAATTAAATTTAACAGCGCGATTTTATGCTAGAAGCGTTAGTTATTTTATGAGCCTAAATCAACTTTAGATTAACTCCACTATGTCAGCTTTGCTAACCTGTCAAACCCAAATGTAAGCCAAAACTCCCTCGGAGCTTCACTTATACTTGTAACAGCAGAACAAACTTTGTTGGCACTATGTAACTGTTTGCTTATATGAAAGAAGAGGGTGTACGATGCTGTGAACAATTTTAATTAGACGCTGTGCAGAGAAACAATTTAAATCCCCAATTCGATTTGATGCAAAAATAAAAAATGATAACGGAGGTTTTTTTTGTGAGGTGAAATAAAATAAAACATTTGCTCTTGAGTATCATTCATGCTATCCAATGTTGCAAAAATATAAAATTACGACAACAGTAATACGAATGCCCCAAACGTTCATTTCTAGAAAAACTGTAAGAGTTTATATGATAAAATGGTCCGATTGGTAGAGACTATCAAAGAAATAACCAATAGAGGGTTTGCCGGAATCGTACACTAGCCACGATAAAAAGCAGAAGCTCAAATATAAAATAAAACAGTAACGATCAGAGAAAGCAGAAAAAAATATATAAATGCGAGAGTTGTCTAGATAGTTGCTATCTGATAAACCTGATATTTGCGTCATACACGAAAATTGGATGGTCAAATAATGTTACATGAAGAAGATCGTCAATTATTATTCTCTCTAAAGTTTGAGTAGTTTCCTAGTTTTATGCCGATATTAACGATAACAAACTGAACAAAAATTTATTGTCTTTTAATAGAGGGTCTTTAAAAAAAGTTACAATGTATAAATGTTTTGAAATACATAATAATATTGTATAGAAACTATAATTATTGGAATAATCCAGTGTAATCTAAATATGAGCGTATCTGGAAGGTTTGGAAAGTTTTTGTTATGTGATTTATTCGTTTAGTTTTGTTTAGTTATGCATTATAACAATTTCTTATCATTTTACGTGCTTAGTTTGATGACCGTTTAAACTTTAAACAGCCTCTCCTTGTATAAGAGAGGAATTAAAACGAGAGAGATAATTACCAGGAGCTTATATCCACCACATATAAATTGCTTCTCTTTAAGAGGCACTTAGAATTCACCAGAGGGAAGTGGAGGCACCAAGAGCTATTTTTGTTTTGCACGCGCTGTCTAAAGACGAACAAGGTTCGTCATCTAAGAATGAGTTTCAGAAATTAAAAATTCTTTGTAACAAAAGAACATCTAAGTGCGGGGTTTACATTTTCTTTTTTGAGTTTAATTCTGCCAGTAGGGCACTAGTATTTAGATTGAAGATGTGTTGAAAACAGAGATACATAATGAGCAATTTGGGAATCGTATGATCGGCCTTATACCAAAAATGTCACTTTGACATGTTTCGTACCTGACAATCACTCCGTCCAGAACTTCCACTCGAGAGCTTGCATTCGATAATTATAATACTCCGCCCCAAACACGAACGACTTTATCAAGAAGATGCATGCATCATGTCATGGTTACAAGATGTTCCACTTACTAAGCAGGAAGCTTCTCAGCCCCAGCGAGACCCAACTCCATTAAAAAGATGACCAGTCGGTCGCTCCACCCCTCCCGCAGAACTAAGTTTCTAAAGCTCCCTGGATCGGTAACGGCCTCTTGGAACTTCTATCTCTATCACCAACTAAATACCGGATAGAAAGCAGCAGCTAAGAAAACACTCTGGTGGTCTTATTCTTTCTACCACGTTTGGTTAGGTTAGATACAGACTCTGTGAATCCTAAAGTTTCTAACCGCCATCCCATCGTTTATGACGGTAACCAGCTTGGCCGATCCATTACCAGATATGGTCACCATCAGCTTTATTTTTTCCCAGGGGTCTATGATTGGATGCTCTACTTGTCTAAACACGAACAGGGCTCGTCGTCTAGAAATTCTTTCTAAGTTTAATTCTGGGCACTAGCTTTTAAACTGAAGGTATTTATGACGGCAACCGGCTTGTCAGATCCACTACCAGATATGGTTACTATCAGCTTTCTTTTTGTTCAGAGGCCTATGATCGCGTGCTCTAATTGTCTAAAGACGAACGGGGTTCGTCGTCTGAGAATGAGTTTCATATTAGTATTTAGACTGAAAATGTATTGAAATTTATTAGAAATGAAACCATTAGGAGTCGTCTCATTGTGAGCTACCGCTGAAAAAGTTACATGAGTGTCAATACTTCGACAACCTTTTGTACCTCTGCATATTTATTGAAGCTTGGCGAATTTCATTTTCTCTTGCATGAAAATGGCCGACGTAGAGTTGCATCTACTGAAAGCGTATAAAAAGACGGTTTCCGACTTTCTTTTTCCAGACTTCATCAAAAATAATCACTATCAGTGATGTAGCAGTAGGTAGCTGCTACACAAGTGCTACGTCCGGTAAACGTATCCATTGTCTCATCAAACTCAATGTTTCTCTGCTACATATAATTCTTTTGGAAAATACACTCAACCCACGTCACCAATTTGCTAAACAACTACCAACCAAACTTAATGAATGGTGATTGCCTAGCCAATTCGTCACGTGGGTTGAGTGTAATTCCGAATACACTGTGCTTGTTTCTCTGGAAAATGTTGAACTCTTTTCTCTCGGTTCATTTCGATAGCCATCAAATACTACGATTAATCGTGTTCCAAAATATTTTTTTTTACATATTCCACTTATTCATTTATTCAGAATTGAAGAAAACGTCTTTCGGAACTCCGATGCTACTTGCTGAAGATGAAACCCACCATCAATCACATAAAGAGCACTTTTACTATTTGATGGAGCGTTCACTAGATTAAACAAATCGTAGTAAACAAATTTACTCAACATTTTCTTGTACATCAAATAATGATGGTGGGTAAGAGGCCAGTTAAAAAGTGAAATCATTTTTAACCTCTGCTTCTGGTGCAAACTCCAAATAACTCTTTTTACATGTAATTCAAGAGATTGAACAGTTTCAAGAGTTTCACAAATTAGTCGATGGCAAAATGAGGCCTTTGCTCTTCGTTTCCTCACCTCTATACTAATCATTTTAATGAATAAAAAAATTATCAGACTCAGAGACACCACCTAATTTACTTGGTACTGAATTGTAATTTACCTTCATGGGTTTTGATATTTTAGACACCTATAGGTACTGTGGTTTCATCATCTCAACTTTCAACATTTCTGAACTAGCTTGTGTGAGCTCACCTACATTTTTACTAAGCAATTTCTTTTTTGTCTTTATGTCTTTTTTTGTGGCATTTCCTGAAACTTAAATCAAAATCAAAAAAGTCAAAGATAGCTAGTTAACATACCAGTTATGTAAAGTCAAAAACTCTTAAAGGATGTGTTTATAGCGTGCGTTATAATGAAAAAACGCTACTAGAGAATTTACGAAAAATAACGATTTGTAATTAAAACTTACATTTTATAAAATGTTAGATACGGTTCGCTTAATGCAATAGTGTGATGAATGATGATAACCCCATCCTCTTTAAGCACTTCGATATTAAATTTGTATTATTGTTACTAGATACTGTTTTAATGGCCATAAGCATAGATATTTTCAGTTGTAATTAAATCACGATCAATATTGTTCTAGTAATTACGAAGTTAACATACATGGGTTTAAATTTGTGTCAACAAGGAAATCTCTTATGAAATAGAAAAGTTATACAGGGTTTAAAATTTTTTAGTACTTATCTGCTGGTGAACTCGTTTAAGAATTATGTAGTCGACTAGGAGACTAGTCTCTACTACCAAGTTCTACGACTCTCTACGACTAAGCTCACGTTTTGGAGCGGTTCGCTTATATCTCAAAAACAGCAAGTCCTAGGAAAAAAATTATTCTTAGCAAAATGAAAGCTTATAAAATTTCCTACAAGATTGTTGATGTTTATTTTTTCTCTATTTTTTATACTTTTTGAGATATCACCCGGAAAAGATCATAAATGTAACCAAACTCCGTACCAGTTGAAGATAAAATAGTAAAGAAAATTTAATGCTCTACACCTTATTTTCTGAAGACTCTTACTGTAAAACGAAGAGCTCAGGTGCTGAAGACAAAATTTTCACGAAAACCGTGAAGCAAGAGCTATTTCTCATACATTAACGATGTTTGCGAGCGGATATCTCAAAAAATATAAGAAATAGAGAAAAAATGAGTAAAAATAATCTTATAGGAAATTTGATAAGCTTTCATTTTGCTAAGAATATTTTTTTTCTTATAGCCCACCGTTTTTGAGATATAAGCGAAAACACAAAAAATTGGATCTTTTCAAACCCTCCCACCCTTGTATTGTACTCAGCGGTCGATTGGCTTCTAAGCCTTACAGAACTGCGACCATTGTTGATCTTTTGTTCATAACCCTACTCGTATTTATATTCTCAGGAAGTCAATCTTGCCAGCGAAGCATAGAATGTCCCTGAGAGATTTGCTTTAAACTTCTTCAGGCGTCAATTGAGCCCGCCCTCAGTGTTTCATCCTAAGCCGAGCCAATGCATCGCAATTGCAGAGAATGTGTTCGGCGCATTCTATCTCCAATTCACACAGTGCATATGTCACTATCCTCCTGTCCCAGTTTCTTGAGGTGGTACCTCACTGGGCAGTGTCCAGTAAACAGACCCGTGAGGAGTCTATCGTTCTTTGATAATTGATAACTATCAAATTATCTATTATAATAGAAGAATTCGTTGTCGAGTACTCAATGAATTTCTTCTTTGTCATGGTGCGTTGTTCCAGTGAGAATTTTTGTTCTCAGTTTCCCATTTTTAGCTATCCGCTCTTTTATGTGTTCTAGATAGTCCACAGAATGATTCGGGTCCGATCGGGAGGTCTTTTGAGCCTGTTTTAGATAATTCTCAGCTCTTTTGCTTCCTTCAATTCCCTCGTGACCTGGCACTCAATGAAGGGCAACTTTCTTGTTCCTTGCCAGAGTTTTGACTAATTATCTGCATTCCCAAGTGGATAAGGACTCCAAGCTATTGGTTGTGAGTGTCTTTATCGCAACTTGGCTGTCTGGCATTATTTGGACTTTTTTGTCCTCTAAATTCCTTCGTAAGCATTTTCGGACACATAGATCTATTGCAATAGTTTCAGATTGTATAATTGTGGGGTAGGTTCCTAAGGCTATTGATACCATATATTTTGGACCATATATGCCTATACCTGTTCCCCCTCTCACCCTTAGTCATATAGTTGGGACCGGGGAATTTTCTCAAGTCCCTTCTCCAACCACATTTCTGGAGAAAAAAGTCGACCTTCTTCCATGTCCTCTATAATCCTATACTTTAACACTTGTGTTGAATTACCCTGTATAAAGTATTTCAACTTAGATAGCAGCCATGTATAATAGGGCTAATATTTCTTTTCATTTAGGTAACTATACGCTTCACTGTTTGTTTTTTTCATTTCCATGTTAATATTTTCTCCCATGCAAACTAATGTAATTTTCTATTTTTGCACTGTTGGTTTCAATTCGGATTAAAAGCTACGAATATTAAAAATTCTTTTCAAATGCTCTCAAGCAAACCAGTCATTTAAAAAGTGCACAATACAGTTCCAACCGTCGTTATTTGAATGAATATTAGTTGGTTTGCTCTTGCAGAATATCATTGCAAAGTTGGATAGGTACTTATTTAAATAAAAAAATATATTTTTAGGGAAAAAAGTTAATAAATCTTTAAATTTTCATTTAAAATATAAAGTAAATTTTTTCTAGAAAAAATGTAGTGAATAATTAATAGGATTTGAAAAATTTAGTGGGTTGTGAGATTAAGATAAATGTACGTCACACCAAATACACGCAATGGGAAGAATAATAAATATAAGGACTGTTGCTAAGAAGTTTAATCATTAATAAAACTGGGATTTGTTTTAAATGGAATTTTTATATTTTTTCAGCCATGTCCGGAATTTCGCGATTTTAGAGAAGATCAATGTGCTGCATTTAATAACGTACCGTACGATGGATCTTTATATCAGTGGACAGCGCAATATGACGATAATAATCCTTGCGTATTGACCTGTAAAGGAACGACCACTATAAATAACAATTTGGCTAATGATGAGTCAGGGATTGTCGTAACGCAGTTGGCCGATAGGGTACAAGATGGAACACGTTGTAGACCCGGTAGTCTCGATATGTGCATCGATGGAAAATGTCAGGTAAAGTATTTTATTTATATGCTTTTAGGGGTTGATAGAATTCCTTATAAAAAATTGTTCGAAATAGAGATTGAAGTATCAAAGCAGAGTTGCATGCTAACAGATTTTTTGAATTCCCCAATAGATAACCATTTTTCACCTAAATCTCTTTTACGTTCTCTGTTCTCTTGTCTCCTACTTCTAAAAGCAAAGCTTTTGAGCTTGGTTAAAATAAATCCACTACGAATGTTTTTGATACGTACACATTGAACTTAAAAAAATTAATTAGAGAAAAAGTTGAATAAATTTTTTGTATCCATCTGAAGCAAATGGCTTTAATGACGTTCCCTATGTACTATTCTATTATTCATTAGAACTTGTCTGAAGTGATACTTTGAAATTGCAGTCTAGATTTAAAAATACACCCTTTCAGAAGGTGTCTGTGTAAATAATTTTGCACTTTGAAGGTGTTAAAACAAAATTAATATTTTAGAAAGTCGGATGCGATTTACGAATTGGCTCGACACTTCAAGTGGATGCGTGTGGAAATTGTGGAGGAGATGGTTTGTCGTGCTCGCAACCTCTTTATCATTGGGCACAAAAAGCAGTTTCGCTTTGTTCCGTTACCTGTGGAGGAGGTAAGATTAGCTTTTATTATTTTTCAAAAGAAAACTTTTTTAAAAAAATAGTAAAATGGCTCTTTAGTAGTTAGTATTTTTTAAAAAAGAAGGTTTTGTTTGCGAGACAATAAAAAATGAAAACGCGTTGAACAAGTAGAAAGGGGTGTTACCACATCCACCCTTTATATACTTGATAACTATTTGTTTGGGTCGCGGATGAAAACATGAAAAAAGTGAACGTTTGTAGATTAACCACAATTTCGCGTTGGCTTTGTTCTTTTATTTTCAATTTGGAAAATGTCATAAAATACATGTGTTATTGAACGCTCTGTTAATTTAAAGTCGTATCAGTGAGCACAACGATGTTTGGAAATGGGAAAAATGCAGATATTTCATCCCAATTGTCATTCAAGATATCTAATTATTTCGTGTAATCCGTTCAACTTAAAACTTATAATGAGGTGTTTTTTAACTTCACAGTAAGCATCATATCAGAAAAAAATCTTTCTACCCCTTTTTAGAAGGGGTGCTATTAATCAGAGGCACTTTAGTACCAAAAAGTCTTTACAATTTGCTATGTCAGTGAACCGTTTGCAATAGAGCATGGTGATGGGACTAATTATTTACAATTGCTCTTCTCTTACCACCCCTTCACATCACAATAATTAAAATCAACCTTTCTTCTTCTTATTATTTGTATTCTTTGTATTATTCGTATTATTTGTATAATTATTAATTGTAGTTCTGAGGCAGCACCCTAGTGGTTCCTAGTATCGCGACCTCTCGGATTTATTGTGACCCTCGGATTTGGTCTTCCCTAATTGGAGTTTGGTGCTTTTGATAAAGTCTATTATTTTCCCTATTGATAATTTACACAGTTCTCTTTGAAGCATCTTTTCTTTCCGAGAACGCTGTAACGACTTCTTGTGAAAGCCTCACAGTGTAGCAGAAGATGAATTGGAGTATTTCCTTCTCCTCTGCACATCCTCTACATAGCGGATCTTTTTCTAGTGCCATCGTATACAGGTGCTTTTTAAGCTGGTAATGGCCCGTTAGCGCAACCGTAGCCCCACGACACAATACCGACTTGTTTACTATTTGCTACCAAAGGACCACCAGAATCTCCCTCTCAAATAACAGCGACTTACTTGACAAGCATCTTTTTTACCTTCGTCATATCCGTAGCAAGTCATACGTTCAGTAATATCTTCTTTGTAATATTTGTATTTGCATTCATCATTACTAATTTTAGGTACTTGAACAGCTTCAAAAATATCCAGCGTTCTACCGTTCTGCTTTAGACGACCCCAACCGGTCACTGCAGCTACAGTTCCTAGCGGAACTGCAGTACCTACCGGTTGTAATTCGATAGTGTGTACACTTGTATCAAGGTGGAACGAACGGTCCAATATTACAACAGAAACGTCATAATAATCAGCACTATACTCATATTTAGGGTGATTAGAGAAACTAACTACATTAGCGACTTGTCCACCTCTTTCTTTGATGGTGCTACCACTTCGAATTTGATAGTATTTAACTTACTAGAGGATGTTAAGTATATGTACACTCTATAGTCTATACTCATGTTATTTATTTCGAGACCAACTTTTCTTATTAGTAGTTTCTGCGGTATTAGAAATTAAACTGGTAGACGGGTGGCAAACCGCTGTGGTAAACTTCCATGAACACGTATGACACCGTCATCCGTCATCTTCAGTGTCCACATGCCTATTGAAAAATATAATAATTTTTTTCTTTATTATCTTACATCGTTAATTCCTACAATTTACAATGAGCTTATTAATACATGGAGTGGTTAACAAGAACGATCGAGAGCCTTATTTGTCTGACTTCAAAGTTTACCTTCCGGTTTTCGTCCTTGCATTGTAACTATCGCGTTGTGTGTTTATGTTCATTATGTGTATTATTTAAGATTGTTACGTATAACTTCATCGGTTTCCCAGCTTTAAGCACTAGAAGGAAAAGCTGATTTCAAATTCAATTAATTAATTATTTTACCAAGGTCACACTTAAATTTAAAAACATTAAATTTGTATAGGTTGTACGTATTATAGGCTAATCAATATCTATTTTATTAATTAAAATTTATTTAATATTTCACGTAGTTTACAATGAAAAATTAAATATTAAATGATATACGCTTTGTTAAATTTGTAGTTAGTAAAAAATAGAAATTTACATAAAAACGACGATTTTGTGGTTTAATAAATCTTTTTTGGTTTGGTTTTTTTTGGGAAAAGAATAAATTAATTTTGTGTGCATTTTAGAATGCAATTACTGAACTCGTTACTCTATACGTATACTTTTAATCAATAATGTTTTATTTATAAATGCAAATTATTGTCTCTTTTTCGACTTATATTTTATGGAATCAACTAAACATTGTCATAGCTATTAACTAACTTATAATATGAGTTTGGAAACCTATTATTTTGGCTTGTTATTTTTGTTTATACTATTTCGGCCTATCTTTAAATAGGTCAACGAGTTGACGGGTCATAAGGTCTATAGTCTATATATAGATGCAGATGCAATATTTAGTCAGATCAATTTGTAGAAAGAAGTTCGGTTAGTTCGATTTGATACAAGACAGTGATTTGAGAATACAAAAACTTTTTTAAAAGTTCTTTCTTTTTCTTTTCCCCTACTCCTTGTTTTCTGTGAGTCTGCCTCTTCTATTTTCGCGCTTCAACTCTACAAGGTTAAATCGACACGGACGACTACGTTTTCTTGTTGGTCGCTTAAGGCGGTGGCGCTACACACACGGGCTTAAGGCCTGTCTACACACACAGGCTTGCCTTTCGGTTTGTCCTGTACAGGCGGCCTACACAGGACAAAACGGAGCGTGTGGGCACCGTTCAGACGACCTGCACAGACCAAACCGGAGCCCCTGAACAGCGTTTAGGCTACCTGCACAGGGCAAATAAGAATGCAAGACCTGTGTGTGTTGATAGGCTTTTATACTTCGGTTAGGCCCGTGCAGGCTAAAACTGCACAAGCAAGCCGAAACTATCACTTTGCATCCATACGTACAGGTTTCTACTCCGGCCAGGTCGGCACAGGTCAAGTGAAAGTCCGCTCAGGTCGCCTGAACGATGTCCAGATGCTCCGGTTTGGCCTGTGCAGTATAAGCCCGTGTGTTTGTGACGCCACTTTTATGCTGAGTTTGACAGTCGCAGCTCACTGTACCGTTTAGTTGTTTCTCTTTTGAAATCTAAACTTTTGCGTCTAAAACAGCTAACTGCTGGATCTTCACGTCTGCACTGATTTGAGATCAGTGGATACATGACTGTCCTCAATAATTTCTGTGGGTATCTTAGGTTTACGGAAAGCGTCTCGTCTGTAGCGATTTTAAGAAAATTTATGTAACGTTTTTTAAGATCGTTAGCTATATTATATGCTATATCATGTAAGTGGTACTTATAGCACTGATATCTACATAACCTCTGGATAACAGATTTTGATATCCTGCTCCTGCTCACACTGGCAATTGATGAGCGAGTTTTCAGTTATTAAATTGCTAAACTCCACAATCTTAGACTGTTGCTGATTTAGCTACAGGGCCGGAGACGTCATTAAATGTGGAGAAGCTGCATGCTCTTATCAATGGGTGCACAAAGTTTAAAATAATTTCGTGACAAGGTTACATAAGAACAGTTTACTGCCAAACGCAACAGCCAACTGAAAAATCACACCTGCACTGCCTCTATATCAAAAAAGGCTATATTCGGGTGGCTCCCAAAGTATAACAAGCAGTGGATAGGTGGACTCTAACAGAAAAGAGGGTTATGAATAAGTTTTTAGCATTTATAGCTATCTGTGGGGCTTTAGCTGAAAGGAGGGCGTCTCAGGTACTGTCAACCAACTTTCCTTTGGCGCATACTAGTTTTACTTTGGTTTATTCGCTCATGATATTGACTGAAGGCCGATTTTTTTACTCATCTCGTCTCGCAATGCAGTGTCAAGCTAACTATGCTATTTTTCATGATAAATTTCTAGATAAATTTCCTTCATGTCCGTCCTTATTTTTCTGTTTTACAACATCGTAATAAAATATTCATTCGCGCAATGAGATAGTGAAGACCTAGCCATTTGCAGGAACGGTGTAGTATAGGGCAGCGTTTCTCAACCTTTTAGATTTGCGACCCCCAAATTCCAGTAATTATTTTTGGCGACCCCCTCTGTGTCGTTTTTTTTAAAACAATTAAATTTTTTACAAAATATATTGATTCTAATGTAAGGGTCGTTTTACGTGGGATAAATTTCGTACTAACTTCTTAGTTCTGACTCAAGAAGCAAAAACACGGAAATCTAAGCTTTAACATCGTGTGCGGTCGTAAATTAAAATTTCTACACACGACGCTAAGGCTTAGATTCCCGTGCTTCTGCTCGTTGAGTTTATTCAGTACTGACAAGTTAGTACGACCTACGACGTTTAGTCCATGTAAAATGGTCCTAAGAAACATACTGCAAGACAGATTTATGTTGGCGAGCGGTGGGAATACGCAGATCACTAAATACGTCATTAGGGATCTGTGTTGCAGTGTTGCACCATAAAATACTACCTGTGCTGTATCACAGATCTACAAAATCTAAGTTATACAAAAAATTATGCGAACAGGAACAACATCTTAATTCAAAAACTTGATTAATGCAAATCACTATACATAGAATAATAAATTCTTGTCTAGTCCGGCCGTTTAGGAAAATTCGCTCAGCTAAGCTTGCCGATTTAACCAATCACCAACAAAAAACCTCCACTTACTCCCTATGAAGCGTCGAACCATGTTCAAATGTTCAAATTAAAATACAAATTTTACTGTAGATTTGTATAGTGGTCGCGACCCCCAGAAAATATTACGCGACCCCTTCGGGGGTCGCGACCCCCAGGTTGAAAAACGCTGGTATAGGGTGAAGCATTGTGGATAGTTTCAAATAGAAAGTACCCTTAATATTGGAGATTATGGTAGTACGTTTCAGTGCTCTTTTTTAAAGCTGATTTTAGATCCTAAGATAGAATTAAAATGTCTTCTTTTGTTTTCGAGTTATAGCCCAAAACTGGAAATATCGCCATTTTGAAAATTTGAAATAACTCTCTTCAGATTTTGCTTATGCCTATTTATAGCTCCAATATTAAGGGTACTTTCCATTTAAAACCATCGAAAATGCTCCATTCGGTACTCGCTATCCGCATGAACTCTTATGTTAAAAAACATGTTCTCGATCAAGGTTTAAGGCATTAAAATTTTTGTTCATTCTGTGTAATTAGGCAATGGAAATAGCGAGCTATGAAGGTATTTGTTTCCGTTACCTACATCTAGAGAGAATTCTGAGGTGTGCCACAGTCTCTTTCCCTGTGTCTTCATTATCCTTATTAGATGTACTAATACTTCGTGTGTGAGAATTATCTATTTTGAACTATTGAAAGGGTCTCTAAACTGATTTCAAGACAATAATTTTTAGATGATAGGTATTAAATAATTAATGATCAATAGCATATTGGGTGGATTTAATCCTGAGCCCATTTAGAACTTCCTTAAATAAATTTAAAGAGTAACTATTAATTTTAATTTAAAAATCTCATATCGTAAATCTACTCTTTTGAAAATAAATTTCAATTGGCCATTGGTCACATCATATTGATTTACTAAAAATAGGATAATATGTTTAAAGATAAATGAAACTGTAAACTGCATTGCAGATTCTTTATAGAAAAGTCATTTTATTACTGCTACAAGGGTACTAAAGCAAAATAATTCACTTAAAGTAAAAAAAAGGATGCAAACGTAAACCGTCCTTTTCACAGATTCGTTATAAATACTAAATTGTGATATAAACGACTTTCAGTTACGTTACCTCTTTAGTTTTCTCCGTCACATAAATATTAACATAAATTTAATTTCAGGTTACAAAATGTCGAGACCAGTATGTCAAAATGTTTTAACTGGAGCAGAAGTAGAAGAACAACTATGTAACGACTCACAAAAGCCAGAAGCCGCTGTCGTCGAATGTAACGTTCATAATTGCCCACCAAAGTAAGAAATAAAATATTTTCTACAGTCCTTACTACTACGTTTTAATTTAGTTCAAATTTGTACGAAACTCGAGAAAATCATCTTTTTTTACTTAATTTGTCTTTTAATTATTCTATACAATGATTTTTAGTAGTTTTTAAGTCTTTTTGTCTGACTTTTGCGATTCTATAATTATAAGAAAACTTTTGCAACTTTGTCACTGCTTTAATTTTAATGATTTTTTAGATGGCATGCCGGTGATTGGGGAACATGTTCGGTTAGCTGTGGAGGAGGTTCGAGACTGCGACAAGTTTCTTGCATCGAAGAAACCAAAAATAATACAAAAATTAAAGTAAGTAACTTTGTTGAGTAAAAGTAAAAATTTTGAATCAATTCTTCTAATGCAAATATACTTATTAACATACTGCCTGCATAATAAATTCGTTATGAAACTCAAAACTCATTAGTTCACAACGAAAAGTTTAAGATAAAACAATGGAAATACATATTTTTATTTAGGTCAACGAGCTTAAATGTTCCGGTAGAAAACCACGATTTCAAGAACCTTGCAATCAAATGATTTGTCCCAAGTGGTACGCCTCGCCTTGGTCAGGGGTAGGTTTTTAACATAAAACTTCTAATATAATTTTAAATATTTGAAACAATTTCTTTAGTGTTCCGTTTCCTGCGGTGAAGGTGTACAAGTTAGAATTGTAGAGTGTAGAAATGCAGATGATTTGCCGAGTTTGCTTTGTTCGATTAACAACAAACCAATTTCGTCAAAATCGTGCTCTACGGGAATTCAGTGTCCGCAGCACTTTGAAAGCGTCGAAGAACTTCTTCCGGGACTTTATCACACTCAACCGTTAGTACAACCATATCCACCACCACCACCTGCACATGCAGAACGACTTATTGGTGAACAGGTGGTGCCTTCTGAAAGCACGTAAGTTTTCTTTATTTTATTTTTCTTACATTATGCTTTGGTAGCAATAAAATTGTACACAACAGTCAAGTGGCATGTAGATGTCTTAAATCAGCATTTATTATAAAAATATCCCAATATTTTTAAATTTTTGCAATTTTTTACAAAAACTTTATCAAATCAACTAAAATTTCTAATTTAACACTTTAACCTTCTTTCAATCGTCTTAAAATTTAAGTTTATTGTCCGTATTCAAATGTTGTATGCTTTATGTGTTTTTCAGCAATTACAAAGTGTACTTTGCCTGCGGTTGGGTGTTTGTGAGGTACCGCAATTTTCAGCTTTTTGTCTAAACCGCACTAAAAAATAAGCACCATATATCTTTTTGTCAAAGCGTAATTTGTTTCGTTCTACAAAATTGTTTAAATATAAATTTTTCATGAGGTACGTTCAAATATGCCGTTACCACAATTATTCAGTTCCTGTGCGAACGTAAATTTATAAAATTAAATCGGACGATGCATTCAGATGTGTTCACAACGTGTCCTTTTATATTATCAATCCCTCGTAATTAAAATTGCAGAATGAGAAGCTATCTAGCAGTGTTGCATGGCTTCTGTTCGCTCGGCCGACATACATTTGATCAAATGGACATAATAGCAATGTAAATAAATTTTTTAATCCACGTGTCTGCTTTTATAGCAACAACTATCAATTCAGTCATCACGGCATCGCTAATTTGTTGACGAATACTTTAGAAAATATAAACTCGCTCACTGGACCAACAGACATTTTATTAAGATTTTGTTATCGTTCAATTACAAAATTTGAAGAAGTCATATAACTGTCCATTCGACCAAGTGTCTGCTAATTGCTTGTTTTGTATATTGTCCTTTAAGTCCGTCTTTTTTAAATATTCGTCAGTTGAATATTATTCAGTTACGGTGTATCAGTTATCAAGTCATTAAAAAAGTCCATGTTTTCTGTCATGATTTTCATGATACTCCTTCAGTAACATCCATATTGTCCAATTTTTTGCTAGACTCGTCCACACACACACACAGGCTTGCTGTTCGGTTTGCCTGTGCACGCGGCCTGCGCACAGGCCACCTTAACGCTAACCACGCGCTCCGGTTTGGCCTGTACACTGTACAGACCGCCTGGACGATGTCTACATGCTCCGGTTTGGCCTGTGAAGGCCGCCTGCTCAGGCCAAACCGGAAGGCAAGCCTGTGTGTCTGTGACGAGCCATTACTAAAGACTCGTTTTCACACACAAGTTTGTGTTCCGGTTTAGCTGTGCAGGCGGCCTGCACAAACCAAACCTGAGCGTGTGGCCACAGTTTAGGCGGCCTACACATGCCAAACCGGAGCATGTAGACACAGCGTTCAGGTGACCTACACAGGCCAAACCAGAGCGTGTTGACAGCATTCAGTCTGGGCAGGCAAGCCGGACGGCAAGCCTGTGTGTGAAGACGAGCCTTTAGATGAAAGTAAGGGCATTATTAGGAATTGGTTTTGTAAAACAAGAAAACTAATCTTGTAAAACACTTGTAATGGGAAAACTTTCGACTTTGCCGAAATACTCATATATTAGAAGGAGGGGGAGTGCGAGTCTAATTAGTACTACCTTCCAGACCTTATAGACTATAGAGGGCGTTCAATTTTACCATGTACACCATGGGGATTTCTTAAAACGAAAGATATTAGTAATTGCAAAAGTTAAAATTTTTTAAGAGCTCCGACAGAGCGACTCTTATCGTTCCTAGAAGTTCTCTCTTAGAGAAATTGAAATATTGCACTTTTAGTTCTTTAATATCTATTTTAGTGCTTTAAATGAGTGTAATAACATTATTATTATTGTTATTTCATTGATGCATTTCGATATTGTCGATAAATATCGTTAAAGTAATGTTTCAAAGTAGTTAATAAACTCAAATGACCCATGAATGTTGCATCGTTGAAATCGTTAGTTTTTTTCTATTTAATGGCGTAAAATCGAGTATTATAGTAGTCATCATAGGAATATCGAAAAGTTGGCTATAAAAACATGAATCTCTAGTAGCACAACTTTCAGATTTTATATTTCTTCGGGACTTTTCACGAGCATGAAAATTTGCAAAATTATTGTAATTTGACCAACATTGGCTGTCTCAATCCGAGGCGATATTGCAGATCAATAGGTTACGAGGTAGAGCTACTCTACTTTCAGAGTAAGCCACGAGGTAAATATCTATCACGTGCTAGAGCATTCCAGCATTCCTCTATCTTCCACAAGCTATCCACTACCACTACCCGTACACTCCTGCAGTGCCACTGGTTAAAGTTTTAGCACGTGCTAGATAGTAAGCCTCGTGTTATTGCCCTACTCACCTGTAGTGCGACCGCGCGCTAAAGGGTTTATCAGTGTTTATCAAGGGTTTGTCATAGGGTTTATCAGTGGCTAAAAGTTACCCTACTTTTTTATAGGAAGCTTTTACTGGCGAATTGGACAATAAATAAATAATTTTTGTTAAACTCACCTACCCGATCCAAAAGAAATATAGAAAGCAGCTCATCCAACATAATAGTTGATGACATAAGAAATTATAGACACAGTTTAACCTTCGCATGGACAGGAGTTACAAATGTAAAGATTTCAACTTTAATTTTTGAAGACGTTTTTGAACTGATTTTGAAATGTTGTCTACACAGTGATCAATTTATTGAGAACTCTTTATATTTTGTTTGGTCTGATAATAGAGGGGTGGTCGTCAAGAAAACGCCGTCATATTTGACCCTTCAAAACTAAACATTTAAAAACTCATTCACACATCAAAATTAAGGTGGTAAAAAGTTTTCTGTAAAATTACTAAAATTTAACACCTACATAATTTTGTGTCGTTACAACCTCACAGGCTTTCAACGCTTTAAGAGCTGCTTGGCTGTCAGATACTACGGAGATTCTTTCGTTGTGATATCCTCTATCTAACAGCATTTGCGCACATGTTAAGATGGCGTAAATTTCTGCTTGGAAGACGGTTACGTGCTCCTCGAGGCTTAAGAGTACCTTTTGCCTCAAGTCGCCGTCCCCGATGATTCCAGCCTTCGTACCTGTTGGGTTTTTAGAGCCATCTGTATAGAACACAAGTCTATTCATTTTAACTTAAACTTTATTCTTAAAAAATATAAAATTTTACATAAATATTAAATAAGGAGCCCAATTGCCCATTTTCATCTCTTGTCCAGTAATTTTCTTTTATTCGATTTGACTGATACAAGACAGTATGTGACTTTGTATTTCTTCATTATCGACGCTAGTATAAACTCCTGGGAGGTTTGGCATAGCGCAACCGTAGCCCCACGACACAATACCAACTTGTTTACCATTTGCTACCAAAGGACCCCCTGAATCTCCCTATAAATTAATAAAACAATGATAATAACTTGAATAAAATCAAACAACAGCAACTTACTTGACAAGAATCTTTTTCACCTTCGTCATATCCGTAGCAAGTCATGCGTTCGGTAATATCTTCTTTGGGATATTTGGATTTGCATTCATCGTTACTAACTTTAGGTACTTGAACAGCTTGCAAAATATTTGGCGATTCACCGTTGACCTTTAGAGTACCCCAACCGGTAACTGTTGCTACAGTTCCTACCGGAAGTGCACGACCTGCCGGTTGTAATTCGATAGTTTGTACGCTTGCATCAAGTTCGAACGAACGGTCCAATAATATAACAGAAACGTCGTAATCACTAGCACTGTGCTCATATTTAGGGTGATTGGAGAAACTAACTACTTTAGCGACTTGTCCACCGGTTTGTTTAATGGTGCTGCCACTTCGAACTCGATAGAATTTAAGAAATATTCTAGAGGAAATAGTGTTTAGTTTTACAGATACCTTAAAGAATTTAAATTTTTACCTGTTATAGCAATGCGCAGCAGTTAAAACAACGTTTGGTCTTATTAGAGAGCCTCCACAACTGTGTCCTCCAAAGAGTTCTATAGATACTTGATAGGGGTGTTGTTCAATGGTAGTATCATTTCCACCTACAATTCTTCCATCTAAAACTGGACCTGTATGTACTGTGTTTATATTTCTTCCTGAAAAAATTATATTTTAATTTCATGAGGATAAATAACACTCACTTCAACGAAAATTAAGTGTCAAATAGTTAGTTAATACATACCGAATGCAATGGAGATTACTCCCAATAGAAGGATAGAACGAAACATGTTGCTGTAGTAATTATTTTTGTAATTTACCACCCTTTTATATATTTGTCGATTTCTATGTTATCTATAATTTCTCTGTATCTAGATAATTTTGAAGAGAGACTAGATTAATCAGTAATGACTTCCGTTGAATCATAAGCTATTGCCACTTTATACACTATACAGTGTGTTTGTGTGTTTTATTATATCGGCGATATTGTTGCAAAAGAGATTTCAAAGCCTAATTATTAGGTTGGTGCATTATTATTAACAATAGGTTTTTATTCTTTTATTTAATATTAATGACTGGTTGCATAAAAGAAAATTATATTTAAATCAGAGAGTTAGTCCTTAGATATAGCAACGTTACGCAATAAATAAATAAAACTGTTAAAGTTTGACGTTTGTTTTCACAATTATGGAATCCAAACCACGTGACAAAACATCGCGGCTGGTAGGAACTTAAAAGTTACCATTAGGGTGAGTTTCATAAAGGGTGATATGAGCACTTGCCCAACTTAAGTTCGAGATAGCAGACTTAAGTCCGTTTCATAAAAGTTTCTCAAACTCGAACAATTACGTCACCGCTTTCGGCGGTTATCGGTTGAAAACAAACGTAAAGAACGAGTAAATGCGCAAGTTTCGAAAGGGTTGGCATTTTGTTTATTTTAAACCGATAACCGCCGAAAGCTGTGACGTAATTGTTCGAGTTTGAGAAAGCTTTCGATCTCTAACTTAAGTTGGGCAAGTGCTCAGCTTCCGCATAGCACTTTTTAGGAAACTCATCCTTTACAATATTTTTGTTATCTGAGGAGGTAAGTATTATGCAATTGTGCATGCTATAAAAAATAAAGTAATAACAAACGTGCAATGCGTTCACGTGGTTTATGCTCACCAACGCCTATATTATATTTGATTTGACAGGTGTCTGGATTCCCTAATTCAACACAAAAAGGTCGTAACATCAGATTTTAATATTTATTTACAAATTCGAACTCGGACATTACATTTGTAATGTTGCCATATCAAAGGATTAAAAATCTGATTCTCGGATTAAAATAGAATTATCTTTAATGCAACCGGACATAAATCAATCAAATACACTCAATAATCGTAGTTTACTGCAATACACCTTTTTTTAATGAATTATTGTTTAGTCTGGCCCCTATCAACGCACACATCTTTCTTTTGTTTGACATTTTTTAATAAAAACCATGACTCATCAAATAGTTTTACTGAAGCAATAATTGGGCAAATATCGAAGAGGTCCAATCATTTTCTATACTTGAGCGAGCATTTTGAGACGGGTGGTGGATTTTAAAATTCTTACCACAGCTCAATATTTGCTTCAGAAATACGGTATACAGGGTGGTTGATTTTTTACGGTCCAGCTAATATCTGCTGAAATATTGAAGATACTGAAAAAAGTTAAATTATAAACTTTTCAAACAACACCTCATCTACAAAATAGCGCAAACAATTTTTTTCCATGGTCTACTTGTTTTACGGGAAAATATGTAACTTTGGTTTTTTAAGTAGAACACCCTGTATATTTTTAGAGAATCGTATTCTAAATCAATTTCTCTTTACAACAATGTATCACAAGTACCATTTTGCTTTATAATAATTGTGCCCAATATTCCAAAAAAAGGAACAATATGAGGGTTGTAGTAACTCTTGATTAACATTAATTTATTTACTTTTTAACAAACTAAGAAATTTCGGAGCAAATTTTAACACGTAATGTATTGTAATGATTGTTCAGATTGTCCACCATGGAATTCAACAATTTTTGGCCATCTTTGACTGTTGTCTGCAACACTCATCCTAAAATATTTTTAAATATTGGAAATAATTAGAAAGCAAAATGGTACTTGTGATACATCGTTGTAAAGAGAAATTGATTTAGAATACGATTCTGTTAAAATATACAGGGTGTTCTATTTAAAAAACCAAAGTTACATATTTTATCGCAAAACAAGTAGGCCATGGAAAAAAATTGTTTGTGCTATTTTGTACATGAGGTATTGTTTGAAAAGTTTATAATTTAACTTTTTTAAGTATCTTCAATATTTCAGCAGATATTAGCTGGACAGTAAAAAATCAACCACCCTGTATATTTTATTTCCTAATGATTTCGTAATAATTTTCAATTTGAGTAGGTAGTAGAAATACTTACGTATTTGGAAGTAAGTACTCAAAATGCTTTAATGTTCTGGGAATATTAGATACCGTTGATGTAAGTACCTCTTACCTTTTCGTTATCGTTGCATTAATCTGATAACATAGTATCTTGACTCTTCAGTATCTTGTGTATCCACTCATTTGTTCAGATTTAGAATCGTACCGCCCTCAAGCCTTTTTTGTAAGCCGATATTTAAGAATTTTTTTTTTTATTAAAATTTATTAAGATCCTCGTAGTTTCAACTAAACACCTACGTACAGGGTGTTACCAAAAAACTTTAAACACCAAAGTATAATAGGTTAGAATTATATAAAATATAATTATGTTAGAATTTTGAAAATACGGCTTATAACAATCACACAAGAATTGGCAAGCTTCAACCTTAATTGACAAAAATTTGTGGGGCGTAGCCTAGCTGCATTTGTTCACTGGACAGAGATTAGCAACGGTTTGTTCATTGGTTACATGAATTACGTAATTTTTCATTTTTTAAGGCCGCGCTACACACTCAGGCAAGTCTGTGTTTGTGGGACAGGCTTTAGAACCAATGAGCAAACCGTGTACCTAACGTTCCGTTAGTTTACAAACTACCAATTACCAGAAACCGAAAAAAATATATTGCCCTCTACACTTTCATTTCATAATAACCCAACTCCACAGAGTTGGATAACAGAGCAACCAAAAATATTTTTTGAAATAGCATTATCAAATCTTTCAAAAAAGTAAAAAAAAAAATTCTAATCAAAACGAGCCAAATTCGAGGTGGAGGTCTGTAAAGTATTTAGGTTTTCTCCCATACGTTGAGAAGAATTGATTTTAAGCTTTTTTCATTAAACATAATATATTTGAACGTTTTTCGTAAATCGAAAATCTCCATATAATGTGGCGGTAAAACACATTTTATTTAGAGTTCTATAGGCTAACAAGACTTTTTTATAATTATATAAAAGGGCACATGTGCAGATTGATTTAAAAAAACTATTTATTTCTACACGGTGCTTCATAAATAGATTGTTTCCATAAATTGGTTTAAACAACAAGTTAACCGTTATTTCATGTCGCAAACGACGCAAACCAATTTATTTATTATATTCGTAATAAAGTACAAAGTATCGTTTTTACAAGTATTGGAAATTACTCCACAGATATAAATAAAATAATAGCTACTCAATTTTAAATCGTTGCCTCTATATTGATATTTTGAAAATTACATTATTCGAAACATCTGAGTTAGCTCAATTTAAAGTCCCATCGTGGAAATTATTCAAGAGCGTCGGTAAAATGTCAAACAAGTTGAGAAATACTATTAATAATAAAACGTACTGATTTGAACTGAAAAATAAATGAAAGGGTTCACGATCTAAGTAGAAAAGGAAGTTTTCGGGTTACAAAGTAAAATATAATAGCTCATCGATTCCGAAAATATAAAATGCAGTCAAATCGTTGATGCATATTATCTTGTTTTGTTATACGAGCCGCTATTGTACACTTTTAACTTTATAATAAAGTGAATAAGTCATAAGAGACAAATTACGCTATAGAAGCACATAAGCACGTCATATAAAGCCTTATAAACACATAATCGTATGTATATATCTTTCTTCACAAAATGGCTGATTTTGCACCCTTAGCAATACATCTATGCACCTTTTAATTGTTTCAAGTTTGTATTGCTGGTAAATTATTAATTAAGCTGTATTTTATCATTATTTCCATATTGTAATAATTGCCTTGCAAGTTCAATATACAGAGTGGTTCGTCTAAGACTTTCAATTGCGATATCTCAAAGATCAGACCTATGAGACTATGAAACTGTCGTGTCGTCTAATAAAATTAGCCCTAATTAACCCAGATAATTTTTAATCGATATGGCGGATAATTTAGATAAAAATACCCAAATATAAAAATTTAATGTTTGATTATTTTTTCGCAAACTATTATAGTAATTTTTTAGCACCGCCTACACTATTTTGTTTTCTATTGCTGTTTTCATAACTTGTGTCCTTGAAGCAAGCACCTCCAGTTCTCTTTCTCATCTCACATCACTTTCTAAGTTAGTTTACCCATACCATATCGGTGTTCGTTTCAGCACTAGCTTTGGCACTTTATTGGTCTAGAGTTGTTCGATGTGATCCATCCGTTTCAGCCTCTGGAGCTTTTTATTAACTCTGGCTACACCATCAGGTGCACATAACATGTTACTTTGTAACACCGATATTAAGCTCGTGTGTTCATTAATCATTAATGTCGTCGGCATCACTAAAGTCGAAGACGGGATGGATTCTAAGCGATGAACATATGAACAAGCAACAACAAACACTTTCTACCCAAATAAAAATATTTATTTAAAAAATTAAGAAATAGCATTTTATATTATTAATATAACACGTAGATTGGGTTTATAAACCAAAATAAAAAACTCCCTTCGGGATTTCAGTCGTTCTTGGACACCACCACGGAGTGCGAATCAAAAAACCCATTCCTGGAACGTAAATGGGGACGCGTGGTTAGCTCTAAAGCTTGGCCACCGTTGCTCCAGATCGACAGTCGGCTAAAAGGTAAAGACTGTAATCAAGCTCTACACAATCGTTCAAAAAGCCCAAAAACCGTTGAGAAGTGGTTAGCTACTAAGCCACCCTACTTGTAAATGATCGACAGTCGGTCAAAAGGTTAAGACTGTAAATCGAGGCCTACACGGTCGGCCAAAATGCCAAAGACCGTGGGTAGTAACTTGTGATGATGCACTGGGGTAGACGTGATCAGCTCAAAACCCTACAACTTCAGCTTGTTCCAACCGCTAGTGCAGGGACGCCAGACCATCAACTACCCACAGCACAAGAATATCTCACAAAAACACAATAACACACTATGCACACGGACGGTAACGGACTCCTCTGAAATCAATGCGCGTTCTTAATTCTTAGCACCAATCAGAACTCGACATTCGATTTAACTACGAGGTGGGAATTCTATTTTCCGAATTCCCCCGAAAAGGGAAATCTAACTCCGTACGCTTCGTACTCATATCTTTACGATTATCACCAAACTACTACATAAATGCGTTTGATGTGATTATGTAGGTGGCAATAGATGCGGACTTAAAAGAGGCATCCAATGGTATAAGTTTTGAGGGGGTACGCAAATTATAAATAACGAGGGGTTATCCACTCTCTGCAGTCAATGTACAAAAATTGAGCTGTCAACGGTAGTCATCTGCAGGCAATGGTAGCCATAGTATATGCAGTCATGGGCAGTCAACTGCAGTCACTGTACAAATTCAGAACAGTGGTTGGCCCCTCGATAAATAATTTTAAAAAGCATTTAAAATATTAAATATTTCAAATGATTTTAAAATTAGGAAAAATGAATGAAAACATTAAGGACGTTAACAAGGAAAATTAAACTGATGAAAAAATATATTTAAGATGCCTGAAGGGCCAAAATAATTAAAATTGAAATAAATAATTTTAATTTATCGGGTGGAATTAAATTAAACGAGCGACGTCGAATACATTTACACACTGTAAACACCGGATATAAATTTATACCATTGCATCGCAAATGATACAAAAACGGAAGATCTGATAGTTGCTGGTGAATTACCTACAAGCGATTTTTATAATAAAACACAAGGGCGCGCAAACGATGTTATATTTTCTCTTATCAGAGCCAGAATCTTTAGGATTCGTAACACTCTGACATGTGTAGAAAACTCCGAGCGATCCGGTATCGTTTCTCTTTTTGCCATTTCTATGACAAGAGGAGTATAAAAATCCTATATAAGTAGCTTCTCCCAGAATTACACTGCATCACCTCTTATCACCCATTTCGTTAATGAAGTGATCCCCAGTATTTTGTGTCACTTTTAGGGTAGATATCAGGAATAAACATTTACGACGAAACACTCTGTATTTGTAAAAGCTGATGATAATTATTGATTATAGTTTTAAAAGTTAACTTCTCGATTATTATCTTAAAAGCATCCCTCTTGAGTAAGTAACCGTAAAACAAATAAAACCCCAACCATATAAAATAATAGCATGACAATATAAACAAAAAGAAGCAAATTTAGATAATTTACTGTAATCTGACACTTTAATGGAAGTTATGTGTTTTTAATTATTGCAATCTATTAAATAAACCTGTTCTATTTTTATAAAAATGTTTTTAATTAAAAAATCATTAAAACAACACTAAATAATTGTATCAAATTCGAGCAGCTTCATATTTTAATTCCTATAAGCTTTTAGCATGCATTTAAAAGATTAATCAAATATTTCTCACATTCTAATTTTACTTCAGAATTATTAAATCTCTAACTTTTTAATAAAACACCACCTTATTATTAAATAATCGAATCAAGCATGTACTAATAATAAATATTTGGAATGAACTTTTGGAAACACTTAAATTCTATCATTTTAGTAATTTGTTTTTTGTAGGTTCATTCCTGACGAGTGGAGCCCTTGTAGCGTGTCTTGCGGCGAAGGCGTAAGAAGACGCGATGTGTTTTGCAAAATTTTTCTGGAATTCTCCCGTACGATTGCCAAATTACCAGATAAACAGTGTAGCGGTCCAAAACCAATGGAAACTGAACGCTGTTTTATGGAACCATGTTCTTCTGAACGAATCGACATAAAAGACGATCCATTTAGATCAGAAACATCGATCAAAGTTGGAAGTGGATCACCAGGAACGACGTACTCGTGGAGAGAACAAGGATATACTCATTGTAGTGCGTCTTGTTTGGGTGGTGTGCAAGAACTTATAGTGAACTGTGTTAGAGACGATACTCAAAAAGTTACTTCTCCTTATATGTGCCCCAGAGAACTAAAACCTGAAGTTTTAATAAGAACATGTAACGATCATCCATGTCCACCTCGTTGGAATTATTCAGATTTTCAACCTTGCACTCAATCTTGTGGGATTGGCATTCAAACTAGAGAGGTTAGCTGTATACATGAAGTTACTCAAGGTGGAGGTAATACGGTCGTCGTTCCTAGCACAATGTGTCCACAACCTCCGCCACCCGATCGTCAATACTGTAACGTTTTAGATTGTCCAGTACGGTGGGTCGTTACAGAGTGGTCCAAGTGTAGTAAAAGTTGCGGTGGTGGAGAAAAGACTCGCAAAGTTGAATGCAAACAAGTGATGGCTCAAAATCATACTGTTAATAGGGCAACATCTATGTGTCCTAGTCCAAAACCGTCAGATAAGAAACCTTGCAACACTAAAAGTTGCGTACTTGAAACGGACAAGCCGCAAATTGACGTTTCAAATAGCACCTTTATTCAACACGATCCTAAGAAGAAAAAGGTATCATTAAAAGTAGGCGGTGCAGCTACAGTTTTTTATGGTTCAATGATAAAAATTAAATGTCCAGTCAAACGTTTTAATAGAACTAAAATACAATGGGTTAAAGATCAAAATTATCTTCCAAAAGCCAAGAAGTATAAAATTTCGAAAAAAGGAGCTCTTAGAATATTAAATTTAACATACAGGGATAGTGGTATTTATACTTGTATAGCTGGACGTTCAACAGCTGATTTGGTTTTGTCTGTAAAACCTCGACCTGGTGAGTTTCCTACTTCTGAAGAAATTCAAAAACAAGCCGGATACAAGACAGAACATCGAGTTGATTTTGAAATAGCCGATCGTGATGCTGGGAGAGACGACAATCCCGTGTTTGGAAACGACGATCATTCGCACGAACAACGTCCTGATTTGCCGAGAAAACCTCCAACTTCGAGAACTCGGATCATCTTGCCAACATTGACTCCGTATAAAGGCAACATGAATATGAATCTCAACAGTTTGAATGCTTTACCTCCACAAAGCACAACGTTCGTCTCTGATGAGGAACAAGTAAGTAATAGCTTTGATTGTAAAAACTAAAAATGTATCGAATTTATTGAGCAACTTTTAAAATCAATCTCTTCATTGTACGCTGCAAGGATCGGGTGGTGCCATCGCACTTTCCCGCTTCTTCAGATTCTTTAAAGCCGCATGTATCTAGTTCCGCATCCCGTATAATGCCTCATTTTCAACAACTAATATCCAACTTACAGGTGAGATTTCGTATTGACTTAAGTTGTTGTTTCATGAGCTTATCAAACACGCACTTTTTTATACCAAAATTTTGGGTTTTAAATTAAATAAAAAATAATTTTAATTAGCGTTTAAATATTTTGTTACTTGTTAATTGCATTCCACCTGCCTACCTCAACATACTGCTCTAGGTAAACAACAATACACTTAGTATCTTTGCATGCCAACAAACATTTTATATAATGCTTCTACTCGTAGTTACACAAATGAAAATAAATTCTAAAGCTCTGCAGTTAGGTCATAATTTATTTTTTTTGTACACAATTTAATTTAATTTAATTAATTACTCGCTTCAAGTAACTACCTCTATAATAAAAGGCACAGCAATTATGGCCATTTCAGACATTCACCAACTCTCGTGGTCACCGAATGGTGGCATCCAATCCGGACGACTTCCTCCACGAAGAATTCGAACAAAAAATTGAAACGACCACAGAAGAAAACGAATATGGTTCAATGGTTGTACTAGGAAAAGGTTCACCAGATAACGTCAAATTCGAATGGATTGCGAGCGAATGGACGAATTGTTCTCAACCGTGCGGAGGTGATGGTTTTCAAATGAGAACTGCAAATTGTTTGGTAAAATTACACAACACTTCTCAAGAGGTTGAAAGCAATTTTTGCGAAGATGCCGGTTTGGAAACGCCAATTACTGTGAGAAAGTGCGGATTGGACGATTGTCCCAAATGGGTTGTTACGGATTGGACTCCGTGTCGTCAGTCAAAGTGCTTAACGTGGAATACAGGTACAAAATGTGTATTTTTGTAGATTTTATTCTAATATTTTTATTTAGCTATTCAAAGAAGAGGAATAACTTGTCGGAATTCAAGAAATGTCTCAATAAGTTCGTCAGATTGTGACGAAAAAGATAAACCTCCACATAGACAAGAATGTGTGAGAGATGAGTGTAGAGGGAAATGGAAGGTTGGACCGTGGTCGAAGGTAAAAATACAAACATTTTTTATTTATTTATGTAAATTGTTATTTTTGTAGTGCGCAGCTGTTTGTGATATGAAAGGGGTCAAGTATAGAATTCTGCAGTGTGTCTGGTTCGGTACGAAGCGTCCAGCCGGTACAGCTTGTAGAGAGCAACCACGTCCTCCAGTTATGAAGTCCTGTCTGGGCCCACCTTGTTCCACATCAGTAAGTAAGTGTTTAATGTTGTGTGTGTCTGTATTTAGTAGATTAGAAAAACATATTCAATTGGGAATATAGTGCATTTGCACAGGGCTGGATTGGGAAACAAATTATTACCTGGAAATCTGGATAGCTCAGGCCAGGGAGGCCTGGAAGGGGGACAATAAAAATTTACAATTTTAAGTTTATTTAATATTCAGTACCTTAAAGGTATCAATTAATTGTAGTTCTAAAGCTGGTCCATATTGGTCCCTTGTAGCCAATATGGACCTCTCGGAGCGACCTCCAGAGCGACCTCTCGGATTTACTGTACGCCTCGGTTTTGGTATTCTCTTAGGAGAGTTATGATAAGTTAGGCAGTTCTCTTTGGAGCATCTTCTTTTTCCCAAGAATACTCTAAAGTCTTCTTGCTAAAGCCTTATAGTGTAGCAGAAGATAAATTGGAGTTTCCTCCTCCTCTACACATCTTCTGCATAGTGGGGGCCTTCTTCTAGTCAAATCGTATACAGGTACCTTTTAAGCTGCCAATGACCCGCTATTATTGCCGTTGCCAGTTGTTCTCCAGTAGAGCTTTAGAATCTCCCTGTCCAGGAGTTTCTCTCCGGTGTTTAATATGCCACTTCACCGGAAGTGACTTTATTTCTCTCTTTGTCATTTCATAAGAAATGCCAAAGGCTGGTTCTAGTCCAGTGGGTCTTATTTTACTGTTCTTTTTGGCCAGATCGTCCGCTTTTTCGTTTTTTAGTATGTCGGCATGAGCAGGCACCCATACTAGGTTGAAAATTTTTTTTTCCAGCTAGCGCATTCAGTCTGCGGATGCAGAGTCCGGACGTCACCTTATAACGCTACTTTTTTTGGCAACGTTTACCCTTAACTGCTCCGGGTAGACACAGTTGAAGATGGGTCCTAGTTCGACAAGAATCTTTTCCTTTTTATTACTAATACCGCGGCTTTTAATTTCTCAGGCTCCACCTCGAATGAGAAAATCATAAAACAAATATTGGAGTGAAACAACTTTTATTTATAATAATCTAAATTAGCAGAACAGAATACAAAACAGGCAAAAATACAGATTGGTATCATACCATTAACCAAACCAACCATAAAGGGTTATATGGGATTACATTAACGGGGCTGAAATGATCACGAGGTTTCTTCAGCGTGCAGTCGGTACCCTGTACGGATTTAGTTGCCCAAACGACGCAAATATCCCTTCAGATAGTTTACACGGCAGCAACTCCTCGGCATTCGGAGTACCTGATACCAGTTACACTAAGTGAACAGCAGTACTCCGCGATAAGTCTGTCTCGAGGACAATTGCGACGGATAATCGATAACCCTTGATCTTTAGCAGATGCTAGTGACTCGCTAGCGAAAAAGATTGTTCCAACGGATGCTGATACTCACCAGCGAAGGAACGCAAGGTTATTCGGACGAATTTCCTTGTTCAGGAGTTTAATATGCCACGAGAAGAAGTAACTTTATTTCTCTTTTTGCCATTTCATAAGAAATGCCAAAAGCTGGTTCTGGTCCATTGGGTCTTATTTTGCTGCCTCCTTTGCCTACATCGTCCGCTTTCTCGTTCCCTGGTATGTTAGTATGGGTGCCAGGTTATGGTTGACGAGCTTGATGAAATTTTTTCCCGCTAACGCATCCAGTCTGAGGATGTAGTGCGTTACTAGTCCGGACTTCGCCTCACAGGCATTCAGCACTTTGAAAAAGTTAAAGGTAACTAAACCGTTGTCAGAAAGTACGTAAACTATAAAGCAGAAAAGAAAATTCCAACACAATACACTGAGTGAACACTGAAAAATGCCAATACAGCAAATGAGATACCTACAGAAAGTCAAAGTTGGTGGTGTATCACTGTTAGGCCCAAACACACATTGGTCTTTATCGGTGTTGAATATAAAAAATTTGATGTGCTTATTTTGAACATGGGTAGTCTGGGTACCTTACCCTTAAGTGACACGTACTGTATCTTCTATATTTAAAACATTAGTTTGTGTGTATGTTGTTTTTTCATTTCTATGTGTCTGTGCATTTTTTATAATTTTTTGTCCTGTTGTACTTCTTTCTCGTCAGTGTATTGTTAGCCCAGGTGCACACAAGCAACTTTTTCATTGCAGCAACTAAAAAATCGCTTCAGATGTTACGTTGCTTAAGTTTTAAGTTGCTGGTGTACTCTTGGGTTTAAATGTTTATTGTAATAACATATAGTATCTTTTAATTGTTTGTTATTTACCTAACACATGTATGTTTTTATTTTTTAAGGTAATGAATGCAACGACTATTCAGTATTTTGTCAAAACGTGAAATCGATGAACTTGTGTAAAACTCCAAAATATCAACATCAGTGTTGTCAAACATGTAAACCAACTACTACAATGTTACATAATTAATATTTTAATCTAAATGTGATTGCGATTTCTAAATTTGGCAACATAAATATTATATTATATGAAGTGTGGGTGCTATTTATGATAAGAAAACTACAAAATACCTAATAGTGTGTGGTAACGCTCAAGAAAAATGCGTCTCCTAATTCCTATAACATCAGCAGAATTGATTTTTTGCTGATTTTCATATTATGATTATTGTACTAAAGACTGATTACTCTTGTTAATTTCTTGTTAATCCCTGTATCATATTCAAATATACTGTATATTAGAATAATGAATGCATTCCAGTGTTAATTATGTATAAAGTAATTGTAAGATAAATTGGTATATAATATTGCACAATAGTAGATGTGATATTTTTTTGCAATTTATTTTCAAAATGTCTCATATTTGTGTAGTTTTGAGTAGAATTTAGATTGCTTTTATTTAAGTTTTTTCAAATTCTAAATCGGTAATTTAAATAAGGACGATTAAAATCATACATTAACTTCACTGCCTAATTAAAAATACCTACTTTATAACAAAAACATAATTTCTCTTCTTTTCTTCGAGCACTTTTACTCTATTTAAATTCATCTCAAATACTATTTGAGCTAACAATTAATTAATATCCCCATTTTACAACATTTTAGAATTCCTAACGAAGTTGAAATTTGAACTATTTTAAATAAGTTTTGAAGTAGATTGTACAAAATTTTTAGATCAGAACTATTTAAAACAATTTTGATAGCGTTTATTATTAATAAATTTGAAGAACAAAATATCCAGTTTAAGAAACACTGAATTAAGCTTTAAATCGAATTTAAATAGTAGTTTAAATAGATCGATGGCATCCTGCTGAATATTTTACCAAAAACATTTTTTTTGAATACGCAATATAGATAGGCATATCTAATTATAAGCAATTTAGTATAAATATGTAAATGCAATTAATAGAATTCTAAACTAAAACGTTTATTTGTTAATTACAAAATTATCATATATTTTTGTTAATTATCAAAAAAGTTGGCGTTTTGAATAGCACAATTTTTTAGAGCAATAAGTAAAAGAAAAACCACTGTATAAAATAAATGAAAACATTAATAATAAATAAATTGAAACTTTACTCGCTAAAAAGCTTCCAAGCTTTATACGTTTCGATTAATTCAGTCTTACACGAATTACTGTAATTAAAATAAACAAACTAAAAACTAATTTTTATTTTGATAAATATGTGTAAATGTTTAATGCTATTATTTCTATATAAATGCTAAGAAAATTATGACCTAATAAAGTTTATAATGTAATTATTGAATGAAAATGTTTAAAATTAGGAGGAAATAGTTATTGTTATGTTGAAAATATCAGTTTATAAAAATAAATTATTTATCATTACACGTTTATTCCCAGATTCTCTGAAAAATGCATACTTTTGAAAGTAGTTGAAAACATTCAATTTATGAATGCTCGCGACTCCAACAAAATTACGCCTGAACGATAGGCAACTTATCGTGCACAGTTTAAAATTTTTTAATTCTTGAGCGGTATTCTTCAGTAATTTGATGTAATTTCTTTGGCACATTTTTTTGTAATTATTATTAAAGTATAATTAATGTCGTGTAAATTAAATTGCCTACCTTTCAGGCGTAATAAATGATAATAAACTAGTAAGAAAGCTCCCCAAAAAATAATATCAATTTAATTGCCTTAAATGATGTTTTAACAATTTTTGCTGTTATTTAAGATGTCGTTATACAGAAATTAACTACAAGTGCTAGTTATAAGTGATATTTTACTTCCGTTACTTTAATTGCTTCTTCGGAACAGTTCTCATAATAAATTAGGAATATCACGCTATATCACTGATTAAGTTTTTTTATAATTTAATAATCGTTACTCTATTATTTCTATTTTGTTGTCACTTTTCTTTTCCTTAACATCTCGATTATTTTTATCTGCAAATTTAAACATTGAAACGAATTACAAATTATACCTTTTTGAAACTTACCTAGAATAAACTTTTCTATCGATTGAATTGGGCATTCGAAAGCTAAAGTAAACAATAAACTAATTGCAAGGGTCCACATGTAATCTCCCCAAAACGAATATAACTGAAATAAATTTAAACATTAAATGAATTAATACTACGATGGTGCTCTTTTTGAGCAACCACAATTGAAGGTGTGAGAAGCCAAGGGATCTAAGTAGAAAAACTTGAAAAATCGAGTTAAGTGCAGAAACTGGAAGTAAAGGTGTAGATTTTTTGATTTTGTATTAAAATAATTACTAATCCCAACTGCCCAAATTGTAGAGGATGGAACGAAGCGGATGAAACAATTGAGCACGTGCTTTATCACTGCCCTGCTTTAACGCTAATTCGAGGATCTATGTTAGGGGAATACTGGCCTAACATGGTCAGTATCAGCGACACTTCACACGCCAGTATCCTTGAGTTCATCCAAAGGTTGGGATAGGTCAAAGACTGAAGGGAAGGGCCGAAAGGAGTTGCTGAAGGGAGGCAGCACAATGGCTCCGATAAAGTGGCCTAAATGCGCGTAAACCTCGGTTTACCCTTCACCCTAACAATCCTAACCCTAATATTTACTTTCAAGTTAATTTTCTCAGAAGTGTTATTTTTTTACTTAGATCCCTTGGCTTCTGACCCTCTCAATTGTATCTAATAATTACCATATTGATGTTTCTCATATAAGGTACGACTCTATCTTGAGCAAAAATTAAAGCTTGAATGCCCATATGTGTTAAAAACATACTATAAGTAAATTTTGACAAAATCTGAAATATGGGCGCTGATAAAAACCAATTAATTGGTCCCCCGTATCCTGTTAAACATAAAAATATAAGTAATCCAAGACCAATGGCCCAACCTGGCGTCAACAATGCCACATAAAAGGCATTTCCAAGGCGATCATATTCTTGATCTACCGTCATATGACCTGCAAAAATGCAAGATACGAGGAGCGATAAGGAAATAATCCACAGAGATAACACTAAAACCTAAAACAAATTTTTAAGTTTATAGAAAAATTATGGGAATATGAGTACCCTGTTTATTGTTATTGTGGGCTTATTTTCTCTATTGTTGTATATGTGGTATCCTAATGCGACTCCTATTAACCAAGGAGCTGCTCTTGTGTGAGTTGCAATATAATAATATTTGTAGTAGTAAATTCCGCTAAAATTGCAAGGTTTTTATTTGTTAACCACAGTAATGACCCGTCCACACACACAGTCTTGCTTTCCGGAGCGTGCAGACACCGTTCAGGAGGCCTGCACTAGCCAAACCGGGGCATGTAGATACCGTTCAGGCGGTTTTCACCGGCCAAACCGGAGCGTGTGGATAGCGCTTAGGAGGTCTGCACGTGTCAAACCGGAGCATGTAGATACCGTTTAGGCAGCCTGCACAAGTGCACAGGCTAAACCGGAGCGTGTGGACAGCGTTCAGGTGGTCTGTTCAGACCCCCTGCACAGGCAAACCGGAAGGCCAGCCAGTGTGTGTGTGTGTGTGGACGAGCCTTAAAAGAGGTACTCACTAATTTTTAGTAATTAATCCATAAAGGTTGAATATCCACGAGGTAAGAAAGCCTGCTAAAATTGTTAAAAATACCAGAAGGCTTATTAGTAAGTATCCAAGCAGTGGCCTTTTTTTTAAGGGAAGTAAAATTAACGGAGATAAGAAATATAGTTGTGTGTCGACAGATAAATACCAAGATTGTTCTATGCACTGCAAAATTAATTACATTATTTTTAAACCAAAATATAAGACCACCAAAACTAAAACGTATCAAGAAGGCTATGGGCTACCTCATTTTTGAATTCGTAGCCTTCTCAATACTTTTAATAATTATTAGTGACTCAATGGTTCTGTTAAGCAATTTTTGAAGACAAATTGTAGTTAAATTAGAGTTGTTTTCATTGAACACTGTTTCATGCTTCATAAATTAATATGTGTTTTAACTCCGTTTTTGCTCACCAGAACCATAGTTAGTATCCTTACGTGATTGACTGTAGCATAATTTTGTACGTATAGGAAAACGGTCCACCAGCTCTCCTCACATGGTTTTCTGAAATGTTGGGCGTTATAATTCCACCAAGGGCCCGAACCCAAGTGTCTAAATAGTGTCATGTATAAAATCATGACGACAATAATCGATGGGGTAAGTCTAAAAAATTTTAAAATTATAATTTTCGTTTTCTCATTGGTGAAAGTCGTACCGTATGTATCTGTGCAAGTAATATTTTCGAGAACTAAATTTTGTTTTCGACATAAAACCATAACCAATGAGTAATCCACTTAGCATTAGAAATGTATCAACTGCTAAGGTTGCGCCTATGATGTACATGCTCCCTTGTTCTGTACTCCACTGAAAGAAAGGTTTACAAATTACTTCGAGTTCTTAATTAATTAACAAACTCACTTTGAAAATATCTGGTATATTTTGATAAGGGTGGCCTTTTGATTGATAGTATCGATGAGCCAAAATAATCCACATCATGCTTATCGCTCTAATTCCATGTAAACACGAAATACGATCACTCGATTTAGTTGTTTTTAGCAACTTTTTCCCATTGGTTAAAATCGAAAAGGCAATCAGCAAGTGAGCTGGTTCTAAAGTACAATTTTAACGATTGTGCGCTTATAAAAGCTTCAAAAACTTACTTTTTTCTGCATAAAAATAACAAATGTCGTAAATTGTCGAAAGGGCCATTATGACAACAATCGTACATAGAAATATCCTGAAAAGAACTGCGACTTTATGTGGAAGGAATTGAAAGTTGGACATACATTACTGCTATATCGGCGGCGTTAATTTTAGGTTGTTTTGGTTTCGATTGACAAAATTCTTCTGAAAGTTCAATTTTTTGAACACTCAAATTTAAATTATTGTACAAAATTTCTATCTCTTCAGTCGAACAAGAATCTGGTACACATAATGCAAATTTCAGACCAAAATCCCATAAGGCATTTGTTGCTCTAATGGGCTCCTGTTAAGAATTTTTGTAAAAATCATCGAATTGAATTAATGTGTAATTAGTAATTACTTTAGTTTCTTCGTTTAAAATTAATGGATTTAATGAGATGGATGCTAAACAATATTTTCCATAAACCCACTCTTGACTAATTTTGGTTTTAATGGCCATACATTGATCGAAAACGCCATAATCGACCGTGTTACCATTGAGTATTCCCGAGGGAACTTTCGTTCCCGAATCGTACACTAAAAGAGACTTTTTATAAAATTTTCAAAATTAAAAAAAACTTACTTTGCTTAGCCCAATTATTGATTCCATTTAAACTTCCTAAGATATCCAAATAATACAAGAGATGAGAATGGCACTTTGTTAATTTTTCGTTGGTACCGTTTCTGAATATGTAGTCACGCACTTTTTTATCATACACTTTAGGTATCGCTAAATTTTTGTAATTAAAATTAATATTTTGTTGGTGCGAAAAGTTTAAAAAACACAAGAAAAGCACATAAAGCAACCATACCGTTATACTCATTTTTACTATCTTAGGAAAATATTTATAAATTTTAAATTAAAAAAAAAGTAGTTTAATAGGTATATGGCCTTGAGAGAGAAAAAATTATAAAAATCACTAATTCATTAGAAGTCAAATCTCGCATTTGCAATTTAAATTTTCGCGTGATACTAAATTTCTACTCTTTAAATCTTTTATTGTTTATTAACAGTTGCTAAACTCGTTTGACTGAGGAGGAGCATGGGTGCACTTACCTTTTCGTTCTAATAGAAATTTTGTAAAGTGAACTTTAAAAAATGATTAAAATGATTTATCAATTATTGTAAAATTAATGACAAGAAGAGATATTGTTCAATGTAGGAAATAATGGTTATAGCTACTAAGAGCCAAACGTCAAGTTTGTTCTTTACTATTCGAGACTATTTTTAGTAGTTTTTAGTTCACTTTCCAAAATTTAGAAATTTTTATGACAAGTTATGAAGATTTATACTATATGGGTGTATATCATCGTAGTCATAAACACCAATTTTAATGTTAATTTAAAATACTCAAATGTTGACTTTGGTTTTCTTAATAATTCCATAGAAAGTGTTAGTTCGATGTATGTGAAGAGATTTTAGATTAACATCATTTTATTAATTAAAAGAGGTAGACACATTAATTTATTTACAATTTATAACTTCATGGAATTTTTTAAGGTTGATTAAAAATTTAAAGTTATTTCGCAAACCCCCTCTATTCCATCAGGGTGGACAGAGTCTCACCACAAGGTAGGTATGGGTTTCTTTTTATTTTTACACAAAGTCAGTTGATTATGAAAGTTGGGCAGAATTACATGATTACTCAAATTCCAATAAAAAAATTCAAGATTTATTAATGAAAAAAACTGAAAACGTTCAAATAACGATAAGTTAAAGTAATACGTGTATTTATTAGGTACAACAAACTTGCAACCCAGACTTGCCCTTTTTAAATTCATAAATTCAAAATGGTTACCGAGGTAACTCAAAAAAACCCAAAAATTGATTTCTTCAACTGATCAAAAAAGAGCTATCAAACGATACTAAATCTGACTTTTTATCACATCGATGATAGGCGTCGCGACATTCAACTTTCTATTTTCTTATCAAAACCTATTGTTTTTTACATAAAATTGCTCGGTGGGATCAGTAAGCTAAGTTTAGATCGTTAGTTTTTATTGTAAAAAATAACAACGTAACAGCGCGTAAAGTATGGAATAATCGAATTATTTTCTTTCCTAATAGTAATATCAAAAAACGGCTGAACACGTCAAAATAATTTATTTTAAAACAAACACTTTCCGATGATTTTAATTTTTCTACCCCTCACCCCTTTCGAGCAGTGACGTCATCTAAGCTATTTTTAATATGCAACCTATAATTGTTTTTCGATATTTGACTCTTTAGACTCATAGTTTTGAAGATATTAATTTTTAAATGTATGAAGAGTGGTGGTGTTTTTAAGTGAAATTTTCGCAAAGTAAAATTTTTTTTATTGGAAAAACGATGCTGACTTGGTTTAATATTGAAGCTAATACTCACAAAAAGTATTTCCTAGTTTTTACAAAAAAATTATTTTCCTTTTGATCATTGATAAAATCCATTAGTAGAATAGTTTTCGTTGACTAACTATAAGTCAAAGTCAAACATGTGTATATTTCTGAAATCAGAATATCATAAGCTATCCAAATATCGAAAATTAGGGGTTGCAATTTAAATAAAGCTTCGATGACGTCACTTCTGGAAAGAGATGAGGGGTAGAAAAATGAAAATTATCGAAAAATGTTTGTTTTAAAATAAATCATTTTGACGTGTCCAACCGTTTTTTGATATTCCTATCAGGAAAGAAAATAATTCGATTATTCCATACTTTACCTCTGTATACATACATAAAGTAACATAACATATCCTAAAAAATATTGCAAATTAAGAAAAGTTCAAGATTGAAAGTTCTCATCTGGTACCTACCCCAATTTAGACAAGCCAACTAAGTAATCTTATACAAATTAAATAATAGGTTGCCATAATAAAATAAAAAGCTGATCGTTGCGATGCCTAGCGTCCCTGTGATAAAAGTTCGAGTTTAGTATCGTTTGACAGCTCTTTTGACCTTTTACAAATTTTTCCTACAAATATTTTTTATACAGTAAACCGTTTTCAAATTACAGTCGAAAAACTGAATTTTGAATTTTTAGTTGTTTTGTTATTTTGTGTTATCACAGTTATAGGAGTTCTTGTGACATGAGATCGAGCATTATCTTACTGGAAAATAAGATTCTATGTCTTCCAGCTGCTAAAGATATGGAAGAATATGCAGTTCCACAACTTCATTGATATAGCGCTGGGCGTCCGTATTGACTCGGATGAATACTAACGTGAGACCTACTCCCATATGCTATAGAACCACCACACCATAACTCTAACAGTTCGATGCACAGCTCTCTCAACAGAAAAGTTAATATTGCGCCCTTCCCCACGTCTTCGTTGGACCTTCATGCAGCCATCGTGCATCCTCAAACAGAATCTAGATTTGTCACTAAACACTACTTTATGCCACTTCAATTTCCAACGCACTCTCCACCTACACCACTCCAAACATTGCTGGCGGGGTTGAGCCGTGAGTGGTAGCGCAAGATGTGGCCGATAAGATTGCAAGCCCAAAGTTCAAATTCGACAATAAACCATTAAAAGAGTTAGAAGACGACCTTCATTACCTTACTATTGGTCGGCAATAATAGTACTGGAGAATCGGTCTCTTAATACCATAAGCCTAAAGTGGCGATCCTGCACCTCGTTAGTTCGTTTTAGTCCTCCGGATCCTCTTTTACGACATTGTTGGGCTTCTCTGGTTCATGCTCGGTAACATCGCATAATGAAGATTTAAACTTGAAAAACCACCTTCGCGTAAGACAACAATTCGACCTCTTTCAAATTCGCTCAACTGGCTGTAATTTACACGCTGCCGTACTCTAGGCATAATTATACCCTCAAAACAAGTGAAATAGATAATGACAAGCACAGCAGTATCGAAATTAAAGGAAATTCGCAAGAAATGCATCGTACCAAAAACAACACCAGGTGTCAAATTTTATCAAAAAATTACTAGTCTTTCTTGGTGTTGCAATTTCCATGTCACTCGTACCCAGGAGAAAACTAATTACGGTTTGATTTTTGCTTGGGTAATCTTGTTACCCCCGCTTAGTAACACTTATAAAAAATCTTGGTAGTCCAAGGGTTTACAAACTTTTTTACAAACTTTTAAATTTTTTGTTAGAAAATAAATCAAAAACCAAAACGAATGGGCCAAAATTTGTCAGTTAATTTTTGAAAGATTTAATTTAGCGGCTTTGTTGTATAAATTTTATTATAGATAATAGCGTCTAGCGTCACTGCACATTTTGTTGCACGTGGGATGATAGCTGATAAAATTGTTAAATAAATGTAGAACAAAATTAGGCATTATTTTAAAAATTTATTTAGTATAAAATCGAACTCGGTTGGGATTGTGTTATTTACGGATTGTGTATAATTGAATAATTTTTGTGCTTGGGTTTTCGGCAACGGATTACGAGAATACTTCATAAAGGTCAGATTTTATCATTTATTTTTTTTTTAATTTTACATTAATAGGTAAATATTATTTTCATAGAATGATTAATTCTCCCTAATAACCATTATACCTTGTCGATGTATTTTAGAATAATAATATAAATTACGTAATATCCATTATCAATTTATTTAGATCTCTGATTATATCATCGAGTTGAAAATTCTTCTATTTTGTTAAATTTATCCATTGTTATTTATACCTGATTAAGTGAAAACGAGTGAATTATACAGGGTGTAACAGAGATGTTACGACAAACTTTAAGGGATGATTCCTCTCGCCAAAATTCTTATGATCAAAATTCAAGAGGCCAAATTTTCTTGTAAAAATGGTATGTATTCAAATCTGAACAAAAAAATTTCATGGGACTGTCTAGTGTCTATGTCTATTTATCCCTTAAAGCTTTCCACCCCCTCTAAATTCGACGCCACTACTTAAAATTTCTTGAACTTCTCAACTTTTCATGCAAGTCAGTATCTAACCTACAATTATTACAAACACAAACATTTAAACCTACAAACATTTTTGTAGCGCGTACGAATTTTTTATCTTTAAACAGTTCTTGAACAATAATTAATTAAAACCCCTGTTTTGCCTCTCACCTTTGAGGGGATGTAGCGCCCTTAGGAAATAGTACTTTGTTTTATTAGGAGAGAAAATGACGTTTTGTGTGTAAAGACTGTGTTTGGCTGAAGAGCGAGCGTAGCGAGCCAGCAGGGCAATACAGGCGTATTGCAAACGTAAAGCGTAAAACTGAAAATTTTGATTTTTGAAAGAGCACCATCTCTTGTCAATTACTTGTAGTTAAATTGTCAAATATTTTTTAAAATTAACTTAAATTTAGAAAAAGAAAGCTAATTATTAAACGCAACGAACAACGTCTAGACAGAGAAAAGTACTTTGATGACAATTTTTCCTGCCTCGGCGGGAAAGTTAAACTTCACACCGTTATAATAGATAACGGCGATTGATGACACAAAGGCGATTTTTACTGACGTTTGAAGAAGAAGTACATTGTCTGACAACTTTTCCTGCCTCGACGGGAAACTTTACCCTTACATATTGAGCGACACAAAGTCGACTTTTTTTGACGTTTGCAGAAAAAAATATTATTCTTGTTTTTTGGCTTATTTTGGCGAGAGAAGAATAACCTCTTCAAAGTTTTTTGTGACATCACTGTACTTGTTACTTTTAACGCTGTACTTATTGCTTTTGACTAAAAGATGAACTTAAGGGTGCAACACTAAAAATTGATTTTGCTTAGAGGTTTAAATTTTGATAATTATTAAAACGCTGTGATGTTCTAACTAAAACACCTTAATTCATTTTAATAACTTTAATGATTATAGTTTATTGATGATACAAATATCTTCTTAAAACATCTTCTTATTACTACTTACAAACTTAGACTACTTTTATCTAATCACTAAGTGGTTGCTTGAACTTGCAATGCTTACATTGCATTTGAATATAATACTTTGTTAACACATTAAGTTCAATCAACCTTAATACACTACAACGCTTTCAACTGATGGCTTCATATAAATTGATCTTTCGAATAAAACGTTTTTGACGGCTTCGGTCTTAAAATAAAAGGATAACAATTATTTATAACAAAATGTTACCTAATTGTTGTTTCCATCTTCCAAAGTTGTTTTGACATTTTCTTTCTTTCTTTCTATAATAAAAAATACTTCAATAAATTACATAGTTTTTATAGAGGAACCTATCAGGTATATTATTTTGCAATATACAGGGTATTTTGTTAAAGATGTATCTAAAATTCCAGCCTGTTGAACATGAACATACTGGCTTAGAGCCATTTTACATGGAAAAAATATCGTACTAACTTGTTATAATCAAAAACAGCAAAAGCACGGGAATCTAAGCTTTAAGGATGTTCGTGGTCGTCCGTTGAAATTTCTACTTACGACGTTAAAGCCCCGTTGTCATGCGTAGTGAACCACGATAGTGAGCAACTGCTGATTCGTAAAATACGAATTCGTAAGTTTTGGCCACGAACTGATAAAATTTCGTTCGTGGTGAGATCAAACATGTTTGGTATTATTTTTTTAATTATGGCTGCTCTAGCCTTTTCTGAATTTTAAGAATAACACGATCTAATAAATATTGAAAATTATGTTCTGACAGCCGAAGTTAATTTTTGAAATCTTCAGCAAGATCGGAAAGTTTTAGTTAAATTAGTTCTACTTCTTTCTAGGATCCATTTCTTTGTCCACAATCTCCATTTATTTCTCTTTTTAACGAAATTATCTACCCGTGTAAACCTCTGCTACGAATATAAAAATTTATCGAATCGTGATTCGCGTCAACGCGGCTTTAAAGCTTAGATTCCCGTGCTTGTGCTCCTGGTGTTGATTCAGTTTTAACAAGTTAGTAGGACATTTAGTCCAAGTAAAACGGCCCTTTTTAGTACTACTGGTAATAACTACCCCCAAAAAACTCATCGATTTCTTAATGCCCGCCTGATGCATTTATAAAATTTCCCAAAATGTTTGGAAATTGTTAAATGGTCGATTTTCACATATAATATTTTTTGTTGGAAAAATAATTGTATTTTTCAAGAAACAGCGGGCTTATTTATACGAGTTAATACATGATATTTAGATTCAGTACCTCTATTACAAAATATTTTTCCTTATTTTTCTATTTTCCTTCTAATTTTGAAGGAACTCGATTTATACCTAATAGTCCCCCTATCAAAATCCTGTGTAATTAACTGCTTACCAAATAAAAATTTTTCAATCGTTATTATTGGAGATTCAAAGGCTAAACTGAATAAAACGCTCGCACCAAGTGTATATAGGTAGTCTCCCCAAAATGCATACAACTGGAAAATAAATTTAATTATGTGTTGATCTTTTCTACCTACCTATTAACACTTACCATATACAAATCATTTGCATATAGCGGCGTTCTAAATTGAGCATAAATTAGCATTTGCATTGCTATGTGTATTAGATACATGGTATAGGTTAACTTGGACAAAACTTGGAATATAGGTACGGATAAAAACCAATTAATTGGTCCACCGTAACCTAATACGCATAAAAGTATAACAACAGAAAGAGCAACAGCCCATCCTGGTCTCAACAAAGCCATAGTTACTGAATTTTCAATAGCGTCGTACTCTTTTGGTGGGAAATTGTGTCCTGTGAATACGCAGGAGGCAAGAATAGCTATAGAAATGGCCCATAAAATTAAAACTAAAACCTAAAATGTTTGATTAAAAATTTTTCTTAAGTTATATTTTAATTTAATATTAACCTTTTTCAAAACGATCTTTCTTCTCTGAAGCTTAATTTGATAGATGTAATATCCTAATGCAATTCCAATTAGCCAAGGACCCGCTCTTGTATAAGGAGCCCTGTAATATTTTGTCCCAAAATCTTCGCTTCTAGAATTATAATAAAAGGATAATTATTTTATAGTAAATTTTATACATTAAATTTACGTATTTGCTATGATAAATGAAGATAATTCATAAAACCAAGCAACAAGAAAGCTTATCAAAGTAGATAAAACTGTTAAAATGACAATAATTGCGTAACCAATTCGGGGCCATTGTTTTAAGGGAAACAAAATCAATGGAGATATAACGTATAATTGAAAATCCACTGATAAATACCAAGATTGACCTATGCACTGAAAACGTATATTGTAATTCAATTTTTAATACATCAAATCTTACGTACGATAGGTGATGTAACAAAGTTCTGTATATACAACATAGAAGACCACCAGCTCGCTTCACATTGACTTCTATAAATTTCAGCTTGAAAAGGCCATATTGGACCATCGGCCAAGAATTTGATTATGGTCAAGTAAAAAAGAGTCACAACAAGCAAAACTGGAGTCAGTCTAAAAAATTTTAATTTCGTTACCTTATTCTACACACTGAAGTGCTAACTTACCTGATATATCTATGAAAGTAAAAAACAATAACGTTAAATTTTTGTGTTTCCATCAGACTCATAAAGCCATAAGCAAGAACCAATCCGCTTAAAACAAAAAACGTGTCAACACTCACCGTTGCTCCCATTACGAACATGTTGAATTCTGTGCTAAGCCACTAAAATGAAAAAATACGATCATGGTAGGACTTTTCCCTTAATCTCACAGATCATTTTTGTCTCTACTTAATAAAATTTTAATTTCAGTTTTAAGAAATCAATGGGAGTTGTAAACGCAATAAATACTGTCCGATAGGACAGACTAAAGCTAGGGCATCTAAGTCTCTCTAATACTTTCCATACATATCGGTTAATGGAAAAGTATACAAATTGTTAAAGGGTAAAAAGATGCAGTTACTTACCCTTGCCATTTCAAATGAATTTTGAAGTGGTATGCCCATTAATTGATAATATCGATGAGACACTATAATCCACATCATACTAATAACACGAATTCCATGTAAACAGGAAATGTGTTTTGACGAATTTGTCACTTTTAATAATTTTTTTCCATTTTCCAACATTGAAAATGCAATGTGAGCAGATCCTGCAAAAATGAACATAAGTTATACTATACTACAGACAGATTTATGTTGGCGAGAGGTGGGAAAGCGCAGATACCTAAACTAGTATTTATCCCTACCAACGCACTAGTAAACGTATTTAAATTATTAAAATTTGCGCAAACTTACCCTACCGCTCGCCATCAGGGATGGCAGTAAATTCCAAATCTTTGTAATAATTTTGAAGAAGTGATACATTTTGTTTCTTCGTCTCATAAACACCTAGTGAATTTCAGTTGGATATCTTTATTTGTTATTGGGATATTGACTATAACAGTCAAACGTAGTAGTCCCAGCGAAAGAAAAGCCCACCATTAGGCACCGTGTCCAAATCTGCGCGAGGCGTGGCTTCAGGGCGCAGTGGCCCAGTATAAAACTACTTCACAACTTCAACGATAATCACATGGTGAGCTTTTCTTGCGTTGGGACTACTCTAGATACATAGATAGTATCGATATAGCAGATGAAATACTTACTTTTATCAGCATAATATAGAAATACATCGTAAATCGTTGACGCAATCATTATGGCGAAAACAACGCTTAAGAAGGTTCTGAAATCGATTATTTTATTTCTGCCTAAAAAGCGATTGTCGACTTACATTACTGCTATGTCTCCTGCGTCTAATTTAGGTTGAGTGGGTTTGGACTGGCAGTAAATATCATCGAAGTTGACCTTTACAGGACTCAATTCGAAAAAATTGTACATTTCTTCAATTTCTTTTGTTGAACAAGAATTTGGCAAACAAGTTGCAAATCTAAAGGAAATTTTGTCCCTGGGTTTTTTTGTTTGCATTAGAGATTCCATTGGTATAACCTAAATTTTAAAAATTTTAAAATTATGGAACTATTGCGTCTATATTTTTCGCCTCGAGTTTTGAATTACTGTATAATGCTCTCGTAAATATTAAGCCATAACTACAAGTTAAATTTAAGGGAAAGTGGTGCAAACGGGCCTTAGACTTGGGAATTATGTTTGGAATACAATATCGCCATAATGACCGCCTTTGACAGCAACAAAAATACGGGATCTTTCAATGAGACTAGAACATTAAACTGACAGACAAAATTTACATTGACAGGTGATCCCTTGACATTTGACATTGACAGATAACCCCCCTGACATTAACATTATGGTAACTACGTTGACATAAACATTTGAAAAATGATAACTATGGTGACAGATCACTTCACATTTCTCTAAACCAATCCCTATCAAACTTCCCCCATTCTCACTTTCTCTAAACCAATAGCTGCTTTAATTCTCTCAACCTCTCTATCTCTATCTCTTTTATTTTATACCTCTGTTCCTTCGGACCTCATTGCGCATTTCCTATGACCATGTATTTTTTATTGTGTGGATTTTCCATCACATTTTCACACATTTCCGGTGTAATTTCACTAACTTAATGCTTAAAGCTGTTAAATAATGTCAGGCTTTTTGGCGTAGACCTTTTCCTTCAAGTATTCCCACAAGAAGAAGTCACGTACGGTCAAATCGGGGGAGTGAGAGGGCCAATAAAATCACTACCTTGTGACATTGTTCGGTCAGGAAACATTTGCTGCAAAATCTTCATCGTAGCGCGTGCATTTAGGATGTAGCGCTGTCTTGCTGAAACTAAATGGCTTCTCCCTCCAGTTCCAATTCATTGATTTTAACTATAAAGAATTCCTGGAGCATCACTCTATGCCGTTCGTTAGTCACCATAAATGCATTTCCAGCAATATCCTCATAAAAATATGACCCGATGACCAAATGGCGCACAATACAATTACTCAAAGAGGGTGTGGACCATGGAGGTCGTTCATAAATTTCCTGAGCATTTTTATGTACCCAAACACGGCTATTCAGTTTATTCACAAACCCGCTTAAGTCGAAATGTGCTTCATCACTCATCAATTTTCGATAAAAATTAGGGCGGTTAGCAATATAACCAAAATGGCACCCTCTCAAAGTGGTATAGTTCGTTTAAAGACACCCTGTATAACTTTAAATGTCTGTGATTTCTTACTTATCATTTTAATGGTACTTGTATCATTATGATTATTTGGACTATAACAAAGAATACATCTGTTTATAGGTAGCTCGTTTTGGGTTTATTATTGTTTGTAAAGACGTAAAATCGTAAACCACTTGATATCTGGAAACTTTAGAGACATATCTTATCTAACGCTCTTTGTGTTTTCAGATCTTTTTCGAGTACTCGAGTATAAAACACCTTCTAAAAACCAGTCACAACAATGGAAAAAGTTAAATTAAACAACGATTTTTATAAGTTCTTTCAGAAACCGGCCACAATGTATCAAGCTGGATTATTTTTTGATTTACGAGTGCAAATTAAAACACTCTGGTAGACGACACCTTTTTTTTAAATCAGCTCTATTTAGGTAAAATTGCAAATAATTTAAAAAAGGTATCTAAAAGTGGTTCAAATACTGCGTAACGTTAAGGAGCTGGAGGTGATTTTCGAAGGAGTACCTTTTTTCCTTTGCTTATGTTTATGTTTAAGATTACCACGTACTCGGGCGATGTGAAGCACGGCGAAGAAAATACAAACTTTTGTATTTAAAGCTTCTTATGTAATTTTCTTGGCGGTTCGCTTCTCTCATGTCCACGGTGAAATAAAAAAATTCTCTTCGCTGCGCTTCTCTTCGCCGCGTCTCTCTTATCCGTTATAGTGCGCGATGGACTTTAGGCTTCTTTTGAATCATTTTATTATTTTAGTATGGTGCTTATTATTTACAGAAAATGAATCCAATTAATTTTCTATTCAATTTTACCCACAAACATTTTTTAAGACTTTTAGTACCTATGCAACTTATAGTATTTTGAAAAGGCTGAAGAACAAAGTAATTAGTAGCAATTCCTACACAGATAATGAGCTAAATGATAAACATTGATTCCAATAAATAACAGTTCCTAAACATCCTAAAGATCCTTGAACTTGTTTGTCAATTACCAAAGATATAAATAAATTTTCATCTCACAAGTACTTGATAAAGTCTAAAATTGATTAACTTGTTCAAAATGATATGGCGCACTTTTTTCCTAAACTTTTTTATCCGTACAGTGTTCCTAAAAATATTCTAGCAAATAATATATCTTTAGGTTCGTCAATTAGATTTGTCTTACTTTGACCATATTTTTATTTTTCTTAAGCGTACTACATGAACCATCTCCACTGTTGTAAAGCTATGACATACGATATTGACTGATGATACGCATGGTGCATACAGGTACAAACTCTAAGTATGATACTTCAAAATATAAAGCAATTTTGTTATCTAAGAAATTTCATTATCGCTAATTGAGTTTTTTAAATATTAAATATACTTGAAAAATTATCATAAAAGAACGTGTAGGTGTACGGAATGGTTCAAATTGCTTGTCAGTATGGGGTATCTCCGTTAATAATTTTGATTTCACCACTAAGTTTATCTTAAAAGAGTAGATCGAGAACTTGTGATTATAGTTTTCTCCTAACTCTTATATTAACTGAGATACCCCATATTGACAAGCACCCTGTACTCTGCTGAGAGACGATAAAGAAAGATTTCATAAATAATAACTATAACTTACGGTATTTTTCAAATTTGTTGACGACTTTACGGCGGAAAAAGATAGTGGCATTGAACCTAAACAATATTTGCCATAAACGTCTTCTTGATAGATTTGAATAAAAATATCCATGCATTGATCAAAAGTACCAAAATCAGCGAAGTTGCCGTTGAAAATTCCAGAAGGAATTTTTGTACCCGAATCGAACACTAAAAAGTCATTTTTTTTTAACTATTATTAATCGTAAAACAATTAGTACAGATCCCAAAGGCGAATATCGGCATCGACCTGGAAATAAAACCTATGTGGCTGAAAATTTGGATTTGGGCATTATTTGATATGTACTACAAGACGCTAAAAAGTTTACCATCGTAAGGGGTGTGCAACATGGGTAGATCCCACCCATATAATGTTTTTAGGGGGCGTTTTTTTAAATCCAATTATTTTTTGATAAGGACATGGTACTTTATAGTTTTGGGGTCGCTGATTACGAATATGATGTCAAAATTGTAGTTTAACAACTGCAAACTGTTAAATCAGCTGCCAAAATAATAACATTATGCTTTTTTAACATTTTTTTTCGATTTAGCGGTTACTGTAAAGGAGGAGCAATAAAAAAGATAAAAAAAAAGATGTACCTAATTGAAATTTTAAACTAATTTATTTAATTTTTTTTATATAAATTGATGTAGAGGCTATCTAAATGTTCCTTACGTGGTGCTTATGGTACAACTATTGCAAGTACAGAAAATTTCATAGATATAAAAATTGTTTAAAATTTAATTCTCTATAAATTGACTATAACAAAATTTCGATTTTTCCATTATGCTTCCAGTTACTCTTTTAACAGTTGAGAGCACATCCACTTGATGTTGCACACGTCTGAGAGTGGTAAACTTTTTTGCCTCTTTTTCTAGGCTTTCAATAAAAGCTTATTTCAAATTTTCAGCCACATATGTTGTTTTACGAAATGTAGCTTGTTTTTGCCCTTTGTTCAGGATCATCGAAAAAAACAGTGTTTTCGGGGTTCTTTTTTCGGAACAGGTAGGCAGAAATCAATATTTAGTATGATGAACTGAAACGTTGAAATATCCTCTTTCATTATCCGCAAACGTTTTTAAGATATAACGTTTACGTAAAAAAATGCCGTCAATATTACGATAAAAGTGCCCTTTTTAAGACGCGCGCACTTCATCTTAATTTCATAGAAAGTACATGAAGTAGAGTAAATTTCAAATACATCATTTGAAAGCACGATGAATTACCTACAAAACCGTATATTTATTTTTTTGGAAATTACATTTTTTCATCTTACAAATTTCTCTTAAAAATTTAATTACAAGAAAAAAATAAAATTCAAAAAAGGTGAAATATTTAAGGGGTGTTTTTTTAAAACTGAAAATTGTTTTAACATGATTAGTAGCATGATGTCATTGCAAATATATTATAGAACATTATATCCAGAATATTTTTTAAATTTGAGCTCTCTGTAGCTTATGGTACATTAATACGTAAAGAGTCGTCAGAAAAATGAAAAAGAAAACTTCTAGTACAATTTCAGGGATGATGAAAATAAATAAATTAAAAAATAACCCCATCAATTTAAAGCTAAAACCATCTTCTTTCCAAAAATTTACTCGAAATAATAATCTGACAATTAATTACAAAATGGCAAACATTTTTGTGAGTCACTACGCTGTAAAATTTCCAATTTTCAGATTTCTAACGGTTTATCCCTATTTGTCTTTCATCGCGTTTTTCTGGAAAAGTACTATTGCTACAAAAAATTTTATAGATTCATAAATTGTTCAGAATTCGATGCTCTATTAAATAGCTTCATCAGAATTTCGAAATTCTCATTTCTTTTCGGGCTAGTATTCTTTGAATGTTGAGGGCACATTTACTTCATGTTGCACACCCCTAGGATTGGTAAACTTTTTTATGTCTTTATGTAGACTCTTAAGCCTAGCTAATTGTAAATTTACAGCCACATAATATATGTCATTTTTCCAGGTTGAAACCGATAGACCCTGTACTAAATAATTTCTTACTCTTTTTAGCCCACATAGTAGTTTTTAAATTTGAACTAAGTAATTGCTGGACATAATAAAGCATGTGCATGTGACACTTTGAAGACTTTTTGGCACTATTTTGTGCTACATATTCACGCACTTTACTTGCAAACGCTTCACTGGTAGCAATATTTTTAGAATTAAATTCAAATTGTTGGGAAAATTGAATTAAGTAGATGAATATAAACAAACACAAAAACACCGTTGTTTTCATTTTGATAGTTTTCGATCAGCTGAACATTTAACTAAGTATTTTCTATCATAGATCTGTGATAGTATTTTCTAAATTTATAGTTAAAACATATAATTATCTAATCTTTAGATATAATTATCTATTGGAAAAAAATTCGCAAAAGTTTTTAATTAATTTGTCGTGCAGACGAGATTAGACTATGGATGTTGTTTGCATTTTAGATTGAAATCGCTTTACTAGTTTCTGCGTATTGAACAGATGCAGCTAAGCTACTCCCACAAATAGCACGCGATGTCCTAATACAATTTTTCTATTAGTCTAATTTTAAAAAACCCGCTTTACAACACTCCCACAAAGAAAGAAACTCACTGACAAAAATTTGTGGGGAGTAGCTTAGTTGCATCTGTTCGGTGGACAGAATATAGATACTAATTACTCGTTTATAACTCGCTGAATTGATAAACTATATATATGGATAATGCAAAACATGCATAACTTGTAAACTTCTTTCCAAATCTAAACGACTAAACTCATATGCACTCATATACGCGAAAACCATTGTGAAAACAATGTTTGGGCGTCTTTTTCCACACCTTTCTCAGTTGCTATTCTGCGTGCGCGTTGAAATAAAAAATGTCTCTTCGCTGCGCTTCTCTTCGACGTGCCTCTCTTATCCATTATAGTGCGCCATGAACTTTAGGCTTCTTTTGAATCATTATAGTATTTTAGTATGGCGCTTATTATTAAGAGAAAACTAACCCAACTAATTTTCTCTTTAATTTTCACATAGTATTTTGACAAGGCCGAAAAGGAAAGCAATCAGTAGCAATTTTTACACAGATAATGAGTGAAATGATAAACATTGATTCAAATAAAATAACAGTTCAGTGTACCCTGATGTACACTCAAATATTAATCAACCCATAACTTGTTTGCACAATTACCAAAAATATAATTATATCTCCACCTCACAAGTACTTTTGATAAAGTCTAAACCTGATTAACTTGTTCAAAATGGTATGGCGCACTTTTTTCCTAAACTTTCTTATTGGTACAGTGTTCCTCAAATTAGGGAAGCTTTTCTAGCAAATAATATCTTTAGGTTCGTCAATTTAATTGTTTTACTTTGACCACATTTTTATTTTCCTTAAGCTTCACTTCTCTCTGTTCATTGAATAGATGCAGCTAAGCCACTCCCACAAAATTGGACGACCCTATTGGTCGAATTTTAAAAATGCGTCAACCGTATTTTACAGATATTTGTGGGGAGTGGCTTAGCTGCACCTGTTCGGTGGACAGAGTAGAGATACTAATTACTCGTTTATGATTTGCTAAATTGATAAGCTCTGGAAAACGCCAAACATGCATGAGTTGTAAACTTTTTACCAAATCTAAACGTCGACATCGCGTTTTTTTAAATACGCTTCTGACATTTTTAAAACAGTTTTTGGAAGCTCTTATTTTTCTAAATTCATCTATATGTTTGAATACATACACGTTATAGCTGGTTTTAGTAATTGAGTAAATTTTTTAAGGTGGCTTTGGCTATATAAGGTGTTTTTTTAAGATCATAACCAGGCTCCCGAAGTAAAGCCTAGTTCCCATTAGTTGAGTAGGAGACCCAGTAAATAGGCGTGTAGAAAATCCAAGTTTCACTTGACAGGTGTGAACAAGTAAAATCGGTAAAATCAAGTAAAATCAGAGTAAATGACGAGTGTAAACAGTCGAGTCTGCAGCTCGCTTCAATGGGTTACCCCACTACGAAATTTTCAAGTCTGTGCCTAATTTGCAGCGTAATTCTAATTATCCTGTATGAACGCACCGGTCGAGTTACTGGGCCCAGTACAGTAGCGAATCTCTCATTATATTTATGTGTGTCTTGTGGCTGAATTTTTGGAGCGTGTAAAATTTTCAAATGTCATTCTTAAACACTTTTTATATTCATCATGTATTTTCTCCTGCAAGTTCCCTGAGGAGAAGTGCCAACACTCCGTGAGTCTCCCACTTGGATATCTAATATTTAACCCAAATTGTTTTGGGGTTGTTCTTGATCTATCAATTCAGTCACTTCATCTAATAAAATAAGTCCGATAGTTTAAACACATTTCTTGAACGCAGAACGACGACGTTTTACACTCGGCATTTTGATCTCAACTTGCTACTTACCCATTTTCGTAACTTCGTGTGAACGTCATGACAAAAATCAGTCGCTTGTCTGTATACACTGGGCCGAGTCAGTCACCACTTCTACTCGACTAATGTGTACTAAGCTTAAATATGATCGATTGAGCCAAAGTTTAAAACTAAAAATGTATACTCGTATATCTTATGTCTGCTTTTTGCTATAGCCAACAACCATCGTCTGGTTAGCGGCATTGTCTACGATAACTCATTTCTTTTCATTATTGGACTTTGACTCTGTTTCAGTCGCCTCCAACGATATTATTTTCCGTTTCTGATTCTGATTCTTAGTTCATTTTACACTTACGAGTAACACAAACTAAAGTTAAATTCCACAATTATAGAGAGTGACTCATTCCTAATGTGTTCACAAAATTTAGCTAGCTATAGCGCGGCTTCTATTGAGATAGATGCAGAAAACACGTGCCGCTTTAATAGAATAACGTACTTTACTATAATTTGACAGAATTTTAATAAATCCAGGTAGTAGAAGTGGACCCAAGTACGAACGATTGTTCATAATGCTGTACCGAAAAATCTCGATGCAATCTAGTCTTCATTCTCTAAATGACACAACTGTCTACATTTTTGTGGACAAATAGTATAATCTTTTTTGAGATGATTTTTCGTTGATCTGCTTTAAAGTTTTCCATTAACCTTTCATTAATGAGGTGGGGTATGACATACCCCAGTAACTGTATTATTTATAGTTATAAAATTCAAATTAGATAAGCTAACGACCTATAGCGCTCAGTAGCTTCAGATTATGGATGGTTCAAGATCTTCTCATTATTGCCGGATGTATACATAGGAATATTCAGTTACACGTGAGTCCTCAAGAAAGTTGGTTGGGGTATGACATACCCCGGCACAGCAGTAACGTAACTTTTCGTTCTTATGGCAGTTTGTATAGGAATTGTGAAATTTTTTTGAAAATTGTTAAAGTTTTTGAAAGTTATGTTTATTTCTTAAGTGATTTATTTTAAAATTTACATCAAATTAATTGTTAATCAATTTTTATTAATTTTTCTGTTTTTTTCCCTGTTTTGAATGAATATTTATATGTTTTTTTATAAATGTTCTTTAGTTGTTTTCTTTGTTTTAGTCGACATACAACTAAGTACAAAATTAATGTTTAAGATAAAATTACCAAATTCTAAAAATTCTGAAAACCTGGAGAAATAATTAATTTGAGGTATGTCATACCCCACCACACCAATCAGTTAAAATCTTTCCACGACACTAACGAAGGGTTAACCAAGGACCTAAATTTTTGTGAGATGGGGAGTCAAATTTTATTCAAAAATCAAGGCTTCTGTAGAAGTCAAGATAAAATTACGTCTTACTAAATTAACCTTTCAATTACGTAAATTGCAAATACGTAAATTATAATTTATAACACCTGATAAAAAGTAACCTTGATGCCAAAATTTATATGTCTCAAGACGGAAATGATTACATAATTAACCCCAGGCAATTCTTTTAAATTTAATAAGTATAAGAAAATTAATGGAGAGAAAATGTACAATTGAGTGCCTGAAAAGTAGCAAAAATGAACTACATACTACCCACTTAAACCATTTATTAGAGATGTTGGGAGTACTGCGAAGTTCTAAGATTCGAATTCCGACCCACCCTAAACTAAATGAACTTCACTTTTTTTCGATCTCGGGGTGCACTGTACCCTTGAAATTGATCATTATGGATGCATGCACCCTTCAGTAATCTAATAACTATTGTTATTTAACATTTTATGCCAGAAATATGATGATTTGTTCTGTACATCTTATAATGTGTATTATTATTATTATTATTAATTACATCCATAAATATTTAACAATTGCCACCATTTTCCAACGTCATTCCATCTTTTTCTTTCCGGTTTTCTAAAATGGAAAATTATCAACTTCAAATTTCATTTGTCGTTTCATGTTTACCAAATAAAAACTTTTCAATTACTATAATTGGAGATTCGAAGGCTAAAGTGAGTAAAACACTAGCACCGAGCGTAAACATGTAGTCTCCCCAAAATCCATACCACTGAAATCAAAATTTATTATTGTTAATTTAAGGACCTATTACTTACCATAGTCAAATCCGTCAAGTATAACAGCGTCCTACTTTGGGTGTACACTATCATTTGCATTGCCATGTGTATTAGATACATGCTGTAAGTTAATTTTGACAAAACTTGAAATAAAGACATGGATAGAAACCAATTAATTGGGCCTCCGTAATCTAATACACACAAAAGAATAACAACTGCAAGTGCAAGAGCCCATGCTGGTCTTAGAAAAGCAATGTATAAAGAATTCTCATAACGATTATACTCTTCTGTTAAAAGATTATGTCCTGTAAATACACAAGAGAGAAGGGTAGCTATGGAGAGCGCCCATAAAATTAAAACAAAAATCTAAAAATTGGGCAAATTGTTAAAAATTATTGTTGATGTAATTTTACATAATTGAACCTTTTTTAAAATGATTTTTCTTCTATGTGCCTTAATTTGATAAATGTAATACCCTAACGCAATTCCAATTAACCAAGGACCTGCTCGTGTATGAGTAGCACCGTAGTATAATCTCCAATAATCTGGATTTCTAAAAATATAATATGTTTAAAATAATTTGTTGCTTTGAATAAACATAAGTTACGTGTTTTTTAAGACATGTCCAGCTAAATTATTAAACCACGCGATTAGAAAACTAGCTAAAATTGTTAAAAGTGTTAATAGGGCAACAATGCAATATCCGACTCGAGGCCATTGTCTCAAAGGTAGCAAAATTAATGGGGACAAAACGTATAACTGAAAATCCACTGACAAGTACCAAGATTGGCCTATGCACTGCAAATTTATATTTTAGTAACAGTTCTTAAAGCCTGCACCACACACGCAGGCTTGCCTTCCAGAGCGAAGCCAGAACCGGAGCGTCTGGACATTGTTCAAGCTCCGGTTTGGCCGAAAGGTAAGCCTGTGTGTGTGGCGCGACCTCAAGATTGGACTTCTCACTTACAATGGGGTTTGTGAGATAGTTTTGTATGTACAGCAAGGAAGACCACCAGCTATCTTTACATTCATTTTTATGAGATTCAGCTACATAAGGCCACATGGGACCATCACCCAAATGCTTGAATATAGTCAGATAAATTAGCATTACAACAAGTAATACTGGAGTCAATCTAAAAATTACAATTTGAAAAAATTCAACTGTAACTAATGCACACTTACCTCAAGTATCGATGAATGTAAAAAAAGCCAACATTAAATTTTCGCCCTTTCGTCAAACTCATAAAACCGTAAGCAACAACTAACCCACTTAATACTAAAAACGTGTCTACACTTACTGTTGCTCCTAATAGGTACATGTTGTATTCCCTATTCATCCACTAAAACTAAAAATTGAACAGAAATTTTCCAACAAAATAAAAATGAATTACCTTTACTATTTCAAATGAGTTTTGGAGCGGAAAAAATAAACTTTGGGCATATCGATGGGACAGTATAATCCACATCATACTGAGAACACGTATTCCATGCAAACAAGAAATATAATATTTTGATGTACTTGTCACTTTTATTAATTTTTTTCCATTTTCCAAAATTGAAAATGCAATTAATAACATATGAGCAGATTCTGAAAAAATAAACTTTATACATAAATTATGAAATTGGCAAGGATCGTTTTACATGGACTAAATATCGTACTAACTTGTTAATACTAAATCAACTCAAGAAGCAATAGCACGAGAATCTAAGCTTTAATGTCGTGCGCCGAAATTTCACGTGCACGACGTTAAAGCTGAGATTCCCCTGCTTCTACTCCTAGTTGATTCAGTACTACCAAGTTAGTATGACATTTAGTCCATGTAAAACGGCCCTAACAGTTAAAATATTTACTTTTGTCAGCATAATATAGAAATACATCATAAATCGTTGATAATATCATTATAGCAAAAACAACGCTTAAGAAGGTTCTGGAATCAATTGTTTTAAATTTTAATTCAGAAACGATTAGCAACTCACATTACTGTTATGTCTCCTGCATCAAATTCAGGTAGAGTTGGTTTAGATTGGCAGAAAATATCAAAAAAGTTAATGTTAACCGGACTTAATCCAAAGAAATTGTACATATCTTGAATTTCTTCTGTCGAACAAGAATTTGGCAAACAAGTTGCAAACATGACGCCAACTTGTCCTTCTGGAGTTATCGCTCTAGTTTGAGATTTCATTGGTGTAACCTACATTTAAAAAATAATAGTTACAGTTCATGGCTTTATTTTCAAAAATTTCTTGTTGCATCGTTATAGAGTCTAATGGTGACCTGTGCAGGCGGCCTGCACAGGCAAACCGAAAGGCAAGTCGGTGTGTGTGGACGAGCCTTTAAACTCGCCACAAACCCTAACACGCCTCAAAATTATTAATACGGAAGGCTTGTGAAAACCAAAACTGCACAAGCCGTCTGAATGATCTTACCGACGCTAGGGTTTGCTTGTGTAGACCTGCACAGGCCTGCTGTAGTGAATGCCTGAGCGCAGGCTTTTACTACGTCAGGTGTGTGCCTATGTTGAATGTGCAGACTCATGGTGGAAGTGTAACATGTTATACTGAACTGGCAAAAGGGGCATAGTGAAACCTGAGCGTTTGTAATTTTTTGCCAAGACGCCAGCCCGCTCTAATATTAGGTTTGTTTGTGCAGCCATTGCCAACCGTTCGAAATCATCAGACACATGCGCATACTTAAATTCGCGTTCGTTAGCGTTCAATTTCGAACGCGAAATCCGTCTACATTTGCCTCTGCGCATGCGTGTAATCGTTTGAAACAGTTGACAACTACTGCACAAACAATAGTAGTTTGTTTTATTACAACATTTTATTGTTTATTTACTCCGTATGAAACATTTAATTTTTTCTTCAAACGTAAAACTTACAAAAACCGAAAATAAAAATTTCTGAAAAAGCGCCATCTCTTGAAAATTATTTGTAGTTTAATTGTCAAATATTTTTTAAAATTAACTTTAACTTATAAAATGAAGCTAATTATTAAACGCGACGAACAAATTATAAAAGAAAATTAATAAAAACATTATCTTTTAACATTACAAATGCTTAGAAATATCATTTTATGTTACAAGTTATTGTAAATATTTAAGGTTAGAATTTACTTTACATCCTAGGATTTAAACGTAGAACTTTAAGCTTATTTGTTCAATAACAAAATGTCAACTTTTTTTGACGTTTAAAGAAAAACCTATTATTCGTATTCGTCAGTTGTTTCTCGACTAGGGGAAGAACACTGTCTGTTCATGCTGAAGACAAAAATGAGTTGCACGAGAATTTTTATGTGTGACCACTTTTGCCTTGTTTTTAACATCAATAGTTCATGATTCATCGTGTATCTATGTATAATCGTAACTATTGTTAATAATTACTTTTGATCATATTTTTGAAATATTTACACACTATGTTTATCGCATCAACTTCAGATCGATGATTCCTCGAACTTTTCAAGAGGGGAATTTTAGTGAGATCATGAAAATAAACAACTTTTTGTAGTAGCAATTTTTCAATTTGGAGCTCCAGTGAGACTTCTTCGGTGTTTCTAAAAATGTTCATTACTTTTTTATTTTTTGGATTACTGAAAAATCTGAAGTTTTCTTTTCGGTTTTCTAATGCATTTGTAGATATTTTTTTAAATTATTTAGCAAGATATTTTCATAAACACATAATGGAATTTTGAACTATTTCTTTTTAAATTTATTATTCGAACTGAAGCTTCTAGTTGAAAAGTTAAAGTTAGTTTTACTTAAAAAAAAGTTATTTATTTCCATGAGCTCTATCTCCAATTTTTAGAGGTAACTTGGTAGTTACACCCTGTATATTTGTTTTATCACAAGATACTCAAAAGATATCATTCTAGAGAGAGTAACGTGGTCAGTACCACGATAATGGAAGAAAAAAATAATAACTACTATAACTTACGATATTTTTCAAATTTGTCAAAGACTTTTTGGCAGGAAACTTTAGTGGAGCTGTACCTAAACAATATTTGCCATAAATATCTTCTTGATAAATCTTAGTAAAAATATCCATACATTGATCATAAGTACCAAAATCAGCTAAATGACCGTTAAGAATTCCAGAAGGAATTTTTGTACCAGAATCAAACACTAAAAAGTAATTTTGGTTAACTTTTCACAATCAATCTATAAAACAAGAATTTCTTACTCTTTTTAGCCCACATAGTAGCACTTAAATTTGAACTAAGTAATTGTTCAACATAATAAAGCATGTGCAAGTGACACTTTGAAAAATTTTTGGAACCACTTTGTTCTGCATATTCACGTACTTTACTTGCAAACGCTTCACTGGTAGCAATGTTTTTATAATCAAAATCAAATTGTTGAGAAAATCGAATTAAGCAAAAAACTAAAAACAAACCTAAAATTACCGTTGTTTTCATTTTGTAAGTATGCGCAGCTGAACTTCTAACTAAATACTATTTGTTATTTTAAATTACTAATAATACTTTGTTTATTTGGCTGATTTGCAATAAACTAGATATCTAATCATTACAATCATCTGACTATTTGTTTGTCTTATATTTCCCAAAATTTCATTCAGATAACTAAATGTATAGGTACTACCTATTATTTATCCAAGTTCGCCACTTAAATATTTGTCAACCAAGAAACATAAATGTTTAAAAATTAATATTGATATTTTTGGCCATTTTATTAATTTTTGGAGACCTCTTCTCTTACGAGGATATCTATTCTTATGAAAGTAAACTAAAAAGGTTCTGAATTAAAAGAAAAGAAGGTCTAAGCTGTTGAATTTATAAAGATCAAAAATGAAAATGACACAACTCTATTTACTGTAAATGTACAATGTACATGGATGCCAAACTTAAAATTAAAATTAAATTTTCTAACTAACTCTCTAACTTTGAATTAAGTCTGAATTGTGCGCAATTAGATAAATTATGTTTTAACAACACAGATTTATTGTATACTCTATACTACATAGTAATTACGAGTAATTATTAATTTTTAATCTAAAATTACCTAGTTCTATACCAAAACGATTGCTTGGGTATCTAATCTAGGTACCTCAAAATATCAAGAGTAGGCTATGTAATATTTTTAGTGATTTGAACTTTAAACACACGTGTCATGTACAACTACAAACTTAGGCACTTAGGCCACTTAGTCGAGTCCATTGTACTGCCTCCTTTTAGCAACTCATTCAGTTCTCAATCCATCCCAACCTTTGGATGAATTCAAGGATACTTGAAGGTGAAGTATTGCTGATACTGGTCATGTTAGGCCAGCAATCCCTTTATACGGATCTTCGAATTAGCTGTAACCCAGGTCAGTGACAATAAGCAGTCACTTCTTTGCATCCTCTACATCTGGGGCTGTCAGCGGCATCCATTCTGTATAGATGCTTATTTAGTCGACAGTGTCCAGTGAGAATGCCGGCTATGGCACATAGATACTCACGAGACAGTCATAGATAATAATAATTAGCGTTCTTTTAAGATAAAGGTCGCTACACACGCTCAGGCTTTTTAAGGCAAGCCTCTGCAGATCAAAACTCTGCCCAGCGAAATCAGAACTATCACTTTCAGGTTTTTACTATGGCAGGGCTGTGCAGGCCAAAACTATCTACAGACCAAACCTCAGCGTTAGTAGCGGCTTTAACACGCGTATGAACAATAGAAGGTAAAGCAAATCAGATTTAACTTGACGAGAGGTTCACGCAGATTTGGCAACGTCCCTTTAACATTTTAAATACGTTTATTTCTGCTTTGGTGGGGATAAATACCCGTTTAGCTATCTACGTATTCCCATCGATCGTCAAGTTAAATCTGTTTTGCTGTCAGACCAAATAATCAAGATGGACACTGCACACATATAAATAGTCTCTTAGAATATAGAGAGACAGGAAGGAGCTTTGACAACCGTTGCCTATAAGAGAAAATGGGACGGAAATAATATTTTGGAAAGCATCGGATGACTCATTTATTGCGTCGACTTTACATTATCATTGGTTGTCATGGTCTTTCCTTATAAGTGGGAGTATAAGCAACCATTTCTATTGGATAAATTGACCGGAAATCGCTATATTTAGACAACCTTTGCATTCACATACGATTATCTGGCATGCTCTTTCCTGATAGAGTAACTGCTATTTATTCAATGAATAGTCTGGTACAAAACTGTCGCCAACATACCAAAGAGAGGGGTAGATGAACTCTCATTGGCGTGCGGTATATTAGTTACGTTTTAAAGTATTTAAGCGGAACGTCACTGACCTAATCAACAAACACAACAAAAGATGTAACCTCACTTTTACCTATGGAAAGATGGCCTTTCTCTTTTTCATCTAATCTCTTACATACACGACACTGGCACATCTTTTTATAACATATTTTTTAATATGCCTTTCTAGTAATAGTAAAACGCTAAAAACGCACTTTGTTAAAAAATATCCTATACGAAACGTAAATAAACTTACATTATGAGCACAAACTCTCCAATCTTCTGATTCAGTTGTAATAATACCAACGTCATAATTCGTATTACTTCGGTTCGAAGCTCATCTTTAGAATGTTTACAGTAACAAAAAGTGTTGGGGACAAATATAAATGTAAATAACGATGTCCATCTAGTTTATTGGTCTTTATAGGTTTTGTTTTATGTTTTAATGCTTTGAATACGGTTTGGGTTGGGATTGGCTGTTATCCTGTAGCGATCCTAGCGATATGCTAAGCTACTTACTCTGTTACAAAATCCCAGCCCAGATAAAATCTGTTCCAAATGAAATTCGACGGTTTCCAATCTAACTTGTGATCGTTTCTAAATCGGGTTCTGTAGTGCTATTTTCGTACATGTTCAAAAGTAAATACTGGTTATCAGCACCAAAGCAGTAAAAAGTTAATGCCTCTACACAAAACCGATCAGAAGAGGCTCTTTGCCATACAAAAGCGCTCACGTTAGGGAGTGTACTACATAGTTTAATTAACCACCTACGGCGTTTAAAATTTTTTATTACTATCTCATCATGAGTTGTGATCTTACCGATTACACAGCTTAAAAACTAATGTTTACAAACACAAATAAGCCGAAGTGCTAGCCAGTAACATTTATTAAAAATTCCATGCTACAAGCGTATATGATTTATTTAATAGATTTTAGATTTCTATTTTAGATTTAAGCTACATTAGCATCATTTTTCAAGGTCTTTTGGCTTTCTTCTGCTCTTCCTTCTAAAATGAAACAATAGTTAGCATAAGTCATTTATATAATTTTATATTTACCAAACAAAAATTTTTCTATTATTATAATTGGAGATTCAAAGGCCAAACTGAACAATACAGCAGCACCAAGAGTAAACATGTAGTCTCCCCAAAATCCATGCCACTGAAAATTAATTTATTAATGCTGCATTAATTAAATAATCCATTATTTAATATTTACCATAATCAAATCGGAGATATAGAACACTATTCTACTTTGTGAGTAAATTATCATTTGCATTGCCATGTGTATTAGGTACATACTGTAGGTAAGTTTTGACAAAACTTGAAATATAGACATGGATAGAAACCAATTTATTGGTCCTCCATAATTCAATGCACACAAAAGAATAAGTACTGCAAGACCGACAGCCCATCCTGGTCTTAAGAAAGCAATGTATAAAGAATTCTCAAGACGATTATACTCTTCTGTTACAAGATTATGTCCTGTGAATACACAGGAGAGAAGAATAGCTATGGAGAGCGCCCATAAAATTAAAACAAAAATCTAAAAATTGGACAAAAGGAGTTACAAATTGTTTATTCTATTTTACATAAATGAACCTTTTTCAAGATGATTTTTCTTTGATATGCTTTTATTTGATAAATAAAATATCCTAATGCAATTCCAATAAACCATGGACCTGCTCTTGTATGAGTCGCAAAATAATATTTCCGAAAAAAGGGTTTGCCACTAAAATTTTAATACTTACGTATAATTATATTATAGGTAAACCAGTATAAGCTGATAAACAATACCTACTGCGCACGCCCTGCATACGAGAGAGATACAACTAGTGCGCAAGGTCAACTTTTGATCAGGTTATAATGGTTTCGCTCTACCGTATTAAATAATATAGTTACTTATTATTTAAGATAAACCCAGATAAATTGTAAAACCAGGCGGTTAGGAAACTAGCCCCTATTGATGCAGCTGTTAAAATGGCAATGAATACGTAACCAACGCGAGGCCATCGTTTTAAAGGTAACAAAATTAATGGAGCTAAAACGTATAATTGAAAATCCACTGATAAGTACCAAGATTGACCTACACACTAAAAATTGACATTTAATTCATGTTCTAATAGCGTTTTCCACTAGTGAAATGGGTGCGCGCTCACACCAATCTCACCAGTGGAAAACGCTATAAGACGTAGCATCACACTTACAATAGGATTTTGAAGATAGTTTTGTATGTACAACAAAGAAGACCACCAACTCTTTTCACAAGCATTTCTAAAAGTCTCCGCTACAGAAAACCACATTGGACCATTTCCCAAATGCTTGAATATGGTCAAGTAAAATAGCGTTACAACAAGTAATACTGGAGTCAATCTTAAATATTTAAATTTTTAATAATTTCTCTACAATAACCAGTGTCAACTTACCTCAAGTATCTATGAATGTAAAAAACAAAAACATTAAATTTCCGTTTTTCCGTCATACTCATAAAACCATAAGCAATGACCAATCCGCTCAAAACTAAAAACGTGTCTACACTTACCGTTGCTCCTAATATGTACATGTTGTATTCCCTATTCATCCACTACAACAACAAAAATTGTGTAAATTGTATCTAGAGAGTTTCCAAATTAGTTACCTTTTTGGCCTCAAATGCGTTTTGGAGAGGTAAACTTATATTTTGGACATATCGATGAGACATTATAATCCACATCATACTGAGAACGCGAATTCCGTGCAAACATGAAATGTGCCTTGACGAATTTGTTACTTTTATTAATTTCTTTCCATTTTCCAAAATTGAAAATGCAATTAATAACACATGAGCAGATTCTGAAGCAATTTAAATAAGTATAAACTTGAGAACAGTTAAAATATTTACTTTTGTCAGCATAATATAGAAATACGTCATAAATTGTTGAAAATATCATTATGGTACAAACAAAGCTTAAGAAGGTTCTGGAATTAATTGTTTTAATTTTGGCTAAAAAACAATGACTAACTTACATTACTGCAATGTCTGCTGCATCAAATTTAGGTTGAGTTGGTTTAGATTGGCAGAGAATATCAAAAAATTTAACTTTAACTGAGCTCAATTTGAAGAAATTGTACATATTTTGAATTTCTTCTGTCGAACAAGAATTGGGCAAACAAGTTGCAAACATCAAACCCATTTCTCCTTCTGGATTTGCTGTTCTCGTTTGAGATTCCATTGATGTGACCTACATGGAAAAAATAATAGGTAGTTTTGAAAAATTCAGCCTCTTCCACGTTGCCGGGTGTCCTTAAGTAACCACTAAAAATAACAGCAAGAGAATAAGCTTTCAGTGTTTCAGGTCCCAGAATATTTTAATTTGTGGTCCTTTATAGTCGTGACAGCTGTAATTTTATCTACCAAATACAGTCTAACGTTTATAAACATGAAAGCATTAATTTTGAAATGTTATCCGATCAGAGAAAAAATAAAGACTGATCCAGTTCCAGGATCTTCTAAGACACCATGGCTTTTCGGTCTAGTAATATAATATATTATTACTGCGCGCTAAATTCATAAGGAGGTATTTTCAATAAATAAACAAAGTTTAAATAATAATTTGCAATTCAAAGGCTGATAAGGAGTGAAACAATGAGCAAAAATTAAATGAATTGAAGTGTACCTTTAAATCTATAACTAGATCCATAAATCACTACGGACTACCTAATCATAATCAATTACCCCTTTATATCTAAATATCGATATTAATCTCCTTAAAATACAAGTTTTAAGTTGTGTTTGCTCTTTAAAATGAGTGCTGTATCATAAGGCATTACGAAACTTTTCGTAATTTAAGCGTCTTCCAAACTGTACGCGTGTACATCAGGACTTTATAAAATTAGAATTCAAGGATCGTGCTTCTTACGCATTTGTTCACTTGACCATTATCAGGTCAAAATTTCAATGCTCAAAAGTTTCCATCAAAACACAATAATTCAGACCATCAAAATATTGATACAAGAGGTAATTGGGATTTATGGCTTTATTTTCAAGTAGAGCAACACAGATCCCTGATTTGGCGCAAATTTGGCCACGCCCCTTTATTTTAAATAGGTTGGTGAGGATAAATACCAATTTAGGTATCCGCGCAATCCCACCGCTGGCTAACATAACCTGTCTTGCAGTGTTTCTTGTTTTGATGAGTGAACTTTATAAACTTACAGGTATAATATTTTAAGATGAGGAGCGGTAGGGATAAGTTCGCGCAGATTTGGCCACGCTCCGTTCATAATTTAATACGTTGACTACGGCGTTGGAGGGGAAAATGCCAATTTAGGTATCTGCGCATCCCCTCATCTCGTCAACATAAAATGTTTAACCTCTATTTTTTGGTGAAAAATTAGCCGCGAACATGAACACATTGAATTATTTTTACTGGTTATGAAGTATCAACAACCAAACAATTTATAAACTTATTTGACTATAGAGTATAATACTGCCTTTTCTAATCACCTATACGAGGGCGCACATTGCACATATGTTAAAGACAAAACTATAGACCACTAACAGCCAATTTCATAATTCGGGAATGCGCAGTAAGGTCTGAAAAAGACAGAGATAAAAAAAGGTAGAGATACAGAGAGTGGCGGTACTAGGATAGGGATTTGCTTAGAGAAATGGGTAGTGAGGGAAGTACGACAGGGATAGCTTTATAGACATGAAGTTGGAGAGTGCGGTCGATCACCATAGTTACCATGTGTCAAATGTCAATCTGTCACCATAGTTACTATACGTCAATGTTAGGGCGGTTATCTGTCACTATATCCAGTATCCAGGTATCCAGCTCTGTTCGTTTGTCTTGCACTAACTTACTCCAACTTGCTCCAACTCACCACATTTTACTTTTGCTCTTGACGAGGAGTAGGAAATGCACAAATGAACACGGTTCATTTGCAACCAGTGCAAGACAAACGAACAAACCTATAGTTACATACATGAAAAATTCGCTCCACTCTAACGTACGACCTCAGAAATCTTTACTACCACATTTTGGCCAACAGTGTTGTACTATAAATGGATAAAGTTTTTTTTGGCTTCTTTGTAGTACCTTTTGGATTTGTATTTTTAAACATTGCGCATTGTCCATCCGACCTCAATAAAATTTATTGTGCTATCCATGCAAAACTATGCAATCGCCGAAATAGTATAAGAATCGGGAATCGTGTAATAGCACTCGCGATTGATTAACTTAAATGATCAAATAACAATTTAACTCGGTGATTTGTCATTTTCAATTACTCAATTTTAGGATTGCTCATCTACTGAAAAATCTTATCTCACTATTAAAGTTGTAGGAAGTAAATTTTACTATCTGTCTCAATAATTATAAATACCCTACAAAAGTAAGTTGTTTACATCAACTTACGATCGATGATTCTTCCACTTCTCGTACTTTTAAAGAGCGGAATCTTTTTAAATGATTGTTTATACTTACAAGTCGTTACACCCTAAAATAAGATATAAAACTCGTCCTATTCGAAATAATCAGTTATTTTGGATGTAAAGATTTAGGATTTACCTACACTCTAATTTCACCCTGTATATTGTTTTATAAACAAAAGATCATAATCGAGCGTCACAATAGAAGAAGTATAATTCTGACACAAACCACAGTAACGAAAGATTGAAAATTGAATATTAGTTATAGTCTGAAAATAGATAGAAGAACCCAACCCTACTTCTATAAGTCAACAGTTGTTCATTAGCCATTAACCATTGAACGCCAATGCACAATAACCAAACCTATCATTAATCATACACCATCACCCATATTGTACTGCGACGATTGATAAGTCAGGTACGTTTTTAGATATTTACCAAACCTACCTGTATCTGTATTTTCATTTCAAATACTTATATAATTATAAAAGATAATGAGTATTTTCGTCTGTTTTGCTTTGGTAAATATCTAAAAGAGTGCCTAACTTAATAATTGTCACAGTGCAATGGGTGCTAGTGGATCATTTACGATAGGGTTGGTTATTGTGTGTTGGCTTAAGCTGATGAGCAACTATTGACTTATATAAGTCGGGTTCTTATATGTATATTCAGACTATACCACTACTACTTACTACTAGTAGATTCCGCTTATTTGAATCAGTGGTTAATTGAATCAGGCGCTTATATGACTCAAAGTATAAAATCCAAATTCATTTGTATGGTGTTTTTGCACCACTTATTCAATCGCCGTGATTCTAATAAGCGGCATCTATAGGTACTGTATAACTTACGGCATTTTTCAAATTTGTTAACGCATTTTTTGCGGGAAAAGTTAGCGGAATTGAACCTAAACAATATTTTCCATAAACATCTTCTTGATAGATTTGAGTAAAAATATCCATACATTGATCGTAAGTACCAAAATCAGCTAAGTTGCCGTTAAGAATTCCAGAAGGAATTTTTGTACCAGAATCAAACACTAAAAAGTAATTTTGGTTAACTTTTTACAATCAATCTATAAAACAAGAATTTCTTACTCTTTTTAGCCCAAATACTAGTTGTTAAATTTGAACTAAGTAATTGCTTGACGTAATAAAGCATATGCGTGTGGCATTTTGATGATTTTCTGGTACTACTCTGTGCTACATATTCACGCACTTTACTTGCAAACGCTTCACTTGTAGCAATATTTTTAGAATCAAAATCAAATTGTTGAGAAAATTGGATTAAACACAATAATAGAAATAAACACGAAAGCGCCGTTGTTTTCATTTTGTATAGTCAACAAAGTAAATACTAACTGAATTGGTAATAATTAAAGATTAGTATTATATAGATTTTTAATGAGAAAGGTATTATCTGAAGTGTAAAATTCCATATGAATAATGAATTATCTTGTCAAAAAAGGTGTAATCAGTAGGTAACCAATAACGTGTTTCATGCGAATAGTTGTTGAAAGCACTTAATTCGTCATAGACAATTCAATTAGACGAGATACAAATCAAAACTTCAAGGGCTTTTTCTAAAATAATGTTATTAAAAAACAAATTTTATAACAAAAATAAAAATTTTGTTAGTTTTATAAGCAAAATACTTCAGAAAGTGATAATAAGACGCATTTTAATTGCAGGAAAACGTCAGGAAAACCGCGTAGGGGGGCCTGGTGGTACCAATAACGACAAAAATAACTCGACGCTTCTCTTTAGAATGCTGTAATAAGCAATTGACACTGATGGAACTTAAAACATTCTCTTGACTACGCCACTGGAATTTTAGTTAAAAAGTGTTCTAAGAATGTTTTTACAATTTTTAAGTATTTTGAGAAATAAGAGAGATATCGATCAAAATTAAAAGAAAGTAAATTTGATTTTCGGGCTATAACTTAAAAACAAAAGAAGATAGCTCGATTTCGATTTCACTATTATCAGTTTCTCGAAAAAAGAGATCGAGGATGCGCCATCGGTTTTTCTCTAACTCTTACAATTAACGAGTTACCCTATAAAAACATCCAATTTACGGCCACTCGATATAACTCGAAAACAATAGAAGATGGCAGGATTTTGATTTTTCCATTACTAGTTTCTCAAAAAAATAAATGAAAAACGCTGCATCGATTTTTTTCTAACTCTTATAATTACCGAGTTGCCGGAGTTGCCCTATGAAAACGTAGATTATAGGACAACTCGTTAACTAGAGGTGATATGGAAAAATAGATCACGCACCTTTGACCTCTTTTTTTTAGATAAATTCACGGTAAATACCAATTGTTAATATTTTTGCATGGCACCCCTTGACTTAAAAAATATAATCGTAAAAATCTGTTTTTACAGCCTTGTAAAAGTAAAATTAAAAAATACCTATAGCAACACTTATACCATTAAAAAGATAAAAAATACTCTATTCGATAAAGTTTTAGCCGCCTATGATTCGTATTTAAAAAAAGTGAATTTTGTGTAATAACTCGACAATGCACAACCAAAAATAATTTTACACTACGCCACTGGAATGTACGTAAAAAAGTGTCTTAAGAAAGTCTTTACAACTATAAATATTTTGAGAAATAAGAGCGATATCAATTAAAATTAGAATTACGTATATTATGGGCTATAACTTAAAAACGAAAGCAGATAGCTCGATTTTGATTTTACTATCATTAGTTTCTCAAGAAAAGAGATCGAGGATACGCCATCGGTTTTTCTCTAACTCCTACAGTTACCGAGTTCCCCTATGAAAACATCCAATTTTGCCCACCCTGAACTGCACCCATATGTCTGATATCACCCTTTACGTCAAGACTACTCTGGATGTAAAACTCTTGTTAAAGATCAAGTTGATCAAGTTCAAAATGGTCTTTAGGGCTAGTTGGTTAGACCAAAATGTTCGTAGTTATTAAAACGAAAAGAACTCTTCCGAAACAGATTAACGTTGAGCCTTGAATGAAACCTCCCACCACCGACCGTAAGTATATTTCTTTATTTAACTTAGCCTTCTATTAAACAGTTTTTATTGTCATCTGTAGTATTTGAGTAAAATATTTAATATTCCCAAGTCAATTTAAATGCAAAATTTCCGATCTACTAATTCTGATTAGTGATTTTGAACTTTAAACACACTTGTCATGTTGTACCTACAACAACAAAAATAAACACTTGAGGATATTTAAGGATACTGGCCATCTTAGGCCTGCATTCCCCACAGATTCCTCCACAGACCCCACAAAGCAGTGATAAAGCACTAGTTTCATATTGTTTCGTTCTCTTCGTTGCATTCGATGGCGTGTTTATAGCTGTTTTGGCAAACTTACAGCTAGAACAGTTAACCCAGCAATTTCTGTGAACTATCACTGTGTTACTTTTCAGTAGTTGTATCAAGGGTGCTGATTTAAAGAGTTGAAAAAGACTCAGGTTCAATAGGCACAGTCGCCGAGCCTTCTCTCGTCAAATAATCAGTTCTTTCATTACCCTCGTTTTCTTGATGACCTTTGATTCAACAGAGCTTTAGATCATTATCTGTAGATATCTGATTCAGAAGTTTGATGCATTGTAGCACCAAACTAGAGGTTACTTTGTGGCTTTCTCTAAAGCTCGTATTAATTTAAGATAGTGATAATATACCCTATAATTTTCAAGAGGGAAATTTTTTGTTTGTGATTTTTTTTATTGTCAATTAAAAAATTTTAATTGCTGATAGTTCAAGAAATATTGGGCCAAGATAAAATTCAAACTAGAGTATGTTGTTAGTTTAGTTTTTGATAGCGAATCGCGTGATGTAAATAATCTCTGCTATTTAAACACCACCCTGTATCTCTATTCGTTTTATCAGCCAATTTTAAAAAGTTATCACCATAGAAGAAAATGGACCTACTATCCGTAATAACGAAAGAAATTTATTATAATTACAGCACTTTTTAAATCGATTAACGACTTTTTAACAGGAAAAGTTAGTGGAATTGAACCTATACAATATTTTCCATAAACATTTTCTTGATAAATTTGAATAAAAATATCCATGCATTGATCAAAAGTACCAAAATCAGCTAAGTTAGCGTTTAAAATCCCTGAAGGAATTTTGGTACCAGAATCAAGCACTAAAAAGTCATTTTTATGAACTTTCCACAATCACTGTATCAAACAAGAATTTCTTACTATTTTTAGCCCAAATAGTAGTTTTTAAATTTGAACTAAGTAATTGCTCGACATAATAAAGCATATCCGTGTGACACTTTGCCGACTTTTTGGTACTAATTTAAACTAAATTGTTGAGAAAATTGAATTAAACAAAATAATAGAAATAAACACAAAAGCACCATTGTTTTCATTTTGTATAGTCAACCCTCTAAATACTAGTTCTAAACTGAACTGGTAATTAAAGATTACTAACTGTAGTATTTTATAGTTTTTTAATGAAACTTAAGGTATTATCTGAAGTGTAAATTTTTTGTTTATCTTTTCAAAAAGGTTTAATTATTACTAACCAATAACGTGTTTGATGTAAATAGTTGTTGAAAGCACTTTATTCGTCATAGACATTAGACAAGTGAATATAGAGGAGATACAAATCAAAAATTAATGAACTTTTTCTAAAAACTCAAGACTACTTTTCATATTTTGTTATCTTATATAATAGTTTTGTATAGTTTTTATAACAAAATTTCTTTACAAAAGTAATAAGACGCATTATAATTGCAGGAAAACGGCAGGACCTGGGTGGTTCCAATAACGACAAAAATCGCTAGACTCTTCTCTTCCAAATGTTGTAATGTACGACAAGCGGAAGCCTGTATCTCACAGCAGTTCTATTTAAACCAATGCGGAGGTCTATCATGCTAAACAGAGGTTCTTTTAAAACCACTGCAAAGCAGTTACCTACTACTAAGTCGAGAGGTCGGTTAACACGGTCGACGACACCTTCCAAACCTATGCCCTTCAACGGATAATTTGAAACTACTGCTAAGCAGCTACCGCGAGGTCGAAGAGTGGATCGATACCAGGTTAGTATATATTGGTACTATTAGTGTCAACTTATTGTCGAAATGTTTACTCATATAGGGAGCAACCTTTCAGTCGAAGAGCATTTAACGTCAATGAATTAAAACTTTACTTTAAACGAACTAAACTTAAAAGAACTAAATCCTAAAAACGCTCACTATGAAGGCTTTGACAGACAGAAGTCCAGTCGGAGTAGGACCAGTCCGGGGAATTTATATAAGCTTTGTGGCTACCTGTTATAATACTCTTGGACCGCCCCGTCATGATTCGTCTTCTATCTGGCCAAGCTTTTTCTTTTATTTATTTTTTTTAAGTTACAGATTAACAAACATGCCTACGCCCTAATTACATCCTCATAAGGAATTACATAATAATGGTAATCTTTGGATGGTCACCCATCTTCGCTCGACCCAGTCTTAACTGGAATGATGATTGAATCTAATATCTAATCACAGATTTTATTTTAAGAAATAAACATGGGAGAGTAGAACAAGTTGATCGAGTAGTGCACCACATACAAAGTTACGATTCAGGTAATTGGATTTCGAATGACAAAGAGATAGGGCTCGCAATCATCTCGCAAAGCAGTTGAAGAAATTAAGGACTTATTGACAGAATTACTCCATCTCAACGAGGTCGAAGGTTGGATCGACGACAAGCTGGGGCAGTTATTATCTTAGATCAAAAAGTGGGTAGACGACAAGCGGAGGCCTAACATGCTAAACAGCGGCTCTTTTGAAACCACTGAAAAGCTGCTATTACTAAGTTGAGAGGTGAGTCGACAACAAGCAGGAACCTACGTTCACAGAGAGTAATTTGAAACTACTTGACGTCTTAGAGACCCATGTCTTCCACTAATTTTTTCAAAATGAATAGAAAATCTTATCTTAAGAAGATTAAAACCAATATCTAATAACCACCAATTTGTTTTAGAAATACATGGAATCGTAGAACAAGTATATCAGATGCTGCACCACATGCGAAATGACGTAGAAAAAGAAAGATGCTGTTCGGAGCATTCAGGAGCGTTCTTGGACATACATCAGTTCTCTTCGATAGGGTGTCATATGATGGTTTGGTTTTCAAATTAAAGAAGCTGCTTGCTCATCATCTTTTTCAATTCTTTATAAAACAACAAGATGAATACAGTGACATATAAAATCCAGGTGGCTTGCTCACTGCACGTGCACAAAGAAGTGTGATGAGATCGACACTGTACTTGCTATTCATCCCAGATCTTCAAACAACTCGAACTAAAAAAGAGGCTACATATGGAAACATCTAATTAGGCAAAGGAAATTGTTATGGAAAATGAGTTAGATGTAGAAATCTTGTAAAAGATTACCTTACATCAAAATACAGTAAGTTCAACACTGCTGCACATGTTTCAATTTAATTTTTTTATATTAGTTTTAGTTATTTACACCAACGAGTAAACTGTAAAGACCATAAAGGACAATATCACCCAAAAATATGATAACAGGTAATTGGGCTACGAATGACAAAAGCGCTCTTATTTGCAAACAATAAAAACTAACAAAATTACAATTTAACAACTGGAGGGCTCATGCAAGGATGTTTAAAAACGTACTTTTGAAAGTTGTTTGTAGTGATAGAGATGGCACTATAGCCTGGTTTATAGAAACTATAGGTGAGTATAAAGATTCTACTTAATAAATTATTATAAAACCCAAATCTTCCTGTCAGACAAAGTTTAATTGGAATTACAACCGCATGTATTAGTTGCTGTAAATCGTATGAGCTACTCACTCCAGTTATGTTAGATAGATGGTTCATGGTTAATAAAGTTATCAGACAGTCCACATTCCATAAGTCAGACAGACTTGAGAAAACTTTAGAATTTTACTAATTAAATTATAAAAATATTAATTTTAATTTTTAACTTAAGATGCTGCAATTATTAGTTTTATTTACTTTGTAGCTTTCTTTTTTCTTAATTTTGTTTTAGTTTTAGTATGACGATGAACCTCTTCATGTCTTCGTTTACCTAAACACCTAAAGGCTCACCTTTACAAGGAAGAACTTTCTTAATATTTTTTACATGCACGACTGTGGTTCTGATTTATGGGATGAACACTTGCATAATCAGAAAAATAAAAAGAAGTGTAATTTATAGTAAGTTTTTCACATTCAATAAAAGTTCATTTTATTTTACTTGATTGTTTCTTAAATTTAGATACATATCGGATATTGTTTAAATGAATTTGTGGATTTAGAATTTTTTTTTATATGGATTAAGTTGGAAATGTTCTTTAGAGCTGGTTGGTTGGACCACAATGTTCCCCGTAGTTATTAAAACGAAAAGAACCCTTCCAAAACAGATTGACGTTGAGCCTTGAATGAAACCTCTTACCACCATTATAAGTATACTTTTTTTATGAACATTTTTGATTTGTAGTACCTATTTGACTAAAATGTTATAAATATTCAGAAGTTAGTTGAAAGAAAAATTACTCCAAAAGTATAGGCAACCCATAGTACATTAAATTTTATTTTATTAACATGCAAAGTTATTGCCGATTTAATAATTCTTTATAAAAATATTAACTCGACTAATATTCTTAATTTTTAAGTCATTATTGAGCTTATATTATTTTTTAAAGAGAAAATACACTGAACTGTACCAGTAGGGTGCTTCTTATTTGGCCTACTTGTGAATTCTTTTTCTTACGCCCCTCAATCAACTCCAAATAATTTAAAAAAAATTATCCGTATCATAAAAAATTTTTTTATCCACGACCGTCCAATAATACGTTCATTACTCTATGATTTTTGACCAGTAATGTGTGTCATTACTCACTAGTTGCAAATCATTGAATAATATACATATTACTCAATGACTATTACATTACTCAATGGTTTATCGGGCGACACAGGGGATTGGAAAACTTTTATAGCTCCGTTATTTGTCAACGTATCAAAATGAAATTTGCTGTGAGTTATAGTCATATCAATTGCAGTTTGTTTAACTACTTTTGAAAAATCTTCCACTTCCGATTTTGCCGGAAATGAGGTAAACTTTAGATTTTTAAATGCAACACCATATATATTTTTACATTTTTGAATTGTACATTACATTTTGAATAAATTTCTATAAAAAATTATTTTTTTTTTTAAATTAATTTTTTTTTAAATAAATTTTTTTTTTCAAAAAATGCTCGCGTATTCAATGTATATTTGGTTCATAATATTTGCAGTCGTGGATAAAGTATAGTATCCTACTCGCGGGTAATGCTCATTACTCACTCTAATGATTACGAAATTACGCAAATTCATTCTTGTGAGTAATGAGCTTCATTACCCGCTCGTTGGATAATATACTATTTTTTAATAGCGGCGGCCATTACCAACGGGATCGAAGTTTCTTATGTAAAATACACAGGTTTATTGGATATTACGATATAAAATGTTTTTCTTCCACTAATTCTTGGTCTAGAAATCTGAAACTTGGTAGATAACATGCTGATGGACAAACAAACTTATAAATGTTATATTTTACCTTAAAAATATGTATGAGTCATTCCATTTCATCACAAACTTTTTATAGACAAATAATACCTGCAAAAGTTAGAAATACCCGAATAACACCGAATAACGTTGACAAAAGTCTACAGTGGTTTTCTGGGCCCAAAATAGAACATTTGCTCCTCTTGCAATTTTATCAAAAAATGCATCCCCAAAAAGTTGTAGACTCTTCAAGTTGGGGTTAAAATTTAAACAATCGCTTTATCTCCAAAAGTATCGTAAATATTTTAATGATTTTTATACATAAGGCTTATCTTATAAAAGTCATCGTGTGGTAGAAATTTCATGAAAATCGCACCACTAGAACTACCCCTTCAGGGGTGGCGCTAACTTTGAACCCCTAAAATTGGTACTAATTTTTGCTAAAAAAATTATTTTTATTTTTTTTAAGTTTGTTTGTCTATCAACGTGCTTATCTACCAAGTTTCAGATTTTTAGATCTCGAATTTTACGAAAAAAGATTTTTTATTCCGTTTTATTCAAAAACCCTGTGTATTTTACATAAGAAACTTCGACCCCATTGGTAATGGACGCTAGCAAAAAAAATATTTTTTTAAGATGTGGATAATTTTTTTTGAATTATTTGAAGGTGATTGATGGGACGTAAAAAAAAATTCACAAGTAGGCCAAATAAGAAGCACCCTACTGTACCAGTATCTACAGGCCGACAAACGAGAACTTTCAGTTGAAATGCGCACAACGGGAAAAGAGACGACATTAGGAATAACAGAGATGTGCATAGGTTCAAATGTAAAATTTACGTAGTTTACGTAGTGATAACACACTTTTACTATGCACATCTCAAGGTCAACTGAAAGTTCTCATTTGCTGGCCTGTACATGGGGTACCTATTTTACGTGATTTTTTAGAGTAAATATTAATAATTATTTTTAGATGCGCCAGCTTCTGAAAAAGAAATTAATAGGGTTTTTCAGGTTTTTCAAAAGGTATGTTGTAGTAATAAGTTTATCTTCCGCTTAATTACTTAATTATTTTTTAGATCTTCCAAAAGCAGAATCTAACTGATTGGTGGAACTCTAGATCAATTTATTTATATTTATTTAATAGAAAGAGTAGTAATTATACATGTAATATAATTGTATATCGTCGTTCAAACTGCAAGACCTCTTATCTGCAATTTATTTAATTACTTAATTTACTTAGTTAGTATTAAATAATTTGAAAAGAGGCTAAGGCTCTTTTTCTGAAATTTATTTAACTCGCTCAAACAATCAAACTCGAAATAATGTAACATATAAGTGTAGTAATAATCTAATAATAGAATAGTATTTTTTTAGAAATCGTTCTTTTGAGCATGCCTAAAGTGCAGAGAAATATGTTTTATGTTTATAATATAATTTTCCTATTAATAATGTGTTTAAAAATTTTTTTTAACTAAGGTAAGTCGGGGGAAGACGCCACTGTGGGGTGAGATGCCACCCCAGCATTTTTCAAAATTCCTCCAACTTATCTCTGGAAAATTTTATGTATAGGTTGCTTGTGATTATAAGCTACTAGCAAACATCGTTGAAAACGAGTTTTCGCAAGTCATCGAAAAATTTTCTAAAAAATTAGGTTTTTATGTTTGACGAAGTTTTTGCTACATCTCAGCTTTTAAATTTTATTAGGCGTTTTTTTTGTGTTATCGATATCAACGAATTGTTAGCTGAAAAGACGGTACTTTTCACGTCTATTGTAATTTTTGTGAAAAAAATTCGCATCAAATTTGATTTAGTTAAGAGAGTTATGCATTTTCACCCTTAAAAGGGGGTAAGACGCCACATTAGTGCAAAGTATGTAACTTAGACTCATTTTATTTAGATTTATAATAATAATGCGACAATAGGGCCCACAATGATGAAAATGTGTAATGAAAACTATTACGATAGCAATTGGCTTCGTAGATTGGATTTGCTGCATAATTTGCAAGAAGTGGTTACACGAAAGAAGTACATGGATTGATGACACATGTAACGATTGAAGTTAATAATATCTAAGGATAAAACAGTTTTTTTTCGTTTAGTACCGTCCCCGACTTTCTATTCGGGACTAAACCTCACTATGGCATCTTACCCCATGCATTTTTGTCAAGATTTTTTTCTCGAAAAATACAAAAATTTTTTTTTAACTATGTTAACTAATAATTTATGTTGATTTGATATTGCTATCTAATAGTGTATTCTTTGAGCGATAAACACATATTTTTAAATTAATCTAAATATGTATAATAAAGTTTTAATAAATTAATTAAAAAATGTATGGCATCTTCCCCCGACTTGCTTTAAATGAAATATTTGTGGGGTTTGTTGTATGGGGTATTGTATACAATTTGACTAATAATTATTGTAAAACCAAATTAAGTGAGGAAGTAAGCTAAATGTACTGTTTCTTTTAATGTCTAACCCCCAGTATTATCAACCTACCTTTAACTTTAACGGACCTTTAGTCAAATCTGTCAAAATTAAATCTTGTTTTAAATGGTTATTTCTCATTATTTTTGGCTTGAAATTAACTTTATATTAAATAATTTGGCAGTTAGCAACTTCTCCTTTAGTTTAATTCATAATACACTCCAGTAATATGAAAATAAAATTCGACTAAAGGGCCCTTTAACTAAAGGGGCAGTTAAATTGGTTGATAATACCGGTCGTAAGAACATTATATTATTAATGAAAACTATTTTCTTTTACAAGTTTACTTATGTAGAGTTAACTTTACAACAATTAACATCCAAGTAATATGTGATGTGTGACTAAGGTCTTCAAGCAAAATATTTCAGAATTATACACCTTTAATTTGAACTACATCAAAAACAAGGAAAATTTTTATATTCAACAGTCTAGGACCAGTAAGGTCAATGAAACTGTATTTTTTAAAGGTCTAAGAATGTTTAATAATTTACCAGACAATTTAAAGGTATGTAAAGGTGTGTCAAATTTCAAAAAATTGTTAAAGGACTATGTTATTGATACAAGGTCTTAATTGGATGGTACCTACTATGTAAAAAAATTTCTTTCTTGCTGTATCGGATAGCTTTATATAGCTAAATAAAGTTTATTATTATTATTATAAAAGTACTGTATTAAATTAAATTAATAGTATAATAAGGGCAGTTTTATTAAATTGTTAGCAAGTCACTTGATTATATAATTTAAGATTAAGAAAACCAAGTCATTTTAATGAGTCTAGGTTCGATTTTTCAGAAAATATAAAATTTGGGTTCTTAACAAACTTTAAGACTTTATGTTTAAAAACTAATTGCAATAGAATTATTAATAACTAATAAGTGGCACGTTAAATGAATTTTTTATTAAATACTTATATTACGATAATAATGTAATTCATTTAAGAAATTAAATATTGTTACAGTTACGTTGTTCGTTATTTTATAAGTAATTAAGTAATTAATTAGTATGAAATTTTGTAAAAGCGATTGTATACGAGACGAGAGAGGTATGCCTGTACAATAGGCAACCCATAATGCTAATCTAAATTACACTGCGCAGTAAACGCCCTTTCCAATATCATATTAATACTCTACTACTATTGGCTAAACTATGTAAAGTGGGGTAATAATCCCCACCAAAAGTCTATATAAGTCCGAGTTTCGACCATAATCTGATTTCTTATCACCACTTATGATCGGAGCTCGAGAGAAAATTTAAGGGTTACTCGTGTCGAAAATCAACTTTGAATATTTTAATTTTTTTTTATTGGAAATCGTTCCTGGCATTATCCTAAGCGTGTTTACTGAATTTTAAATCATTTACTTCAATAATAAGTGAAAAAAATGCACTTTTAAAAATGAAAATTTTTAATTAATTTTACACTTATTATTTGAATTTAACACATTATAATCATTAGTGTATTGATCTTAATGCTTTTAATTTATATTGTTATATAAATTTTCTTTATAAATGTGCTCATTTATTAGAATTATTGTTATACTTAATTAAATTATATTTGTATTTTCTTATTATTCAAAAATGTAAATTAGAAATTATTTATTAATTAATAATGATCTTGTTACTAATGATCGAAGAGTTATTTAATTTTTTTTACAATAATAAACACAATTTATCAAATCCGACCGAAAATTCTATTTCGGGCTGTACAGGGTTTATTTAGCAACATTTAAGGGATGTTAGGTACTTACTGAAAGTAATTAACTTTAATCTATCGACTATAATACGAAATTTAAGGGTTAGGTACTTTTGTTAAAATTTAACTTGGATTTTTGAATTTTTTTTGGTTGGAAGTTGTTCCTAATATTATTCTTAAGTGTTCCTACCAAGTTGTTAATCAAAAACTTCATAAATAAGTGCAACTTACTAATTAATAATTATTTGTAAATTTTATACTTTAAATTTAATTTTGACGAATTGTAATAATTAATTTGTTCAAAAAAAACTAAAATTGATATGGTTTCTTATTGTAAAGTGTATAATGTATTTATAAATTTGATTGTGTACTTGTAAATAAAAACTTTTGTGTTAATTACATACTGCTATTACTTAATAAATGAATTGAAATTATCTGTATTTTTTTCTGCTCATCCATCTCAATAAGCTGATTTAAAATTAAACCCCATTATACCTACATAAACAAAAATTGTCAAATATGTAAATCTTATTTCGTGCTGTGTAGGGTATATTTATTAACATTTAAGGGATGCTAATTAATCATTAAAGGTAAATAATCTATCTCTATCGATTGTACGCTATAAATTATTCAAAAGGGCTCTAAAAGAAGATGTCTTAATAATATTAAAGTAAATTTATTCAATTTATTTAAAAGACCATTAAATGGACGGCCTTATCTTCACATAACAAGATAACTTTGATAAGCTTTCGATAAAAGCTTTTATGTAAGCTTTTATTCTTTGGGAATTTAATTTAATATTTTTATTTTTAGTGATATCCTATAACACTTCTGCTCTCCTAATACATCAATTGGTTTATAGACTAATTCTTAGCAAATTTTAACAAATTTGGACACATTTGGACATATTTTATGTCAAAATAAGCTGCTTTTTACGCAAATATTTTATTTTGTCTCTCTATCTCTTCTAGATCAAAAGTTTAGTGTAAAAATCAACGTATTTTGACATAAGAAATGGCCAAATGTGTCTAAATTTGTTAAAATTTGCTAATAATGAGTGTATAAACCAATTGATGTATTAGGAGAGCAGAAGTATTATAAGATATTATAAAAATAAAAATATTAAATTAAAAGAGCATTATATGCACGGCCTTATCTTCATAACAAGATAAGCTTTCGATGGAAGCTTTTGCGTATGGCTCTTTGCGAGTTTAATTTAATATTTTTATTTTTAGTGATATCCTATAACACTTCTGCTCTCCTAATACATTAATTAGTTTATAGACTAATTCTTAGCAAATTTTAACAAATTTGGACACATTTGGACATATTTTATGTCAAAATAAGCTGCTTTTTACGCAAATATTTTATTTTGTCCCTCTATCTCTTCTAGATCAAAAGTTTAGTGTAAAAATCAACGTATTTTGACATAAGAAATGTCCAAATGTGTCCAAATTTGTTATAATTTGCTAATCATGAGTGTATAAACCAATTGATGTATTAGGAGAACAGAAGTATTATAAGATATTATAAAAATAAAAATATTAAATTAAAAGAGCATTATATGCACGGCCTTATCTTCACATAACAAGATAAGCTTTCGATGAAAGCTTTTACGTAAGGCTCTTTGCGAATTTAATTTAATATTTTTATTTTTAGTGATATCCTATAACACTTCTGCTCTCCTAATACATCAATTGGTTTATAGACTAATTCTTAGCAAATTTTAACAAATTTGGACACATTTGGACATATTTTATGTCAAAATAAGCTGATTTTTACACAAATATTTTATTTTGTTCCTCTATCTCTTCTAGATGAAAAGTTTAGTGTAAAAATCAACGTATTTTGACATAAGAAATGTCCAAATGTGTCCAAATTTGTTAAAATTTGCTAATCATGAGTGTATAAACCAATTGATGTATTAGGAGAACAGAAGTATTATAAGATATTATAAAAATAAAAATATTAAATTAAAAGAGCATTATATGCACGGCCTTATCTTCACATAACAAGATAAGCTTTCGATGAAAGCTTTTACGTAAGGCTCTTTGCGAATTTAATTTAATATTTTATTATTTTATATTTTTGAGATATCCTACTAACCTTCTGCTCTCTTAATACATCAAATAGTTTATATACTGCTTCTTAGCAAATTTTAGCGAATTTCGACACTTTTTAAGGAGAAATAAGTTGATTTTTACACTAAACTTTTGATCCAGAAGAGATAGAAAGATGAAATAATATATAAGGGTAGTGGAGACGTTATAGAACAATGCTTCTTAATCAAAATTGTATTATCAACACCCTAATTAAAATTATAACTAAATAAACACAAATTACCAACTCTACAAATTCTATTTTGGGCTGTACAGAGTTTATTTTGCAACATTCAAGGGATGTTAACCTTAATTAATGATTAAAAGTAATTAACGTTTTTCTATCATCTATTTTATTTAAATTAGTCAAAAGGGTTCTTATAAAGTTAGAAATGCAAACAATAACTCTTATTGGATTTAAGAGATTTAACAACCAACTGGGAAAAAATCCAAAAAGATGCTCATAATATTAGCAACAAAATCTTTATTAATTAATAGATAATTTGTTGTATGTACATAAATATTTTTTTATTAAGTATAACAATAATTATAGTAAAATATATAAATCAATTAATATATCTAAAGAAAATTTATATTACAATACAAATTAAAAGTGTTAACATCAAAATAATATACCTCAGTATGTGTAAAATCAAATAAGAAGTGTAAAATTAATTAAAAATTTTCATTTTTAAAAAGACATTTTTTACACTTAATATTGAAGTAAATTATTAAATAATCAGTAAGCACACTTAGAACAATGTCAGGAACAGTTTCCAATCAAAAAAAATATTTAAAATCAAAGTTGATTTTCGACACGAGTAACCCTTAAATTTTCTCTCGAGCTCCGATCATAAGTGGTGATAAGAAATCAGGTTATGGTCGAAACTCGGACTTATATAGACTTTTGGTGGGGTTATCACCCCACTTTAATTAGTTTAGCGAATAGCATTCCAGCACCAATGTCCAGTGGAGTGGGGAACTAAAATTTAAAATATGTATAATGGGTTGCCTATATGAAAGGTAATAAATTTAATTACATTAGTAATTATTTATAAATACAATACCTTGCTCTGTGTTTGTGCCTAAAATCTAAAATACAGTTATAGAAAAGTATTGAGAGCATAAATCAACCACCTAAGAAGGTTTTAATTTTAATTACAAATAAGCAATGATTTTAAAATTTTAATAAAACTGAAAATAATGCCTTTAAAAATCGTTTTCTTAATAAAATTACTATAATTACAATTAATTAATAAATCAATATACAAAATTTGATCCTACTTTAACATAATTACTTAATATGTTTTTACAGCTCTACCAATGATGTTCAAAATTGCATGTTTTAGGCAAGCCTTTTTAAATACATTCTAAATCTAAAAGGAAATAAACATCAATTTTTATTTTTTTTCGTAATTACTAATTTAACGTTTTAACGTTAAAACTAAAAAATAAATGTCTGTACCTATTCTAGTATAGTTTGTTAAAGAACTTGTAATTAATTGAGAAAGTAATTAATCACCACTTTTAATAGGTGGATTACAATTTTGTAATTTACAAAGAGCCTGCAGTTTTATTATTTTACAGTCTAATTCATATAAAACTAAAAAATTTTCTGTCTCTGATTTCTTCTGTTATACTGTTTTTCATGCACTTTCAATTCTTAATAGAGTTGCCGTGTCATAAACGATTTCAAGTAATTAATTGTAGAATGCTGTAAAATTGGATTCAGTTATTACTGATAATAAAAATATTACACATACCCCTAAATAATTCTTCTAGATGTTCTCCAAGTGTGTCATACATGTTTAGCTTCTAAGAATAAGAAATGCGTAAATTTGTTTAATATTTCCAAAATTAAAATTAATTTCCAAAATTTCTAAAACAAAATTAAGTTAATTCTTAACATTCAAATTGAGCAACCAGTAGCTTACCAACAGTTTTTATAAATTGACAAAGTCAAAATAACTACCAAGATTTTCTAAAGTAGTCCATAGCTTAGCTAGGATTGTCATGAATTGATGAAATAAAATAAATGAGAGCACTTTCTTAAGACCCTTTTAGAATTCTTTATTAGTGTACAAATCGACCAGTTAATAGTTACCAAACCATTTCCAGAGCCTGACGTCAACTAAAATAACTGCGAGGGCTGTCTAAAAACTTTCTTTGAAATGGGTCTTGAGCCATAGAACCTTAAATTTAAAAAAATGGGTAAATTCATAATTTAAAGTTGTCCTAAAAAATTACCAATTTCTTCTTATTTTTTGCCTCTTCACTCAACTGGATTCTTCTTATGAGCATGAGCATTTTTTCAAAAATGTTTTAGCTTCGAGGAACAAGCTTTAGGACTATAACCACGCGTCCCCATCTGCGCTCGAGAACGAGTTCGTGAGAGTCGCAAATCCGAGTGGTGTCCAAAGAATTACATTCAGTCATCCAAAGGACGTTTTTATTTTGGTATTTAATAAACCTAAAGGTTTAGTTTGTTTAATAACATAAATTGTTATTTTTGTTATCTTCGTCATCAACGTTACTTTTTTGTGTTATAATATAACCATAAGCTACGTTATTAATAACATAAATTGTTATTTTTATTTATTTTGAATAACTATTTTTTATTTTTGGGTAAGAAGGTGTTTGTTGTTGTTGTTTATTACTAGGAACCCTTCCATCTTCGACTAGAGCGATGCTGAGGACTTTAATGAGCACTCGATAGTAAATATCGGCGTTAGAGTCCTTAAGAACATTTCAATTTTTTGGAGTGTTTAGTTGTCTCTTCACTCAACTTGATTCTTCTTATGAGCATGAGCATTTTCTCAAAAACGTTTTAGTTTTGAGGAACAAGCTTTGAGCAAAAACTTTTCCCTTTTCTAAAAACCAAACTGTGATTACTATCTGTATGCAAATCGAGCAGTCAATAGCTTACCAACAATTTTCAGAGTGACACGAACTAAAATAACTGCGAGGGCTCTCTAAAGACATCCTTTAAGGTGGTTCTTGAGCCATAGAGCCCAAAAGAACAAGAAATAGGTAAATTAATTCTCTGTAGTTCATAAGAACATTTCAATACTTTGGAGTGTTTATTTGTCTCTTTACTCAATTGCTTTCATGGCAAATTATTTGAACGTTTTCATTAAATATTTCCCACTGTTCTAAAAGCAAAATTGTTATTATTATTATTAGCGTACAAATTGAGCAATCAATAGCTTACTAACAATTTTCAGAGAGTGGCGCGAATTAAAATAACTGCCAGGTCCCACTAAAGACATCCCTTTAGGTTGTTTTTGAGCCATAGAGTCTCAAAGAACATGAAATGGGTAAATTATTTATTGTTGTCCTTAAGAATTTTCCAATTTTTTATAATCTTTTTTAGTTGTTTCTTCACTTAATTGGTTTCTTCTTATGAGCATGAGCAATATGAGCGTTTCAAAAATGTTTATAGCTTCGAGGAACAAGAAACAAGCAAATTATTTTAACGTTTTCCTTAAAAATTTCTAACTTTTCTAAAAAGAAAATTGTGATTATTTTTAATATCCAAATCGAGCAGTAAATAGCTTATCAAAAATTTTCACAGTGACGTGAACTAAAATAACTGCGAGGGCTCTCTAAAGACATCCTTTGATGTGTTTTTTTTTGTTTTTCATAGAGCCATAGAGCTTCAAAGAACAAAAAATGAATTAATTTAATGTTGTCCTTAACAATTACCAATTTTTTCAAATTTTTTTAGTGTTGAGACTGGTCTCTTCACTTAATTGGTTTCTTCTTATTAGCACGAAAATTTCAAAAATGTTTGTAGCTTCAAGGAAGAAGAGAAATTTAAGTTATTTCAACGTTCTCCTTAAAAATTTCCCACTTTATTAAAAACAAAACAATGATTATTAGTAGTATGCAAATCGAGCAGTCAACAGCTTATCAACAATTTTCAGAGAGTGACGTAAATAACTAAAACAACTGCGATGGCTATAATTCTAAAGATATCCTTTGATGTGGTTTTTTAGTTTTTCATAGAACCATTCATAGAGCGTGAAAGAACAAATCACGAATAAATTAATTAAATGTTGTCGTCAAGAATTTTCCATTTTTTTCAAATATTTTTGAGTTTTTAGTTGTCTCTTCACCTCTTCACTATTATGAGCATGAGTATTTCAAAAATGTGTATAACTTCGAGGAACAAGATATGAGCAAATTATTTTAACATTTCGCTTAAAAGTTTCTCACCTTTCTAAAAACAAAATTGTGATTACTCTCAGTATGCAAAAAAAACAGTTAATACCTTACCAAAAATTTTCAGAGAGAGACGTGAACAAAAAAACACCTGCGAGAGCTCTCTAAAGACATCCGTTGAGATGGTTTTTGAGCTTTTCATAGAACCGTCATAAAGCCTCAAAGAACAATAAGTGGGCGAATTAATTAAATGTTGTCCTTAGGATGTTATAAATTTTTCCAAATTTTTTTGAGTGCAGTTGTCTCTTCACTTAATTGGTGTTTGAGCTTAGTACCTCAAAGAACGAGAGATGACCTTGAAAGAAGAAGAAATGAGCAAATTAATTTAACAGTTTAATGGCTTATTAACCACCATGAGTTTCTTAAGACTTCCTTCCAGCCTTCCAGTTGTTTCTGTTTCTTCCAATTTCTGGAAACATGGAATGCGAGTATACCTGGAATCTGGAATCTGTAATTTGGCTAATGGGGTACCAGGGCTTTGCCCTTTATCTCCTTCATCGGTCGAATCTGAAAAAGAAAAAACGTTGATTAATGTTGAAGTGTGAAATGTGACCGAAGTCACTGACGATAAGCGTTAGTCTATTTTGATGGCGGAAACGAGCTTATAATTAGGCTCGGTCAAGAACCAACTTGGGTCTTTTCAGAAGCCTAGACTCGTTGATGTTGTATCCCCATAGTCCTAGGATGGTGGGATTGTCGTGGTCCAGTGTTGTCTCATGGAACTTGGAGGCTGCTTCTCGGATGTAATCCTGGATGCTGATCTGTAGGTCCCGTTGAAGGTTGCTGTTCCGGATGAACCATGGTGCGTTGACAATGGTCCTCAGAATCTTGTTTTGGATGACTTGCATCTTCTTGATGTTGGACGGTGCGGCGTAGCCCCAGGCTCGTGCGACGTACATCATGATGGGTCGAATGACGGTCTTGTACAGAAGCAGCTTATTCCTGAGGTCCAGCGTTGTACCTGAAAAAAGCGGATATAGGAATGAAAATGCAGCTCGTGCTCGGACGATAGCTCCATCGAAGTGTGGTTTCCAGGTCAGTCCTTTCTCGATGGTTATTCCTAGGTATCGGGTTTCCTCTTTCCGAGGAATGGCTTCGCCGAAGATCTCGATGTTTGGCGGACGACGAAGACTTGGTCGCTTGCAGAAGTAAATGGACGAACTCTTCTGTGCGTTGACGGAGATTCGCCATTTCTTGAACCAGAGCTCCAGGCTGTCGGCTGCTCGTTGAAGTCGGTATCGTACTAGGCGAGGGTTCCTGTTGCTGGCCATGAAACAGGTGTCATCTGCAAAAATCTAAAGATTAGTAGCTTCCGTTAATGGCATATCGCTTGTGAAGATGGTGAAGAGGTGCGGAGATAGGGTAGTACCTTGAGGGACACCGGCTAGGATAGGTCTGGAGGTGGATAAGACGTCGTCGATCTTGGCCCTGCATGATCGACGGCAAAGGAAGGAGGCGATGAGCTTCGTTATCGATAGTGGATATCGAGCGGTGATCATCTTGTAGAGTAGTCCTTGGTGCCAGACCTTGTCGAAGGCCTTGGAGACGTCTAGGAAGACGGCAGCGGCGCAGTCCTTGTGATCGAATGCATCGGCGATGAACTCGACTACGCGAACTGTTTGGTGGACGGTGGAGTGTGCTCGTCGGAATCCATATTTTTCGTCTTGGATGACGTGTCCGTCTTCTGTATGTTCTCTCAGGAGGGATAGGATGACCCTTTCGGCGATCTTGTTCATGGTGGTCAGAAGACTGATCGGGCGGTAATCTTGGGGAAAGGTTGATTCCCTCCGGGTTTGGGGATTACGATGACATCAGCGGCTTTCCATTTCTTCGGGAAGTGCTGAAAACGGAGAATAGCGTTAATAATCGTACACAGCCAGACAATAGCTAAAGAAGGAAGGTTACGTAAAGCTTGGTTAGAGATCGTCGTGACCAGGAGCTGTCTTGGGTTTCGTCTTCTTGATGAGGGGTCAGATTTCGAACGGACTGGCTGACGCGATGACTACGTCGTCTTCGTCTCGAAGCCGTCTGGGGACGTGGACCTCAACTTCGTCGATGTGATCGTCGTTGTCGTCGTTCTCCAGTGGAGTACATTGCCGCTCGAGATTGTCCGCAAATGCTTCGGCTTTGTCTCGGTTGTAGTAGACCATGCCTTGGGTACCGTGGATCGGAGGGATGGGTGCTCGCTTCTTCCTGAGTGCCTTCTGGGTTTTCCAAAGGGAGTTGTCCTGTGTGTTGAGCGAGGCGAGGTGGAATTGCCATTCCTCGTTTCGTTTTTCACGCAGGGCGCTCTTCACTTCGGAGGTCAAGCGATTCCATTCCCTCTTGTCGTCTCGGTGATGAGGTCGCGGATTAGTCGTGGAGTAGAATTGGAGTCCTTGATGGAGTGGGTGGTGGTCGCTCGACGGATGTTGTCTTGGATGGAGGACGTCAACCTGTCAACATAAGAATGTACTTCCCTGACGGTGCGGTTAACCGGCACCGGACCGACGGTTTGTTGCAAGTTCTAGTTGTACGCTGACCAGTTGGTTTTGGTGTACATACGTTGCTGGCTCCTGGGTGATGTCATCGCCGATGAGCATCAGGACGGGGTTGTGGTCGGAGTGAAGTTCGTCCAATACTTCTAGTTCGATGTGTTGTCGGATGTCCTTAACGATTGAGATGTCCAGGACGTCTGGCCTTCCGACAGCTCCGTAGTTGGTAGGTCGGTCGGGTCCTGCGAGTATACATGTTGATTTAACGTTTTCTATGAAGTTTCCGATACTTTCTTTTTCGTTTTAAATCAAACACAGCCTTCTAATAGGTACTTAGCTTTCTCTTCTCTAGTTTTTTCTTCACTTAAGGTAGAAAGTCTTGCTTTAGTAAATAATTCTTCATTGACGAACGAAGCCTACGAAAACAAAAAATTTGAAATGTCTTTAGAGTGTTGATGTCCCTGCGACTACCTTTTTGGAAAAAAAGTAAGTGTCCTTGAATGGTAGGCAATAATTATTGTATACCGAAATTAGCCAAAATACGGGCCCAGCTCAACTGAAATTCTGAAAAAGCATGAAAACTTTTTGACAATTTTTTTACAAAAATGTAAAATATAAACATGGTTGTAATGCGCAACAAAGGTATTTTCATTCTTTTACTTGATGCTACGCTTCGCAAGCATGACACTTGTAAGCAATTTTCATCAATTTTTATTTCATATTTGAAAAGCCAAGTATTAATAATTTAAAAAAAATGCATTGTAGCGCACTATAATACACCTTGCACTTTAGTTTGCAAAAAAAAATTTTGAAAACAGTGACAAATTACGGTGGAATTTAAGGTGGCCGAACCCATTAAAATTAGTAGCGGAGCTTACCCCCTTAACTGATTTTAACAAATTGTAAATTCAAATAAAATTGTAATATGATTTTCTATTTTTGATGAATGTGATTTTTAATTGGCACTGATTAATTGATTATAATAATATTATATCGACATGATAAATAATTATAAACAGTCTATTTATAAATAGTAGTAGTAAATAAATAATAGATATTAATATTAGATAAATAAAGATACACTCAAACTAACATCCTTCGCTTATGTCTTCGTATAATTAATTAATTATAAATCAATAAAAAAATTTACGTAATGAAAGATAAAATAATACAACACTTTTATAAACTTGCGAGTCAACGCTAATCAAATTATCACAATTTTTTTGATAAAATGACCCCAGTAGTCAACGTTGAAATTAATTTCTAAAAAAATTAACATTATTATTAGATTATTACAGTGTGTTATACGGTGTGTCTAAGATCTGCCCACTTTCTATGGGTAACTTTGTTATTATAACAGTTACTGAGTCTACTAGTTATCAGCAAAAAATAAGAATTTTAACAAGCTTAAAAAAATACGTGGTTTCAATTTAAGTTAAGACTGGCATTTATTAGAAAAGAAATTCACTTTTTGATAGAAAGTGATGAAAAATAAGCACACGTCGCTATCATGACAATACCGATCAATTATTTGTGATAAAAATTCACACTATGACTTATATCATGCCAGTTCAACAGCAACATTAGTACACTAATTTATGACATTTGTCGCTAATTTGTGTTACTGAAACTCCACCAACCACTCTGGTACACTCTGGAGAGTCTGGACTCCAGAGGTCATGACTCATGACTAACCCCCAGTCGTGACAATACACAGACTTGCCTTCCAGTTTAGCCTGTGCAGGTTAAACTGGAGCGTGTGGACACCGCTTAGGCGGTCTGCACAGACCAAACTGGCGCGTCTGGACAGCATTTAAGTCGCCTGCACAAGCAAACAGGAAGTCAAGCCTGTGTGTGTATGCACAGACCTTAAAAATGAGTGCGACTGCAATAGCATATGCTACTAAATCGCGTCCTTAAAGTAAAACTAAGATACAATATCAAACAGTTTATTCATAGTTGTACGCAGTAATATTGTATTAAAATTTCTCCCCAAGAGGCTTGATCGACAGTTCTTGAATCTAAAATTTAAAAACACTTGTTCTTTCTCAACGGAACCCTCAAGATAAAAATTTTAAATACCTGAACGTGTGGAGGAGTTGATAAAACAAACATTACTGCATTTGCTACATCTTCTGGTTCTAATCGAGGCACATCACCATAAGCGTTTATTACTTCTTCTGAAAACACTGTTAATCCACTTGCTTCAAGTGAAGCTGCACCTATTTCAGTATTTACACATCCAGGACTGACATTCTGTAGGTAGCAAAACTATAAACTGCAATTCTAACAAAATCAAAATTAATTACTTACAGTAATTTTAATTCTATCACCACAGGTAGTTAATTCATGTCGTAAAGTTTCAGCTAAAGAAGTCACTGCGTGTTTCGAAGCTGCATAAACATTCATATTTGGTATATTGATATACGTTTGTCCATGAACACTGTTAATGTGAATTATATGTCCGTCCACTTTATTAGTTTTCATGTCTCTTACAGCTTCTCGAGTTGCAATACAAAGAGCCATTACATTGACGTCGAAAGTATCTTTCCAAAATTGAGTTACGCCATCCATTAAATTCGTTTGTAAAATAATACCGGCGTTATTTATTAGAATGTGAACTGGTCCGAGGTTTGCTTTAACCCATTTGAATAAATTTAGTATGGCAAGTTCTTGTTTGAGATCAGTAACAAATGGATAAATTTTTCCTCTCTTTTCGCTTGTTTCGTTTTTTAATTTTTCTAACCGTTCCTTGCGGCGCGCTACCGCAACGACCTAAAAGTTGCTTGTTAATAATGTAAGTATACTATTTATAGCACTAAATTTTTACCGTAACACCAGCTTCAGCTAATTGATGTGCAACTACGTACCCAATTCCTGAACTCGCACCGGTGACAATTGCTACTTTGCCTATCCAACGTTCCATAGTGCCGGCCATTTTCGATGCTTGTGAATAAATTTTTCACATTAGTAAATTTGAATTATAAAATCATGAGGTCAAGATACTTTGTTATCATAATTAGATTAATTTGGCGAATTTTTATGTATTTATTGTATTCATTTTAGATACAGTAATCTAATTTAAAAAATTAAGGTTTAAGTTCAGTCTGTAGTTTTTGAACAAGTTCAAAAATTTTTTACGACCTTTCCAAATTTTGAAAATTATAAAGGGTGTTCCATTTAAATTAATAAATTTATAAATATAAAGTGTAATTTTAGGAGCTTTCATATTATTTAAAAATATACAGGGTGTTTCTAAAAATTATGATATTTTTGTAATTTCAGGTTTTACTGGAAGCATTTTTTTAACGCAAATAGTGTCAGATAATAGATATTTATAATATTTATACACAATCACTTTTAGGTTTTCATTTGTATTACAAATGAAATTAGAGATCTTTGAAGTTTTGCTTTTGACATTCTAAAAATCATAACTCTAAAACTGCTTGGACGATTTTAGGAAAATCTTTCTTTATTTTGAGATACTTTGCCTAAGGTAGGCAATTTGAAACAATTTGAAAAATTTACTTGGTTAGGACAAAAGCGTTATATTTTGGCTGTATAATGCCGTATTCAAGTTTTTACAATAATTATAAAGGAAAATAACGGATGTTCCGTCAAGGATTGAACCTGGGACTGTGTGTAAGCAGAATTTTTATAGTTATGAACTGTTTCAAAAATTTTAATTTTTTGTAATTTTGGCATAAATTGAAGTCATACATTATTTTATATCTTCAGAAAGCTTATTTTACGAGCTTTGAAAATATGGAAAAATATACAAGGCGATCTATTTAAATTAAGAAATTTGATCCAATTTCCAGTTAAACCGGAAGTAAAAATACAAAGTATTTGGTATCATGTAATAGCTAATTTTACAAGCTTTTAAAATATTTAAAAACATACAGGGTGTTCCTAAAACTTTTAATATTTTTGTAATTTCCGGTTTAATCTGAAGCGTTTTGTTAACCGAAAATAGTGTCAAATAATAGATATTCATGGGATTGATGTATATATTCATTTTTAAGTTTTCATTTTTATTACAATAGAAATTAGAGCTTTTTGAAATTTTTACATTCAAAAAATCATTACTCCAAAATGGCTCCAGCAATTATGCTAAAAAATTTATATTTCGATAGAGAACTACGTTGTCTATAACATACTCAAATTTGTTGAAATCGGCCGTACCAGTTTTTGAGAAAATCCATTTCAAAATTTTAACCTACTTTGGCCCCTTAAAGAAGGGCATATTTGAAACAATTTTAAAAATTGACTTGGTTAGGACGAAAGCCCTATATTTTAGTTGTACAATGCCGTGTTTAAATTTTTAAAATAATAATTACCATCCAAGTTATAAGGGAAAAACCACAAAATGGGACAATCGTTCTTCTGGCCGCCATTTAGAATAAAATAATTTTAAATTTTTGTTTTCATAGGACTCAGATGTACTATTTTATAGCCAAGTAGAAACGAATTTGGCCCAAATTTACAAATATGCGCACAAAATAACCACCTTATTTTTGAACAACCTGTATAATAGGTTTCTTATTCTTATAAAAGCTTAGATTGCCGATGAAATAATTTTAAAGTGCCTAAAATCAAATTTCATCAAAATCGGTTTCGTAGTTTTTGCTACACAGAGTTACAGACACATCCTGAGATTCCGACATTTTGGTTCAAATTTTTTTTTGCTTTTTTGGAATCAGGGGGGACTCAAAAAGTCAAGAAATGCAAAAAAAAAATTTTATCATTATTATTATTTTTTTGTCTCGATTACAACAACTTTTTCGTGGATTGGAAAAAGTTAAAAACCACAAAATGGGACAATCGTTCAATTGGCCGCAATTTTGAATAAAAACATTTACAATTTTTTTTTCAATTAGGGCTCCGATGTACTATCTTATAGCCAAGTAAAAATAACCACCTTATTTTTGGACACTGTATAGATTTCTTATAAAAGCTTACTTACCACGTCCATGAAGATGGCCCCCCCATTTTGTCATAGCGACTCGAAACATACATTAACATTTTGCAAATTAATTGCAAATATTTGCAAATTGGTTTTTAGAATTTGCAAATCACTTTAAAGCCCTCAAAAATTAATTTTTATTTTGATGGGGCCAACTTCACGCAGACCCCCAATTGATCCGATCGACTCAAAACACACATTAACGTTTTGCAAATTAATTGCAAATATTTGCTAATTGGTTTTTAGAATTTGCAAATCACTATAAAGCCCTCAAAAATTAATTTTTATTTTGGTGGGGCCAACTTCACGCAGCCCCCCCACTTTATCCGATCGACTCGAAACACACATCAATATTTTGCAAATTAATTGCAAGTAATTGCAAATTGGTTTTTAGAATTTGCAAATCACTTTAAAGCCCTTAAAAATTAATTTTTAATTTGGTGGGGCCAACTTCACCGAGCCCCCCCACTTATCCGATCGACTCGAAACTCACATCAATATTTTGCAAATTAATTGCAAATAATTGCAAATTGGTTTTTAGAATTTGCAAATTACTTTAAAGCCCTCAAAAATAAATTTCTAATTTGGCCCAGCTCCCCCACCTTTTATCCGATGATTTTGAGATCTCAAATCATTTCAAATTGAGTTTTATTTATAATAATTAAAGCTATGTTAACTCAAAACAAATGTCACATATGATTGGTTTTTAAAGATGAATTGGGCATGGAGTCCGTCTTTTTTTAAACTGAACGATCCCTCCTTAAGTGTTTTAAAAGATTCAGGTGCCTTTTTGTCCTACATAAAATTTATTATAGAAACCACAATTAAATTTAAACACTTGAATTGTCTTCTCTCCTATAGATTTTTGTTTAACGTCTTTGATAAAGCAGTGAAATAACTAAGTTAACTTATTAAATATTTTACAAACAAGACTATTTAGTATTTACTGATAAAAAACACAAATACCTGAAGAGATATAGAATTTATTTAAAACTAGATTTCAAAAGGACTAAAAACGGGCAAAGGTAGGTAATAAACCAATTGAAGACACGAGTTGATGATGGTGTTATGTTAAAAAATCGTAGTTTCGAGTAAATGAGAGTTACAGTTTTTGTTAGTGCAAGACTGTACTAACTCATAATTTAAAGTATTGTAGAAAATTAGATTCTTTGTTTTGATATCTCACTTTCGTTTTAATATCTTATCAATATTATTGTTAAAGTAGTGACAACTGAAGTAATCATTTTGCATGTGTAAAAGGATGACTTTTTTGCCTCATAAGCCAAAATTGATTTAAAATTTATTTTAGGGCATATTTAGCGCACAGTTTGCTTAATTTTACGCCAAGTTATCTATTAAAAACCGACGTAATTTTAATTTTTTGAGTTTTTTTTGTTTTGCATTGATCTTCTTTGAACTTTACCGTAGGAATTGTAAATATTAGTGATATCAACCGGATATTAAAGTCGCTAAGCTTAAGAGCCGAATGTCTACACCTTCCCCGCCCATTTGTTAAATATCGCCCTCTTAATCAAAAGGTGTGTGGCGTAGCTCACGGGCCCTGCAAGTTTAATATAAATCTGTTTCGAAATCTAAAATTATATTTTGTTCTATTTCAAAAAAGAATTAAATCAATAAATAAATTATAAAGAAATTCGTTTTTAAGTTCAATCTTAATTATTCTTTATTGAAAGCTTGCCTCCGAGAGTGTAAAACTATTGAAAATTATGATCCTGACGTCACAAATGTAGTGTAGTATACAAAGTTTGCACCATAGGAGCTTTTTTTATTATTTACTGTTTTTCGAAAATAGCTTATTGTATAAAATGTAAGCATAAAATGCCTTAGGGACCTTTCTATATTTTTTTGATTTTTGAAAATTAAGATGATATGAAATTTCTAGATTTTATTTTATTTGTTGGGTAGCTTGAGTAGCCTGAATATTTTTTAAGGGATGACTTTTATTTTAAATGATAGTTAGTACCATAGTAAACAACCCGTTAAATGGAATTTTTGGCCTTCAGGATCTTTCATAATTTTTTTGATTTTTGAAAATTTCGAATTTATACATTTTCTACACTTCTATTTTATTTGCTGCTTAGTAGTCATAGTGGGACCCTTTTTAAGGGGATGGCACCTATTTTAAATGATACTTTATACTATAATGAACAACCCCCTAAGCGGAATTTTTGGCCTTCAGGACCTTTCTATATTTTTTTGATTTTTGAAAATCGCGATGTTATAAAATGTATACTCGGAAAAACTTATAATTAATTTAATATAAGTGGGAAACAACCACGTTTGACAAGGGAAAGATTAAAGTCTGTTGAACAAAATTAAAATTTATTTCATGTAGAATTGAAAATGCAGCAAATAACATTCAAATTAATATCGTGAAGTTTCTGCACAACCGAGGGGTAATTCGCAGGTGGCATTGTATGGCATTGTTTTGGCATTGCGTGGCATTGTTTGGCATTGTGTAGCATTGTTTGGCATTGTGTGGCATTGTTTGGCATTGCGTGGCATTGTATGGCATTGTTTGGCATTGCGTGGCATTGTTTGGCATTGCAGTATATTTTTTTACTTTAACCTAGTTTTTAATTTTTAATTTACTTAATTAAGTAAATTACTAAGTAAATTAGTAAGTAATTAATTTTATAATCGAAAAATATTAATTTTTTTAAATGCAATTTTGCGACGTTTTGAATACTGAACAGTATCCAATTTTGTTGAAATTTGATTTTTGACACTTTAGAAAATTTCAACCCTAATTTTTTTTATAAAATCGATAGGTACAGGGTGTAACAAAATAAGACGATTATTTTTCATTCCCGATAGGAATATCGAAAAACTGTTTGATACGTCAAATCGATTTATTCAAAACCAAACATTTGTCGGTGATTTTCATTTTTCTACCCCTTACCCCTTCGAGCAATGACGTCACCGGGATTTTTTTTAAACGATAATTTATTTTTTCTTGCGGAATCGGATAGTACAGTTTGTTATCGTTACAAGTTCATAAAAGGATTTTTTGAAATTCCACCCCTGAAGAGATATACAAGGTGTTGAAAAGTTTTAAGGTATTTTTTATTAATCCCAAACCGTTGGTCCTAGAAATACGAAATTTTGGAAGTGTATTCCTCTGACGAAATAAGCGAACACCCCTTAAAGGATTTTTTGAAATTCAACTGCTGAAAGAATATACAAGGTGTTTAAAGTTTTTTATATTATTCGTTAACAATGGAAAACCGCGGGTTTTAGAAACAGAAAATTTTGGAAATATAATCCTTTGAAGAAGATTTTCTACAATGCCACTCCTAAAGTGCTATACAGGGTGTTTAAAGGTTTAATAGTGTTGTTTGAGATCAATTGATAAAAAATATGCTTCTTTTACCGACATAGACAGTAGACGCCCACCATCAAAAGATATTTCGAAGTGCAAATCCTAAGGGATATACATTCTACAGGGTGTTTAATGTTCAATCTTAATTTATTGGTAAAGAAAAATCGGTTATATACTTATTGTAACGCCATATACACACACACCAATAAGAACAGCTGTTTAAATGCAACTACCAAAAAAAGATACAGGGTGTTGAAAATTGTAATACTCATTTGTAACTGACACAGCGTAGCATTCTACATTCATTTAACTACGTAGGCACCATCCGCTAAGAAGGGGGTGTTCGAAATGTGACTACTAAAGTGTGGTACAGGGTGTTCACAATGTTAATAGTGCTCTGTAAGCTACACATACGATTAGCCTTCTACATTCATTTCATGAAATAAACAAGTATTAAGAGGAACATTCTATAAATGGAAATACTAAAGAAATATACAGGGTGTTGAAAATTGTAAGAGTTATTTGTAGAACACGCAGCTTAGCATTCTACATTCATTTAACGACGTAGGCACCCGCTAAGAAGGGATGGTTCGAAAATCGACTTCTCAAGTGCTATACAGGGTGTTCGCAATGTTAATAATGTTGTAGAGCTCTGTAAGCAACACAAATGCTTTCCTTTCATGAAATAAACAAACATTAAGAGGAATATTGTATAAGTACCTGGAAAAGCTATAGAAAAATACAGAGTGTTCATAATTTTAATAGTCATTTGTAAAAGATACAGCTTAGCATTCTACATTCCTTTAACGACGTTGGTACCCGCTAAGAAGGGAGTGTTTAAAATGCAATCACTAAAGTGCTATATACAGGGTGTTCAAAATGTTAATAGTGCTTTGTAATCAACACAAATGATTAGCACTCTACATTTATTTTATGAAATGAACACACATTAATAGGGATATTGCATAAATTCCAATGCTAAACAATTATACAGGGTGTTGAAAATTGTAATAGTAATTTTAAGAAACACACTTGAGCATTCTACATTCCTTTAACGTCGTAGGCACAGGCTAAGAAGGGATTTTTCGAAATGCAACTACTAAAGTGCTATACAGAGTGTTCAAAATGTTAATACTGCTTTGTAATCAACACAAATGATTAGCAGTCTACATTTCTTTGCTGAAATTAACACACATGAAGAGGGACATTGCATAAATTCAAATGCTAAACAATTATACAGGGTGTTAAAAATTGTAATAGTCATTTGTAAGAGACACAGTTTAGCATTCTACATGCCTTTAACGACGTAGGTACTACCCGTTAAGAAGGGATTGTTCGAAATGCGACTACTAAAGTGCTATACAGGGTGTTCAAAATGTTAATAGTGCTTTGTCTATAGTGCACGGCCTATCTGTTTTATATGCAAAAAATTCACTTTTACTTAACTTCGGGAAACGAAACCCGATAGGATAAAAATTTATTTTACATTTTTGATTCTAAATTTGACGCTCAATATGACATTTTATTTTTCGCCTCGAGTATTGAATGACCCTGTATTTTAATAATTAAATTAATAACTTTTAATTGAAAGGGCGAGCGATGATATTAATTAATAAAGTTAATTGAGGGGTAGAAAGTACTCAGGGGTGCTAATTAACTGAAGAGATAAAAAGAAAAAAAGAAAAAAAAAAGAAGAAAAACGGAATCTATAAATTTTAAAACTTGACAATCCTATAATAAAAACCTATTAGATATAGAAATATTCAAGTGATAAAGGGTCATTAATTTATATAGGGTTAAAAATGATTTAAGAGTTAAACTACAAATTAAATGTAGCTCTAGCTCTTGCAGTTTCTGAGTTACAGGGAGATCAGCTGCTATCAGCTGATAATAAAATGGGGAAAATTAAAGTTCGCGGATTCTTACCCAATCCCTCCAAGAGAATGACAGGGCTAGAAGAGCTTAACACGGGAATGTAAAAATTATCTCTATTTTAATCTCAGGGGCGGCGCTAGGGGAAACTAAAAAAAATAAGTTAAAAATTGACAAGTAGCTGGTTTAAATGATACAAAAATTCCAGGATACTGTATTACTGTACCAGTATTTGGTCTAGTATCCAGATTCAAATTCAGCACCGTTACAATTAGATTGTAACGAATGGCGTTGTCTATATCATAATAACTGTCCAAAAATAAAAAAAACAGCCGAAACAAGTTTTGAGAAAATCGATTTCAAAATTTTGAGCTACATTGCCCAGCTACACGGGTAGTCTGTTGCTACGTTAAAAAGACCACCATCAACACCCCTAATAGGACTTAACATCGATAGGCAACTTAAATAGTTTGTTTCATCATCTGTTGTCGAAATATAACCGAAAACGATATGTAACGTCAATCTGGGTTGTTTTGCGCAATTTACAAGAACAGGGGTGATATAAAAATGAAAAAGAATATGCGTATTCGTTACGATCTAACGATATGTCACACGGTTAGTCTGTCGCGACATCAAGAAATTCACCCCAACAACCCCTAACACGACTTAACATGGAGAAGCAAGTGGAATAGCTTATTTCATCATGTCGCGTCGAAATATAACCGAAAACGATATGTAACGCCAATTTGCGATGTTTTGCGCAATTTACAAGAACAGGGATGATATGAAATGAAACATAATATGCATGTTCATGTCCTCTCCCCAAGCCCGATCTAACGATATGTCACACGGGTAGCCTGTTACGAAGTTAAAAGAGTCACCCTAAACAACCCCTATACGATACATAAACATTTTCAATGTTAAAAGCGTCACTCAAAGCCACCCAATATCAAGCACTCTGTTAAAAGGGAAGAACAACAAAATGGGATATTTTATTTGATGTATTGTCCGCCATTTTGAATTTAAAAATTGAAAATTTTGTTTTTTATTGGGGCTGGGGCTGTACCTCTATTTCTTATAGCCAAGTAAAAATAACTTTGACCCTTTGCAACAATCCGCCCAGAATAATCCTCTTATTTTTGGACACCCTGTACCTATCGATTTAAAAAAATATATATTTTAGGGTTGAAATTTTCTTAAAGTATTTAAATGCAAATTTCATCAAAATCGGTTAAGTAAGTACCAAACGTCGAGAAATAACAGTAAAAAAAATTTTTTTATCATAAAAATAATTATTTAATAAATTAGAACCTCAAAATTATAGGGTAGAAATAAAAAAATTACCATTTGGGCGTGACATTTTGCTTGCAAATATAAAGCATTGTGTAGAATTGTTTGGCATTGCATGGCATTTTTTGGCATTGTTTTGGCATTGTGTGGCATTGTTTGGCATTGCGTGGCATTGTGTGGCATTGTGTGGCATTGTGTGGCATTGTTTGGCATTGCGTGGCATTGTATGGCATTGTTTGGCATTGTGGCATTTAAATGCCAAGCGAATTACCCCTCGTGCACAACCAAAGATTACCTAACTGCAATTTAGTAAATTGAAAATTTTATATGTATTAAAAACAAGCTTTTATCTAAAATCTGTGGTTGGTGTTCAATACAATTTTCTTAAAAAATCCCAGTAAAATGCATTAGGACTTTCAAAAATTTGCCCAGGCTACGCTATCGACTACACGTAAAATTTGGTAGGCTTTAAAGTAATTTGCAAATTCTAAAAACCAATTTGCAATTATTTGCAATTAATTTGCAAAATATTGATGTGAGTTTCGAGTCGATCGGATAAAGTGGGGGGGCTCGGTGAAGTTGGCCCCACCAAATTAAAAATTAATTTTTAAGGGCTTTAAAGTGATTTGCAAATTCTAAAAACCAATTTGCAATTACTTGCAATTAATTTGCAAAATATTGATGTGTGTTTCGAGTCGATCGGATAAAGTGGGGGGGCTGCGTGAAGTTGGCCCCACCAAAATAAAAATTAATTTTTGAGGGCTTTATAGTAATTTGCAAATTCTAAAAACCAATTTGCAAATATTTGCAATTAATTTGCAAAATGTTAATGTGTGTTTCGAGTCGATCGGATAAAGTGGGGGGGCTGCGTGAAGTTGGCCCCACCAAAATAAAAATTAATTTTTGAGGGCTTTAAAGTGATTTGCAAATTCTAAAAACTAATTTGCAAATATTTGCAATTAATTTGCAAAATGTTAATGTATGTTTCGAGTCGCTATGACAAAATGGGGGGGCCATCTTCATGGACGTTTACTTACCCCCGTTTTCATAATAAACTTAAAGTAGACTTTAAACTTAAAAACCACCTTGGTAACTATGGCAACATGTAGAAATTCCCTATACCTTAAAGGAGTTTTAACTAAAGTCCACTTTAATTTTATTATGAAAATGGGGGTTAGTTTGCCGATGAAATAATTTTAAAGTGAATACAACCAAATTTCATTACGATCGGTTGAACTTGTGAATCGCGAACAAAATGGAAATAGAAGAAAAAAGTATTTGCAGAAGAAGAAAAAATCTAATTTCACAGAGATAAATTGTTCAGTCACTAAAATCAATTTCAGTGCAAAAATGTCATTATGTGCATTATGTCAGGGCACCATAGGGACTTCGCATTGTCCCTAGCACCACACATCACACAAAAAATAAATAAAGAATTATTTTATGGGAGATTGGCCACACTGAAGAGCCGACCCTCGCCCCCACACACTCTCGTATAAAACGAGTGACGGCGCCAGAGGAAGGACTAAGTGGACGTGTGCCCACGCGGTTAATTGCAGTGCTCATACAAAAGTTTTAGAGAGCACCTTGTGAAAAAATTGCTAAATGGATACGATAGAAGAAAAACACTATTAAGTTTTTGAGTTTTTCCAAAAAAATTATAATTTCGCCTAGCCTTTCCTTTCTTTATATGACCCATTAACGCGTTGACCTTAAGGTGGTAAAAAGTACGAAGTCAAAGAGCCGTGTTTACATATACTAAATGTCGTATCGATGTCGAAGTAAGTTGTTAGTACTGAATCAATTCAAAGAGCAAAAGCATGGGTATATAAGCTTTAACTTTTGTGGATTCAGTACTTACAAGTTAGTTTAGTTAGTACGATATTTAATTCATAAAGAACGGCCCTAAAGTTCACATTGTACGCTTACATTGTTCACGCTTAGCACGAATTGTGGATGCAACCATCATAACACCCCATACTTAAATTGAGGGGTAACTTTATTTTGCCAACAAGTAGGAAATCATCAACCTCCCCTTCTACTCTTTTGTCGTAGTTGGCTAATAATCACCCTGACATATAGCCAGGGTGGCCAATAATTGTGAGGCTGACTGTACAACTGTTGGTATAACACATATTGAATTATTACAGCTACGTCTTAAGTTTTAAGCCTTTTAAGTGCTAGGATTGATGTGCTAGGATTATTTAGTTTACGCGACCTCTATAAAACGTTATTCTTAGTACTAATTTAATTATTAACTGAAATCGTTAAATATAATTACACAATGCAAAAATTCAAAATATTTACATCGCCTACATAATTGGTAAAAATTTCCGTATTTCTAATTATTATTTCAATTAGTACAAAATGTATCGTTTATTATTTTTTGTTTTGGGCGCTGTCGTCTTAAAATTGGGTAAATTTGGGTTGTTTCATAGTATTAGAGTTGTTTGTTAACTAAATTTTAATTATAGATCTTGCCAAAACATCAGATTTTATTTCAGAAAATAAAAGTTGTCATGAAGCTAAAATAAATGACTATCCATTTCAAGTGTCGTTGCACATAACTTATAAAAGTGCCGAATATGGCGATCCGTTTTATGTGCTGGGTCTCTTTTGACGCCGAAAGCTGTTCTATCTGTAGGTGCTTGCAATGAAGAATAAATAAGTTTGGTAGTTGGGACACGAATCTAATATTCTTCATTATATTTTAGAGCAAAGGCTGAGTGGATAACAGTTCGTTCTGGTAGTATATTTTCTTAAATAAGGGAGGCCAAGTACAAAAAGTAGCTAAAATAATCATGGATCCTAAACACCGCGTTTCTATTTTGCTTCTAAAAAGTCCGTTTAAACTGGACGAAAATGTAAAACCGATTCAATTAGGTTCTAAGATAGTTCCAGAAGAAGTTGTTGCTAAAGCTGTTCTGTTCTGTTAAATTCGATTTTTTTAGAAACTCTACGTTTAAGACATTACAAGTGAAGAATGTTATTAACGTTAACAGAGACTATACTATAAGTTTTGACGATGTAGATTTGAATTGTTATGATTATGGTTAATTGACTTTCATCAAATTTTATGAAAATCGGTTCAGTAGTATTGTTACTGACAGAATACCTGCAAAAGTTAGAAATACAGGGTGTCTCCGAATAACACCGACAAACGTACAGTGGTTTTCTGGAACCAAAATAAGACATTTGCTTCTCTTGCAATTATATCATAAAATGCATCCTCAAAAAATTGTAGGCTCTCAAAGTTGGGGTAAAAATTTAAAAATCACTTTATCTCCAAAAGTACTGTAAATATTTCATCATTTTTTTACAATAAATAAGCTTATCTAGTAAAAGTCATTTTGTGGTATGCAATTGAAGACCACACTGCAAAAACGATGAATGTCACTTTTCGAGCAAAATGAGTTAGGGGTATCAAAAGATAGATAATTTTAAAAGGAATCAGATAGTATAGGTGCCTTGCTAATATCGCTGAGGGTCTGGAAGTTATAAGCAAAATAAAATATCGTGTACACAACAAGAACGCTGAACGTCGATTCGAAACACAGCAAAAACGATGTATTTCAGTATTTTTGCAACAAAACGACTAATACAACTAAAAATAGTTTGCAATGGTTATTTTAACCAAGAAAACTCAGAAAAAACTCAAAGCCGTTTATAAATTGCGATATTTAATGAAAATTATCAATTATTTGGAGTTTTTAAATTTTTACGTTTTATACTTTAAATTGCATTTTCTGGCAAATGCATTAATTTGACATTCAGCGTTATTGCAGTGGTGTCTTCAATTGCATAAACATCGCACCACTTCAACTACCCCTCCCAAAGGTGGCGCTTACTTTGAACCCTTACTTTGAAAATTTTATTCCGTAATATCCAAAAAACCTTACATAAGAAACTTTGATCCCGTGGTAATAGCCGCTATCAAAAAATTGTTCAATTTATAATGCAGTTTAAGAATCCGAAGTGTCCCTAAGGAATGCAAGGGGGAAAAGTAGTTTTTGGGGGCCCCCAACTTAAAAAAAATTAATTTCTTGAATGTCAGAGTGGAATAACACCATAATCAAAGTCATAAAACCAACCATCGAAGAAAAAAAAATATGGCGGAGGAAATTATGAGTACATCCATTTCAAAATTTTGACATACTTTGGGCCCCTTAAAGGTAGCAATTTTGAAAATCGACTGGGTTAGGACAAAAGGCCTATGTTTTGGCTGTACAATGCCCTTTTGAATTTTTTATAATAACATTGATATTATTTTTTTCAATTGGGGCTCACATTTACTATCTTATAGCCAAGTAAAATTGAATTTCGCCCATATTTGCAAATATGCGTTGAAAATAATAATTTGATTTTAGCCACTTTAAAATTATTTCATCGGCAAAAATAGCCGATCGTATCCGAAAATAAGGTGGTAATTTTGGACACATATTTGCAAAATTTGGGCCAAATTCAATTTTACTTGGCTATAAGATAGTACATGTGTGCCCTAATTAAAAATAAAATTTTTTAATTTTTAAATTCCAAATGGCGGCCAATAGAACGATTGTCCCATTTTGTGGTTTTTCCCTTTTAACTTGGGCTGTAATTATTATTATAAAAATTTCTAAAGGGCATTGTACAGCCAAAATGTAGGGCTTTCGTCCTACCTCAGTCGATTTTCAAAATTGTTTCAAAATTGCTACGTTTAAAGAGCCAAAGTAGGTAGGTCAAAGTTTTGAAATGGATTTTATCATAATTTCTTCTGCCATATTTTTTTTTCTTAGATGGTTGGTTTTATGACTTTGATTATGGTGTTATTTCACTTTGAATGTACAAAAACATATAAATTGACACCTCACACTTCGATATTCAAGAAACTATTTTTTTTCTAAGTGGGGGGCCCCCAAACACCACTTTCCCCCTTGCATTCATGAGAGACTCTTCTGATTCTTAAACTGCATTATGAATAAGACTTATAACCAAAATTTCGTGAATGTACTAATTTTTTTGTTGTTGAAACCGATTTTTCATGTACTAGTAGGCCAAATAAGAAGCACCCTAGTGCTCATGCCCCTCATACACAACCAATACGCTTCATTGCGATGAAATCAAATTCAATATTTTATAATGATTATTATTAATTAATAACCCAAAAATAACCATTTTTAAATTTTAATTTCTAAAAATTAAAAAAGACTAACCTTCTTGTAGTGGCTCTTATATAACTTCTAATTCCATAACACAATTTCAAAAGGCACAAACTTACGCTACCAATACAAAATACGACGAAAGAAATTTAAACCAGGGCTTGCAATATTATACTAAAGATAAAAATGTTAGAAATAGTAATTTAATTCTTTATCGCTTATCACATTATTCAAGATTGTCGAAAGCGAATAATCTTACCAACACCAATATCACGTTAAATACGAGTAGGTACCTAATATTAATTAATAAGTTAATTTATGCAACAATTTTTTTTTTCGAATGGGAACATTTTGACGAATGGCAATCCCATGAGTAAAAACAAGGTGTTCTAAGTATGGGTTTCATACAATTTTTTCTGTAAAAAGTGTTTGTAAATAATAAATTAACAATTTTTAGCCCAGTCTTCTTTCGTAGAATTAAAAAATTTTGGGCTTTCATTCACTTTTGCATGGTAAACCAAAAGATTAGTTTCATTTGTTACATATTGACGCAACCTCATAAGTAGTGCCACTCTTATCAAAAATTAACGTACAAAAAACATAAAAAGATCAAGAAGAATGTTTAATTAAATTCCCTTCATAGAAAATACAGGGCGCAGAATTTTTTTTTATTTTAAGGCGAATAAAAGAAACATTGTTGCTAATAAACCTTTATTTTTCAAATTTCAAATTATATTGTTTTAAACAAAATATATTCTGAACCGTTCTCTACCGTTCTGACCGTTCTCTACTCACTGATGCAAGCGATTTCTGACGTTTCTACACGTTCCAACATATCCATCGAAATTCAGGGTTTTTCCTGCAGACAGCACTCTTCAGTTGAAGCAAATTTGTGGGGTGTTTGTACCTCTACCATGAGGTATCCCCATAAAAAAAATCACAGGACGTTAGATCGGGCGAGTGTGCCTCTCACGGAATGTCACTTCGAATCGAGATGTGAGCCGTCCGGGAAACATTGCCCTCACAACTGTCATCAAACCATGGGCTGTGTGGGCCGAGACACCATCCTGCTCGAACCATACATTTCCTAGATTCATATCTTTATGAACCGGTTAAAAAAAGTTTTAAATCATGTCCACATACCGCTGTGAATTAACAGTAACTGTTCTATTGTTTTCTTAAAAAAATAAAGACTTGATAATTTGAACTCTCGACAACGCACACCATACTGTCACTTTATCACTGTGAAGTGCCTCTCAGCTCTCTAGGGTTGTTACCACTCTAAAAGCGACGCCACGCACACAGGCTGTGTTAGGTTAGGTGTTCCGGTTAGGTCTTCTGTACAGGCCGCCTGCACAGTTCAAACCGGAGCGTCTGGACTATCTGGACATTGTTCAGGCGGCATGCCCAGACTTTTATTTGGCCTGTCCAACTTCAAGCGTTGCTTTAAAATTCGTCTGCACAGGCCTGGCTGGAGTAAACATCTGTACCTACTTGTGGATGCAAAGTAGTAGTTCCAACTTGCCTGAGCAGGCTTAGCCTGCACAGGTAACTCTTAATAACGCTTATTGGAGTTAGAAGGTGTAGAGCGAAAACTTTAGAAATCGGCTGCATCAGTGTGTAGAGAACGGTGACTATTACCTTCAGGACATTTTGTTTAAAACAGACTATTTTGAAATTTGAAACTATGTTCTTTCATTATCAAAAACTAAGCTTTGTTTTTCAATTTTTCTTGCATTTTGGCTTCAAATTCTGCGTCCTACCCTGATTTATTACCCACCGTGTGTGACTAATTTTATTAATAGGTTATTGGTCTGTAACAGAAAAATCTAGGTGACTTTATTTAAACCTATCTCGTGAGGATAGCTATTTGAGGACCACCGAGCACGAAAATCTGGTTGGCTACACCGGACGCTGGCTTAACGCAGCGTGTGTATCTAATTTTATTATTAGACTACAAGTGACTTAAATAGAAAAATCGAGGTGATTTTATTGAGACCTATCTCTTAAAGATATAAGCTATCTGAGGGCCACCGAACAAGCAAATCTAATTGGCTGCACCGGACGCGCTGGCTTAAGACTCCAGGACTGTTAATATTAAACTTCTAATTGGTGAGGAGATCGGAAAGGCCACCTAGGAGCTATACTTAAATAAAATCTTACTTTTATTCTCAAAAATAGTTAATTTGCCAGTGTACATACATTGTATAATTCAAAGTTTATAAGTGGTGTGCGCTTGTGTGGTGTAAAGACATTATTAATTTCAGCTCAGCTCGCACGATATCATTGGGTGCATTCACCGCATTATCAGCTACCAACTGCTACATTATTAGCGCTACTATCGTCCGGTAATTTTGTTAGGTGAGCAGGTATCGAGATAGTTCAACATAACGCAAATGAAATGCTCTAGCTAAAATGGCGACTGCTCTGCACACATTTCTAAAGCAGTGGTAAGATAGCGATCGATTTGGTAGCTGCTCCACAACTGTTGCGTCCGGTGAATTTTTTAATTAGTGTTTTTATTACTTAAATACGAAAGATTTGGCACCCTTCCCCCTAGTTAAGTTACAAAAAATAAAATGATCAAGAAGAATGCATAAGCTTTCCAGATACATCCACCCTGTTTAGCTAATTTTATTATCTGATTAAAAACTACATTTCTTAAAATTTTTCTCCAACTGCTTTAAGTATAATTTCATGAACCTAAAAAACGCTAGTGTTACAACTTGAAAATAAAGGGTGGTTCATGCCGACTCTTAACATAAGAACAAGAATAAGTGTAGAACTAATTGTCGTAGACAAACAGTTCATGCTCAGCTTGTTCTTATAGCAAACAGCCATGTGTTCTAGTGGCTTCAGCTCAGCTGATTTAAAGTGGCAACTAAAAAACAAAAGTATCTAACCTCCATATTAGATGGGTGGGTGTAGGTACTAATATTCATGAGATCATATGTATGATAATCACGAAATAGGCCGAAATTAGTCTATTTCCATAAGAGTAGAAAAACTGGTTTCGTTATGGAAACCAGCGTGAATTGTACTAGGTATTGGTTTCTTCCTATAGCTGAACTGTTTTACTTATTCTTATTCTTATGTTAAGGGTCAGCACGAATGATCCTGAACTCTAATTTCTACTAACTTGAACATGTGGTGGAGTCGATAAAACATACATTACTGCATTAGCAACGTCTTCAGCATTTAAACTAGGCGTTGCGTCGAAAGAACTTTTTTTATCATTTGTAAACTCGCATCCACTAGCTTTATATCCAGCTTCCATAATATCAGTACTAACATAACCTGGACTAATGCTCTAAAAGACCTCAATTAATGCCAAAATAATTATTTTAAAAAAACTTACGCTTATTTTAATTTTATCGCCAAAAGAATTGAGTTCATTTCTTAACGTTTCTGTTAAAGCTGTAACTGCATATTTTGAAGCAGGATAAACGTTGCTGTTTGGAAAGAACACAACTTTATGTCCAGACAAACTATTTATGTGAATTATGTGACCGTCAACTTTATTTGCTCTCATATCTTGAACGGCTTCACGTGTGGTAATACAAAGACCAAGTACGTTGGTATCGAAAACTTCTTTCCACAATTCACTTTTTCCTTCAGTAAGATTTGTTTTTCTTATAACACCAGCGCTGTTAATTAAAATATGTATGGAGCTTAGGTTTTCTTTAACCCAAGCGAATAGATTTAAGACGTCTTGTTCTTTAGTTATGTCTGCTTTAAAAGGGTAAATTTTGCCTTTTTTATCTATTAATTTTGTTTTTAATTCTTCTAACTTTTCCAATCTTCTGGCCACTGCAACTACCTAAAAAATTTTAATTGTATGTTTTTTCTTTATTATTTTGTTGGTTAATACATTCACTCCAATTTCTGCTAATTGCTGTGTTATGGCTTGTCCAATTCCTGCACTTGCACCAGTTACAATTGCTATTTTTCCAATCCACCGTTCCATGTTTCTTTTGCTAACTTTGGCTAAAATACCTAGTAGTTAATTCAATGATTAGTAATACTTATCTACTATCAACAAGCGTAAACTAAATCACAATGAATTTTATTATCTATCGTCATTGTTCATTAATTACGATATACGATAAGACACGATAATTATAGTCGAGGTAGTTCGTATATAATGTTGCCTGCTCGTTTAAAATACAAAAGATAAAGGTACTACAACAGTATAATAAAGTTTTAATAATTTTAAAATAATTATACATTATCTAATATTCAGATAACTCTCAGTTGCTATTCCAGAACAAAGTTTTCTGATTAGAAAGGCTCTCCTAGAGGTTTTATTAACAAATCGTGTATCTAAAAATATTATTTTAGAAAAACATTTGAAATAATTGAACATAAAAATTTAGCTAGTAGAAAAAAGTATTATAGATACCTGTACATGTGGAGGAGTTGCTAATATAAATTTCACAGCTTCTGCAACATCTTCCGAATTCAGCATTGGCATTTTTTCAACCACTTTGCGCATAGATTCAGCCGTATTATTAGGATTAAAAATCTCGGTTCTCACCAATCCTGGACTAACGCTCTGAAACGAATCTTCATTTTTATGAATCGTTATTTTTATTTACCAGCAAACTTACGCTTATTTTAATTTTATCTCCAAAATGATTTAGTTCATTTCTCAATGTTTCTGTTAACGCTGTCACAGAGTGTTTCGATGCTGGATATACATTAGCGGTAGGGCTGTTAAAAACACGATGACCAGCTACACTATTAATATGCACAATATGTCCATCCACTTTATTTGCCCTCATATCTTGTACAGCTTCGCGAGTAGCGATACACAAACCGAAAACGTTCGTCTCAAAAACGTCTCTCCATAATTCAGTTTTACCTTCTGTAAGATTCGTAGGTCTCGTAATTCCTGCGTTATTAATCAAAATGTGAATTGGACCAACATTTTCTTTAGTCCACTTGAACAAGTTAATAATATCTTCTTCTTTAGTTATATCGGCTTTGTATGGGTAAAGCTGTCCTTTTTTATCGTGCAATTTATTTTTAAGTTCTTCTAACCGTTCCTGGCGGCGCGCAACAGCTACTACCTTTAAATATTTATTTTATTAGCTAATAATTCTAGTTCAATGTTTAACCTTTAGTCCATCTTCTACTAATATTTCTGAGAGCGCGTTCCCTATTCCAGAACTTGCACCGGTTACAACGGCAACTTTTCCAACCCATCGTTCCATAGATCCAGCCATTATTGTTGAAGTGCACCTGTATACTGACACATTTAATTTAGTCAACCTATTTTCAATGCAAATTGTATAATAGTTTTAACACTTAATAAATTATTTCAATTACTCGCTCCAATTTTTAAATGAAAATTCAATTGGAAAGATAAAGAGGGAGATACGTTAAATTGTTCGTAATTGGCTTTTGTTTATTTTTAAACTAGCTCAATTACTACTTTTCATTACATATTGTATAGATTATTTATTTGTTGTAAAACTATTGTTTTAACAAGAAATTTCTCATAATTAATATTTACAAACTTTTTGTCACACACTTGGAAATTGTTAATTACAATCCAAAGTTTCAAGTGCATTCACAAGTTATTAAATCAACACGGACAACCAAATGCAAAATAATGACCTAATGACACGCGTAGCTTTGGAATTTGCACCAATAGTGGTGCGCCAACATCTGGTCGCATAAATTTTAGAGATGCAGAGAGAGAGAGTTCTTCCTCTCTCCATCTGTACTACGCAAGATATTGGCTCCACCCTATTGTTCTCTCATAGTTTCGAAGTCTACCTGTATAACATTGCTATAGTCAAAATCACGAAAGCTAGCTAGAAAAATGTGTTTGTTATAAATAGAAATATTGAAAAAATCAAGCTCTACCAAACGGCGCTCGTACAATTCAACTACTACAATTGTTCCAGCAAATCTTTACTGGTGTAGATAAGATTTAGCTTCTAATTACGCAGCGTCAACAAACAACACTCCTTATCAGACTGCGTGTTTTTACGTACATTGCCGACCGCCCCACCGCCAAAGATCTGCTGGAATAACTGTATACTGCTCAATAACGATTGAGCGAATCTCAGCGATTCTCCACCTTCAAGCTTTTTTGTTTATGACCATAAGTGCAAGATAAGCACTTCGCTTAAGGCGGAGAACTTCAATCGAGATTTAAACTAAATAAATTATGTTCTTTGTTCTCCCACAGGATTTTCTTAATAAATGTCAGATGTGATCGCTAAAAGAGAGAGAAATTAAAACGATTTACGCTACAGAGATGAATCTAGAGGTCTAGAGAAAAACTACCGGTTTCAACTTGAGAGAATAATGAAGATAATCGATGTAAAAACCCTTTAGTTGATGATAAGATTAAAACAACTGATTTCGTGTAGGTATGTAGGTCATGTAGGTATAGGTACACTGCATAGCCTATGGAAAACAGTGGGCTACCGAATAATAGCCATAGGAATTAACAGAGTTGGATTATCCATAAAGTGCATGAAGCGGCCGCTTCAGAGCCAGTTGCTTTGGAGGCTGGAAGGTCCAGAAAAAAATGAAATAGTAAAGAAAATTTAATGCTTTACAATTTCTTTTCTGACGACTTTTACTGTAAAACGAAGAGCTGAAGTGCTAGAAGCAAAAGTTTGACAATTTTTGTGGGCATGTATCTCAAAAACTATAAGGAATAGAAAAAGATGAATACAAGCAATAATCTTGTAGGAAATTTATTAGGCTATCATTTCTCTAAGAATAATTTTTTTCCTAGGGTACACCGTTTTCGAGATATAAGCGAAAACCCCAAAAACTTGGATTTTTTCACCCCCTCCCTTCTTTAGCCATGTAGCTAGAACTGGGGTCTTTTAATATTTTTACCTCCTAGTCCTAACTAATCCAAACACATTAATAAAATCAAATTCCACCCTCAAAAATATGCTCTATAAGTTCTTCGTTGACTAGACACAAATAAACATTAATTGGTTTTGTGAACTGTAGTGTCTTTTTATAGGGGACAAAAAATAATTATTAGCGACTCAGGCCCAAGACCGTAGCCAGAGGTCAGCTTGCTCTAGAAAAGTTTCAGCCTGTTCTAACAAGAGCTTGCTAAGGATTTTGCTATAATAATAAAACGATAAGTTCTTAATACAAGAAAACATTGATTTAGAGAAAGTGAAATTTTTGCAAACTTTGGACAACAAACTTCTATCCTCAGAAGAGATAACAGTAGGCAACGGATTTATCCAAACCCAAAAGAGAGAAAACCCTGAACCTGCCTTGATAACAGAGTCTGGCTACGGTTTTGCTCAAGCCCCAACGTTGTTTGATCCGGCCCTGCACATAAATCAGAAAAAAAAGAGCAGGATTGAGTTAGAGAGAAATAGTGGATAAGGAGATCCATTGGAGAAGATTAGATGAAAAAGGTGGAAAATGGAAATTGTAAGACGACAGAGAGCTTTTTTTTGTTTACTTTTATTGATGTTCAAAAACCAAAAACAAGTTCTCTTAGGGTGGGTTTCATAAAGGGTGCTAAGCACGTGCTAAACACTTGCCCAACTTAAGTTCGAGATCGCGGACGTTTCATAAAGCTTTCTCAAACTCGAACAATTACGTCGCCGCTTTCGGCGGTTATCGGTTGTTGAAAACAAACGTAAAGAACGAGTAAATGCACAAGTTTCGAAAAGATTGGCAGTTTGTTTGTTTTTAACCGATAACCGCCGAAAGCGGCGACATAACTGTTCGAGTTTCATAAAGCTTGCGATCTCGAACTTAAGTTCGGCAAGTGCTCAGCACGTGCTCAGCAAGCCTTATGAAACCAACCCTTAATGAAAGTAATAATAAGGAGCGTAAACAGTTTGTTGCACAATGTTTTTTTACGTAATTGTTTCTCCAAGAGGCCTAACAGTCAACTCGTGTATCTAAAATAAATAAATTATTATTTCTGGAGCTCATATAACATTAAAAGCACTAAATATACACCTGAACATGAGGTGGTGTGGACAACACATACATTGCAACATTTGCAACGTCGCATGGTTTTAGATATGGATATGATTCAAACTCTTCTTCATCTTTTGTTTTAACGTATCCTGGACTAATACTCTTAAAATAAATTTTGTGAAATTTTCGTCATTATTATTTATTTAGTTCAGTCGACGATAGCTTTTGAGTAGGAATATTGTTATAAATGAAAAATTGAAGTAGTCAGGTATTTTTTTCACTTGATAATGGCATAATAAAGAAGATATAGCAATCTCTAGCAAACGTCGGCTCTAAAATTAAAATATAATTGTCCATAACGTATACCAAACGTTTCGTAGCGCATCCCCACCCAAAAGCTATCACCGACTGAACTATATTCAACTAACTTACAGTAACTTTAATTTTATCTCCAAACAAATTTAATTCATTACGTAACGTTTCAGTCAAAGCACTTACTGCACGTTTAGAAGCAGTATAAACGTTGACAGTTGGTAAGCTGTAAACAGGAACACTATTTAGATGAATTATATGTCCGTCAATTTTATTAGCTCTCATGCTTTGAACGGCTTCGCGTGTAGCAATACACAAACCTAATACGTTCGTATCTAATGTTTGTTTCCACACTTCAGTTTTGCCTTCCGTTAGATTGGCTTCACCAAAATAACCTGCATTATTTACAAGTATGTGAAGTGGTCCAACATTTTCTTTTACATACTTGAACAAATTTACAACCTCTTCTTCTTTACAAATATCAGCACGAAGCGTGTAAATTTTACCTTTTCTTCCATGAAGATTTGTCTTTAAATTATCTAATTTTGCTTGATTACGACCACATCCAACAACCTGAAAAGAAAAAATATTAATTTTTTGTATTCATTTTCGCTGTGAATCTAATTATTTTACGTTAACTCCTGAATTTAATAATTCTTCGGTTATTGCAAATCCGATTCCTTCGCTTGCACCGGTAACGATAGCTGCTTTTCCTATCCAACGTTCCATATTCCATTAGCTATACTGAATTAATTTTAATCTTATTAATTTTATCTTATCATCACAGTGAAGTTACATTTGTATTTTTCTTAAATAGTAGATAATAATATATCATAAATAAATTTATGCATACAGTGCGCATGGCAGGTATGGAACATAGCAAATAAAACTGAAATAAATGTTTTTTTTCTAAATCTTAAAACATGTCAAACTTACTTTTTTTAAATACACATTTGCATGTAAAAATAATTTTCCAATATTTACTTTTTAAATAATGACGTCATCAATATTTTTTTAAATTTTAATGTACTGCAACACAGATCTTTGATGGCAAGTGGTAGGGATATGTTAGCGCAGATTCCGCCACGCCCCTGTATGAATTTAAATACGTTTACTATTGCGTTGGTGGGGGGCTAATATCAATTTAGATATCTGCAGATTTATCTGCAACATAAATCTGTCTTGCATTAGGTTTTTGTCGAGATAACTAGGAAAGTAGGCAACAAACGCAATTCAACATGCATTTTTCAAACGGAATTTGAATATTCCCATAATTCTGCCCAACTTTGCAAAGCTGACTCCGTAGCAGTGGCGTAACAAGCACTTTAGAGTACCGTGTGCAAAATTAATGATAGGGGCCATAATATGATTAATATTATTATTACATAGTTCTTTTATTCATATTTTTTGGAAAGCGGTAAATTCTAAAATTAAGGTCAGAAAGCTGCCTATTAGAAATAAATGGTGTTCCGATATATTTATTTTGATTCTCTGCGATCTTTAAAAACAGTGACTCTAGGGATGTTTTTAGGCTTCATGGTGCCTTGGACTAAAAGTTAATGGGTGGGTGCACTTTGTAAGTACGCGTGTGGAGAAGTCTCAGGGGTTTTTTACCTCCAAAGCGCCTCAGGCGAAAAGGATGTTTTTAGGCTTCATGGTGCCTTGGACTAAAAGTTAATGGGTGGGTGCACTTTGTAAGTACGCGTGTGGGGAAGTCTCAGGGGTTTTTTACCTCCAAAGCGCCTCAGGCGAAAATTTTTGTCATCTAAAAGTCAACGCGTTTGAACGCTGTAAATTTCTGGCGCCCTTTAGATTTTGGCGCCTTTAACTTGAGTCAGTTTAGCTCATAGAGTAAAACGGGAGCCAAAATTAATTAAAATAAAAATCTCAGGGGCCTCTCTTGGACGGGGGCCAGTGTGCCTTGCACCCACCGCGCCCCGGTAGTTACGCCGCTGCTCCGTAGCTCTTATAACAAAAAAGTTAAACCCATAGAGCGTGGGTAGACCTCAGAAACCTTGTATTTAGCACCCTATCGTTATATCAAAAGATCACGACTCAACAGATCTCTAAAAATAATTTTCAATTAAAATCTCCTTTTTTCTCAATTTTTCACCAAAATCAATCGATGCTTTATCGTTATTCTCTAGGTACTGTGTACATCAAGTCAAAATGTAACCAATATCAATATAAGGAGTGGAATGGAATGGATTTCAATTTGTCTGTGAACTAAAGAATAATATTCAATACAAAAGAGAATATATAATAATATAAAGGAAACTAAATCTAACAAAAATAATATTTTACTTCAAGAAATGAAGATTGTATTTCTATGTTACTCAAATGGCTTCAACGCTTTCAGTTTTTCTAACTATACGATTTTAAATTTTCTTCTTTAAAAAGGTTCCCCTACAGGTTTTATAGTCAACTCGTGAATCTAGAAAAGAAAGAGTTCTAGTTAATTATATTGTAAGTAATCCTAGGTGGTAGAAAAATGCACTGCCAATTTTACCAGTTGAAATTAAAACAAATTACCAGTTAACTTATTACTTTTTGGAGGTAAATTGGTTTTTATAAAGTCAAAGACGGGACTACAGCTAACATCAGCTCAAAATTTGTAAATTGTAAAGTCCCTCCTCATTAAAAAGATATTTCAATTCTCTATGCAGTCGTTTTAGAAAATCATCCCATTATTCGTTCTCTGCGAGTTCCACAACAAATAAGAGAAGTAAATTCCTAGAATTCGGTGGTTGTTGAATTCGACTGCCATCATTTGGGAATAATTAAATTAAAAACTTTTCATCTAGAAAAACCTAAGAACTTCAAATACATTTTCGGCATAACCTCATCAAACCCAGACTAAATGAAAGAGATAATTATAATCTATTAGACTGTTATACAGTTTTTAGTGCCCAATAAGATAGCCAATGGTATAAAAAAATTTATGTTTCACAAGCATTTACGAAGAGCACCTACAAGCAAGTACGCTTTAGGACAGTCTTTCCCAACTTTCTTTGTGCTGTGCCCCACCTAAACCTTTCTAAAATTTTTATGGCCCAAGTAACATATACATAATTTTTAACAATAAAAAACCCTGAACTAGTCCCCACTCCTAATCCTTCTCCTCAAATTGCCCCTCTGTGGGGCGTGGGCCCCTCGTTAGGAAAAACTGCTTAGAGACTCAAATAGCCTGTTAAGCAAGCATTAAATGCTGTAAAATTCACTCAATTTTTTGAATAGACAAATAACTAATTGAAGCTTGTAGGTTGTTAGCAATTAGTTATTTAATCCCCCTCCCTCCCTTCTCCTAATAACTAAGCAAGTCTAGAAAATAATGATGGGTTCATTACCTGAACATGTGGAGGTGTGGACAAAATAAATTTAACCGCCTCTGCAATATCCTCGGATTTCAGAAAAGGATAACTTTTAAGAGAATCCCAGGTTCCACTATCTAAATTCGATGGTTGAAAAATTTCAGTCTCCACTAAACCCGGACTAACGCTCTAAAAAAAATTATTAGTCCAAACCATTAAATCCTAATTTTGCACTTACACTAATTTTGATTTTATCTCCGAAAGAATTCAATTCATTTCTTAAAGTTTCCGTTAATGCTGTAACTGCATGTTTTGATGCCATGTAAATGTTAAAACCAGGAACATTTAAAACTCGATGTCCAACAATGCTATTGATGTGAATAATGTGACCATCAATTTTATTTGTTCTCATATCTTGAACAGCTTCGCGAGTTGCGATACACAAACTAAGAATGTTCAAATCTAGAACATCTTTCCACATTTGTGTATTACCTTGTGTAAGATTTGTAGGTCTAATTAATCCAGCATTATTAATTAAAATATGCACTGGACCAACATTTTTATTCGTCCATTTAAATAAATCTAAAATTTCGTTTTCGTTAGTTAAGTCTGCTTTGTAGGGATATATTTCTCCATTTTCTCCAACCTTTTCTTTTAGTTCGTCTAGTTTATTCTTACGACGTGCAACAGCTACAACCTAAAGATTATATAAAGAATAATTTATTTTTTGTAATAATTTATAAAACCTTAATTCCTGCTTCAGCTAATATTTCAGCGATAGCGTATCCTATGCCAGAACTAGCACCGGTAACTATTGCAGCTTTTCCAACCCAACGTTTCAAAGACACAGACATTTTTATTATTAACTATCAATTTGCTCGATAGGCATACGATACTTCAAACTTTTTATAGCTGGGGGCTTTTATAGGCGGATTTCACCCACTCAAATTTAGGAGGGATTTGTACTTTTCCGACTTAATAATTAAAAATGTAATGTACTTTGTAAGAATGCAATTATAAGAATTTTTAAATGCAAGCAGTACAAAGCGTGAGAAATGAAAAAAAGTAAGCAAAAATGTAATTTGACCATTTAATTCGATTCTTAAATAGAATATTTTTCTAAAGAATAATTGTAGAAAATATTCCTAATATTTATAAGGTTCAAAAAAATTTATTGGAAAAATAGTAGCCTCTTAATACAAGGTAAAATTTTCTAAACACGTTTTAGTACGTTAACCACATACCAACAGCTATCGTTTATTATTCTTCAAGTTCGCGAAAGTATTTGAACCCGCAGTCTCACGCATTTATTTGCAAAGCCAATAAAAAATTATTCAAACTGAGTTTCGTTTTTATAATTTATTAAAAAACATTAAAATAATTAAATAAACTCAATATAAAAAGAAAGAATTTGTGGAACCAGTAAGTAAAAATACTAGGAGTATAATTTTTTAACGAGTAGATGCATTGAAAGATGGCCCACATTTATCAATTTAACACTTCGTGCAAGTGAAATTTATTCATAAAAGAAACAGAAATTAAGAAAAGCTGCAACTTTCACTGGTAAAAGTATATTTTTTAGCTGAGGAGATGCTTTTACATTAATCGTTAAGATCATTATTGACACACATTTCATGTAAACGTGTTAAAATACACAAATTCGGGGGTTAGTTTATGTTTAGAACTTATAACGTAACATCCGGACTGGATTTTAGGTAAAATACCTTTTGGTGGTTTTAAAGGCATTTGAAAAATAATTAAATATAAATTTGTATTAATAAAAACTAAATCTATTGAGCCCCCCTCGTAGTTGCCTAAAACACCTATTTTGAGTTTTTGAAACCTAAAGACCTTTTTCATACCTAAAATAGAATTTTTATTGCCTAAAAATAGGTTTTTAATGTTCTATTCCAATAATTTCAATAAAAATAAAGATTTCAAAAATAAATGGCCACAAATAAATTTTTTAGGATTCACATTTTAGTATTTACGTTTAGTCAAGAGATGAAAAAGTATTCAAAGATAAAGTGAAGTTCTGGCTGACGAATCAAAATAGTGATCTATATCACATATTAAGGATGAGATAATCTGCAAAAACCGTGTAGCAAAACTTAAGTTAGATTATTTTTAAAGATTTTATAGATTTCAGATTTTTTACCTTAAGATTTTTGAAAAAATTTAACTAAGTATTTGAATTAAGATTTAACGACCTAAAAGTCTTTCTTAGTGACCTAAAAAAATTTTACCATCTTTTATTTGCCTAAACAGCCCTATTTTAGGAACATATTTTCGATTTTTAAGAACCTAAAAGTCCGGTCTCTACTTATAAGTCATGAGTTAAGACTAAAAAGAATTTGGAAGAACTGTATGTAACTGAAGAGTTTTCAAAACGTACTAAAAGACCCAAAAACAATAAATATGGGTTTCTCAAATAACATCAGCCACCGACCACTAACCTTTTTGGTGGTTGATGGTTTCCTAGCAAATTGATCACGTGGGTTGATGTTATTTACGAAGGCACTGTATGTAAATTTGTATATGTATTGTATACTTCACCAATTAAACTTAGTTGAATTATTTGAATACGAGCAGTAGTCGAGTTCTAAAATATAAGCATCAGAGAACCCTTACGATAGTTTTATGCAGTCAAAGAAATTCATGAATTTAACGAAACTAGATGGCCTTATAAGGTTTTAAACCCTTTCAGGAAACAGAAGAAGAGGACGACCGGAGCAAAATTAGAACGATAGTATACGAGAAGCCATGAGAGTTACATAGAAACACCTAGCAGATGAAGATTGCACGAACCGTCACCGTTGGCCTTTAGGATGCGATAAACGGTTGTTGTAAATAAAATATAGAACTGTAAAAGAAATCGCAAATATTGTAGCCATGTAAATGATGAATTTATTTATGAAAAAATATACGAATTTATTGAAATTATTTGAATTGATTTACACAATCCAATTTTAAAATGTGGATATTCAAGAGGACAAACACAAAATATTTATGTAGCAGTTTTTGTGTGGTACCAACTTTTTAGCAAGTTACTTTTATTCGTCAAATTTCAGTTGAAGCTCTCTATTGGCTCTCTGTCGGCTCTCTGACGACTCTATGCCGGCTATCTGCCGGCTCTTTGCCGGCTTTCTGCTGACTCTCTGCCGACTGTTTGTTTGACGGCTCTCTGTAGTCTGTATGCTACTTTTAGGCTTTCTGTCGACTCTCTGTAGGTTTTTTAACCTTCCTAATGAAGACACTTGCATAACGTTGAAGTAACTTTTGTAAGCCTTCCCAATAGAAGCTTTCCGTCATAGTGAATCAACGAACAACGACTGTAACACACTACTTCTAATCTTCGTTAATCCTAAACTGATGTTTACCTTATACTTTCATTTAAATGAACAGAAGGCAAGTACTCGCATTAAGTCTAGGACATACAAAATACATCTGTTGCCGACAGAAATAAATGGTCAAATCTGGTCATATTAGTCAAAATAGCATCATAATTCATAATACGTTGACGTGATTAATAAATTTCCTATCGATCTACCTTTTTAATAAAATAACATCCTTGACATTAAAATTAATGTTCTTTTTGTAATACCAGTTTTTATCAACAATATTTGCCTATCTTGTTTTATCCAAAAAATTAAATATAAATGTAACTTAGCAGGTACATTATACCAAAGAATAAATACACTAAAAATCAAGGGTATTGAAGATATTCTTGAATTGTGCGTGTGTTTAGAAGACGCCACGCGAAGATAACGTATAATTCGTTTTTTAAGATGCTTAGGCCCGTTTATACAATCATGGCTTACGCTGGCTTTCAGCTAAACTGGCTTCATGCTCAGCTCATCCACCGTACTCGTTTACGCTACGATGGAGTTACAGCACATGAGCATAAACCCGGTTTAGCTGAAAGCTGGCTTTCAGATAGCATACAACATAGCGTTTTGGGGTGCTCAAATTGAAAGCTGAGAGCATAGAGCATAGTGCATCCTTGTAGTGACATATGATTTTAGCTGAAATTTCAAGCAACTCTTTGTAAACTCTTATTAACTTAACTTAATATTTTTCCTGCTAGAGGGCTGCATTTAACGTTGGTGGTTGAATCAAAAAATATCCCGTTTTGTGATTTTTATTTATCTCTTGATGATTGATAAAATCAAAATGTTTAGCTCAATATTTTTTTGCAAATATACCTACCTAATGTTTTAACTTTGCGTCCACGGAAGATTATACGTACCTACATTAGCTATGAAAACTGCAAAAAAATAATGTGCATAAAGTAATATTTGTCATAAAGCTAGTTTCTTGAAAATCATTTTACATAAACAGGGTAGTCCATTTAAAAGGTACAGATAAAACTGATTATTTAAGTGGGACACCCTGTATATTATTGAATAATTATTCTTTAGTTAACGATCAAATTGATGTATAGTTTTATGGGTATATGATGAGCCCAGACCAAGGTAGATGCAAAATGTAATTTCAACTTATATTTGGCATAAAATGCGTAATATTTTGGCTCAGGCCCATGAACTCATTATAGAATTTGATCGTTATCCAAAGGAGAATATAAAGGTGCAATTATATACAGGGTATCCTATTTAAAAATGCAAGTTTTATTTGTACCTTGGAAATAGGTCACCTTGTCCATTTATGTACATATGTATACAAAAAGTTTCAAGAAGTGCAATAACTGAAAACGTTAATTTTTTCTTGCACCTTCTATCAACTAATAGCATACGTATAATCTTCCGTGCATGCATAATGCATAGTTAAAACACTGGGTAAACATTTTGATTTTATCAATAATCAAAATCACCAAACGCGGTACTAAATTGAACCACCAACAACATGAATGCAGCCCTTTAAGCCCTTCTAACATAAAAAATATCAAGTTTAGGGCTTTGTGCCCGTGAAGACTTCTGTTGAGACGGTCCTAATCTACAAGATACTAAATTTGGATTGTGCCTTTAACTTGTGCGTGAGATCAAAAATTTTAGAAATACACCGCAAACATGAAAAATATAATAAATAATTGATACTTAAATGTAAATTTAATTACAAATTAATTATCTCATGGAATTTATTGTATAGAAAATATATTCAATTAACCTTGCTCTTCTGAAGGGTTGGATCATGTTTGGATGCTAAAGTTCGTCTCCACAAAAAATTGTCAAAAAAACTAGCCAGATAACAAACAAGGCAGTAAAGGTCAAATCGTTAGTCAATTAATGCGTCACCGATACAGAAACTACACATTACAAGTTCGACTAATATTTGGATTATGGGTGGAGGTGGGACGTTAAGGCTGACAAACACAAGTAGGTAGGGGAGACTGGGGCAGGTTCGGACGCGGGGCACATCCGGACATTTCAAAATTTCCGTCAAAACTTCGCGCTATTGCGCTGCGGAGGTAACAGTAGGTTGCTAGTGTGAAAAAATCTGTAACAGAAAAACTGTGTTATTTTACTGCTTTTTCGATATACCGTGTCGTAGGCAAATGATGGTGTTACAAGTTGAATACAAAATAGGCACTACATCACCTACCAGCGGTTTCTTTATAGGTTATTCAAAATGACCAAATACAAACTACTCAATTTGTGATTTTTCATGTCATAACAAGTGAACAAACCGTCATCTAATACGTTGCTTGTTCGAGCTTGTGGATGTAATTATCCTCTTCTTCAAATGGCATTTAGTTTTAAGTCATTGAAATCAAGAGCATGAATTTTAGAAAAAAATTACAATTCTCAAAAATTTATTTGTTTACGTTGATTATAGTAACATTTTGTTACAAACTGTAGGTACTAGAGTATTTTAATCTTCTTATTCCTTACAATCTCAAGAATTTTAAGGTTGTTTTTTTTTGGCAATTATTATGAAGCATAATAACGATTTCATTTCAAAACGGTTCTCCAACAGCTTTAAGAATTAATTCGTGAACCTGAAAACAATCAATCAATCACTGTAAAAAAAAACTAAAATAATAAAAAATAATACTTGAACATGTGGAGGTGTAGATAAAATATATTTAATTGTTTCTGCTACATCTTCTGGATTTAAATTTGGTAAAGTACTAACGAACTCTTGAGTTGAATTATGCGCATTTTCATCTCTAAGAAATTCCGTTTGTACATATCCTGGACTGAGGCTCTAAAAATTTATTGTAAATATCATCGAAAAAAGTCTCTAAATAAATTTATTACTTACACTTATTTTGATTTTATCATTAAATAAATTTAATTCATTACGTAAAGTTTCGGTTAAAGCAGTTACTGCGTGTTTGGAAGCATAATAAATGTTGAAATTTGGAAAATTTGTAACTATGTGTCCTAAAGTGCTGTTGAGATGAATTATATGTCCATCAACTTTATTAGCTCTCATATCTTGAACAGCTTCACGTGTTATAACACAAACAGCAAGAACGTTGGTGTCTAAAACTTCCTTCCACATCTGAGTACTACCCTCTGTGAGATTAGTGGGTCTCAAAACACCTGCGCTATTAATTAAAACGTGAACTGGACCACAGTTTGCTTTAACCCATTTAAATAAGTTTAAAATTTCCATTTCTTTAGTCACATCCGCAGGATATGGATGAAGTTCTCCCTTTTTTCCACTCGCATCTAGCTTAAGTTTATCAAGTCTTTCTTTACGACGACCAACAGCTACAACCTAAAATTATTTCTTTAACGATTTCAAATAAGTGTAATAAATAGTTAACCTTCATTCCAGCATCAACTAAACATAGAGCAGTTGCATATCCAATTCCAGAACTAGCTCCTGTAACTATTGCCACTTTACCTATCCATCTTTCCATTGATCCTGTCATTTTATGCTTTGTATTGCGCTTTATAAGGTTCAACAAAATAAGCTTTTTTATTATACTTGCATTATAATCTGCCGATTTCACACTAAAAAGCGTTCATAAAATCGTCAGCACAAGTGCTCTATAAAGTCGTCTAGGTAACAACAATAATATTAACTGTTGTGCGACTGTTGTTCTGCAATGTAAACACAGCATCTCTGTGGCAACAAATATATCCAAAATCGGCATGCTTAATTTTCAAATTTTAAATACAGATTTTTTCTCTTTTATAGAGGTTTTAGTTGCAATTATAATAAAAAATTGCGTATAATACTCGTGTATAAGTAGACTTTATCGCATACGCGCCGTTACAAGCACTCGCAAGCTCGTGCTTGTAATTTTCGTCGCTAATGCGAAAAAGTCTTTCTTATACACATCTATTTTAATATACTATTATGTAAGTACAGTTAGACTTACAATTATTGGCCACCCTAGCTATACGCCAGGATAGTTATTATCCAAAAACGACAAAAGAATAAGAAAGGGAGGTTGTTGATTTACTACTTGTTGGCAAAATAAAGTTACCCCTCAATTTAAGTAGGGGGTGTTATGATGGTTGCATACACAATTCGTGCTAAGCGTATAGCCAGGGTGGCCATTAAATGTGAGGCTTACTGTATTTTGAGCAAACGCAAGAAAACTGATGTAATTGCACTGCATTACTATTATGTAAGAATGTCTTTATGTATGTATGAATGTAGCTTACCTGTTTATAATTAGACAAAAATATAACTCGAAAATTGACACAAGGAACGAGAGGAAACAGTGCAGATAATAAATAAGGTTTTGGAGACTGTTTTCCAATGCTTAAATAATAATAAATAATAATAAATTGTCTTTATTGCTAAAAGGCGGATTTAAATGAACATTAAGTTACTTAACACTAATTTATTAAATAAAACGAATAAGAGGATAAAAAACAACTTATAAAAACCTGACATAACTCTACTATAAATAGAATGAATTATTAGAAATAGAATTATTGACTTATATAAGATATTATGACTTTTATAAGATGTGTCAGCTGTATTAAAATTATTAAAATATTTACTGTAGTTTTGAAGATAAAGCGATTTGTTAATATTTTAACCCTAACTTTGAGAGCCAACTTTTTAGGGGTGCATTTTTAGATATGAGTAATTTCGAGAGAAACAAATGTCCTATTTTGGACCCATAAACTCATTTTAGTAATTGGTCTATGTTTTTCAGGGACACCTAGTCTGGAAAAAGATTTTCCCATTTTCCGTGGAGGAAAATTGATGGGGGCAAAATAAAGAAGGTAAACTTTGAACTAGGCACCATATAGAAGATAATGCGAAAATTTCAGAAAAATTGATGCTTCGGGCACAAATTTCGAAACAATGCGGTTTTTATGCCTCTATTGACTCCCATATTGTTTTTTATTGAATTTTATTAATTTTTGAAATAAAGTGTTAAAAAAGTATCTGGGCACAATAAGGCTAATAAAGTATCTTTGATACAAGATACATTATAATTCAAATTCAGTATCTTTGATACAAGATACTTTCACCTCGAGTATCATAGATACAAGATACAAAAGTATCAAAGATACATGTATCATTGATACTGCCCAACTCTGGTTTGTGCCAACTTAACACTTGGTTAAAATTTACTTGTTAATAACTCAGAAACAGTTACATCTAGATAAGCGGTTTTTAAGGCACTAAGAAGCACTAATAAAGCACTAAAGTTTGCCATAAAAATTTTATCAAAATTCGAAAATGTCGGTGATAAGTGTGAAGTTGGCTTCAAAAAATATAATTGTTAATAACTCGAAAACTAGAAGGGTAATTGAATTTTACAAAAGGCACTAAGAAGCACAAATGAGGCACTAACGATTAGCTAATGTGATAAAATGAGTGCTTTCAACTTTTCGCTAACTTCACGAAGCCTAGTAGAAATCCGAATTCACCATTCCTGGAGTAATCCTCTAAGAAACATTATAAATATCCTCTAACACGTCGTCTTATAGTATAACAAAGAAAATATCTACTTATACACTTATTTTGATTTTAACCTCCAAATTTTAGTTCATTTCCTAAAGCTTCCATTAAGCAGTTATTGCAAGTTTTGAAGCAAAATAATGGTTAAAATTTGGAATATTACCAACTGTTTGTCTTACGGTGCTGCTAATGTGAATTATATACCCATCTACTTTATTAAGCTCTCATAATTATCTGAGTATTACCTTCTGTAAGATAAAACTGTCTGCTTTATATGGACTTAGTTGCCCTTTCCTACCAATAGCATTTAGGTTAAGCTTTTCAAGTTTTTCTTCACGAAGGTCAACATCAAGCACGACCTGGAAATTTTCTTTCAGCTAATATAGGAATAAACGATGTATTTAAAAATCTACCTTTATTCTAGTATCATTAGATGATACAGCAATTGCTATTAGGCCACTTGTGGAACTTGTAACTAATGCCACTTTTCCCATCTAACGTTTCATGGATCCCAACCCGCCATTTGTATTGTTTTATAATAATAATAATAATAAGTATCTTTATTTAGTAATAGTACTATTTGAAAATTTACAATAATTATTATTTAAATCTTAAATCTAGATATAAATACACAATTTTAAATTAGATTTCATTCCTGATTTAGCAGTGTTGTTTTACATATTCACTTAAATGCCTTTTGAAAGTTTTTATGTTAGATACATTTCTAATGTCTAATGGAATGGTGTTATATATTTTAAGACCTTTGTAATATAAACAATTTTGGGAGCTCGACTTTTTTACTTTAGGCAACCTGAAATCAAACTGGTTTCGAGTAGCATAATTATGTACACTATTATTTAACAATAACTTTTTAGTCATGTAATCTGGTAACAGTCCATGAACAATTTTGTAAATTAAAGTCATTGTATTAAAATGAATGCGTTGATTGATGTTTAACCATTGGAGGGCTTCCAGCATCAGATTTATGCTTGTATATTTGGAACATTGTAAAATTGCTCTCATTGCCCTATTTTGTTGTTTCTGTAACCTAACCATATCAGATTTTTGACACAGGAATAAGATGCTAGAGCAGTAGTCAAAGTGTGGAGCAATTATGGTCTTGTATATTAATATTCTGGCCTGTAAAGTTAATTTATTTGATAGTCGACCTAGAAAGTTTATTTTCTTTGACACTTTTGATATAATATGATCCACATTTTTGTTGAAGCTAAGGCGATCATCTATAATTATTCCCAGATATTTAATTTCAGATACATGTTCCAACTGCATATTTTCTATTTTTACTATAACATTAGCTTGATTTTGTGTTTTATTTGCCAGAACCATAAATTTTGTTTTTGAGACATTAAGTTTCAATTTATTTAATTGGAGCCATTTACTTATCGTTTCCAGATCATTGTTAATTTTGCTAACTGCACTGTTTACGTTTTCGTCGGTAACCGACAATAGTGTATCATCAGCGAGCAAATTGATAGATCCATTTCGAAGGTTTAAATCCATGTCGTTAATATACAATATAAATAGTAGGGGGCCCAGAACTGAGCCTTGAGGGACTCCTAGTTCAATAGGAATTTCTGAAGATTCTTCATCACCAAATCTGGTGCTCTGAGTCCGAGCATTTAAATAATTTTGAAACCATTGTTTTTCTTTACCACGGATTCCATATTTATCTAATTTTTGCAGTAACCTATTTCGATCTACTGTTTCAAAAGCACGTTTGTAATCTAGAAAAACCGCGACTACACATTTGTTAATTTCTATTTCACTCTTCCACTCTGATAAGACAAGATTCAAAGCTGTTTCACACGAATGTTTCTTTCTAAATCCCGATTGATTTGGACTTATGATTTTGTTTAGTTCAATGAACTCCTCTAATTGTTCTTTTACCACTATTTCCAATATTTGTTCATAGACTGGTAGAGTATTTATTGGGCGAAATTCTTCACAGTTTTTTGTATTTTTTACTTTAGGGCAAGGTATGACAATTGATTTTTTCCAAGTGTGTGGAAACACACCGCTTCGCATTGATTCGTTTATGATATTGACCAACATGTCTCCAATAATTGGAAGACAATCTTTTATTACTTTGATTGAAATACCGTCTGTACTGCCTGTTCTTTTGATATTTCCAATTATTCGCTGTATATCACTTATTGTTATACTTTTGAATTTAAAAGTATTTGTATTAATTGAGATGGGAATTCCGGTAAAATTTGTATTTGGAATACCGTTGTTAATTTCTGAAATGCTTTTTACAAAATATTCATTAAATTTTTGGGCAATCTCTTTTTCTTGATTCGTTTCAATTCCATTAAATGTAATGCTTGTGTTGCAATTTTTCATATCTCCATTTATTAGTTCTTTAATTGCTTTCCACATATTTTTAGAATCACCGTTGTGTTTTTGAATTTTATTTTCAAAATATTTATTTTTAGTGTTTTTAATAACTTTAGTGTATTCATTACGATTGTTTTTGTAAGTTAGCCAATCACGGTCTGACCTTGTCAATTTAGCAATTTTATATGAAGTGTCACGTTTTTGTTTTAATATTTCTAATTGTTTATTATACCATATATTTACAGGAAGTCTTTTTTTGCACATTCTAGAAGTTATTTGTTGATTTAGACATATTTGAAGGTTTCTTATCAAATTTGATGATAGTTCATTTACATTGTTGTTATATTTTTCCCAGCCTTGCATATTTTGTAATTTATTTATTAGGTCAAGTTTATTGTACGGAATAATGCGCTTTTCCATTTTTTTATCTAGTTTCCTTATACGATTTAATTTATGCAATGTAATCCCTATTATGGAATGATCAGTAATTTTTGGTTTATCTAAAACTTCAACTTTTATATTATTGGTAACATTACTGAAAACAAGATCAATTAACGTTGTTGAATTTTGAGTTACACGCGTGAAGTCAGTTACCAATTGTTTGAGACCTAAATTTTTGCAAACATTAAGGATTTTTCTAGTATAAAACGTATTTTTAGATATGTCAATATTGAAGTCACCAGTGATTATATGATCACATTGTATTTCCACCATGTTTTCACACCATTCTTCGAATTTGTTTATGAATTCAGCGTCACTGGATCCTGGAGAATGGTATATCACCGTGTACACACCTCCTTTAAAGCCCTTAGTTATTTTTATCGAAAGTAGCCAAAAGTTTGTATTGTGGACAAAATTTGAAATTATTATAAAATCAATGCTTTTTCTAATTAAAATCACTACACCGCCTGTATGACGACTTACACTGTTACATCGTATAATGTTGTAGCCAGGAACATTGATTTCGGAATCATGGATTTCATCTGTTACTCGGGTTTCACTTAATAATATTAAAAACGGATGGGTCGTTTCTATCAAAATTTCCAAATCTTCGATGTGTTTTAGCATACTTTGAATATTCAAATAGATAATGTCTCCACTTTTTTCGTTTACTCTAAAAAATCAATTTGATTTCTCAGTTGATCCACTTTTCTTTTATAAACTGGACATTCAATACTCCAGGCTGCATGGTTTGTATCTAATTCAATTTTTAATTTCTCAACCGTATGTAAACAATTTATACATTTAAGTTTATCAGCAGTTTCTTTGCACTGAGATACATCATGAGGTCCAGCACATTTTGGACAAGCTGTAGTTGCTTTGCACTGGCTTGCCTTATGATTGAATCCATTGCATTTAAAGCATCTTGTAACCTCAATAGCGTCATATATCTTACATCTGTCCCAATTTATATTTAGTTTTTCTTCAAACAACATTGACCTATAAACATTTGCACTAACCTCTGCAATTACAGTGTAACCATTTTTTTTATTTCTTGCTTCTTTAATATGTACAATTTTTATACTTGCTTGGTCCAATTTTAGATAAGTATTTTGTGCCCAGATTTTCCTTTCTATCTCCTCAAAAGATAATTTCTCGGATAGGCCGACAATTTTAACCCTAGGTGTCCTTTTTTTCGTTTTGGGATATTTAAATCTATACTCTGTATTATAAAGAATATAGATTAATGCTCGTCGACACTGTTTAGATGAGCACCCGACAAAAATCCTATTTACTTTTATTTTATTTGCACCAAAGTACAATTTTTTGTTTTTGGTGTCAGTACAGGACCCCGCACAATTCTTATGGAAAATATGGCCCTCGGAGAATTTTCTTAAAAATTTAGTATGTTGTAGATTAAGACAGTCTCAATAAAATTCGTCATGAGCACAGAGCCCTCTAGACATAATATTTTTCCTGCTAGAGGGCTGCATTAGACGTTGGTGGTTGAATCAAAAAATATCCCGTTTTGTGATTTTTATTTATCTCTTGATGATTGATAAAATCAAAATGTTTAGCTCAATATTTTTTTGCAAATATGCCTAATGTTTTAACTTTGCAAAACTGCAAAAAAATAAAGTGCATAAAGTAATATTTGTCATAAAGCTAGTTTCTTGAAAATCATTTTACATAAACAGGGTAGTCCATTTAAAAGGTACAGATAAAACTGATTATTTAAGTGGGACACCCTGTATATTATTGAATAATTATTCTTTAGTTAACGATCAAATTGATGTATAGTTTGATGGGTATATGATGAGCCTAGACCAAGGTAGATGCAAAATGTAATTTCAACTTATATTTGCCATAAAATGCGTAATATTTTGGCTCAGGCCCATGAACTCATTATAGAATTTGATCGTTATCCAAAGGAGAATATAAAGGTGCAATTATATACAGGGTATCCTATTTAAAAATGCAAGTTTTATTTGTACCTTGGAAATAGGTCACCTTGTCCATTTATGTACATATGTATACAAAAAGTTTCAAGAAGTGCAATAACTGAAAACGTTAATTTTTTCTTGCACCTTCTATCAACTAATAGCATACGTATAATCTTCCGTACATGGATAATGCATAATTGCATAGTTAAAACACTGGGTAAACATTTTGATTTTATCAATAATCAAAATCACCAAACGCGGTATTTGTTGATGTAATCACATTAAATTGAACCACCAACAACGTTAATGCAGCCCTTTAAGCCCTTCTAACATAAAAAATATTAAGATTAGGGCTTTGTACCCGTGAAGACTTCTGTTGAGACGGTCCTAATCTACAAGATACTAAATTTGGATTGTGCCTTTAACTTGTGCGCGAGAACAAAAATTTTAGAAATAGGTACACCGAAAACATAAAAAATATAAAAAATAATTGATACTTAAATGTAAATTTAATTACAAATTAATTATCTCATGGAATTTATTGTATAGAAAATATATTCAATTAACCTTGCTCTTCTGAAGGTTTGGATGCTAAAGTTCGTCTCCACAAAAAATTGTCAAAAAACTAGCCAGATAACAAACAAGGCAGTAAAGGTCAAATCGTTAGTCAATTAATTATTTGTCCCATTTAAAAATGGTCTACCAACGGTTTCTTTATAGGTTATTCAAAATGACCAAACACAAACTACTCAATTTGTGATTTTTCATGTCATAACAAGAGAACAAACCGTTAGGAAATTTTTCAGTTGCTCGTCTAATAAGTTGCTTGTTCGAGCTTGTGGATGTAATTATCCTCTTCTTCAAATGGCATTTGGTTTTAAGTCCTTGAAGTCAAGAGCATCAATTTTAGAAAAAACTTACAATTATAATAAATTTATTTGTTTACATTAATTATAGAAACATTTTGTTACAAACTGTAAGTACTTGAGTATTTTAGTCTTCATATTCCTTAAAATCTCAAGAATTTTAAGATTTTTGTTTTTTGACAAATATTATGAAGCATAATAACGATTTCATTTCAAAACGCTTCTCCAACAGGTTTAAGAATTAATTCGTGAACCTGAAAACAATCAATCAATCGCTGTAAAAAACCTAAAATAATAAAAAATAATACTTGAACATGTGGAGGTGTAGATAAAATAAATTTAATGGTTTCTGCTACATCTTCTGGATTTAAATTTGGTAAATTACTAACGAACTCTTGAGTTGCATTATGCGCATTTTCATCTCTAAACATTTCGGTTTGTACATATCCTGGACTGATGCTCTAAAAGGTTATATCATAAAAAAAGTCTCTAAATAAATTTATTACTTACACTTATTTTGATTTTATCCTTAAATAAATTTAATTCGTTACGTAAAGTTTCGGTTAAAGCAGTTACTGCGTGTTTGGAAGCATAATAAATGTTGAAATTTGGAAAATTTGGAACTCCGTGTCCTAAAATGCTGTTGAGATGAATTATATGTCCATCAACTTTATTAGCTCTCATATCTTGAACAGCTTCACGTGTTGCAATGCAAACAGCAAGAACGTTGGTGTCTAAAACTTCCTTCCACATCTGAGTACTACCCTCTGTGAGATTAGTGGGTCTCAAAACACCTGCCCCATTAATTAAAACGTGAACTGGACCACAGTTTCCTTTAACCCATTTAAATAAATTTAAAATTTCCATTTCTTTAGTCACATCCGCAGGATAAGGATGGAGTTCTCCTTTTTTTCCACTCGCATCTAGCTTAAGTTTTTCAAGTCTTTCTTTACGACGACCAACAGCTACAACCTAAAATTATTTCTTTAACGATTTCAAAAAACATATAGTAAATAGTTAACCTTCATTCCAGCATCAACTAAAGATAGAGCAGTTGCATATCCAATTCCAGAACTAGCTCCTGTAACTATTGCCACTTTACCTATCCAGCGTTCCATTGATCCTGCCATTTTCTGATTTGTTTTGCGCTTTAAAAGATTAAACAAAATAAGCTACTTCGAAAAAAACAGAAGAAAACTGATGTTATTGCACTATTATTATGTAAGAATTTCCTTATAGCTTACCAGGTTATGATTAAACAGAAATATAACTCAAAAATTGACACAATGAAGAAGAGGAATCACTGCAGATAACAAGGTTTTGGAGACTGTTATCGAATGCTTAAATAATAATAAACAATAATAAATTGTCTTTATTGCTTAAAAGGCGGAGTTAAACTTAACATTTATTAAATTAAACTTAAGAAGAGGATAAAACACGTCATAATAACCTGACATAACTGTACTATAAATAGAATGATACTACTTATTAAAGGTTGCTACCCAAGCTCAGTTCGTATGCTCTTAGTTTGCATATTCTATATGGTTTTACAACCTGATTAACAAGTACAAGTTTGGACCCTCAAAACAGGACGTAAAGGTAGTCTTTTTTGCCCTGAAGAAGATGGCTTTTACTCTTTTACAAAATAGGTATAGTAGTAAACTCATCACGTTGAAGAGCGTTACAACGAATTAATTTGTTTATAGTAAACAAAATGCTATTTGAAATTCAGAAAAGTAATACCTAGTATCTTCATGCCATGCAAAAACTTATTAATACAACTGGTTTCGTATATTCACCCCGTCACCTTGAGCGTTACGTAAATATTTTTGTACCGGGCCTTGAGCTCTAAAATTTTACCTTCTTAGTAAATCCTGAAAGGTAAAAAGTATTACAATTGCGAATTATAAAAATTGGAATTAAATGTTAACGCATTAAACAAGCATGAAAAATATTAAGTTTAGACCTTTGTGACCATGAAGAGTTTTGCTCAGAAGGTCCTAATTTACAACAAACTAAAATTTTAGAAAAATTAACCGGGAATCAGTTTTGCATAAGGATTGATGGTCAGAAACTGCGGTTTTTGGAACTTGTAACGTGTTTCATTGATCTAACTGATTTTGAAAGAAGAAGATGGATCTTGAAGTTGGAAAATGCATCAGTGAAGTAATTAAAAATTTAGGACTTATTGCGAAGGTTATAGGTAGAAGTGAAAAAAGAACAATTATGGTTTATCCAGTTTTTTCATCCCTTCCCTTAGTTTAACAATTATTTCACCACGGCAAGAAAAACTATACAAAAAATACTGTTAAATAAGATTTTCTATTTCGCGGCAGCTCTTAGCACGTAGTGGAAAAACACGTTTAAATACTTAAAATGAGCGCAAAAACTTGAATACTCCCAAATACACAAGCTTTGATATAGTAGAATAATCCCCACGTCGAAATGTTCAGTAGGACCCGAGATATTTGGGAAAAAATACCGAATCGAATGATTCCGGTCCGGAAAAAATCGGGGAGGGGGAACTTTTTCGTACCTTACTACGCATTTTTCGTTTTTTGTCTTTACATTTTACTATACTGGGTGACACAGGGGTTTGGAACACTCTTATAACTCCGTTATTTGTCAACATATCAAAATGAAATTTGGTGTGGATTATACTCACATAAATTGCAATTGTTTTAACTACTTGTGAAAATTCTGTCACTTCCGATTACGCCGGAAATGAAGTCAACTTTTGATTTTTAAATGGAACACCATAAATATTTTAACTTTTTTGAAACCTACATTAAATTTTGAATACAGTAGCATCAAAGAAATTAATTTTATAAGCAAAATAAAATTTATTTTAAAAAAAATAATCAGTTGTCTAGAGTGCTGTGATGTGGTAGAAAATCATCGGTGAGAGCTAATTGTACTATGGAAATTATGTTTGCACCACAAAAGTTGAAGGTTGGTGTTGTGGAGCTTTCAGAAAGTAATTTAGTTACATTTTCCTCAATAACTTCATTTTTTCAAATGGCATCATATCGGAACAACTCCATCGTTGTATTTAGAAAAAAATAATCTGAGGTAGAATTTTCCGATATGTTGCCATTTGAAAAAATGAAGATATTGAAAGAAATGTGACAAAATTACCTTCTGAAAGCTCCACAACACCATCCTCCAGCTTTTGTGGTGTAAAAGTAATTTTCATAGTGCAAGTACCTCTCATGGATGATTTTATACCACATCACAGCACTCTTGAAACCAGCGTAATTTTTGAAAAAAAAATTTATTTTTGCTTATAAAATTAATTTTTTTGATGCTACTGTATTCAAAATTTAATGTATATTTTAAAAAAGTAAAAATATATACGGTGTTCCATTTAAAAATCAAAAGTTTACTTTATTTCCAGCTTAATCGGAAGTGACAGAACTTTCACAAGTAGTTAAAATAATTGCAATTTATGTGAATATAATCCACACCAAATTTCATTTTGATATGTTAATAAATAACGGAGTTATAAGAGTGTTCCAAACCCCTGTGTCACCCGGTATAGCACCAGTAGCTATAATACCTACTACTAATATTAATTATGTGACCATCGACTTTATTTTCTCGCATGTTTTGAACACCTTCTCTTGAAGTTATGCATAAAGCAGGAATCAGGAATCAGGATAATGGTTTTTGGAGTGCCTGGGCTCTGCCCTGTACCTCCTTCATCGGTCGGATCTGAAAAAGAAAAACGATGATTAAATGTATTTTGAAATGTGACCGAAGTCACTGACGATAAACGTTGGTCTGTTATGGTGACGGTAACGAGGTTCTTAGGCTCGGTCAAGAACCAACTTGGGTCTCTTCCGAAGCCTAGACTCGTTGATGTTGTATTCCCATAGTCCTTGGATGGTAGGGTTGTCGTGGTCCAGTGTTGTGTCGTAGAACTTGGAGGCTGCTTCTCGGATGAACTCCAGGATGCTGATCATCTGTAGGTCCCGTTGAAAGTCCCTGTTGCGGATGAACCATGGTGCGTGGACGATGGTCCTCAGGATCTTGTTCTGTACGGTCTGCATCTTCTTGATGTGGGACGGTGCGGCGTAGCCCCAGGCTGGTGCGGCGTACGTCATGATCGGTCGGATGACGGTCTTGTACAGAAGCAGCTTGTTCCTGAGGTCCAGCGTTGTACCTGAAAAAAGCGGATATAGTGACGAATATGCAGCTCGTGCTCGGACGATAGCTCCCTCGATGTGCGGTTTCCAGGTCAGTCCCTTGTCGATGGTTAGTCTTAGGTATCGGGCTTCTTCTTTCCAAGGAATGGCTTCGCCGAAGATCTCGATGTTTGGCGGACGACGGAGACTTGGTCGCTTGGAAAAAATAAATGGACGAACTCTTCTGTGCGTTGACGGAGATTCGCCATTTCTTGAACCAGAGCTCCAGGCTGTCGGCTGCTTTTTGAAGTCGGTATCGTACCAGTCGTGGGTCCCTGTTGCTGGCCATGAAACAGGTGTCATCTGCAAAAATGTAAAGATTAGTAGCTTCGGTTAATGGTATATCGCTTGTGAAGATGGTGAAGAGGTGCGGAGATAGTGTGGCACCCTGGGGGACACCGGCTAGGATAGGTCTGGAGGTGGATAGGACGTCGTCGATTTTAACCCTGATTGATCGACGGGAAAGGAAGGAAGCGATGAGCTTCGATATCGATAGTGGATATCGAGCGGTAATCATCTTGTGGAGTAGACCTTGGTGCCAGACCTTGTCAAAAGCCTTGTAGACGTCGAGGAAGACGGCAGCGGCGCAGTCCTTGTGGTCGAATGCGTCGGCGACGAACTCGACTACGCGGACGGTTTGGTGGACGGTGGAGTGTGCTGGTCGGAATCCATATTGTTCGTCCTGGATGATGTGCCCGTCTTCTGTATGTTCTCTGAGGCGGGATAGGATGACCCTTTCGGCGATCTTGCTCATAGTAGACAGAAGACTGATCGGGCGGTAATCTTGGGATGCATAAAGCAAGAAAATTCTTATCTACGAGGTCCTTCCACATTTGCGTATCGCCTTCGATCAGATTTGTCATTAGTAAAACTCCTGCACAATTGACAAGAATGTGAATTGGATCTCCATTAGTTTTCGTCCACTTAAATAAGTTGAAAATGTCATCCTCTATTCTAAGATCTGCTGACCAAGAAATTTCCTTTTTTCGGTTGAAATTTTATCTTGAGGTTTTCCAAGCCGTCTTTGTTAAAATCAACACCAACTATTTCAAATGTAAAAATTAATTTAATAATTATACACAAAATATCTATTAACAGTTACTTGAACGTCATGGTCTAGAAGTTTTTCTGTAATTGCATACCCAACTCCTGATGCTGCGCCATTGTCGTCTTACCTATCCAACGTGCATGTTAACATGTTTAACAGCTTGCATTTAAATGAGTTATGTTCGCAAATTATGATGTAAGTTGAGTATGAGTATGAGAGCATACTGAAATAAATAAATTAATTAAAAATTAAAAAATCAATCTAGTCGATAGCATTATCATTATGCACTCAAAAGAAGTATTGTATAACTCATTTGTTCACAAACGCAAATATTAGTGTAGTCAACGAACCAAAATTTATCCTGATCTTTGGATTTCTTTTGTAACAGCAATTTTTTTTTCTTTATCTGGTTTTAAACTGGTTTTAGGCTCAAAAAATAGCCAAATTTTTTTATCAAAATGGGGTTTCGTCTAAAACCAATGGTTCTTTAGAAAAATTAAAAATTAAGTATAATAATGATTGCAGTCTATAAAAAATTATTCAATATATCTTTAAAGATTTTGTTTTGTCTTTCTACATCTTCTGTAAGATTAGCGGGTTTTAGAAAACCTGTGCTATTGTCTTTAACTCATTTAAATAGGATTATAATTTTTATTTCTTTAGTGCAGTTTGCAATTTAGCTTTATATAGATGTATGTAGTTGTCTTTTTCATCCAATAGCATTTAGTTTGACTCTTCAACTTTTTCTCCACGATGCGATGGCCAACAGCCACGACCTAAAAAATTTATTTTAGCCTTTTTAGAAATTAACAATTACTTAAAGATCTACCTTCATTCCAGTATAAATTAATGTTGCAGCAATAGGGTATTTTCCAATTTTTTCAAATGTATGTAGAAGGTTACCTTATTGATAACGTAATCTCAAAACCACATTAAAGAAAAATTGCGACTGTAGGTTTTGCCAAAAATATTATTTGAAATTCAAACTATAAAGTTTACCGCATAAAAGCGGCATGACGTCACGAGTCGTTGCTGTCAATATTCGTCAATATTCAACTAATGAGCTCCAACTTATTATAACCTTGATTACACATTAACTGACATTTAATACATGTAACTAAGCAACAAACGTGATGTGTATGACTCGTGACGTCACTTTCGTTTTAATTTTCACTTTGGAACTGTACCATTTAATACTTTTTCTAAAGCAGTTTTTGATATAACGTTTTTGATTAACATATTTTTAGTGTGCCCTAAAAAAAGTCATTGATAATCGACTTTGCTATGCAATAACGCAGGAATAATCGATATTTTAAAAATTGGAAAATACCCTATTGCATACCCTATGTCACTTGTAGCATTTCTTGTTGTAACTATTTTTTTCATACAAGTGCCACGCATCGGCTTTCGTCATTAGCTGTGAAGATTTGATAACAGTATACGATAAAGTTTAAAGGTTAAATAATTTGAAGTAGATCGATGTCCTGAAGAAATTTGAGGAGTTTCTCGGTGTTATGAGCTGCTAGTATCTCACTCGCTTTTTAGGCGCGGTTGGCACATGAATAAAAACGACTTTTTCGGTGTAACAACTTTTAAAAATTATATTTGGGCTTAATTTACGAGTTATAGAAAAATGGAAAAAACAGAAATGATCGCGTATATTTGCTCTATTAAAAATTAAAAATTCAGACACAATCTAATTCCCCATTCTAATTTATTTGTTTACATTAATTTTAGTACCATTTTGTTACAAACTGACAATTTTATTCTTTATATCCCTTAAATTTGTCTTATAAGAATTTTAAGACTTTTATTCCATTTGCAAATTATACTGAATTAATAAATCATACTTATTTTATATTCTAATATAAAGCATAATAACGATTTCATTTTCAAGAATCTTGATTTTAAAACGGTTCTCCAACAGGTTTAAGAATTAAATCGTGAACCTGAAAATAATCAGTGTTACAATAATCACTGCAAACAACCTAAAATAATAAAAAAAAAAAATACTTGAACATGTGGAGGTGTAGATAAAATAAATTTAATAGTTTCTGCTATATCTTCTGGATTTAAAGTTGGTAAAGTACTAACGAACTCTTGAGTTGCTTTATATGCATTTTCATTTCTAAACATTTCGGTGTGTACATATCCTGGACTGATGCTCTAAAATGTTATTATAAATATCATCAAAAAGTCTCCAAATAAATTTATTACTTACACTTATTTTGATTTTATCCTTAAATAAATTTAATTCCTGACGTAAAGTTTCGGTTAAAGCAGTGACTGCATATTTGGAAGCATAATAAATGTTAAAATTTGAAAAATTTGGAACTCCGTGTCCTAAAATGCTGTTGAGATGAATTATATGTCCATCAACTTTATTAGCTCTCATATCTTGAACAGCTTCACGTGTTGCAATGCAAACAGCAAGAACGTTGGTGTCTAAAACTTCCTTCCACATCTGAGTACTACCCTCTGTGAGATTAGTGGGTCTCAAAACACCTGCACCATTAATTAAAACGTGAACTGGACCACAGTTTGCTTTAACCCATTTAAATAAGTTTAAAATTTCCATTTCTTTAGTCACGTCCGCAGGGTAAGGAAGCAGCTCTCCTTTTTTTCCAGTTGCATCTAGTCTAAGTTTTTCTAGTCTTTCTTTACGACGACCAACAGCTACAACCTAAAATCATTTCTTTAGCAATTTCAAAAAACATATAGTAAATAGTTAACCTTCATTCCAGCATCAACTAAAGATAGAGCAGTTGCATATCCAATTCCAGAACTAGCTCCTGTAACTATTGCCACCTTACCTATCCAGCGTTCCATTGATCCTGCCATTTTCTAGTTTGTATTGCGCTCTAAAAGATTCAATAAAATGAGCTTTTCTGTAGATTACTTCGAAAAAGGGCTGGAAAACTGATGTAACTCTACTTCTGCTACTTTATATAAGAATGTACCTTGTGTGGGTAACTTACCTGGTTATGATTAGACAGTTATATAGATAACAAGGTTTTGGAAACTGTTATCGAATATTTAAATAATAATAAACTGTCTTGATTGTTAAAAAGACGGAATTAAACTGAACACTAATAAAAAATGTTGGTACTCATAGTCAGAGATTAATCTCTATCCGAGAATTGATCCTAGATACGGCATACATATAATCCGTTTACTATTTATTTGCGCTATGGTAGGCCATGAACTTTCGTTTTTTAGTTTTTAAAATAAAAGTCCCTATTAAGTTGATTGACAGCTCTTGACAGTACCAAAAAAATGACAGATCATTAACAGACCAACTATTAACACAATTGAATAAAAGCCGCTACTCTACAATACTTAACCTAACTGATTTTTTTCTAATTTATACCGGGTGGAATCTGTCACCCTAACATGGCCAACCATAACGCAAATAAATAGTGAACGGATAATACTTCATTTGCAACGATAAAGGAAAGTTCTTTTTTCATTGGTCAGTAAAATCAAAACTAACCATATACTATTGTTGTTGTATATCGGCCTTCAAAAAAAATAGGAGAGTTTCAGTTTCTCCCCATTCCCTTTTTAACATCCCCGAAGAGCTAAATACAGGTTTTCTAACTTTTTTTTTCTTGGGTTCTTTTTGATGAAATTATGTTCAAAATGTTCAGCATATATTATGCACTGTTAACAAGTTTTCTTTTGGATTTAGGGATCTTACGGGACTCCAAATAATATTCATAAAAATGAAAAATCGCTCTATTTCTGAGATTTTTCGAGCTACATCAAAATTTTATTTTTATATACCATATATCTTATGCTGTCATAATTTTTTTCAGATTTTTCGAAGTGGTGCCACCCCTAAAAATGCCAAAAGCCAAGATTTTTTTGCAACTTTTGAGTACATCACGTTTATAGGGGTAGTAGCGTACTAAGAAATCACTAAGAAATCATGCACAGACAGTTTAGATTACTAACACCTATCATACATAAAAATATGACATCCATTCCACCACCACTTCCAAAAATCTGAAAAATAATGAGAATTAAGATTGCTAAGAAGGCCTACGATTTATAAAAATAAAATTTGGTGCAGCTCGTAAAATATCAGAAATACTACGATTTTTAATATTTATAAATATTTTTTGGTGTCCACGTGAGAGCCCTGAGTCCAAAAAAAAACTTCTTCTTAAAGTACATCCATTTCTGGAAGCCGAAGTTGACTCCATGATCCTTATTATCTTATGAGCACCCTACTGTGTGGGGTAGTAATAAAAGATGAGTAAAAGATGATGGTATGATGGTACTATTAGATGTGTTTTCAATTCCTTTTTTTCATAACTTTTTTCATATTCAAAATATTAAAAAAACTGTAATTTCAAATTTTCAGCATTTTGGGAAAAACGGCGCATCGCCGAAAATTAAAATTACGTACATTAGTGTCAGTTCAAGGTAAAATTATTGTGAATTTCAGGAAAATGGAAGCAAGGACCATTTTCAGATGGAAGTCTCGCCATACCTAGGGTTGCCATACGTCCCGTCCCGTATACCTATACGGGATTGTCACAGTATTTCACCGCTCAGTCCCGTATTACTATTTGTCCCCTTTTTGTCTCGTTTTCTTCCTAAACTCTGCGTGAGAGAATGAACTGCAGTTTTTTGCAGATACAAAGCATATTGATCAGAAGTAATGTCTAATAAAGCTATGCGAATACGTATTTGCTATTCCAGTCCACATTGCAAATGTAGAGAGAACATTTTCCTTAATGTCAATTCAACGGTCGGACGAAAGAAACAGGTTGTCAGTGGACAACTTTATTGATTTTTTTTTCAGAGTAAAATAAACCATTACCTACCTACTTTTTTAATGTTTTATTTATTTAGTACTAGTGCTTCACCTGCAAAATTTCTCTCGAGAAATGATCGTTTCTTGCTTTCCATCTCTTAATTTTTGCGTAACGAGAATGCGAGATTCTCGCAATTTTACGAGACTCGCGTGAAGCCCCTAGAGCTTCACTTCCGAGTTTTCTCGCGAGAAATGAGCGGTGTTCGCTTTCCATATCGCAATTTTTGCGTGACGAGAATGCGAGATTCTCGCTATTTTGCGACACTCGCGTGAAGCCCCTAGAACTTCACTTACGAGATTTCTCGCGAGAAATGAGCGTTGCTCCTTCGCATCTCGCAATTTTTTGTAAGGCGAGAATGCGAGCTCGCAATTTTGCGAGACTCGCGTGAAGTCATATTTAGCACTTAAACGTCCCGTATCAGTGCTCGGAAATTATGGCAACCCTTCTAGCTATACCTAATTTACTTAACATTATTTATTAAATTAAACGTACGAAAAGGAAAAAACAAGTTATAAAAATCTGACATGACTGCACTATAAATAGACTGATACTACTTCTAATCCAGTCAAAACACAATTATCGTGTAACCTCGCAAAAATTCCCAGAAAAAGAGGATAAAACTATCCAGTCAAATTAAATACAATTATCGTGTAACCTCGGAAAAATTCTCAGAAGAAGAGGATAAAACTATCCAGTCAAATTAAACACAATTATCGTGTAACCTCGGAAAAATTCCCAGAAGAAGAAGATAAAATTATCCAGTCAAATTAAACACAATGGGTGCATTCACCGGACGTAACAGTTGTGGAGCAGCTACCAAATCGTTCGGTGACTTACCCCTGGTTTGAGAACGTGTGCCATTTTATCGAGCGCTTTTCATTTACGTTAGTTTAAACTATCTACTCACTTAACAAAACTACGGCACGATAGTAGCGCTAATAATGTAGCGGTTGGTAGCTGCTCCACAACTGTTACGTCCGGTGAATGCACCCATTTATCGTGTAACCTCGGAAAAATTCCCAGAAAGCTGAATTTTTGTATGAATATTGCCGTCATAAACAATGTCTCCAAAGTCCTCATCGATCCGACCCCTACGTAAAAATTATAGGGGTTGAAGGTAAGAAAATGCAAGAAAATACGAATATTTCTTTAACTATTAATTTTTCGCCTACAAGAAAAGTCTATTACTATCATTCTGTGTCCGTAGTTTGGAGGATATAACTTTAAACGCTGAATTAGTTAATATTTCTTATAGCAAACCATACCCTAAATAATTTGAAATATAATTCAATTTTTTATCGCTCTACGAAAAAATATACAGGGTGTTTCCGTTTAGGAAAATCATATTTTCGTCACTTCAAAATAACAAAGTTTGTTTTTTTCAAAGAAACACCCTAGTAGAATAAAATCAATTTTCGTTAACCCTACGAGGCATAAGATGGGTATTTTCTACCCAGGCGGACTTTCAACAATGCCTATTTATTTTATTTTTAAGCCTTTTCAAATTTCCTCTTAGAAATGCCTTCTTTGATATGTTGTTGTTGGGTATATTTAAAAAAATTAATGCTAAGCAGTTACAATTTTTGAAAAATGATGTTTTTCATTTTTTAGCGGTATTGGCATAAGGTGGGTATTTTCTACCCATACGCGTTTATCGTATGTTTTATACACAGAATGTCATTCTGGCCGTGTTTTTTTATTTTTGGATGTGCTACATACAACATAATTCTCTATCGAACGCCGCTTATTTTAATAACTTCTACCGAACAGGGCCGGAGTACGGATTTTTTGAATGTTGAAATTTCAAAAATATGTCATTTATTGTGTAATTATTATTATGAAAATAAAAAAAAAAGAGTTGTGGAGCTAAAATATAAAGCTTTCGTTCTAATTTGATCGATTTTTAAAATGATTTTAAAATTTAATTTTTAGGGGCCAAAGTTAGTCAAAATTTTGAAATAAATTTTCTCAAAATCTATTCCGGTCGTTTTTCATTTTTGAGTATGTTATATATAACATACTGATGATGTCTATATAGACATCGTTTTTCTCTATCGAACGCCGTTTATTTTAATAACTTGTATAAAACAGGACCGGAGTTACTATTTTTTTGAAAGTCAAAAGTTTAAAAAGTTTCTCATTTCTTATGTAATAAAAATAAAAGCTTTAAAAGTGGAAAATGTATCAATCCCATGAATATCTACTATTTCACACTATTTTCGTTTAATAAAACGCTTCCGGTTAAACCGGAAATTACCGAAGGTAAATGCATTATCCACTTGTTACGTTTTTCTCTATAAAAATAACAGAGGTGCCAGCTTGATTTAATGGATTCAATTGAGATAAATTTTAAAATTAGATAATTAAGGTCCAAGTTAGTATTTGAATAATGGTCTTAATTATTTTTTAAGGCTTGTTATCAAAATGGAAGTCGAAAATACATAATTTGGTTGAAAAATGTACAGTACAGCACCGTTAAAAAAAGTAAAAAATTGTGACCACCTAAATACCGCGAATAATAACTTCAATTTACATAAAACAATTTATTTCTTGTTATATTATTTGTAAGTGAAGCCTTCTTCATGCTTTTGTTTTCTTATAAACGTTCACCAAGAGGTTGTATAGTTAATTGGGTCACCTGAAAAATCAAGTTTCGATTTTTAATAAATAAAAATAAAATTTTTAATTAACTTATGTTATCTTCGTACAACAAAATTTCTGTACCTACCTAATTATACCATAAATAATTTAAATTCAATTTGAATATACCTGAACATCTGGAGGAGTTGACAGCACATATTTAACAGCTTCAGCAACATTCGTGGGATTCAAAATTGGAAGACATGTTATTGCCATTTTCAAATCATCTGGCAAGTCTGGAAGACCTAAAGCTACAGCTGAATTTAAAAAAATTCCAGTATCCGTAAACCCTGGACTAATACACTAGAAAAAAAATCTTTAAGTCATCAATCAAGTAATCAAAAATATATTTAAAATTCATTACCGAAACTTTAATTTTATCTCCATATGAGTTTAGTTCAAATTTTAAAGTTTCAGTATAGGCAGCAACAGCATGTTTGGACGCTTCATAAACATTCAAACCACGAGTATCGGAAACTTTTTGTCCAGCAATACTACTAATATTAATTATGTGGCCATCCACTTTATTAGCTCTCATGTCTTGAATAGCTTCTCTTGAAGTTATGCATAAAGCAAGAAAATTCGTATCTACAACGTCCTTCCACATTTGCGTGTTGCCTTCGACCAGATTTGTCATACGTAAAATTCCTGCACAATTGACAATGATGTGAATTGGACCTCCATTAGTTTTCGTCCACTTAAATAAGTTCAAAATGTCATCTTCCTTTCTAAGATCTGCATTGTAGACCAATAAATTTCCCTTTTTAGACTGAAATTTTATCTTGAGGTTGTCCAAACCGTCTTTATTAAAATCAACACCAATTACCTCAAATGTAAAAAATAATTTAATTGTTAAAGACAAAATATTTGTTAACTGATACTTGAACGCCATCGTCTAGAAGTTTTTCTGTAATTGCGTACCCAATTCCTGATGCTGCGCCAGTAACTATTGCCGTCTTACCTATCCAGCGTTCCATGTTTAACTGCTTGCTCTTAAATGAGTTATTTCGCAAATTAAAAAGTAAGTTGATTGAATTTATAGGTACTCAAACAAATTATATAATTAAAAATTATCTAAAAACTAATACAATAGATAGCATTATCATTAGAGCCCGGATTTATAAGCATTTATTATTTCAAAATAAGCGCTTAAAAAAGCTTTAAAAAAGTCTTATAAAAGCTTTTAAAAAGTCAAAAAAAGCTCTTAAAACCCATTAACGCCAGAGCACAAAATTTAAAAATTATTTAAAGTTCAACAAGTATTTCAAAAAATAAAAAATGTCAAAAGTTGTAAATAGTCATAAAAAATTTTTGTATGATCTCATATGAGATCGCTGGGCGATAATGGCTTAAAAAGCACTAAAAATCGAAAATTGAGCATCAAAATTTAATTTTCATTCTTAATTTGAATTATCATTTTGGAAGAAAATTAATTAAATTAATGTAGTCTGTTGTATATTTATAATCCGAAAATCTTCTATCTACCTCAACCGATATAATGGGAGCTCTGGTTAGGTGTGCGGGAGCGGGGGGTCTAAAGATTTAACACTGAAAAGACCACGAATTTTCCAAATTTATCTAAATTATTCAAAATTTAAAAATCACCAAACTAAAAAAAGCTCAAAAAAGAAGAAAAATGTCTTTTAAGAAAAATATTCAAAAAAAAGCAAAATAATCATTATCAACATTGGCTTAAATCACTTAAATTTTTGTAAACGTAAAGATCCAAAAGAAATTTATTCAAATTATTCAAAATTTCAAAGAAAATAAATTTCAAAATCACCAAACTTAAAACAAATCTCAAAAAAGCACGAAAACGTCTTTTAAGCAAAATATTCGAAAAAAAGCAAAATAAGCATTATCAACATTGGCTTAATTCGCTTAAATTTTTCAGAAACGTAAAAATCCAAAAGGAATTTGTTCAGCTTATGATTTATAGCCATAAGCAAAAAGCTTAGAATCCGGGCTCTACTTATCATTAAGCACTAAAAAAAATTATTCTATAAGTATTAAGTAATCTATTTTTTTCACAAATGCAAACAATTCTTTGTATTTACTATTAGTACAGCTTCTCTAGGTTTCAACCTGGAAAAACTACGTATGTGGCTGTAAATTCTGAACTAGCTAGCCTTAGGCCGTTTTCACAAGGGGCATAATACCGCTTAGCAATAAAACGCCGTGACATCAAAAATACATGCTTTAAATAAGTATGTTTCACATGCACGCGATGCAATAAAAGGTATGGTGGAGTTGAAAAGCATGTACGTACTGTAATAATATTTTAAGTAGAGGAGCGGTGACAATGCGCAGATACCTAAGTTCGAATTTATCCCCACCAACGCAGTAGTCAGCGTATTTAAATTATTAAAGGGGCGTGGCCAAACCTGCGCGAACTTACCTCAAGTTAAATTATTTTTACTGTATTTTTGATGCACATCAATATGGCGGCGTTTTATTGCTAGCAATATATTACCCCGTGTGAAAAGACCTTAAAGTCTACATAAAAGAGTCTACATCACTCTTAGGCGTGTGCAACATGAAGTAAATAATGCCTTCAACATTCAAAGAATATTAGCTCGAAACGAAATAGGAATTTTGAAATTCTGCTTAGGCCTTATAATAGAGCAATTTATAGATCTGTAAAAAAATTTGTACACACAATACTTTTCCAGAAAAATGCGATGAAAGAAAAATAGGGATAAACCTTTACAAATCTGAAAATTCGAAATTTTCAAGCGTAGTGAATCGCAATAATGTTAGCCATTTTATAATTAATTGTCGGATCATTATTTAGTACACTTTTTAAAAAGAAGAGGTCTTTAGCTTGAAATTGATGAAGTCACTTTTTAATTAATTTATTTTTATCTTCCCTGAAATTGTACTTGGAGTTTTCTTTTTCATTTTTCTGACGATTCTTTACATATTAATGTACCTTAATTTACAGAGAGCTCAGAATTAAAAAGTATCGTGGAAATATATGTTCTTTAGTATATTTTTAATGACATTATGCTACTAATCTTGTTAAAACAATTTTAAGTTTTAAAAAAAAGCCCCTTAAATACTTAAAAAATTTTGAATTTTATTTTTTCTTGTAATTAAATTTTTAAAAACTTATGAGGCCCCCTACAGTGAAAAGCAAAACGTCAACTTCCTAAAAGATATTAATAGACTATACTTGGAATTTATTCTACTACTACTAGTAGCCGTGCTACAACTGTATTGGAACTTCTCACTTCACAAAATGTATAAAAGAAATAGTAAGAGCATAGTTTGTTTGGAAGCACATTTACATGCACGTCATCGAAATTAAATTCAGCGTTAATATAGCGTTGGTTATACAAAGGTTACACAATGGGGGACAAAATATGGAGGACAAAATGAAATATTCGTTCCAGTATCAACTGCTGTAGCAGTTGCATAATCCAATTACAGAATTAGCACCGGTAGCTACTATCGCCATTTTTCCACTCATCGTTACATTGATCTTGTTATTTTTTGCTTTGAACTTTAAAATATGGCAAATCTCACAATGAAGCTCCTATGCACTTTTTGGCTTTTAGGATGCACATGAAAATCTCAAATTGTGTAAGTCTTCAAATATAGCATCTTTTCCATGAACAAAAGAGTTTTTTATTAGTTCTTTGCAGTACTGCATTGAATAAAATAATTTTTAGTCAGAATTTGGTGGTTCACAATTTTATTTCTAGAATTTACTGAACTAAACTATCCGGTTTTTGTCTAGAATTGGCCGTCTGTCAATTTCCCATAATTCCATATTTTTATTACGACCCATGTTTAGAAGGTGAGAAATTAAATAGGTAAAACATGAAAGAAAATAGGTCAATGTACTATAAAATGCACTTTGGATGGATGGATACCGCACGAGTTGGAAGTCGAAAGTTTCTCAGATTATTCTTCACACCGTTCTGAACATTATTCAATCTAATATTTTTATTAACAAAAGTTTTCTTTCGGACTATTTTTTACGGTAGTGCCTAGAAACGTATAACCAACGTATAACTTCGCCCCAAAAGTTGATACAACTTCGTCAGATCTGTTTTTGCGATTTTCAATGAGTGTAAATATTATCCGTAGGACCCCTCTTAGTCCTTTGGGGCTAAGGCCCATGGTGCTAGTGGAATATGAATATAGGCTCTGTACATTTTGTTTTTTATTTCACGTATTCAAACAGTTTTAAATATTTTTAAATTAGTATTGAATTGTTCTTTTCAAAACTTCTCTCCTACTGCTTTAATAATCATTTCATGAATCTGAAAATGAAACAAGTTAATACTATAAAATTGTGGCCGGACAGATAAGAAGCAGTTATTTGGTCAACAGTCATTTGAAAGAGAGATAATTGCGATATTTATTTGACAGAACTGACGCAACAGAATTAGCAGATTGAGCGTCACCCATGCGCCATCAATATCGGTCTGAGAGTGCAAGAATGAGCCGATCCTTTTTAAAAGCAACACCTTCATTGAATTAGCTATAAATGAGAAAAACAGCCTGATAGATGGATCAGCAACTTATATCGTCCCCACCGTGCTAAACTCGCGAATCTGCAAAATTGTGATTTTACAGGAGGGAGTTGAAAATAGCTGTATCTCAGTAACGGAATGAGATACAACTCCGAAACTTTAGTATTATGTGTATTGGTTATCTACCACTCAAATCCACTATCTAACTCAATTTTGCCAAATTTGGAAATTCGCGAGTTTACCACAGTGGGGACGATATGTCCCCATCAGTGATTTTCATTTTCATCAGTGAAATTTAAATCCGTTTTGATCAAATGTCTGTCGGCCAAGCCAAGTGACTAAAAGGTAAAACCTACCTGAACGTGTGGTGGAGTTCCCAATACAAATATTACGGCATCAGCAATATCTTTTGGATTTAACAATGAAATATTTTCCAAATGTTCTTGGCGTTCAGGTATTGGCATTCCACTTCCAGCAACAGACGCTTGAAAAATTTCAGTACGTACTCCTCCTGGACTTAGGCTCTAAAATAACGTAACATACAAATACTTGAAAATTCGAAAAAAAGCAGCTACCATTTATACTATAGAGTCTAGTAGAGTGGAGATTGGTGACCTTGAGGTGTTTTTCTTCGAAGTTTTAATACGTTCAGAGGTCACCCTACGCCAATCTCGACTCCACTACTGTTTATGAAAATGGTTCATTAGTGCAAACTTACAGTAATTTTAATTTTATCTCCACAAGAATTTAGTTCCTGTCGTAACGTTTCCGTTAATGCCGTAACTGCATATTTTGAAGCAGGATAAATATTGAATTGATAATTTGATACACGATGTCCTGCTACACTATTTATGTGAATAATGTGTCCGTCAACTTTATTAGCTCTCATATCTTGAATAGCTTCGCGAGTAGCAATACACAAACCAAGAACATTAGTGTCCAAAACATCCTTCCATAATTTTGTTTTTCCATCCGCAAGACTGGTTACTCTTCCGACACCCGCGTTATTTATAAGAATGTGAACAGGACCCACATTCTCTTTTGTCCATTTAAACATGTTTAAGATGTCGTCTTCTATCGTAATATCGGTTGCAATGGCGTAAATTTTTCCTTTTTTGTCTTTACATTTTTCTTTGAGATCATGGAGCTTCTCTTGACGTCGGGCTACAGCTACCACCTACAAAATAATAAAAAACGACGAGTAACAAGATTACAAGAAGAACTTTGTCATTTTTTTACCTTTATACCAGCAGTTGCTAAACTTTCTGCTATTGCATAACCAATTCCTGAACTTGCACCAGTAACTATAGCCGTTTTACCTATCCAGCGCTCCATATTATCCACACCTTACAAATGAATGAGTCTATGTATCGTCAAATTAGGAGCAACTTTGACCGATATGATACTGATAAATGATTGATTATTTGATCATAAGGTAAATAACAAATTATCCACCACTTGTAAAGTTTTTATCTATAAAAAAACAAACAAGTGCCTGCTTGATTGGTTTAAATTGAGATAAATTTTAAAATATTGATTTATACCAGAAATGTTATACTAATAAATTAAGGTTTAAAGTTAGTATTTGAATCGTTTCAATTATTTTGTTAGAGCTTGTTATTAAAATCGAAATCGGAAATACATAATTGGGCTGAAAAATAACTAGTACTTCCGTTAAAAAAAATTCTGGCTACTTAAATAACGCGAATAATAACTTCAATTAACATAAAATTATTTATTTCTTGTTATATTATTTACAACTGAAACTTTCTTCGTGCTTGTCTTTACTTAAAAGCGTTCACCAAGAGCTTGTATAGTCAGTTGAGTTACCTGAAAAAATAGGTTTTGATTTTTTAACGCCATTGAACAAAATTAATTAATTATAATTATAAGATGAGCTATTTTTCGTGAACTCATCATGAGTACACGAAAGATGAATACACTTCGTTAGGCCTACTCTAGAGCTACAGACATCTTCAACCACGACGAGTTGCAGTTGGCTCCAGGCAACTCAGCATATATTTTAATCACGATCTTACTATGTTTTATGCCTAAGGTCTAAGAGTTCAATTTAATTCAACAAATTTGCACCAACTTATGTTATCTTCGCCCAATAAAATTCTTGTACTTACTTATACCATAAATAATTTAAATTTAATTTATGTATAGGTACCTGAACATCTGGAGGAGTTGACAACACATATTTAACGGCTTCGGCAACGTTTGTAGGATTCAAAAGTGGAATACTAGTTGTTATCTTTTTCCAAACATCTGGTAAGTCTGGAAGACCTGAACCTATAGCTGCTTTATGAAAAATTTCAGTATTTGTAAACCCTGGACTAATACACTAGAAAAAAATCTTTAAGTCATCAATCAAGTAATCAAAAATATATTAAAAATTCATTACCGAAACTTTAATTTTATCTCCATATGAGTTTAGTTCAAATTTTAAAGTTTCAGTATAGGCAGCAACAGCATGTTTGGACGCTTCATAAACATTCAAACCACGAGTATCGGAAACTTTTTGTCCAGCAATACTACTAATATTAATTATATGGCCATCCACTTTATTAGCTCTCATGTCTTGAATAGCTTCTCTTGAAGTTATGCATAAAGCAAGAAAATTCGTATCTACAACATCCTTCCACATTTGCGTGTCGCCTTTGGTAAGATTTGTCATTCGGAAAACTCCTGCACAATTGACAAGAATGTGAATTGGACCTACATTAATTTTCGTCCACTTAAATAAGTTCAAAATGTCATCTTCTTTTCTAAGATCTGCACTGTAGATCAAAAAATTTCCATTTTTAGACTGAAGCTTTATCTTGAGATCTTCCAACGCGTCTTTGTTAAAATCAACACCAACTACCTTAAATGTAAAATTTAATTAAAATTTAGGAATCTAAATAATTATTGATAGTTACCTGAACACCAACGTCTAGAAGCTTTTCTGTAATTGCAAACCCAATTCCTCCTGCTGCGCCAGTAACTATTGCCGTCTTCCCTATCCAGCGTTCCATGTTTACTTACTTGCGTGGTGAGTTGCACTCGCAAATTATTTAAGGTGAGGAAATGCATACTCATAAATAAAAATTATCTCACACTATCTAAAAACTAAGCCAGTTGAAAGATTATCATCATTTGATAAAATCTAGTTAATTTATAACCAAAAATGGAATAAATTCATTTCATATTTCTTGGTACGTGTAGGCTTCAATCTACGCATTTCGTTTTAGTTGTTTGTACTTGTACTCACATGCCAACAGAATCAACACAGGACGTATGTTGATGCAATTTACGACTTACTTATCTATAGATTGAACTTGTAAGATCCATTATTTTATGCCATTTCAATAAAAACGTATGTCTAACATTGATTTTTAAGAACAAGGGCCAAGGGGTATAGTCGAATCACATTAGACATTGGACCTCTAACAAATTAGTAACAGGACGAGACCACTTTTAAAAATTTTTATTTGGTGAGTAAAAACAGGGAAAAAAAAGTATACTGTTTTTTTGCATACATACAAAGTTATAGGCCATTGAAGAAAAAGAGGGTGTTCTGCAGTGCTTTTTTGCAAAATACTTGAAAAGGAAGTCAAATATCGATAAAATGTAAAGGACCAATCTTGTTGAGCATAAAATTACTAACAAAAAATTATGTTACATGTTTTGAGTTTTGACAATCTATTAAGGTGGTACGACCGTTTTCTTAAAGTAGTCATTTTTCCAAATTGTTAATTAAAAAAATAATGTTTTAACCTATTTGCAACGCAATTACAATTCTGAAAAAATTCACCTGTTATCTGACATTGTTAGAGAAGATATCCTATGAGTTTCAGATTGTTTCAAGCTCATTTGCCTAAATTATGGTTTTTTATTCATTAAAAAAAAGAATTTTTTTTCCGTTCTAGTTTTTTGCAAGTTTTACAACTTTACAATTGGCAGGGACTAATTAAACTATGATAATCTTGTTCCTTGTTTTATTCGCGTGCAAACTTGAAAATTAGTCTGCACGCGAACACTAACGCTTGATATCTGTTGTTAGTCTACTTCTTAATTTTTAATGCCTATTTTATCATTCCTCGATCTCCATTGCTTCGTCGTTTTTAGAATCAATGAATGGTTTCCTCTTGCCCATCGTCTTTCTCAATTTCTTCGTCACTGATACCACTCATTCGGTCACCTTCAATAACCTCTCGGGCCTGATCCTCGACAACTTTTTGAATAAGATTATCGTCGTCTTCTTTATCTTAGAATTCTATTTCTGAACTTATTCGATTGGTACACGACGTTCCTTGACAAGAAAGACATGCTGGAGAGTATCTTAAACAGGATTTGCAGCATTCGCACGCTTTACCACAAGATTCGTTGCATTTGCACGATATTACTCTCAGTAATTCACGGGTACTAAAACTAGTCTTAATGTTGTCATATAGTTGGCATGAGGCCATCAGACTGTGTTAGTTTCCAACCCCAATTGAGAATCGTTTGAATCCTGGATCTAGCCATTTCAGCATTTGAAAGTAGACTCCCTGGAAATGCTGTCATGTCGCTGCCATCATTGGTGGTAGCTTTGCAAAAAAAACTTCAACGACAACAACATTGAAGCCAGCTCCCGATGAATTACTGAGAGTAATATTGCGCAAATGCAAAGGATCTTGTGGTAAAGCGTGCGAATGCTGCAAATCCGATTTAAGATGCTCTTTAGCATGTCTTTCTTGTCAAGGAACGTCGCTTACCGATCGAATAAGTTCAGAAATAGAATTCGAAGGTGAAGAAGACGACGATAATATTATTCAAGAAGTTCAAGTTGAAGGTGATCGAATGAGTGGTATCAGTGACGAAGAAATTGAAAAAGGCGATGGACAAGATGAAACCATTCATCTATTCTGAAAACGACGAAGCAATGGAGATCGAGGAATGATGAAACAGGCAATAAAAATTAAAAAGTAGCCTAAGAATAGATATCAAGCGTTGGTGTTCGCGTGCACACTAATTTTCAAGTTTGCACGGGAATAATTAAGAAACAAATGACAATACAAAAAAGTGAAGTAGACAGTTTTTGTAGGAAATTGCATAAGAAACAAGATTAACATAGTTTGATTAGTAACATATTTTTTGTTAGTAATTTTATGCTCAACAAGATTGGTCCTTTACATTTTATCGATGTTTGGCTTCCTTTTCAAGTATTTTGCGAAAAAGCACTGCAGAACACCCTCTTTTTCTTCAATGCCCTATAACTTTTTATGTATGCAAAAAAAACGGTAGACTTTTTTTTCCCTGTTTTTACTCACCAAATGAAAATTTTTAAAAGTGGTCCCGTCCTGTTACTAATTTGTTAAAGGTTGACCCCTATGAGAATCACTAAGCTGATTGAACTACTATTATTTTATGCCATTTCAATAAAAACGTATGTCTAACATTAATTTTTAAGAACAAGGGGTTACTACAGTGCATTTAGCATTAGCAGTGGGACAAATTAGTATAAAGCTAAAACCTTTGATATTGTATTGTACTTATAGCCCTTATTATAGTACTAAAAGTACCCACCCTTCCGAGGGCTGGAACACCCCCAAAATTGCGTTTGAATCTCAAAAATTACACTTTTTATCATATTTTTGCAATTATCTCGAAAACAAGGTAGTAAGCGAAAAATTATAAAGAGTCAAAAATTGAAGAGGATAAAATTATGCGGCAAAAATCTCATTTACAATTTTTCAAAATATTTAATAGTTTTTGAGAAAAATGTTATTGAAAGTTAACCTATTTTGCGCGTATTACAGTACTCATGGGTTGCGCGATCAAAGTGTTGCTGAACGCTCTATTTTACATTATTGAAAATTTCTCATTATCTATCAGATTTAGAAAAAAACAAAAAATATGTAGTTGAAGAGGACATCTTCAGCTTTAAATTACATGCAAAATATTTTGATTTTAAGTAATTTATCATGGAGAAAAAAAGTAATGAATGTAAAATAACCTAATTTTTCTTAAAATTTAAAAATCTCCTAAAGTAATTGAGGAAATATAAAATCTATGTAGGATTACTATTTTCATGATGTATACTTTAATGTCCTAAGAGCAAAATTTTTTTCGAGTTCTATTTTGACAAAAAATTGGACTTTGAAATTCATAATTTAAAAAAAAAAATTTTCTTAGATATTTTTCTATCTTTAAAGGACTCTCAAATAATAAAGAAGAGATCTAAGGCCATAAATTTTAGTTTGTAGAAAGCCTATAGTATACGTTTTAAGAAGCCATCTTAAAAATTTACATTATTTAACGTTTTCATCAAAAAATTTTCAACAATATGAAGAAAGATCGAAATACGTATTTTTTTTCCGAAATTGGTCATTACTCGCTTAATTTTTGAGAATTCAAACTTTTTCTTGAACGAAAATAAAGGTAATACTCTAAAGGTTTTATATCTGCTAATCGCATCTTGATAGGAATTCTACTTTAGAAACGACAGCAGTTTGTACGATGAAGAAAATGAGCAAAAAAATTGTAGTTCACTGCAGTTATGAAATTTTACATAATGGTGAACCTGGAACAAAATTATCTAACTCTAAATTTTTTCTATTGTTTAGTACTTATAGTCCTTATTATTATACTAAAATTCCCCACTTTTAGTACTATAATAAGGGCTATAAGTACAATACAATATCAAAGGTTTCAGCTTTATACTAATTTGTCCCACGAGCACTATGTAAAATTTCAGTAGTGCACGTGACATTCAATAAAATGTTTTAACACAATTTGACGTTTAAAATTTTTACAAGTTAACCTATAAAATAATCGCGAATGACGTTGGTACCTAACTATTGAGAATTACTGTATGCTGCGAATTGCTTGAATATAATAGCGATATGATGACGAACAATCAACCTCACAATTATTAGCCACCCTGGGTGGTTCATAGCCAACAACGACAAAAGGACAGAAGGATAGGTTGTGCATTTACTACTTGTTGGTAAAATAAAGTTACTCCTCAATTTAAGTAGGGAGTGTTATGATGGTTGCATCCACAATTCGTGCTAAGCGTATAGCCAGGGTGATCATTAATTGTGAAGTTGACTGTACATGCCAAGAAATCTGAAAAAGACTATAGCAGTTAGGCGGTTAGGCCCTTCTTTTAAAAATAGTCAGAAGTACACTTTGTGCTATTAACTGAACGATCATTTTTTCTGATAGAAACAAATAAACGAATATGTGTAAGTGTAGGTATCTCCCTGAGTAGAGAAACTTTCTTTGACTAGTTTGTCTTCTACTTCATTGTTGATAATCCCAGTTTGATGACACCTTTCCTACATCTTAAAATCATTCTAGAGATACTGTAATTTGTGATACAAAATATGGGTATAGGATTTAATTAATGTGAACATCGGGCAATGGTATAGGCCACGTGGTTAATTTAAAAAAATTCTAATTGTTAACGTTTATTGAAATAAAAATCGTGTATTATTAATTGAATAAAGAAAAGTTTTACAAGAAAAGCCAGCTTTTAAGATTTGATTCTATCCTTGAATTTTTTTTCTTTACCGGCAGGTGGCTTTTAAAATATTCAATAACTAATTATGTAATTGAATAATAAATTTTCTAAATCAATATTTAGTATTAATTCGCAAAAAATGTATTAATTAAAGTCAAGTCCTTTTATTACTTAATTTATATACATATATTAAGATGGGTGACTGTCTATAAAGAAAAAAAATTCAAGTAGGTATAGTATTATACTAATTTTACTGAAAAATTACCAGAACAGAGACGTTATGATTTTTGTTATAATTTGTTACGAACGAAAGCCTTCTCATTTCTCTTCTTCATTAAAAATTTTCACCAAGTGCTTGTATAGTCAATTGAGTAATCTGAAAAATTAGTTTTTAATTTTTGAACACAGTTAAAAGTATACAACACAAATGTTTCAAAAACATTTTGACTTTGAGAATAAAATAAAATCAGAAAAATCCTATATTCAATTGGTAAAGTACCTGAACCTCTGGAGGAGTTGACAGCACAAATTTAACAGCGTCAGCAATACTTTGAGGCTTCAAAAGTGGAATACTCTTTAATAAACTCTTCCAAGCATCTGGTATGTCCGTTAAACCTGAACCTAAAGCTGATGCACGATGAATTTCTGTATCAGCTCCTCCCGGACAAATACACTAAAATTTGTTAAAAAGTTAATAGACACCCTAAATAAAAATATATTTCAATTTTATTACCGACACTTTAATATTGTCTCCAAATTGAATTAGTTCATATTTTAGAGTTTCAGTAAAAGCAATGACAGCGCTTTTAGACGCTCCATAAACATTTAAACCAGGAATATGAAGAACTTTATGTCCAGCCGTACTGCTAATATTAACTATGTGACCATCCACTTTATTAGCTCGCATATCTTGAACAGCTTCTCTCGAAGTGATGCATAAAGCCATTAAATTGGTGTCTAAAACATCTTTCCACATTTGAGTGTTGCCTTCGGTAATATTTGTCATTCGCATAACTCCTGCACAATTAACGAGAATGTAAATTGGACCCACGTTAGTTTTTGTCCACTTAAATAAGCTCAAAATATCAGCTTCTTTTCTAAGATCTGCAGCATAAACCAACAAATTTCCCTTTTTGAATTTAAATCTTATCTTGAGCTCTTCTAAGCCTTCTTCATTAAAATCAACACCAACTACCTAAATTGTAAAAATTATTTAAAATTTTCTTTTATTAATTTTTTTTTATTAATTATTGAAAATGTTATACCCGACGGGCTTACAAGATATAGTTTTTTCAAAAGAAAAACAAAATTAATGTCCGTACTTTGTATTATTTTTATGTTCAAAAATCTCAATGACTTCCAAATTTGTAAGTAGATGTTGCTTGATACTAACAGGTGTTCATATCATGTATTTTTAGAACTTGACAATGATTGTTAAATCGAAACGTCGTTACGGAATATATAATGGAAATAAAATTTTTAATTAGATTACGTTTTGTTAATCGTCTCATAATTTAACCAATACCAATGGAAAATAATAGTAAATACTAAAGAAATGGTTATGATTTTATATATTGACTATTTATAGTTACTTGAACACCCTCATCTAGAAGTTTTTCTGTAATTGCACATCCCACTCCTCCTGCTGCACCAGTAACTATAGCAGTTTTACCTATCCAACGTTCCATAGTCAACCTTTTCTTGGATAAGCTATCAAGACAGTGTTGAAAATCTGATAATTTTTAAATTATTGGAGCAAGGTTAGTTAGTTACTTTTTTTTTTTTTTGTCAGTAGCGTAATTAAATTTAATTAATAAATTAGTAGTAATCAATCTAATATAAATGTTGAACTTGATTGCAAAACCAGAAAAATCTGTTTTTGTAAACAAACAATTTACATCGCTTTTTATGCATTTTTTATCTAAGAGCTGTATGCCACTATACTAATTTCAGTACTGAATTTAGGACTAAAAAAAATTGGTTGTAAAATAAATATGAAATTTGACGTTTGTAGACGTTATTTACATCCAATAATTTAGAACATGTTCTAATTTATTGTCATGTTCCAAATTATTCTATTAAAAAACTTCAAAAATGTCAAATTTCGATAATTTCAACCAAAAGTTTTCATCCAATTTTTTTTAGTCCTGAATTCAGTACTGAAATTAGCATAGTGGCATACAGCTCTAATATATTCAAATACACAGATGTCGATCATAGTCGTTTGTTATGTCAAATTTTTTTACCGTAACACACTAATCTCAATTCTTTATCGTTACATCACGTTAGGCCGTTTCTAAAATATTGAAAAGAGAAATGATTTTTCTTCGATTTTCAACAGTTTGTATTTTGAAAACCGGACAACTTCGGATATGGGTGGTATGTGAGTGTCACTTATAGGTATATTTATTTTAAGAAATAAGCTTTATTGTACGATTGTAGAGTCAGCCTCACAATTATTGGCCACCCTGGATGTACACCAGGGTGATTATTAGCCAACAACGACAAAAGCACAGAAGAAGAGGTTGTTGATTTACTACTTGTTGGCAGAATAAAGTTACCCCTCAATTTAAGTAGGGGGTGTTATTATGGTTACATCCACAATTTGTGCTAAACGTATAGCCAGGGTGACCATTAAATGTGAGGCTGACTGTACGTCATCATATCGCTAGATTCAAGTAATTCGCAGCATACACTAGTTCTCAATAGTTAGGTACCCAAGTCATTAGCAATTATTTTATAGGTTAACTTGTCAAGTTCCAAAATAGGTACCTATATTTTTAAAGTATTTGTAAAAAAAAGTAAAAACATATTTGGCATTTGAAACGTACCTACTACTTACTATCTTTTAAAGAAATCTTACTTGATGGTATGCAACACATCATACATTTCTTCGAGTTACTTGGAAAACTCATGAATGGGCTTTAAACACTTGGATATTGTTACATGTTTATAAAATTGTGTAAAGTTGTGACATTCTGTACAGCTGATTATTTACTGCTGCAACTATACCGGGTACCTACTTTCAAAGCGGAACATAGCCAAATAACATTGAAAATTACTTATTACTTAAATACTTTGCTTAAAATATGTGAAATCAATTAAACTATTTCCAAAATTATAAAAATATGGACAGCCATGAGCATGGCATCAAATTCTAATAATTTTTTCTCCTATCGCCTTAAAAGACGTTTATTTTACTACCATTTATGATATTAAAAGTTAACGATTGTGTTATTAGGATAGAAATGTGCGTGTTGTTAAGCAATACTCTTGTTCCTAGACATAAAAATAACATTAAAATAGTAAACTATTGTTTATAAATTACTCAACTGTCATAATATAATCTATAAGCTATGGTTGGCCATGAACTTTTGTTTTTTAATTTGCCAAAATAAAAAGTCCCTATTAAGTTGACTAACAGTTTGTGACAATATCAAAAAATGACAGACAACTATTAAAGGTAGGTTCATAACTCTCCACTGATATATTTCCGTTGGTACGTTGGCCAATCGGAGCAGAGCATTTTTCAAATTCATCTGTCAAATTTTGAGAGCTATGCACCTATAGTTGAGTTTCACAAATGTAGACAGTTATGTCATTTATAGAATAAAGACGAGATTACATCGAGATTTTTCGGTACAGCATTATGAACAATCGTTCGTACTCGGATCCACTTCTACTACTAAGCTTCTGTCAGCTTCTGTCAAATTATAGTAAAGTACGTTATTCTATTAAAGCGGCACGTGTTTTCTGCATCTATCTCAATAGAAGCCGCGCTATGGCTATCTAAATTTTGTGAACACATATTAGGATGAGTCACTATCTCGAATTGTGAGATTGAAGTATAGCTTAATACCATTGAATAAATAGCCGCTGCTCTACAAAACTTAACCTATACTAAATTCAAGGAGACGAGATAGTGTTGCATGCGATGTTCACGTGCACGTGCAAGTTCTCACGAGCGCGGTTTTACGTAAACTTAAATTAAATACGGTGTAAATTTTTCAAAAATTATTAATAACAGCCGGTTTCATAATAATTCCCTAAAAGCTCCTTTAGTTAAAGTTGTCTCAATCATTTATTTATTTATAATCGATTACATTTTTCCTGTAATCGTCCCAGCTCTAATTGTCACTATAATATGAGTTATCCGCATCAACGCAGTTAGGTAACCATGCAACAAGCTTAAAATAAGTTTATACGTTAGAGCCAATCACAGCGCTAAATAGAACTGTTCACGTGCACAACACGCGGGTTGTTTGTTTACATTCACTATCTCGTCTCCTTGAATAAAGTATAGCTGAATTTTTTTTAATTTATACCGGGTGGAATCTGTCACCCTAACATAGCCAACCATAGCGCAAATAAATACTGAACGGATAATACCTACCTGTTTAATTTCAATCATAGTGGAATAGAGATAGGGGACGGTTATAGGGGTCTACGGATGTTAGCTCCCATTAGCAATTTTATGCTTGAATATAATTGAGGACTCCGTCCTGAACAACCCCTGACAGTTTTGACAATTCAACTAGTGTGGCAACATTTAAAAAAATGGCCTTCTTCTTTCACTTTCACGTTTTCGTTCCTAAAATAAGAAATAACTCGAGCTGTAATCAACGGATAGAAAAAAGTTATGATAAGGAATTGTTTGGGATTTAATACCGAAAAATTCTAGCCCAATTGCGAGACTTTTACTCTATTAGATTTTCCTAAAAACCTTCCCAAAGTTAAGAGGTTGTCAAAAAATGTTTTCTTTATTTATTCTGAAAGAAGTAAGCCAATTTTAAAGATATTGCACAAAAAGATGTTACTTGACTAATAAAATTAGCCTGCCAAATAGGAGTTTACAAAATGGATTTCAATAGCCGCAATATGGATTTCTGCACAATTTATTGAAGGTGCTTCCATTTTGTGACATCTTATAGAATTTAAACAATTTTTTTTTCAAATCTCAATTTTCTAATGTACTTTGTGATGCAATAAAAAAGGATATTTTGTTTCGTCATTTACTATGGATTTTTGTCCTTTTTGTCAGAACGCGTTTTATAAAAGCTGTTCTATCTCTTCCCATTTGAACTGCAACAAATTTGTATATGATTAGTCAAATACAGTAATTGAAGACCTTTCATTTAAAAAAAAATTGTTTAATTTGGTCAAGCAGAAGAGTAGAGAGTTGAATTTTCGTGTTAGCAATTGCAGTGGCCTAACGCCTAACCTTTTTTAGGTTATTGTTGGGTCAAATGAAAGGCAGACTATTTCTTCATTCATGTATATTGTTTTAAAAATATATGCACTTTTTAAGTCAACACCAGAATAAGAAGAATGAGTCGCAATGCAAGAAAGTTTTTTAAAATCCGGTAAGACTCGCTGAAACCATGGTAAAATTTAATAAACGAGCGTTCTCCCACTACAAATGCTTGCATGTACTTTCTATAGGATATGCGTTTGTAATGGACCGGTTTAATATTTTTATTATTTTTTATGTTTATAGGGTAATTTTTCACGTAAATCCAAATGTGAAGGTATTTTTTGATTTTGTTAATAATTTAAGCAGTTACTTTTAAAAATTCATTAAATATTAAACCGGTCCATTACAAACGCATATCCTATAGAAAGTACATGCAAGCATCGGTAGTGAGAAAATGCTCGTTTATTAAATTTTACCATGGTTTCAGCGAGTCTTGCCGGATTTAAAAAAAATTTCTTGCGTTTCGACTCATACTTCCTGTTCTGGTGTTGAATTAAAAAGTGCATATATTTTTTAAATGATATACATGAATGCAGAAATATTCTGCCTTTCATTTGACCCAAAAATAACCTAAAAAAGGTTAGGCGTTCGGCCACTGCAATTGCTAACACGAAAAGGCAACTCTCTACTCTTCTGTTTGGCAAAATTAAACAATTCTTTTTTTAAATGAAAGGTCTTCAAAAACTCTATTTGGCTAAGCATATACAAATTTGTTTTAGTTAAAATTAGAAGAGATAGAACAGTTTTTGTAAAATGCGTTCTGACAAAAAGGCCAAAAATCCATAGTAAATGACAAAAAAAATATCCTTTTTTATTGTATCACAAAGTACTTTTGAAAATTGAGATTTGAAAAAAAAAATTGTTTAAATTCTATACGATGTCACAAAATGGAAGCACCTTCAACAAATTGTGCAGAAATCCATATTGCGGCTATTTAAATCCATTTTGTAAACTACTATTTGGCAGGCTAATTTTATTAGTCAAGTAACATCTTTTTGTGCAATATCTTTAAAATTGGCTTACTTCTTTCAGAATAAATAAAGAAAACATTTTTTGACAACCTCTTAACTTCGGGAAGGTTTTTAGGAAAATCTAATAGATTAACAGTCTCGCAATTGGACTAGAATTTTGCGGTATTAAATCCCAAACAATTCCTTATCATAACTTTTTTCTATCCGTTGATTACAGCTCGAATTATTTCTTATTTTAAGAAAGAAAACGTGAAAATGCAAGAAGAAGGCCATTTTTTTAAATGTTGCCACACTAGTTGAATTGTCAAAACTGTCAGGTGTTGTTCAGGACGTAGTCCTCAATTATATTTAAGCATAAAATTGCTAATGGGAGCCAACATCCGTACAAATCCTAATTCTATTCCACTATCATTAATACAAAATTCTATAATAAAAACAAACTCAATCATTCAACGGACTCGATAAAGAATACAGGAAATCATTATTAGTTTTTCAAAATTGTTTAGAAGAAATAAGATACGTAAACAATGTGACAGTTCTAAATATTAGCACAGAAAAAAGTCGAAACGAACAAAATGTTTAGACTATTTAAAATTTTAAATATTTCTAGTACTTTTGGGGATGTGCTTATTTTGGTTGGGGAAAAAATCGTATGTCAGGTGGATTAAAAGAGTCTCCATTTTGCATCCACTCGGCTACGCTACGCTTCGCCTCGAAAATGCAAAATGCTTGTCAAATAAAGTTGCACTTGTAATTCTAATAACACAATAATTATTATACTATTGTTTACTGTACTCAAACTGTACTCAAAGGAAATATTTACCTAACAAACAAAAATAAATTATTTTTTAAATAGCAGAAATATTTTAGTTATTTTTTAAAACCAAATAACTATTTTTTATCAGCAGATGCAGAAACAAATTCTCTTGCACTGGATAATCCCTATCGCCTTCATTTAGACAATCATTTTAGTGTAGGGTTTACCAAACTGTGCTGCGCGGGAAGGAAGCAAGTGTTTCGCGATAAACTATTAGTAACAAACATATTTTTCATTTATCTAAGATTAATTTATCGATTATGTGTCATTATTCCTACCCTTTAAATTACAAAAGGTGATGCTTCAAAATTCAAAGACGCTCAAAGTGCGCCATCACATAAACAGTTTTGGAAACCCTGATTTAGCGAACAGCAAACTGAAAATAAGTGATTTCCAATGTTAACACCTGGTATGCAATATTACAATAAAAATTCTTTACATATTTATCAATTCTAACTAGTAGGTAATTCAAAGGACATGGAATAAGGCTAATTGATAATATTATAACAATTATTATCATTTGCACCAATGATAATGCGCTCCGATTTTCCCTAATTATTCCACTTTTAACTACGAGTATAATGCATACGAAAAACCACCACTGTCGATGTCGATCAAATAATAATATTGCATACATTCAAATTCCTATAAACTATAATTTTTTGACCAATCTGTATGTAAACTTACATTTGAAACGAACAACGATAAAATGCTCGTCTTTATAATATTTATAATTAAACTATTTCTTCTAATTCGTGTGAAGTGCACATTCGTCTCATTCAATCATGTGAATAAAGATCAATACTATAAATTATTAAATAGGTACAATTTAATTTTTTAAACGGAAGTTGATAACTGAATAGGTACACTCAGCTAATGACGGCCTATTACATAATTTTTGTTAAATATTTTATGGATTAGTAATAATTTTCAAACATCAATAATAATTTATTATAGATAATAAAAAAATTTTCATAACAGGAAGAAACATTTCTTATCTTTTTGCGACAAAACCACAAGTTATTTAGAAATGCAAAATGTTTGAGAAAAGACTTCTTTTAAATAATTTTGAATATTTCGGTCATAATGCGTTGATGAAGCACTTAATGATAACGTTGAAACTTAAAAAAAAGTTAAATCAGGGGTCAAATACTTTTGACTATTTAATACTTTTGGGCCCCAACAGTGCAAAAAAAATTTTTGTAGCAGGGCAGAACCAGAACCTAGGCAGAACTCAGGGTCCTTTTCATGACATGATGGAAGGTCCACCGGGATGTTACCGTTTCTCAGTAAGCCAGCACTCACCTATACTCTACAGAACTTATAATTAAAGAACGTTTCGACAGCAGCTCAGAAACTTCACAAGATATTAAAAATTATCACTTAAGGATGCTCAAAAAACCGCAATTTTAACAATAAAATTATTTATTTTTTGTTACAATTTTTTTTTACAAATGAAACCTTCTTCGTGCATATCAGCTAGGTTACACGTTTTCACCAACTGGTTGAATAGTCATTTGGGATATCTAAAAAAAATATTTTCAATTTTTGATTATCTTTGGAGAAATTAACACACAAATTTGAACGACATTTTCAATCTTGACCTTAAGGCCCGTTTTAGATGGACTAAGTATCGCACTAACTTGTTAGCACTGAATCAATTCAAGGAGCAAAAGCAAGGGAATTTAAGCTTTAACGTCGTCTACGATCGTGCGTCAAAATTTCTACTGACGACGTTAAAGCTTAGATTCCCGTGATTTAGCTTCTTGAGTTGATTCAGTTACTAACAGTTAGTACGATACTTAGTCTATCTAAAACAGCCCTAAGACATAACTTTATGTAGATAGGTATGATGTAATAGAAAATAAGCAAGAATTTTAACAATTTAAAATCAGGTCGTTAAGTACCTGAACATGTGGAGGAGTTGATAGCACATATCTAACGGCATTAGCAATGTCTTGAGGATTTATAAATGGCATAGTTTGCAGCATATTCTTCCAAGCATCTGGCACTTCCGACAAACCAGATCCTAAAGCTGATCTAAGCTCAATTCCCGTGTCCGTTGCTCCTGGACTAATACACTAGAAATAGTTTAAAAAAATTTAACAATTTAGACAACAATAAATTTAATTTTATTACCGAGACTTTAATTTTATCTCCATATGAATTTAGTTCATATTTGAGAGTTTCAGTAAACGCACAAACGGCATGTTTACTGGGTCCATAAACATTTAAACCAGGCATTTGAAGAATTTTAATTCCAGCTGTACTACTAATATTAATGATGTGACCGTCCACTTTATTAGCTCGCATATCTTGTACAGCTTCTCTTGAAGTTATGCATAAAGCAAGAAAATTTGTATCCATAACGTCTTTCCACATTTGACTGTCACCTTCAGTAAGAGTTGTCATTCGAAAAATTCCTGCGCAATTAACGAGAATGTGAATTGGGCCCACATTAGTTTTCGTCCACTTAAATAAATTCAAAATGTCATCCTCTTTTCTAAGATCTGCATTGTAAGCAAAGAAATTTCCTTTTTTATGTTTTAAGCTTATCTTAAGCTCGTCTAACTCATCTTTAGTGAAATCGACACCTACTACCTTAAATGTAATAATTAGTTTAAATATTAAAAACAAAATAAGAATTTGTAGTACTTGAACACCATCATCTAGAAGTTTTTCAGTAATTGCATAGCCCATTCCTCCAGCGGCGCCAGTAACTATGGCTGTTTTACCCACCCAACGCTCCATACTGTCAACCTTTTCTTTGATAAGCGACTAATGAAATGTTTTTAAAATATAATAGTTTTTAAATTAAATTTAAATGTGCTCCAAGGTTAACAGGTTATAATCAATATAAATCTATTACTTAATTAATTATTAATATTTAATTTAAAAAAGAAGAATTTCTTGTCGAGCAATAAGTTAAAAGACACTTAAAAGTAAATTAGTTATTTAATCAACTGGTGTGTTAATATAGACTAAGGGCCTGGAACAGAAAAATTGGGGTGATCATATTCAGGCTCATCTTTTGGGAATAAGCTATTTGAGTGCCAGCGAACACAAAAACGTATGCAAGATTTTTAGAACTGGAATCATTGAAAAACAGGCAGGTTTGTAGCTCAAATAACTAGAAGAAATCCAACCTTTTCTCATTAGGAGCTCCAAAGGGCAACTTCTGCAGCCTACAGGTGTTACAGGTGTTGCAACGTTTTAAGTGAAATAATACGAAAGAGAATTCGTGCTCGAAATTTATTTAGCAGGAGATACTTAAGAGTACCTGAGTTATCCAATCAGAATAAAATTGATTGGTTAAACTGGTTTCTGGACTATCAGAACTGGAAAATCGAAGATTGGCAAAATGTTCTTTTTTCAGATGAAACCAGAATTGGTCTTATATCAGAGATGATCGTCGAATTTGGGTTTTAAGAGATAGAGGCAAAAACGCTAGACTGAAAATTGCAAAATATGTCCTAAGAAATAACGGAAGATCTGTAATGTTCCTGGGAGGTATTATGATCGAAGAAAGAACTCATTTGCTTCCCATAAGGCAAAGTATAACAGGTGGCAGATATGTTCAATTGGTACTAGAACCCATTGGAGAGGTGCAGTGGAAAATAATTTTATATTCGTACATGACAATACTTCCGCAACATCTGAAGAGTTGCAATAGACTTTTTGGAAACAGAATCTGTCACTGTTTTGAAAGGGACTGCTTGGTCAGCTGATCTAAATCTCATTGAGCATGTCCGGGACTTTATTAAAAGAAGGATTCGAGCTGGAAGAAGTAATCCAGGAAATGAGGATCAGCTCATTCAATCCGTTCTAGACGAAGGCGCAAACTTACGGCAAAAACAAGTAAATTTGATTAGAAGCGTTTCCCTTCGGATTGAAGGTTGTATTAGGGCTAGAGGTGATAATACTGACTATTAAAGTGATAAAAAAGTATTACTTTTTCTTGAAATATGCATTTCTTTAATTAATTAATTTTATTTATTTTTACATTTCTTAGAAAATTGCCATTAATTTGAAGCATTGGTTGAATTTTGTTTTGTAATCATTATAAGCAGGTTTAATTTAAAGTGCCTTTAATTTCCCAGTACAGTTTTTTCTGTAGTACTTAACAAAGTCTGTAATAATAGGTGATTCCATATAAGTTTGGCTGTGTGTATATTATCAATAAACAGTCTTCACATAATGGGCCAAGTGAATAAAAATTAGTATTTGCTTATAAGCTTTTACTTATAAGTAAAAAGTATACCTTTGCTGTTCAACGACATAAAAGGTATACCTTTTACTTATAAATAAAAGTTTATAAGAAAATACTTATTTTTATTCACTTGGCCCAATGTCCTAAGTGTGGTTCTATGAATTTATAATAATAACCTAACCTAATCTTCTAATGACTTCTAACCTAACTTCTTAAAAAATATTGTAGATGGGGACCTTTATGTTCGCAGTTAATGTAAATCTAAATGAAGACTTTTACTTTTTTTAAAGGTGCCATACCATGGCCATTGATGAAATTATTCAGAAATTATTTTATTAAAGTTTATAGCCATAGATAAACTGATATACCTATCAGTTTTTTTTTCATGTCAAATGAAGCTAGAATAATACTTTTTATTGTATTAATTTCTTTACTACTAAGATAGAAGTGCATCTATCAGCAAGGTTACATGCTTTCACCAACTGGTTGAATAGTCATTTGGGCTATCTGAAAAAAATATTTTTTTTTAATTTTTGGTTAAGTTTGGAGAAGATTAATTTATTACAAAGGATGTTTCAGAAATGTCCTTTCTAACTTCGGGAATAACACTCACCAAACATAGAATAAATTAACGTACATTTTTTTGTCAATAAAACTTCTCCTTTAGAGAGGCATTCATCTTAAGTCCTCAAATATTTTGAGCAAATTACCAACACAAATATGAAAAAAATTTACAATCTAGACATTAACAGATAACTTAATGTATATAGGTAATAGAAAGGTGTAATAGAAAATAAGCAAGAATTTTAACAGTTTAAAATCAGTTCGTTAAGTACCTGAACATGTGGAGGAGTTGATAGCACATATCTAACGGCATCGGCAATGTCTTGAGGATTTATAAATGGCATAGTTTGCATCATATTCTTCAAAGTATCTGGCACTTCCGACAAACCAGATCCTAAAGCTGATCTAAGCTCAATTCCCGTGTCCGTTGCTCCTGGACTAATACACTAGAAATAGTTTAAAAAAATTTAACAATTTAGACAACAATACATTTTAATTTTATTACCGAAACTTTAATTTTATCTCCATATGAATTTAGTTCATATTTGAGAGTTTCAGTAAACGCACAAACGGCATGTTTACTAGGTCCATAAACATTTAAACCAGGCATTTGAAGAACTTTAAGTCCAGCCGTACTACTAATATTAATTATGTGACCATCCACTTTATTAGCTCGCATATCTTGTACAGCTTCTCTTGAAGTTATGCATAAAGCAAGAAAATTGGTATCCATAGTGTCTTTCCACATTTGAGTGTTACCTTCAGTAAGGGTTGTCATTCGAAAAATTCCTGCGCAATTGACGAGAATGTGAATTGGGCCCACATTAGTTTTCGTCCACTTAAACAAGTTCAAAATGTCATCTTCTCTTCTAAGGTCTGCATTGTAGACAAACAAATTTCCTTTTTTATGTTTTAAGCTTATCTTAAGCTCGTCTAACTCATCTTTAGTGAAATCGACACCTACTACCTTAAATGTAATAATTAGTTTAAATATTAAAAACAAAATAAGAATTTGTAGTACTTGAACACCATCATCTAGAAGTTTTTCAGTAATTGCATAGCCCATTCCTCCAGCGGCGCCAGTAACTATGGCTGTTTTACCCACCCAACGCTCCATACTGTTAACCTTTTCTTTGATAAGCGACTAATGAAAAAATGTTATTAAAATATAATAGTTTTTAAATTAAATTTCAATGTGCTCCAAGGTTAACAGGTTATAATCAATATAAATCTACTACTTAATTAATTATTAATATTTAATTTTAAAAAGAAGAATTTCTGGTCCAGCAGTAACACTTAAATGTAAAAATAAATTATTAGTTATTCTTGTGACGTTGAATAAGTTTCGTATACACTATAAATTGTTGTATTGCAAAAATAATAAGTGAGATTGAGATTATCGAACACGATTCTTCAAATGACTCACCATTACAGACAGAGCTAACTAAAAGCAATAAGAGGTGTCAATCCAGATGTCTCTACCTAGAATAGAATATAATATTTTATCACTAGCTTTATTACACCTTGCTCAATTTATTACTGAATTTCGCTAATGACTACTGAATTGGCGCAGAATTTCTACGCACTTTAATAGTTTGTTTTGAGGGGTTATCCACTCTCTGCAGTCAATGTACAAAAATTGAGCTGTCAACTGTAGTTATCTGCAGTCAATGGCAGCTATAGCAGATGGAGTCATAGGCAGTCAACTGCAGTCAATGTACAAATTCAGAACAGTGGTTGACCCCTCGGTTTGTTTGCACTAACGCAGCTGCTTCGGTGGATATATTTTTTATTCTCCAGCTTCCCTTCCCTATTAGTTGTTGCACATGTGAGTCCCACTTCATGTCTGATTGAAAAGTCCCTCCCAAAAATGTAAAGGGCCCCCTTTCACTTGAGTTAACATTGAAGGTGAGTTTCTGAGTTTTCGTCACGTTTAGCTTCAATTTGTTTGAGGCAAACCATTTTTCTGCTTGCTTCATGCTTACTTCAGTTTTTTCTCTTATAGAATGGAGGTCTTTGGTGCCACTTCTTAGTGAGGTATCGTCCGCAAAAAGACATATCTCAAAATACACTGCAGATGCCAAATCGTTTAGGTACACCAGGAAAAGGAGGGGTTTCCAAAACGGACCCCTGGGACAGGGTACATGACAGTAAGTTTGCAGTCGACATCAGGTCGTGATAGTACATTGCCTGGAGCCTTCCGTTGAGGTATCTATTTATTAATTGCAATGGATTTCCCCTAATTCCGTATTTTTCAAGATTGTGACAAGGATACAGGGATCCACTGTATCGAACGCTTTTGACGGGTCGCTAATTCTTCTCTTATCAAAGCCATTTAGTATGTTCACCAGTTCAACAAGTGCGGTTAACGTATGTTTGTTACTTTGATTGACATGTTGATTTTTGGTCTAAATTTCAGTTTTAAAATATTAGCAGGTGTCATATGGCTTTAAGCACCTAAGTTAACTAATTGTTAAAAGTAAAACCCGGACGAGGTAGCTCGGACTTTTATTGAAGACAAGATGAGACTGGGTCACAGTGATTTACAGTGGCTCGTAGACCACTCTTTAAAACTCAAGTTTCAGCTTAGTTTTATCGATAACCAGAGTGTCTAATACTCAGGGTCGACACAAATGTATACACTAGTTGCAATAGTGTTCAGTAGTTGTTCACGCCTGAAGACAAACCATTCAACTAACAATTTGATGGTTTATAAAAACTTTAAGAACGTCTACAAAATAAAATTTTATAAAACATAGTTACGGCTAAGAACGTTTCCAGGCGCTCTGTAGCACCCTGAATACGAAGGCGTTAACTTCACCCCAGCTGACACGCTGTTAAAGCCATTAGAAAGAGTAGCCAATTTCTTTGTCGTTTTTTTGAAGAATAAAAAAATCTGAAAATGGCTCCACGAACACTGTAATCTTTCTTACTTTTTTTCTTGTCCAACAATTTCCTTGAAGAACTCTGCTCTCTACAGTCAGTGCCTAATGTCACCAACCCAATTTTCTTGTTCTTGTTTGTGCACTCAAACAGCTTACCTCAAAGAGCGACTATCAACGAAGACACGAGTGGATGAAGGTGCTATGTAACATTTTTTTTAAAATAGACTTTTGTCACTGAATGAAGGTGTTATGTACCCTTCTATCACATGGCTTCTTTAAAAATGCGAAAATATTACTATAAGATATAGAACTGCAGTTGATGAAGGAGTTATGTACATCTAAAATAACATTTTCAATGGAAGAAGGTGTTATGGGCACATAACTCCTTTATCACAATTTGAATGTCATAAATAATACATTTCGCGGTGTGAATGAAGGTGCTATGTAACCTACATAGTACCTTCATTCATAATGATAATGTAAATAATTGTTCGTGATAAAGATTATTTTACGTTTTTACTATTGTTTAACAAGCTAAAGTTGCATGGAACCATACAAAAATAATAAAAACCATCCAATTATTGCGCTAAATTAAATAGAAAAATAATAAATTTGGATTTCTTCCATATTATATGTACCTAATCTAATCAGCTTTGTAATGTACGTTTAAATAAAATATACAAAACTTTTTGATTTCCTACTGAGAACTGATAAAAGTTGTATATAAAATTATTATAAACAATTTGGATGCAAATCTCAAAATTTTAGTTTTGTCCATTGTGCGTGTAACGTTTGAAGTTAAAAGTTCGAAGTTATTTCGTTTTGATTTAATTTTTTTAGTTTTTTGCATTATAATTTTAGTGCTGTTTGATTCAATTTTAATAAACAATTTTGACTTTATTAGTATTTTTACTTAGTGTTTTGCATTATAATTTTAGTGCTGTTTGATTCAATTTTAATAAACAATTTTGACTATATTAGTATTTTTATACTGGCAGTTTTAATAAGTATTTTGAACTTTTAATAAAATGAGTAAAAGATCAAAAACAATAGTAGAAATGGCGTTACGAAGTGCACCACTTGAAAAAGGGGGTAAGTAAATTTAAATTTATTATCCTAATTTTTTTCAATTTCGTTGTGAATGATTATTCTAATTTTACTGTATTGTAATACCTATACCAAATTACTTTAATAATAATAATTTAGGTCAGTGCAGTTAAATTTGCATTAGTTACACTTTAATCTCTTGTAATACGGAGCCAGTTTAAGATTTTAAGTGTATTTTTGTTTTATTAGATGACAAAATCTCCTCAAGAGAATCATCTCCCCCTTCAATTTGTTCTTCTTTAGAGAAGATATTCAGTTTTGACGATGCATTACCTGGACCTAGTGGAATAACGCAAAACCAAAACGAAAAAGATGACGATTCAAGTTTTATGACAGACTTTTCAGAGCTAGATTATTCGGATACTGATGATATAGAATATGTTCCAAATAAAGAAGATGAAAGTAGCTCTTCGGATACAGAAGAGGTAAGCCCTATTCAGGGTAATTCGAATCATCCCGAAATTTTAATTGATAATCAAGAAGTTAAAGACAAGCCGAAGAAAAAGCAATTTGCTCCTAAAGAAAATAATTCGAAAAAACGAAAACGTGATCCAGACAGTTGGAAAAAACGAAGATCAGCTTTAGCTAGAGAAAAAGGAGAAGAGTACATTTCTTATAACAATAAAGTCATTAAAAAGAAAACGATAAAAAAGGACCTTCTTTGTAGAGAGAAATGTCGACTAAAATGCAGCTCTCGTTTTGCAAAAGAAGAAAGGTTACTTTTCTTAGAAGATTTTTATAAGCTTGATATCAATGCCAAAAATGTATTGCTTTTTAAATGCATTACAAAAAAAGAAGTTGCGAGAGAGCGTAAAAATTCATTAAAACATAAAACTGCATCTTATAGTTACCACGTAACTAAAAATGGTATCAACGAAACAGTATGTAAAGAAGCGTTATGCGCTCTTTATCAAATAGGGCGAAAAAAAATCGATATTATAAAAAATAAAATAACGAGCAGTGTGTCAGTACCACCACCAGATTGTAGAGGAAAACACTTCAATAGACCGCATAAAATAGAGGAGGAAGTTCGACAATACATTATAAATCATATTAAACAATTTCCTGTAGAAGAGTCTCACTACTCTAGAACTAAAAATCCGCATAAAAAATATCTCTCTCCTTTATTAAACCAGAATAAAATGTTTCAATTATACCTAGAAGCATGTAGTCGCGATAATTTGCCGGAAAAGTTCAAAATAAATTTGTGTTCGTACTCAAAAATATTTTCTACAGAGTTTAACTTTTCGTTTGGACATCCAAAAAGTGACACGTGCAGTACTTGTGATTCGGGTCAATCAAATGAAGAACATCGAGAAAATTATGCTGCGGCAATCGAAGCACTCAAACATGATAGAAAAAGGAGTACGGAGTCGGATTGTACAATGTTTATTACGATGGACTTACAACAGACCATGCCGCTTCCCAAGTTAACCACTTCTAAAGCTTTTTATTTGAGACAAATGTGGTTTTATAATTTTGGAGTGCATATTATTACAAAAGATATAGAAAAGGCCTGTTTTTGTACATGGACTGAAGATGTGGCTAATCGAGGAAGCTCCGAAACCTGTAGTTCTCTATTACGTTTTATTGAGGTAGAAGAAAATAGGGAAGGAAAAGATCATTTAATAGTATGGTCAGACTCTTGTGCTGGCCAAAATAAAAATTTCCATATGATCTGCCTGTACCAGTATCTAGTTCTTAAAGGGATTTTCAGTTGTATAGATCATAAATTTCCGGAAGTTGGTCATTCCTATTTGGATTCAGACAGGGACTTTGGACGCATAGAAAAAGTTTTAAGAAAACATGAAACCGTGTATGTGCCAGACACATATCGGGAAATCATTTTAAAGGCGTGCAGAAAGAGTAAAGTAATCGACATGACCCCACATTTCAGAAAAATTTCTGACTTACCTGATCAACTCAGATTGATCAACAGAAAAAAAGACGAGTTAAACGAAACGGTCAGATTTCGCGATGGAATCAAATGGATCAGAGTTGAACAATACGGATCGTATTTGTATAAAGAATCATACGACGAAAACATGCCTTTTAAAAAGGTCAACATATTAAAAAATAAAAAATTAGAAAGGCCACCAAATGATTTCGAATTGGACAGATTTCGAGAAAAGTACGGGAGAATTTCCGAAGAAAAGAAAAAAAATTTGGGCGAACAACTGAAATTTGTAAAGCCAGAGTATCGCTATTATTATGAAACGATAATCGAAAATTAATATTTTTACGTCTTTATTTCAAATATAAATTTTATGTTGATAATTTTTTTAATAAAGCTTATTATTTTGGTACTTAACACAATTTTTGTTTTAATTTTGAAACACCCAACTATGGATGAAGGTGTTATGTACATATTATTGTTTATAACTATTAAAAATTTGAGTAAATATTAATAGATCTTCAACAAATAATTTTTGGTGTCTTTTAGTAACTACTTGAATACAAGATCAATTATATATAACTATCATGAAAAAATTTACAGAACAAAAACTTTAACTCAAGATTACTCAAAACTAAAGTTTTGTAACATAACACCTTCATCCACTCGTGTCTTCAACTATCACATTCATTTTTCTGTCTACTAAACCTAATCATTAATCAATAACATCAATCTTATTTTAAAGAGTAGTCTTTATACCAAAACAGCGGCGATCATCGTATGATGAAGCAAAATCTTTCAGACCCATCAATCTAACATCGTTTCTCTTGAAAACGTTGAAAAGATTGATGGACGGATACCTTAGAGATACTGTACTCTCAAAATCACCTACAAACAAACCAGTGTCTAGATCGATGACTCAAACCTCAGTGTCTCGGGTGTCCATACCAAGCAATTTTGATATTTTGTGACATCGGCTCATCACAGGTTAACATTAAATTCAAAATTGTCAGCTATGGACGAACTTTGTGCCATACCAGTGGTTGCGTCATGTATTCTATTTAAACGACGCGATGTCGATGTCGAAATAGAACGGTTTAGGAAAAATATTGGATAAAAGAAGAGTATAATTTGGAGCCTATCATCAATAACTGATGGTGGAGCTTACAAATGAAGAACCAAAATGTTACACAAATGTTCAGCACATGTAAAGTTTTAATTTTGAATAAGCATTTGGCTTCTGGTTTTCTCTCAGCACGAGTACATTTTTATCCACAATAATTGAGCATCCATAAGTTGAATGTACTCGTATTTAACGACTAATCCAACAAGAATCTCAAATAATTTAAAAACTTTCTCTGCCCTAAGAATAAACATTAACATCAGCGCTATTTAATATAATTTATTGTTTGCCAAGTTTTTGTTTTTTTACATCTTAGTTTTACTTTTTGCTCAATAAGCCTCACCAACTGATTGTATAGTTAATTCAGTTATCTGAAAAAATAAGTTTTTAATCTTTAAACATCTTTGGATAAGGTTTATTAATTATTACAAACGTGACAAATGAGCAGATATTTTTGAAAAATTCTGTATATTATTAAATAATGTACTTGAACATCTGGAGGAGTTGACAGAACATATCTAACAGCGTCATCAACAGCTTGAGGTTTCAAAAAAGTCAAATTTTCTAAGATACTCTTTAAAGAATCTGGTATATCAGAAAAACCAGAAGCTAAAGCTGCGGTATGGAAAATATTTGTCTGCGTTGCTCCCGGACTGATGCACTACAAATAATTAAAAAACATCTGTTGTGTCAACACAAGTCTTTTCCATATGAATACATTTAAATTTTAAAAAGTCATATTTTGACATCGTTCTCTCAAAAGTCAATAGAATAGTAGATTGTTTGATTAGGAGTAAAAGTGTCACTTTCCTTTAGTAAAAAAGTATTTTTACTCCGTATGAAACATTAAATTATTTCTTCAAACGTAAAACTTAGAAAAATCAAAAATAAAAATTTTTGAAGTGTCGCCATCTCTTGAAAATTATTTGTAGTTCAATTGTCAAATGTTTTTAAAAATTAACTTGAACTTGTAAAAGGAAGCTAATTATTAAACGCAACGAATAAATTATAACAGAAAATTTATAAAAACATTACCTATTTACATTACAAATGCTTAGAAATATCATTTTACGTTACAATTTGTTGTAAATATTTAGGGTTAGAATTTTAGGATGTAAAAGTAGAACTTTAACCTTACTTGTTCAGTAACAAAATGTCAACTTTTTTTGACGTTTGAAGAAAAACGATTTTTCAATGCATATTTGATATTGCACATTGACTGTAATTTTATTAATTTCCTACTGTACTTTTAACACCAAAAATACAAAATTAGTAATAAGTAATTAATAACATTATCTGAATAGAGAAGAAATTTCTCTATTTAATGATGCAAAAATATTTTGACATTTCTTGTTAAATCGTTTGACGGATGTTAGTTCTGAGACTTCCGGTGAACGGATTGCAACCAAAAACCAATGGTTCCAAATCACGACCCTAAGGAGCCCGTATGTCAAATTTCAAGTCACACGGTCAAAGCGTTCGAGAGTAATCGTGGAGGAATACATACACACAAACACACATACACACATCCACACAGACATCATGCCAAAAATAGTCAAGATCGTTTCAAAAAGTGCCAAAACGGATATATCCTTCTTAATCTCAAATTTTTTTTTCAGCGCGATCACTATACTTTTCCTTACCTTCGGTAATAAGGGAAAGCAAAATTAAATTTAACAAAACTACTGCACGTTTTCTTACCGAAACTTTAATTTTATCTCCAAATGTGTATAGTTCATATTTTAAAGTGTTAGTAAACATCTTAACTGCGTGTTTGGATGCTTCATAAATATTCCTTCCTGGAATGTTTTCAACTTTATGTCCAGCTATACTACTAATATTAATTATATGACCATCCACTTTATTAGCTCGCATATCTTGAACAGCTTCTCTGCAAGTTATGCATAAAGCAAGAAAATTTGTATCCATAACGTCTTTCCACAGCTGCGTATTGCCTCCAGTAAGATTCGCGAATCGCACAATTCCTGCACAATTGACTAAAATGTGCACTGGACCCACATTAGTTGTTGTCCACTTAAATAAGTCTAAAATTTCATCCTCTTTTCTAAGATCTACGTTGTACACAATCAGATTTTCCTTTTTAAGTTTGAATTTAATTTTCAGCTCTTCCAACGCATCTTTATTATAATCAACACCTACTACCTAAAATGAAATTAATTTAAATTGTAAAGTTTAACAATTTAACTATTTGTACTTACTTGAACACCTTCATTTAGAAGTGTTTCTGTAATTGCATACCCCATTCCTGCTGCTGCACCAGTAACTATAGCCGTTTTACCTAACCAACGTTCCATAGTCAACCTTTTCTATAATAAGGTACAGCAATATCGTGGAGAGAAAAAGTTAGTTTAACCTTTGGGCAGATATTTGGTCACAAATGGCTCCGTCTATCACTCCCCCAAAATTTTAAATAGCAGCATGACTCGTCTTGCTACACAGTGGCGGAGCTGAACATCGTATTTATTTTTTTATGTAAATTACATTTTTAAGGATTTTAGTGATTTTAAGCACCGTTACGCCACTGATATTTTTAGATAAATGCAATACTGTAGGAGCAAATACTTGTAATTGGTTTAAGAAACGCGAGTTTATACGATAGAGCAAAGACAATTGCTTAGAACTTTTGCGGGATATTTTTCTCTCTCAATGGTTTTACAGTATTTTTAGTTTATATTTTGCTAAAATTATCTACATAAACAAATACGAATAAAATTTAAATGTCTTAAAGCGTTGATAATAGAATAAGTAAATATGGAAATACATAATACCTATACCGAGTGCCCACGATCAAAGCGGAACATAGCCAAATAACACAGGGAATTATATTTTCAGTTTGCTGCTCAGCAGCTTCATCTACAAGAACAGTAATGGTATCTATTGAAAGAGAATTATTTTTTGAGTCTGTTGATACCAAATACTTCTTAATTAATGATAGCAACTTTATTATTTTTCAGAAATATTGACTCTGCTACCTGTTTTTGAGTTTTGCTCAGTAGACCCCCATTTAATCTACATCCATCAATTTATACTGTATTTTAAATAGTAAGAGAGAGATGCCAAATATCTTAATGAATGACCCACCCTATATACAGATCTAATTACAAACACAGTGCATTGTACGTTTTCTTCACAATGTGAAGACATTCGGACGGCTTAAATGCCTGGTTTTCAGTACTCACAAATAATTAAAAATTCGAGTTCAGAATAATACTCTACGCCTAAACAAAAACAAAATTATCTTCTTCAAAAAATAAAATTATTTATTTTTAGTCAGTTTTTTTACATCATATTTTTAGCCTTGATACTACTGGAATTGTTAGAATGGCTCACCAACTGGTTGTATAGTCAATTGTGTTATCTGAAAAAACTACGTTTTTAATCTTTGAACAAGGTTACAGTTCAGTACAAAGGTTCACCAATGCGAAGATATTTTTGAAACATCTTCTACATTATTAAACAAGCAAATTTTAATATGTAACATACCTGAACATGTGGAGGAGTTGACAGAACATATCTAACAGCGTCAGCAATATCTTGAGCTTTCAAAAATGGCGTATCTGTTGTCAAAGTCTTCAAAGCATCTGGTAAATCCGAAAGACCGGATTCTAAAATAGCACTACCCAAAATTCCCGTCTGCGTTATTCCTGGACTGATACACTAGAAAAATACATAAAAGTCTAATAAAAAATATAATAGAATAAAAAGTATAATAATACTGTTTGTTTTCTTACCGAAACTTTGATTTGATCCCCAAATGTGCATAGTTCATATTTTAAAGTGTTAGTAAACATGTTAACTGCGTGTTTGGAAGCTTCATAAACATTCGAATCTGGAATTTTTAAAATTCGATCTCCAGCCACACTACTAATATTAATTATATGACCATTGACTTTATTAGCTCGCATATCTTGAACAGCTTCTCTTGATGTTATGCATAAAGCAAGAAAATTTGTATCCATTACGTCTTTCCACATTTGCGGGTTGCCTTCTGTAAGACTAGTAAATCGCGCAACCCCTGCACAATTAACTAAGATGTGCACAGGGCCAGCATTAGTTTTGGTCCACTTGAATAAATTCAAAATGTCATCCTCTTTTCTAAGATCTGCATTGTAAACAAACAAATTTCCCTTTTTAAGTTTGAATTTAATCTTCAGCTCTTCCAACGCTTCTTTAGTAAAATCAACACCTACTACCTAAAATTAAATTAATTAAAATTATATAATTTAATTTTAACTATTTGTAGTACTTGAACACCTTCGTCTAAAAGTTTTTCTGTAATTGCATACCCCATTCCTGATGCAGCGCCAGTAACTATGGCAGTTTTTCCTACCCAACGTTCCTTAGTTCCAATAGTCTTTTTGAAAAGATAAACAAAAAATTTATACTTCTTCCGGATTCCGAAGGATAAATGTGTATTAAATTAACGCTATTCACGGTTACCACTTGAAGGAACATGATGAATTAATAAATAAAAAAATCAATTAGTTAAACCAGGGGTTCTCAAACTGTGATACGCGTACCACTGGTGGTACGCAGAGCATTTCAAGGTGGTACGTAAACTCCAAGCAAGAATACGCTATAAGATTATGTAAATGTGGTCGTTACAAGAAGTTATAAGATTCTGACTTGTCCTTGCTTGTCTCAAGCATGTAGCACCATTCTTTTCATAAAGTTTGACTTTAAACGTTAACATAGTTTTTATAATTTTGTACATAAATAATGGACACTTCGAAATACGATTGTAATTTCTTATCATCCGAAAATTAGATATATCCCTATTAGTCCAACAGAATTAGATATTTTGCCTAACAAAATTAGCTCCGTATTGAGACCTTTCTTAATATGTTAATTTGTACCTAAACTTTAAGAATCCTATGAGTCCCGAGCTGGGTCACAGGCGCGCGCGCGAATAAATGGACTTGAAGAGGAAAAAAATGTTTGTGCGTAAATTTCTCGGAAAGGGTGCAACCCAGCGAAAAATGACTAGAGTACAATTTTATAGATGAAGCATTTTTACAAAACAAATGTTCTATAAAAAGTTTTCGTTAGAGCAATGGTGTAACCACAAAATTCCTTTTAAGAAAGATATGCTTTCAAAAAAAATTTTAAGCAGGCGAATCAATGTCGTACAAAATAATTGCACGCCGATGGACGAAAAACTGTTTTACTCCTAGACGAACAATGATAAAATTACAAAAATAATTTCAATTTGAAGCTGAAGATTTTGGCTTTCATTTTTATATTATTTTGATTTACTTTTGTTACGTCTTGTACTATTAAACAGCTAATGAAATTTTCTTTGTACCATTTATTAAATAGTTGCAGATATTTTGTTGGATGAATTATTTTAGAAATTTTTTCTAAAGGCATATCGTTCCTTATGAATCATTTTTCAAAGTTACAGCATAAAAAATCGATTATGCATTATTTTATAAAAGCGTAGTGACTTAAAACTTTTGAATTTTTAAAATATTTTATTTTTTTAAATATTATCATTTAAAAATTTCTGTAAAATCGTTAATATTTAACGAGTTGAAAAAAACCTATGACTAATTTTGAAGGAAAATAAGTCTACTTTTTGATGCACTTATAATAATTTACTTACAATCTCAAGTTTACTTTTTATATTTAATGCAGTTGAGAAGTGGAAATATCGACGACATTTTCTTAAAATCCCTACTACATTTACAGTACTGAAGTTTTTCCAACTTTCGTTTATGCAATTGATACATAATAACCCATACTTTAGTCTATGAAAACCACAACAACCCCATCGGAAGGGTGGGGAATTTTAGTATGATAATAAGGACTATAAGTACTAATCAATAGCAAAAATTTTAGAGTTAGATAATTTTGTTCCAGGTTCACCATATGTAAAATTTCATAACTGCAGTGAACTACAATTTTTTTGCTCATTTTCTTCATCGTACAAACTGCTGTCGTTTCTAAAGTAGAATTTCTATCAAGATGCGATTAGCAGATATAAAACCTTTAGAGTATTACCTTTATTTTCGTTCAAGAAAAAGTTTGAATTCTCAAAAATTAAGCGAGTAATGACCAATTTCGGAAATAAAAATACGTATTTCGATCTTTCTTCATATTGTTGAAAATTTTTTGATGAAAACGTTAAATAATGTAAATTTTTAAGATGGCTTCTTAAAACGTATACTATAGGCTTTCTACAAACTAAAATTTATGGCCTTAGATCTCTGCTTTATTATTTGAGAGTTCTTTAAAGATAGAAAAATATCTAAGAAAATTTTTTTTTTAAAATTATGAATTTCAAAGTCCAATTTTTTGTCAAAATAGAACTCGAAAAAACTTTTGCTCTTAGGACATTAAAGTATACATCATGAAGATAGTAATGCTATATAGATTTTATATTTCCTCAATTACTTTAGGAGATTTTTAAATTTTAAGAAAAATTAGGTTATTTTCCATTCATTATTTTTTTTCTCCGTGATAAATTACTTAAAATCAAAATATTTTGCATGTAATTTAAAGCTGAAGATGTCCTCTTCAACTACATATTTTTTGTTTTTTTCTAAATCTGATAGATAATGAGAAATTTTCAATAATGTAAAATAGGGCGTTCAGCAACACTTTGATTGCGCAACCCATGAGTACTGTAATACGCGCAAAATAGGTTAACTTTCAATAACATTTTTCTCAAAAACTATTAAATATTTTGAAAAATTGCAAATGAGATTTTTGTCGTATAATTTTATCCTCTTTAATTTTTGACTCTTTATAATTTTTCGCTTACTACCTTCTTTTCGAGATAATTGCAAAAATATGATAAAAAGTGTAATTTTTGAGATTCAAACGCAATTTTGGGGGTGTTCCAGCCCTCGGAAGGGTGGGGACTTTTAGTACTATAATAAGGGCTATAAGTACAATACAATATCAAAGGTTTCAGCTTTATACTAATTTGTCCCACGAGCACTATGTAAAATTTCAGTAGTGCACCGGACTATAATTATAATTTTAGCAAAAAAAATTCATTTTAATAACCAAAATTCACTTTTATAAAAATAAACAAAAATAAAAAGATGCATAAATTAAATAAGCGATTTCAAACGAATTAAACAAATTTTTTTAATAACTAGTAATATTATAAACAAACCTAGGAACAACACTTCTAAAAAGGTAAAAATATTTTTTTCATCTTCAACAATAGCTGAAATATTTTCGATAGAACATTTGTCGCATTTTACGTGTTAGAACATGTAGAGCATGTTACCGCATGCACCAATAACAGCTACTTATTAATTGAAGTAAATGCAAAAATCTCTTCTGTTCTTTTTGTTATCCTATATTTCTATTCAAGACAAGTGGAAAAAAATAATTTTTAAAAAATTTTGAAAAAATATTGAAAATTTTTAGTTACTGTTGTACTAACGTCGGTCTCTCAGACCGAATTCAATTATTATAATTGAACCATTACAAACTTATGTTTGCAAACTTCAAAAAAATTTGTGAGAGCATTTAGTTTAACCCTCCATCCAACGGGTGGGTCTAGAATCACACGAGCCAGCGGGTGAAGCCTGTTAGGCTCACTTTATATCTATAGCTAAAAAATAGTAAGGGTGCAAGAATTGCACTGAAATTTTTTTAATTGAAAATCTACCTTATTCTTCATTATTTTACACAAGAATTAAAGCATAGGTCCTTTTGTTAGTTATTATTTTTTAATTTTAAATTTTTTATCCTTTTTTGACATTTTTTAATGAAAACTGTTTTTTACGGACATTGAAGGAAAATAAAGTTAATTATCATAATACATATTTAGTATATTGATCAAATAAGCAGAAAATGACAAAAAAAATAGGTAAATTATAAAATTCTCAACACAAACTGCAATGGCCTAAACTTCACTGAAATAGCAGGCTTCAATGTACTAAATACATAACCCAGCCTTACAAAACTGGAAAAATAATAAGAATTTTTGCTTATTATTTGCTTTGTTTAGGTGACACTTGTCACCTAAACAAAAAATTTACAAACAAGCGTTGAAACTTAAAACCAATTATTTTTTATGGTCTGCAGATAAATTTTGCGCTTAAATAATGCTTTATAACTAAAATAAGCGGTTATCACAAAGTTACACGAACCGACGAGTGAAGCCTGTCACAACAAACTGTGTCCTAGAGGATTCATTTTTTGAAAAAATTTGAAAAGCAAATGCTGATGATATGAGTTATTACAAGTTAAGAAGGTAGATAGAATATTACAGTAAAAAGTATTTATTTTTTTAAGTTACAGACAATTTTCATTTTTGCTTGCACTCACAGGCTTCACCCGTTGAATGGAGGGTTAAAGGTACTGATAACCTCCCAACCGTAGCAGTTGGTATTTCAAAGATATTAATAAAAATAAAACTCGTCGGTCTGTGAGACCGACTGTTAGTACTGAAAGGTTAAGAAACCCGAATAACCAATAATGTTAGTTCTATTAGGTTATTTACGACGTTTACGCCCTTCTGTGACGCTTTATGAATTTCTAAACCTTCCCAAAAATTAAGTCTCGAACTTTTGTTTTCTGAGTGTATTAATTTTGTATTATCCTGGGTGAAAAAGTGATTGTTATTGACGCAATGTTCACTCAGTCCCGTGGAAGATTTGTTGTTATTAAACTATTAATTAAATTAAAACTATGTTCAAATCATATCTGGTTTAACCCGCGATCACTATCGTTAAATTATTTACGTGATCACTGTCGTGCGAGCATTTCGCTAACATGTATTGTATTACAATTTTTGCTGACGAAATTAATTTTTTTATACTTAACTAGTAAGTATATTACATACAAAAAAATATCTAAACAATTAAAGCATTGAAACTGATATTTATTTTAATTGAAATAAAAAAAAATTATTAAAATTACGCGAAAGTAGTCCCTATGTCGTCACCCGTTAACACGTAAATCTTACATTTTTTCAACTAAAATGCTCATTTAGGGCTGTTTACCGTCTACCCACTTTCAAACTCGGTATGTTCTAAGAAGATCATACCACTGAGGGAAGCATATCTCGAAGATCTACAACCATGCTTTTGTCAATAAAAAGATATTAGCAAAAATTAAGAAATGTTAGGGTTTTGCTAACCGGCCTAGCGATCGCGGGTTAATACGGAGTGTTTAAAACACTAGATTCATCAGAAATACATGAAGATACGTTGTAATCATAATTCTTTAGAATCGAGAAAAAAGAAACACTGGAAAAAAGCATAAAGTTGTGGTTAGAACTAGAAAATAGAAAATGGTATACAAGGCGAAATAATCTAGGGGAGCATCTAAAAGTAATTCATATGGAAATGCACAAAAGATTTTCGAATTTAAAATTTGACCTTATTGATATGCAAGCTTGAGAATTAGTTAGAGAAGCAACTCACAAGCAATTTCTTAAACAAAACAACAAACTTAACAGTCTATTGAAAGAAAAGCACATCAACAACAGTAATCATAACCACGATGATCAAAAACCATTACAACATACATTTTACAGTCGAGTCTCTAATCTCACAAATACAAAATTTACAGATAAGGAAATGTCTAGAGTAAGTAATAGAGTAAGTCCGGACAAAAGTGCGCAGCGGGGCAAAAGTTTTTTTCGCGATTCCACGTAACTCATAAAAAGGGGAACCCCATATATACGAAATACCAAGGTATTAACTACCCTTAAACTAATTTATATTATTAAGTCTAGTATAAAGTGCCATAGTGAGCAGTTATGAGGTCAGTTTTGAAAATTGCGTTTTCGAGATCAGTTTTTGCATTCCAAAAATAAGCAAAAAAAAATTCTATATGCCAAATATTCCTGGTTATGTTCAGAGGGGTTTCTTGTGTATGTAAACTAATAAGAACAAGTGCATAACAATATAAGAAGTTGTTTTTTCGTGATTTCAAATTATAGATTTGTAGTGGGGTAAAAGTACGAATTTTTGTGGGGCAAAAGTAATATGGAGAATTCTATATACCTACATTTTCCATTATTTGTTTATTTAATCTTAAAAATGTCTAAATTTCGTGGTCAAATGTTATTAATTTTTGTTTAGATTTTTTGTATTAATGTTTAATTTAACCAAACAAAATTCAGTGTGTTATGCCGTTTCTGATACGTAAGTTAAGATTTAAGAATTTCATTTTTCAGTTTTTGAAAACTCGTTTAAATAAATTTTTTTCGATTTCATTTTTGTTGTACATGAACATTTTTTAAATGAAATAAATTATGCAAATCTCATCAAGTGTTTTATTTAGAAATTAAAATAGAAAATGCACAAGCGCACTTTTATCCGCCCTAATGCGGATTCTTGCCCCATAGAGGCGTAAAAGTTCGAATTTACAATCAATTCAATTTTGTTTTCTAAACTTTATAGTTTTCAAAAATTTAAATTTTTAATTATGCAGTTTTTTAGACAAATGATGGTACTATGTACAAAAAATGTATAACATTCACAGTTTGGTATGTTGAAAGCTATCTTATGAAAAGGTGAAGTAAAATTTTAGTAGGTACACGAGAGTTTATCAAGTTTTAAAATGTAAAGTATCATCAGATCATAACAAATGCTTTAAAATCCATCGCCAACTGCTTGAATTGTCAACTCGTGGATCTGAAATGAAAAATGAATACAATAATAATAATTATATGATTTCATATCCCGACATAGAACCATTATAATAAATTTTTAATTACATAAACGAATTATGGAACAATACCTGCACGTGTGGTGAAGTAGATAATAGAAGCTTTACGCCATCAGCAATATCTTTAGGCTGCAAAAATGGTATATCTTCATATATATTTTTGAAAAAATCTGGCATTCCCGATGCACCGCTAGCTTTAGCAGACGAGCTTATAATATCAGTTTTTACTGAACCAGGATAAATGCTCTAAAAACAAAAAACTTTATTAACTCTTCATGCATTATTAATTAGTAATTACTTACGGAAATTTTAATTCTATCTCCACGTGAATTTAATTCGTTTTTGAAAGTTTCTGCTAAAGCACGCACTGCACATTTTGATGCGCCATAAACATTTAAGTCAGGTACGTTTACCGGTTTAAGACCAGCAATGCTGTTTATGTGAATTATATGCCCATCGACATTATTAGCTCGCATATCTTTGACAGCTTCACGTGTAGCTATACACAATCCAAAGACATTAGTATCGAAAACATCTCTCCAAAACTCTGTCTTGCCCTCTGTAAGACTAGTAAATCTAAAAATTCCTGCACAATTGATAAGAATGTGAATTGGATCGACGTTTTCTTTGATCCATTTAAAGGCTGCTAATATATCGTCTTCTTTTCGCAGATCGGCGTTATAAACATACAACATTTCCTTTTTATCATGAAATTTTATTTTTAATTCATTTAGTGTTTCCATATTAAAATCAATACCAACCACCTGAATATGATAAATGTACAAATTGTTTAACTATTAATATTATTTACCTTTACACCTTCATTTATTAGCAGTTCTGTAATTGCATAGCCCATTCCTGCTCCAGCACCAGTAACAACAGCAATCTTTCCTACCCAACGTTCCATGATGTCTAAAATGGACACAACTGTGAAATATGTTCTTGGACTCGAAAAGGCTAATGGGAACAAAAAGAATTCAAGTTCAGTAAATATTTAAAGATTTGTTATTAATTCGATTGGTGTACATCAGAGATTATTATAATAATTATTAATATTGTTGTTAACTTAAATTGTTTTTTTAACCCGGAAGAGGGGCAGGGGTCAATTTAACCCAGACTCCTAAATAAATAGTTATCGTAGACAACTCTTCAGTAGCTGGAGATAGTACATTGGTTTACAATTATTTCGCATTCGTATTTGGTACAATAAACAATTAGTGCGAAGAGTTGTCTTACGTGGGTGAATTCTGCCCATTTTACCTATTTTGTTGGTGAAATAATTTTTGAAGAACTCCAATAAAAATTAAAAGTTTATGTAATTTTGCTTTTTTATGTCTCATAATGACATTTGGATTTAATTTTTAATATTTTCTATCTTTATTTATTTAAAATTCCACAAAATTAAAGACTATTTTTTTTCTTTTATAGTGTTCGACAAAAAATAATAATTTTCAAGAGCACAAAGAATTTAAAATACAGTAAATAAACAAAAGAGATAATTTTGCTTTGGGTCAAGTTGATAGTTGACCGTGCGCCACCTTGTCTTCAGATAAATTCCGCATCAGCTCTCCCGGGTTAACCTGAGTGATAACGTGGGCTTCGTGAAGTTAGCGAAATTTGAAAGCACTAATTTTAAAACACTAGTAAATCGTTAGTGCCTCATTAGTTCCTCTTAGCGCCTTTTGAAAAATTTCAATCACCCTTATAGTTTTCGAGTTATTAACAACTATATTTTTTGGAGCCAACTTCATACTTGGCACCAACATTTTAGAATTTTGATCAAAATTTTATGCCAAACTTTAGTGATATATAAGTAAATAAGTAAATAAGTAAATACTAAATAAGTAAATTTTAACAAAGTGTAAAGTTCAAATTTTGAAAAAAATTTATGCCACATTTTAATGCTCCATTAGTGCCTTTAAAACCGCTTTTATATCTTTAGCGGTTTTTGAGGTTTTTGAAAAAAAATGGCTAACGATCACTTTACTATATAAAAGCGATATATTTTGAACCTTAACAAGCAAGACATTACTAATGTTTGATTTTACTTGTTAAATCTCTAGAACACAAATTTATGACACATTTTAGTGCTCCATTAGTGCCTTTAGTGCCTTTAAAACCGCTTTTCTATCTTTAGCGGTTTTGAGATTTTTGAAAAAATGGCTAACGATCACTTTACTATGTGAAAGCGGTATATTTTGAACCTTAACAAGCAAGACATTACTAATGTTTGATTTTACTTGTTAAATCTCTAGGACCGAAGACTTCGGTCACCACTGTTATAGAATTTAGAGCAAGAACTATATTTTTTATAAGGCTATAGGCACCTATACAGGTGTATTCTCTATGCAAGCCGCTAATTTTAGCAGCCGTTAAATATTTGTAAAACTAGCGGACCGTTAAATTTCAAAGCGGAATTACTTATTCTCTATCATCAATTTTTAGCAGATCGCTATATTAGTTTAATTTAGCAGGTTGCACCGGATATACGCTAAAATATAAAAAGATTTTATGTATCCATAACAACTAAAAAATAAACGTCAAATTCAGTTGTATGCACATGCACTTTGTGTATTTCTTATTTAATTTAAATTAATTACCTTTAAATAAACTTACAATGTCGCGTACCAAACGGATGACAAAAAAGCAAAAAGAAATTCTCATTGGTTATTTAGAAGAGAATCGAGAATTAGTCAACAGTGCTGGACTTGACGCCAAAAATTTTGAATTAGTAAAAAAATAAATGGATTTCTCTGGGCACATTGTTAAATAAGGATGCACTTGGTCCAAGTAAAACTGTTAATCAGTGGAAAGAAGTAAGCAAATAAGTTTAACATCTTTTATTGTTTTAATAAAAGTAGATGACTACATTTTTAACATAAAATTCAAATTTTAAGGCTGTAAGTGAATTAAAAACAAAAATAAAAAAGAAAGCTAGAGATTTAGCAGTAGAAGCACAAGGGACTGGAGGTGGGCCAAAGAAAAATAAAGATTTAACAGACATAGAAGAGAGGCTAATAAACATAATATCGAAAGTTGTTATCACCGGTGTACCAGGATTAGAAGAACCGGGATTACAAATTAGTAACAGAGGACAAGAACAAGAAGAAATCCAGTGGGAAATGAATTCATCATTCGACGAAAATATTATGACATTTCCTTGTGAAGAGAAGGTTATTATTTTTCATTTCCAATTACTTTAGGACAAATTTTGAATTGACGATTTTATTTTTTTAACTAAGTTCACTAAAAAATAGCATGTTTAACTAGTCAGAGAAGTAGATTTTCAAGCTAGAAAACTAGAACTTTTTTTTACTTGAAGCAATAGGTATACTAAAAATGACTTTTCTGTAGATCGATGCACCCAGCTGTTCAACAGTAATAACAGAAATCCCAAATAACAATATAAGTAAATATTACTCCTATAAGAGAAAAAGGAGCGATAACTCCCAAATTTTGAAAACATTAATTGACTCGAATAATGTTGCAATGACAAATCTGGCCGAGTCAAATAAAAACATTGCAAATGCCTTACTCGAGTTAGCAGCGGCAGTGAGAGAAGTTAATGGTAGTAGGAAAGATCTACAATAAATATTTAAGTTATTTTAAGTGTTTTGTTATAACAGTTACTGAAGTTCGAAATTATAATAATTTTTTTTATTTTACATTTAATTAAAATACATATCAACAATTTGAGCACGCACATTTCTACCTTGATGAGCCCAATCTAAATTGTCTGCATTATCAATTCTATTAATATTTTCGTTGTCATTTTCATCATCACTATCATCAGATTGGTCTTCTTGAGGCATATCGTTTTTAAAATAAATTGCTATGTTATGTAAAACACCACAACTATAAATAATTTTTGCAGCTTTTACGGGATTATAATTCAGAGTTCTATGTTTTAATAAACAACGAAACCGACCTTTGAGCACACCATTCAATCTTTCTATTACATTTCTTGCTACTTTATGACTGTTGTTATACCGGTAGTTTGGAGTGTTTTCTTCAACTCCTTCAAAAGGGACCAGTAGCCAAGGTTCACTAGGATAACCTGAGTCACCAATTAAGACACTGTCATCACCATTTATATATTCATTTTGAAGATGCTGCTTTATGGAAGACATCATCCAAATTGCTGAGTCATGCGTAGAGCCTGGAAATCTTGCGTTCATATTTAAAATACGTAACTCATGATCCGCTATAATTTGTGTATTTACACTGCAATACCCTTTTCTATTGAAATACGGTGCAGCTGGGTGAACTGGGTGTTCAGATGGCGGTGCTATTATAGCTATATGAGTTCCATCTATAGCACCAATACATTTTGGAAAGTTATATTTTTCAAAAAAGCCATTTTTAATTTTTTCTTTTTCGAAACGTGTTGTGGGAAATTTAATCCACTGGTCTACCATATGCCTAGTAATGGCATTTGATACTGTTTCGATACATCGGCTGACAGAAGGTTGACTCAGTCCAAATTGGAAGCCATGCCCCACATCAAACTGGTAACTGCCGTGTCCAAAAAAGTGGATAGCACATAGAATTTTTAAATAATTTGGAATAGCAGTCACCCTGGTAGCATTAGGCAAAACTACTTGAAGAGTATCTATTATATATCTTGCCGCATCTTTATTTACTCGGAAAGCTTTAATGAACGCGTAATTCGGCATTGAAAAGGGATCGCTCGTATCACGCAAATTTCTCCTTTGGATTCGTAGGTCATTTCTACAAAAATATTTTTTTCAATAAGTAAAAATCAACTACATTTCGTAATTATTATAAGTAGATATTTACCTTTCCTGTAATTGGCGATATTCATCGATCCCTAATATTCCAAATATGTTTGGAAAAGCCATATTTTTGTTAATTACCCAAGAACAAATGTCAAGTTAAAAAATAACGGCATGTATTTTCTATCCGTTGATTTATATCACTTTAGCGGGACATTTTAGCGATATCTGCTAATATTTTAGCAAAATGAAGTTTATAGAATAGCAATCTAATTTTATCGGGCGTTAGAAAAATAGCAGCTGCTAAAAATTAGCGGCTTGCGTAGAGAATACACCTGATTGTCTTATAAAAAATATTTGTCCCTCTCCTCAATTCGGAATAAAGCTTTTCTTTCTTTATTATTGATTACTACGTCTGTAATTCTCATTTTTTGCTTTTGATGTAGGATATATTAAATAAATAAATAATATTTGTTAATAAGTATTTATATATTTTTGTCACTTGTTTTTATGGCTACTATAACATTAATAATAATAATTATTATAGTAATCTCAAATGCATACCAATAGAATTTATTACAAATCTTTAAATACGTGCTGAACTTGTAACACGGATTCTACCACCCTGACTAGTTTAGTGGAGACGGGGGAGACTTGTTGCTAATAAAACACACAAGGAAAAAAAAGTTTATTAAAAATAAAAGAAAGAATTCTAACTACCCTTAGGTACGAGTACAAAATAAAAAATTAAGAAAGAAAATCTCTATGACTTGGCTCTTGTCTTCATCCTCCAGACCCAGAGTCCTCTCACGAAGAGATATAACAGGGTCCTGATGAAGGAATGGGGACTTCGTCCAACAGATCCCGAGTCCTCTCACGCAGAGAGGCCACAGAATTTGGATGAAACAAGAGGGTTTCGTTCACCAGATCCCTAATCTTCTCACGAAGAGAGGCCATAGGGTCCTGATGAAACCAGGGTTTTTTTCCTCATATTACCAATTTCATACATTTTTTTACATAATAAATTGTTACGAGTATTAATCTTATCCCACAGTTTAATAAAGTTCGATAACGTTAAATGACGGACACGCCTATTTTGTACATTTAACAACAAACAATCATCGGTGTAGGTACTCGTAGTAAGTGCATTATAATAATTTTTGAAAATTTCATTTTTCTAACACATTCATCTCTACAACTATACTTCGTGGAATTTCGACGGGGGTGTCCGCTCGTTTTATTTTAAAACTTTCAAGTGACAGTTGCCGAGTTCTGTAAAATCATATAATAGTAGATTGTTTATTTAAGAGTCAAATGTCACTTTTTTTAGGCTAGTCAGTAAGGCAGTACGGACAAAAAAAAATATTTTTACTTTGTATGAAACATTTAATTATTTCTTCAAACGAAGATCTCTTGAAAATTATTTGTAGTTCAATTGTCAAATATTTTTAAAAATTAACTTTAACTTGTAAAAAGAAGCTAATTATTAAACGCAACGAATAAATTATAACAGATAATTTATATAAACACCCTTTTACATTAGAAATGCTGAGAAATATCATTTTACGTTACAATTTGTTGTAAATATTTAAGGTTAGAATTTACTTTTACATCCTAGGATGTAAAAGTGGAACTTTTACCTTGTTCAGTAACAAAATGTCAACTTTTTTTGACGTTTGAAGAAAATATATATATTTTTAAATTTATAGTGTAGTCAACGAACCAAAATTTATCCTGATTTTCGGACTTTTTTTGTAACAGCGAGTTTTTTCTCTTAATCGGTCGAAACCATTCCTGTGAGTTTGTGTATAAAATGTCTCAACTCAATTTTGACCGGAAGGCCCTTATTCTTCGACTTTAGTGTAAAAGTTTGACTTTTTTCAAGTTTCCGTTTCACTATTTTTTGAATAACTTTGCTTGTATTGGTCGGATCGGGACCAAAAAATTTTCCTTTTGTTTGTAATGAATCTCTATTTAAAACTGCTTGGGTTAAAATAATCTATATTAATTTCCTAACCCAAAAACAATTCAAAACTGCCGTCATTAGTGAGTCGTAGTTTTTTATAGAGAACTCAAGTAATAATTAATATTACGGTATGAAACTTTAGGAAGTTGTAGCTTATATAGTAACATATCCATATTGCAAATTTGGTCCAAAAATATTGAGAACAAAGACTAAAATTTGCATTTTGGTTCAAATTTTCTAATTCATATTTGTTGTGAGCAATTGGTGGTATCGTAATAATTTTTCCCTTGATAAATTGTAAATTTAATACTCTTTTAGATGAAACCAAAGACAATCACATTAGACCACGTTTTCTTCCGATTTCGTTGAAAAGAAAAATAAAAACTTTCAACTATTTACCCACAAAACCAATTTTAGTGGTCGAAATTGTTGACTTTAAAACCAGTTTTAATGTTCAAAAATAGTTTATAGGAGTTCTTTATGATAAATTTTCAAAAATACGTAAAAGAAGAATTAAATTTCGACCACTAAAATTGGTTTTGTAGACAAACAGTTAAAAGATTTTCTTTTTATCTTCAAAGAAATCGGAAGAAAAACTGGTTTGATGTGATTGTTTTTGTTTTCATCTGAAAGAGCATTAAATTTGTTACATTTCAAGAGAAGAATTATTGGGATACCACCAATTGCTCACAACAAATATGAAAAAGAAAATTTGAACCAAAATGCAAATTTTAGCCGTTGTTCTTAATATTTTTGGACCCAACTTTTAATATGGATTTGTTACTATATCAGCTGCAACTTCCTAAAGTTTCCTACCATAACATTAATTAAAACTCAAGTTCTCTAGAAAAAACTACAACCGACCAATGACGACAGTTTTGAATTTTCTTTGGGTTAGGAAATTAATATAAATAATTTTTACCCAGGCAGTTTTAAAGAGAGATTCATTACAAACAAAAGGAAAATTTTTTGGTCCCGATCCGACCAATACAAGCAAAGTTATTCAAAAAATAGTGAAACAGAAACTTGAAAAAGTCAAACTTTTACACTAAAGTCGAAGAATAAGGGCCTTCCGGTCAAAATTGAGTTGAGACATTTTATACACAAACTCACAGGAATGGTTTCGATCGATTAAGAGAAAAAACTCGCTGTTACAAAAAAAGTCCGAAAATCAGGATAAATTTTGGTTCGTATACACTATTATAGATAATTCATATTAGTCCAATCACATTAGACATTGGACCTCTAACAAATTAGTAACAGGACGGGACCACTTTTAAAAATTTTCATTTGGTGAGTAAAAACAGGGAAAAAAAAGTCTACCGTTTTTTTTGCATACATACAAAGTTATAGGCCATTGAAGAAAAAGACGGTGTTCTGCAGTACTTTTTTGCAAAATACTTGAAAAGGAAGCCAAATATCGATAAAATGTAAAAAGCCAATCTTGTTGAGCATAAAATTACTAAAAAAAAAATATGTTACATGTTTTGAGTTTTGACAATCTATTAAGGTGGTACGACCGTTTTCTTAAAGTAGTCATTTTTCCAAATTGTTAATTAACAAAATAATGTTTTAACCTATTTGCAACGCAATTACAATTCTGAAAAAATTCACCTGTTATCTGACATAGTTAGAGAAAATATTCTATGAGTTTCAGATTGTTTCAAGCTCATTTGCCTAAATTATGGTTTTTTATTAATTAAAAAAAGAATTTCTTTTTCGTTCTAGTTTTTTGCAGGTTTTACAACTTTAGAATTGGCAGAGACTAATTATTAAACTATGATAAACTCCACCACCAGGAAAAAGAAGTTTGAACCCTCGAATAACACACAGGAAATTTTATAACATTTACAGTTTGGTATGCTAAAACCTCTTAACCATCTTATAAAAAGGTGAAGCTAAATTTTAGTACATGAGAGTTTACTAAATTTTTAAAATATAAAGTATCATCAGATCATCATAACAAATGCTTTAACCCTAGAATACTAATCTATCGTAAATTTTACGACGCTCGATTTTCTTATCAGGTTTTTGTAATGTTCCGTTAATTTTTGCACACTGGGATTTTCATTACCTTCCTAATTAGTCCAATACTAAAGGGCAGTGTGTTTATATGTTTAAAATTATATCGTGTTACAAGTGTTTTGAAGTGAGCGTCGTAAAATTTACGATACATTAGTATTAACGTACTATTTACGTATAGTGTTTTGGTATAAGAAGTCAAAAATAGGTTGCCACTTGGTATTTTTTATGGAATGGTCAATGGTCAAGTAGCAATTCTTAGGTCCTGTGCTGCTACAAAAAAGTCAAAAAACATAAAAATTCTTTTCAATTTATGATAGATCGAAGTCATGAGCTTGCCAGACTTAGATAGAGCATAGGCTAAGTATTAAGAATTTGCGACGTCATCTTGGCCAAAATATTAGCGGTATTCTCAAAATTTATTTATAACTTGAAAATACTGTTCCTGTAGAGGATAAATGCACAATTTGTTTTTACTGCCCCAGTCGACTAAGGCCTATGACTTCCATGTACTGCTCCCACTGCAATCACCCAATTTGTTGAGAATACCGTGAGAAATACTACAGAACTTGTATAGATGATATGTATTTTTTCACGAACTAATGAGTGAAATGTATCACTAAAATAGTAAAGAGTATAATTTATTTTTTTTATAAATATTAAAATAAAATTGAGTAAGTTACACCCGCTTTTTTGAAAAGTCGTAAAATTTACGATACATTCTAGGGTTAAAATCCGTCGCCAACTGCTTGAATTGTCAACTCGTGGATCTGAAATGAAAATTATAATTATATGATTTGATATCCCGACATAGAACCATTATAATAAATTTTTAATTACAAAAACGAATTATGGAACAATACCTGCACGTGTGGTGAAGTTGATAATAGGAGCTTTACGCCATCAGCAATATCTTTAGGCTGCAAAAATGGCATATCTTCATATATATTTTTGAAAAAATCTGGCATTCCCGATGCACCGCTAGCTTTAGCAGACGAGCTTATAATATCAGTTTTTACTGAACCAGGATAAATGCTCTAAAAACAAAAAACTTTATTAACTCTTCATGTATTATTAATTAGTAATTACTTACGGAAATTTTAATTCTATCTCCACGTGAATTTAATTCGTTTTTGAAAGTTTCTGCTAAAGCACGCACTGCACATTTTGATGCGCCATAAACATTTAAGTCAGGTACGTTTACCGGTTTAAGACCAGCAATGCTGTTTATGTGAATTATATGCCCATCGACATTATTAGCTCGCATATCTTGGATAGCTTCACGTGTAGCTATACACAGTCCAAAGGTATTAGTGTCGAAAACGTCTCTCCAAAATTCTGTCTTGCCCTCTGTAAGGCTAGTAAATCTAAAAATCCCTGCGCAATTGATAAGAATGTGAATCGGATCGACGTTTTCTTTGATCCATTTAAACGCTGCTAATATATCATCTTCTTTACGCATATCGGCGTTATAAACGTATAACATTCCCTTTTTATCTTGAAATTTCGTTTTTAATTCGTTTAGTTTCTCTTTATTAAAATCAATACCAACCACCTAAATAATATGATAAATGTATAAATTGTTTAATAGCATTTAATATTATTTACCTTTACACCTTCATTTATTAGCAGTTCTGTAATTGCTTGGCCCATTCCAGCTGCAGCACCAGTAACAACAGCAATCCTTCCTACCCAACGTTCCATGATTTCTAAAATGAACACTACTGCGAAAAGTGGTCTTGGACTCGAAAAAAGTAATGATTAACAGTAAGAATTGAAGTTCAGTAAGTATTTACAGATTTTATAATTAATTCTATTGGTATGCATCAGAGATTATTATAATAATTGATTATTAAAATTGTTATTAAAGTAAATTGTTGTTTAAGTATAGGTACAAAAACAAGTGACAAATATACAGGGTGTTAAAAAAGGGCATTCAGAAATTCAAGGACCTGTAGTACGCATGAGTAAAAATAGTTATATTTAGGAGTGTTCAATAGTTAATAGTTCTCGAATTATGGCGACTTACTCGTAAGCTCAAATAAATAAAATAGTCTTGTTAGAGCTAGTATACCACTATACCAATTTCAGTACTGAATTCGGGACTTGGGAAAAAAGTTGAATTAAAATTTTTAGTTTGAAATTATCGAAGTTTTTGACATATTTTAATGAAATAATTTGGAACAAGACGATAAATTAGAACATGTTCTAAATTCTAGTATACAGAATGAATAGTTCGAGTTAGCACATAGGATTTATAATGTGTTGAAGTAAATACGAAATATTTTTAAGTGATAACGAGAGAGAAAGTGTTATTTTTCGATAGAAAATAGGCGTTCATTAGTTTATATTATAATCTAAATATTTTCGTTTAAATCATGAACCATTTTTAAAATAAAACACCAATAATAAAATTAAAATAAATTGTAAAAGTAAATACGTATCACTTATCAAAAATTGCAGGTGTGTAATTCAAATTTGAAATTAATAATTGACGCCTTCCTTTTATCTTAAAATAACTCTTTCTCTCTCGTAATCATTTAAAAATATTTCTTACTTGTTTTCACTCATTAAATTGCTATGTGCTAACTCAAACTATTCAACCTGTATAAATAATTAAATACGTCTAAAAATGTCAAATTTCAAATTTCTTTTCCAACAAATTTTTTTTAGTCCTGAATTCAAGACTGAAATCAGTGTAGTGGTATACAAGCCACTACAAGGACACATTAGTGTCCAAAATTTTAAGAGCGTGTAGCGCGCATTACAATGAGTAAAAAAATTATATTGAGGGGTGACCAATAGTTAATAATTTTCGAGTTGTGGTCACTTAACTCGTTTATTAGAGTTCGTACTCGAACTCTTAGAGTACTTGAAAAGTAAATAGAAAGTAAGCAAATATATAAGTAAAGTGCTTGCCATATCTAAGCGACCTTAAATGCGCAGAAGATTAAGAGAGAAAGCTATAGAAAAAGACGCCCAAACATTGTTTTTTACAATGTTTATCGAAGATATGTATGTAACCTTTGTTATGAGGTAGGGGAAGGTGGGGCAGGTACGGACAATTTTTTTTAAACACCGATTGCGCTGTTATTTATACATTTATAGTGATGTAGTGCCTATTTTGTATTCAACTTGTAACACCATCATTTGCCTACGACACGGTATATAGAAAAGGCAGTAAAATTACAGTTTTTGTGTTACAGATTTTTTTTTTAAAAGTAGTATTTGTCCGAAACTGCCCCACAGTGGGGCACGTTCGGACTGCATATGGGGCACATTCGGACACATCTAGTAAAGCATTGAAACATTGCGAAAAACTCTTTACTCATAAAACTGATAAAAAACAATGCCGGTATATAAAATAAACAAATTTTTTTCTATTTGAGGGGGGCCAGAAGCCAAGGGTTCTACTTAGAAAAAATTTTAAAGTCGAGTTAATGCAGAAACTGGAAATGGATACGTAAATTCACTATCCGAATTAGCTTGTCCCAACGTACCCCACTTGCACGGAGTTTCATTAAAACGGTAGAAAATTTTTTCCTTGATGTTAGGTGAAACGAAACTACTACGTGTTTATAGTTTATGTATGGCAGTTACCAGATTTCGATCGCCAGTAAATTTAATTGAGGGATTAAAACGGGAAAGCTTATGTTACTTAGCTCAAAAATTATTGCAGGTTGTTGGAAAACCGTTTTTCTTCACTAAAAATTTTGTTTTTTGCACTAGACAAGCGAAACTACCGTCAACAAACACGCTTCACACTAGCAACCTACTGTTACCTCCGCAGCGCAATAACACGAACTTTTAACGGAAATTTTGAAATGTCCGAATGTGCCCCGCGTCCGAACCTGCCCCACCTTCCCCTACTACACAATTTTGTTTCCGCACAGGTCGCTTACATATAACAAGCACTCTAAAACCGTAAAGTCGTAACGTAGTTGGTTAGGATACGGCAGTTAACAAGTCTACTGGAAAGTTGTTACAGTTGCTACGAGAACACGTTACGGACTTGACGATAGTGCTCAGAATCGCAGCATAAGTGGCCATAACTCGAAATATATTAACTATTAGACACCCCTCAATATAACTTTTTTACTCATTTTAATGCGTACTACACGCTCTTAAAGTTCTGAATGCTTTTTTTTAACACCCTGTATAAATAATTAATGGATATAATTTATTTATTTATTTAATATATATAATATGCATTACATCAACAGCAAATTGCCAATTACAGACTTAATAATAATTAAAGAAAAGCAATCTAAAATTATTCTACAATTATGGCCGCTTGCACCGCCTACAGATTAACTAACAGATAGTTTATCTACTAAATAAATTGTAAAAATATAGTATATTTGCCACATAAACTAAAATAGGTGCAAAAGACCATAAGTAGCAGGTATCTTTAGAAAATTTATCTTACAGTTAGATGGAGGTGTAGGGTTTTTGACAACTTATCCGCCAGATAAACTGCCTGTCAATTTGTTCATCTGTAAGCGCTGAAAACGAACATTAAAACTATTATTTTTATTGGAACTCATATGGAAGAATTTATTGCTTTTGAAAAAATTAAACAACTATGCATCAAACGTCAAACGCACATCAAACGCATCAAACGTTATGAGAGAAGATAGTACAAAAAAAGTCCCACAGACGTCGTGTCGCTTGTCATCACTTGACATGATAAAGCGTCCAAAACCGCAAGTGAGCCGAGCCAAAGCGAGACACAAAACACATCCGATATGACAAAAATCAAAGAAGAATACCAAAAGTTACGTATACCAAAGTAAATGTAAAAATGAATAAGAGAAGGAGTCTCAGGTATGAAGAGAGCAATGTTAATAATTGAAATTTAATTTGAGGTTCATATAGACTAGGCGCAAAAGTTAAAGTATTTTATGCAAGCGGCATTTCATATAACATTTTGGTAACCGATGTTTTCCCAATATTTCAACCCTACTGAATACGAAAATTGCGGTTATCAAAGCAAAATCTTAATCGGGATCGTGATATTCAAGATGACGCCCAAGATATCTGCTTTGTTATTTTTGATAAAATAATTATGAACAATTAGGACAAATATTGTCATTGGTTGGGATAGATAATTTTATACTCTACAATTTTTATTAGAGGTAGAATTATCTTCAGATCACTCCTAAAAGAGCTAGAGTCGATAAAAGCACCAGTGTTGTATAAACCGTCTTAATACATAAAGCAGTATATGGAAGCATCTTGGTGAGTTCAGCGAGGTAGCTTTCCCAGTATCCAGCCAGGATGTATCTGTTAAAACATGATCAGAGCAAATCAAGTCCATAAAAGTCGATCATAAAGAGGATATTGCGTCTTCTGTTTTGACAACACACGGTGCTTCTCCCGACTCTCTAGACCCTTAAAGAGTGATTTTACTGTAATTTTTTGTAGACCATAAAATTATCTATCCGAGCTAACATAAATATTTGTCTTAATTGCCATAATAATTAATCCATCAAAATAAATAAAAACAGCAAACATGTATATTACGACGATTTTTACGCACACGATGTCTTTAGCTGGCTTTCGCTCCTTAATAAACAATCTTACGGTACTTTTACATTTAATAATAATTGTAGAGATCCTTGTATATCTAATTCAATCAAAACAGTTGTCCAAGTTTCAATAATAATTCTTCCATCCAAATAAATCTTAATTAATAAAGCAGACAACCTAGTCGCCATCTTGAATATCGCGCTTCCGGTTTAAATTTCACTGTGGTAACCGCAATTTTTGGATTCAGGGGGTCGAAATATTGGGAAAACATCGGTTACCAAAATGTTATATGAAATTCCTCTAGCATTTCGATACTGGGATTTTGTTCCAATTTCACGATGCTTCTTCCGACTGTAGCTCCTTAAGGAGTGATCTGAAGATAGTTATACCTCTAATGAAAATTGTAGAGTATAAAATTAGCTATCCGAACCAATAAAAATATTTGTCTTAATTGTCCATAATGATTCCATCAAAAATAACAAAGCTGACATCTTGGGTGTCATCTTGAATATCACGCTTCCGGTTAAGATTTCGCTTTGATAACCGCAATTTTCGTATTCAGCAGAGTTGAAATACTGGGAAAACATCGGTTACCAAAATGTTATATGAAATGCCGCTTGTATGGTTAAGGATACGTTTTTTCCGATAACAGTCCTAGTCTAATAGAATTGAAGTTAAATAAAGTTAATTTGCAAATAAAATCCAATATCCCTCGGGAAATGATAAATTTTCATAATTTTGTCATATTTCTCAAGCACATTTTTTAGTATAACCAATTTCTTATAATTAGAACAATATATTATTAATGGAGTGAACGAGGGTTTTGCTGCAAAGAACCCACGCCTTGAACGATTGTTGATGACATTTTTTTTATTTAGTTCTAAATAATACCCTGAAGATCAAAGTTTATATTGTTAAAAAGTGTGCATTTGCCTCATCATCTTTTTAAACCACATCTTGTGAATTCAATTTTCAAAACATTAAAAATTAGCTGAAATAGTTATTTGTTTTATAAGGAGACAAAGTGACGTTTTGTGTGACAAGACTGTGTTTGGCTGAAGAGCGAGCGCGTAGCGAGCGAGTCAGGCAATACAGGCGAGTCACACAAAACTACTTTGACTCCGTATAAAACATTAAATTTTTTCTGCAAACGTAAAGCGTAAAACTGAAAATTTTGATTTTTGAAAGAGCACCATCTCTTGTCAATTACTTGTAGTTCAATTGTCAAATATTTTTTAAAATTAACTTAAATTTGTAAAAAAAGCTAATTATTAAAAGCAACGAACTAATTATAAAGGAAAATTTAAAAAACATTAAATTGTTTACATTACAAATGCTTAAAAAACATTTTTTACGTTAAAAATAAAAATAATGTGCGGTTAAGATTTTACTTTTCCCTCCTAGACAGACAAAAATTACTTTTCTGACAATTTTTCCTGCCTCGGCGGGAAAGTTAAACTTCACCGTTACCTATTCAGTGACACAAAGGCGACTTTTTCTGACGTTTAAAGAAAAAAGAAATTTTGTTTCAAAATTTTGGGTGCAAATGTTTACGCGTTTGATAATTAATTAGTAACTAAGGAACAAGTTTACGGAAAAAAAAACTTCAAAAATGCATGATGAAATTCTTATTAACATTTACTTAACTGTAACTAGTGAAGCGCTTCTAGGCATCTCAGGAACTTCAAATTTGGCACCAATGTATATGATGTCCTCAAGTTTAATAAAAAAGTCTTCAAGTCCTGAAAACCCTCTGGGGGCCGATTGAAGGAGAAGGGGGAACGCCTCCCCGTACGTTTTAGAAGAAATTAGACCTTTCTAGGGATCATTTTAGAGTGTACTGTACAATGACACCAAATTTAAAGTTCTTAGGATGCTTAAAAGTGATTGCAAAAGCGAACCAAAATGTCAGGATGTATGTATGGATGTATCCCCCCCCCCCCGCCCAGAGCAAAAACTACTGAACCGATTTTGATGAAATTTCATTTTAACAACTTTAAAATTATAGCCATTTTCAAGCGGATAACCGGTTAATACCGCAGTTATGATCCTAGTTATTGCATAGTTATCGACGACACGCCCCTTATAACCTGTGGTAGTTCGCTTAAACGGAGAATAACCAAAATAATAAAACAGCTACCTACTATAGTTGAGTTTCACAAATGTAGACAGTTATGTCATTTATAGAATAAAGACGAGATTACATCGAGATTTTTCGGTACAGCATTATGAACAATCGTTCGTACTCGGATCCACTTCTACTACTAAGCTTCTGTCAGCTTCTGTCAAATTATAGTAAAGTACGTTATTCTATTAAAGCGGCACGTGTTTTCTGCATCTATCTCAATAGAAGCCGCGCTATAGCTAGCTAAATTTTGTGAACACATATTAGGATGAGTCACTATCTCGAATTGTGAGATTGAAGTATAGGGTACTACAGGTTATAGAAATATCGAATTGATGACGTTTCAAGTGTCATATTGCAATATTTATGACGTTATACGCTATGGCCGTTTCTATAACGAAGCCGCTTGATGCGATTGGTAAATTCCAATTGTGACCAAGGGTTACTAGTTATTCACTTGAAATTGGATTATTTCATCGGAGTTATGATTTTTTGAATGTCAAAACTTCAATAACCTCTACTTTCTTTTGTAATAAAAATGAAAACTTGAAATTGGATATTTGTATCAATCCCATGAATATCTATTATTTAACAATATTTTTGGTTAACAAAACACTTCCGGTTGAACCTGAAATTACAAAAATATCAAAACTTTTAGGAACACTCAGTATATTTTTCAATATGTTGAAAGCTCGTAAAATGAGCTATTACACGATACCAAACACTTTATATTTGACTTCCGGTTAACCGGAAATGGGATAGAATTTCTTAATTTAACTGGAACACCTTGTATATTTTTCAATATTTTCAAAGCCCGTAAAATTAGCTTTCTAAAGATATAAAATAATGTATATTCTGGACTTCAATTTATGCCAAAATTATAAAAAAATGAAATTTTTGAAACAGTTTATACCTAAAAATTCTGCTTACACATATAAATCCCAGGTTCAATCCTTGACTGAAGCAAATTTAAGAAATAAATTTTTTAATATATTTTTGAACAATTTTTTTAATATCATGTAATTTGATTTACATTAACATAAAAGGTCATTACGTGAAAAGCATTGAAAAAGTCGCCCCTCATCGATTTTTTCCGGGCCGGGATTATTCGGTTCGGCGTTGAAAAAAAATAATCTGAGCACAAGTTCAGATCCCAACTCCTCCCCTAGCGGCCGCTACACAATCAAAAAACGATTTTTTACATTTTCCCAAATATCTTAGGTCCTACTAAAGGTGTTGATATGGGGATTGTTTTATATGAAAGCTTATGTGAGTGCGCACAAATGTGAATTTTTTAAAATGTTATGGCGAGAAATTCAAATTTTTGCGCTAATTTTAAGTATTTAAACGTGTTTTTCTACTACGTGCTAAGAGCTGCTACGAAATAAAAAAATTTATTAAATAGTATTTTTTGTATAGTTTTTTTTAACGTAGTGAAAAAACATGAATTAAAAACGGTTGCTATGCAGTAAAGTGTTGCTATGCAGAAAAGTATCACTTTTCAGTACGGTTTTCGATTCATAAATATACAACATTTTCATCTAGTATATGAAAAAAATAAAAAAATATATTTTGAGATAACACCGGATATATGTGTTTTGAGGTCCCCCGAAACGATCTAGATCATTTTTAGAAAAAAGTCTGTGTGGGTGTATGTGTGTGTGTGTGTGTGTCTGTTCTAAATTAACTCTGAGGTCTTGCATGTGCACGTGACCAGGCCTCTGGGCACATTTGAAATTGTGGGGACTAGAACGCGTCCCCACAAGTATTTTTTGTCTCACGACTATAGTTTCACAGTTTGAATCGTGAATGTTAGTAGATTTATATTCCATTCGTGTTTTATATTTAGTTGTCCAGTTATAATTAGCGTCGCTCATCAAATGGCTACAAGAAATTTAAATATTTAAGGTCCCCACTTTTAATGTACAATTCAATAAGTCGATGTCTGATTAATTGTGGGTTTCCCAAAAACGTACTGATTACAGCGTCATCTACAACAGTTTTTGAAGAGTTTTTTGCGAAATTTCTTTTATGTAGTCATAAATAAGATAAATACCTATTAAAAGCAACTCGACAGTGCGAAATTAGAAAAATTCATTAATATATTACTAACTCATTCGAGTTTGAATTTAAATTTGGATTTTGAGGTTAGGTGTATGTTATTATGTTATATCGATGTCCACTTCAAACGGCGTTGGTTAATTATTTTCTATTTCTTCTTCTTTATTTGCCTTGTTAAAATAACATATTTAAGCAAATTCTTTAACAGGTGGTAAACACAGCGGCGTAGATAACCGCAGAAAATTCCCACTGATGAAAAAATACCATTAATTTGTGTTCATATTTTTATATTATTAAGGAGGTACTAAAAAGGCGACTTCGGGGCAACCGTCAAACTGTGGGCACTAAATTACACCTTGATAGGAAAGGTATAAAACCTATTTTCAAATAACGCCGGCGAGTCGGTCGTACGTTGAAAGAGAAGCTGATCTTACGAGAAGTCAGCTCCGAGATTCGAAGCAAATCATCTGCCTCGAAGACCCGGCCAAGAAACTCTTCAAGGTCGTCAAATGTTTAGATCAGAGATTAGGCTAGTTCTTATTTTTATCGGTTACATTAGGTTAGGTTGTTAAAGGTCAAGTTTTGTCAGTTTAGATTATGTTAGGCTAGGCTAGGCTAGGTTAGGCTAGGCTAAATTAGGTTAGGTTAGGCTCGTGACCTTGACCTCACAGCTTCCAAGAATTGCGTGACCTGGACCCGCGACCTTCTAGAACGGCCTTGACCTTGATAAAGTAAAGCCGAGGGGAGGAAGGGGAAGGGTGTTTGCTGGGAAGGCGTTTTGTCGGTTTAGGTTAGGCTAGGCTAGGTTAGGTTAGGTTAGGTTAGGTTAGGTCCGATTTTAAGTCTCAAAGAGGTTATGTTTATAGTCCTGATTAGGCAACCTTCGCAGGCTCAATGAGGTATAATAATAATATGTCCTGTGTCATTATGTCAATAACTAACTTTGGCACTCGACAGAAACCCAACATCGCCCAACCACCGACCTAGCCGTGACCTGGACTCCGCGGCCTCCAGGAATCGCGCGACCTTGACCTTTGACCGAACGACCTTGACAGAACGGCCTTGACCTTGAAAAATTATCAAATGACCTTGAAAAACGGGCGCGCTTCGCGCGCCGGAGGAGAATAAAGTTGTTGGGGGGGGGGGCGCGCCGCGAAAGCCAGCAGAGGGGGGAGGGGCAAGGGGGGGGTGTTTGCTGGGGAGGCGTTTAAGGCTATCTTGTTTTCGCTCACCCAATATTTTTTGGCGATTCTTGATACTTGTAAAACGAAATTCTGAAGATTTGACGATCTTACATTAATTAAGGGGACTCTCCCATAAATCATTTTTGCATTGAATCTGCACATATATCGGAGGGTATCGTAAAATTTTGCATATTACAGTGATCAGAATCGGATGTTTAATGTCGCCATGTTTCCAGTTTTAATGTCCCCACATTTCAGCATTTTGCTAGCGTCCTCACAAGTATCTAAAAGTTTGTATGTGTGTGTGTGTGTGTGTGGATGTAGTTCCCCACGAAATCTCTGAAACGACCGAACCGATTGACTTGAAATTTGGCGTAAGGTCTTAGGCTGGTATTAGACTGTCAAATATCTTTGACAAAGTTCTTTTTTAAAAGCTATTTTATAAAATATTTTACAGCGAAATAGGGTACATTTTATAAAATGTACTTTATTACACTGTATTTTATAAAATGTACCCAATTACAATATAAAATATTTTATAATAAATTTTTTAAAAAGGAACTTTGTCAAAGATCTTTAACAGTCTAATACCAGCCTTATCAGATCGGAGTGCAGAAAGGAGATTGTTCAAAATCGGTCCGCTAGGGGGCGTGCAATTAAGGAAATTTTGTTTTTTTAAATGGCACTATATAATTTTTTTTAAATCATCCGGTAGAGAATTTTTTTCTCTATTCAATAATATAAAATTTTTTAACATTATTTTGTTTTAAAAGGAGTTTTTCTTCAAACGTCAAAAAAAGTTGACATTTTGTTACTAAACAAGTAAGGTTAAAGTTCTACTTTTACATTTACTTTTACCTCCTAGGAGGTAAAAGTAAATTCTAACCCTAAATATTTACAACAAATTGTAACGTGAAATGATATTTCTAAGCATTTGTAATGTAAAAAGGTAATGTTTATATAAATTTTCTGTTATAATTTATTCGTTACGTTTAATAATTAGCTTCTTTTTACAAGTTAAAGTTAATTTTTAAAAATATTTGACAATTGAACTACAAATAATTTTCAAGAGATGGCGACACTTGAAAAATTTTTATTTTTTATTTTTCGTTTTACGTTTGAAGAAAAAATTAAATGTTTAAAACGGAGTAAAAATACTTTTTTTGGCTCGTCAGTAGTTGTCAGACTCAACTTCGTTTCGTCTAACAAGCCCTACTGACTAGCCTAAAAAAAGTGACATTTTTACTCCTAATCAAACAATATACTATTTTTTGCACAATCGTGTTCTATTCTGTACTTACCAACAATGTTTATACTAATAGAAAGTTGATTTTACCAAACCATTGTATGTGTCCATAGAAACAATAAAATAATGATTTCGAAATATTTAACCAAAAGCACAAGGGTGGTAAGTGAAACAGATGTTTGAGCTATTTGTTACTTTTATTCTTGTTACTGGGACAACATTGTTCTCCAGCGGTTACTATTTTGAATAAACTTTAAAATTATAAAAATTATTTACAACTGTCAACTAGTGTCAGTTTAAAAAATGAATTTATTATTAGTTATTTTTCACGATTGTGCAAAAAATAGTATGCAATACTCGGATCGTTAAGTGCTTTTCTTAACAAATCTCGAAAATTAGAAAAACTCGACCCTACGGGTCTCGTTTTGCTAACATTTTCTGGATTTGTTAACTATGCACTTACCGACCATGTATTGCAATGTACTATTACGCAATCAAATATCTAATAATATTTAGTAGCTGACGTTTCTGACAGTTGTCAAAATTTGACAATTGTCAAAAAATTTTACATTTCGCACCATCAATTCAATACTAACGTAACTCAAAAAGTAGAGTTTTGAGAAAATCGATGTTAAAGTTTATGATCGATAAAAACATCTCTGTATCTTTGTAAAAAATGGGGCTCTCTTTATAATATTTACGGATAATATTTATTATACGAGTAGTATCATTATTACAATTATTTTTAATTTTTAAGTATTCTGAATTTTTGAAACGAGTTATACAACAAAAACATAAATTATTTTGAGTTACGTTGGTATTGCATGTACGCAAGTCAATATAAAGAACTGGAAACAGATATAAACTTTGAATGCAACACCACCACAAGATAAAATATGCCTCTATATAACGTATGGAGATACGTTAGTATTGCATTTATTATTTTTATGTGGACAAGAAGAAGTAAACCAACATAAAACACCAGAATCCCAAAATTGTATAAGATACAATATACAGGCTGTCTCACGAAATCGGCGCAGCATTGGGATATCGGAAACTATAAGAGATACAAAGTCGGTTAAATGGGGAAAAAACTTTTATATTGTGTGCCCATTTTGAAAGTGTAATTAGGTTTTGCAAAATTATCATAGCCAACTAGATATGAGGTAAAAACTGAAAAAGTGCGTATTTTTCTTTTGCTAATAACTTCTAAAGTAATAGAAATATAAAAAAATAGTTCAAATAAAAAAAATAGATATTTCTAAGCTTTAGTCAGTGGCGTAGCAAAAAAATTTTTTTAGGGCTTAATTTGAAAGATATGACACAAACTTACCTTTTTTTAAATACAAACACTATTTTATTTTACCTTTAAAAAAATGCTTATTTTTTTTCCTTTTCAACGATATGTAACAATCAATAATACAATTTCTTGATTTATTTCAAAAAAATTTTTTCTTATTTTTTCAAGAATTCTCTTCAAGTCGACTGTACAGGTACATTTTTTTATTAAAATTATCATTTGTAAAAAAATAATTTATGTCAGTAACCTGTACCAGTCGACTTGAACAGAATTTTTGAAATAATAAGAAAATTTTTTTTTTGAAAAAAAAACAAGAAATTGTATTATTGATTGTTACATATCGTTGAAAAGGAAAAAAAATAAGCATTTTTTTAAAGGTAAAATAAAATAGTGTTTGTATTTAAAAAAAGGTAAGTTTGTGTCATATCTTTCAAATTAAGCCCTAAAAAAATTTTTTTGCTACGCCACTGACTAAAGCTTAGAAATATCTATTTTTTTTATTTGAACTATTTTTTTATATTTCCATTACTTTAGAAGTTATTAGCAAAAGAAAAATACGCACTTTTTCAGTTTTTACCTCATATCTAGTTGGCTATGATAATTTTGCAAAACCTAATTACACTTTCAAAATGGGCACACAATATAAAAGTTTTTTCCCCATTTAACCGACTTTGTATCTCTTATAGTTTCCGATATCCCAATGCTGCGCCGATTTCGTGAGACAGCCTGTATATGGTGGTATTGCATTTGAACTTTGTGTACTTTGTGAGTATATTAGCCGCATTAACTCAAAAACGCAATTTTCGAGTTGTGTTATACTTCATTCAAGGAGACGAGATAGTGTTGCATGCGATGTTCACGTGCACGTGCAAGTTCTCACGAGCGCGGTTTTACGTAAACTTAAATTAAATACAGTAATGATTTTACACTAATTATTAATAACAGCCGGCGTCATAATAATTCCCTAAAAGCTCCTTTAGTGTTAAAGTTGTCGACTTTAAGTTTAATTTAAAAGATAAATTAAATTTATAAATTGTGATGTCTAATGAGAATTTAGCAAACTTTAGTTAAAAATTTGCATTGGTTCCAATCAGTTCCAATAACTATGGTTTTCACATTGTTTTGACATACAAAGTTGAAATATGAACATTTAAATATCGACGTCAGTTTTAAGGTTATATTTCAGTCAAAAATTTTTTAACAACAAATTCAAAAATTTAGGAAAAAATGTACGTTGTGTATTATACTTTTATACAAGATTTATATAATTTTAATCAAAATCCATCGCTTGGTTTTTGGATAATATATCAAGAAAACGAAAAAAAGAGATGTTTTTTTGCGATTTATTACCAAAGTAAAAGATAAAATTTTCTATTTCTTTTTACAAAATGTAACCGAGTTTCTACCAATATAGTACTGTAATTTTATAAAAAATTTTGAATTTGTGATTTTCTTACTATAGCCGAAGACGTTAGAAAAATTCACATAACTCTATTATTCTTTAGATTTTAATACAGATGAATGTAGAAAATAATGTGCATAGGTCTATAATAGTAGGGGTATTAACAAATGTTCAGTTAGGTAATTAGGTAATGCTAAAGCTACTGGTTTTGTTAAAATATTCAAAAAAATCTACATCATCATAACTGTCAAATATATTTTTCCTCTATATAATTTTCTTCTTCTTAAATAAATCTGTGGTTCTTCCTCAGACGACAAGTCAGAACATGATGTTAATAATTCCAAAACTTGATTTCAATTCATTATATTATAACGAACGACACCACTTCAACCTTTTTTTGGCACTTTAAAGTCTTTAAAGTTAAAGGAGCCTTTAGGTAGGAGCACTTTAAAGCTAAAGTGACTACAAAAACATATTTTGAAACCGATTTTCATATTTAAATGGATACTTAAATTTAAAGGAGACTTTATTTTGATTATGAAACCGGGTGTTATTATTATTGTAAATAAAATACTTTTAACTTATAAACATTTTTCATAAGTAATTTTCAACCTTTCAACTCGATAATTATTATTTGTACCTATGTAGCGGAACTCTCGGTCATAGGGATTAAAAATATAAACATATTGAAACAAATTAATAAGCCAAAAGATACATAAGTTTTACATCAACTATTCATTATCCGAGGAAAACTCGGACGAACTACTCGTATCATTATTGATTCTAATAATTAGGGGCTCTACTGCTTCCTCCATCATGTTGTCGAGCTGCCAAAACTTTGGTTCTATTTTTTCAGTAACATGCTGAACACACTTGCTCCATTTGTCGGCAGTAATTGTCTCCACGGCTTCCTTAAAAAGCGCTTTGACTTCTGCAAACTTGAAAGATGCATTTTTTGCAGCGACATACCCCTTAATTTGAGCCCAAATCAGCTCTATTGGATTAAGCTCGCAATGATAGGGGGGAAGCCGGAGAACGGTTTTATTATGTTGTTTAGCCATTTCATCAACGACGTATTTATTAAACTGTGGCTTATTTTGTGAAACTAAATACAAAAGTTCTACTTTTAGCATATCCTCATGAAATTCAATACTTTTCGAAGTAAGCCACTGCCTGATTTTATCCTTTCTCCACGCTGTAGTAGGTATTTTTTCAACTCTACGCGAGTGATAAGAAGCGTTATCTAATACTATTATAGCGTTGTCTTCAAGACGTGGAAGAACTTTTGAAAACCAACCTTCAAACACTGCAGAATCCATTTCTTCATGATAGTCAGTAGTTTTTTTTTACTCAAATACGAGTAAACAGTCCTCAGCGAAACCCGTTTCGCTACCTATATGAGTAATAATCAAACGTTTTCCTTTGCCGGATGGATTTTTCAAACCGGTAGACAAACCCAATAAAAAAGCATCACGGGACGACTTTATAGTTTCATCTTTCCATATCTTACTTTTAGTGTGGCCAGCATTAACCCAAGTTTCATCGAGATAGTATATTTTTCGGTTTTCCCGTCTAAATTTTTTAATTTCTCTGAGATATTTTCTTCTCCAACGCACTATTTCGGGTTTCTCTAATAGGGCACTATCCCGCCCGCGTCGCACATGTTTAAAATCCAAATTTTTTAAAAGTTTATAAAAGGTTGTTCTTTTAAACGTGGGTAAATCTTCATCCTCATTTACAACTTTAAATATTTTGTCAATTGTTGGAATTTCGTTTCTAAAAAAAAATTGGTGTACTTTTCTCCTTATTGCACATCTGTCAAAGTCATCAACACTTTGTACAATTTTATTACGTTTTTTTTTCTTTTTTGGAGATAATAGACAATGATTTATCTTATATTCGCGCACAACACGATAAACTGAAGATGTGGCTATTCCCGTAGAAACGGAAGTTTTATTTACTATGTCTGACACTCGATCTGAAGGGTTTGCTATTACCTCACGTTTATACGCATTTAATATTAAATATTTTTCGTTTTTTGCTAAAGCAGACCTCTTTAAGCGTTTTTTAGGCGGCGTTACTGATAAACGTGGGGAAAGATTTCTTTCGGTCTCACTGGCAGAGTTTATAGAGGACATTGTTACACTTGTCACTTGTGGGTTTTTTGTTTATAGGCCATTATAGGCATGCAACATTTAGTATTCTATTTGTTGTTTGGGTTACTATGACGTTATATTAAAAATAATTATTGTTATGAATATTAAATGAACTGTAAAATATAAATTATTGGTTTAATCATAAAGCAAAATACAAACTGAATTATAATCTTTATTAATTGTATCTGCTAAAAGCAATCCCGTAATTGCAATATTCTTTTGGGTTGCTAAAAGTTCATAATGAATTATGACACCAATCTTGGACCGATACAGACCTACCCCAAACATTTGTGTGAAAACATGAAAGAACCGGTCAACTATTATTTATAGATGCCCAATTGCCCACCTCTTTGGCCAACCACATCTTTGGTTAACTGAGTTGATTTAAACATTGTTTGAAAATATCTAATTAAAGTAAAGCTCAAACGCATTCACAACCTATAACCTTTTTACTTTAAATTTTAAATAGTATTTGCAAATCAAATCAAGTGTAATCACGATTACAAATGTAATTTCGATTAAAAATGTAATTTGTAATCGATTACATTTTTCCTGTAATCGTTCCAGCTCTAATTGCCACTATAATATGAGTTATCCGCATCAACGCAGTTAGGTAACCATGCAACAAGCTTAAAATAAGTTTATACGTTAGAGCCAATCACAGCGCTAAAAAGAAGTGTTCACGTGCACAACACGCGGGTTGTTTGTTTACATTCACTATCTCGTCTCCTTGAATGAAGTATAGTATTGTATTAATGGTGCGATTTGTCAAAAAACTTTGACGTTTATTTATTTTTATTCAGTGATTATAAAAATGTTCAGTATTCTTTTGTTTTCTAACTGTTTTGGTCTTAGGGCCGAATTACATGAACTAACTATTTAGTAACTGTTAGTTACTAACTTGGTTACTAAATGAACTCAAGGAGCAAAAACACGGGAATCTAAGCTTTAACGTCAACGTCAAAATTTATCCGCCCATTTTGACGTTGAAATTTAAAGAAATTTAAGCCCAAGGACGTTTTGTAGATCGATCGTAGCCTCCGTAATAACATTTTAACTGAGTAATCATAAATAACAACTTCTTCGCTTCTTGGAGGGGTTTAGTTTTAACGAAATTATATAAAACCTATGTCAATCGATTCGTTTTGGTGTCAGCAATAAATATTATAGCATAGTATTGCTTCTCCAATACTTAGTTTTCGAAAAATGCGAAATAACTGTGGAAAAGTGCGATTTTGCCACTTTAACCCACATTTCACGCGGGCGCGTTATTTGTTTCGTATTCAGTGCCCAAAAATCTATAAAATTCAATCTGCACAGTGCTGTTCCAGAGAATTTCCCATTTATGCATTATGCAATATATGCATGTTTGTATGTTTTATTTATTGAACTAATGAGCGTTAACCTAACGATGAGCACTAGTGATTACCATTCAATAGGTAATTTTGCAGGAAATCATTTATTTTATTACAAATTTTTGCATTTTTATCGATCTTTCATATTTAGATCAATGCATGATAAAGGCCTTATAAATATCCGAACCTTGACAAGAAGTGTGATTTGTAATTTTCAGACCTGAGCATTACTGTCAACTATTGTGAACTAAGAAAAAAAAATGTTACTTCTATTATTAATATCGTTATTGGTTATAGATTTGTCACAAGTAACGAACTTTAATTAATTAAAAATAATAACAAGTAAATATTTAATTTTGCAGTGCGATAGTCCTCGATGGGATCTTATGCGACAAAGTGGGTATGAAGTTAGCATGCATCGCTTTGAACTAGAATGGTACAATGAAACTTACCTCAAAGTTGAACAATTTGCGGCTGTTAAATTTAATAGAACTTTTCGCCGTGTCTTTAACTTTTCGGCTCACTTGTATAAAGAAATTGGAATCGATCTTTCTGTAAATATTTATCGATATTTTTATATTGACAGGACGGTTTCTAAGGAATGGGCGGGAAAGTTGAAACTTAAACATTCCGCTCGTAACCGTTAGCGACTTTAATGTCCGGTTGATATCACTAATATTCATAATTCCTGATAGGAAATTGTTCAAAAAAGGCAATCACATATTTGTGTATAGGAAATAGGAGCCTAATTAGTGGGATAAGTCCAATTGAACTTGGACATTCTTTGTTTTTTTTGAATTACGCCAAGTTCATTTGCATTTTTCTCACTAATTAGGATCCTATTTCCTATATACAAACATGTCATTGCCTTCTTTGAACTTTACACAATCATGATTTATGAATATTAGTGATATCAACCGGTTATTAAAGTCGCTAACGGTTACGAGCGGAATGTCTAAATATCAACGTTCCCGCCCATTCGCTAGAACCGTCTTCCTAGCTTATGTTTTTTTGTTACATAAGTCTACTTAAACATTTGTTTTTTGTAGTTGAGTGCACAACTTTATAAGTTATATGGTAACGAGTACAAATTTTTCCCATTTTCTGCAACACTTCTGTTTTGCATTGAATATCAAAGAAACAGTTTTGGTCTTAAGGATATGTTGACAAAATTTACCAATCTTAAGTTATGTCCTCAAAAACCGGTATAGTAATTTTTTTTTTCTTCGTTAAATTTATTTGTTTATTTGCAGGGGTATATTTATGGTATTAATATTCGTGGTGAACATAATAAATTTCCGCCTCTTATGCCTGTCGGTGATTACAAAGTAACTGTAAAATTGGCCCATTCTGGCTTTAATAAAGATAAATTGATAACTATAAATGCATACGGTGCAGTAATTTCAAAGAGAAAACTTCCTATGTGGTAGAGATATTTTTTATACTCGTAATTGAGAAAACTTTTTGATTTTAATTCAGTAATTATTAAGCACTCTGTTTATTTTTGATTGATACAAAGCAAAATTAGATTATTAATAAAACAACTTGTTACTAACTTCTTTTTTTAATTAATTCAATTTTACTTCGAAAATTGTAAATCAGTAGGGCGCGTTATAAATTGGCGCTTGAGCAGGGACTTGATTTTATAAGCTTTATAAAACCAGAAATTTCATTTGAAAAAATAAAAAATTACAACATTTAACGGGCGGAAAATTTTGAACTGAAATGTCCATATGGACGTATGTATTAGGGTGGAGCGCAAATTTTTTTTTTCAATTTCGATTAGGCGGTGTGTGGGATTGATGCTCTACCACGATACAAATCAAAAACTTAAATGACATATTTCTCTATTTTCGGTTTAAAAACTGCATGAAATTTTGAAATTTTCAAAACAATTTTTTTTTCAATTTTTATTTATATACGGCACACTAAATTGATGCTCCGACACATTAGGAGTCACAAACTTAGCAGAAACTTTTCAATAATTTTAATCTAAAAAGTACCCCATCACAAATCAAATTTTAAATTGATTGTTTTTAATTGTATTTTTTAACTATTTGCTACCAAATACAAGAAAAAATTTAAAATTCATTCAGTAGAGTGCTTTTGGAACGACAATTTTTCAAAATTTCATTTTGGACAATTTGTGGCTCTATGCTGGCCTGATAAATTATCTCAGAATTAAGGTTTTTTTTTGTAAGAAGAGGCTCTGTATTACTTCCTAAATCGATTAAATTAACGTAATCTTTGGCATTAAAGTTTGTAACACTGTCCAGCTAATATCTGCTGAAATATTGAAGATACAAAAAAAAGTTAAACTAGAAACTTTTCAAACAACACCTCATCTACAAAATAGCGCAAACAATTTTTTTTCATGGCCTACTTGTTTTCCTGAAGAATATGTAACTTTGGTTTTTTAACTACAACACCCTGTATATTTTTACAGAATCGTATTCTAAATCAATTTCTCTTTACAACGGTGTATCACAAGTACCATTTTGCTTTCTAATAATTATGCCCAATTTTTTTTTTCAAATGGCAACATATTTTTTTTTTCATTTTCGAAATCTCCGTTTCTTATCTATGAAGTCATGTAAAATTGTCATAATAGACGAGACCGAGCTGGCGCACGAGTAGGGAAAATTTTCCGACGCGGTTTCTTTCATGATTCGTATTCTTGACACTTTAGACAACGTAAAACTGCAAGGTGCCGGCAGTTCTTGTGGTCACGTTTCCCTAGGACCGCTGTTGAAAATTGCAGACGATTGACGTCATTATTTCAGAATTTGTTCATCAGATTTCTAAAAAAAAAATTTTATCTGAAAGCTTATAAGATATTATTCATAATTTGTTATTATATATTTTTGAATATCTCCTCTAGTTATCTTGAAAAACCTCAAAAATCATTAATTTTTGTTAAAAAAAAAGTGATATGTCATCACATGACTTTTTCATTTTAGAGTGCCCCCTAGTGAGGGGATTGTAATCAAAATCATATGGCTTCGACTCACAACTTCAAGAAAGCTCTATATGAAATTTGAAGTCAGTCGGTTAAGTCAGTCCAGAGTTAGCTGGCGGAGAAGAACTTCTCTAAAATTCATAGAAATTATGGAAAGTATGGTAAATTATATGAAGTCTTTTTTAAGGTACCAAAAGACGTTTCTTGAAACAAACTTTACATTATATTAGTTTATTAATGTTAGGTACATATTCGGTAGGTAAATTAACACTTCAGAAGTATAAACAAGGTCTCTAACACAAAATTTAGCCGTACAGCAAGAACATACGAAATAAACATAAATTCACATAAACCATCATAAAAGAAGAAAATCGGGGCGAATTTTGAATATAATTTTTTTCAGGAATGAGAGATAAGTATAATGTCATATATGCATGCTCCGTAGAATGTGTGCTTTCCTGGCAGAGGTATTGAATTCAATTCAGTATTTTGCGCTGGGCATTTCCCGAGCACTTACAGGTCCGCCCGTTCGGGTTCTGCCTGCCACACGACAAACACTGTCGCCACTGACTGTTACCCTCTGGTGGGGCTCCAGCCGCTGGGTAAGCATAGGGGACTTGAGTCGTTGCTGGAGGACGACCGCGACTGGGAGAGTTGGTTTGCCGGATCTTTTCAAAGTCTCTGGCGCGGTCGAGCAGTTGGTCGACGGTGGCCACAGAGTCCCGGTATATATAAAATTTGTATTCGGTTCGTAACCCACCGTAGAGTACTCCGAGCTCCACGAGGGCCGGAAACTCCGTTCGACGCATTAGAGTCCACAGTGAGTTTATGTAGTGTGCCGCGGTCTCCTGTGGACCCTGCTGCCGGGCATAGGACCTTGCGACGGCGCTCGCAGAGGTCTTCTACAGGAGCATATTGCCGGCGTATCGCTCTCTTGAATAGATCCCACGTGACGGGGGAAGTTCGTTGATTCCTCCACCACAACGATGCATCGTCACGTAGTATCTCCGGCGCAGCTAGCAGGAGGTCCTCGCAACTCAAACCGTACGCCCGACATCTTTCCTCCAGATCCTCCAGGAATGAGTTTACGTCCCCCTTTCCGTTGTAGCGCAGCCCCCATTTACGAACTACCTCGCAGAGGTGAGCTGCGCGAGGCAGGAACGAGGGGACGAGATTGGAGGTGGGATATTGCGGCTGTGAGGGGGGCGCCTGAACCTGTAGGTTGACGGTAGCTACAGGATCGAGGTTGGGCTCGGCTGGTGGCACTTCTAGCTGGGTTGCTTGAGAGAGTCGTTGCGGAGATGAGCGTCGGGAGCGGCTTGGGGGCTGAATGAGTAACCGCAGCATGGTGGAAGCGGATACATCCTCCTTCACAGCTTCCTGGATGCGCTCCCGTAGAGCGGCTAAGTTGCCTGTGGAGGGGAGCCCAAGCCGGGAGAGGGAGTCCTCGAGGTCGCAGCTACGGCAAAGGCTCATGACTACCTCTAAGGAAGTGGCACGGACTGCTGGGTCTATGACGAACGCCGATCCGTCTCGGATCGGCGGAACGATCGGTAAGTACGTTTACTTTTCCACACCACCTGTATTCTATCAATACATTTTTGGCCAAAACTTAGAAATTTCAAATGTTTGGGTCTTTGGCTAAAAATCACGTCCAAAAGATCGCGTGTACTTGGTTGCCACTTAGGCAGAGTTTTTCATTGGGAGTTTAAACTACGTTTCATCTGAACGAAGTTCAAGCTCATGCGCCGTAACTCGTTTACGTTACAGTAAAAGAACAGCGAATGAGATTGATCTTCGTTCAGATGGAACGTAGTTTAAACTCCTAATGAAAAACTCGGCCTTAGTATCTAATTCATTATAATGAATTGTGTCTCCTAGGAGACACAATTACGAATATTTTACCTGCTTTCCATGCTTTTACAGGGTGCGATACAACGAGCAAAATATCTACAAAAAATGCTGGATTTAAAATTGTAAAGAAGAGGGAAGTGCAAGAAGCTTTTACGCCATTGGGAAATGGACTACCTTTCACGACTTCGCAATTATCATCTTTGTAAAATATATATTTAAAATTAATTAATAAACCAGGTGAGACTGCTGACGACGCTCGTTACGTGTGCATGTGCATTTCACGTTCTCTGGGTACAGGGGTAGCTTTAGATACTACTTTAATACCTCATACAGGTGGTGTATGAGATGATAATTGCGAAGTCGTGAAAGGACTAATAATAATAATAATAGGAAGAGCAACTAATAAATTTTGGTGCTCTTTAATTGACTTCAGTACCTCTGCCAGGAAAGCACACATTCTACGGAGCATGCATATATGACATTATACTTATCTCTCATTCCTGAAAAAAATTATATTCAAAATTCGCCCCGATTTTCTTCTTTTATGATGGTTTATGTGAATTTATGTTTATTTCGTATGTTCTTGCTGTACGGCTAAATTTTGTGTTAGAGACCTTGTTTATACTTCTGAAGTGTTAATTTACCTACCGAATATGTACCTAACATTAATAAACTAATATAATGTAAAGTTTGTTTCAAGAAACGTCTTTTGGTACCTTAAAAAAGACTTTATATAATTTACCATACTTTCCATAATTTCTATGAATTTTAGAGAAGTTCTTCTCCGCCAGCTAACTCTGGACTGCCTTAACCGACTGACTTCAAATTTCATATAGAGCTTTCTTGAAGTTGTGAGTCGATGCCATATGATTTTGATTACAATCCCCTCACTAGGGGGCACTCTAAAATGAAAAAGTCATGTGATGACATATCACTTTTTTTTTAACAAAAATTAATGATTTTTGAGGTTTTTCAAGATAACTAGAGGAGATATTCAAAAATATATAATAACAAATTATGAATAATATCTTATAAGCTTTCAGATAAAAATTTTTTTTTAGAAATCTGATGAACAAATTCTGAAATCATGACGTCAATCGTCTGCAATTTTCAACAGCGGTCCTAGGGAAACGTGACCACAAGAACTGCCGGCACCTTGCAGTTTTACGTTGTCTAAAGTGTCAAGAATACGAATCATGAAAGAAACCGCGTCGGAAAATTTTCTCTACTCGTGCGCCAGCTCGGTCTGCTCTATAAGGTTACGTAAAAAAATATTTGAGAAAAACGTAATTGATTTATTAAACAATTAAACAAGCAACAATAATTATTATTAATATTTAAAATTATGGAGTGCCTAACAATACTTTTAAGTTCTAAGTTTGACAGCAGTATCTAATACAATTTAATAGTATGTTCCGTAATTCAACGAATTCTACCTAAATGTTGGTTTTGCGTTCCGTAAATAACAAATCCTGAAAATGTGTTAGATACGGAACGTGGTTCCTGAAAAAACTGGTAAGCGGTTACTAACCACAACGACCGCTGTGTGAGACTGGTAGGTTCGGTAAATTCATCAAGGGATCTCATGGAGACTGTCATATTTATGTCAGTTGTTGACTTGTTACATATAAATGCATATAAATGCTCTCAATTGAAATTATTTTGTGTATCTAGTGGGAGACAAGTATTAGAAATAATAATTACAAACAACATTTTGTCTTTTTGTTCCCCATTTTATCAAACACAACAAACAACGAGGTTAGAAAATGACAAATCCACAAATGTCAAATTAGTAGCGTTCCGTAATAATAACAATAAATAATTGTTTAATTAATAAATCCATTACGTTTTTCTCAAATTTTTTTTTTTACATGAATTTATAGAGAAAAAAAAGGAGATTTTGAAAATGTAAAAAAAAATAAATGTTGCCATTTGAAAAAAAAATGCATGTACATTTCCGGTTGAGTTTGAAGTACAAAAAAATATACCTCAGCAGTTTCCCATAGTAAACGTCGAGTTGAGTAAAAAACAATTGAAGCTTTTTTTTGTATCTAGTACGATACAAGAATTATTCACTGTTGCCACTATCGGTGAAATATTTTTAAAATATTTAAAAAAAACTTCATTAATTGAATAAATAGCCAAAAGGGTTGCTGCATTATTTACATCATAGTTTTTGATCGTCTTTCTATAATATCAACGTCGTTACAGGGTTTTTTATTTATTACTTAGTAACAACAGGGTAGCGGGAGGTCGATGGGGATAAAATGCTACTTACCAAACCCCCTAGAAATCAAAATTTCTCATTTCATTATTAAATATCATTAATACTGCATTTTTCCTCACAAAATTTTGAACTAATAATTAGTTACATCACAAATTAATGAGTAATGAGGTAATGAGTCACTTAAAGTATGAACAAAATCAGAAAACACGTTGACTATCTAATAAAAAAATAATAAAACTAACCTTAAAGCCAAGGAGGTGAGCTTAAAAACCAGTCTCAAAAATCCAAAAGGCACAAAAGCACGAAACGTAATTAAAAATGCAGGCACCGACCTGACCATATCGCGTATTAGAAACGTACTGTGGAATAAAAGTATTGAAAATTTTATCACAATGACCAAATGTGCCAAGACCTTATCGTATAAAACCAAATATCTACGTTTATTCTCATTTATAATTTTTAAAATTGGATTATTTTAAATTATAAAATTTAATGTTAGAAAAATGAAATTTTAAAAAATTATTATAATGCACTTACTACCTACACCCACCTACACCGATGATTGTTGTTAAATGTACAAAATAGGCGTATCCGTAATTTAACGTTATCGAACTTTGTTATAGTGGGGAGATAAGGATAAGATTAATAAGCGTACCAATTTATTATTTAAAAAAATGTATGAAATTGGTAATTTGAAGAAAATAATTAGTGCTGACATATCTGTGGGTCGAGAGCTTCAATTAAAAAAAAATTATCAAAATCGGTCCAGTAGAAGTACGCTATTATTATATATCAAGAAAAGGCTTCGCGTTTTAAATATATGGTTAAAAAAATTATAATTAAAGGATCAAAACTATTTAAGGGATGATACAAATAAATTAAATTATAAAATTAGTTGCTAAAAATTAACGTGGGCTACCCAAAACGGCCTCAAAAGATTTATCTGGGACTTATAATCCATATATTTAAAACGCGAAGCCTTTTCTTTTCCGCTAATTTTAGCGTACTTCTACTGGACCGATTTTAATGAATTTTTTTTTAAATTGAAGCTCTTGGCCTACAGATATGTCACCACTAATTTTTTTCTCAAAATTATTAATTTCATACATTGTTTTATATTTTATAATATACATAATAAAATAATCAATTTACTAATTTGAAATAATCCAATTTTAAAAATTATAAATGAGAATAAATGTAGATAGTATTTGGTTTTATACGATAAGGCACACATTATACATTTGGTCGTGGTGATAAAATTTTCAATACTTTTATTCGTTCAGTACGTTTCTAATACGCGATATGGTCAGGTTGGTGCGTGCATTTTTAATTACGTTTCGTGCTTTTGTGAATTTTGGATTTTTGAGACGGTTTTTTATGTTGCCCTCTTTAGCTTAGTTATCTTTAAGGTTAGTTTTCTTATTTTTTTATAAAATAGTCATAGCTCATTCTTTATCTTCAAAAAGTTGGTCGATTTCGACGGGGGTGACCGCTATTATAATAATTTTTGAAAATTTCATTTTTCTAACACATTCATCTCTACAACTACTTCGTCGAATTTCGACGGGGGTGCCCGCTCGTTATTTATTAATTACTTACGTTAATTATAGCGTTATCCATTCTTAATTACCACCTAATTAAACCCTCAAAACTAATTTTCTTTGCACTTATTACCGCAGGTGCACGTTAACTAAATTTTAAGGATTTAAAACTTTTACAACTCAATTAAAAAATTTAGATAAGTAAATAATCACTTGATAAGGGTAACAAAAATTATAGAAGGGTAAAAAGGACTCCTAAATTCCATTAAAAATAGAACGGTAGTGTTATCTATTATAATTTAAGAAGTTAGAACAGAATCAGCTGCGTGGTGATAATTAATCCATGATAACAATTTATATGAAATTAAAGTTCGGTAATTATTCACCAATCTTCTCAAGATTGGGCTCAAACGAAAGGGCTTGAAAAACTGAACTACTTCGATCTATAACTCACAATAGATCACCTTTAGTAAATAGACCAACATCTTCAAAAGCGGCAATCAATAATTGCTGCTCCCCTGAGATATGAAACCCCATAACGATCTAATCTTCTGGCAACAACAGAAAATGTTACATCCGTCATGGCAAGTGAAGATTAACCACGTCTGTAATTGATATTTTATGCAGTCCATAATAAATAAATAAATAATATATGTGTATCCATTAATTATTAATATATTATTTTTGTGGCTACTTAAACAACAATTTATGTTAATAATAATTATAATAATCTCTGATGCATACCAATAGAATTAACTTCAAATCTTTAAATAATTGCTGAACTTTATTTCTTTATGTTGCCATCAGCTTTTTAGAGTCCAAGAACAATTTTCACAGTTGTGTCCATTTTCAACATCATGGAACGTTGGGTAGGAAAGATTGCTGTTGTTACTGGTGCTGCAGCTGGAATGGGCCATGCAATTACAGAACTGTTAATTAATGAAGGTGTAAAGGTAAATAATATTAAATGTTATACAATTTATACATATTTATATTATATTTAAGTGGTTGGTATTGATTTTAATAAAGAAAAACTCAATGAATTAAAAACGAAATTTCATGATAATAAGGGATTGTTATATGTTTATAACGCCGATATGCGAAAAGAAGATGATATATTAGCAGCGTTTAAATGGATCAAAGAAAACGTCGATCCAATTCACATTCTTATCAATTGTGCAGGAATTTTTAGATTTACTAGTCTTACAGAGGGCAAGACAGAATTGTGGAGAGACATTTTCGACACTAATGTCTTTGGATTGTGTGTAGCTACACGTGAAGCTGTCAAAGATATGAGAGCTAATAATGTCGATGGGCATATAATTCACATAAACAGCGTGGCTGGTCTTAAACCGATAAGTGCACCTCACCTGAATGTTTATGCTGCATCAAAGTATGCAGTCCATGCTTTGGCAGAAACTTTAAAAAACGAATTCAATTCACGTGGAGATAGAATTAAAATTTCCGTTAGTATATTATTAATACATGATGAGTTTAAAGTTTTAAAATAAAGTTTTTTCTTTTTAGAGCATTTATCCTGGTTCGGTAAAAACTGATCTTCTAAGCTCGTCTGCTAAAGCTAGCGGTTCATCGAGAATGCCAGATTTCTTCAAAAATATGTATGAAGATAAGCCATTTTTGCAGCCTAAAGATATTGCTGATGGAGTAAAGCTTCTATTATCAACTTCAACACACGTGCAGGTTTTATTCCACAACTCGTTCTTTAATTAAAAATTGTATACCGAGTTCCCACAATCAAAGCGGAACATAGCCAAATAAACAATTACATCTGCAGTTTTCTGCTTACCAGCTTCATCTATAAGAACGGTAATGGCATCTACTGAAAGAGAATTATTTTTTGAGTCTGTTGATACCAAATACTTCTTAATTAATGACTTTTTTAATATTGAAGAAGCAATTTAAATATTTTCTCAATTTGAAAAATTTTGAACAGCCATGATACTATGTCAAATTAATAGAAAGTAATACAGTTATTTGAATTTCACTGTTAACGAGATCAATATTAAAAAAGTTATCAATTAAGAAGTTTTTGGTATCAACAGACTTCTCTAATTCTAATTAATTAATTAATTATAATTCTCTTTCAATAGAAACCATTACCATTCTTGTAGATGAAGCTGCAGGAAACTGCAAATGTAATTCACGGTGTTATTTGGCTACGTTCGGTTTTGATCGTGGCTACTCGGTAGAATGATTACCGTGATATCTTTCAAACCATAATAATTATTATTTATTATATTATTCATTTTTTTATTTCAGATACACGAGTTGACGATTCAAGCAGTTGGCGATGAATTTTAAAGCATTTTGTTATGATCTGATGATACTTTACATTTTTAAATTAATATTAATAAACTCTCGTGTACTAAAATTTAACTTCACCTATTGTAAGATAGTTTTCAGCATACCAAACTATGAATGTTATAAAATTCGATAATTTGGTTAATATTAGTATTTAAAAAAAAGCCCCTTACCTATTAATTACTTTTCTTCTTCTTCTACAGTTCGTAAGAACTGTACAAGAACATTTACCTGTTTGAGACTAAATATGCTGTTTATTGGCCAGTTTCTGGTACATTTTTGCTTAGTTATGGATCCATAACATTCCAAAACTTAACCATTTCTATTGTTTGAAACCGGTTTTTGAACACTTATGGAATAGATATCCATTCGTCAGTAGATAACTATCTTTTGAGAAACTCGCAGTATGTGAATTATATGCCCATCGACATTATTAGCTCTCATATCTTTGACAGCTTCACGTGTAGCTATACACAATCCAAAGACATTAGTGTCGAAAACATCTCTCCAAAATTCTGTCTTGCCATATCTGTAAGACTAGTAAATCTAAAAATTCCTGCACAATTGATAAGAATCTGAATTGGATCGACGTTTTCTTTGATCCATTTAAACGCTGCTAATATATCATCTTCTTTTCGCATATCGGCGTTATAAACATATAACAATCCCTTTTTATCATGAATTTTTATTTTTAATTCGTTTAGTTTTTCTTTATTTAAATCAATACCAACCACCTAAATATAATATCAATATGTATAAATTGTATAAAATTTAATATTATTTACCTTTACACCTTCATTAATTAACAGTTCTGTAATTGCATGGCCCATTCCTGCTGTAGCTCCAGTAACAACAGCAATCTTTCCTACCCAACGCTCATGATGTTTAAAATGGATAAAACTGTGAAAAATGTTCTTGGACTCGAAAAAGCTAATAGCAACAGAAAGAAATAAAGTTCAGTAAGTATCTATTGGTATGCATCAGATATTATAATAATTATTAATGTTTAAGCAGTCACGAAAACAAGTGACAAAAATATATAAATACTTAACGGATATTATTTATTTAATAAACACTACATCAATAGCAAAAAAATGTTAATTACAGACGTATAGTAATAAATAATAATGAAAGAAAAACAAATCAAGATTATTCCAAATTGAGAAATGAGACAAATTTTCTACAAAACTATATTTTGTGCTTAAAGATTTTTTTGCTTTAATTTCTATTTAGGGTGGTGACCGAAGCTCTAGATCGTATGGATTTAAGTGTACGTTACAATGAACGACAATTATTTTTTTCGATCACGATAAAAAATACAAATTTTTAATTTCTGCATATCGCCAAAAATAAAATTTTGCAATATTTCAAAAACAAGAGCCAAACTGGCAAAATTAATTTTATTTTCCTATTCAGCGACCTAAACGATTCCTAGAATAGCTTTAATAACCATGCACAAAATGGCTGTTGACCAGTGTAATCGTTCTTTTCTTCGTTGAGCTAATATACTAATATAAGATAGTGTTTAAAATCTACTAATTATTAATTGGAATTACAAGCAACAAGGTTAACTACTAGTTGTATATTATTGTTTATTTTGGTAAAATTATCAACATTTTTATACAAATGATTAAAATACTATAAAATTAATGTTTAAAAAATTCTATACGATTAATAAATATGGAAATTATGCACTAAGATGTAAATTGTGAAGCTAGCCAAAACCAAAAAATTTGATTTTATTTATTGATTGATTAAGAAATGAAACTCTATTTCCATGATTTCCTAACACTTCAAAAACGTATGGATAGGCCTTTTGTTCTGATGATGTGATCATTTACTGGTTTTTTATGTGTAACAGCTTTTTGAGAGAGAGTTTTGTAACTTTTACTTTTCAATACTCCAAGGTTTTTAATATTTTGAGCAAAGATGTAGTCATTTTTTCTCCTGAAAAAGGTCTGGTTACGGAGATACACTGTGTTCAACTTCAACCATTATACAGGGTGTATTTTAATTCTTGGTATTATGTAACAGAAAAAAGTACTTTCCACCCCCTTTTTCGGGCGAGTCTAAGTAACGTATGATCGAAATAACAAAAATACAGTTACCGATTTTATCGACCTTATTTGTACCGCTTTGTTATTGTGATTTTAAGCATGATTCGTATGATTTTTAAGTTTGTTTTGTATTGTAGGTTTATAAGAAAGAAAGAATTTGACAGAAAAAAGTAAAAAATAACAAACAGCTGTGATTTATTAGTTTCATTCATTTATAGGTTAGAATTTAGTTCAGTTCAGCATTTCAGTTAGACGGCGAATAAACTTTTGGTTGATTACATAATCCCAAGAATTTCCGTACGTATATGAAACAATGGAACAGGTTGAATATTTTTGATATTTGAAAAGTAATAGATCTTTTCAAAATTTGTACAAACATTCATGATTTGATATGCTGATGCTGAAAGTTCTTATGCAAGAGTAGGTACTGTAGAAAACAAAACACTTTTTAAATTTTAATCATAGTACAATGAGTTTTATTGTTAAAGAACAATGGAAAGTATCGATCATAAATAATACTTTAAGATGGATCTCCCACGGCTTGAATGGTCAACTCATGGATCTGAAATTAAAAATAAAAGATCTAATAATAATTGCTTTTTATAGGGTTTGACGCGTTATATCTCTGTAACAAACCCATTTTGAACAAAACATTACTAAGCAAACAATCCCAAATTTTTATCTTCCCTATGTACCCTCAACAGAAATTTGTAACATTATCATTGCCACATCACATCACATCTGTAGGGTGAGATGTCAGATACCCATGAAACCCCACAAAACACCTTGTATAGATTAGATGCCTTATTCTACAAAAATTTTATTTCAAAAAAATTAATTAGGTACCTGCACGTGTGGTGAAGTTGATAAAAGAAGCTTTACTGCGTCAGCAATATCTTCCGGTTGCAAATATGGAATAACTTCATAAATATTTTTGAAGAAATCTGGTATTACTGATGAACCGCTAGCTTTAGCAGACGAGCTTAGAATATCAGTTTTTACCGAACCAGGATAAATGCTCTAAAAGCAAAAACAAATTATTTACTCTCAAGTATTATTACTAATAGGTAATTACTAACGGAAATTTTAATTCTATCTCCACATGAAATTAATTCGTTTTTGAAAGTTTCAGCCAAAGCACGCACTGCATATTTTGATGCGGCATAAAAATTCAAGTCAGGTATATTTACGGATTTAAAACCAGCAATGCTGTTAATGTGAATTATATGTCCATCGACATTATTAGCTCGCATATCTTTGACAGCTTCACGTGTAGCTATACACAATCCAAAGGCATTAGTGTCGAAAACGTCTCTCCACAATTCTGTCTTGCCCTCAGTAAGGCTAGTAAATCTATAAATTCCTGCGCAATTGATAAGAATGTGAATTGGGCCGACGTTTTCTTTGACCCATTTAAACATTGCTAATATATCATCTTCTTTTCGCAGATCGGCGTTATAAACATACAACATTCCCTTTTTATCATGAAATTTAATTTTTAATTCGTTTAGTTTTTCTTTATTAAAATCAACACCTACTACCTAAATATAAAATCAATATGTATAAATTGTATAATATTTAATATTATTTACCTTTACACCTTCATTTATTAGCAGTTCTGTAATTGCATAGCCTATTCCTGCTGCAGCGCCGGTAACAATAGCAATCTTTCCTACCCAACGTTCCATGATGAGTAAAATTATTTATGAAACTAATAAAAAATATGTGAAAATACTCTTCTACTAGATAAAACCTAAATGTACCACAAATGAGTTACATTCAGTATTTAAATAATTTTATAATAATAAATTTTATTGCTTTATTAAAATGTTATTAATTTTGTATAAACATAATCTTAAAAAACAAGTCCCAAATCTAAATAAATTAATACTTATGGAAATTATCTATACTATTATATAAAGTAGGAAGTTTGTATGTATGTATGTGTGTTACTTAAGATCTCGCAAACCACTCTGAACCAATTTTAATAATTCTTTCTTTCACCGGGAGTAACATAGTGTATGTATGATTACCATATATTATGTCAACTGGGGGCATAGAAATTGACAAAAATGTGACAGAACTCCCAAAAACTAAAATTTAAAACTAAGTTATGCAAAAATCATTTTTGAATAGGTAATAAATTATTCTTTTATGGTTCCAAGTTAGTTAAATTCTATAATTTATTGACACATAATTAATATTTTTAAATTGACTTTTAAAAATCTACCATAACACACTCTGCAAGAAATGTATACCCTGACCAGATTTAATTGAACAAAACGAACGAAAATGTAAAAATAACATTTTTAATATTTATGGTCGATTGTGGTACTTAGAGCTTGTTAATAACTACCTGCTTAAAACCAACCATTTGTGTCTCTTCAAACTTTCAAAGCAGGTAGTTACTTAACAAGCTCTAAGTACCATAATCGACCATAAATCTTAAAAATGTTATTTTTGCATTTTCGTTCATTTTGTTCAATTAAATCTGGTCAGGCGGGTATACTGCCTCTGAATTTAAATAAAAGAGGATAGTTGTGGAACTCTTTTAGGCGGCGGTTCTGGTAATCCCGGTGGCGTCGACGCTGCCATTAGTGATGCACGTGCTTCCCAATTGAAATTTAAGCGGGTGATTGTATAGGGGTTTCTAAGATGGCGATTCTGGTGACCCCAGTGGCAACGGTACATAGGGTACACGCAAAAAATTTTTATTACATTATTTTAATAAACACAACCTAACTAACAACAATAGCTTAATAATTTTTTTTAAATTAAAGTTCTTCTATTTATTTTTGATGTTATAATTTCAAATTAATAAAACGCCCGCGAAAAACATGGCCGCTAGTACCAAACGTATACTAAACGAATACGTCACGGTCGTGAGCAATCGTGAAGTCGAGGGTAATCGAAAGTGTTAAACGCCAAAATCGTACTTTATTTACATTGTATAAAATTCTGAAATTCAATTTAGAAAACTTAAAACTACAATATTATTAAAAGTAAATACCTTAATTCCCTCTAAAGTTGTTTACTTCTGCCCAAAACAAAACCCAAAAATCCGACACTTTGACAAGTTATTTTTGGAATAATCTTATCTTACAATAACCTTTTGGAATAATCTTATCTTAATCAAGAAAACGAAACACATTCATATAATTAATTTTTTCTTCAAACGTCAAAAAAGTTGACATTTTGTTATTGAACAAGTAAGGTTAAAGTCCTACTTTTACATCCTAGGAGGCAAAAGTGAACTTTGACCTCCTAGGAGGTAAAAGTAAATTCTAACCCAAAATATTAACAACAAATTGTAACGTAAAATGATATTTCTAAGCATTTGTAATGTAAAAACGTAATGTTTTTATAAATTTTCTGTTATAATTTATTCGTTGCGTTTAATAATTAGCTTCTTTTTACAAGTTAAAGTAAATTTTTAAAAATATTTGACAATTGAACTACAAATAATTTTCAAGAGATGGCGACACTTCAAAAAATTTTATTTTTGCTTTTTCTAAGTTTTACGTTTGAAGAAAAAATTAAATGTTTAATACGGAGTAAAAATGTCACTTTTTTTACTCCTAATCAAACAATATACTATTTATTAGAATAACAACTAAACCCATAGTAACACCAACTCACTTGATGAAAGTATTTAATTAAAAGAAATTCCAATACTCCCTCTATAGTATAGGCATTTTCAACTTTAATTTATCTCGAGACGGAAATAATTATTAGAGAGCTGATTTCTTCTGAAATACCTTCTATAGGTCCCCCTGTATTTCTCCAGAAAAATCCCAAGAAATCATCCTTGGGGAACACTCTTAAATTTTGAATAAACGGCCATCATCTTGCATTTTTCCAAGAAAACTCCATAACTCAGCAATGGACAATCATAGGAAGAGGTTAGATAATGAGTTTTTACAAACAATATGAAGTTTTTCATGTACCATTTTTTAAACAGTTCAAGATATTTTGTTGGAAGGATTATTTAAAAAAAATTTCCTTCAAGGATATTGTTCCTTATGAGTTATTTTTCAAAGTTATGTCATGGGAAATTAATTACATAAATATTTATTTTAAAAAACATAATGATTTTATATTTCTTCACTTTTGGTAAATTTTATTTTTTACAAAAATGATGCCTTAAAGTGCTGTAAAATGGTAAATATTAAACGGATTGAAGAAACCAAAAACTCATTATGAAGGAAAATATGTCTACTTTTTGATACACTTGTTAGATTTTACTTATTATCTCAATTTTCCTTTTCCTATTGAATACATTGAAGAAGTAGAAAAATAGACGATTTTTTCTTAAAATTCCTCCTAAATTAAGAGTTAAGTTAATTAAAATTAACTGTACATTTTTAACAATCGCTTAGGGCCTTAGGCAAATGAAACAATATAGCTTATACTGTAATATACAAAAATTAGAACGCTTTAGGATTTACTGGGGCTGCAGGAGTAGCTATTAAATTTTGTTAAAAATTTCGACAATATCCAATGGTGTGGAGATATATTTCAACATATCAAACAGTATCATGAAACTATTCTAAAAAACGACTTATTATGCCTTTTTAGAGTTTTATAATGCCTCCAAAAGATTTAATTGTGTAAACGAGCACATATATACAGGGCGTTTGATATATCGTGTCACAGACGATATTTCGACTTTTGTCAAAATTTTAAATACATATTGTAGTAGGTAAGTTAGAGTGCTGATGCTGGTGCAAAAGATGAACTCCTGAGAGTTGACCAATTAAACAATGATTAAACAATTATTTTTTTAAATGAAAGGTCTTCAAAAACTCTATTTGACTAAGCATATACAAAGGACCCCGCACAAATCTTATGGGAAATGGCCCTCGGTGAATTTTCCTAAAAATTTAGTATGTTGTAGTATTTGACCTACCGAACAAAAGTCTCCATGGCCACGAAGCCCTAAACCTAATATTGTTCGTGTTGTGGAGGCTTAGATAATCTTGTCACACACAATACGTATAAGAAATGGCCCTCGGTGAATTTTCCTAAAAATTTAGTATGTTGTGGTGTTTGACCTACTGAACAAAAGTCTCCATGGCCACAAAGCCCTAAACCTAATATTTCGTGTTGCGGAGGCTTCAAGTGCTGAATAATGTTGTCACACACAACTGTGATTTTTTGAATTTTATTTTAAAAATGCAAGTTCGGTTGCCTCGCTGCTTTACAATATTTAATCGGAGACACATGGAATTTTCTTCAATATTCGTTAATTCTCTTTCAATACCCTGATTGCGATTCAAACATACTCTTGTGTCATTTTCTAATTATAGGTTTGGAAGATCATTATCTTCACGCCTTTTTATTGCAATATCCAGCCTATTATCAATGTCGCCTATTCCAGGCATTCTTACTAAAACTTCCAACATTACAAAGATAACAATTGTATCAAACTTTTCCAGCTATAATTAAATCCAACCACAGTTGTGTGTGACAACATTATTCAGTACTAGAAGCCTCCGCAACACGAAAAATATTGGGTTTAGGGCTTTGTGGCCATGGAGACTTTTGTTCAGTAGGTCAAACACCATAACGTACTAAATTTTTAGGAAAATTCACCGAGGGCCATTTCTTATAAGAATTGTGTGAATGTGATCGTTATGCATAAAATTCAAAAAATCACAATTGTGTGTGACAAGATTATCAGTACTTTAAGTCTCCACAACACGAAGACCATTAGGTTTAGGGCTTTGTGGCCATGGAGACTTTTGTTCGGTAGGTCAAATACTACAACATACTAAATTTTTAAGAAAATTCACCGAGGGCCATTTCCCATAAGATTTGTGCGGGGTCCTTTGTTTTAGTTAAAATTAGAAGAGATAGAACAGTTTTTGTAAAACGCGTTCTGACAAAAAGGCCAAAGTTCCATAGTAAATGACAAAAAAAATATCCTTTTTTATAAAAGTACATTAGAAAATTGAGATTTGAAAAAAAAATTGTTTAAATTCTATAAGATGTCACAAAATGGAAGCACCTTCAATAAATTGTGCAGAAATCCATATTGCGGCTATTGAAAACCATTTTGTAAACTCCGATTTGGCAGGCTAATTTTATTAGTCAAGTAACATCTTTTTGTGCAATATCTTTAAAATTGGCTTACTTCTTTCAGAATAAATAAAGAAAACATTTTTTGACAACCTCTTAACTTCGGGAAGGTTTTATGAAAATCTAATAAATTAAAAGTCTCGCAACTGGACTAGAATTTTGCGGTATTAATGCCCGTTTTCACCGACGGTTCCTAAGCAATTGCCTACGTAAGAACTGCCTAACGCTAAAATAATTCCCAACCCGATGCATAAAAATTATTAACCATTTTGATATTGATATACAGACACCTTTGTTTAGGTATCTTATTTAGGAACCCTGGTGCGCGTGGTGAAACGTGGTGAAGCGCAATTTCGACTTAAAAAATGCTAATGTCAAATTAAGCAATGCCTAACTTTAAGAATCGTCGGTGAAAACGGGCGTAAATCCCAAACAATTCCTTATCATAACTTTTTTCTATCCGTTGATTACAGCTCGAGTTATTTCTTATTTTAAGAACGAAAACGTGAAAGTGCAAGAAGAAGGCCATTTTTTTAAATGTTGCCACACTTGAATTGTTGAATTGTCAAAACTTGTTCAGAACGTAGTCAGTTGTTCAGAACGTAGTCCTCAATTATATTCAAGCATAAAATTGCTAATGGGAGCTAACATCCGTAACCCTCTATGATTGTCCCATATCTCTATTCCACTATTTTCAAAAAGAGCCTTAAGTTCTACATTTATTGCTTTCTTCCAAGATTCTTTTTCGGTACTTGACAATGCTTCTGCGTAACTGTTTGGTGTGTCAATTTCTGAAAAATTTAGCTCAAATTCATTATACCACTAGATGCGGGAGCTAGGGTGAGACGTAGGTTACCATCATCGGTAGGGGGGTAGGTAGTTCTTACCACCATCACGGTATGGCGCTGGCAGCATCGAGATCCGCGTATTTAATACATAGGGATCAAGTAGGAATGTGATATAATGTAAAAATTGAAGTTTTTAAAATAATTTGTCAGTTGTGTGAATGTTTGAGTAGTGATCCCCAAAGCAGAAACCATGTAGTGATATGGCATCTAAATTGAAAAGAACAGTTTAGAATTTGAATAAAAAACGGTGTTCAAATCATGAAGTTAATAAGAGCAAATTTTAGTGCATGATAAATGATGTGTTCGACGAAGAGTGTAAAAGAAGAGTTACTATTTTCAAAACGGTTTAACTTGGTTAATACATTGGCATCGTAGAGAAATCGGATGAAAATCTAGTTGAAGGCAAGTTTAAGTTGATATTTAGTTGATTGTGGAAACACCCAATTTAAAACAAAGTTGAGCAATGACCAATTTGTAGAAATGTAGTAAATAATGTTAAACCAAGTTGTTACGTTAATTTTTGTAGCAACTAGTTAATAAATATATTACAATAAAATGAACAGTTATTTTATTTTAATTTTCACAGGAAGTTCAAAAAATGAAGAGGTGGTCATAATACGATCACTTACGAAAAATAACGAGTTAAATTTAGCAAAAATTATTATTATTATTACAAGCACCCCAAGCACCAAATTTGTTGGCAGCGCCAACAACGATAGTGGTAAGAACTAAAACATGGTTACCATTTAGAGTGGAAACTCGGCCATCTATTTCTGAATATATAAATCTATAATCTGTACATTATACCTTGCTGGGTGCTTGCTGGTATTTGAATTTGCCTTCTTGGTCTTAAATTTCAAATTTCATTTTGACCGATACCACCTTGATCATTATTTATGTTTCTGTCAACATTTTCATTTAAATCCTCTTGATTTTCTTCAAGTCTTTGCACTTGTGGTTCTGCTGTTACATCTTCTTCTTCTTGAAAATCTATTTCTACTTGATCCTTTTTCTCAATATATCCTTTAACTGTTTCATTAAATATTACATTTCTGAACACTGTAATTTTCGTATTTATTGGATTGAAAAGTCTATAATTTGTAGAATTCTTATCATAGCCCACAAATACTAATTTTTCACTCTTAGGTTCCAATTTTGTCCTTTTGACTTTTGGTATATGAGTGAAAGCCTCACATCCGAATATTTTGCAATGCCCCAAATATGACACTTTCTTGGTTCATATTTCATATGGAGTTGAATTTTCAGTTTGCTTTGTCGGTGTTCGATTCAATATGTAAACTGTTGTATTTACTGATTCCCCCCATAATTCCTTTGGCACTTTTGCATGTTGTAACATTGTTCTGGCACTTTGCATGTACGCTAAGTTGTAAACTAAGGAGCTGCTAAATTAAGAGGCGTGTGGCGTAGCCCACTGGTCCTGTTAGTATTACAAAACATAGTAATACCTACTGTAAGGCTGGGTTTCATAAAGGGTGCTAAGCACGTGCTGAGCACTTACCGAACTTAAGTTTGCAATTGCGGACTTAAGTCCGTTTCATAAAGCTTTTCTCAAACTCTTAGGCGGCTGTCAGACAGGCGTTTTGCAGCGACCGTCATAGACCGACCAAAATTTTAGACACATGGTTTTGAATATTATTAGGCGGTTGTCAGACAGACGGTCAGTCGTCAGCAACTGACGATAGTGACCATTATCGAATTATCAATGACTGTCGATGCTGTGTTGCTAATGATATTAATAACCACGTCTTTAAAATTTTGGTCGGTCTATGACGGTCGTTGAAAAACGGCTGTCTGACAGCCGCCTTACAATGACCAGACGAACAGTCGTCGCTTTCGGTTAGTACGTTTGTTTTCAACCGATAACCGCCGAAAGCGGCGACCGTTGTTCTGGCTATTGTTCGAGTTTGAGAAAGTTTTATGAAACATTTGACCTCTATTATGAGGTAAAGAGGCTAAAATTTTGTTTCAGAAACATCCGACCCTTTTGTTCCAACTGTCTTACTTGAGCAGTACAAGCAGAAAAGATAACAAACCATCAGTTGACTTATTTTCATACGCTTTCAATATCTCTCCCAAATGTCAATGTATCTCCATAGAAATGACGGAAAATATTTTGTGAAATCATCAACTCTAAACTAGTTATATTACGAATTAATTTTTCATCCTTGTTTCCTTAAAAAAATGTGCTATTTTTGAGTCATAAGACAGTAGACTGAAGTGCGAAGCAACGAGTGAGCTATAGGTCGACGCACGACGCTGTAATGAAGCCGTCCACCGAAGTAGAATTCTTGCCAGATCTAAACGACCTGTGCAGAAAGCAAAATTGTGTACTCAATTGTGAAACTTAACCAAAGTTATATAATACCTGAAAACCATTGTGAAAACAATGTTTGAGCGTATTTTTCTACAGCTTTCTCACTTGTTCTTCTTGGCAAGTGCCCAGAAGTCGTTTAGATTTGGCAATTACTAGCATACTATTTTATTCCAATTTTTTTCGTTTTAAACATTAAAACAATAATGACAATCATTACTATCCGATTTTGAATAAATAGTTATTTATTATACAAGACGATAAAGGGAAATTTTAACTACTGAGTGGAAGAGTGTTAATTCACGAGTGGCGTTAGCCACGAGTGAATTAACTTTCACGAGGTAGTTAAAGAACCTTTATCGTCGTGTATAATATGCTATTTTTTTCTATAGCAAATGTTAAAGAAAAACCAATTACAAATTAAATTATTATTTACAAAATTTATTAAAAATATTTGAGTAGTGTGCGGTTGCTATGTGAGTAGTGGGGTTGCTATAACTTCATGGTTGCTATTGGGGTTGTTTGTAAACAACTTCGTTTTTTTCACTTTTTTTGAAAAAATGTACCAATTAAAAGATGCATTAGATGTTCAAAAAAAGGCTTCAGAGGCAATAAATATAATATAAATCGCACGTGATTTATGAGAAGGAATACTAGTGTTTTCAAAAATGGAAAAGCATGAAGAACATTAACAGTGTAAGTGAAACAGTACCTACTTATGGCATATTTTTCTGAAAAGTCAAAGAAAGTCAAGCCATCAACAACATTATGGTCTTATTATTCATTGCTAAAGAGCACACTACTGATAAATGAAAATTGTGACATTTCAAAGTAAGTAATAGTTTCAAGGAATGCGCTGTCAAATAATGTCACTAAATATTTGCAGATACAGCTCGTTTCACTTGTTGATACCAAAACCAAGAAAGATCGGGTTTCTTGTGTTACTGACAAAGAAATTATAAGAAAATACGTCGCCTTGCGTTCCAAAAACGTGCCTTTTCTTAAGCACCGTCAGAAAAAGTGCACCATCCAACCTTTTCTAAGAATATTTCAGATTTCTTGAAGCTACCAAACTCAGAAATGTACACTGGGCATTGTTTCTGTAGCTCTGCAGCTACAATGTTGGAAAACTCTGGTGCTGATTTGATCACAGTTATAAGAGAGTGGGTGGATGGAAATCATCATCTGTAGTAGGGACTTATATCGAAGAATCGGTGACTCCTAAGATTGCCGTATCGAAACATGTACTGAATGGGGTAGAAAACGAGACCACTACATCAGTGCAATCAGCACAGCAAAAAATTTCAATTGTTGATTCTGCGCCAAAAATAGACATTTCTGATAATGTTAATTGCACAATTGAAGTTTTTGTTTATACAGACCGAAAAAATGAGCTGAAATGAAGTAATATGTGCATAATTAAAATGTATTAAAAAAATAAATTACTTTATCTATCCTTGATGTTAAAGTATTACTTTATCTATCCTTGCTGTTAAAATTCTATTTTATCGACTAATTTTAGTTGATCAAAGCACACTTTAACGTTTGCTATAGAAAAAAAGTACATTATTGACAAAAATAAAATTAATAAAATACATTTATAATAATGAATGAAAACATTTATAATAGTTCTCTATAACTAGGCTCCTAAAGAGATCCCCAAATTTTTTATTCCCCAAGTTTTTATAATTAACACAATTTCTTACATCCGGTCATTATAACTATAAATGTACAGTGAAATGAAAGTTAGAACGCTAAATATTTACATAAACCTATGTTTTGACGTTCTAAAGAATTGCTCAAAAATCTCATACAGTCTCATGTTCGCGTGTCAAAATATTCAAGATCAAAAGGCACAAAAATCGCTTTTTTGCAAATATCTTCTTTCCTCGTTATAAAACTTGTAGATCATACAATAGTTCATTCTTTCTTTGAGGTTGACGATTGGGAGTGGGAGGCACGCTAACATTAACATTTTTATTTTGAATATAATACTATATTCTTTTTATGTTTATGGATTCTACGAAAATTTCTAAATCCAAATTTATAACATGTTCCTATACCGATTTTCAACTGTTTTTTAGAAAAATTGAATTTTTTAACAAAAGTGACGTTTAGGCGCCTTTCTTGAAAATTGCATACTGACGTTATGATGACAACAGGAGCTACGTAATTTTCAGATTTATTTAATTTTCAGTCTAATTATACATTAGACTAAGGGTGTGCGCAAATTAAAAGATTCGAGCATAGAGTCTAGAGCATAGCATAGACCACAGCGTTCTGGGGTACTAAAATTCAAAGCTGAGAGCATAGAGCATATTGCACCCTTGTAGGGACATATGATTCTAGCTGAAATTTCAAACAACTCTATGTAAATTCTATGGTCGAAACTTCTAATTTGCGCACACCCTAACGGTGTATTCGATTGGTTGCACCGCAGCAGTGCACCTGTGTAAAGCAATAACGTGCTTGCATTGCACCGGTGCAGAACCGCACTGGCTTCGTGTCGGTGCGGTCCCATTCGAATACGCTTTCTGATGTAATACGCTTCGAGTTCTGATGTTACAATTTTTCTCTAATAATTTACAGGGTGTTCTCAAAGTGCTGACTTAGAGGAAATTTCAAACCTAAAAAACTTTTTAATTTTAAATGGAACACCCTGTATTTTTTGACAGTTTTGGATGCAGAGTAATAAATTTACTATCGTTTTGGATTACCATTCCCTATACCTATCGTTGATGCTTTTTACATTATTCTATATCCGAAGCTTGCGCACCTCCCACTTTCTGCTCTATATTTCGAAAACGATTGATCGTTTAAAAAAATGAATTAAATAAAATTTGTAGAGAATTTTATGATCTACAATTTTTCTAAAATTTCTAATGACGTACCTATGATGCATGAGAAACGAGATATTTGCAAAAACCATTTTTGTGACCTTTCACGTTATGATTTATGCAAACATTTAGCTTTCTAACTTTCATTCTAAGGGTTAGCCCTTCATCTTATTTTACTGTACTATTAAGATTTATCGCCAACTGCTTGAATGGTCAAGTCGTAAATCTGAAATGAAAATGAAAATTATTATTATAATACCTAATAATTAATTACTGGATTTGACCGCTTTTTTAACAAACCATTAAGTTCAAACAGAAACGATGTCCACCAGAAAGTTGTAACATTATCGCTACCCACCATTAAGAGTATACAAAGTTTAAATTTTAAAAATGATGATAATAATACCTGCACGTATGGCGAAGTTGATAAAAGAAGCTTTACGCAATCAGCAATGTCTTTTGGTTGCAAATATGGCAGATCTTCATAAATATTTTTGTAGTAGTTTGATAGCATTCCTGTTACACCGCCAGTTTTAACAGACGAGCTTACAATATCAGTTTTTACAACACCAGGATAAATGCTCTAAAAGCAAATAGTATATTATATACTTAGGTTGAGAAGTATACTATTATAACCATAGCGCTAGTATTATATCCTGAGGCGCAAAGCGTTTAGAATATAAAGGGTGATGGCTATAATAGTATTCTCAACCATAGGTATTATTATTTTTTACTACTAACAATAGAGGAAAGTAGCCAAATATGGAATACGGCCGTTGATTGATTATTATAATTAATATTAGCATCATAGTCGTTCTGCTATCGCCAGTCGGCTTATTTACTCATTAGGTATAATATTACTTACGGAAATTTTAATTCTATCTCCATGTGAGTTTAATTCGTTTTTAAAAGTGTCTGCCAAAGAACGCACTGCACATTTTGATGCGTTATAAACACTAAAGTTAGGTACATATACCGGTTTAAAACCAGCAATGCTGTTTATATGAATTATATGCCCATCGACGTTATTAGCTCGCATATCTTTGACAGCTTCACGTGTAGCTATACAGAATCCAAATACATTAGTGTCGAAAACATCTTTCCACAATTCTGTCTTGCCCTCTGTAAGACTAGTAAATCTAACAATCCCTGCACAATTGATAAGAATGTGAATTGGATCAATGTATTCTTTGATCCATTTAAACGCTGCTAATATATCATCTTCTTTTCGCATATCAGCGTTATAAACATATAACATTCCCTTTTTATCATGAAATTTCATTTTTAATTCGTTTAGTTTTTCTCTATTAAAATCAACACCAACCACCTAAATTAACTATGTATAAATTGTTTAACATGTAATATTATTTACCTTTACACCTTCATTTATTAGCAGTTCTGTAATTGCATAGCCTATTCCTGCTGCAGCACCAGTAACAATAGCAATCTTTCCTACCCAACGTTCCATGATGTCTAAAAAGATCAGAATTGTGTAAAATGCTCTTAGACTCGAAAAAAGTAATGGTAACAGAAGAATTTGAAGTGCAGTAAATATTTATAGATTTGTAATTATTAATTTTATCGGTAGCCTTCAGAGATTACTAAAATAATTATTACTATTGTTATTAACATAAATGTATAGTAACTACCTAATTAAAACCTGTTAAATAATTGGTAGGTACGGGTATACATTATGGTGGTTGATATTTATGTTTTTCTGAATTTTATTTTTGCCGCCCCCTGACTTGATTGCAAAAAAAATAACAAAAATTTTAAGCCCAGTTTTAACTTTCTAGGACATCGCTATAGGTTCCCTCTGTAACGAGAATAAGTTTAAAGAGAATAGAGAAAACTTAAAAAAATAATTTTTACGTCATTTCGCGACATTTTAATGCGAATATTTTTCGCATTAAAGTGTGCCAAAATGTCCTCAAAGTTTTTTTTTTAATTTCTTTAAAAAGTATTTTCAACGCAAGTAAAACCAAAATGTTCTCTCGGTTTTTTATATCCTTAATGAAAAGAATACAAAATGATAAAAAAACCATATGTATTTTAAATACAAAAGTTATTCTCGTTGATGGGACATTTAGCTTGTTGTTTTGTGAATAAACAGTTAAAAAATTTTATTATTATTTTCAAAGAAATCGGTAGAAAAAATAGTCTGATGTGATTGTTTTTGTTTTCTTTTGAAAGATCATTAAATTTCCTACATTTCTAGAGAAGAATTATTGCGATACCACGAATTGCTCACTGCAAATATGAAAAATAAAATTTGAACCAAAATGCAAATTTTAGCCGTTGTTCTTAATATTTTTGGACCTAACTTGCAATATAGATTTATTACTATATCAGCTACGACTTCCTAAAGATTCATATCATAACATTAATTAAAACTCAAGTTCTCTATAAAAAACTACGACCTACCAACTACGGCAGTTTTGAATTTTCTTTTAGGTTAAGAAATTATTAATATAAATTATTTTAACTCAGTAAGTTTTAAAGAGAGATTCGTTAGAAACAACAAAAATTTTTTGGTCCCGATCCGACCAACACAAGCTAAATTATTCAAGAAATAGTGAACCTGAAGCTTGAAAAAGTCAAAATTTAACACTAAATCCGAAGAAAGTGCCTTCCGGTGAAAATTGGGTTGAGACATTTTATACACAAACTCACAAGAATAATTTCGACCGATTAAGCAAAAAAAATTGCTGTTACATAAAAAGTCCGAAAATCAGGATAAAGTTTGGTTCGTTGACTACACTAAACCGTTTACTCTTTATTTGCGCTATGGTTGGCCATGAACTTTTATTTTTTGGTTTGCCAAAATAAAAAGTCCCTATTAAGTTGACTGACAGCTCTTGACAGTACTAAAAAAATGACAGACCATTGACAGACCAACTATTAACACAATTGAATAAAAATTGCTACTCTACAATACTTAACCTAACAGATTTTTTTCTAATTTATACCGGGTGGAATCTGTCACCCTAACATGGCCAACCATAGCGCAAATAAACAGTGAACGGATAATATGTATAACCCATTCATTATTTATTTGCGCTATCGTTGGCCATGAACTTTTATTTTTTGGTTTGACAAAATAAGAAGTCCCTATTAAGTTGACTGACAGCTCTTGACAATACCAAAAATATGACAGACTGCTGGCAGACCAACTATTAACACAATAGGGTTTTTTCCTACTTTTTAAAATGTATCTAGAAAATTACCTTATTAATAGCGTAATCTCAAAACCACATTAAAAAAAATTGCGACTGTAGGTTTTGCCAAAAAAATTATTTGAAATTCAAAATATAAAGTTTCCCGCATAAAAGCGGCATGACGTCACGAATCGTTGCTGTCAATATTGGTCAATATTCAACTGAGCTCTAACTTATTATAACCTTGATTACACATTAACTGACATTTAATACATGTAACTAAGCAACAAACGTGATATATACGAATCGCGACGTGACTTCCGTTTTAATTTTCACTTTGAACCTGAAGCATTTAATTCTTTTACTAAAGCACTTTTTAATAAAACTTTTTTGATTAACATATTTTTAGTGTGCCCAAGTCATTGATAATCGACTTTGCTATGCAATAACGCAGCAATAATCGATATTTAAAAAATTGGAAAATACCCTATTGAGTATTGAATAAAACCCGCTACTCTACAATACTTAACCTAACTGATTTTTTTCAAATTTATACCGGGTGGAATCTGTCACCCTAACATGGCCAACCATAGCGCAAATAAATAGTTAACGGATAATACATATACTCATCATATACATAATACTCAATGACATAGAAATTGCTACACCAAGAAAGGCTAGGAATTTTTTGATAAAATTTGGCAAAACCGTTTAACTACTCAAGGGTAGTAATTGATTAAAATTTGGATCTTAATCTTTGGTATCGAATTTTGTGCCTTTGAGTGTATTAAATAACACAAAAGAAATAATAAACTACTGTCTTAAGAAATAATTTTAATAATAAACTTAATAAACAGATAAACAATTATGCAATATTTTCAATAATCCATAAGTCTAGTGTCTTCAACTTCAAACTAAACGTTAAAGCTCTTATTAAAATTCTCGTCTCATAGGTCTCATCATTAACTCGTGGATCTAAAACAAAAAGACGAAAAGTTAAAAACTTCATAACTATTAATTTGCAATAAGTTCGAGAATTACGTTGAGAATAATTAGTAAATCAATCAAGAAGAAATGTATTTGCTAAAAAAATCAATAAGAAAGTTGAAAGCAAAATACAAGCAAATTAGAAGGATATGACGGAAGACGCAAGTCTCAAATAGCTTGTTAAATAAATTCAAAAGCATAATTCAAAAACTCAAGTTCCTCCTAATTAACCAAGAAAAACAAAACAGTTTCATTACCTGAACATGTGGTGGAGTGGATAAAACAAACTTGGATTTAAAGTTGGTATTGCATTTCTAGCTGCAGTAACTGTTTCACTGTTTCATCCATTATAAAGAAATGTTACATTATTTATATAATTGAAAGAATAAAAATATTCGTGATAGTTTATTTAAATCACAAACTGTTCCATATCTTTTCGGCATGTACTGTAGCACCAAAAAAATAAAAATAAATATATTTTGATGACATTTGTCTTTGGCTCGAATTTTGTGCCTTTGAGTGTATTAAATAACACAAAAGAGATAATAAACTACTGTCTTAAGAAATAATTTTAAAAATAAACTTAATAAACAGATAAACAATTATGCAATATATTCAATAATCCATAAGTATAGTGTCTTCAACTTCAAACTAAACGTTAAAGCTCTTATTAAAATTCTTGTCCCATAGGTCTCATCATTAACTCGTGGATCTAAAACAAAAACACAACAAGCTATAAACTTAATAACTATTATTTATTTTGCAATGAGTTGGAGAATTATTTGGAAAATGGCTAAATCAATCAAGAAGAACGTATTTGGTAAAAAAAGCAATACGAAAGTCGAAAGCAAAATACAAGGAAATTGGAAGGATATGACGGAAGACGCAAGTCTCAAATATTTTGTTAAGTAAATTCAAAAGCATAATTCAAAAACTCAAGTTCCTCCTAATAATTAATCAAGAAAAACAAAACAGTTTTATTACCTGAACATGTGGTGGAGTGGATAAAACAAACTTTACAGCTTCCGCAACATCTTCTGGATTTAAAGTTGGTATTTCATTTATAGAAGCGGTAAATTTGGTATCAATAGCTGTTTTGCTTGCTGCAAAGGAAGATTCCATAAATTCAGTTCTCACGCCTCCTGGACTAACACTCTACAATTAATAACAAAATTATTTCTCTCTTAAAATAAAACAAAAATTATTCATACGCTAATTTTAATTTTATCTCCCATAGAGTTTAGTTCACTTCTTAAAGTTTCAGTTAACGCTGTAACTGCAAATTTTGATGCTGAATAAACGTTAAACTCGGGTATAGTGAAAACTTTATGACCAGCGCAACTATTAATGTGAATAATATGACCATCCACATTATTGGCTCTCATATTTTTAACAGCTTCACGTGTTGCAATGCACAATCCAAGAACGTTTGTATCCAAAATATCCTTCCACAGTTGCGTTTCACCTTCTGTTAGAGTTGTTAATCTAACAACTCCGGCACTGTTTACGAGAATGTGAATAGGCCCGACATTTTCACTTGCCCATTTAAACATGTTTAAAATGTCGTCTTCTTTTGTAATGTCAGCGCAGTAATAATGAAGTTGTCCTTTTTTGTTTTGACATTTTTCTTGTAGTTTTAGAAGGTTTTCTTTGCGGCGGCCTACTGCAACCACCTGTAACGAAAAGTATGCTAATTAAGTGAGTCAAGAGACATTATTAATAAATTATACCTTTACACCTTCGTTAACCAAATTTTCTGCTATTGCATAACCAATGCCTGAACTTGCACCAGTAACTATAGCGGCTTTTCCTACCCATCGTTCCATAGATCCAGCCATACTTTACCTTTTTTTTCGGACCTGTTAATAGTGAACTAGTAGGTTTACTACAGCTACTTATAACTATATTTACACGTATAAATCACTGATAAAATCAGTTATGACAATGCCACTGAATGATTATGAACACAATAATGAGAGGAAGTGATTATGTCACATTTTAGAACAATGAATTTATTAACATAATTAATGGAGTTGTAAGATTGTTTACCGTGTAAAAGTATCACGTTAAAAACAATTTTTTTTGGATCCTCAAATTTTTTTGTTGCTGGACCTTGACAAATTATTAATTATAACCTTGTATGATTGTAGTTACAGTGGATTCTGCTTATTTGAATCAGTGGTTAATTGAATAAGCCGCTTATAGGAGTCAAAGTATAAAATCCCAATTCATTTGTACCATTGTCTTTTGCATCGCTCTTTTTAATCAATTTGACTCAAAAACGCTCTGTAACAACGTTATTCTAATAATCGGTTTCTTCTATATTAATAAAACTATGTAGTTTAATAATGATCAGTGGCGTAAAATAGTATATTAAAAAATAAGTATCATAGGCACCTTCTTAACGTATGAGTCCAAAGTTTAGAAAACAAGCGCACAGCGCGCGTTTTCTAATGGGACGAATACGTTAAGGGCCTAATGAAACGTGTTTTTTATCCTATTTTTTATATTTCGCTGCATTATTTTATAAAAATCGGATTTTAAAATTACGTTAAATATAGTTTTTGAGATTTTGATGCGCAAATTTATTTATGTTGGCAGTACTTATTCTGACGTTTGACGTTCGTGACACATGCAGTGCTGCACATTGAAAAAAATTCCCTAGAAACAGTGGTCTTATAGACCCTATAATAAGCGAACTAATATGACGTCAAAACAGTGTTCTTATAGGCTTCTTAACGTACCGAAATAGAAAAACTCCTTTAAGATTGATTTTAACATAGGGCCGTGCTTCTGTCGGCCGCACGCCGTGTCGTTTCCATGTCGATAAAAAAAACTGACATTTCCATAAAAAATAGAAAGTGCAGTTTTTGATTTATACATACTGGGTTGCGATCGGGCTACGATCATGTCGTGCTATTATATTATGAGTCTGAATCGTTTCTAAGGTAACAACCCGACCACAACCTTGTTACAACCCGTTAGTCGTTTCTTTTACACATGAAATTTAAAGCTTCAAGTAACAACTCTGTACAGGGTAAGTGTCAAATATGCATATTTAGATATAAATCTACCTATATTATGAAAGACGAAGGGTTAATTATATTAGTGCAAGATTATTAGCGACAATAACATGACCGCAGCATGAACGGAACATAGTACTATTATGTGAAAATGCTCGCCATTCGTGGCCGCAGCACAACACGAGTATGACACGAGCATGGCACGAGCACGGCCCTATATGTGAAAATAAGGTATAGGAAATTTCTTTATGTTGTCATAGTATCAAAGGAACTTTAAATTTAAAGTCGAATTTAATTTTATTATAAAACCGGGGTAATAATTTCCTTTTTCTTCAAACATCAAAAAAAGTCGACTTTGTGTCACTCAATATGTAAGGTTGAAGTTTAACTTTCCCGCCGAGGCAGGAAAAATTGTCAGAAAAGTATTTTTCTCTGTCTAGACAGACAAAGTAAAAACTTAACCAACATAATTTTTATTTTTTAACGTAAAAAATGTTTTTTAAGCATTTGTAATGTAAAAAATTTAATGTTTTTTAAATTTTCCTTTATAATTAATTCGTTGTGTTTAATAATTAGCATTTTTTACAAATTTAAGTTAATTTTAAAAAATATTTGACAATTGAACTACTAGTAATTGACAAGAGATGGTGCTCTTTCAAAAATCAAAATTTAGAGTTTTACGCTTTACGTTTGCAGAAAAAATATAATATTTTATACGGAGTCAAAGTAGTTTTGTGTGACTCGCCTGTATTGCCAGACTCGCTCGCTACGCTCGCTCTTCAGCCAAACACAATCTTGTCACACAAAACGTCACTTTGTCTCCTTATAAAACAAATAACTATTTTCACTATAAAACCGTGAAAAAACGCTTTTTTAACGGAAACGAAAAACACTTTTTCACGTTGTTATAAGGATAACAAACTAAAAAATGCTACTATTAAAAAATAGCAAACTTCACGCTTTGTAAATTATATTAAAATTTTACGTTTTTTGACAGTTGGACAAAAAAAAAATTTTTTTATTTTTTAAAATTTCGAAATTTTTGGAAATCTCATTTATTTTATTTTGAAGTTATTTTAAATGATATCAGAAAAATAAACACACATTTTTATTGCATCTTTTTTGTCTCTACAGATGGCAGTTTTTAGTTTTCAAAACAACGTTTCGATCTTGAATTACCATCACCAACTCAAAAATTTTAAATACGGCCCTCATTTTTTAATAAGTCGTTGCATTAATAATAAAAATCTAAACTCAAAAATAAAATAAAAAATGCAGGTCCGTATTTAAAATTTTTTAGTTGATGATGGGAATTCAAAACGAAAACGTTGTTCCAAAAATTTAAAATTGCCATCTTGTAGAGACAAAAAAGGTGCAAAAAAAATGTGTTTTCAGTTTTCTGATGTCTTAGAAAATTTAACTTCAGAAAAAAATAAATAAGATTTTCCGAAATTTAGATTTTTTTTCAAAAATCGGGACTTTATGGAAATTAAAAAATTTTTTTTTTAATATTATTTGCTATCGAATTACGCAACTTTGCGCCCATTTAAGCAACTTTTTATCTCTTACAGTTTCCGAGATCCCCATAGTGGCCCTCGAATTTGAATAACCCTGTTGTTTGTGGTTTGCTGCAGGGCGTTATGAATTACGATTCATTAACAAATAGTTTAATTTTTGATAACAATTTTTAGAAAAAAAAAATATAAAATCTTAAACGTCAAAAATAATTTGAATTTGAAAAATTAGAAAAATAATGACAGTTAAAGTCAGGGGTGTATAAAAGCTAGGGTCTGTTTATTCGTGATTAAATCGCTCGTTTGGGGTAATCTGATTGGTTGTTATTATATGAGGGATTTAATCACGACTAAATTAAAAAAAAGCTAGCTTGAATTTCGTCAGTATGAAGTAGCTGTCATTGGTCATTATTTATAAAATAAAGAAATCTGATTGGTTGTTATTGTATGAGGGAACTAATCAATTAATTTACTCCCAAATTCGAAATTGTTTAGTCTCAATTTGAAGTTGAAAAGGTTATGAAGTAAAATTTATCATCCTTTACTTGTTAGGTTAAAAATGTGCTATGTTTGAGTCATAATTTTAGGAAAACGGTCTATAAATTCGAAATTGTTAGGAACGGAAATTATAAATACTTTAGTAATATACAGGGTGGGCCACGTAACTTGTAACCCCTAACGATCTTTTACTGTAACCGAAATTACAAATATCATTAGAGCCTAGATCAGTTTAGACAATTTATTATATTATTATAAATCAAAAAATGGATCAGTGTACAACGTGTACACTGACAATAATAAAATACATTTCTAATAATTCTCCATAACCAGGTTCCTAGGGAGATCGCCAAATATTTTATAATTAAGACAATTATATCTTATCATAAAGATCATTATAAATGCTTTAGAATTGATCGCCAATTGCTTGAATGGTCAGGTCGTGGATCTGAAATAAAAATTATTACTGTAATAAATAATAATTAATTATAGGGTTTGACCCGCTGTATTGATCTTAATAACGAACTCGTTTTGGACAAACCCTTATTGTCAAACAGAAACAATGTCATATATATATTCCATCTTCCGTACACTTAATACCTCCAACAGAAAGTTGTAACATCATTGCTGTTTCACCATTATACAAAGTTTTAATTACAAAATAGTTATTTACGTAACCAGTTATGAAAAGACAAATTTTATTTCGACGAACGTAATATTTGGTAAAACGAGCGAACGAATGAGCGAGTTTTGTAAATTACGTGAGTAATTTAAATAGTCTCTTCATAACGTGTTAGGTACAAAATTTTATCTAACCTCGCTATAAAATGAAAAATAATTATTGTGGAGCTCCAAATAAATATAACAAAGCTTGGTGCAAACAACCAAATACATTAGAATTCTACATTCAGTTATGTAAAATTTCATAACATCACTAGCAATCACTAATACTCCAGTCTCACAATTATAGAGAGTGACTCATTCCTAATATGTGTTCACAAGCTTTAGCTAACTATAGACCGGCTTCTATTGACGTAGATGCAGAAAGCACGTGCCGCTTTAATAGAATAAGGTACTTTACTATAATTTGACAGAAGCTTAGTAGTGGAAGTGGATCCGAGTAGGAACGATTGTTCATAATGCTGTATCGAAAAATCTCGATGTAATCTAATCTTCATTCTATAAATGACATATCTGTCTACTTTTGTGGACAAATAGTATAGTTATGAATAATTGGACGTTTCAAAACGTCAAAATGCATTTAAAATTTGACATTTCATAGCGGGGTTAGATAAATTAATATAATACCTGCACGTGTGGCGAACTTGATAAAAGAAGCTTGACACCATCAGCAACGTCTTTTGGTTCCAAATATGGCATATGTTCATAAATAGATTTGAAGAAGTCGGACATTTCTGATAAACCGCTAGTTTTAGCAGAGGAGCTTATAATATCAGTTTTTACAAAACCAGGATAAATGCTCTGAAAGCAAAAAACTATAATTGACTTTTCCTCATTAGGTATAATATTACTTACGGAAATTTTAATTTTATCTCCACGTGAATTTAATTCGTTTTTGAATGTTTCAGCCAAAGCACGAACTGCACATTTTGATGCGACATAAACATTCAAGTCAGGCACATTTGCCTGTTTAAGACCAAGCATGCTGTTTATGTGAATTATATGCCCATCGACATTATTAGCTCTCATATCTTTGACAGCTTCACGTGTAGCTATACACATTCCAAAGACATTAGTGTCGAAAACATCTTTCCACAATTCTGTCTTGCCCTCTGTGAGGCTAGAAAATCTAAAAATTCCTGCACAATTGATAAGAATGTGAATTGGACCGACGTTATCTTTGATCCATTTAAACGCTGATAATATATCATCTTCTTTTCGCATATCGGCGTTATAAACATATAACATTCCTTTTTTACCATGTTTCATTTTTAATTCGTTTAGTTTTTCTTTATTAAAATCAACACCAACCACCTAAATTAAATATGTATAAATTGTTTAACATGTAATATTATTTACCTTTACACCTTCATTTATTAGCAGTTCTGTAATTGCATAGCCCATTCCTGCTGCAGCACCAGTAACAATAGCAATCTTTCCTACCCAACGTTCCATGATGTCTAAAATGGACACAACTGTTGAAAGTGCTTTCGACTCGAACGAAACTAATGGTTTCAGAAGGAATTGAAGTTCAAGTATTGTAATTACTTCCATCAGAGTAGCCTTCAGAGATTACTAAAATAATTATTACTATTGTTATTACTTAACATAAATTGTCGTTTGCCTAGACACTTAAAAAACAAGTGATAGAAACATAAATACTCTTAATTGGTATAATATCAAATTGCAAAATGAGAGTGTTTTTTGCACTTGATCGCTTTCAAAAGCGATGTTACACATGATGTTGCACATGTTACATACAATTATTTTCAAGTTCCTGCTACTAAAACGCACAACCATAAATCAAAATGTTTTTTTGTTGGTGGTTGAAAAGACCACAATCTTCTTGGAGCATAGAGAATGGCAGTTAACAAGTATTAAAGAAACTTAGAATCGAATACAAGAAAAGAAAAGGAAAATCAGTTTTTTCTAAATAGTTGGTTTTTTTTTAAATGCCTGTAAAAATATTTTTTTCAATGTTCTAAAACTATTTCGTGTTAATGGAAATTCGGCTATTTTTAATTTTTGTATTTTTGGTAAGTTTGAAGTTTGAATTTTATGGTAGTGATAGCGACTGAATAGGGTATTTTCCAATTTTTTAAATATCGATTATTGCTGCGTTATTGCATAGCAAAGTCGATTATCAATGACTTGGGCACACTAAAAATATTTCAATCAAAAAAGTTTTATTAAAAAGTGCTTTAGTAAAAGCATTAAATGCTGCAGGTTCAAAGTGAAAATTAAAACGGAAGTGACGTCACGAGTCATACCCATCACGCTTGTTGCTTAGTTACATGTGTTAAATGTCAGTAAATGTGTAATGAAGGTTATAATAAGTTGGAGCTCATTAGTTGAATATTGACGAATATTGACAGCTACGACTCGTGACGTCATGCCGCTTTTATGCGGGAAACTTTATAGTTTGAATTTCAAATAATTCTTTTGGCCAAACCTACAGTCGTAATTTTTTTTTAATGTGGTTTTGAGATTACGTTATCAATAAGGTAACTTTCTAGATACATTTTAAAAAATTGGAAAATACCCTATTATGAGACACGATAATCAATCACGAAGACAAGAAGACTAGGAACTTATTTGCGATCTTCTGGATTTCAAGTTGGTACGTATTGTATTTATAGCAGCAATTAGTTTAGGTATTAATTGTTTAGCTTGCTGCAATAGAAAATTCCATTAATTCAGTTCTCACAGCTCCTGGACGCATGTTTGTAAACAGGAGACGTTACGTTCGTGCCATGTCGAAGCTGACCTTGTAAACAGAAGACTTGTCCGCTCCAAACGTCTGCTATTTATACGCTATATATCTACTTTCAAGATGAATATATTGGATAATTTTAATTTTATTAATTGATTAATTATATTTTACTTCCTGCTTTAGTACCAATATTGTTTAAATCGGAAATTTATCTTTAAAAAAATAATTATTGCTAATCGATTGGATAATCTGTTTTAAGCACTTTTGATAACTTATACAATTAATTGCATTTTACTTAGGAAATAAATAAAATAAGAAATAGATACAAAAAAGTAGATATATTTATGATAATGTGATTGATGCACTTTATGACATTCTTTTTAGAACTTTTTATTTGTTAAAATTGCAATTATGTAATTTATTGTAATATTGTAAACTTGCAAAAAAGATGCTGAGGTTGCACAAAAATTAAATATAACTTGAACTAGTTATTTTTCTTTTTAATAAAGAATTTAGGTAACCATAATTGCAAAATCCGTTTTCCAAAGTTTCCTTTCGTATGAGCCTAGCTTTTTTTTACCTTTTTGGACACTTTTTCGTCTATCGATCTTTCTTTAAATATTTACTACCATATTTCACCTTTTTCTTTTCCATTTTTAGGATGTTTTACCTTAATACCAGATTCTACCTTTTCTGTCTAGTCTGTCTGCCTAACCTTTTACAATTAACTCCTACCTAATTTTCACAAAGTGAACTACCAGTTGTACCGATCCATTAACTATATCAAAATTAGATCTAATAATTATCCAGGTACATTATAATGTTACTTCTACTTTGTATTATAGACTGGTAATGATAATGGTACTAATTAGTAATTATTATTGAAAGATGTTCTTGTACGTTTCTGATCATATGAAAAACCGTATGAATTAACAACTTATAATTAATTTAATGTAAAAACAGTTTTTCATGGCGATTTATTCATTGTAAGTACTTATGTAACTATTATACATATTATACATACATAAGCTTTTAAAAAAGATTAACTCTGAAGGTCTAGTAAATAGCAGATAACTCGCTAAAATCCAAATATTATAAGCTTGCCGAAAAAGGCTTAAAAAGTCAAAGATATAAACCAAGGAGGGTAAGTAACACCCGGTTTTTCTAATTCTCTCTTCTTCTCTCTAAATCGTTAGAAGTTACAAGCTATGTGGCCCACCCTGTATAAAATGCGAAAAAAAATTTTCTGTAAACTGCAAAAAAAGTCGACTTTGTGTCACTCAATATGTAAGGGTGAAGTTTAACTTTCCCGCCTCAGCAGGAAAAGTTGCCAGACAAAGTACTATTTACTGCAACCTTCCAAAAACAGCAATTAAAGTTGACGTTTTTGTTACTGGCACGTTACTGGTAAAAAAGGGTATGTTGCTTGCTAACAATCAAGAAAAGTCGTTTTGATTAGTTTTTTCTGATTCCTGTCATCTTAATTTTATTATTTTAATCCGTTTCTTTTGGTTGCAGAAAAAATAGTATGTCTCATTCAGATTAAAAGTGTATTTGTTTGGCAAAAACAAATTAATGAAGTTGCACTTTTAATCCTAATAAAACAATGTACTATTCTCTGCAAAGACAGACAAAGTGAAACTTAACAGAAACTTAATTTTTATTTTTAAAACGTAAAAAATGTTTTCTAAGCATTTGTAACATAAAAAATTTATGTTTTTTAAATTTTCCATTATAATTTGTTCATTGCGTTTAATAATTAGCTTTTTCTTACAAATTAAAGTTAATTTTAAAAAATATTTGACAATTGAACTACAAGTAATTGAAAAGAGAGAGTGATTTTTCAAAATACAAAATTTTTAGTTTTACGCTTTACGTTTGAAGAAAATCTAAAAGGTTTTATACGAAGTGAAAATAGTTCGTGTGACTCACCTGCATTGCCGGACTCGCTCGCTACGCTCGCTCATTAGCCAAACACAGTCTTGTCACACAAACGAGCACTTTCTCTCCTAATAAAACAAAGTAGTATTGAAATTAGCAACCCTAAGCTATATTCTGTACACCGAACAGATGCAGCTAAGCGACTCTCCACAACAAGGTTGACACATGTCAATTCTCGTGTAAGTGTTGATAATCAGATTTTGAAAACTCGACCAACAGAACACTTCTATTCGAATATCGCCCGCTTTTTTAGGGAGTGGTTTAGCTCCATCTGTTCGGGGGACAGATAGCAGTTATAAAAAAAATAATAAAAAAAAAAATTAGCAACTTGATATTTACAACATGGTAAAAAGTAACATAAATGACAAAATAATTATTAAGAGAAATAATAATAATAAAATATATTTCTAAGAGTTCTCCGTAACCGGGCTCTTATAATTAAAACAATTTATTGCTTATCATCAGATCATTTTAATGTTTTAGAATTGATCGCCAATTGCTTGAATGGTCAGCTCGTGGATCTGAAAGGAAAATTATTCTTATAATAATAATTAATTATAAGGTAATATAATACCTGTACGTGTGGCGAAGATGATAAAAGAAGCTTGACACCATCAGCAACGTCTTTTGGTTCTAAATATGGTATATCTTCATAAATATTTTTGTAGTAGTCTGGCATGACACCGCTAGTTTTAGCAGAGGAGCTTAAAAAATCAGATTTAACAAAACCAGGATAAATGCTCTAAAGGCAAAAAACTTTATTAACTCATCATGTCTTATTAATTAGTAATTACTTACGGAAATTTTAATTCTATCTCCACGTGAATTTAATTCGTTTTTGAAAGTTTCAGCCAAAGCACGAACTGCACATTTTGATGCGCCATAAACATTCAAGTCGGGCACATTTGCCTGTTTAAGACCAAGCATGCTGTTTATGTGAATTATATGCCCATCGACATTATTAGCTCTCATATCTTTGACAGCTTCACGTGTAGTTATACACATTCCAAAGACATTAGTGTCGAAAACATCTTTCCACAATTCTGTCTTGCCCTCTGTAAGACTAGTAAATCTAACAATCCCTGCACAATTGATAAGAATGTGAATTGGACCGACGTTTTCTTTGATCCATTTAAAGGCTGCTAATACATCATCTTCTTTTCGCATATCGGCGTTATAAACATATAACATTCCCTTTTTACCATGAAATTTCATTTTTAATTCATTTAGTTTTTCTTTATTAAAATCAACACCAACTATCTAAATATAAAATCAATATGTCTAAATTGTCTAATATTTAATATTATTTACCTTTACACCTTCATTTATTAGCAGTTCTGTAATTGCATAACCTATTCCTGCTGCAGCACCAGTAACAATAGCAATCTTTCCTGCCCAACGTTCCATGATTTCTCTAATTGGCACAACTGTTAAAAGTGCTTTTCGACTAGGTAACTAATGGTCACAGAAGGAATTGAAGTTCAATAAGTATTGTAATTACTTCCGTCAGAGTAGCATTTAAAAATTACTAAAATAATTATTACCTTTTTTATTACTAAACATATATTGTAGTTTACCTAGGCCACTTAAAAACCAAGTGACATAAACATAAAAATACCTTCTCTTAACTTGTATAATAAAAAAACTAGCTATTTTGCACTAGTTCAGTGACTAACTACATTTTACTTGACAAAATTTCAAGTAGTTTTTTAATTTTGGATATGTTGTATGTACCTAGGCTTTTAAAAAAACAAGTTTTCTAATATAGCGTTTCTGTATTTTCTGTCACTTTTTTAGAATTTTGCTCCATAACTCTTTACTAGTTCGTCCTACAAAAATATTACTTTGCCGTTTTTATAGAATATGAAATTTGATACAATTTACTCCAATAACATGTTTCTCTAAACCTTATAGTTAACGAAATACAGAGCTTCAAAGTCGATGGATCGTTCACTTTCGACAGTCGATGTAAAAAAATTAAGCAGTCAACGGTAGTCATTGCCAATCAATCAGTCGTGTGCTGTAATATGACATATGACAGAAGGCGCAAGTCTCAAATAATGTGTTAAATAAATTCAAAAGCTCAGGTGCTTAATTAACAAAGAAAACAGCTTCACTACCTGAACATGACGTGGAGTGGATAAGACAAACTTTACAGCTTCTGCAAGATCTTCTGGAATTACAGTTAGTATTGCACTTATAGCAGCAATTAGTTTGGTATCAATTGTTTTGCTTGCTGCAATAGAAGATTTCGTAAATTCAGTTCTCACAGTTCCTGGACTAATACTCTAGAATTAATAACAAAATAACTTCTTTCTTAAATAAAACAAAATTATTCATACACTCATTTTAGTTTTAGCTCCCATAGAGTTTAGTTCGTTTCTTAAAGTTTCAGTTAAAGCTGTAACTGCGAATTTAGATGCTGAATAAATGTTCAACTCTGCAAAACCCCTATGACCAGAGCAACTATTAATATGAATAATATGACCATCCACTTTATTTCCTCTCATACTTTTTACAGCTTCTCGAGTTGCAATGCACTAACCAAGAACGTATGTTTAAAAAAATTACACAATTTCGATATATGTATATATTTTTTATTTTTTACTGTAAGATAAAACGTCGTATATCACACGCGAGCGACATATCTTAATATGCTCGTGAGAATTAACCCGTTCGTGCGTAAACATCTCCCTCACATATAAAATCATATTTCTCTCACTTATAATATAATGTACCGTTTTAAACAAACTTGAATACACGACATTAACACATCTTCAGTATATTCAATAAGTATGGTGTCTTCAACTTCAAACTGAACTTACACCTATTATTAAAAATCTTGTCCCACGGGTCTCATCATTAACTCGTGGATCTAAAACAAAAACAAAAAAATATATAAACTTAATAAGTAGTAAAACTATTATTTTGCAATAAGTTGGAGAATTATGAGAAGATGGGCTAAATCAAACAAGAACATCATGTTTGCTAAAAAAAGTCAATACGAAAGTCGTAATTCAAAAGACAAGCAAATCAGAAGAATATGACAAAAGGTTCAAGTCTCAAATAAGTGTTAAATAAATTCAAAAATTAAAATGCTTCTTTATTAACAAAAGAAACACCTTCATTACCTGAACATGAGGTGGAGTAGATAAGACAAACTTTACAGCTTCTGCAAGATCTTCTGGATTTAAAGTTGGCATTGCATTTATAGCAGCAACAAGTTGGGTATCAATTGTTTTACTTGCTGCAATGGAAGATTCCATAAATTCAGTTTTCACAACTCCTGGACTAACATTCTACAAGTAATAACAACGTTATTCTTTTCTTAAATAAAAGAAAATTATTCATACGGTAATTTTAATTTTATTGCCCATAGAGTTGAGTTCGTTTCTTAAAGTTTCAGTTAAAGCTCTAACTGCAAATTTCGATGCTGAATAAATATTAAACCCGGTAAAAACTTTATGACCACCGATGCTATTAATGTGAATAATATGACCATCCACTTTATTGGCTTTCATATTTTTAACAGCTTCGCGTGTTGCAATGCACAAACCCAGGACGTTTGTATCCAAAATATCCTTCCACATTTGCGTTTCACCATCTGTTAGAGTTGTTAATCTAACAATTCCGGCACTATTGATGAGAATGTGAATAGGCCCGACATTTTCGCTTGCCCATTTGAACATGTTTAAAATGTCGTCTTCTTTTGTAATGTCAGCACAGTAATAATGAAGTTGTCCTTTTTTGTTTTGACATTTTTCTTGTAGTTTTAGAAGTTTTTCTTTGCGGCGGCCTACTGCAACCACCTGTAATGCATACCAAACGTAGAAAAGTTTGTTAATACATAAGTAAAGAGGTATTATTAATAAATTATACCTTTACACCTTCGTTAACCAAATTTTCTGCTATTGCATAACCAATGCCTGAGCTTGCACCTGTAACTATAGCGACTTTCCCTACCCATCGTTCCATAGATCCAGCCATTCTTCCCTTCTTTTTTTAGAACCTATTAATAATAGTAAACAAGTAGGTATGCTATAGGCACTTATACTATATTTACACGTATGAATTAATTATTTATATTCAGAAATGGGAACTGATTAAAGCACCGATCATTCTTAAATGTTTTTGTTGTTAGTCCTTGATAAATTAACGATAACCTTGTACGATTAGTAGTAGTAGTAATTAGTTTATTGCGATAAGAAGTGAATAGATACAAAGAAAAAATACGTTTTTATTTTAAAATAAAATTCTTTTTAGTAAGCCACGATTTTTGAGTTGAAAAATTCCTTAATTAAAAAAGATGTAATGGCACTAATATACTAAGTAATTAATTAGTTTTTGGCTCTCGTGCTTTTTCATTACGAACCTTTGTCACTGCTTGCCTGAAAATATTTGTTTTTATTTACAGTGTACAATAACTTTTTATCTGCACAAGTCCAAGACTTTCTAAAACTGTCAAAAGCATGCCCACTATAATTTTACCAAGATCTTAGACTTGTGCAGGAATAAGTCTAATTATACAGATACGTACCACATATCTAGTTCGCGTTTTTACCACATTACAGTGACTATGAACTTACCTTAACTTGGGGGTAAGCCAGTCTAAGGACGGGTTGTACCAAACCAAGTATAGTCAGCCTCACAATTAAAGGGCACCCTGACTATACGTTTAGCACGAATTGTGGATGTAACCATCATAACACACTCCATACTTAAATTGAGGGGTAACTTTATTTTGCCAATACGTAGTAAATGAACAACCTCTCCTTCTTTCTTTTTGTCGTTGTTGGCTAATAACCACCCTGACGTATAGCCAGGGTGGCCATTAATTGTGAAGCTGACTGTACACTGACAGTAGTTCAGTTAAGCTTGGGTTTTGTAGGATAGCGGTGCCGTAAAATAGCGACCATACTATAACAGTCAATGACATTACAAATAGCGTTTCCATAGTTATGTAAACTGATATGGTTTTCTAGATAATGGTACTATCTTACCGATTTAATGGCCGTTTTTAGACTTCACCGCTGCATGATGTCAGCACCGTCATATTACGAGCGCTATTGGACGGCACCGTATCCTAGGTAACCGAAGCATAACCAAGTAAATTATATGTTTGATTTACAGTACGGTAAATTTGGTTGGTACAACTAGTCCTTAATTTGCTAAAATGCGTCCAAATGAGTCCAAACATTTGAGACCACCATCGGATTTCATTTAAATCTGTCATTTTCTTGATAAAATTTTGCTGAAGTAACTTAACCAAAATTTTATGAATATTAGTTCATCGGTAGCTTCTTATTGCACACAGATGTACAAGCAGATCTATTTTTCTAATGCGGGCCATTCACGTTCGCACTTGCCTTGATGCAGGCGTGTGTGCGCGCAAATGTGAAATGATACTTACACACGATTCAGGTAAATACGAAAGTATCATTTCACACTGTTGGCCTGCAGGCCTGCTTCAAGGCAAGTACGAACGTGAATGCCCCGCATAAGGTTTTTAAAATGACGGAAGCTGAAAACGTGAAGAAATTAAATTATAGTTATTTATTATACAAGACGATAAAGGGATAATTTAACTACTGAGTGGAAGAGTGTTAATTCACGAGTGGCGTTAGCCACGAGTGAATTAACTTTCACGAGGTAGTTAAAGAACCTTTATCGTCCTGTATAATATGCTATTTTTTTCTATAGCAAATGTTAAAGAAAAACCAATTACAAATTAAATTATCATTTACAAAATTTATTAAAAATATTTGAGTAGTGTGCGGTTGCTATGTGAGTAGTGGGGTTGCTATAACTTCATGGTTGATATTGGGGTTGTATTACTTTATCTATCCTTGCTGTTAAAATTCTATTTTATCGACTAATTTTAGTTGATCAAAGCACACTTTAACGTTTGCTATAGAAAAAAAGATTTTTTTTAAATCTTATTCCCATTATTTTTTTTTAAATATACGATAGAAGAAAATTTAAATTATGTAATTGCTAATGCTAATAATTCTAAATCATCTGTGAGTTTTTACAAATTAAAAATCAAATTTTTAAATTAATTTTTTGAATTATCATTTTAATTGTTTAAAATTCGTGCGCTTGCAGATAAAATTGGAGTGTTCGATCTCAAACAGATTTAAATTATTTCTATCAATTTAATTTCATTTATACGTATTTTACGTTTTACAAAAATAAGTACGAAAATATTTAACTTGAAAATTATTCAAAATGATCCAACAAGAAGATTATTTGTCTTTAATGAATAAAATATCCAAAAATAAACTTACTGGAGTCGAATATAGTGAAGATCACATCAAAAATAAAAAAAGGCAATCTATATTTGGAGTGTTAAGTACTCAAAATTTTAAATGCGTTACCGAATCTGGCGAAACTTTAACCATCAGTAGAATGCAAAAATCAGCTCCCGAATCAGAATATCTCCGAATGTATTTACCATTTCGTAAAGCTTATGAAAGAGAAATGTATTTTTATACCAAAGTAGTACCAGCGTTCAATATGGTACAAAAGAAGGAAGGAAAAGGTCAAGATGTTATGAGATTCGCTAAATACGTCGATGGTAATTTATACCCAATGGAATACATTATAATGGAAAATATGACGTCACCAAACTACAATTTCGTTTACAAAGATCCAAGTGCCACTTTAGATTTTAAACACGCTACTTTTGCAGCACGTGAATATGGCCGTTTACACGGCTTATCTTACGTTCTTAAGCATCTTTATCCATTCCAATACAACGAGCTAGAACTCAACATGAAAGACGAATATTTTCGAATGTTTGAAACGTCTAATATTAATCTTTTAGGCTTAAATACTTTTACTAGTTATGCTCTGGCAGCTGTACAAGAAACCACCAAAAAAGAACCGCCCAAAAATCTCCAATTTTTCCTAGAAACTATTTTTGATGATGTCAAACTAATTGTACGAATGGACAATAGTAAAATATCCGTCATTGGGCATGGTGATTGTAACGTTAGCAATTTCCTCTTCAAGTATGAAGATGTAAGTATGAACTCATCAGAACTCATCAATTTTCACCGCATTGTTTTAAATCTATTTATTTTTTCAGTCCAAAAAGCAAGTACCAACCGAAATGATTATGCTCGATTGGCAACTTTCTCGTATTGGCTCACCAGCTTTAGACTTAAGTTGCTTACTTTTTATGGCAACCGATAAAGCTTTAAGGGATAAACATTACGACGACCTTATTAGATCGTATCACTCGAGTTTGTCAGAGTGTCTTTTGAAATACCATTTGAATGTCGAATCTTGGTTAACTTTAAAACAGTTAAAAGAAGAACTGAAGAAATATTCGATGTATGGAGTTTTTATGGCTATTATGAAACTTTATATTTATACTGCACAAGAACATAACGTACCTGAGTTTTCCCAAATTAATTCTACAACTCAATTGGACCAAGCTTACAGATTTTTTAATACTAATATAGCATCTTATAATGTGAGAATTTCTGATATACTTTCAGATTTTATGAGTAAGGGGTACGATCAGCATCTACAATTTTAATTTGTTTTTTTCATGTAATTATGGTTATAGTTTTGTATTTCATATTATGTAATAAAATTGAGGGTAATTTTTGGAATCTTTCGTTCTATTATTACAGTTTTTGACTTTTTAACCTCGAACTATGAAGCCACTAATAAGCATTCTAGTAAGCCAATGTTTGTGGAGACTCTACTACTACTAGAAAAAAGAAATGTCTTTGAGTTGGTTTTTCAAGATTCTGTTCAACTTCTTCAAAATCAGAGAATTTATCGCTTTCAAGCTACCAACTATTATCTAGGACTGCCTCGTGAGAACCTACGTGCCACAGCTGGCACCGTCGATTGCCTAAGCATTTATTATACTTTATGGTTTATGCTTTGTCACTGTCTTGCGTTAACGCTAATTCGAGAATCCATCCAATGACAATGGCCCGTTTACACACACAGTCTTGTCTTCCGGTTTGGCCTGTGCAGGCGGTCTGCACAGACCAAGCCGGAGCGTGTGGACAGCGTTCAAGTGGCCTGTTCAGGCCGCCTGCACAGGAAAACTGTAAGGCAAGCCTTTATAGAAAAACTGGTCTAAAGGCCCGTCCACACACACAGGCTTGCCTTCCGGTTTGCCTGCGCAGGCCACCTGAACGCCGTTCAGACAATCCAGTTTGGCCTGTACAGGCCGCCTAAAAGGTGTCCACACGCTCCGGTTTGGCCTGTGGAGACCGCCTGCACACGCCAAACCACAAGCCAAGTCTGTGTGTGTAGACGAGTCTTAACATGCTCAGTTGCTAGCGACATTTAACCTTCTAGTATACTTGAGTTCGTCCAGGGCTGGATTAACAACTAAAAGGACACAGAAGAAGTTGCTAAAAGGACCAAAAGGCTACAAGTCTAAGTGATCTAATTGCGCGTAACTTTACCGTAACGATCCTTTGAAATCCAATACTAAATACAAATAGTCGAAATGGCCTCTATCATTAATTTCTCTTATGAATTTCTTTTAAAATTACGCTTCTGTCGCCGGTTGCTAAAAGCATAAAACTCAATAAACGCTAAAAGAGGTTAGCTCACTACGGTTACTAAAATGAGCCCGCCAGAAAAACAGATGGCACTGAGTGCGCTTATAAACTCTTATTATTACTAAGGTACGACATTCGTGTACTTTTGTAATCGAAGGCACTCCAACGCCGAAAAAACGTCAATCCGATGTACCTATGGCATGTCTGAGATTTAAATCCGGAATATTTAGCTCTGTAGTCCAGCGACAAATCACAGAAGCACTCGACCACCCGCTAGTTAGGGTTCGTCAAAGCGCACTGTCAGAAAATTTAAGGTCAAATGGCCCGTTCACACACACAGGCCTGCCTTCTGGTTGCCAAACTAGAGCGTGTGGATAAAGTTCAGGTTTGCTTTCCTGTTGTCAAACCGAGCATGTGGACACCGTTCAGGCTTGCCTTCCGGTTGCCAAACGTGTAGATACCGTTTAGGCGGTCTGCACAGGCCAAACCGGAGCATCTGGGCAGCGTTCAAGCCGCCTTCACAGGCTAAACCAAAGCTTTTGGACATCGTTCAGGCTGTAAGGAAAGCAAGCCTGTGTGTGTGTCGCGGCCTCAAGTATGTCAATATAAAAAAAAATTGTAAAACTGAACAAAAGAACCTGAGGCATCGTCTAATGGTCTGTCCACACATACAGCCTTGCCTTCCAGTTGCCAAACCGGAGCGTGTGGATACAGTTCAGGTTTGCCTTTCAGTTGCCAAACCAGAGCGTGTGGACACCGTTCAGGTTTGCCTTCCGGTTGCCAAACCGGACCGTGTAAACACCGTTCAGGCGGTCTGCATAGGCCAAACCGGAGCGTCTGGGCAGCGTTCAAGCCGCCTTCACAGGGTAAACCAGAGCTTTTGGACATCGTTCAGGCTGTAAGGAAAACAAGCCTGTGTGTGTGTGGCGCGGCCTCAAGTATGTCAATATAAAAAAAATGTAAAACTGAACAAAAGAACCTGAGGCATCGTCTAATGGTCTGTCCACACATACAGCCTTGCCTTCCAGTTACCAAACCGGAGCGTGTGGATACAATTCAGGTTTGCCTTCCGGTTGCCAAACCGGAGGGTGTGGACACTGTTCAGGTTTGCCTTCGGGTTGCCAAACCGGAGCGTGTGAACACCGTTCAGGCGGTCTGCATAGGCCAAACCGGAGCGTCTGGGCAGCGTTCAAGCCGCCTTTACAGGCTAAACCAGAGCTTTTGGACATCGTTCAGGCTGTAAGGAAAGCAAGCCTGTGTGTGTATGGCGCGGCCTCAAGTATGTCAATATAAAAAAAATTGTAAAACTGAACAAAAGAACCTGAGGCATCGTCTAATGGTCTGTCCACACATACAGCCTTGCCTTCCAGTTGCCAAACCGGAGCGTGTGGATACAGTTCAGGTTTGCCTTCCGGTTGCCAAACCGGAGCGTGTGAACATCATTCAGGCTGTCTGCACAGGCCAAACCGGAGCGTCTGGGCAGCGTTCAAGCCGCCTGCACAAGCTAAACCAGAGCGTCTAGACATCGTTCAGGCTGTAAGGAAAGTAAACTTATGTGTACGGCGCGGCCTCAAGTATGTCAATATGAATAAAAAATTGTAAAACTGAATTAAAGAACCTGAGGCATCGTTGTACAATGTACATCCGTAAACATTTTTCTCGTACAGTTTTATCGTAACGTGGTATCCAGCAAAACAGTAAATTATTGACGTCTTGCAACATGTTTTTCCATTTCAAAGAAAAATCATTTTTACGACAAGTAGTATTGAGATTATTATAATATTTATAATCATAAATTAAAATGACAGACAGTTTAAACCCATCCTGTATATTCTTAAAAATTAAAATTTTAAAATAAAATCAATTCGATAAAAGCGACGATTAAACTTATCACTTTGCAGAGTTTTCATTTTAAATTAAAAGTTAGAGTTTGTGTGGTGTTATAAAATTTTGTAGTTTTAATTAAATTATATTTTTTTAAAATATGCCTGAAGATAATGATAGTAACAGTTGCAGATGTTTACACATTTTTAGATGTTTTGTCCAATTGTTTAGATTTTGTGGGGCCTGTTCATCAACAGATGAAACCAATAGAAGAACCGAAAGTTTTTTGGGATCATTCAAAGAAACTTGTTTTAAAACTTGCAATAAGCAAACTGGAGAATGTAAAATTATTTACACGTTCGAGAAACATCCGTTAAAGAGCCATTATTGGAAAGGGTTTATTCCCTTTCAAAAACTTTACTCGAGGGAAATTTATATGTACAGAGCTGTAATACCGAATCTATTAGAGTTTCAGAAAGATACCCATCGTTTGTTTACCAGTTTTGCGACCTTCCTTAATACGATGGAAGACAATGAGCGCATATTAATGGAAGATATGACTAAACCACCTCATAACTTTACGCACATGGAAAGCCAAAACCCTTTAGATTATACTCACTTGATGTTTGCCGCTCAACAGTATGGAAAATTTCACGCCCTTTCATTTGCTTATCAACACAGAAAACCTGCACAGTTTGCAGCCATGATAACTAATTTAGAAGAAAATTACTACCATAGCATCAATGACGCATTTTTATTTAGATTTGGTTTTGCCCACGTTTGCGATCTACTAGAAAGCTACATGAGTCAGGCCGACCAAAACATTATGCCTCTGTTTAAAGCATTAAAAGTCAAAATGTTTGAAGCAGTACTTAAAATAACCGAATCCAGTTATTCAAAATATAACGTCATATGCCATGGAGATGCAAATTTGAGCAACTTGTTCTTCAAATATGGAGTAAATTAAATATTAACTTTAATAACTAATTCGTAATTAATTTTTTTTGTTACAGAATCGCAAAATTATTACTTTACCAAAAATGGATAGACCAGCTCCTAAAACTGAATCAGTTCCACCACCTAAACCAGAATCACCTCTACCACCTATAATAGAACAACCTCCGTCACCTAATAAAGATGAATCGCCGTTGCCCATTGCAGATCAATCACCTAATAAAAATCAGTTATCGTTGCCTAATGAAGATCAATCATCGTTGCCCAATGAAGATCAGTCACCGTTGCCCAAAGAAGAAAAATCTCCTTTGCCTCAAAAAGAACCATCGCCAGTTTTTACCCGCAAAGATAAAACTTCACCCGCTACAGCTCACAAAATTAAGTCTTCAGCCGCTGCAGCTCTGCGAGCAAAAGCGGCTGAAGAGGCGGCCGCTAAAAGAGAGTCTTATGATGAAATTAAAGAAGAACCTAAAGAAGAATCGCCAAGTAAAAAATAAACTTTAAAAATATAAGCGTGTAACTAAAAATTGTTATAATTTTAGCCGCAACGACTTCTTCGGGACTTATATTTGGACCACCTACATATGGATCATCAACGTCATCGTCGTCGTTAGAATATTTACCACCTATTTATGAATTTTCAGATGAGAAGTTTGAAAGATATCAAAGAGAATTTAGAGAATATTCCGGAACGCCGACACTTGATGAGGAGGACTATGATATTCCTGAACCTCCGCCACCACCACGTCAACGTTTTGTTAGCCACGATATAGTTCCAATCGAAATGTGCATGCTTGATTTACAAATGGCTTTTTATGGTAGCCCCGCCTTAGATTTAGTATCTTTATTATTTACTAGCGCAACTTCAGAATTTCGTAAAGAGCATGGATCGCAATTCCTAACTGTCTATTACGCTAACTTGAGAGATTCCTTAAGTTTATACGGTCTTAAAGCCCAAGATATTTATTCTTATTCAACTTTAGGTTTTCAAGTAAAACAGATGGCGCTTTTCGGCGTGTTCAAGGCTATGTTAACCCTCTATTTTAAAACTAGTAAGCCATCGGATGTTCCTGATTTTACTAAAGTGGAGAATGATAACCAGGTAATACAAAAACATAATTATAAAAATTCTAATATTGAAAAATATCGAGCTAGAATTACTAACTTAATGAGAGAATATCTTACAATGGGTTACTGGTTGGCTGGTTAATTGATCTTTTAATGTATTTTTTTTAATATTTTTGTGCATGTGGAAAAATAAATTAGCAAGTTGTAATAAAAAAAATAAATTCTTTTGTATCATATTGTTTAATTGTCTTTCTAAGATTTAACCCAATTTAACCTACATTTAACCAAAGACTAATACAGTGTAACACTGGCATAGCTTATGGACAAAATGTGACCAAAAATCCCCGCTAAAGAAGATGTCGCTAGCCACTGCAACCATTTTTCGAGTGAATAAGATAGCTTGTCGATGCGGCAGCAACGAAGAAAGGAATAAAAGTTTACCATTCGAAGAATTTTAAGCGATTTTGTCCTTAAAAGCCTTTCACATTTTTTAATATGGCTTTCGGTAGTCTCTTACTGTATGGTCTTTGATTTAATCCAACGTTATACATCACGATCGTGCGATGTTCATCATAAAAGTGAAATAGATTCATTTTATTATTTCTTGTGCATTGCTAATAAGTCCATGGGTCACTGAATTTTTTATCGTCATTTTATACCGGTCAAACATAATGCTAATCTGAAGATTATACAGCTTCAGATGGATTCAAGATGCTCTAATATATAGCTAGTTGAAAACATAAGAAATTCATACAACTTTTTTTTTACCTGCAGGAAAAATATAAGATGTTGGTTTCATCGGATAGCTAATTTTCAAGCCTTCACAATGTTTAAAAATATACCAGGTTGTTTAATGTGCTTAATTTATTTTTCATTTACACAACTAATATTGTACAATAAGTAAATTGAAATTCAAGTGCACAATTTTTAAATAAACTTCTTTATAAATTGGGTAATATTCTTATTTAAAAGATTGATATATATTAAAACCGCAAAACTTTCCGTAGAGCATACAGGTTTCAGAATAATACCTAGTAGCTTATTATCTACAATTAATGAGCTTCCATGATTCCCCTAAAAAAATAAGTATTACGACTACGCTTTCATACTAAAAAACATAAAATTTTTACATGACAAGAATATTCTTCGTGACCTTTCGAATAGTTATAACAAGTCAATTCTGATGCTGCCCTTTCAGATGCAGCATAAGTTTCGTGACATAATTTATCGTTAAGTTTAATAATATGCTTCACTTGTAGGGTCTCAAATTTTGAGTAAAAAGTAGTTATTGCAACACCTTTATCTGGAACTATCTTAGAACCTAATTGAATAGGTTTTACACTTTTCTCAAGTTTAAATCCCCGTTTTAGAAGTATAATAGAAACGCGGACTTTTTCAGGACCCTCGATTATTTTAGCTACTTTTCGTACTTGACCTCCTTTATACAGGGTGATTCAAATTCGAGGGCCAACATGGGGATCTCGGAAACTATAAGAGATACAAAGTTGGTTAAATGGGGGCAAAGTTGTGTAATTGGATAGCGAATAATATTCAAAAAACAAAATTAAAAAATTTCCATTAGGTCCCGAGATTTCTGAAAAAAAACGAAATTTCGGAAAATCTTATTTATTTTTTTCTGAAGTTGTTTTCAAAGATAGCAGAAAACTAAAAACACATTTTCATTGCATCTTTCTTGTCTCTACAAGATGGGGATTTTATATTTTTAAAAAAACGTTTCGGTTTTGAATTACCATCATCAACTTAAAAATTTTAAATACGGACCTGCCGTTTTTATTTTATTTTTAAGTTTAACTTTTTATTATAAAAGCAATGACGTATCAAAAAATGCAGGTCCGTATTTAAAATTTTGGAATTGATGATGGTAATTCCAAACCGAAACGTTTTATCGAAAATTTAAAATTGCCATCTTGTAGAGACAAAAAAGGTGCAAGGAAATTGTGTTTTTATTTTTTTGATATCTTTGAAAATAACTTAAAAAAATTAATTAGATTTCCAAAAATTTTATAATTTTAAATAAAAAAAAAATTTTTTTTTTGGGCACGCCATTGCATTTATAATAAGGGGCTAAACTCAAAAATAAAATAAAAAATGCAGGTTCGCATTTAAAATTTTAGAGTTGATGATGGTATTTCAAAACCGAAACGTCGTTTCAAAAATCTAAAATTGCCGTCTTGTAGAGACAAGAAAGATGCAATGAAAATGTGTTTTTAGTTTTCTGCTATCTTTGAAAACAACTTCAGAAAAAAATAAATAAGATTTTCCAAAATTTCGTTTTTTTTCAGAAATCTCGGGACCTAATGGAAATTTCTTAATTTTGTTTTTTGAATATTATTCGCTATCCAATTACACAACTTTGCCCCCATTTAACCAACTTTGTATCTCTTACAGTTTCCGAGATCCCCATGTTGGCCCTCGAATTTGAATCACCCTGTATAGGAATTTACTACCAGCACGAACTGTTATCTCGTCAGGCTTAGTGCTAAAATAAAGAATTAAATTTATGATTCAATTACTAATTTATTATTATTTTACAATTCAAGATCAGTGCACTCCTCTCTAGTTAGAAGAACTTTTGCTGTTAAAAGAAGCCCGCCACAATAAAATACCGTAATATATTATTCCACTTGTTCCACTTGTTCTTCCACAATTACTTCGTTTTTTATGTGTAATGACACTTGATGTGGATAGTCATCTATTTTAGCATCGTGAACTTCGGCGATAGACGATGCTTGAGAAAGATCTGAAATTTAGAGTTTATCAGTTCTAATACGCACTATAAAACATCACAAAATGTACCCAATTTTAAAATAACAGCCCCCAATGCTAAAAATAATAAACGAAACATGGTGTTTATCGCAATAATTAAATATGGCTAAAATTTTAATAAATAAATAAATAAAACAATTTGCGCAGATTTGGCCACGCCTCTTTAATAATTTAAATACGTTTACTACTGCGTTGGTGGGGATAAATACCAATTTAGTGATCTGCGCACTCCCACCGCTCGCCAACAGATATCTGTCTTGCAGTCTAATTAAAGTGTACTGTGTGTTATTGTAATAGAAGAATTATTTATCCAACTCATGCTGTGTGCGTACAAGATATAACAATTTACGTGCTAAATTTATAATTTGATACATATGTAATTAATATTATTTGTAAACTAAATAAATTTTTAATTCAAATAAACTTCTTTATAAATTGCGTAATATTCTTATTTAATAGATCCACATATAGTTCAACGGCAGTGCTAAAGAAACAATCACCCAACTTCTGAAAAATGCCTACTAGCTTATTATCTACAATTAATGGGCCTCCAGGATCCGCCTAGAAAAAATATAAAAATACAATTTTTTTATAGTAGCAAACGTAAAATATTCACCTCATTTATACATTCAACATACAGATAACAAATCAAGTTTGCATTGCCAAAAAATTCTTTACATTCTTCCTTATTACCGTTAATAACATTCTTCACTTGTAATGTCTTAAACGTAGAGTTTCCAAAAGAATCAACTCCCCAAAAAGAAGCTTTAGCAACACCTTCTTGTGGAACTATCTTAGAACCTAATTGAATCGGTTTTACACTTGCGTCCAGTTTAAACGGACTTTTTAGAAGCAAAACAGAAAGGCAGTGTTTAGGGTCCGTAATTATTTTAGCTACTGTTTGTACTTGACCTCCCTTATTTAAGAAAATACTACCAGCACGAACTGTTATCCACTCAGCCTTTGCTCTAAAATAGAATAAAGAATATTAAATTCGTGTCTCTACCAAACATATTTACTCTTCAGTGCAAACATCTACAGACAGTACAACTTTTGGTGTCACAAGAGTCCCTCCACAATAAAACGGATCGCCATATTCAACACTTTTATAAGTTATGAGCAACGACACTTGAAATGGATAGTCATTTATTTTAGCATCATGATGACGTTGATTTTCAGTAATCTAATCTGATATTTGGGCAAGATCTGCAATTAAAATTTTGTTAACAAATTAATTCTAATACAACAGCCCGAATTTACCCAATTTGAAGATGAAAGCGACCAAACCAAACAATAATAAACGATACATATTGTGCGAAAATTGAAATAATTAGTTATGCGGGTAAAATTTATACCAATTATGTAAACAATGTAAATATTTTAAACTCCATTGTGTGATAAAATTTAACGATTTTAATTAATAATTAAATAGGTAATAAGAATTCCGTTTTATTGAGTTCACATGCATGAACTAAATTTAGTATTCTAAAAACAGGCGTTTAATTTAAATGCATTTCAAATCTTTGGGTACCTTGCGTTCATTAAAATGTTACTTCCGTGTAAATTTGGGTGCATGTCCGCCAGAACTAACAAAAATCTCTAAATTACGAAATTATTTAAATAGCTGTCATTAATTTAACTGACATTACAAACACTAAACGCAGTCAACAAACGCTCAGAAAAAGAATATAGAAGACATAGAAGAGGATGGAATGTTTTCTTTTCAGGAATGTGCTTGGAGTAGTTAGGAGGTAAAAATACCTAAAAGTCCCCAGTCCTTGGTAAGGACTGGGTAAGAGTGGGAAGGGAATGGAAAGATTGCGTTTCTCGGATTTTCGCTTATATATCTCAACGGTGTATCCTAGAAAAAAAAAATCTTAGCAAAATGAAGGCTTATCCGTACAAAATTATTTCTATTTATTTTTTTCTCTATTCTCTATTTAATGTTTTATTAACCTCGGTCTGAGAGCTTCTCCTGCCGAGGTACTAAAGTTGAACCAGGGACGTAACTAGAGGTGGGCACAGGTGAGTAGTGCCCACCCAAAGACTCACTCTGCCCACCCGTTTGCCCAACTCAAATAATTTTGAAAATAAAAAAATTATATTAAACATGATTAGGTAGATACTAAATTGCAAATGTTACTGCTAAAATATTAAACCAGGTTGTTGAATTTGACTCGATTCATCAAAATATAAGAATTATTTTACACTAGAGTAAGTGCATTTTTTTAATTAAAATTGTGTAGCTATCCCCCGAAGTGAAGCTGCCCAAATTTTGCCCACCCAGAATTTATAGTGAAAAAACGAACAGAAACAATCTTGTAAGAAAAATAGAAACTCGTTTTGCTAAGAATATTTTCATTTTCACCCTTTTCGAGATATAAGCAAAAACCCTAACAACGGGACGTTTCCATCCCCTCCCTCTCTCTTAACCATATAGCTAGGACCTTACCTGTTACTTACTTATTTTCTAAGTATTCATTTAAGAAACGTTTAAGAAAAAAATATCCACTCTTTTATATGCCCTCTTATAAGCCCTTCGTTGACTTTTGACTGAATAAAGAAGGTAACTGATACTTGCTAATACCAAACGCGTATAGTGGGTTGTATAGGTGTATAGGAACCGCGGACAAATGTTAATAAATGCAGTGTAAAAACTAATTTCTTACGTAGTTAAAGGCTTTGAATAAAAAATACCACGGTATTATCAGGAAGGGGCATTAAATAAATTATGTGACCGCGATTTGAGATACATATACTACTCTATTCATCCAAAGATATAGAAGTTGTAGATCTCGAAAAAACTAACATTTTTTTTATTTCACCATTTTGAATTTAGAGCCTCCTATTCGAGATACAGTCGATATAAGTTTTTTTGTTTTTCTACTCCAGTTTATTTATTTTTAAGTTTTAAAAAAAATAAAAATTGTTTTGAAATCCTCGGAAATCCTCGAAAATTTCTCTAAAACTTTTGTATTTAGCACAATCTTCTATCTTCATTAATATCAAAATGGCGACCAATTTAAAACTTTGACCTTAATCACACGGTGAATTTTCTAAAAAAGAATATGCGCTTATTCTACTCATGAAGATCTACATTTTAAGTTAAAAAAACTACTAGAAATTTTTTATAGTTTAGGAGCTACAGGAGATTGAATTTAAACGATCAAATTCTAAAAGAGTGCTGCTTCTGTTTTTCCGTTTCTCTTTTGTTTTTCCTTGTCAGTTTTGATAATAATTGAATTTATTAGTTAATTATTGTTATTCGAAAGTGATTTTTATTAATTATTAATAAAAACTATTTTTTGTAAAAAATGGAACTGCCTACTCTTCAAGAATTTATTGACATAAATTGACAGACAATCTCCTGTAGCTCCTAAACTATAAAAAATTTCTATTTACTTTTTTGACTTAAAATGTAGATCTTGATGAGTAGAATAAGCTCAAAGTTTTCAATTGGGCGCCATTTTGGTATTAATAGAGATAGACGGTAGATGTAAACACAAAAGTTTTATAGAAATTTACAAGGATTTCAAAACAATTTTCATTTTTTTTTTAAACTTAAAAATAAAAAAACTGGAAAAGAAAAAGAAAAAAACTAATATGTACAACTGTATCTAGAATAGGAGGCTCCAAATTCAAAATGGCGAAATAAAAAAAATGTTAGTTTTTTCGAGATCTACAACTCCTATATCTTTGGATGAGTCGAGTAGTTACACCCTGTATAACAGTTATGATCTTCTCTGTATCGTACAACTTTACAATTATAATTTTCTACCCTGTACTGGCGTAAATGACAAAAAATAGTAGATTATATAATATATACTTAAGTTGAGAAGTATACTATTATAACCCTAGCGCAATTATATCTTGAGGCTCAAAGCGCCGAAGGATAGCGCGAGGGTTATAATAGTATTAATTCTCCACCGTAGTTTATACAGTATTTTTTTACTACTACTATGTAGTAATATCAACTTTCATAAAAATATCGTTAAAAAAAATCATAAAAACAGTTTTCATTTTTTACCTAGGTAAATAATTTTTATTATTTACAAAAACAAGTTTTTCTGCAACCGTCTTAAATGACGTGTGTTTTAATACCATTTTTGACATTAAAAGTTGACGTATGTGTTACTAATATAAAAATATCCGCGTTGCTAAGCAACACTTTTAATCCTCGCCTTAAAAGTAACTTTTAATACTAAGATTTAAATAATATATACAGAAGCTAACTGTTGTATAAAAAATTACACAACTATTATGGTACCTGTTTAATTCTAATTATCGATACAAAATTAAATAACCAAAAAATGGGTCTGTAGTCATTATTTTCTTTTTCTTAGAAGGACACGGAGTTTTGAAATTTTCTCAATATTTACCCAATTTTTTATATTTAGTGTTGCCTTCACTATTGAATATTGCGCCCAGGGAGTAGAAGCCTTCATTTTACTGGACAGTTCTGAAAAGTATGCTAATAGTAGGTACGCTTTCCGTGTACAATTTTATGTTTTTCTCCTTAAACCAATCCAAAAATCTGTTATAGGCATATTCGTATATTTTTCTAGATTTATTGGGCAGAAGTTTCGAAACACCTTCTTTTGCACGTTTTAAAATTTCTGGTGGTGTGGCGATTTCATTATCATTAGAGAGCGGATTCTAGGACAATTGCCTTTTCGGTATTAATGTAGATAAATAAAATTAAACAATAGATAAGTACGATTCGCAAAAAAATGAATCATTTGACGTGCCTTTGTTAGTGCCTAAAATGCCTAAAATTGAAAAATTTTGAAATAAGCGCCTAAAACTCAAATATAGTTGCCTAAAAAGTAAATAAATCTGGCCTAAAATAAACTGGTTGTTTTGAGGAATTTTAAATCTATCTGCTTAAAATTATTTTTATTTTATTATTAAAAAATTTAGGTACTAAATTAATTCTTTATATTCGCATAGTGCCGCCGCCTCAGCTCTTAGCTGCATCCTGTCATAGCAAGTTTGTTAGATAGTGGGTAGTAAATCATAGATTTGCGTTAGTTTTTAATGCAGTGGGGGTTGTTTTAAAATAATACATTTTAAAAATGTTTTACTTTAGTGTAGTTTTGTTCTTGCAACAAGCTGTATTAAATTATAGTAGTGTTAAATTATAATTATCTGTTCTTGTTCATCAACATCGGCGAAATGCCAAAACCAAAAACGTCCACAAAATTAAAAATCAAACAGTGGCTATCGCTGTTAACCAACGAAAAAGAAAATTTTGAACTATATAATTTAGACGAAGTATTTTGCAAAGCATGTGTTAAAGTGGTAAGTCTGTAGCAATTTTAAAAATTAAATTGATGCTTTCCGCGGTGGGCGCTTGATGGAACATTTTAAACATTTGTGGAACTCACAAGTGTTTACTCTTTTATTTTAATTTAATTTAATTTTAAAAATTGTTTCAATTTCTTCAGAATAGTAGTTTGTTTTATTAGAAGTAAAAGTGTCACTTTTTAAAAAAAAAAGTACTTCCGTATGAAACATTTAATTTTTTCTTCAAAAGTAAAACTTACAAAAACAAAAAATAAAGATTTTGAAAAAGCGCAATCTCTTGTTAATTTGTTTCACCAATAGGTGAAGGTGAATCCTATTTTGCTTAAAAATCGCATTATATACGAGGTGTTGCAGTTTAGTCAACGATATTCAATTTTGGACCCTTTTACCTGTATAAAATAAACTTGTTAATTTGTTATTTCGTGTGTAAAATTGTAAAATCTTAAATTTTGTGTGAAACCTTCCTTTTTTACATACTCGTATGTAATGAACTTGTAATAAATTTGTTATTGCATTTGTAAAATTATAAGTTTTGTTTAAAACGTTTTTTTACGTACTCCTATATAATAAAAGCTTGTTAAAATGTTAAATTTCGTTTAAAACGTTTCTTTTAGAAAAAAAATTATTAAAAACGTAACTGCCTATATTGAAAAGGTTAATGCCTATTTGAAAAGGTTAATGCCTAATTCGAGTTTTTTGTGGCTTATTTATGAGGCTTTTTTTTCAATTTTTAAGAGCCTAAAATCCGCTCTCTAATTATCATTATCTTCGTATTCAAACATTTTTGATGAGAATTTGCCAAAATTAACTGTAAATACGCTTAGATTCGTTTAACTGTCAGTTTGACAAAATAAAGAAAATTGCAAACAAAAACCAAGAAGAGTCGATTTTAGTAGCGTTTTCTGATTTCTCTCATCTTATTTTTTATTATTTTAAATTCGATTCTTTAGGTTGCAGAAAAAATAGTATGTCTCATTCGGATTAAAAGTGTCTTTGTTTGGCGCGATAATTTTTGCATCCGCGCGGCTACGCTTCGCTTCGCCTTGCAAATGCAAAAATTGCTAGCCAAACAAAGCTCCACTTTTAATCCTAATAATACAATATACTATTTAATTATTATAATATTTTATTTTTTACCTCGGATGAGAAATTTAATTTCTCTGTTTAAAAAGGAGTTAATAATGATAGCATTTAAGACTATGTAGTAGTAAAAAACAATACATTATTTACAATACATTTTACATTTTGTTCACCCACAGAATTTCCAACAGTAAATTTAAATATAATTATATTTAATACAATCTAAAATAATGCCTTTAAGCCTTGCACTATATTTTTCTAAAGTTTTCTGGGGTGGACTAAAACTATCAGCTATATTATCCATATTAACTTCATTACTATGAACATCTGGAAGATCTTCTACTTCACTCGTCGCTGCCATAAGAACACCCATAGACATGTATAAACCATAATGTGCAAATTTGGTCAAGTGTTCTTTAAAAATTTCATATGGAAACATTATTTTTGGATCGCTTCCAAGCGCAATCAAATGAGACGACAAGCTGTGATAATATTCTTCCATTAAATGTTCGTAATGTTCGTCACGTAGCTCTTTATCGGTACTCGAAAATATTAAATAAGAAAAGTCTAAAGCGGGAGATGCTAATCGCATTAATTGCCAATCTAATACTATGATTTTTGTTGGACGTAATGGCTCTTCTTCGTTCTAAAAAAAGTCAAAATTAGCATACTTTAAAACTCTAAATAATAGGTAAGGAAGCTGAAACGAGAAGCAGAATTTATACGGTAAATCACGAGAACGAATAACTTTAGGAATTACCTACCTCGTACTTATACAAGAAGTTATTAATCCAAGAATCACCGTGTCCTATAACGGCGTATTTTCCAGCAACTTCGGATGGAACAGTATTTTTTAAACGCGATATCATGCTTTCAAAATACTCAACAAACTTATCATGGGCAACTTTATCTTTAATTGGGTCCAAACATGCCACATATTTATTTTGCATATTTTTAAAAGCTGCAACCATATCCTCGTTAGCCAGTGTTTGTAGAACAACGATATCTTCTAAATCTTCAGTTAATTTTTGAAACAGTTCAGGTTTTTGATCACGAAGTGCGTAAGACATGGCATGTAATTTCCCATACTCCCTTACAGCTAAAATAGCATGGTTGTAATCGTAAGGCTCACGACGTTCCCATAATCTATAGCCCAAAACTTTCATATCTTCGAGAATGAGAACTTCGTTAGATTCGTCAATTAACGACGTGTAAAATTTAGCAAGAGAATTTATAGGTTTTTCAATATTTTTCTCTTTTTGAAATTTTGCAAATTCAGAAAAAATTGTTTTGTAAGCGTAAATTTCTCGTTGATAAATTTCTCGCACAGGAAAGATAGATCTCATAAATCCAGTTCTTGGTGCACATTTAACAATTAAATTTAAATTTTTCTTTTTGCCATCTGCGTCTTCGCCGTTTACAACAACTTTTGTTATTATACCAAGGTAATTGTCACCTTTTGCAGTAGCAACTGATATGTCGATAGCATAATTTTTTATCGAGTTTTGCTGTATCACGCTTTTAACACTGTTGTGGACTTCTTCTGAAATTAATTCTTCTTGCACTTGGAGCTCTACTTCAGCCATCATGAACTAGGTTGTTGTGAATGCGTCTAAAAAGCACCAGAACACTTATTTAAAGTATTTATAGATATAATAACTTATCTTTTATCGATAAAAGAATTAAAGAGTGAATTTTTGTTTAATTGCACTAAATGAGGTATCAAGACTTTCGCAACTAAAAACAGTGAAAACCTTTAACGAGATATTAATTTTTTCCTAAGTAGACTTACCTATACAATTTATTGTTGGTAGGTACTAATAAATTGTGTATTTATATCACAAAAACTTTTAACTAAAGAATTATTTTTTTCAAGTGCTCTCGAACTAATCTACCCAATTAAATTATCAACAATTTACAATTTTGCTTCTAATGATTGAGTAATTGTTGTAAATTTCGATTATGTTCACACTTGATAAGCACAACAACTATCAACTAAAAAACTACAAGGCCGCTGCTTCCCTACCTACTAGTACGGTTAACAAATAAATATTTTACACAAACAGTAATTATTGTTTAATGACTGTTATTTAATAATATACAGGCTGGGCCCACAATAATAAAGAAAAAAGAGAGAGAGAAAAATTGCTTATTAAGAACTGTTTTCACATAGGTACAGAAGTTTCATTGAAGAGATTGGCTATACACTTACACAGTGACTTGGTGATATTTAGTCATGATGAAAAGGACTCATTCTTTTTCAAAAAAAAGCCTTAAAAAGAATAGAAATATAACTTAGCAAAATATCACAAATTTCTTCTAAATTAATATACTACTCAGTCTTCTACACCTGACTTATTAACCGAAACCTGTGTATTCATTTAGAAGAAATTTGTGATACTACTTTACTAAGTTATATTTTTATTCTATTTAGAATTTTCATGTAAAAACCACGGATTTCCAATCAACAAAACGACCCAAATTTTACATTTATAAATCCACATTTAAGCCAAACTTCAGATCCTACTTTAGATAATTCACTGATAATTATTACTTTCCGATACCTTAAGGTATTAAAGGAAAGTATTGTAATGGGGTAAAAAAAATTTTTTGAGATAACACCGGATATATGTATTTTGAGGTCCCCCGAGTCGATCTAGACCATTTTTAGAAAAAAGTCTGTGTGTGTGTATGTATGTGTGGATGTAGTTCCCCACGAAATCTCTGAAACGGCCGAACCGATTGACTTGAAATTTGGTATAGGGTCTTATCAGATAACGACGGAGTGCAGAAAGGAGTTTGTTCAAAATCGGTCCGCTAGGGGGCGTGCAATTGAGGAAATTTTGTGTTTTTTAAATGGAACTATATAATTTTTTTTAAATCATCCGATAGAGAACTTTTTTTTTTATTCAATGATATAAAAATTTTTAAAATTATTTTGTTTTTAAAAGAGTTTTTACGCAATCAAATATCTAATAATATTTGGCAGCTGACGTTTCTGACAATTGTCAAAAAATTTGACAGTTGTCAAAAAATTTGACATTTGTCAAAAAATTTTGACTTTTATTTATTTTTAATCAGTAATTATAAAAATGTTCAGTATTCTTTTGTTTTCTAACTGTTTTGGTCTTAAAATAATCAACTCAATCGGAAAGTCTTGTGTTGACACAACAGATATTTTTTAAATATTTTCATATCATCCAAGAATTTATTGTAAATGACAATAAATGAGTTCGCATAATTTGTTAAGCGTTAATACGAATTAATTATTATTATCACGTTTTTAATTAAAATTTAAAATATGTACATTTAATAGTATAGAGATTGCCAATTGTAAGCGACCTTATATGCGCAGAAAAGCAAGTGAGAAGGCTGTAGAAAAAGATGCCCAAACATTGTTTTCACAATAGTTTTGACGTATATGGAACCCTCAGTGGCGTAGCGACAGCAGTACGGGCCTTGCTTCCAAATAGCATTCATGGGTCCTGTAGCGCCGCAAGCAAAAATTTTGAAATTTTCAAGGTCAACAAAGCTTAGATCAACTTTAGGAATTTTTAAACACATTTTTGTACTGTGAAATTTAGCAATTTTTGGTACCGTAAAAAACTTTATTTGGTAATTTTTTTAGGAAGTAATAAAGATAAAGTTCTTTGATTCTACCAACTGCGAGTTTCTCAAAAGATAGTTATCTACTGACGAATAGATAGATATTCCCTAAGTGTTCAAAAACCGGTTTCAAACAATAGAAATGGTTAAGTTTTGGAATGTTATGGATCCATAACTAAGCAAAAATGTACCAGAAACTGGCCACAAGTGATACAGTTCTACGATGATTTCTTTTTATGTGCTGAACTATTTTTTTTTTAATCACATAACACGATTTGAATAAAAAAATTTTTTGTCCGCTCTTTCGGGCCCCTGAAACTCACGGGCCTTGTTCCACGGAACCCTCGGAACCATTATAGATACGCCACTGGTAACCTTGGTTATGAATTTTTTCCTGCGCATGGTCGATTACACATGGCAATCCCTATACATTGATTGAAAAAAAAATCCTTTTATTATCTCGACGTCTCTCTCTGAATTTAACCCGGCATCCAACAAGTGAATATTTGAGTGATATAATGCTATTTTCAAGTTATATAGCATTATGTCATAATATCTCTGTGAGTCTTTCAATAAAATAAGTCTAGCAATTTAAATCAAGACTTATTTCAAAATCGTATTTTTTCGCAATATCCCACTGTAGCTTTCAGGTAGCGGTATCTCCAAAACGGCATAATAAAAAATATGTTTTATATGATAAATTTATTGGTTTTAGTAGTGCTTATCATCTCTTTTTTAAAAATTGAAATTATCTTGATTAATAAAAAAGTTATAGGCTTTTAAATAAAATAAACTATTTCACTTTTTTCTAAATACATACGCAAAAAAGACTGCACCATATGGGATTTTTTTTATTACATGTGTTTTTCAAAATTAGTTTTCGGCATCAATCTCTGCATGATATAGAATCAAAAAGGCGCCAAAAGTTACGATTGCCCAAATATGTCGTTATTTTAAAAACAAAGAAAAACATCATAAGGGAAAATTGTAATACATACTATTAAAGAAAAAAATATTAACATTTTCATTTTTTTGTTCTCCGGAATTTTTTTTCTTACATTTAAATTCTAGAGATCAACTTATATCCAACAAGATCAAAAAACTACGTTTTGTTATTAATTTAGTCGAATTTTTGAACATGAAAGTATTTTCATTGACAATTTTTTTTTGTACATAATCACGTTACCTTTTTAAAAAAAAATTGTCTTATCGAATATAATTCGACTTCATTTTTCAATCTACAAAAAATTGACATTTGCACTCAAGTGCCAAAATGCCTAAGGTAATTTATTTCGACCTTTTTGAGCATTATTAATGCAAGAAAAAAGCCCTCGCGCTGCGCGCTCGAGCTTTTTTCAGATTAATAATGCTCAAAAAGGTCTCAAAAAATGTACATGCATTTTGACACTTTCATGCAAATGTCAATTTTTTATCGATTGAAAAATGAGGTCTTGTGATATTACAGTTGAAAATTGCAGGACAGTCTTGGACTATTTTCCCATCTCTGAACTCTTCTTGGGACATATTATTTTAACAGTATTGGTCACATATTTTAGAAAAATGTCCTCAAATTTTAATTAAAATTAAAACTGACACATAAGAGTCCCAAATAATGTCTAAATTTGCGCTAAATATCCAGACAAGTACCAAAAAAAACAAAAAATGAAAATGTTGATATTTTTTTCTTAAACTTTGATCAATTTTTAACGATAAAGGGACATTTTAAGTAAAAATGTGATTTTTACAGCGGAACGACATCTTTAAACTGATATTACAGCAGTCAGGAGTTGTGTCTACAAATAATGATGAATTAGTGAATCTGAAAGCTTACGCTTTCTTCTTTAAGATGCATTTTTAATTTTGTTCGTTTGTTTATTTTTGAGAGAGCTTTGACACTTTTTACGAAGAAGCGTTTATGACATTTCTAAATATTGAAACCTCACGCGCACAAGTTGATTCCCAAAATCAGACCGCAGTTTCATTCCGTTTTCCACGAAAACTATTCATCCTACGAAAAAAAGTCATAAGAGCCTTTCTTCTCTAAATATCCTCTTCTTTAAAAAATAATTAAACTTTTTTTCATACGATCAACATTTCCCGAGATTTTAAGAAAAATCTAACTTTTAAATCTTGGACCTCAAGTTTTTCAAAGAAGCGGCCACTAAAAAGTATTAAACATTTTTGATTTTTAAACAATAGGCTTTCAAAAAGACCATGCACCAATGTTTACCGGTCTACTATTTATTCGAGCTTGTAGTTCGTTTTCGTCTGTAGAAACTGAACTACTAAGAATATCAACTTTGGCAAGTCGATTCTACATTAGGTATTTATTTCCTTATAAAAATTCATACAGGGTGTAACTACTCGACTCATCCAAAGATATAGGAGTTGTAGATCTCGAAAAAACTAACATTTTATTTATTTCGTCATTTTGAATTTGGAGCCTCCTATTCCAGATACAGTAGATATTAGTTTTTTTGTTTTTCTTTTCCAGTTTTTTTATTTTTAAGTTCTTAAAAAAAATGAAAATTGTTTTGAAATCCTTGTAAATTTCTATAAAACTTTTGTATTTACATCTACCTTCTATCTTCGTTAATACCAAAATGGCGCCCAACTGAAAACTTTGACCTTGAAAATTTCAAAAATCGCACGGTGAATTTTCTAAAAAAGAATATGCGCTTATTCTACTCATCAAGATCTACATTTTAAGTCAAAAAAGTTAATAGAAATTGTTTATAGTTTAGGAGCTACAGAAGATTGTCTGTCAATTTATGTCAATAAATTCTTGAAGAGTAGACAGTTCCATTTTTTACAAAAATTAGTTTTTATTAATAATTAATAAAAATTACTTTCGAGTAACAATAATTAACTAATAAATTCAATTATTATCAAAACTGGCAAGGAAAAACAAAAGAGAAACGGAAAAACAGAAACAGCACTCTTTTAGAATTTGATCGTTTAAATTCAATCTCCTGTAGCTCCTAAACTATAAAAAATTTCTAGTTAATTTTTTAACTTAAAATGTAGATCTTCATGAGTAGAATAGGCGCATATTCTTTTTTAGAAAATTCACAGTGCGATTTTTGAAATTTTCAAGGTCAAAGTTTTAAATTGGCCGCCATTTTGATATTAATAAAGATAGAAGATTGAGCTACATACAAAAGTTTTAGAGCAATTTACGGGGATTTCAAACCAATTTTTATTTTTTTAAAAAACTTAAAACTAAATAAACTGGAGTAGAAAAACAAAAAAACTTATATCGACTGTATCTCGAATAGGAGGCTCCAAATTCAAAATGGCGAAATAAAAAAATGTTAGTTTTTTCGAGATCTACAACTCCTATATCTTTGGATGAGTCGAGTAGTTACACCCTGTATAATTTAGAGTTCATTTGCGACTATTTCTAAAACTTTTACAACCGACCGACTTTTAGTTACTTATTGTCGAAACATATGTGTAACTTTATAAGGGTTTAGCGTTTTGAGTGCTTGTTTGAACGCTAGTTTTAAGAATTAAAAGAATGATTTGTAATGACGAACGTTGAATTTTATTAAACCAAATATATACAAATAAACTGATGAATAAATAAATAACTGAACTGCTGATTGAATTGTAGACTGACTCGAACTTGTAACGGAACTTGACTTGACTGCTTGACTGATTAAGTTGAACTTTTCCTTGAGGTGTAACGCGCGGGCTTTTTATGCTGACACTGCTGTAGAGCTCGGCTCCGCCTTCGCACCAGTGGAGTTGAGGCGCTCGGGCATGCGCGCAGTTGTTTCGCGCCAGTCCGCGCTTACGGTGCAAGGAGAGTGGACCCTACAGTACCCCCCTGCCAGTAATGAAGTTACGAAGATTTGGCGGAAAATGCACTCTTCTCCCCGAACGAGTGACTCGTGGCGTGGGTTGGTCTGTAGGTTGATCTGAAGATTGTTCTGTAGATTGTTCTGTAGATTGGTGTGTAGGTTGGTTTTCGTCGACCAGGACGTACGCTGGTTTAAGACGTTCTATGGATACGGTAGTTGTTCGTCCATTTATGTCAATGTCGAAGGTTTTTGCTCTTCGGAGGAGAACTTTGTATGGACCATCGTACGGGCGGCGCAACATTGGTTTGACTGTGTCGTTCCGCAGAAAGACGTGGGACGTAACGTGCAGGTCTTTATATACGAAGGTGGTTCTGTTGCCGTGGTGCTTGGGTTCGGTAGGTCGAATTTTGGCAAAATGGTCTTTTAGTTTGGCGATGAAATCCGCCGTAGTTTCGTCGCTATTTGCCGGTGTAAAAAATTCGCCAGGCAAACGAATTGGACTACCGTATACCATTTCTGCCGCTGTACCCCCAAGATCTTCCCTCCATGCTGCCCGTATTCCTAACAGGACGGTTGGGAGTGCTTGCGACCACGTTGGTGTATTATGGCATTTTATTGCCGCCTTAAGTTGGCGGTGGAGACGTTCCACCATGCCGTTTGCAGCCGGATGGTATGCGGTTGTGTGAATGCGTTGAGTTCCAGTAAGCTTGGTCAAATGATGGAAGAGGTGTGATTCAAACTGACGTCCTTGGTCTGTTGTGATTGTAAGTGGAGAGCCGAACCGAGAAACCCACCCTTCATAGAAGGCTCGGGCAACGGTAGATGCCTCTTGGTCTTTGAGGGGAATCGCCTCTGGCCATCTTGTAAAGCGGTCCACCATTGTGAGACAGTAACGGAACCCTTCAGATGGTGGCATGATGATGATGTCAAGATGCACATGCTCAAAGCGAGCTGAATGGCTAAATGTCCCCACTGGTGTTGATACGTGACGTGAAATTTTGGACGATTGGCAGTCGAGGCAATGTTGTGCCCATTTGCGGCAATCTGCTCTGATGGAAGGCCAAACGTAGCGTTGCGTAATCAGTTTCACAGTAGCTCTTCCCCCTGGATGCGACAGGTTGTGGATAATGTTATATGCGGCTTTTCTGAACGGGGCCGTAAGAAACGGCCTTGCGTTGGGAGTGGATACGTCGCAGAATAGCTGTACGGTACTTCCAGGTAGGTTTATCTTTTTAAGCTGAAGCGAAGTAGGGCCGTTAATGTAACCCTGCAGTTCAACGTCATTGCTTTGTGACTCAGCCAGTGCTTGGTAATCCAACTGAGATATTTCCTCGATTCTTGACAATGTGTCAGCAACTACGTTGTCTTTACCGGAGATATGTCGGATGTCGGTAGAAAATTGACCAATGAAGTCGAGGTGCCGGAACTGGCGTGGTGTGCACTGGGTATTTTTAAGACGAAACGCGAATGTTAGTGGCTTGTGATCTGTGAAGATAGTGAACTGTCTTCCTTCTACCATATGCCGGAAGTGTTTGATGCTGCTGTATATCGCGAGTAACTCTCGGTCATATGCTGAATACTTTTGCTCGGCGGCGCTTAGTTTTTTGGAATAAAATTCAAGCGGTTGCCATTCATTATCAACGCGCTGTTGAAGCGCTGCTCCAAGTGAATGATCGGACGCGTCACAGACGATAGCTAGGTGAGCGTCTAGTGTAGGGTGCACAAGTTGTGTTGCTTGTAACAGGTGATTTTTGCACTCTTGGAACGCTTTAGTCGATTCGGGAGTCCAAGTGACTGGTGTTTTTCCCGAAGCGTTGCCAGCCAAATGGTTGTTCAGCAGTGCTTGATGCGCGGCTGCATTTGGAAGGAATCTACGATAAAAGTTGATCATTCCCAAGAATTGACGGAGCTGTTTTACTGTCGTAGGTTGAGGAAAACTTTTTAATGTCTCTAGTCTTTCTGGTAATGGTCGCGTACCATTGCTCGATACTATATACCCGAGAAAACGAACTTCACTTTTCCCGAATACGCACTTTCCCGAATTTATCACCACACTGTAATCTTGTAGCCTTGTATCTTGTAATTTCTTGTAAAATCTTGTAATTTGAATAGTGTGCGAAGATGTTGTTTGTGCTCGTCAATCGTAGATGATGCGACGAGGATATCGTCAATATAAGCGTAACAAAAATCCAGGTCGCGAATCACCTCGTCGATAAAACGTTGGAAAGTTTGTGCGGCGTTGCGAAGTCCAAACGTCATATAAGGAAACTCATATAATCCGAACGGCGTGGTAATTGCAGTTTTCGGAATGTCATTCTCAGCTACTGGGATTTGATTGAACGCTCTCACCAGGTCAATTGTTGAGAAGACAGACTTCCCTTGAAGTGATTGAGTGAAATCATGTATGTGCTTTACTGGATATTTATCGGCGCAGGTTCGGCCGTTTAATGCTCGGTAGTCTCCACACGGACGCCATTCCCCATTTTTTTTAGGGACGAGGTGTAGTGGACTAGCCCATGGGCTTTTCGACGGTCTGGCAAGACCGTGCTTGAGCATCGCGTCGAACTCTTTTTTCGCGATGGCTAGCTTATCCGGAGCTAGCCGTCTTGGTTTTTGAGCGACAGGAGGTCCTGGTGTGGTAACGATGTGGTGGCGAGTATCGTGTGCTGGAACTGTCGGTGGCTTTCCATCCGGGTGTGTAATTGACGGAAATTCGGTAAGAATCGTGTGGAACGGTGAAGAATTGATAACGCTCTTCACCGAGGGTTCGGTCCATTCCGCCACAGTGCCAATTGCGTTTAAATTTGTAACACCGTCAGTGAGGCGGTTATTACGAATGTCGACCAGAAGCCCGTAAAATGATAGGAAATCTGCACCTATTATTGGCTTTGTTACGGCAGCGATGACAAACTTCCACGTAAACGTGCGTCTTAACCCAAAGTTTAATGTGAGGGTTGTTGTCCCGTAGGTTGCGATGGTTGAGCCATTGGCAGCGTAGAGCTGATAAGTCGTCGCAGGTCGTGATCCCCTTATTTTGTCGTAAGGAAAGACGCAAAGGTCAGCACCTGTGTCCACTAGGAAACTGACTTTTGAAATGTGATCTGTTACGAACAGACGACTTGAAGCTGTGGGTAGGTCGCACGTCGTCATTAACGACCTCCCAAGTCGTTTTCCGAATTTGCGAGCGTGAAGGTACACGGAGGTGTGCACTTACGTGCTCTCGTCCCATGTTTTTTATGGTACCAACATGTGCCATTTCTCGAGCTTGAACTTGAAGATCGCCGTGTTCGCGACGATGAGCGTGATGATGAGCGCGAGTGTGGCTGACGATTTAGTCTTAATGATTCGACTTCCGCTCGAAGTTTTCGTATTTCGTCCATTAAAAGATTTGTGTCTGAAGATTCCGTAGTAGCGACAGTGGCAGATGGTGTTGTTAAAGTGTCGGCAACAGCGTCTGCCAACTGTGATACTTTGTCTAAAGTAGCGTCAGGTTGCGTGGCTACTATTATTTGTATCTGCCGTGGTAGTCGTCCGGCCCATAATGTTCGAAGAAACTGATCTGGAACCGTGCCGCCTGCCAAGTCTTTTAGGTGGCGCAGGAATTGCGACGGTTTGCGGTCGCCGAGCTCCTCCTTTTCCAATAGCCGCCGTGTCTTTTGTTCTTGTGAAGACGTCATTCGATGTATTATTGCCGCTTTAAGTGCGACGTACGGGTCGTTTGGTGGCGCTATTACTATATCCCGCACTTCTTTAATCTGGGCGACGCTCAATTGGCTAACAACATGGCCAAATTTTGTGCGCTCGTTGGTTATTCCACCTTGTTCGAATGCGATTTCTGCAACGGTAAACCATGCTTCTGGGTCTTCTGTCCAGAAGGACGGCAGCTTCACAGCAATTTTGTTGACTTCAACGTTCGTCATGGTGATCGCAGTTTTTCGTTTTGAAAAAAACGGTTGTTTTGTTTGTTTTATGAAAAACTCCTCGTTTGTTACGAAGAAACTCTTTTGATCACGTCGGCGGGTCACCACTTTAGCGTTTTGGGTTGCTTGTTTGAACGCTAGTTTTAAGAATTAAAAGAATGATTTGTAATGACGAACGTTGAATTTTATTAAACCAAATATATACAAATAAACTGATGAATAAATAAATAACTGAACTGCTGATTGAATTGTAGACTGACTCGAACTTGTAACGGAACTTGACTTGACTGCTTGACTGATTAAGTTGAACTTTTCCTTGAATCTGGAATCTGGAATCTGGATAATGGCTTTTGGGGTGCCTGGGCTCTGCCCTGTACCTCCTTCATCGGTCGGATCTGAAAAAGAAAAAACGTTGATTAATGTTGAAGTGTGAAATGTGACCGAAGTCACTGACGATAAGCGTTAGTCTATTTGGATGGCGGAAACGAGCTTATAATTAGGCTCGGTCAAGAACCAACTTGGGTCTTTTCCGAAGCCTAGACTCGTTGATGTTGTATCCCCATAGTCCTCGGATGGTGGGGTTGTCGTGGTCCAGTGTGGTCTCATGGAACTTGGAGGCTGCTTCTCGGATGAACTCCTGGATGCTGATCATCTGTAGGTCCCGTTGGAGGTCCCTGTTGCGGATGAACCACGGTGCGTTGACGATGGTCCTCAGGATCTTGTTTTGGATGACTTGCATCTTTTTGATGTTGGACGGTGCGGCGTAGCCCCAGGCTGGTGCGGCGTACGTCATGATCGGTCGGATGACGGTCTTGTACAGAAGCAGCTTGTTCCGGAGGTCCAGCGTTGTACCTGAAAAAAGCGGATATAGTAATGAAAATGCAGCTCGTGCTCGGACGACAGCTTCATCGATGTGCGGTTTCCAGGTCAGTCCTTTGTCGATGGTTAGTCCTAGGTATCGGGTTTCCTCTTTCCAGGGAATGGCTTCGCCGAAGATCTCGATGTTAGGCGGACGACGAAGACTTGGTCGCTTGGAGAAGTAAATGGACGAACTCTTCTGTGCGTTGACGGAGATTCGCCATTTCTTGAACCAGAGCTCCAGGCTGTCGGCTGCTCGTTGAAGTCGGTATCGTACTAGGCGAGGGTCCCTGTTGCTGGCCATGAAACAGGTGTCATCTGCAAAAATATAAAGATTAGTAGCTTCGGTTAATGGCATATCGCTTGTGAAGATGGTGAAGAGGTGCGGAGATAGGGTAGCACCTTGAGGGACACCGGCTAGGATAGGTCTGGAAGTGGATAAGACGTCGTCGATCTTGACCCTGAATGATCGACGGGAAAGGAAGGAGGCGATGAGCTTCGTTATCGATAGTGGATATCGAGCGGTGATCATCTTGTGGAGTAGACCTTGGTGCCAGACCTTGTCGAAGGCCTTGGAGACGTCCAGGAAGACGGCAGCGGCGCAGTCCTTGTGATCGAATGCATCGGCGATGAACTCGACTACGCGAACTGTTTGGTGGACGGTGGAGTGTGCTGGTCGGAATCCATATTGTTCGTCTTGGATGACGTGTCCGTCTTCTGTATGTTCTCTCAGGCGGGATAGGATGACCCTTTCGGCGATCTTGCTCATGGTGGTGAGAAGACTGATCGGGCGGTAGTCTTGGGGAAAGGTGCGGTTTCCTCCGGGTTTGGGGATTACGATGACATCGGCGGCTTTCCATTTCTTCGGGAAGTGCTGAAAACGGAGAATAGCGTTAATAATCGTACACAACCAGACAAGAGCTAAGGGAGGAAGGTTACGTAAAGCTTGGTTAGAGATGCCGTCGTGACCAGGAGCTGTCTTGGGTTTCGTCTTCTTGATGAGAGTTCTGATTTCGAGCGGACTGGATGGCGCGATGGCTACGTCGTCTTCGTCTCGAAGCCGTCTGCGGACGTGGGCCTCAACTTCGTCGATGTGATCGTCGTCGTTGTCGTCGTTCTCCAGTGGAGTACATTGGCGCTCAAGGTTGTCCGCAAATGCTTCGGCTTTGTCTCGGTTGGAGTAGACCATGCCTTGGGTACCGTGGATCGGAGGGATGGATGCTCGCTTCTTCCTGAGTGCCTTCTGGGTTTTCCAAAGGGAGTTGTCCTGTGTGTTAAGCGAGGCGAGGTGGAGTTGCCAATCCTCGTTTCGTTTTTCACGCAGGGCGCTCTTCACTTCGGAGGTCAGGCGATTCCATTCCCTCTTGTCGTCTGGGTGTTGGGTACGTTGCCATCTGCGCCGCGCCCGGTTTTTCTCGGCGATGAGGTCGCGGATTACTCGTGGAGTGGAATTGGAGTCCTTGATGGAGTGGGTGGTGGTCGCTCGGCGGATGTTGTCTTGGATGGAGGACGTCAACCTGTCAACATAAGAATCTACTTCCCTGACGGTGCGGATAACCGGCACCGGACCGACGGTTTGTTGCAAGTTCCAGTTGTACGCTGACCAGTTGGTTTTGGTGTACGTTGCTGGTTCCTGGGTGATGTCATCGCCGATGAGCATCAGTACGGGGTTGTGGTCGGAGTGAAGTTCGTCCAATACTTCTAGTTCGATGTGTTGGCGGATGTCCTTAACAATCGAGATGTCCAGGACGTCTGGCCTTCCGACGGCTCCGTAGTGGGTAGGTCGGTCGGGTCCGATGACTTGTACGTTGTTGGCGATGGCGTATCCGTCCAAGGCGTTTCCGTTGGCGTTCGCTCTCCAGCTGTTCCAAGCGCGATGCTTGGCGTTCAGGTCTCCAGCGACGACGAGGTGCGGATGACGGCCGAAGAAGGCGTCCAGGTCTAGCGGGAGTAGTCGTTTGGCCGGTGGGCAGTAAACTGAAACAAATTCGTAAGGTGTGTTATCTACCATGACGATTCTCACGGCTGTTGCTTCCAGGTTGATCAGTGGCGGTGTGTCCATTTCGTGGTGGTCGATCGACGACTTGACGAAGATGGCGGTTCCTCCTCCTCGGTTGTGGTCTCGGTCGTTCCTGTAACAACGAAAGTTTCTAATTTTAGGAGTATCGCAAGCTCTGAGATGAGTCTCGTTCACCATAAATACGTCGAGTTGGTGCGATGCCACGAAGTTGCGAGCTTCGAGGATCTTGTCCATGAGTCCGTTGGCGTTCCAGAATGCCAGTCGAAGGGATGTTGGCTTCGTTCTTCTTGCGATGGTCGTGTCAGCCATTAAGGATTGGTGATGGATGGTTTGGCTTGGGACAGGGCGAGAACCACTTGCGTCATGATGTCACGATCTTCACTGCTCATCCCGAGGAACAAGGCAGCGATGTTCTGGATGGTGGATGTGGATTGGGTAGGAACGGGAACCGTAGGAGCTGCTGTGGCCGGAATGGGCCTGGTGTTGGAAGCGGCAGTGGCGTACGAGATTCCGGAGCTTCGTTGGAGTGGAGGTCTTGGCGGTTGTTGGGATGGTCCCTGAGGCTTCGATGACCCTTGAGGCTTCGATGATCCTTGGGGCTTGGAACGGGAGACCTGTGAAAAAGAACGGGTGACCTGTGGAAAAGAGATACAACCTCGGTAGCTGGCCGGATGGGCTCCTCCACAGTTGCTGCACGTCGCTGGGCTGTCCTTCTTCTTCTTGCACTCGTGAGTAAAGTGAGACTGGGCACACTTTACGCAGCGAGGTGCGGCTCTGCATCCTCGTTGGCTGTGACCGAATCGTTGGCAACGATGGCACTGATTGTTGATGGGCTTCCTGTGGAGGGTTTCCATCCGGACGATGATGTTGAAGATCTTCGTCACGTTGAAGATCTTCTTGGCGGCATCGGTCCGTTCTACATGGAGCAGGACAAGCGGTAGTGGCTTCTTTTGTCGGGTCTTCATTCTGGAAGCAGAAATAATATTATGTCCCAATTTTACCAATTCGGTTTTAATATCGTCGTCTGAGATGGTCTCGGGAAGACCACGGATTACCGCCTTGATGGTTTTCTCGGCGTTGAGCTGGTAGGTGTGGAATTCTACACTTTGGGCTTCGAGGATCTTGGTGATCCCACGATGGTCGTCTGGGGTGGCTGGGTAGAGGTGTATGCCCTCGGCGGTGTTACGGGCTTTGGTTACCGTCAGGGACTTCTTGGCGAAGGTACCTGTAAGAAAAGAATACTTTTCTTTATTACGCAAGACGATCGGTGGTACATGCTCGCGGCGGGTGACTTCTTCCACGGCGGCAGGAGGGTCGTCAATGGTCGATGGGTCGTCGATGTTTGAGGCGTCGGTAGTCTGTTGAGTGGCCTGAGCGATGAGCTTCTTCCGCTTGTTTCGTCGAGAGGAAACTTCTACGAACTCGCTGGAAGAGTCGTCGCTGGAGATGTCGTCTTTGTTGCTGTCGGAGTCGGAGCTGCTGGTATCGGCAGCGGGTCTCTTTGTCGTGGTGGCTGGTGCTGGGTCGGTTTTGGACGACTTGTCGGAGAGAATGGCGGTGAGTTGCTCTTGTAGACCGGCAACTTGTCGTTGGAGGAGGGCGATCGTGGCGTGAGCGTTTTCTAGTTCCTTGGCGTAGTCCATCCTAAATATAAATGAACAGAAGGGACAGGCCCTTCTGTGATTGGTTAAATAAAATACAGATTGATGGTTTTTATAAGTTTATTTATTATTGATGCTGTGGTGAAAAACTCTAAAAGCTCTAAAACGAACTTAAACTTAAATAATGACGTTTGTGTTAGTTGTGAAAACAACTATTTGATTTTTACTCGATTTAGCAGAAGCAGTAGGATAGACGTTCACGTTGCAAGAGCTCGTGTCGGACTGTGAGCTGATTCCTCCTGTCCCTGACTTTTCCTTGAGGAATCTGGAATCTGGAATCTGGATAATGGCTTTTGGGGTGCCTGGGCTCTGCCCTGTACCTCCTTCATCGGTCGGATCTGAAAAAGAAAAAACGTTGATTAATGTTGAAGTGTGAAATGTGACCGAAGTCACTGACGATAAGCGCCAGTCTATTTGATGGCAGAAACGAGCTTATAATTAGGCTCGGTCAAGAACCAACTTGGGTCTTTTCCGAAGCCTAGACTCGTTGATGTTGTATCCCCATAGTCCTCGGATGGTGGGGTTGTCGTGGTCCAGTGTGGTCTCATGGAACTTGGAGGCTGCTTCTCGGATGAACTCCTGGATGCTGATCATCTGTAGGTCCCGTTGGAGGTCCCTGTTGCGGATGAACCACGGTGCGTTGACGATGGTCCTCAGGATCTTGTTTTGGATGACTTGCATCTTTTTGATGTTGGACGGTGCGGCGTAGCCCCAGGCTGGTGCGGCGTACGTCATGATCGGTCGGATGACGGTCTTGTACAGAAGCAGCTTGTTCCGGAGGTCCAGCGTTGTACCTGAAAAAAGCGGATATAGTAATGAAAATGCAGCTCGTGCTCGGACGACAGCTTCATCGATGTGCGGTTTCCAGGTCAGTCCTTTGTCGATGGTTAGTCCTAGGTATCGGGTTTCCTCTTTCCAGGGAATGGCTTCGCCGAAGATCTCGATGTTAGGCGGACGACGAAGACTTGGTCGCTTGGAGAAGTAAATGGACGAACTCTTCTGTGCGTTGACGGAGATTCGCCATTTCTTGAACCAGAGCTCCAGGCTGTCGGCTGCTCGTTGAAGTCGGTATCGTACTAGGCGAGGGTCCCTGTTGCTGGCCATGAAACAGGTGTCATCTGCAAAAATATAAAGATTAGTAGCTTCGGTTAATGGCATATCGCTTGTGAAGATGGTGAAGAGGTGCGGAGATAGGGTAGCACCTTGAGGGACACCGGCTAGGATAGGTCTGGAAGTGGATAAGACGTCGTCGATCTTGACCCTGAATGATCGACGGGAAAGGAAGGAGGCGATGAGCTTCGTTATCGATAGTGGATATCGAGCGGTGATCATCTTGTGGAGTAGACCTTGGTGCCAGACCTTGTCGAAGGCCTTGGAGACGTCCAGGAAGACGGCAGCGGCGCAGTCCTTGTGATCGAATGCATCGGCGATGAACTCGACTACGCGAACTGTTTGGTGGACGGTGGAGTGTGCTGGTCGGAATCCATATTGTTCGTCTTGGATGACGTGTCCGTCTTCTGTATGTTCTCTCAGGCGGGATAGGATGACCCTTTCGGCGATCTTGCTCATGGTGGTGAGAAGACTGATCGGGCGGTAGTCTTGGGGAAAGGTGCGGTTTCCTCCGGGTTTGGGGATTACGATGACATCGGCGGCTTTCCATTTCTTCGGGAAGTGCTGAAAACGGAGAATAGCGTTAATAATCGTACACAACCAGACAAGAGCTAAGGGAGGAAGGTTACGTAAAGCTTGGTTAGAGATGCCGTCGTGACCAGGAGCTGTCTTGGGTTTCGTCTTCTTGATGAGAGTTCTGATTTCGAGCGGACTGGCTGGCGCGATGGCTACGTCGTCTTCGTCTCGAAGCCGTCTGCGGACGTGGGCCTCAACTTCGTCGATGTGATCGTCGTCGTTGTCGTCGTTCTCCAGTGGAGTACATTGGCGCTCAAGGTTGTCCGCAAATGCTTCGGCTTTGTCTCGGTTGGAGTAGACCATGCCTTGGGTACCGTGGATCGGAGGGATGGATGCTCGCTTCTTCCTGAGTGCCTTCTGGGTTTTCCAAAGGGAGTTGTCCTGTGTGTTAAGCGAGGCGAGGTGGAGTTGCCAATCCTCGTTTCGTTTTTCACGCAGGGCGCTCTTCACTTCGGAGGTCAGGCGATTCCATTCCCTCTTGTCGTCTGGGTGTTGGGTACGTTGCCATCTGCGCCGCGCCCGGTTTTTCTCGGCGATGAGGTCGCGGATTACTCGTGGAGTGGAATTGGAGTCCTTGATGGAGTGGGTGGTGGTCGCTCGGCGGATGTTGTCTTGGATGGAGGACGTCAACCTGTCAACATAAGAATCTACTTCCCTGACGGTGCGGATAACCGGCACCGGACCGACGGTTTGTTGCAAGTTCCAGTTGTACGCTGACCAGTTGGTTTTGGTGTACGTTGCTGGTTCCTGGGTGATGTCATCGCCGATGAGCATCAGTACGGGGTTGTGGTCGGAGTGAAGTTCGTCCAATACTTCTAGTTCGATGTGTTGGCGGATGTCCTTAACAATCGAGATGTCCAGGACGTCTGGCCTTCCGACGGCTCCGTAGTGGGTAGGTCGGTCGGGTCCGATGACTTGTACGTTGTTGGCGATGGCGTATCCGTCCAAGGCGTTTCCGTTGGCGTTCGCTCTCCAGCTGTTCCAAGCGCGATGCTTGGCGTTCAGGTCTCCAGCGACGACGAGGTGCGGATGACGGCCGAAGAAGGCGTCCAGGTCTAGCGGGAGTAGTCGTTTGGCCGGTGGGCAGTAAACTGAAACAAATTCGTAAGGTGTGTTATCTACCATGACGATTCTCACGGCTGTTGCTTCCAGGTTGATCAGTGGCGGTGTGTCCATTTCGTGGTGGTCGATCGACGACTTGACGAAGATGGCGGTTCCTCCTCCTCGGTTGTGGTCTCGGTCGTTCCTGTAACAACGAAAGTTTCTAATTTTAGGAGTATCGCAAGCTCTGAGATGAGTCTCGTTCACCATAAATACGTCGAGTTGGTGCGATGCCACGAAGTTGCGAGCTTCGAGGATCTTGTCCATGAGTCCGTTGGCGTTCCAGAATGCCAGTCGAAGGGATGTTGGCTTCGTTCTTCTTGCGATGGTCGTGTCAGCCATTAAGGATTGGTGATGGATGGTTTGGCTTGGGACAGGGCGAGAACCACTTGCGTCATGATGTCACGATCTTCACTGCTCATCCCGAGGAACAAGGCAGCGATGTTCTGGATGGTGGATGTGGATTGGGTAGGAACGGGAACCGTAGGAGCTGCTGTGGCCGGAATGGGCCTGGTGTTGGAAGCGGCAGCGGCGTACGAGATTCCGGAGCTTCGTTGGAGTGGAGGTCTTGGCGGTTGTTGGGATGGTCCCTGAGGCTTCGATGACCCTTGAGGCTTCGATGATCCTTGGGGCTTGGAACGGGAGACCTGTGAAAAAGAACGGGTGACCTGTGGAAAAGAGATACAACCTCGGTAGCTGGCCGGATGGGCTCCTCCACAGTTGCTGCACGTCGCTGGGCTGTCCTTCTTCTTCTTGCACTCGTGAGTAAAGTGAGACTGGGCACACTTTACGCAGCGAGGTGCGGCTCTGCATCCTCGTTGGCTGTGACCGAATCGTTGGCAACGATGGCACTGATTGTTGATGGGCTTCCTGTGGAGGGTTTCCATCCGGACGATGATGTTGAAGATCTTCGTCACGTTGAAGATCTTCTTGGCGGCATCGGTCCGTTCTACATGGAGCAGGACAAGCGGTAGTGGCTTCTTTTGTCGGGTCTTCATTCTGGAAGCAGAAATAATATTATGTCCCAATTTTACCAATTCGGTTTTAATATCGTCGTCTGAGATGGTCTCGGGAAGACCACGGATTACCGCCTTGATGGTTTTCTCGGCGTTGAGCTGGTAGGTGTGGAATTCTACACTTTGGGCTTCGAGGATCTTGGTGATCCCACGATGGTCGTCTGGGGTGGCTGGGTAGAGGTGTATGCCCTCGGCGGTGTTACGGGCTTTGGTTACCGTCAGGGACTTCTTGGCGAAGGTACCTGTAAGAAAAGAATACTTTTCTTTATTACGCAAGACGATCGGTGGTACATGCTCGCGGCGGGTGACTTCTTCCACGGCGGCAGGAGGGTCGTCAATGGTCGATGGGTCGTCGATGTTTGAGGCGTCGGTAGTCTGTTGAGTGGCCTGAGCGATGAGCTTCTTCCGCTTGTTTCGTCGAGAGGAAACTTCTACGAACTCGCTGGAAGAGTCGTCGCTGGAGATGTCGTCTTTGTTGCTGTCGGAGTCGGAGCTGCTGGTATCGGCAGCGGGTCTCTTTGTCGTGGTGGCTGGTGCTGGGTCGGTTTTGGACGACTTGTCGGAGAGAATGGCGGTGAGTTGCTCTTGTAGACCGGCAACTTGTCGTTGGAGGAGGGCGATCGTGGCGTGAGCGTTTTCTAGTTCCTTGGCGTAGTCCATCCTAAATATAAATGAACAGAAGGGACAGGCCCTTCTGTGATTGGTTAAATAAAATACAGATTGATGGTTTTTATAAGTTTATTTATTATTGATGCTGTGGTGAAAAACTCTAAAAGCTCTAAAAAGAACTTAAACTTAAATAATGACGTTTGTGTTAGTTGTGAAAACAACTATTTGATTTTTACTCGATTTAGCAGAAGCAGTAGGATAGACGTTCACGTTGCAAGAGCTCGTGTCGGACTGTGAGCTGATTCCTCCTGTCCCTGACTTTTCCTTGAGTCTGGAATCTGGAATCTGGATAATGGCTTTTGGGGTGCCTGGGCTCTGCCCTGTACCTCCTTCATCGGTCGGATCTGAAAAAGAAAAAACGTTGATTAATGTTGAAGTGTGAAATGTGACCGAAGTCACTGACGATAAGCGTTAGTCTATTTGGATGGCGGAAACGAGCTTATAATTAGGCTCGGTCAAGAACCAACTTGGGTCTTTTCCGAAGCCTAGACTCGTTGATGTTGTATCCCCATAGTCCTCGGATGGTGGGGTTGTCGTGGTCCAGTGTGGTCTCATGGAACTTGGAGGCTGCTTCTCGGATGAACTCCTGGATGCTGATCATCTGTAGGTCCCGTTGGAGGTCCCTGTTGCGGATGAACCACGGTGCGTTGACGATGGTCCTCAGGATCTTGTTTTGGATGACTTGCATCTTCTTGATGTTGGACGGTGCGGCGTAGCCCCAGGCTGGTGCGGCGTACGTCATGATCGGTCGGATGACGGTCTTGTACAGAAGCAGCTTGTTCCGGAGGTCCAGCGTTGTACCTGAAAAAAGCGGATATAGTAATGAAAATGCAGCTCGTGCTCGGACGACAGCTTCATCGATGTGCGGTTTCCAGGTCAGTCCTTTGTCGATGGTTAGTCCTAGGTATCGGGTTTCCTCTTTCCAGGGAATGGCTTCGCCGAAGATCTCGATGTTTGGCGGACGACGAAGACTTGGTCGCTTGGAGAAGTAAATGGACGAACTCTTCTGTGCGTTGACGGAGATTCGCCATTTCTTGAACCAGAGCTCCAGGCTGTCGGCTGCTCGTTGAAGTCGGTATCGTACTAGGCGAGGGTCCCTGTTGCTGGCCATGAAACAGGTGTCATCTGCAAAAATATAAAGATTAGTAGCTTCGGTTAATGGCATATCGCTTGTGAAGATGGTGAAGAGGTGCGGAGATAGGGTAGCACCTTGAGGGACACCGGCTAGGATAGGTCTGGAAGTGGATAAGACGTCGTCGATCTTGACCCTGAATGATCGACGAGAAAGGAAGGAGGCGATGAGCTTCGTTATCGATAGTGGATATCGAGCGGTGATCATCTTGTGGAGTAGACCTTGGTGCCAGACCTTGTCGAAGGCCTTGGAGACGTCCAGGAAGACGGCAGCGGCGCAGTCCTTGTGATCGAATGCATCGGCGATGAACTCGACTACGCGAACTGTTTGGTGGACGGTGGAGTGTGCTGGTCGGAATCCATATTGTTCGTCTTGGATGACGTGTCCGTCTTCTGTATGTTCTCTCAGGCGGGATAGGATGACCCTTTCGGCGATCTTGCTCATGGTGGTGAGAAGACTGATCGGGCGGTAGTCTTGGGGAAAGGTGCGGTTTCCTCCGGGTTTGGGGATTACGATGACATCGGCGGCTTTCCATTTCTTCGGGAAGTGCTGAAAACGGAGAATAGCGTTAATAATCGTACACAACCAGACAAGAGCTAAGGGAGGAAGGTTACGCAAAGCTTGGTTAGAGATGCCGTCGTGACCAGGAGCTGTCTTGGGTTTCGTCTTCTTGATGAGAGTTCTGATTTCGAGCGGACTGGCTGGCGCGATGGCTACGTCGTCTTCGTCTCGAAGCCGTCTGCGGACGTGGGCCTCAACTTCGTCGATGTGATCGTCGTCGTTGTCGTCGTTCTCCAGTGGAGTACATTGGCGCTCAAGGTTGTCCGCAAATGCTTCGGCTTTGTCTCGGTTGGAGTAGACCATGCCTTGGGTACCGTGGATCGGAGGGATGGATGCTCGCTTCTTCCTGAGTGCCTTCTGGGTTTTCCAAAGGGAGTTGTCCTGAGTGTTGAGCGAGGCGAGGTGGAGTTGCCAATCCTCGTTTCGTTTTTCACGCAGGGCGCACTTCACTTCGGAGGTCAGGCGATTCCATTCCCTCTTGTCGTCTGGGTGTTGGGTACGTTGCCATCTGCGCCGCGCCCGGTTTTTCTCGGCGATGAGGTCGCGGATTAGTCGTGGAGTGGAATTGGAGTCCTTGATGGAGTGGGTGGTGGTCGCTCGGCGGATGTTGTCTTGGATGGAGGACGTCAACCTGTCAACATAAGAATCTACTTCCCTGACGGTGCGGATAACCGGCACCGGACCGACGGTTTGTTGCAAGTTCCAGTTGTACGCTGACCAGTTGGTTTTGGTGTACGTTGCTGGTTCCTGGGTGATGTCATCGCCGATGAGCATCAGTACGGGGTTGTGGTCGGAGTGAAGTTCGTCCAATACTTCTAGTTCGATGTGTTGTCGGATGTCCTTAACGATCGAGATGTCCAGGACGTCTGGCCTTCCGACGGCTCCGTAGTGGGTAGGTCGGTCGGGTCCGATGACTTGTACGTTGTTGGCGATGGCGTATCCGTCCAAGGCGTTTCCGTTGGCGTTCGCTCTCCAGCTGTTCCAAGCGCGATGCTTGGCGTTCAGGTCTCCAGCGACGACGAGGTGCGGATGACGGCCGAAGAAAGCGTCCAGGTCTAGCGGGAGTAGTCGTTTGGCCGGTGGGCAGTAAACTGAAACAAATTCGTAAGGTGTGTTATCTACCATGACGATTCTCACGGCTGTTGCTTCCAGGTTGATCAGTGGCGGTGTGTCCATTTCGTGGTGGTCGATCGACGACTTGACGAAGATGGCGGTTCCTCCTCCTCGGTTGTGGTCTCGGTCGTTCCTGTAACAACGAAAGTTTCTAATTTTAGGAGTATCGCAAGCTCTGAGATGAGTCTCGTTCACCATAAATACGTCGAGTTGGTGCGATGCCACGAAGTTGCGAGCTTCGAGGATCTTGTCCATGAGTCCGTTGGCGTTCCAGAATGCCAGTCGAAGGGATGTTGGCTTCGTTCTTCTTGTGATGGTCGTGTCAGCCATTAAGGATTGGTGATGGATGGTTTGGCTTGGGACAGGGCGAGAACCACTTGCGTCATGATGTCACGATCTTCACTGCTCATCCCGAGGAACAAGGCAGCGATGTTCTGGATGGTGGATGTGGATTGGGTAGGAACGGGAACCGTAGGAGCTGCTGTGGCCGGAATGGGCCTGGTGTTGGAAGCGGCAGCGGCGTACGAGATTCCGGAGCTTCGTTGGAGTGGAGGTCTTGGCGGTTGTTGGGATGGTCCCTGAGGCTTCGATGACCCTTGAGGCTTCGATGATCCTTGGGGCTTGGAACGGGAGACCTGTGAAAAAGAACGGGTGACCTGTGGAAAAGAGATACAACCTCGGTAGCTGGCCGGATGGGCTCCTCCACAGTTGCTGCACGTCGCTGGGCTGTCCTTCTTCTTCTTGCACTCGTGAGTAAAGTGAGACTGGGCACACTTTACGCAGCGAGGTGCGGCTCTGCATCCTCGTTGGCTGTGACCGAATCGTTGGCAACGATGGCACTGATTGTTGATGGGCTTCCTGTGGAGGGTTTCCATCCGGACGATGATGTTGAAGATCTTCGTCACGTTGAAGATCTTCTTGGCGGCATCGGTCCGTTCTACATGGAGCAGGACAAGCGGTAGTGGCTTCTTTTGTCGGGTCTTCATTCTGGAAGCAGAAATAATATTATGTCCCAATTTTACCAATTCGGTTTTAATATCGTCGTCTGAGATGGTCTCGGGAAGACCACGGATTACCGCCTTGATGGTTTTCTCGGCGTTGAGCTGGTAGGTGTGGAATTCTACACTTTGGGCTTCGAGGATCTTGGTGATCCCACGATGGTCGTCTGGGGTGGCTGGGTAGAGGTGTATGCCCTCGGCGGTGTTACGGGCTTTGGTTACCGTCAGGGACTTCTTGGCGAAGGTACCTGTAAGAAAAGAATACTTTTCTTTATTACGCAAGACGATCGGTGGTACATGCTCGCGGCGGGTGACTTCTTCCACGGCGGCAGGAGGGTCGTCAATGGTCGATGGGTCGTCGATGTTTGAGGTGTCGGTAGTCTGTTGAGTGGCCTGAGCGATGAGCTTCTTCCGCTTGTTTCGTCGAGAGGAAACTTCTACGAACTCGCTGGAAGAGTCGTCGCTGGAGATGTCGTCTTTGTTGCTGTCGGAGTCGGAGCTGCTGGTATCGGCAGCGGGTCTCTTTGTCGTGGTGGCTGGTGCTGGGTCGGTTTTGGACGACTTGTCGGAGAGAATGGCGGTGAGTTGCTCTTGTAGACCGGCAACTTGTCGTTGGAGGAGGGCGATCGTGGCGTGAGCGTTTTCTAGTTCCTTGGCGTAGTCCATCCTAAATATAAATGAACAGAAGGGACAGGCCCTTCTGTGATTGGTTAAATAAAATACAGATTGATGGTTTTTATAAGTTTATTTATTATTGATGCTGTGGTGAAAAACTCTAAAAGCTCTAAAAAGAACTTAAACTTAAATAATGACGTTTGTGTTAGTTGTGAAAACAACTATTTGATTTTTACTCGATTTAGCAGAAGCAGTAGGATAGACGTTCACGTTGCAAGAGCTCGTGTCGGACTGTGAGCTGAGCTGTCCTGACTTTTCCTTGAGGTGTAACGCGCGGGCTTTTTATGCTGACACTGCTGTAGAGCTCGGCTCCGCCTTCGCACCAGTGGAGTTGAGGCGCTCGGGCATGCGCGCAGTTGTTTCGCGCCAGTCCGCGCTTACGGTGCAAGGAGAGTGGACCCTACAAGGGAATAAAAGAATTTCCCTATTTCTATTTTAAACTCTCAAATACATAATTAAAAAAACAGACATTTTTCAAGTGCCTCTTTAAGCTAGCCTTGTACCACAGCTTCTAGAAGCTAGCCTCTTTTTCTAAGCTAATAGAAATATCTGGCGCCAGATGCTAAAACATGGGCCAAGTTTATTTTCTGCTGGTTTGAAAAAAAGGAGCTGGCTTCTAGAAGTTGTGAGGAAAGACTAGCTTTATGGTACAAACTACGGAATTTTTCGAAGGCCCCTTTTATTCGGGCGCAATCCCGCAACGCGGGCCCTTTATTTACGATACTGATATACTGTAAGGGGAAGGACATTTAAATAATTTACTAACCGCGATCCGAGGTCTGTGTAACAGTTGTTATGATCTTTTTTTTATCGTACAACTTTATATATAATTTGCTGGCCTCACCCTGTACTGGCATAAATGACAAAAAAAAATTAGAAACTTCTTTTACATTTAACATTTTGTTCACCCACAGGATTTCCTACAGTAAATTTAAATATAATTATATTTAATACAATCTAAAACAATGCCTTTAAGTCTAGCACTATATTTTTCTAAAGTTTTCTGGGGTGGAATGAAACTATCAGCTATATTATCCATATTAAATTCATTACTATGAAGGTCTGGAATATCTTCTACTTCACTCGTCGCTGCCATAAGAACGTTCATAGACATGTATAAACCATAATGTGCAAATTTGGTCAAGTGTTCTTTAAAAATTTCATATGGAAACATTATTTTTGGATCGCTTCCAAGCGCAATCAAATGAGACGATAAGCTGTCATAATATTCTTCCATTAAATGTTCGTAATGTTCGTCACGTAGCTTTTTATCGGTACTCGAAAATATTAAATAAGAAAAGTCTAAAGCGGGAGATGCTAATCGCATCAATTGCCAATCTAATACTATGATTTTTGTTGGACGTAATGGCTCCTCTTCCTTCTAAAAAAGTCAAAATTAGCATATTTTAAAACTTCAAAATAATAGGTATCAAGCTGAAACGTGGTAAATGACGAGAAAGAATCATTTCAGGAATTACCTACCTCATACTTGTACAAGAAGTTATTAACCCAAGAATCACCGTGTCCTATAACGGCGTATTTTCCCGCAACTTCGGATGGAACAGTATTTTTTAAACGCGGTATCATGTCATCCAAATATTCAACAAACTTATCATGGGCAAATTTATCTTTAATTGGGTCCAAACATGCCACATATCTATTTTGCATATTTTTAAAAGCTTCAACCATATCATCTTTAGCCAGTGTTTGTAGAATAGCAACATCTTCTAAATCTTCAGTTAATTTTTGAAACAGTTCAGGTTTTTGATCACGAAGTGCGTAAGACATGGCATGTAATTTCCCATACTCCCTTACAGCTAAAATAGCATGGTTGTAATCGTAAGGCTCGCGACGTTCCCATAATCTATAGCCCAAAACTTTCATATCTTCAAGAATGAGAACTTCGTTAGATTCGTCAATTAATGACGTGTAAAATTTAGCAAGAGAATTTATGGGTTTTTCAATATTTTTCTCTTTTTGAAATTTTGCAAATTCAGAAAAAATTGTTTTGTAAGCGTAAATTTCTCGTTGATAAATTTCTCGCACAGGAAAGATAGATCTCATAAATCCAGTTCTTGGTGCACATTTAACAATTAAATTTAAATTTTTCTTTTTGCCATCTGCATCTTCGCCGTTTACAACAACTTTTGTTATTATACCAAGGTAATTGTCACCTTTCGCAGTAGCAACTGATATGTCAATCACATAATTTTTTATCGAGTATTGCTGTATCACACTTTTAACACTATTGTGGACTTCTTCTGAAATTAATTCTTCTTGCACTTGGAGCTCTACTTCAGTCATTATCAACTACGTTGGTGTAAATGCGTCTCAAAAACACCAGAACGCTTATTGAAAGAATTTATAGATATAATAAATTATCTTTTACCGATAAAACAATAATATATGAGTGAATTTTCGTATTTTTTAAATTGCCCTTAAGTGAGCTATTAAGACTGTCGCAACTAAAAACAGTAATAAGCTTTATCGAGATATTAATTTTTTCTCAAATAGACTACACCTATACAATTTATTGTTGCGTATTTATCGTATATCACAAAAATTTTAACTAAAGAAGTATTTTTTTGAAGCGATCGCGAACTAATCGACCCAATTGTACTATCAACAACTACAACTTTGCTTCTAATGATTGAGTAATTTAAGTATCTAATTGTAAATTTCGATTATGTTCACACTTGATAAGCACAACATGATCATTGTATCTACTAAAAAACTACAAGGCCGCTGCTTCCCCACTCGTACGATTAACAAACACATATTTCGCACAAACAGTAATTATTGTTTAATGACTGTTATTTAATAATCCTAGGTCCACAATAATAAAAGTGAGAGGAAAATTGATTATTAATAGCTGTTTAGTGTTTACACATATAGGTATACGTTTAGAATTTTCATAAAGGACACAGATTTCCAATCAACAAAACGACATTTTTATATGTAAAAGATCCTACTTTAGATAATTCACTGATTATTATTTTTAAACATTTTCATATCATCCAAGAATTTATTGTAAATGACAACAAATGAGTTCGCATAATTTGTTAAGCGTTAATACGAATTAATTATTATTACACCACACGTTTTCAATTAAAATATGTACTTAATTATTTAATAGTAGGTACATTGATGGAAAAAAAATTCTTTTTAATATCTCGACGTCCCTCAGAATTTAAAAATACAATTAAAATAAACGATGTTAATGTATACGCTCAATCAAAAACCGGTGGAACTCAAAGCAAAATTTTATGCACAATAGTACTTTGTTTTATTAGGAGACAAAGTGACGTTTTGTGTGACAAGACTGTGCTGACGAGCGAGCGTAGCGAGCAAGTCCGGCAATACAGGCGAATCACACAAAACTACTTTGACTCCGTATAAAACATTTTATTTTTTCTGCAAACGTAAAGCGTAAAACTGAAAATTTTGATTTTTGAAAGTGGACCATCTCTAGTCAATTACTTGTAGTTCAATTGTCAAATATTTTTTAAAATTAACTTTAATTTGGAAAAAAAGCTAAGTAATTATTAAACGTAACGAATTATCTATAAAAGAAAATTTAAGAAACATTAAATTTTTTACATTACAAATGCTTAGAAAACATTTTTTACGTTATAAAAATAAAAATTGAGTTGGGTTAAGATTTTACTTTGTCTGTTTAGACAAGGAAAAGTACTTTGTCTGACAACTTTTCTTGTCTAGGCGGGAAAGTTAAACTTCACCGTTACATATTCAGTGACACTAAGTCGACTTTTTTTGACGTTTGCAAAAAAAGTAATTTTTCAAATAAAATATAATAATATGGTGTGGTAAAAACAAGGGTGACATATTGCTTTAAACTCTAATGGGGTTATACAAACAAAAGGAACAAAGGGTGAAAAATATACGACCGATTCCCAACTGCTTTTCAGTTACAGAGGAGTTTCGTCTACTCTTGAATTATGTTTTTTTTTAAATCAGTTTAACGTGATTTCTTTTAGAATCTTAATACAGCCCTTTAAAGTATGGACCAATAATTAGGTAGGAATGAATGCTGTGATTGAGGTTTACTAGTACCGAAGAAAAGAAAACCTAAGTATACATGTCAGGAGGGAGAATGAAATATGAAAGATGGACATCAAAACTCACCAAGTATAGACCTACGCATAATATTTGGGTATTCCCACGAAAAGTAGCCACCCTTGAATATTCCTCAAAATAAATTTATTTTAAAATTCGCTTAAATGCGAAGGGGGGCATCTTTTTCTAAATTTAATTGAAATTAACTCCACAAAGTTTTTAATTTTTTGACCTTTGATTTGAAGTCAATAAAAAAATTTATAGTACTAATTGAATTATCTTCTTTATCTACAATTCGGATTAAAAGACCTCGGAGTTACTCAGTTCACTAGAACTTAGAGTTCCTGCGCATGAGTAAAAGTGAATGCACTTAGTTCAGTTGAATTTCAGTTTAAATCGTAATTGCAAAATCATCCCTCTAAGGTCCAGTTTTTCAAACTTCGTGTAAAATAAGTTCCATGTGTACGAAGTTACAGCTCACGCGCCCGCCGTAAAGGCTAATACAGACATCACGGTCAGTAATTTAGTCGAGTAACGAATAATTTAGTCAAGTTAAATGTTTTTATTATAAACTACTCGACTAAATTCTAATGTCTGAATATCGTAGTTACTAAATTACTTGCAACTCGACTAAAAAACTGGTCGTGTCTGTACGAGACTTTACAAAAAATTCAGAAAAGTCCGAAAAGGAATATTATGTATATAAGCCTAGGTTTAAGAAAAAGTTACAGAAGAAAAAAGCTTAAGGCCGGTTTCTCAATAATGTTTTAAGCTCGAGTTGAACTAAGTTCAATTACCTAATTACCTATACTCATACGGTGCAATTTGGTTCACAAGACCTCAGAGTTACTTAGTTCACTAGAACTTAGAGTTGCAGCGGATGAGTAAAAGTGAATGAACTTAGTTCAGTTGAATTTCAGTTTAAACCATAATTCTAAAGGGCCAGTGTTTCAATAATCGTTTAAAATACATGTGAACGAAGTTACAGCTCATTTAGTCGAGTTAAATAGTTTTACTAAACTGCTCGACTAAATTTTAATATCTGAATATAGTAAGTTACTAAATTACTTGCTACTCGACTAAATTATTGGCCGTGTCTGTACCGTCTGTGCCGGCCTTTACTAATTACTGGTATACATATACATTATGGTAAAGCTGCAGCGCATAAGATTGAACTTCTTTCAGGTGGAACAGTGGAACTTAGTTTAAACCATAATTGAAAAACTGGCCCTAATATATTAAAAAATACGAATTTTCTAGCACATTCCTTCAAAAATAAATGTAAAAAGCAAGCAAGAATTTGAGGGGTAAAATCGACCCGCTGGGTAAATTCTATCCTATCCTATGGTATCCTACCATCAGGTAGGATAATATCGACAAAAGTATTAATTCATATAATTATTATCATCCATATATTTAAAACGCGAAGCCTTTTCTTGATATATAATAATAGCCTACTTCTACTGGACCGATTTTGATAATTTTTTTTTAAATTGAAGCTCTCGGCCCACAGATATGTCAGCACTAATTATTTTCTTCAAATTACCAATTTCATACATTTTTTTAAATAATAAATTGGTATACGCTTATTAATCTTGTCCTTATCTTCCCACTTTAACAAAGTTCGATAACGTTAAATTACGGATATTTGCATTTTTAATTACGTTTCGTGCTTTTGTGCCTTTTGGATTTTTGAGACGGGTTTTTAAGTTACCTTTAAGGTTAGTTTTATAATTTTTTTATTAGATAGTCAACGTGTTTTCTGATTTTGTTCATACTTTAAGTGAGTCATTACCTCATTACTCATTAATTTGGGATGTAACTAATTAGTAGTTCAAAATTTTTTGAGGAAAAGGGCAGTATTCAGTGGCGTATCTATAATGGTTCCGAGGGTTCCGTGGAACTAGGCCCGTGAGTGTCAGGGGCCCGGAAGAGCGGACCAAAAAATTTTTTTTTATTCGATTCGTGTTATGTAATTTAAAAAAATAATAATCAAGTAGTTCAGCACACAGCTTTAGCAAAATAAATAGAACCAAGAAACTTATCTTTACTACTTCCTAAATAAATTACCAAATAAAGTTTTTTTCGGTACAAAAAATTGCTAAATTTCACAGTACAAAAATATATTTTTAAAAATTCATAAAGTTGATCTAAGCTCTATTGACCTTGAAAATTCCAAAAATTTTGCCTGCGGAGCTAAGGGGCCCGTGGAAAATCTTTGGAGCCCAGGCCCGTAATAGTGCCGCTACGCCACTGGCAGTATTAATGTTATTTAGTAATGAAATGAGATATTTTGATTACTAGGGGGTTTGGTAAGTTGCATTTTATCCCCATCGACCTCCCGCTACCCTGTTGTTACTAAGTAATAAATAAAAAAACCCTGTAACGAGGTTGATATTATAGAAAGACGATCAAAAACTATGATATAAATAATGCAGCAACCCTTTTGGCTATTTATTCAATTAATGAAGTTCTTTTTAAATATTTGCTAGATGGTAGTTTCTGGTTCTAATATCATACACAAATAAAATAAAATATATTGTTTATTGTTGCGAAAAGAACTTGCATTGTATTGTGTAAGTAGGTATAAGAATTTTGTTTGGGTATGTTGTACTTTCGACTCAATGTTATAAAAAATTAACAAATATTTTTTGGAACTCAGTTTGTTATTACTTAATATCAATTCTGTATTCCGCCCCTTAACATTTTGCGCCCTATGCGACGCTTACCTCGCTTACACCACCTAGCGCCGCCACTGATATGAACACATATTCCTTCAAAAATAAATGTAAAAAGGAAGCAAGAATCTGGGTACAGAAATCGACTAAAATGTCATTTAGTTTAATATCAATGGAGATGGACTTTTTTCCAAAGTATAATAAAGGCTGATTTTTTATTTGATTTTATTTTAACTCAAATTGTTAAAAACATAGCCATCAATTCATTAGAAATACAAATATGCAATTATTTGTTTTAAAAAAGTTTTTTACCTTAAAACCACGCAGCAACATAAATAATAAAGAAAACCGTAAAAACTTATTTCTAGTTCTGTAAAGCGCATGAGATACACAAACATTTGTTGTGAGTAGCCAATATTTGCAACATGAACCGATAAATAATGATGTAGTACGCTTTATATCCTTTTTTACGCTTACACTCATCTGTAAAGCACTGTCAGCTACTTAATCGAAATATCGATATATCCATATATCGAAATATCGACATATCGATATTTTTTCATAGCCCTACTCTTACGAGGTAATTTCAGAAAAACAATTCCACTCTCTTCCATGTCCTCAAGAAAACATGTATAAATAAAGATGAAAACGACTTATTTCGTGAGTTTAATTTTTAATTTAGTTAATACATTTATTGTTAATCGTTATTACGCATTTATTTAGAAAATTTATGATTAAATTAATTATTTATTGAATATTTTAAGTCACATGTCGGTAGTCTTTAAAAAATTTGATTATATTATAACAGCTGTTATGGTCTTTTTTGTATCGTATAACTTTAAATTTATAATTTTCTACCCTGTATCCTGTTCTGGCATAAATAACAAAAAAAATTTGAAAATTCTTTTGCATTTTGTTCACCTACAGGATTTACAACAGTAAATTTAAATATAATTATAATTAACACAATCTAAAACAATGCCTTTAAGTCTTGCAGTATATTTTCCTAAAGGTTTCTGGGGTGATCTAAAACTATCAGCTATATTACCCATATTAACTTCATTACTATCAACATCTGGAAGATCTTCTACGTAAATCGATGTTGCCGAATAAGCCAAAAGAAGGCTCATAGACCTGTATAAACCATAATGTGCAAATTTGCTCAAGTGTTCTTTAAAAACTTCATATGGAAACATTTTTTTTGGATCACTTCCAAGCGCAATCAAATGAGACGATAAGCTGTGATAATATTCTTCCATTAAATGTTCGTAATGTTCGTCACGTAGCTCTTTATCGGTACTCGAAAATATTAAATAAGAAAAGTCTAAAGCGGGAGATGCTAATCGCATTACTTGCCAATCTAATACTATGATTTTTGTTGGACGTAATGGCTCCTCTTCGTTCTAAAAAAGGCAAAATTAGCATATTTTAAAACTTTAAAATAATAGGTATAAAGCCGAAACGTGGAGCAGAATTTTAATACTGTAAATGTAAATAACAAGAAAGAATAATTTATGGAATTACCTACCTCGTACTTATACAAGAACTTATTTATCCAAGATTCACCGTGTTCTAAAACGGCGTATTTTCCAGCAACTTTGGATGGAAGAGTGTTTTTTAAACGTGGTAACATGGTTTCGAAATACTCAACAAACTTATCATAGGCAACTTTATCTTTAATTGGGTCCAAACATGCCAGATATGTATTTTGACTATATTTATAACCTTCAACCATTCTCTCTATTTGCCCTTTTTTTTGAACAACGATGCCTTCTAAATCTTCAGTTAATTTTTTAAACAATTTAGGTTTTTGATCACGAAGTGCGTAAGACATGGCATGTAATTTCCCATACTCTCTCACAGCTAAAATAGCATGGTTGTAATCGTAAGGCTCACGAAATTCCCATAATCTATAGCCCAAAACATTCATATCTTCGAGAATGACAACTTCGTTAAATTTGTCAATTAACGACGTGTAAAATTTAGCAAAAGAATTTATTGGTTTTTCAATATTTTTCTCTTTTTGAAATTTTGCAAATTCAGGAAAAATTGTTTTGTAAACATAAATTTCTCGTAGATAAAATTCTCGGATATATCTACTATATCTAGTTCTTCGTGCACATTTAACAATTAAATTTAAATTTCTCTTTTTGCAAAGTATGTTTCTGCCGTTTACAGCAACTTTCGTGATTGTAGCAAGGCAAAATATGCTAGGAACAACTGATATGTCGATCACATAATTTATTATCGAGTGTTGCTGTATCACACTTTTAATACTGTTGTGGACTCCTTTTGAAATTTCTTCTTCTTCTTCTGATAATTCTTCTTCCTCTTCTTCTTGCACTTGGAGCTCTACTTCAGCCATTATTAACTACGTTCTTGTAAATACGCCTAAAAATCAGCAGAACGCTTATTTAAAGTGTTTATAGATATAATAAATTATCTTATCTTTTATCGATAAAAAAAGTCAGTTTATTTCTGTCTGTCAACTGTGGACCACCTGTGGACACGTTTGTTTGTTAAACACATTTTGAGGTTATGGTTGTTTGTGTATTTCAGATTTATTTCAACTAGTAAGGGAGACCACCGGCGTATACCTACCCCGATCGAGTTATGTGTACAGACTATCATTAATAGATCGAGGTAATTTGTCCAACCATGAAAAGGCAATCCTGCCTGAGTAAATGCTGCCGGAAATGTCTTTTAAGAAGGTTTAAAGTTACGCTTGTAGTGTCATGCAAGTGTCATTTAGTTTGCATGTCATCCGCAAACTTTACACGTATTTTTTGTGGTGGCGCTGGTGACAGAACCGTCAAATACGAATAAATTTAAACACATTTCGCTTTAGTTAATTTAATTTGTTTTCGAAAATTCAAGATATTGGTGTAGTTTTTTTGTATATAATATTCAATCAAAGACCTATGCACCTATCGCATAGATGCGATAGGTGCATAGGTCTTTGATTGAATATTATATACAAAAAAACTACACCAATATCTTGAATTTTCGAAAACAAATTAAATTAACTAAAGCGAAATGTGTTTAAATTTATTCGTATTTGACGGTTCTGTCACCAGCGCCACCACAAAAAATACGTGTAAAGTTTGCGGATGACATGCAAACTAAATGACACTTGCATGACACTACAAGCGTAACTTTAAACCTTCTTAAAAGACATTTCCGGCAGCATTTACTCAGGCAGGATTGCCTTTTCATGGTTGGACAAATTACCTCGATCTATTAATGATAGTCTGTACACATAACTCGATCGGGGTAGGTATACGCCGGTGGTCTCCCGGACTAAACGGAACTATTGCGCATTGTATTCCGCGCGCACGCGTCAGTTGTATCCATTTTTGCGCTGGAATTTGAATTTGACTCGTATTATAAAATATTGTGAAAACTAGTGTAGGGGTGGAAATTGGAGATTTCTCTTACTGTTTTTGTGCAATTTCGTTTATTACTACTGCATAATACCAAAACGACTTACAAAAATTATAACTTAAGAAAACTATTTAATTTTTTGAAACAATGCACATAATTTTTTACTATTGTTATAATTTACGCCTCACGATTTTTTTCAAAAAAATTACATGTTGGGATAGCCTTCAAATCCGAAATCAAAGTTTTCATGTACTTACCAGTGAGTGTTCTCTCTTGACTCAGTTCACCCATAGTTCACTAGGACCATTAGAACTTCAAATTGCAGCGCATGAGTAGAAGTAAATGAACTTAGTACGGTTGAATTTTAGTTTTAATTATAATTGCAAAATCATCCCTCCAAGGGCTAGTTTTTCAATCGTCAATTAAAATAAGTTCCATGTGAACGAAGTTACAGCTCACGCGCCGTAAGCCGTAAAGTTAAATGGTTTTATTAAACTACTCGACTAAATTCTATATGGTAGTTACTAAATTACTTGCAACTCGACTAAAAAACTGGTCGTGTCTGTACGAGACTTGAAAAAAAATTCAGAAAAGTCCGAAAGGAATATTATGTAGAAGCCCAGATTTAAGAAAAAGTTAAAGAAGAAAAAAGCTTAGGGCCAGTTTCTCAATAATGTTTTAAGCTTAAGTTGAACTAACTTCAATTACCTAATAATTACCTATACTCGTACGCTGCAATTTGGTTCACAAGACCTCAGAGTTACTTAGTTCATTAGAACTTAAGAGTTGCAGCGCATGAGTAAAAGTGAATGAACTTAGTTCAATTGAATTTCAGTGGGCCACTGCGCACTGAAACACAGGGCCACAGGGCCAGTTTTTCAATAATCGTTTAAAATGCATGTGAACGAAGTTACAACTCTTTTAGTCGAGTTAAATAGTTTTACTAAACTACTCGACTAAATTTTGATGTTTGAATATAGTAAGTTACTGAATTACTTGCTACTCGACTAAATTATTGGCCGTGTCTGTACGAGCCTTTACTAATTACTCGTATACATTATAGTAAAGCTGCAGCGCATAAGATTGAACTCCCTTCAGGTGGAACAGTGGAACTTAGTTTAAACCATAATTGAAAAACTGGTCCTAATATATTAAAAAATTCGAATTTTCTAGCACATCAGTTAACTACGAAAAAAGGTCTACATCTCTACATTTCGGTCGATCATCTACAACTGTCTACTCTTCGCTATTTGATTTTCCTTAATTACTGTAATGAAAACTCGAGGTAAATTAACTCATTATATTTCAAATAAAATTGATCACACATAGGTAAAACATCCTTAAAAATAACAATTAATCAATTAACGTCCATGCGAAATTTTCGCATCAATAAATCAATAGGATAATTTAAATTTGCCTTAAGTATTGTTTTAAAACAATCTTACAATTGCAATTAATTACAAATAATTATACTTTACAAAATCTAAAATTATACCCCTTACTCTTGTATTATATTTGTCAGCAGCTTCCCCTTGTGGTTGAAAAGCTTCCATCTTATCTTTCTCTAATTTATTTACATCGGGAATATCTTTATTATCACTTACAATTATAATTAAAACTGAAATGGCCATGTATAAGCCAAAAATTGAAAATTTGCGTAAATGCTCTTGTAAAACTTCAAAAGGAAATAATTTTTCAGGATCGCCCCCAAGTTCTTTCAAATGAGCAGATAGGCTATTGTAATATTCTTGTATTAAATTTTCGTAATGTTCATCCCTTAATTCTTTGGATGTGCTTGTAAATATTAAGTAAGACAAGTCCAATGCAGGTGAAGCAAAGCGAGACAATTGCCAATCCAAAAAGCAAATATTTGTTGGAGATTGTGGCTTTTCACTATTCTGAAATCAAAAAATATTTATTATAAGTCTCTACATTGTAAAAAAGAATTAAAACTAATAATATCAAAGAGCTGAGAAATATATGTAGTTCGAATGTCGTTGTAAAACTCAGGGACCAGAGACTCGACACAGAGACAGAGAGGTTCTTGAAACATTTGTATAAGGGTGGTAAGTACTTCCAATTAATTATGCTATAGTATTTTGACAATGGCAAAATTGTTTTGAGGTTATCTCTTTGCCATGGAAAACAATAGAAAACTTCACATGTCAAATATTATGTTCGACGTTCTAGATTTTCTTTATCTCTCTTGCCATGGAAAACAATAGAAAACTTGAAACGTCAAACACTATATTCGACGTTCCAGATTTTATATTGCTTCCAGGTTTCCAGGGCAAGTGAACTTATACCAAACTTCTCTAATTTAATTTTAAAATTTCATAACGCCAACGTTTTATGAACTACACACAATAATAATATATCATACCCATTGTGACATTTAAAAAAATACTTGCCCCATATTTAAACAGCATATTATTCTTCCAACAATCGCCTTGTTCTATTACAGCATAACCACCAGCAGCTTTTGGAGACACTAGTTCTGGCAATTTTCCTACAATCTCGTCTATAAATTTCTTAAACTTCTCATAAGCAATTCGGTCATTAACCGGATCTAAACTTGCAAGAGCTCGTGCACAATAACCATCAATCGATTCCTTTATTGCTCCTTTGGTAAACGCGTCTCCGACAAAAAACAAGTCTTCTAATTTATCTGCCAACTTTTGAAACAGTTCCGGTTTTTGCTCCTTTAATGCAAACGATACTGCATGAAATTTGCCATATTCTTTAACAGCAATCAAAACTTGCTCGTAATTAAAAGTTTCATGACGGCTATGGAGTTCGTAACCCTTCGCTTTCATGTCTTCCAACACCAAACATTCATTCGATTCATTTATTAATGAAAAATAATACTTAGCGATAGAATTAAACGGTTTAGAAACTTTTTTCTCTTGTTGAAATTTGGAAAAATTGGTAAATACTGTATCGTACAAGTATATTTCGCGTTTATAAACTTCTTGGACCGGCATTATGGACCTCATGACTTCATTTCTAGGTGCACTTTTCACTATTAAACTTAATACTTTTTTGTGACCATTTTCATCTTCACCCCTAACAATTGTCCTAGCAATCACTCCCAAATAATTTTCTCCTTTAGCCGAACCGGAAGAAATGTCATAAACATAGTTTTTAATTGAGTTTTCTTTCACTAATTTATCTATACAAAGTTTTACGTCTTCTGAGACTAACTCTTGTTCCGGTTGAGATATTTCAGTCATTTTGCAGTAATTTTGCTATACTAAATTTTTAGGACACGTAGGAAGACTAAATATCCATTGAGAGAGCAAGGTCGAAGGCCCCCTTCTCTTACTTGATAATCATTTATTTGTGTGCGTTTTTTTTGGTAAAGTCACATAGATATGGGCAATAATCTAATCTTTTACTACAATTAGTACAATTCAATAATTACAATTAAATAAAAACAGATGTCCATATATGTACAATCAATTAACTCGTATATATACCTATATAATCTCCTAATGATAAAAATATTTAATATTATGCAACTAATTTTTATGTTTTAATGATGTTTTAATAGTTATTTACAATATTTAATAATATTTAAATGCAAAAAAAATTGAATAATTAATTGTTGCAAATTGTTTAGTTTAGAGAAAACCTTGAATAGACTAACGTGTAGAAAATGATTATAAAAGTGCTATAATGATCAAGATATGAAGATAATAAAATGAAATGAAATATTTCGCAATACAAAAGTTATGATGCAACTTCATGTAATTTTTTGAAAAACTGTTAAATACAAATATTATTGCAATATATATTCTAATAAAATCAGGATTGTAGCAAGGGCCACCGTCACAACCGGGTTACCTGCCCGATTGTCTGATTCATCTTATACTACTAATTATTAGGTAATACCAGACGAAACTGGTCTTTGCTAATTAATCTTTCTGGGAATTGGTTTTTATATTCTTATACCTGTAGTTCTTTTTCTTTAATACAACGTCAATTATTACGTGTTGACATTTACCGCATTAATTAATTGAGAAAACACGGCTAAAATTAGCAAATCAGTTAGGTCAATAATATTGTGAACATAAATACGCTTATTTTTATTTAGTACAGAATACGAAATACGAAAAATTCTTATTTCGTCTCTTACCATATGATTTTCCAGGTTTCTTTTATAGTAGGCACGAGGAAGAGTTTGAAACGAAACAGAAAATTCAGTGACTTATTCCCCCTGCAAATTCAAATATTTTGCCCCCCTTTTGTTTTATAAAATATTTGTAATGAGATTATCCCGCGTCGACCTTAACATATTGCGCCCCCCACACATGTTGAACCCTTATGATGACTTTATGAGACGCTTACCTCGCTTACCGCCTGCCTCTGATAAAGTTTATTATTATAGGACTAGACGATATACACAAGAAACCATGAACGAAAATCTTGCTGAGTCGATCCTAATAAAAGTCTAAAATGAGTTCTGTAGGTGCAAGACCCTGTCTGGTTTTTTGGAGAAAAATTCAAAAAAGAACGCTGCAAGGGTATCTTCTATGCCACATCTTTTCATATTTTCTTCGAAACTTAACTTAATGCTCACACTCACACAGGGTTGTATGAATTATCCATGAATCGCATAAAGCGCGCGCTTCAGCGCCCGGTGTTGTGAAGAGCCCGGAAAAAAACTAAAACTAAACAAAACCTAGGATTTTGATAGGGTTGTGATAGTATCATAAAAAACTTTGCAGTAAATAAATCCAGAAATCCTCACGCAAAATAGTAAAGGAAATTTAATGCTCTACAACTTCTTTTCTGAAAACTTTTACTTTAAAACGAAAGGCTGAGGTACTAGAGGTAAAAGTTTGACAATGAACGTAAGACAAAAATTTTATTTTTCATACATTAACGATTTTTGCGGGCAGATATCTCAAAAACTATAAGGAATAGAGAAAAAATAAATAGCAACAATTTTGTAGAAAATTTGGTAAGCTTTCATTTTGTTTTGACTAATTTTTTTCTAAAATCTACTGTTTTTAATATATAAGCAAAGAATCCCAAAACGGGACATTTGTACCACTCTGCTCCCTTAACCATGTGTCTAAGACCGGGGACTTTTAGTATTTTTACCTCCGAACTAATCCAAACAGAGGCTCCAACGTTCCTTGATCTGGCCCTGTGCTCACATGCTTAGTGGAGGGCTAAAACGTGCCCTGTAGGTGGACGACCCTTTTCTATGATTTTTTTAGAAAAATTGAAATCCAATACTGAGAGGATACAACAGTATCTTCTGTTTCACAAATTTTCATATTTTTTTAAAAACTGAGAGACTACCGTTGTTCCTAGAGTTCCTTAAATGTTCCAGGTGCGATGCGACCAAGATGTCCGCATTATTACTTTGATTTTATATTTTTTTTTGTTTTTTGTATGAATTAAATTAGAATAGCCATTTGCACTAATTTTGTCAGTTTGGTTGCTGACAGCTGTTTCGATACACTGTATCATCTTCGGAGCGGGTTTTTAACTAACAGTTAAATGTTATAACTTTAATGCATAACTTTCATTTTATAAAAGTTTTACTAAAATTTTAACTGAACTTTGTTTAAATAATTCTCAAATATTCCAAATTTGAATTCAAAACCTAAGTCATTGCTCTCTTTTTAATAAAAAATGCTCAGGTTTATAAGAACTTAAAACTGTTGTAACTTTATTGTTATTCGATTTTGAATAAAGGTTTATTTAAAAAAAATATATAGTTTGGTTCTCTTTAGGTGCCCTATCAGTTTGATCCGTACGTTAGGATTCACCCGTATAATCAAACCTATTTAATTTTAAACAATTTCTTCAACTTCTCATTATCTTCTTATATTCAACTGATCAAGTTCATGACAGTTATACATTTAAAGTATTAACAAACAATAATTATTAACAAAAACTTGAACAATAATAATATCATACTTTAAGGTCTATTCACACACAACCGTGATTGTTCCGGCCCGTCTCCGATCAGTCAAATGACTGAGACAGTGATTTTATTTTAACCGGACAGTACGATTCACACACATCAGTGATGTATCCGTCATTTACCTTCAGTGGCAAAACGATAAAATTTACAAGTACGTATATTAGTTCACATAAGATACGCAAACAATAAAAAACTATTTTTTTTCAAAGGACAACTGCGGAAAAAGTGTTCAAAATAAAAAATATCACTCGAACTTCTTGTTTTAATTCTTTTCCTATATCATGCCATATTTTAAATTTAAAACTAGTGTATTTTAAATTAAAATATATTTCGCATGAGACAAATCGTATAATACAGGATACCTGCATACATGTTCAATTAATTTTTCATCATTAATTTCCATGATGAACGGAAGAACCACTATTTAACACCCTACTTGCCAACAATGACTGACGGTGCTTTATAAAAATATCGTCGTCGACGATATCCTATTTGACTGGCCGGAGACGTGACGACGTCAAAAGCAAAATCTCGGAACCATGACTGACGAGTGTGAATAGAGTCATTTAAAAGCACGTCTCCGATAATTTTTATAACATTTTTGACGGACCGGAGACGTGACGTGACGGAACAATCACGGTTGTGTGTGAATATAACTTTAAAAGTGAATAATGTATATCAAACAACTCATTGTCTAAATTTAGATTAACTAATCATTATTAATTAACATTTGTAGCAGCTAATCTAAGTATCTACATAATTTTTAATTAGTTTCCCATATCACAAATAACAATCATCAAAACAATGAAAAACTATAATATATAGATAAAAATTATAAATAATTATGCTTAACAAAATCAACAATAACATCCCTAATTCTTGAATTATAAACATCATCGTCTGAAATATTTTGTTCAAATCTTTCTTTCAAATCTTCTTTATTAATCTCACTATTCAAATCGGGAATTTCATCGGCTTCTCTTGTAATCATAAAAATAATTGACACTGCCATATATAACCCGTAAGTACTGTATCTTTTTAATTCGTTTTGTAAAGCTTCAAATGGAAACACTTCATCTGGGTCACTTCCAAGTTCCACTAAGTAATTCGAAAGGCTCTTGTAATATTCCTTAATTAAATTTTCATAATGGTCATCTCTTAGATTTTTATCGGTGCTCGTAAAAATCAAATAGCTTAAATCTAAAGCTGGCGAACCGATTCTCGATAGTTGCCAATCCAAAAAGCATATGTTGGTTGGGACGTTTGGAGTTTTCTCGTCCTAAAAATAAGGTATGTATAATAATAATGTCCAGAAGCAATAATAGTAACAATCTGTAAGAATCGAAGTGCATCGAGAAAGCTTTGGATATGTTACTTTTGTTTTATTATTTCATTTGTAATTTATTGGATAGCCTTCTCGATACGATTCAATTTTAATGGTTGTGCAGAAAAACTATCAAAATAATCATAATTGATGATTTATTTTTAATATTAGTTACGTAATTTCGTGTTAGTGGTAATTATTATTATCGGCAAATTTCAATTCCATTGGACATAAGCACAAGCAGTCTATAATTATTATAGACTAATTAATGTACAATAAAAATAAATTAATGGCAGACTTTAATTTGATTGACCATGAATTTTCAATGTTCTGCATAATTTTGTTAATATTTAAGAAAAATTGCGTAGTTAAGAATTTAACAAGTGGATGCCACTATTTTCTACAACAAATTGGAAAAAATGTCTAATAAAGAGAAACAATTAGCTTTATTACATTTAATTTTAGTTTTTATTAGGTTGTTAATTTTAATCAAAGCTTCAAATTACTTAACAATTTAGTATTTTAAATGATAAATCAAGGTTAACTATATAGGATGTCCCTGAAAATCACAGATAAACTTCTACTACAGGGAATTTCTTAAACGGATCATTGAATAAATGATAGGGGTTAATTTTTGAATTGTCAGGAATTTTTTACAAAAATTTGTTATTTTAGAGACATCCTGTATAATAGAACATAAAACAAAAATAAAATCATATCAAAATCTTCTCTTAAGAAGGGCTTACCTCATATTTAAACAGCATATTATTAATCCAACAGTCACCGTGTCCAATTACAGCATATTTGTCGGAAGCATCAGGTACCACAACATCTTGCACTATTTGCCTCATATTATCAACAAAATCTTCAAATTTTTCATAAGCGATTTTATCGTTAATAGGATCTAAAGTACTCAAGGCTTTTTTACCTTGCTCTAGAATTGTATCTTTGATAGCTTCATTGAGCATGGTTTTTCTGAAACAACTGTCGACGGAATTTTCGGCTAGTTTTTGAAACAATTGAGGTTTTTGATCACGAAGTGCAAGTGAAATTGCATGGAGCTTACCATACTCTTTCAAAGCTAACAAAACGTGATTATAATCAAAAACTTTACGTCTATCACAAAGTTTATATCCAAGAGCTTTCATATTTTCCATAATTAAAATTTCGTTACTATCGTTTACAAGCGACGTGTAATATTTAGCAATCGACTTAAATGGCTTGACTATCATCCTTTCTTTTTGAAATTTAGCAAATTCTCTAAATATTGTATCGTAAACGTAAATTTCTCTTTCATACAATTCAAGCATTGGTGCAAAAGAACGCATAAAACCATTCCTAGGTGCACTTTTTACGATAAAATTGAACATTTTCTTTTTGCCATTTTCATCTTCCCCTCTTACCACAACTTTAGCAATTATTCCAAGATAATTATCACCGATTACACTACCTGCAGTTATCTCAAATCCATAATTTTTCACACCTTCTTTTTTAATTATATTTTCTATTAAATTTTGAGCTTCGTCCGACATTAAATTTTCTTGACTCATTTTCAATAACTTTATTTGAGCACTGCTCTTATGTAACTTTAATTGTTATAGTAAAAGTGCTTTAAAATTGCTTTAACTGAATCATGACCATCCATGTGATTATATTATATAAATATTGTAGCCCCCTTCCATTAATTTTTACAAATTGTTATTGCTTGATACGTACACACAAACAATAATTTATGCAAAACGTTTTCCACACGCAATTATTAATTATATTAGGAATTGGATTTAATTTTGACAAATTGTAAAATAGTAACCGATCTTGTGAAATTATCTTAAAAATTAATTATTGTTCAATGACGCGCAATATATTCTTAAATTCTTTATTGAAGTTTTATTAACATTTATACGTGTTTTACTAATAGTGGGCTATTAGTTCCTATTTGCCTTGACGTACTTTCCTCATTATACGTATAGTTTGTATTCTTTTATACTTTAATCAGTTTACCATTTTGTTATCTGAATAACTGCCAGAGGGCTGAATTTTTGTACGCACGTTTTTAATTAATTAATATTCAATTATTCATCACTTTTTTAGCTCAAAAGTGACTACGCTGCTAGGAAATGAACAAATAAAAAATAATAACAATTTAATTGTTTAAATAGTTTTAACATACTCGCCCCCAACTTGAATTACTTGGAAAAATTATCGTTTTGTTCCTTATGCTCTTATCTATAAAATTCATTTTACAAAAAAGTGGAGTCTCTATTAGATCGGAAGTTATTAAATATTTTCGAGCGCAAGAACTTGTAATCAAGCGATTGTTGCGTCTGAAGATCTCTGACGCTCCTGCATGTGAAGCGCGCTGGGTAACTTGCGCTCGAAAATATTTAATAACTTCCGATCTAATAGAGACCCCACTTTCTGGTAAAATGAGTCTTATAGATAAGAGAATAAGAAACAAAATGATAATTTTTCCAATTAATTCAAGTTGGGGACGGGCATGTTAAAACTATTTAAACAATTAAATTGTTATTATTTTTCATTTGATAACAATAAAAAAAAATTTTTCTAATACACTTGGAAAGCTAACGTAATAAAGTGTAAAATAAAAAAAAACGACGTTGATCCGATCAGTACAACTGGAGATAATAAATTTCAAATAGGAGAAGAATTGGAGAAAATCCACGAAATTATCGAAAATTCATATGTGAAATTTTCGAAAAATATTTTTTCAGCAAAATCCTGAAATACTGGCCAATTAAATTTGTTGAAAGATGCAGAAAAAAAATTTTTATTACATTTGAAGAAGTCAAATATTTTTTTCCTGAAATCCGTGCGGTTTGTAAAAGAATGACCCATATACATGTGTATGTGTAGGTATACATAATATGTAAATGAAGTATTGTTAATACAATAAATTAAGTATTCTAAATACTACTATTCAATGAGTTGACATTGAATTGGAAGGATAGCTTCTAATTTTAATTAGTGAGAACAAATAACAGACACTTATTAAAATTATATTCAATATTATTATAAGTTTCCCGAGGCAGATTTATCAACAGATAAATATTTGTTGTTGTAAAAAAATTGTAGAGGAGGTTTTCATACAGTAGGACCTACTGTATAATGACTTCGTAAAAGCTTATAATCGTAATTTTAATATTTTTTAATTAAGAAAAAATTACACAAGACAAATAATGTCAAAGAAAAATATGGACAAAAGATCCAACTTCTTCTGACGCATTAATTTGCGAATGTGAAGGAATTCGAGCAGTGGAGCAGGTAATTACGGTTTAAAAAAAGACAAAGTTCGTTCTTTGTCTTACCAATATTCCTCTGTCTTGTCGAACAGAAATAAAAATTCTGGATTCTGGTTCCGGATTCTGGATTTTTGACTGCAATCCAATTAACAAATATCATTACAGTCAAAGTGTCAGGATACCTAGTTTTATATTATCTGTAAATCAAAACATTGATCAGTGTAGGTAAACATAAACACCTCATAACTAGCGGATACCTACTCTTCACTGATGAGTCCCGGGGTCGCTATATGATCGAAGCTAAAAGAAAATCTAATGACCTGACAAGAAGAGATCCAAAATCACTATTCTCTGTCGACGATTATCCAGCTTTTGTAGAACTGCAAGAGAAGCTGTAAAAAAGAGTCAAAGAAAAAAAAGTTATACAATGCCATGGTTTGGTTGCAGAGTTGTCACGACAAAGACATAAAGATGATTCTTTTTCGAAATAAGTCGAAAAACAAGAATAATATTTTTTCCTAAAGTGCTCCCTAATAGCAGCGCTACAGGCTACAGACCCTCAAAGGTGAGAGACAAAACAGGATTTTTAATTACAAGACTTTACACTTTATAAGACATTACTTTTTAAGTACAAGAACGGTTTAGAATTAAAAAAATCATACTCTGAAAAAATGTTTCTTTATAGTAGGTACTTACTGACTTGAATGAAAAGTTTCAACAATATTAATTTAATTAATACTAGAGTCGCAGTTACCGATGACTCGAACGAGCTCCAGTAGTAACAGACAGTAGGATCAAATTTTTTTGAACGGTTTTAATAGGTACATTTTCATTTCAACGAAAAATCTTGCCTTTTACGAATTTTTCCCATATCGTTTACTAAGAAAAAGTCCGAAAGATTGTCATGCTCAGAGTCAGCATCGCATATCTGATGAACACAAAATTATTAGCTGTATTTTGTGACAGATCTTTAACCCTTTCAAGAGCCTTATTACAAAAAATGTACCGGAATATTATTCTGTTTTTTCTGTAAAATTTAGTAACGTAGCAGGCTGATAAACTCGAATATGCACGACATTTTTTAAGTGTAAAAATTTAGAGAAAATTCTCAATAACTTTCTTATTTAAAAACTAGTTTTTGATGTTTTTACATATTAGGAGGTTTGAAAGCAAGTAAAACTTCTTTTAAAGAATAAAATTTTCTTAGAAATCAAAAACAAAAATTTTCTTCCTGTTGGCAACTCCATCCTAAGATGATTTCTAAGATCCTAAGAAATATGTATAGTTTATTTTGGAAGTGAAAAATTGAAATATTATGGAGTTAGGTCTCAAGGTCTCAAGGTTCCAATTTGGGTTCCGTTTGGTTCTATTACAAATAAATTATCTACCAGAGATAATAAAACATTCTCGCTGTATGCAGACGACCTTGCTGTTATCAAATGCAAATCATTATTAACTAATTCCTGTGGTAGATCTGTCCTCGAAATGTAATTACCCGTGAAGATCAATTTATCTGCAAAGGCCATCTCTTACCATAACATTGACTAGTTTTAAATAGATCACTGTCTTTTTTAAACTTCAAAAATACAACTAAACTATAAAGGCTTCCAAAGCTTGTACAGAACAAAATTATTTTAAAAGTTTGTTACGTCAAAATCTTCAGACGCGGAACTGTAGATAAAGTACAGAAAATGTTAATCTTTCCATCCATTATGTTCTAATATTAGCTCTTTCAGGCGAAACAACAGTTGAATGATGACCTGACGAGTTCCAGCAGCTGATTAATCGCTCATCTTCTCGCTCTGTCTGTTTTACGGTGACACAGCAAGGATATAGAAGGCTATATCAGGCTATACAGGCTATGATCACCTTCTGATCACTCACCTGTGCAAGTAGTGACGACCTGATGAAGAATTTTGGACAGTTCATGGGCTTCAAGCCATTAAGGATCGACAGATCCTTTTTTACGTTTGACGAGGTGTCTAGCACATAAATTTCATTTTCCAATAAATTTAATAAAGCTACAAAATTGTTATAACTAAAGTTACACATACAACATACATGCTTCTAAAAGAAGTAATACTTTTCAAAACTTCCGAACCAATAGTGATATAAAATAGTAAATAATTAAATGTTAGTCTTTAAAAACAATAAACATGATTTAACCTGTACAAAAAATACATATATAATAAGATCATAAGTCGTACTTCAACTTAATGAAATCTAATATCACCGCTCTTACTCTTGTTAAATATTTATCTACATTTCTATTATCGTATTGAAATTGTTCTACGACGTTGTTTACGTCAGTCATATTGTGAAAATCTGGTATTTCGTCCACTTCACTTGTCATCATAAAGAGAACCATCACCGACATACACAATCCATACAAAGAAAATTTCTTTAAATGCTGCTGCAAAACCTCAAAAGGAAACAACTTATCCGGGTCACTTCCAAGTTGACGTAAAAATGTGCAAAAGCTATCGTAATATTCTTTAATTAAATCGTGATAATGATCTTCTCTTAAAGCTTTATCAGTGCATGTAAATATAAAATAGGATAAATCGAGTGCCGGTGAACCTAATCGCGATAATTGCCAATCTAACAAACATAACTGAGTTGGTACGTTTGGATTTTTTGAGTCCTATAAAAAACAAAAATTAGTATTCAAAATGGAAAACTAATTACTCGACAACTTACCCCATATTTAAATAGCATGTTATTCACCCAACAGTCTCCATGACCAATAACGCCGTGATCACCCGCAGTTTTAGCTTTAACAACGTGTTGGACGTGCTTTTGAAGATTTTCTTGAAAACTCTTAAACTTCTCATAAGCAAACTTATGTTTGACAGGATCTAAAGAACCGAGAGCTCTCTCGCCTTGACTTTTTATCGCTTTATAAAATTCTTCACTTTCTTCAGCAATAAAAAAAGTTTCTTGCGTATTTTTTGCAAGTTCTTTAAACACTTCAGGCTTTTGATCCCTTAGAGCAAAAGATAAAGCGTGAAATTTACCATACTCCCTTAAAGCAAGAAGAACGTGATTATAATCCAAAGGTTCTTGACGATTTTGAAGTTTAAAACCTAACTCTTTCATATCTTCCATAATCAAAGCCTCATTCATATCGTCCATTATTGACGAATAATATTTTGCGTGGGAATCAAAAATTTTCAACAACCCTCTCTCCTGTTGCAATTTTAAAAATTCGGGAAAAACGTTATTATAAAGATAAATTTCCCGAATATAAGCTGCTCTGATTGGAGTTAATTTTCTGAAAGCTCCACCACGAGGTGCACTTTTACAAATGAAATTGAGGGTAGCATTTTGGCCCGATTTATTTTTACCTTTAACTTGCACTTTTGCTATTATACCTAAATAATTATCACCTCGTACAGTTCCTGCAGAAATATTGATAGTGTAATCTTTCACATTTAATTCTTTTAACAAATTATCGATGTGACTTCGAACTTCGTTAGTAACAAGTTCGTCGGTTTGTTCTTCTTGCGCTGGTTCACATAACTTATTTTTGCCATCAACTTCATTTTTGTTGTTATTATTACTTTGTATGTCGGTCATTTTTAAATAAATAACAAACTAATGTTACGAGAAAATACTATATTATGGCGTTACAAGGAATTTGTGCTTTATATAAAAACTCTAGTAATAACATGAAATGTCATGTTCGTCTTATTATTCTTAAGCCTATAATTTGATGACTATTTCAAAAAATTAATTATTAATAATAATTTTACTTATTCAATTTTGGTTTGTAGTATTTTGCATGTTAAGATGTTAACAGTATTCGTTATGTAATCAAAAATAAATAAATGGGTTTTTGTATAAATTTGTCACTAAACTAACAATTTCCTTTTTTTAACAAAAAGTTTTTCACACAGTAAAAAGCCTTGATAAAATATTTGAAATTATAGAGCTTGTTTAATATTAATGTTATCTAATTATTAATAAATTTGTATCAATTACCAGTTCAATTAGTTAACAATAAATTGCTATCGTCAAAGATTATAAGGTTGTTATTAAAAACTTAAATTAATATTCTATAATATGAAATTATTAATTATTATAATATGTAATTAGTTTTTTCAAAACTTAAAAATTAACCCTGATATCAGATCACTGCTGCCTAAAGACGAAAGTTCATTAGAAATATCGAAATTAGCATTTTTTCTCCACATCCAACTCATAATCAATAAAGTTTGTAAATCTATCTATCAGTCCGACATTTGTTTATAAATTAAATTGCCACTTACAGGGACGATCCCAAGAGGGAGGGGGATGTTGCACCCCTCCAAAAATGGGGAATTAAGCTGTTTTTTTAATTTTTTTTATGAAAATAGAGATAAAAAGAATACATTTGGCTATTTTAATTTCTCTCAATCTTCAATATTAACTCCAAAGTCACATCAGCGCCTACAAAGCGAGTGAGATATAATACAATCGAAAGTAGTTAGACAGAGATAGATAATGTGGTGTTCAAGTTGTCAGAAAACTGACGAAAATATTACATAGGTTATGATTTTTCTGATGACTTTCAGAAAAAATGCGGTTTTCCACTGGTTTTTCGAATTTGATTATAAAGAGACGTGTAAAATCGTATTTTTCATATTTTTCAACCGTATTCACATAAATAAATCGATATTTTTCGGTTAAAGCACTTTTAAAAATTATTTTTGGGCTTAATTTACCAGTTATAGAAAAATTGCAAAAAACATAATTGATCCCATTTAGTTGCTCTATACATTGGCATTAACAAAAATTCAAAATTCAGATACAGTTTAATTTCCCATTTGTCAGTCTGAAAATTTTCTAAAGCTGAATTTTACATTTTTAGAAATATGCTAGTCGGAAAAATTCAAATTACCTATAGTTTGGTTTTAAATTTTAAAACAAATAAAGAGAAAGGTATAAAAAACGTGTAATCACAGCAAAAATTGCTAGATAAAAAGTAAAAACGATTTATTTAATTTTTTTGAAAAGACAGGGACGTAGCTGAGGGTGAGCACAGGGGGGCAATACTCACCTAAAGACTCGCTCTGCCCACCTCAAATAATTTTGAAAATAAAAAACTTATATTAAAAATGATAAGGTAGGCACTAAATATTGAAAACGCCACTGCTAAAACATTAAACCAAGTTGTTGAATTTGACCCGATTCACCAAAATATAAGAATTATTTTACACTAGGGCAAGTGCATAATTTTATAGCCTTACCCCGAAATGAGGCTACCCAAATTTTGCTCACCCGGTATTTTATATTATTTATTATTTGTATACGCCCTTGTGAAAAGATAAAATGAGAGCTAACTGTGAAGGAGCTAAAGATATTTGATATTTACGGGAAACTGGTCTTGGTGTTTCTGCAATAACTTATTTGGCTAAAACATTTTTCAATTTTTTATTGCACAATATCATTACCTAAAAAATTTATGTTCGTATCTTTTTCCTAAGATATACAGTTTTCAAGAAAAAGACGAAAAATACTGGCCTAATGCAAAAATTTTGAACTATAGTTCAAAAGATAGTGGGATAGCTCATTTTTGATTTTTAAAGATTGTATTGTAATTTCTAAACTTTTAGTGTAATTTTATATTAATAAAAATTAAAAAATGTTTTGGCCAAAAAAGTTATTGTAGAAAAACCAAGACCAGTTTCCCGTAACTAAGGCCCTCTAGCGACTTTTACAAAAGTAGGGTATGGTCGTTCTGTTAACTCACTTAGATAGTTTCCATGCCAAATTTTATTAAAATCGGTTGAGAGATTTCTAAAATGTTAACAAAACAGTGTTTTAGGGGGCCCGCTATTAGGGGCTCCCACACCGCTCAAAAATTGGAATTGACCAAAACAAAAAAGTACGGGTACTATAATTTTAGGTAAGAAACGTACCCTCGACGTTTGTCCACCTATTTCGGATACACCCTGTATAGAGGGTCTTACTATGCAGCTAAAGCTGTGGTTTCCTAGGATAGCGGTACCGTCAAATAGCGTCCGTAATATGACGGTGGTGACGTCACGTAGCGGTGAAGTCGAAAATATCCCTAAAAGCGGTGAGACAGCACCGCTATCTAGGAAACCAGGTATAGTATTTTTCAGATATCTTGACATGTACGTCATCATATCGCTAGATTCAAGTAATGCGCAACATACAGTAGTTCTCAATAGTTAGGTACTCACGTCATTCACGATTATTTTATAGGTTAGCTTGTCAAGTTCCAAAATAGATATGTTTTTAAATCAATAAAATATTTGAAAATTGAAATGTCAAATTGTGTCAAAACATTTTATTGACTACTCGTTCTCAAAAATTAATGCTAGACATACGTTTTTATTTAAATGACATAAAATAATGGATCGAACAAGTTTAATCTATAGATACGTAAGTCGTAAATTGCATCAACATACGTCCAGTTTTTATTCTGTTGGCATGTGAGTACAAACAACTAAAACGTAATGCGTAGATTGAAGCATACACATGTCAAGTTATTTGAAATGGACTTTACATTTAAATATATGGAAACGCTTTTTGTGACGTCATTGGCCGTTATATTACGGCCGCTATTAGACGGCACCGCTTTCCTAGGAAACCCAAGCTTAAGGAAAAAGTAGGGAAGAAATTAATGTATAAATTTAATAACGTCGCGATTTTCAAAAATCAATAAAATATAGAAAGGTTCCGAAAACAAAAAATTGCGTTTAGGAGTTTTGTTTACTATAATATAGTACTAATCATTTAAAATAGGTGTCATCAGGGCCCCATATTATCCATTAAGCTGACAAGGCTAAAGCCTAAGGCACCTTTTCCAGAAAAGGCGATAACATCTAAAATTACTTCTTATATGTGCCAAATAGCCCTAAATATTACCATTTTGCACCACATTTAAAAAAAATCTCTCTCGGCTACGACTGTGGCACGCTACGACCCAACAAAATTCTTAGGTGGTATTTAAACAGGCGTCAAATCTGTATTAGCCTGGGGCGCCAAGCAGGCGTAATCCGGCCGTGGGTGTCATCCCCTTGGGGTCTTACTAGGATCTTACTACATAGAAAGAAGAATAAAAACTTAATTTTTTAAATTTTAATAATTTTTTATTTTTTTTTTTATTTTTGATAATAAACATTGAGCTAGTATTTTTGGTTTACACCTCCAGTAATTTACTATTAAGATCGTGCTTAGCCACTTATATACAACTATTTTTTTAATTTTTAAAAACATTTAATTTATGTTATGAGCTAAAATACGCCTAACGAGTATGCAGCACTAAACACACATAAAAATCTACATTGTAGATTTTAACACTGTAGATAACATTTTAGGTTAACAAAACGCTTCCGGTTAAACCAAAAATTACAAACATATAAAAAATTTTAGTAACACTCTGTACCTATATTTTTCAATATTTTGAAACTTGTAAAATTAGCTGTTATATGGCATCAAACACTTTATATTTTGACTTCCGGTTCAACCGGAAATTGGATCAAATTTCTTAATTTAAATGGAACATCCTGTATATTTTTCAATATTTCGAAAGCTCGTAAAATTAGCTTTCTGAAGATATTTTGGAATCATATACTAAGGACCAATCTAGGGAGTACCTGCAATAATTAATAATAAAAATTATTATTTTAATAAATGAGTGTAAAATTTCTTGATCTATAATAAAAAGTAAATACAATTTATGTACAAAATCTGCAGCGCACGCTTTCCAGGACCATGTTGTCTGTTACATGAGCTATCAGCTCCATTTTAGGGGTACGAAGATTGCCATAAGAGGTGCTTTCCATTTGATTTTCTGAACTGTACCGTACTGTACTTTTGGAACAGCTAGTCGTACCAAAAAATAGGTAGGTACGATAGGGGGCAGGGGAATGTAATTCGGAACAGTTAAAAATAACTAGTCGTACCAATTCAAATGGAACACCAAAATATTCAGCAGGTACTGTAGGAACTGTTCGGAGCTGTACTTTTCAACAAATGGAAAGCACCTTTGGTGAACTCAAAAACGTGTTTCTTTTGTCTTGCTCTAGAATACTAGAATAGAGCAATACACAATAGAGAATAGAGGAAGTTTAAAATAGATTGTTCAATTAGATTGAATAAAAATCTCTATATTTACATCCGATTTCTTTGCGTAAACCAAATTAATAGTTTTGATTTTTTAAATATTTTAGCATCAGTCTGTATTGTAAAAAGTCTTAACCAAAATTTCGATACACCTACACAATGTTTTCGAAACAAATACCGTGCGTGAAGAAACGAGACGAGAAATCAATAAGCTTGACGCCGTTTCAGTATCAGCACTGAGCAGCATCCAAACATCTCTGGTTAGAATGTTGTTTTTTTAACAAACAGAAATATGAATTCAATTATAACAAGACCGGTGAGTATTTTTTCAATTTATGTAGTAAAAAGAAATATTTTTAGTGCATGTTATAATTACTTAAGCACAAAACAGGGCTTTGCCATGTTGTGTTGATTGAGTGGAACTGAAAATGATGAAAAATATTCATTTTTTCTTATACTTTAAGCTTTGCTGAAGTCAGTGTATATTTAATTTTAAGAAGATAATTTTTTATACCATCCTATAGATATTTGATTTTTTTGGATGTAGGATATTCCTTACTACGGTAACGTGCCTTCAAATTTTGCTTCTGGAAAAGAAATCAATGTCGATGGAGTTATACCATCTACAGGACTACGGTAATTACAACAGAACTGGTCATATAAAAAAATAAATTTGTTAAAATCTTTAATTCGTAGGTTTTCAATTGGGTTACAATGCAATGACGAAAATCAGACTGATATAGCATTAGAAATTATAGTGGATTTATTTGATAACATTTTATCTATTAACTCAAAACAAAATAACACATGGGATGAAATTCAAACAATTCCTGTTTCTGACTTTTTTACACCAAGCGATCGAAAATTCAAATTTACCATCCAATACAATTCGCCATTATACAAAGTACCTAAACAAATACAAACTATTATTAAAATTTTTTATAAATTGCGTATTTTCTAGATATTAATTAACGACCAAGAAGTGATTGAATATCCTCAGAAAATATCTTATTACCTTGTGAGCCATTTGGTAATATGTGGTGAAATCCAAGTTTTACAAATTTCTTATACATCAGAAGTTGACCCAAGTGCTCCTCCAGATGCACTTCAAATTACACCCCCGATTACACCTCCACCTTCGTACAATGAAGTTATTACTGGTAATCATTCAGTTGCAGTAAATTTATTTTCCGGTACGAACCCTAATTACGTTCCTGAAGCTCCAAGAGAACAGTACGGTTATGGATCGTTGTCATCGAGAGATTATGATCCTCAGCAAACATCTATATGTTCTTTAAACGCAGCTTCTTCAAATTTTCGTCCAGTACGTATTTACAAACAAAACTAAAGATAAACCGGTTAAAGTCCATAAAGTCCATATAATATAAGCTTGCCGATAAAGGCTTAAAAAGTTAAAGCAATAAACCAACAGGGAGGTAAGTAACACCCGGTTCTCTTTCTTAAACTTTTATATATAGTTGTCTTTATTTGCTTTTAAACCTAAAATTTAACAGATAAATATGATCTGCATTTCTCAAACTGTGCGCTGGTATAGGATTAAAATTAAAACATTTTAAGGTAACAAAAATAAAAAATTAAATACTTACTAAATAAAGTTCGGTAAAATCTGCGTTTGTTCTGAAATCTGAAGTTCGTCACAAAAATTATTCTTCTCTTCTCTATTTAAATTGTTTTAATTCTACTACTATACAGTTTGAGAACTGCAGACCATACTTACCACTGTTAAATTTTATGCTTAAAAGCAAATAAAGACAGCTATATACAAAAGCTTAAGAAAGAGAGAATTAGACAAACCGGGTGTTACCGGGTGTTGGTTTATTGCTTTGACTTTTTAAGCCTTTTTCGGCAAGCTTATATTATATGGACTTTAGATAGAGTTTTGATTAAAGATTTTAGTATCTATTTTCAGGTGAAACCTTCAAATAAAAAGAAGTTTGTAGGGTATTTTGTTATAATTTTCTTCATTATATTAATTCTTCTTGCTTCGTATGGTGGTCGAAAGAAAAGTGCAACTCCACGTTATACTGTGGATCGCGAAAGTGTATGGAAATAAATTTATTTATATTAGAAGTCGATGGTCTAAAGTGCCCAAATTAAGCTTTAGACACGTTGAAGATTCATTTTTATGTGGAAACATAAATTTAGATCGACTTTCTGGAATCAGATTCTATACCTTATTGTTAATAAGAAACTGAATTTAAATTAACAACTGTCGATTTGATCTCTCAAAGATTTTTAAAACTATTAGTATAATGCTATTGCAAAACTATTAGAAGTTACAAGTTTGTTACAATGATATTCATAATTCAAATATACAGTAGGACCCCGTTATAAAGTACCCCTTTGTAACGTTTTTCTGGATATAACGGACTACTTTTTTGGTCCCATTTTAATATTTTGTTTATTTATTGTGTTTTTATAACGAACTTCCGGTTATAACGTACCAAATTTTTCGGCTCCTGATGGTACGTTATAACGGGGTTCTACTGTACTTCATACCCACTTTGCTACTTTTACAATTTAATAAAACTTTAAAAATGTAAAATATACAATTTTATCTGAAGATACCAATTATTAAATAAATAAGCAATTAATCTAAAAGTTAATTTACTATGTAGTAAATGACAATACAATATTAATGATTAAATAAAAAAAAGTACTGTAAACGATTAATAGTCATGATATTTAGCATTATGTATATGTATATTGTATATTTATTAAATTTTACCAATAAATTTAAATATTTTTAACGATTTATATTTATTATAATAATGAAGTAAGAGTACAATTTTTTTACACATTTAAATTTTTGAATTCGAAATTTAAATTAATGCGCTCCATTGACGCATGCGTAGTTCCGTAAGATCTCGGCAGGTAACAATAATTATTGTCAATTATTGCAATTTGATATCATGTAATTTATATTAACATAATAATAAAAACAACGAATGTAGCCATATGAACTACTGCAATGACCTTTCAAAATGTACCTCGAGTTGTCTAACAATACCACCTTTAAATTAAGCAAACATGTTCCTCAAATAAACCATTCATAATTCATAATTTCTAATTTCTTACCTTTCTGTCCCGTATTTACAACGGTGCCATCACATCCAACTGCAACAAAGTCCGCCATATTCATACCAACATCTTCTAGATATGCTACAATACTTGATTTTATGTTAGCAGCTGATCCTGATTGAGGTGTAATATGACCTATATATTTGGAGTTTGGTTCCTGTACTAAGACATAATGTTCTTCTGGTACGGTTCTTCGATAGGACTTGTCTCCTTTCGTTTCTAAAACTAACGTTTTGTCTTTTCGACCATCGAAATATAATCCCTGAATCGGTGAAACGTTGTCTTGTTCTTGTTTTGAAATATCATACCGTATTTTTTTCCTCTGTCTTCTCACTTTATGCCTGTCAATAACACTAGAGTTATCTGCTTGCGAAACCATGCCAATATCTTCTAGCACAGCACTAGCAATTATTGCTGCATTTCTGTCCGAAACGCCCGTTCTCTCACAGGCCAAAGCTAGTGAAGGCAAATCGACTCTCATTTGAGATGACCGGCTTCTTTTTGAGGTGGAGGGTTTGAAGATATCTGGACTTGATCCTTCTGAAGACATGTGGCCCAACACCTGAGAAGGGGATACTTCAACTATCTGTGAAGGTTTAGTGTATGTCTTCTCCATGCTACCTTTTAAATTCCTGTGCAATTCTTTCTTCTTCCTTTCTTCTTTGACCAAATTCTTCTTGCTTGCTGTAATATCAACTGCCCCAATAATCATTTTCCTCTCGGTCCTTTGATCCTTAAGAAATGACTGTTCGCTTTTAGGTACTTTTTTGGACTTCTCACAAATACATGTATTAAACTCTTCACATTTACAAGCAGATATATCAAACAACTTTTTTGCATTGGTTTGAAATTGTTTTATTTTCTCCTGATAATTTTGTTTTTTTTTTCGCCCTTTTAGAGGTTTTAAAATATTTCTATATTTACCATGGTAATGGCGAAATAATTGGACGATTTTGTTATAAGAAACAGCAGGAATCGATGCTATTTTCCATAAGCCGAGTAATTTTTTAGCAATAATGGAACTTATTTCACTTACTGTTTTAATCTGAGAATCATATCTCAGCCATAGAAAATATTTAATCACATCCTCGTAGGTAGGTAAGACACTTTCACGAAGTTCTTCTGGTGTACCAAACACAACACAGTTCACTGTTTTTCTCGTTTTTACTCCCGATGTCATTGACGTCATGATTTAACACTTAAGAGCTCGAAAAGTCACCAATTTAAGTATAACAAGAATCACAATTTATTAAAATTAATGGTTAAAAACGTACCTTAATTCACAGATACACAAAGATGACTGAGAAAGTAATCAGAGGACGGTAGAAAGAATTGCGATAAGAAACTCGCATAAAATAAAGCATCTATTGTTAGAATATTTTATAAAAATTTCAAATGTGCGGGGCCACCGGAAGATATTAAAATATTTTAACCAAATTTTGACAGCTTTATAAAAAGATAAAAAGGATGATTTTCCCGTCTATTACTTATCAAAAAAAAACTTTTCATTTTTTCGCTCCACTAATGCATACTCACTACTCAGTGACATGGAAATTGCAACACCAAGAAAGACTAGGAATTTTTTGATAAAATTTGGCAACACCGTTTAACTACTCAAGGGTAATAATTTATTAAAATAAAAAAAAAACAATTGAACATAAACCTAATTTTTATTAATAATGGGTTGAACCCCTCTATTAGTTACACACACCGCAACTCTTCGTGTCATCGATTATAGCAGATGATGGATATCCTCCTGGAGTATTGTGTCCCACGTAACCTGCAATTCATTTTTAAGAGCTAACAGAGGGTCAGTGGAGGATTTGTTTTTGTCAGTCTTCTTCTCATTATGTCTCATGCATGTTCAATACGCTCGCCATAGGTCTGGAAATCTGGCTGGCCATGGCAAGACATTGACATAAGTCTCTCCGAAAAGGTTAAGAGAAGTTCTTGTGATATGAGGACGGGCATTATCCTACTAAAAAATAGGGTCTTCCAGCTGCTGAAGATATGGAAGAATATACGGTTCCACAACCCCATTGAATAACGCTGGGGGTTCATATTGCTTCGGATGAAAACCAACTGAGACCTACTCCCATATGCTATAGCACTCCACACCATAACTCCAACAGTTCGGTGCACAGGTCTCTCAACAGAAAAGTTAATATTGCTACCTTCCCCACGTTTTCGTCGGACCTTCATGCGGTCATCGTGTCATCGTGCATTAAACAGATTATAGATTCGTCACTAAACACTACCCTAGGCCACTTCCATGACACAAGTTCCAACGCACTCTCCACCTACGCTACTCCAAACATTGCTAGTATGGTTGTGTCGTGAGTGGTAGCACAAGATGGGGCCGATAAGATTACAAGCCGAAAGTTCTAATTCGACGAGAAAACATTAGAAGAGTTAGAAGACGACCTTCATTACTTAACCATTGACCGGTAATTGATCTGGTACTGGAGAATCGGTCTCTTAGTGCCCTATAAGCCTTCCTCCAGATTCTCTTTTACGACGTTGTCGGCTCTCTCTGGTTCATGCTCGGTAACTATTGGTAGTGGATTGAAAATTGAAAAACCATCTTCGCCTAAGCCAACAATTCGACTTTTTTAAAATTCGCTCAACTGGCAGTAATTTGCACACTGCCGTATTCTAAGCGTAATTATACCCTCAAAACAAGTGAAATAGAAGAATGACAAGCACAGCAATACCGAAATTAACGGAAATTTTCAAGAAATTCATCTGATAATAATGTTCCAAAAAACAACACTTAGGTGTCAAATTTTATCAAAAAATTCCTTGTCCTTCTTGGTGTTGCAATTTCTATGTCACTTGTACTAAAAAATCAAGGACAAAACGAATTACAGTTGATTTTTGTTTGGGGTGTTCTTGTTATCGGGCTTAGTAACACTAATACTAATTTGTAAAAAATGTTGGAATTCCAAGGTTTTAAAAACGGCTCTGCTTAAGCTCAGAGCTACCCTACCTTTAAGGCAAGGTTATATTTTTTAGCTGATAAAATTGTTAAATAAATGTAGAACAATATTGGGTGTGAAAATTGATTTTGCTGAGAAGTTTAAATTTTGATTATTATAAAAAGGCTTTCAACTGATTTTAACTGATGGCTTCATATAAATGGGAAATTTATACAGGGTGTCCAAAAATAAGGTGGTTATTTTGGGCGCATATTTGCAAATTTTGTGGTTTTTTCCTTATACAGGGTGTTCGCGAGAAGTGGGCCACTATTGCTATATCCGTTAATATTGAAGATACGAGGTCGGTTAAATTAGTAAAGTAGTATAACTTTTTCCGCTGATTGCGATGGTCAACACAAAAAAATAATCGAACATCTATTTTTCAAGATATTCACAAAAATAACTTTTTATTAAATGGAACACCCTATATATTTTTATGTATTCGAAGAGAACACTGAATTTAGTTTACAGTATAAAATGTCACATGAGTTTTGTCCTAAAATGAAGAATAAAGTACCGATTTCGTATCTTCAGTATTGAACGGATAAAGCAATAGTGGCTCACTTGGCATGAACACCCTGTATTTTTATACTAATTTAGATCCCTGGTAAAATTTATATACTAAATTAGCTAAAATACAGGGCGTTTATCTTTATCTATCTATCTACGTCCGACCTCGTATCTTTAATATTAACGGATATATCAATAGTGGCCCACTTCTAGCGAACACCCTGCATAACATTGCGTGTCTCTTAAATTTTTCTTCTAAAACCAACGGTTCTTTAGAAAAATTGAAAATTATAAAAAAAATTATTTTTTATTTAAAATGGCGGCCAATAGAACGATTGTCCCATTTTGTGGTTTTTTCCTTATAACTTGGCCGGTAATTATTATTATAAAAATTTCAAAACGGCATTGTACAGCCAAAATAACGGACTTTCGTCTTAATTAAGTCGATTTTTAAAACTGTTTCAAAATTGCCTACCTTTCAGGGGCCAAAGTAGGTCAAAATTTTGAAATGGATTTTCTCAAAATTTCCTCAGCCATATTTTTTCTTTTTTGGATATGTTACAGACAACGTAATTCTCTATCGAAATATAAATTTTTATAAAAATTTCTGGAGCCGTTTTGGAATAATGATTTTTTGAATGTCAAAACTTCTCTAATTTCTTTTGTAATAGAAATGAAAACTTGAAAATGGATATATTTATCAAGCCCGTGAATATCTATTATTTGACACTATTTTCGGTTAACAAAACGCTTCCGGTTAAACCGGAAATTACAAAAATATCAAAATTGTTAGGAGCACCCTGTATATTTTTAAATATTTTGAACGCTCATAAAATTAGCTATTGCTAACGATAGCAAACACTTTACATTTTGACGTCCGGTTTACCGGAAATGGGATCATATTTCTTAATTTAAATAGAATACCCTGTATATTTTTCAATATTTTGAAAGCTCATAAAATTAGCTTTCTGAAGATATACAATAATGTATATTTTGAACTTCAATTTATGCCTAAATTATAAAAAATTATAATTTTTGAAACAGTTTATACCTAAAAATTCTGTTTACACACAGAAGTCCCAGGTTCAATCCTTGAACCTGGAAGCAATTTAACAAAAAATATTTTTTTAATATCATGTAATTTACATTAACATAAAAATAAATTTAATACGAAGTTACAGGATTTGACGGACGGAAAAAGTTCCTCGTATGGCCACATCCGTTGTTTTTTCATTAAAAGGTTGGTTGGAATGAAAAAAAGTTTAATTGAAAATGTCCATCTTAAGAGGGCGTTACCGTTAGCGACTTTAACCCTCCATTCAACGGGTGAAGCTTGTGAGTGCAAGCAAAAGTGAAAATTGTCTGTAACTTACAAAAAGAAAAACTTTTTACTGTAATATTATATCTACCTTCTTAACTTGTAATAACTCATATCATCAGCATTTGCTTTTCAATTTTTTTCAAAAAATGAATCCTTTAGGACACAGTTTGTTGTGACAGGCTTCACCCGTAGGTTCGTGTAACTTTGTGATAACCGATTATTTTTGTTATAAAGCATTATTTAAGCGCAAAATTTATCTGCAGACCATAAAAAATAATTGGTTTTAAGTTTCAATGCTTGTTTGTAAATTTTTCGTTTAGGTGACAAGTGCAACATAAGCAAAAATTCTTATTATTTTTCCAGTTTTGTAAGGCTTGGTTATGTATTTAGTACATTGAAGCCTGCTATTTCAGTGAAGTTTAGGCCCTTGCAGTTTGTGTTGAGAATTTTATAATTTAATTTTTTTGTAATTTTCTGCTTATTTGATCAATATACTAAATATGTATTATGATAATTAACTTTATTTTCCTTCAATGTCCATAAAAAACAGTTTTCAATAAAAAATGTCAAAAAAGGATAAAAAATTTAAAATTAAAAAATAATAACTAACGAAAGGACCTACGCTTTAATTCTTCTGTAAAATAATGAAGAATAAGGTAGATTTTCAATTAAAAAAATTTCAGTGCAATTCTTGCACCCTTACTATTTTTTAGCTATAGATATAAAGTGAGCCTGACAGGCTTCACCCGCTGGCTCGTGTGATTCTAGACCCACCCGTTGGATGGAGGGTTAATATCTGGTTGACATCACTAATAGTCATAATTCCTGATAGAAGAAGGTTCAAAGAAAGCAATGGCATATTTGGTATAGAAAATTAGAGCCTAATTAGTGAGAAAAATCCAGTTGAACCTGATGTAATTAAAAAAAACACTGGATTTTGGGTAAAAACATCCTCTAGTTTTTTAAATTACACAAAGTTCAATTGGACTTTTCTCACCAATTAGGCTCTTATTTCCTATATACAAATATGTCATTGCCTTGTTGGAATATTACCTTATCAGGAATTACGACTTTAGTGATATTAACCAGATATTAAAGTCGCTAGCGGTTACAAGCGGAATAACTTCCTGACAATAAAATAATCTACTGGAAACGTCTTGGAGTTTTATTTTTAATCAAAACGCTCAGAATTAGGGAACGAACAATAGGATTTTCAATTTTCCTAAACGACTGTGTAGAAAATTAAAATACCTTTCAAATGAGGTGTGACATGATCCCCTTAGCAATTTAAAAACTTGAAATGGATAGTGCCTTTTCAGCTTCATATTTGAATTTCTAAACACCAATTAATTTCAAAAAAGTGTTTTTAGATTTTACCGAGATTTGTTCGAAATGAGGGTTTTAGGACGCGCACTGGATAGAACCGTAGAACTTATTCATTCCTCATTCAACACTATTCAACCAGACCATAATCTCGACTACTGCTGAACATCTCTTCTTTGGTTTTGAATGAAAAAATCTTTCATTTAAGTAATAAAATTGGAATAAATTTATTCTTATAGTTCATGAGCGATGGGTATAAAAATAAAATTTTTATAACTCATGACATTTAAAGTAATGGCTTAAATAATATTCCATTAAACCTCGCGCATTTTTTAATTTTCTGAAACTCTACTTACAAATAAGTAACATAAACCGGTTTTAAATTTACATTGAAGATTATTTTGTTCTAATTTAAATGTTCTTTTAAACAGATGAAAAACCGTACAAATTAGAAGTTTTTGAAGATAGTCTATTTATTACAACATAATCATACACACAATTTATTAAGAATAGATAAATTTGGCCGTGGCAATATAACACATCTTGCTCAAAATTTACCTCGACCTTCGCATATAGGGGAAGATGGGACAGAGAGGACCGGCGAGGCGAAGGGGGCCTCCCCGATTAGTTTAAAACCAGGTGCTTCATCTATAAGTTAACAGTCAAAATGCATAATTTACACATTTTGTAGTATACCTAGCAATTCAAATGGCTGTATTGTAAACAATCTTAGTCTGTACAAGATAAATTCAAAATTTACGGCAAGTGATCTAAATTTTCAATTACGTTAGTTTGTTGTCTTTAATATGAAACGTGGTTAATGATAGCTCATCGTCATAAGACTCATAAGTTATTGTTAAGATACTAGTTTAACATATTCAAGTGAAAAGTTTGACCTAACCTATAATCTTTAGCTTATGAACCTCCAAACAAAGAAAAGCGCGCCAATGGGGTACAGAGGTCCGCTTGATTCAATATGTGTTTTATATGGTCTATCAGCATCAGCATCTGTAGTTGTGTCGTTGTGTGTCTTCGTTTATTTTATTTACGAGGGGAAAAATGAATCCACTGTATAAAAGCGTGTCCAGTACGGTCTTTTGGATATTTTAATGGTACTGGATAGATGGACAATGCCTATTTTATAAAATACTTAGATCATTTAATTCAACACACTAAAATGAATACTTTTTTGTAATTTCTCTTTTTAAAAGCTTATCTTAAGTTGTTATTACTTTGTCAAAATTATAACATGATGAAATAAACTAATAAAAACAATATCACAATCATTTATTCAATTGGCAAATAATGGTCCTCTTTACCCCACTTGCCGGTCCTCTTCGCCCCGATGTACAGGGCGAAGAGGACCACAGGTAATCGCTCTTTTATCTTTAATTACAGCGATTTGCAGTAGCAGTTAAGAAACAATATTTTACTTATGTTTGAGGTACATATGTACCTAGGTGATTCAAGTATTAGTTTCCCATTAATTGAATAAGAAAAAGAGAAATTGATAAAAAAGGCTTACTATGTCCTCTGTGCCCCATGTTCCCCTACTTATAGTTCAAGAACATCGTCAAGAGCGCAATATTGCTAACCGTTGTCAAGACGTTTGTCATACGTCTGAATTTTGTTTGCTGAGGTGAGGAGGTGCGACTTGTAAAGTTCTAAAATATATAAAATGTTTTTATGGCTTTAGTGGTGATTAACTTAATATCAACACAAAGACGGTTTTACAATCTTCAAGGGACAGAGCATCTTATACCTGCTATTTTGAAACTGCCTAAGGGTTTAAAAACAGGGTAGTTCAGTGTAGTTCATACCAATATAATGTCTATTTAACTTTAATGTGATAGATACCTACCTACGTATTTTTTAAAACGTGTGTCATTTTAGAATAATATGTGTAAAAACAATAAATTACATATTTATGACAAATATATTTCGACTAAAAAATATGTCAATACTACCCTGTTTTAAATTTTAAAACCTCTCTATTTTTACCACAATACGACCTGTCAATAGCTTTGTTGCCGTCCTTTTTGAAAATTAGGGCTATTGTTGAAGTACTTATGGAGGCAAAGCCATAAAAGCAATTTATTTATTTTTTTTCTATACTTGTGCCGATGGTTTCGTCAAGGACAATTTGGTAAAAAGTACAAAACTATGGTAATTTATGCGCGGCCGATACTTCTCCTTAATAGTTTTTATTTTGGTATTTCCATTTTTATTTAATTCAGACCGAAACGGATAATAAACTCATTTCGTTTAGTATAGTAGATCTCGCTTTGGAGAGAAGTAGTTGTAATACTAAACATGCATTTAATTTTTGGCGTTTTATTAATTAATATTTGCATGTTGCAGATGTGTCGGGCTGTTTCTTCAACAACTCCTGCGTGTACGCTCAATTGTCACTTCGGAAAATGCAAAATAGTAGCTGGACTAGGACCTCACTGTGTTTGCCGCCCTCTATATTCTGGTTCTCAATGTGAACATAATAGGTGTATGCATTTCTGCAAGAACAAAGGCATGTGTTACATAGATCTTTTGTCTTCGGACACTTTGACTTCAATAAAATGTGATTGCCTTCCACAATGGACCGGCGAGCGATGCGAAACTCCAATCAATATGTGCCAGGGGCGATGTTTCAATGGAGGCACTTGCTTCATTTCAATACTTGGCGAACCTCAGTGTAATTGTAATCCAGGATTCAGAGGAACGCGTTGTCAATATTGCTCCAAATTGGAATGTAAAAACGGAGGAGTATGTTTCCGTAATGATACCAAAGAAAGTTGTCAGTGTTCAGCAGAATATCGTGGTCGCAATTGCGAACTCTCAGATTGTGATAATTTTTGTAATAATTATGGTAGCTGCTCAATAACTCCCACGGGGCCACATTGTTCTTGTCCATCGGGTTTTTCTGGACCAACATGTGAACGCAACGCTTGTTTCCATCACTGCCAAAATGGAGGAAGTTGTCGTCTCGGTACTAAACAACCAATATGCACTTGTCCGCCCCTTTACGGCGGTCGTCGGTGTGAAATTAATTTATGTTTAGAAACACATCCTCCAACTGAGTGCAGTCAGATTAAAGATTGTGGTTGTAAAAATAATGGAACTTGTGTTGTTCGTTCTGGTAATAATGTCTGTAAATGTACCGATTTATGGGGAGGAGATAAATGCGAGGTAAGTTTTATTTTTTTAAATAAATTCGTCGTTCATTTAGTGTATTTTTAGATGTATATGGGACATGAATGACATGATAATCAATGTCTGAATATATGCCAAAACGATGGTGCATCGTTATGGCATAATGCAAAATTGGAGGTAATCTTTATTTACCTATTTGTTTATATAATGTACCGATGCTTGGGCAGGAGAACAGTGTGATCAACCTATAGCTTATCAATTTGTCAAGAAAACTATGTCGTAATCATAAATGGAAATTTTGGGTTAAAAATTGCCCAATGGGTTAACATTTGCCAGCACAATATTAAATATTGTATAAAAAATATTGGCAAATGTTAGCCCATTGGGCAATTTTTGTTTAGTTTTAAAAATATAATCTATCTATCTATGTAAACAAAAGTTCAATTCAAGTTGTTAAAAAGTAAAATAAATAAATGGCAAATAAAAATCTAGTTCATTCTTCAAGAAAAGATAATCATTAAAATACAGTCCACATCAATAATTCTTCTACAAATTTTGGTCCATCGAGACGGATTTGAGTCTTGCTCTTAATGCAGATTTTTGGAAATTAACATCAATCATTCCAAGAAGTCAACTACAGTAGTCGACCAGCATAAAAGGTCCACAACATATTTACGCTTCTGTGTTCGAGCAAAGACCATCTACCTCATAAGACTGGTAAAGTGTATGGGGCCGATGGGCCCATGGTGGAAGTATAACATGTTATACTTCCACCATGGATGGCCCATCCATTTAGATTTAGACAAGTTTTAATAACAAAAATCCCCGTGAACTTAGATGTCGCTGAATATTATTGAACTTTTTAGTTCAATAATATTGAACGTTTATGACGAAAGCGTTTATGACATTTCTAAATATTGAAGCTTTACGAGCACGAGTTGATTCCCAAAATCAGAACCCAGTTTCATTCCGTTTTCTACTAAAACTATTCATCCTACGAAAAAAAGTCGTAAGACCTTTTCTTCTCTAAATATCCTCTTCTGTAAAAAATAATTAAACTTTTTTTTTATACGATCAATATTTCCAGAGATGTTTTGAAAAATCGAACTTTTAAATCTTCGACCTCAATTTTTTCAATGAAGCGGCCACTAAAAAATGGTAAACATTTTTTATTTTTAAAGAATAGGCTTTCAAAAATACCATGCGCCGATGTTTACCCGTTCTACTATATTATTCCGAGGTTCAAATCGCTAATCACTGGACTACAGTTTTAAAGAGAGCTTCATTACAAATAAAACGAAAATTTTTTAGTCCCCAAGCAAAGTTCTTCAAAAAAAGTGAAACGGAAACTTGAAAAAGTCAAAATTTTACACTAAAGTCGAAGAATAAGTGCCTTGCGGTCAAAATTGGGTTGAGACATACACAGTACAAATTTTTTAAACATTTAAATTTTAACTTTTTTAATTCGAATTTAAATTAACGCGCTCTATTGACGCATGCGTAGTTCCGTAAGATTTGTTTTGTGAGGTCAATTTCAAGGTTATGTCGTGAAATTGAGTATGTATGTAAATTTATGTTATTTATAAATTGCAGAGTGAAAGTGAATTTTTTAGGCATTAACGAAATGAAATAAAGTTGCTTTTTGTTCTATTTATTTAACTTTCAACATTCATAAGTTATTTTAATATGAATGATGCTAGACCAGTAATAAATCCAGTAAGCATAACCTCAAATCTAGTTTTTGATTATGTAAAAATTTATTTATTTTATTTGATGTTAGTCTTTACCATATATTGGTCTGCTTCCAAGTCCCATAGAACCAGGAAAATTTGTGAGGATAGTAGGAAGTGCCTTATTAACAACCAAAACGTACGTTCCTGCTTTACGAGTATTCTTAACTAATCGGTTATGGTTATCAATTAATGACCTCATTTGTTTTTAGTTAATTATTAAATTTATCTTAACTTTTTCAACTCCGTGAAGTCATGCTTTTTTAATTGCGAAATGTTTTATAATATACTTTTAAGCAGTAACGTTAGTTGGCCTAATTGTAAAATATTGTTTTGAAGACATCTCATTTTTGTGTTTTCAGATTTACTTGCAATTTACACTGTGGTGAAAATATCGATGATGATGCAGCGATAAGCTTAAAAGTGCAATTAATAGAACAAAATATTCTAATAAAATCAAAAGTGGGTACATGGCAACTACCAAAAATTTATGAAAATTCCAGTATAGTTCAAGGACAACAGTTTGAAATACTTATAATTTGTGAACCAACCGTATTTAAGGTATAGAATTTTTTTTGTAAAAGTTATATTTTTAATAATTTAATACAAACATTAACCATATTATTTTAGTCGTGTTTTGTACAATACTTATACAATATAACACCAGTAAAAACTAAAATTATGACCATAACGCTCATTATTAATAATATTAAAGATGTATTTAAAGGTTTCGTTTCTTCTTCTGGTGGTGATGTGGGTTCCATATCTAGCGAATAAAGCCTACTGTAAATTCCAAATGTTATCAATGATGTTTGAGGTGCAATAGTTCTCATTTCTATTTTAGTTTGTGTATTTTGGTTTATTTCCTTTTCACAGTAAACGTACTCTTCTACAGGAGTTAAATCTTGTTTTAACGTTGTAGGTTGATTGTAAGTGTTATTTTCTACATCTAAAGTCGCTTCAATATAAATGCTTTTTAATGTAAAACTGTTAAGAGTTGTGCTTAATTTATAACCGCACGTACTGTCCGTCTCATTTAAACATGCCATTACTGCACAAGCTCTTATTCCTCCGTAGTAGTGACTACCGTATTTACTTAAACCACTGTATACGGCTAATCTAAAATGATTATTAGAAATATTATTACAAGAATGAGTGTTTTAACTTTTTCCAATCCAAGAAAAAGTTATATAATAATAATAAAAATTTTTTTTTGCATTTCTTGACGTTTTGGGTCACGCTGATTCCAAAAATGTAAAAAAAAATTTTTCGATTTTTTGAACTAAAATGCCAGGATGAATGTCCTTCCCCCCTAGGGCAAAAACTACTGAACCGATTTTGATGAAATTTGATTTTAAGCACTTTAAAATTATTTTATCGGCAAAAATAGCTTTAATAAGAAATATATACAGGGTGTTCAAAAATAATGTGGTTATTTTGTAGCGCATATTTGAAAATTTTGGCCAAATTCATTTCTACTTGGCTATAAGATAGTACATGTGAGCCCCAATTAAAAAAAAAAATTTCAAATTATTTTATTCAAAATGGCGGTCAATAGAACGACTGTACCATTTTGTGGTTTTTTCCTTATAACTTGGCCGGTAATTATTATTATAAAAATTTCAAAACGGCATTGTACAGCCAAAATATAGGGCTTTCGTCCCAAACAAGCCAATTTTCAAAATTGTTTCAAAATTGCCTACTTTTAAGGGGCCAAAGTAGGTCAATATTTTGAAATGAATTTTCTCAAAATTCCCTCTGCCATATTTTTTCTTTTTTGGATATGTTACAGAAAACTTAATTCCTTATCGAAATATAAATTTTTATCAAAATCGCTCGAGCCGTTTTGGAGTAATGAGTTTTTGAATGTCAAAACTTCAAAAATCTCTAATTTCTTTTGTAATAGAAATGAAAACTTGAAAATAGATATATATATATGTATATATCAATCCCATGAATATCTATTATTTGACACTATTTTCGGTTAACAAAACGCTTCCGGTTAAACCGGAATTCAAAAAAATATTAAATTTTTTAGGAACACCCTGTATATTTTTAAATATTTTGAAAGTTCGTAAAATTAGCTATTACACGATACCAAACACTTTATATTTTGACTTCCGGTTTAACCGGAAATAGAATCAAATTTCTTAATTTAAATGGAACACCCTGTATATATTTTTAATATTTTGAAAGCTCAAAAAATTAGCTTTCTGAACATATAAAATAATGTATATTTTGAACTTCAATTTATGCCAAATTTAAATAGTTCATGTCTAAAAATTCTGCTTACACGCAGAAGTCCTTAAGTTCGATCCCGGCAGGTAGCAATTATTGCAATTTAATATCATTTAATTTATATTAACATAAAAATAAATATAATATCAAAAACAACGGATGTAGCCATACGAGGAACTTTTTCCGTCCGTCAAATATTGGAATTTTATATTTCTTTTATTAAAATTTTATTTATTTATTTAAAACCTTATAAATAAAATATATTTAAAAAAACTTTTAAATTAAAAACTTTTAAATGTGCACTAAAAAATACAACAGAAAAAAGTTCCTCGTATGGCCACATCCGTTGCTTTTATTATGTTATTCATACTTGTATGTATAATCTGGCTCTTCATTACTTCTCTCTACTGTAATATTAAAAGTACAGCAAAATGATTTATCTTTACAGCACAGCTTTTTTAGTGTATGGTTTCCAGTTTGTAAAGATTCGAACGTATAGTTATCTAAACTTTCTCGACTTATTGGAAAGTAATCTATATCACTGTTTATTTCATGTTTTTTATACTTATTTTGTTTTTTCTTTTCCATTACGGAGTAGATCGAGTACTGGAATTACTTAATAATTATTTATGTAACTTAAAATTGTTGGATTTACCTCGCATAGTTCGGCTGGCGTTCTGCTTTTAATAATAGGTACTTCGTGCACTATTGTTTTTGATACTTTATTTGATGAAATGTATAATTCTGCTATCGTACCATCGGCAAGGTAAATACCACTTCCTCCGTCTTGATTGTCTGGATCTTGTAAACCTGATGCCAAAAAGTTGACGCCATTTCTTTTAGCGTAACCGTGCTGTATACTAAGAGCTGTAAAATAGAATTTGTTGCAGTGATTGTAAATGTAATAACTTGGAAAATGAAAGTAGCAGTAGGATAATAGTTTGAATATTTAAATTTGAAGATTTTAATTATCTAACCAAGATACGGAAGTTATTGAATATTTTAATAATGTAACATAATGTTTAATCAGATTTAATTGTTGTTTAGGACTTTTACCTTGTAAAAATGGAGTTTCAGAATACCAAGCTGTTGTGAAAATGATGTCTGTGACTCCTTCAATATTTAATATATCTATAGCTGGATATTTAAATAATATATCGAAGCAAGTAAAAATTCCAAATGTAACATTGAAGTCGGTTGTAAATGTAACCAATTCATTTCCTGCTTCAAAGAATGGTTCTTCTGATAAATGTATTTTACGATGCCTGTAAAAGTTTGAAGTTGATATTTTATTAGATTTCTCAAAAGTTGAAGCTTACCTTGCAATAACAGCTCCTGTTTTATCTATAACAACATTAGTGTTGTAGTATGTTAAATTTTTTGTATCAGGATTGATAGCTTTTTCTGGTAGATTGAATACTGTATAAATGTCGTGGTATCTCGCTTCACATGAAATGTTTACTAACTGCTAAGAATAATATTTTTATTTTTAAGTAAACTGTCTATGGGAAATTTAATATTTTCTTTGACATAAAAATTAATTTAACTGGTAGTTACTTTTACACTTATAAAAAAGTATGTTAGAAAAATACAATTTCTTACCATAGAATATTGTTTAAATTTTGTATCGTCACACGGTACAATCTTAAGACTAGGATCAGGTACAAAAGAGCTGTAGCTTTCTAAACTAACTCCTTCAATTGCAGCAGCAGCGTACATAGTAAATATATCGACTAAACCATATTCAGGAAAGACGATAATTTTGGCATACTATTGAAATTGATGTTTATAAAATTATTTGTTGCAACAATTTAAACTGACCTGTCTTGCTGCATTACGAATGTGCGTTACATATTGTTCAACATTCAAGGCAATCATTTGTTTAGGAATATCATCCATAATATGTACATGATCAACTACAGCGGCAATATAGGAATTCTAAAAAATGACATTTTTTATGAACTATGCCTACAATTGTATTTATAAATTTCACTTTTAAAAATAAAATTAGTTTCATGTTTCACATATAAATAGAAATTTCCGTTTAATTTTTTATATTTAAACTAAAACAATGTGAACAAGATTTTAAACAGAAAATTTCTAAAAATAAAATTATAATTTCCATAAACAAAGGTAACATAATGACTGTTAAATTAAGTTTGAATTTGTGAAAATTTTATGAATATTGTTCAAAACATCAAATAACATGTTATTAATTTAGTGGGTTAAGAAACCTATTTTAAGCTTTTTCAAAATTTGTTTAACTTGAATAAAAGGAATGTTAAAATTGAGGACACAAGTTAAAAATAGAATATTTACCCTTAAATTTATGCATAATCCGAGCTTAGTTATAAAACTAACTAAAAATAAAGTAACAAAAAAACTTTTCATTGTACTCAAATAATACCAATTTAAAATGATAATCAAAATATAAATGTACCGATGAGAATATTTAAGCCATGCTTTTTTCAATGATTTGGTGGGGGAGCTAAGACCAACCTACACGATCTATAATTAAGTTTGTGTTCGATTTATAAGTTTTACTTTTAGTTGAGTCAAAGCAAAATTTTTAAAAGCAAATAAACCTAAAGCTTAAAGTCATAATTAACTGTTTATCTGATTTTTTTTGTAATTAAACTATATTTTTAGAATTTGAGTAACTTGCAAAACTTTCCTTTTCAAATAATGCTTTGAAAAGATTTACATAACTATAATTATGTCGCTCTCATATTATAATTTTAAATTAGTAGTCGTATCATATTTATTTTCACAAGTTTGATTAAGAATTTAACACATCCAGAAAGTTGATAAATGAAAGTAACGATACTGTAAAAACATTTTAGCTACTTTATTGATAGACAAAGAGCATTTCTTAGTTAATTTTTGACTTACAAAGAAATTTATAAAAATTTCATAAACCTTAGAAAGACATTACAAAATTTTTATACAGGGTGTCCCGGAATAACACCGACAAACGCCTACAGTAGTTTCCTGGGACCAAAATAGGACATTTGCTCCTCTTAAAATTATGAGAAAAAACTCATCCCTACCAAGTTACAGATTCTCAAAGTTGGGGTTAAAATTTAGAAAATTTTTTAAAGCTTTATCTCCAAAAGTACTGTAAATATTTTAATTTTTTTAAAATTATTTTTGACTTTAGTTAATTTTTTTTTTGTTGGATTATTAATAGTCAAAATGTTTTATTTTATTTAATTGTATCTTTTTAACGTTTCACTTAATTATGTAAATATTTTAATAATTTTTGTACAGTAGGCATATCTTATCAAAGTCATCCTGTGGTAGAAATTGCATAAAAATCGCACCACTAGAACTACCCCTTCAGGGGGCGGCGCTAACTTTAAACCCCTAAAATACTAGTTTTTGCTAATAGAAACATTAAATTCGTTTGATTAATTTTATGGGGAATTTGAAAATAAACATTGTGTCTTAAATTTTTGTTCTAAAACCAGAAAAATTGAAAATTTAAAAAAAATTATTTTTTATTCAAAATGGCGGCCAATAGAACGATTGTCCCATTTTGTGGTTTTTCCCTTATACATAACTTGGCCGGTAATTATTATTATAAAAATTTCAAAACAGCATTGTACAGCCAAAATACAGAGCTTTCGTCCTAAAAAAGTCGATTTTCAAAATCGTTTCAAAATTGCCTACCTTTAACGTTCAAAATTTTGAAATGGATTTTCTCAAAATTCCTTCTGCCATACTTTTTCTTCTTTGGATATGTTATAGACAACGTAATTCTCTATCGAAATATGAATTTTTATAAAAATCTCTCGAGCCGGTTTGGAATAATGATTTTTTGAATGTCAAAACTTCAAAAATCTCAAATTTTTTTGTAATAGAAATGAAAACTTGAAAATGGATATATGTATCAATCCCACGAATATCTTTTATTTGACACTATTTTCGGTTAACGAAACGCTTCCGGTTAAACCGGAAATTACAAAAATATCAAAAATTTTAGGTACATCCTGTATATTTTTTAATATTTTGAAAGCTCGTGAAATTAGCTATTACATGATACCAAACACTTTATATTTTAACTTCCGGTTTAACCGGAAATGGGATCAAATTTCCTATATTTAATGGAACACCCTGTATATTTTTCAATATTTGTAAAGCTCGTAAAATTAGCTTTCTGAAGATATAAAATAATATATATTTTGAATTTCAATTTATGCTAAAATTATAAAAAAATGAAATTTTTGAAACAGTTTATACCTAAAAATTCTGCTTACACACAGAAGTCCCAGGTTCAATCCTTGATGAAAGCAATTTAAAAAAAAATTCTAAGTTCATGTAATTTACATTAACATAAAAATAAATTAAATACAAAATTACAAGATTTGACGAACGGAAAACGTTCCTCGTATGGCCACATCCGTTGTTTCTTACAAAATTTCAAAAAGGGCAAATGTCCTATTTTGGTCCCAGGAAACCACTAAGCGTTTGTCGGTGTTATTCCGGGACACCCTGTATAAATGATACCATAGATTAACTAATAGAACTATAAATCTTTAAATAATTTCTCCATGATTATACTCAAAGTTTATTCTGTTATAAAAATAATAATACATGTGATTTTTTTGTAGATTGGTATTTGTGGAAAACATCTTTGTGAATACTCTCATCAGACTCCGTGTCATACGGCAACTCACATCAGAATCGAAGGTGACGTTTCAATATCTTTAATCTCCGTTGAAAGTACAGATTCTAAATTACATCTTTCACCGACAAAAGACAACATGAGTTATCCTCCACCTTATTCTCAACAGGCAACTGCTCCTCCACCCATTCCTGGATATCCCCAACCTAATCAACCTGGATACCCTCCGTCCAATCAAACCGGATATTCTCCATCAAATCAAACCGGATATCCTCCATCAAATCAACCTGGATTTAACCAAGGATATCCACCTAATCCAAATCCTTATCCTCCTCCAAGTGGTACCTTTGTAAACGATCCTCTTATTAATCAACAAGGTAATATAGCTGCAGCTAATGCATCTCCAAGAGTGTATCAGCCACCGTTTTGGTCTCGTTCGGTAAGTATCAAAATTTCAATGCTAAAATAAAGTATAAATAGCAAGAAATCTCTTGATTATGATTTTGATTTGTTAATAAATCGAGAGCATATTTAGAGCGTGAAAATATTAAATTACATTAAATTGCAAAAATAGATCTATTTTTGAATGTCAAGGTTTCTCTATTCTTTACATCGCTGTAACTTTGGCACAACAATCAAATTACTTTATAATCTTTAATCAAAAGCAAAAAGTCTTGTGATCATCTTTTAAGTACTAGATTAGTTACTGTTATATTGAGTTCAAATTTAACTGCATAGATTTTAAAGCCAGTCTCGGCCTCAGCTAATCAATCACATACGAGACAACTGTGAATTAAAAAAATTTCTTCTTGAAAATTGCTAATTCAATCTTTTTTAGTTTTTAATTTTTATGTAACTTTTATTTATAGTATGGGAGAGTGTATGGAAGGCCTGTAGATCGGAGAGTAGCCTATATAGCATTAAGTCTATTCGCCATCGTATTTGTAACTGCTTTTATTATTATAATGGTTGTATTTATTCGAATGTCGAATAACTTTTAAGAAACAATTCAACAGGTACCTTTTATAAGATTAATTCCTTGTCTGGCTTGTAAAGTAAGTGTTCTAGAAATTTATTCGCGTAGTGCACAGTATTTATGTAGATAATTCCACAATGCTTCTTTATTTTTTGTGCTAACACTTGCTTGTTTTTTGTACATTTTTAATTATGTATTTCATAATGCGCTTTAATCCATAAATGTTTTTTTATTTTCTGTCTTCATCACATTTGTATTTTTGCAATGTCATATTCTTCTTTATCTCCTATTTTGTAAATCTAGCAGTTACCCAGTTAGTCTAATACTTAAATAGAATTAATGCTAGCAGACTGCTTTTTTAAATCTGTGACAAATCATTCAAAATTTTTGAATGAAATATTAAGAGGACCTTCCAGAAATAAACAAGGCCACAATTTTTTTAATTTATTTATCAAATCATTGAGTAAGTCGACTTATGTAAATATTTTTGTATTGATAAATAAATTATAAAAGCGAAATTCTGTACATTAGGCCTTTATGCTTCTTGATGCTTTTGTTATTTGTAATTTTGTAATAAATTTTTATTAATGTTTATTTTTTTTCAGCTTGGATATGGTCGTCGTGGAGATCGAAAATCAACATGTCTTGCATTTGGCTTATTTGGAATAATCACTTTAGCCATCATCATATTTTTCTTAACTCTTGCTCTTACAAACTTCCACAGACATCAAAGAAGATCAATGTAAATCATTACTTTACATATTTTATCGTTACTGAATAATGCATTTTGTATTTTTATATGATGTGTTTTTATATCCTTTTATTAATTTTAAGTACAGTAATGTCCGCTTATAACGAACTTCAAGGGACCAATAAAATCAGATCGTTATATCCAAGGTTCGTTATAAGTGATAAAATAATAAAAACGCAGTTGTAGTAAATTAGTTGCAGTTGTAGTAAAAAAAGTTCGTTATAACCAAGAGTTCGCTACAACCGGGTTCGTTATAGGCGGACATTACTGTATCAAAGTAAATATTTTTGTGATGTTTTAAATTTTACACTGTTCTCATTCTCATAATATACTACTTGTACAAGTTCATAAATTAATTACTTCAATTTTTTTTAATTGAAATTAAGGCTGCATTAGAAATGATTAATACAACTCAACTTTGAATCTCTTACAATTGTTATTAACGTTAAATAAGTTTTTAAGTTGGATTATGTAAGAGCATAATTACACTTGGTATGTAATTTTCATACTGAATTGGCACAAAAGCATTTTTAAACAGGAATTGAGTCTTGCGGAGATATTCTGTATATGAAAATTAATACAAAGTAATAATGCTCAAAGACAAATAAAAGACAGTGCTAATCATTAAGTGCACAAATTGTACTTTATAGTCTGTAATCGATTAATAGTTTACAATTTGACCAAGATTTTTATTCAAAGTGATACACTGTCGCCTTAAAATAAAATAATTTTTAAGAGTACATTTAAAAAACTGTATATTACAGTGAAACTAGTTTTAATTTTAAAGGTTTGTTGAAACAAATAATATTACAAGAACGATTGATTTGACATAAAATAAATATGTAAATTGTGATGGCTGGACCTAATTGTCTGTAGTTTATTCCAGTTCAAATTATCTGCAAACACTAAAGGAACAACGCTACCCAATTTAACATAATACATATAACACAGAATTACAATATACGCATAATGAAGACACAAAATATGGCAACGAAGTGCTAGTAGTAAAGGTTCAAGCTTATTAGAATGAACAGATGCACAACAAAGCTTGTCTTATCTTTCTCAACACATAATTTGAACTAGAATGCGCTATAGAAGGTTTCACTGTTGTAACTGATATAAAATCTTGTTCAGATTAATGAATTTGGAATTTAACTAAAAGGTGCCTTAAATCTATTTTGGTTTGATAAATTGTCTCTATTTTACATATTACCTATATACAGATTGAATAGTTCGAGTTAGCACATAGGATTTATAATGTGTTGAAGTAAATACGAAATATTTTTAAGTGATAACGAGAGAGAAAGTGTTATTTTTCGATAGGAATAGGCGTTCATTAGTTTATAATCTAAATATTTTCGTTTAAATCAAGAACCATTTTTAAAATAAAACACCAATAATAAAATTAAAATAAATTGTAAAAGTAAATACGTATCACTTATCAAAAATTGCAGGCGTGTAATTCAAATTTGAAATTAATAATTGACGCCTTCCTTTTATCTTAAAATAACTCTTTCTCTCTCGTAATCATTTAAAAATATTTCTTACTTGTTTTCACTCATTAAATTGCTATGTGCTAACTCAAACTATTCAACCTGTATTGTTACTGTTAATGCTTATATTAATCTATTTGATATGATTGTTATTGGAGCAAGAATAATATTTTTAAGTTTTTGAACTAAACATGAAGAGCTTTTGTCAAGTGCACTAGTGCCTTATTTTTTTGCTGCCAAAGTGCCATTTGTGTATTTGATTGATATGTAAACTATAAGCTCTTGGTGTTTAATTTAATATTTAAATCAACCTTTACAGGTTATTAAAATAAATTCTTTTATAGAATCTTTTAATATAATCGGTGAGCTTCCAAAATTTTATATGGGATTTTGCCAAATATCCAGGTTATTGTTTCACACTTAAAGTCTATGCATTGGTGCTTAATTTAGTTTTATATTAAGAAATATTTTTATATTGACTGTTTACATTACACTTTTACAGTTTTGCAATTACTTATAAAGAGTCGCTTTAAGTGTCCTTTATTGACTTATAAATATAATATTCTTATATATTATAAAGAATGTATATACATTAGTAACATTTATGCATATAAATTACAAAATATATTAAATTAGAATTTTATTAATAAATATATTTGATACTGATATCTTCTAATAAGTATTCTAAACTTCAGAATAATCGTAACTGAGGATTGAAGGAGCAATTTTGAGTTGCAATTTCTTGTCATGTTTTAGCAACTTTATATTAAAACCAGAAACTGATGTTAGCAGTCTGACAGACCATGTAATGATTTTCAAACTTGCATACTTTGCTTAGTTTTTAATAGATCATTATGCACACTCATCTATGTGGGTACTGTGTGGCTGTTAGTCGAGTGTCAAGTTTTGGAGCAAATACATTCATGTAACAATTTATGCTTTATTTAAAAAGTAATTGCCTTAGCAGTCTCGTAGACCACTAACGGCTTATTTATCAATGACTGCAGAACCAAAATAATGTTCAGAAATTTTTATAAATTTTTTTAAATGCAATTTTGTTATTAATTTTTAAGAATATAAGTTTCAGTTATAACTAAAATATTAATTTAATAAATTTAAGTTTAATAAAAATGTAAATTTTAGACCCCAGTTATTTCAAATTCAGCATTACAAATAGTAATGCTGGTCTGACAGACCGCTAACAGCCACTATGTCTTAAAAATTCCTGAGAGTTGTTTTAAAAATAAATTATTATTTCTTCCAGTTTTTACATAGGTATACAAAATTATACAAAAACCCATTTTTATTGCCATAAGATTGATAAATGAAATGAACATGCATCTTTGCATATTAGTATACCTATGCAAAAAAAACTTGGATTTAAAATTTCAGATATTAAAAAAATATCCGCATAAAAATTGACCTTAGAAAATTTAAGAAAGTTAAGTTTAAGTTACTTTGCCAATAATTTTACTACCAATTGTAATTTTTAAGGCAACTAGTAATTTTCTTAAATTTTAAGTGAAAGTTTTTAAATTTTTGAAGATTCCTAGGGCTTTCCATTGTTACTAGCAGTTGCACATTCATCTATTGCTTTTTATCCAGAGTTTAGTAGCAACTTTCACTGAAACCGAAAGCACTTATACACGATATTTTGAAAAAATTTCTTTGCTTCACATTCTCGTACAAGAATTTTAATACCGCAAGTTTGGGTTTCTTAAGATAGCGACTTTTGATAGAAAGACAGGTGTCCGGTAAAATTAAAAATTGGCTAGTACGAGATGGAGGACTATTAACTAAGTTGAAATTTCATTATTTATTCAATGATATTAAAAGCATCATTTTGATGACTTGTATAGTGTCCATCAAATTAACTGAAAAAAGTTTATGAATTAATAGATCCGAAAGTTAATAAATTGAAGCAGAATTACATATTATCGATATTATGAAATGAAATGAAATGTTACTAGGTACTTGTTCTTTGTAGGTACTTCTGTGGGGTCACAGTGTGGAATCAGTGCTTTTTTTTCGCCTACTGAGAAGAGGCACATTGTCGCAAATTCTACAACAAAACTAACGCTTCGTTACACACCCTTTCTCAGCCGAAGTCAACAGGAACCAACTAAATTGCTTCTGTTGCTACCACTCCATTGGTTGATTGGAAACATTCTCAATAATTGTGCTTTTTATTCCCAGTAATCTTTAAAACCAGAGGCTCTATTGCCAAAATTCAAACAATACCTTAAAGGGAAAGGCACAAACCAATAACTCTTGAGAATAACTCTTAGAGAGTTATTGGTTTGTGTGGGCAAAGGTTGAACTTGGTTGAACTTAGATACTGGTGGTTTTTTAATTTAAAACTTTTGGTCATTTTTAGAGAGCGGAATTATATGCATAAAAAAATTTGAAAATATGTCATAATATGTAGGTAGATTTTTTTTAAATATGCATAGATTTTTTAAAAATATCGTCTACGACGTCTACCTACAGCAAAAGATTTAAAAAATTACTACTTATAGATTAACTTACCAGGGAACGAGAAAGCGGACGATCCGGCCAAAGAGGGCAGCAAAATAAGACCCATTGAACCAGAACCCGCCTTTGGCATTTCTTATGAAATGGCAAAGAGAGAAATAAAGTCACTTTTAGAGAAGTGGAGGGAAACTACTGGACAGGGACATTCTAAAGCCCTACTGGAGAAACTCTCTGAAAAGAACTCGCTCTCTACTCAGAATGAGCAGAGATGAACTACAACTGACAACGGCAATAATAACGGGCCATTGTCAGCTCAAAAAGCATCTACATACGATGGGACTAGAAGAAGACCCACTATGCAGAGGAGGAGGAAACTCCAATTCATCTTCTGCTACACTGTGAGGCTTTCACGAAGAAATCGTTACAGCATTCTAGGGAAAGTGAAGATGCTCCAAAGATAACTGCCTAACTTATCAATAGAGAAAATGCGGGACTTTATCAAAAGCCCAGAACTCCCATAAAGGAAGACAAAATCCGAGACGCACAATAGATCCGAGAGGTCGCTTTGCAAGGAACCACTAGGTGCCAACCTCGGAAATTAAAAAATACAAAAATGGTTATAGATTAAATTGTTATAAGTAGATGAGAAAATAGTGAGTAGAAGATTGAAGAGATCTCTAGAAATGAAGGAGATTTTATATTTTATGGTTTGATTCAACAAATCCGCTACAAATGACGTCTTTGGTTTTGGTACAGATACAAAAGTGAGTAGTAAGCAAGCACTAAGGTTCAGATCGTTGCTCCTCCAGTACCGCGATTCACTAACTATTTTCGATAGCTTAATGATATCGATAACTAGCGATTGAGGTTATGTTTCTATTTTATAACTCAAAGTTTTAGATTTTTGTGGATAAATATGTCTATAGCTACCGAAAATCGTTAATTTATCACAATTTTCTCGATACCTAACGATATATTCACATAAATCTCTAACTTTTTATGGTGACCTACGTCGCTCGCTATCGAATTTAGTTAGTAAATCGACTGAACGATCGTTAACGTCGTCAACATCTGATAACAGGGATAAGATAGAGGTACTCTCAGGTACTTTTTTGTCTTGCATTGGTTCCTCGGAACCGTGTTCGTTTCTACATTTCTTACTCCTAGTCAAGAGCACGAGTAAGTTGTAATGAGTTGGAGCAAGTTGGATTGAGTTAGTGCAAGATAAACGAACAGGCCTCTTATTTCTAAAAGTGATGCGACCATGTTAGAGTAATTGCCAGATCTAAACGACCTGCGCAGAAAGCAAAACTGTGTACTACTTCATAGCCAAGGTTACATAATACGTGATAACCATTGTGAAAACAATGCTTACGCGTCTTTTTCTACAGCTTTCTCACTTGCTCTTTTGCACGTTTAAGGTCGTTTAGATCTGGCAATTACTTTACCAGACACATGTTCGTTATAGTGCATTGGCTCCACCCTATTGTTCTAATAAATCGCGGACTATACATCTCTGTATAAGGTACTGCAAAACAAATTTAAACTTGACGAGCGATGGAAATGCGTAGATATAGTTGAGGGCAAATAAAGTGGCGCATGATTCATCTCCTTAGGGTGTAAGAATAAGTTCATAGTAAACGTATTTCTAATCTTAATGCAGGGATAGTTCAATATTTCTACGTGTGGTGGACCTGCGGAGCTTCAGCGCGAATTTTTACTGACAAATTTTTCGAAACTGCGCCAATAATCACGTTTTCTTAGCTTACTTAGCGATGCATCATGCGCCAGTTTATTTGGCCTCAACTATAACTAGAAATTGATATTTATCCCCACCAACGTAGTAGTAAACGTATTTAAATTATTAAAGGGGCGTGGCCAAATCTGCGCGAACTTATCCCTACCGCTCGTCAAGTAAAATCTGTTTTACTTTATGTCTTATAAAAGAGATTAATTATATCACAATTTTAAATTTCAAAAAATGAAACAGTTAAAAAATTGTTCGAGATAGTTTTATAATTTAATATTGTTTTGTTTTACCACAGGTATTTAATTAATTTTGTTTGAGATAACTTCACAATTTAATATTGTTTTGTTTTACCATTATGTATTGAATTTTTGTTAAAAAACATTTATTTGACAAATGAAGTACCAATAATTATTATTATCAATTATCGTGACGGTAGTGCGTTAACATCCGATGAACGAACGATTCGGTAAGGTGCTATTTGTATAGGTCTACAGCTGATCTGTCATAGGAAGTCTCCTGACGTTTACCATTCCATCGTCGGGCTAAGATTTTTATTAAAATAAAGTGTTTTTAATTTAGTGGATTTGTAGCGATGGCTAAGCTATCCTCTATGAATCCATTAGGGTATATTTTAAATAGACAGTATAACGATAGTGTGGTGATAAAAAATAATTTATTTAAAGAACGTTTGGGTAAAGCAAAAAATTTGTACAGGCAAGACCTTTATGCCCATTATGGGTGTGTGAACGCTATAGAGTTTTCTTCTGAAGGTGAATTATTGGTATCTGGTAAGTATTTTTTATATAAATGCTTAATTAACTTTTAAGGTGTTTTACTTAAATTAATTTGCTGATTGATGTGTAAACTTATTCTGGGTACACTAATAAGAATAACAAATGATAGATAAGAGATATAAATCAAAATATTGATAATGTGTAATTTTTAATTATGGTAATCACATCTATTATTTGCAATATTCCTTAAATAATTTTTCTAATTGTTTTGTGCATAAAATTATCTTATTTTGTCAGTAAGTTCTATCGAAATGTATAGGGTGTCTCAAAAATATTTTCCATTCCATGATTTATAACTTGTAGAAGTTTTTCATTATTCTCATTATCCTCATTAGTAATTTTGTAGTAGGAAGTTGTTTACTTTAACCTTCTTTAAGATTAATATTCCTACTGATTTATGTAAATTATTGCTTTTAAATTTGTTAACTTTGGTTGTTCTCGGTTGTTGCTGTATTCTCATTTTATTCGGTAAACAAATTCCAAGATATTTGAAAATTACCTACGATTAGGTACTTTAAAATCATCGAGTGTAGCTGTAGAGTAAGTCGGAAACAGTAAATCAATTCAATTACCAACAGCTCAGTTGTACTTTTCTTTATTTTGTTAAATCTATTAAAACAGGCCTTTATTTAAATTGTTTTTGTGAGCCTCGAAACAAAAACTCTATGTTAAGTGTACGATGCTCAATAGCCTAACATCGAGACTGTTGTTGCAATTCCCATTTGAGTTCTCTCGAGATGCTCAATCGATGTGGTTACAATTTTCATAGACTTTTTTTTAAAACCCGAAACAAGCTTTATATCATGTGAACAGTTTCAGATCCTTTTTTTGTAATTTTTTGTTACTTTCTACTGGTATTGATTCTGTAATTACTTCAGCATACAGTTCAATTTCATTTAGTGGTATTGTAACTATCCTTAAGGCTTTAGAATTACCTATCTCAGCAAATGTACATAGGTTTATCGTGACCTACAGACCTCATTTAAAAGAACTAACGAATTTCCTGAAATAATATTTCAAAACAAAAAACAAAAAAGTATTTTGTATTTCGTTATTTTAATGATTTTGTTCATTAACTTGTGGAGCAGAGAAAATTGATTTAAATCTCATTTTCATTTTTATGAGATACCTGTTGATCTAGGTCTAACAGAAAGCTAAAACCATTTATGTAGTGTAATTTTCATCTAATTGTAATTTTAACTTTTTCCAATCCAAGAAAAAGTTGTTATAATTGAGAAAAAAAAATAATAAAAATTTTTTTTGCATTTCTTGACGTTTTAGTCCCCCTGATTCAAAAAATGCAAACAAAAATTTTTCGATTTTTGAACTGAAATGTGTCTGTCAAAAGCTGTGGAGCAAAAACTACTGAACCGATTTTGATGAAATTTGATTTTAGCCACTTTAAAACTATTTCATCGGCAAACTAAGCTTTTATAAGAAATCTATACAGGGTGTCCAAAAATAAGGTGGTTGTTTTGGGCGCATATTTGCAAATTTGGACCATATTCAATTTTACTTGGCTATAAGATCTGAGTTCTTAGTTCTTAGCATCTTAGTATCTGAGCTCCATTTGAAAAATAAAATTTCAAATTTTTTAATTTAAAATGGCGGCCAATAGAACGATTGTCGCATTTTGTGGTTTTTCCCTTATAACTTGGCCAGTAATTATTTTTATAAAAATTTAAAAAGGTCATTGTACAGACAAAATATAGGGCTTTCGTCCTAACCTAGTCGATTTTTAAAATTGTTTCAAAATTGCCTATCTTTAAGAGACCAAAGTAGGTCAAAGTTTGGATATGGATTTTATCGAAATTTCCTCTGCCATATTTTTTCTTTTTTGGATATGTTACAGACAACGTCATTCTCTATCGAAATATAAATTTTTATCAAAATCGTTCGAGCCGTTTTGGAGTAATAATTTTTTGAATGTCACTTGAAAATGGATATACCTGGTGACACAGGGGTTTGGAACACTCTTATAACTCCGTTATTTATTAACATATCAAAATGAAATTTGGTGTGGATTATATTCACATAAATTGCAATTGTTTTAACTACTTGTGAAAATTCTGTCACTTCCGATTACGCCGGAAATGAAGTAAACTGTTGATTTTTAAATGGAACATCGTATATATTTTTACTTTTTTAAAACCTACATTAAATTTTGAATACAAAAAAATTATTTTTATAAGCAAAAAGAAACTTTTTTTTCAAAAATTACGCAGGTTTCAAGAGTGCTGTGATGTGGTATAAAATCATCCTTGAGAGGTTGTACTTGTACTTGTACTATATGAAAATTACTTTTACACCACATAAGCTGAAGGATGGTGTTGTGGAGCTTTCAGAAGGTAGGTAATTTGGTCACATTTCCTTCAATAACTTCATTTTTTCAAATGGCAACATATCGGAACAATTCTACCTCAGATAAAGTATTTTTTTCCAAATACAACGATAGAGTTGTTCCGATATGATGCCATTTGAAAAAATGAAGTTATTGAGGGAAATGTGACTATTACTCTCTGAAAGCTCCACAACACCAACCTTTATCTTTTGTGGTGCACACATAATTTCCATAGTACAATTAGCTCTCACCGATGATTTTCTACCACATCACAGCACTCTAGACAACTGATTATTTTTTTTTAAATAAATCTTATTTTGCTTATAAAATTAATTTTTTTGATGCTACTGTATTCAAAATTTAATGTAGGTTTCAAAAAAATTAAAATATTTATGGTGTTCCATTTAAAAATCAAAAGTTGACTTCATTTCCGGCGTAATCGGAAGTGACAGAATTTTCATAAGTAGTTGAAACAATTGCAATTTATGTGAGTATAATCCACACCAAATTTCATTTTGATATGTTGATAAATAACGGAGTTATAAGAGTGTTCTAAACCCCTGTGTCACCCGGTATACCGTGCGTTTCCAAAAAAGTGCCCCAGCTTATAGGGGGGTTATTTATAACTTTAGCCAAATAAAACCTTATATAAAATTAAATGAGACAATCTTTTCTACAATTTTAGCGAAAAAAAGTTATTATTTTCCAAACAGTTAAGGCTGATGCATCTTCGTTATTTTTTTAAATCGCACCATATACATTTTTTAGTTACATATGATAGAGAATTTTTTTCTCTTTTCAATAAGGTAAAGCATTCGTAGGGTTAAATAAGAAAATTTTAAAGATAAATTTAAAAAACTAAATCTACATTATTTTTTATCAAGCAAGCGGATTGTTCAAAAAAACAAATGATTTTCAATTGTTTAGCTAACTGGGTAAGCTTCTTCACTCAAATCTAATCGAAATGTTTCATTAATCCACGGTCTTTGGTTTGGCTAGCATCAGCTTGTTACGAATAAATCAAAAGAATAAAAATTTTTTTTTCTTCAATCGTCAGAAAAAGTCGCCTTTGTGTCACTCAATAGGTAACGGTGAAGTTTAACTTTCCCGCCGAGGCAGGAAAAATTGTCAGAAAAGTACTTTTCTCTGTCTAGGAGGGAAAAGTAAAATCTTAACCGCACATTATTTTTATTTTTAACGTAAAAAATGTTTTTTAAGCATTTGTAATGTAAACAATTTAATGTTTTTTAAATTTTCCTTTATAATTAGTTCGTTGCGTTTAATAATTAGCTTTTTTTACAAATTTAAGTTAATTTTAAAAAATATTTGACAATTGAACTACAAGTAATTGGCAAGAGATGGTGCTCTTTCAAAAATCAAAATTTTCAGTTTTACGCTTTACGTTTGCAGAAAAAATTTAATGTTTTATACGGAGTCAAAGTAGTTTTGTGTGACTCGCCTGTATTGCCTGACTCGCTCGCTACGTTCGCTCTTCAGCCAAACACAGTCTTGTCACACAAAACGTCACTTTGTCTCCTTATAACACAAATAACTATATATGCAGTTTTTTCTTTTAATTTATTTTTTCTTCTTTTAATTTATTCGTAACAAGGTTATCGTAGCCAATCCAGCGGCCGTGGCGGAATGAAACATTAGATTTGAGTGAAAAAGCTTACACAGTTAGCTACACAATTGAAAATCATTTGTTTTTGTAAACAATCCGCTTGCTTGCTGAAAAATAATGTAGATTTAGGTTTTACAGTTTTTTTTTAAATTTTCTTTTTTAACCCTAGGGATGCATTACCGTATTGAAAAGAGAAAAAATTTCTCTCCTCTATGAGACTAAAAAATGTATATGGTGCGATTTCAAAAAAAAAACGAAGACGCCATCAGCCTTAGCTGTTTGGAAAATAACTTTTTTTTGCTAAAATTCTAGAAAAGATCGTCTCATTTAGTTTTATGTGAGGTTTTACTGGTCTAAAGTTACAAATAAACCACCTATAAGCTTTTTCTGGAAACGGACGGCATATCAATCCCATGAATATCTATTATCTATTATTTGGCACTATTTTCTGTTTAAAAAAACGCTTCCGGCTAAACCGGAAATTACAAAAATACGAAAAAATTCAAAAATTTTAGGAACACCCTGTATATTTTTAAATATTTTGAAAACTCGTAAAATTAGCTATTACACGATACCAAACACTTTATATTTTGACTTCCGGTTTAACCGGAAATGGGACCAAATTTCTTAATTTAAATAGAACACCTTGTATATTTTTCAGTATTTTCAAAGCTCGTAAAATTAGCTTTTTGAAGATATAAAATAATGTATACAGGGTTATTCAAATTCGAGGGCCAACATTGGGATCTCGGAAACTGTAATAGATACAAATTTGGTTAAATGGCTGCGTAATTGGATAGCGAATAATATTAAAAAAAGAAAATTAAAAAAATTCCATTAGGTCCCGAGATTTCTGGAACAATTCGAAATTTCGGAAAATCTTACAGTAGAACCCCGTTATATAGCCCAGTTTCCAAAGGTTTCAACCCAAGAAAATTAAAAAAGTGCAAAAAAATTCGGTATTCAGATAGATTAAGACATGGCGAAAAAGTTTGCATTCAATATAGGGGCCGCTTCATCGAAAAAAATGGACCTGAAGAGGAAAAAATGTGGTTTTTTAAGAATATCTCAGAAAGTATGCGATCTAGAGAAAAATGACTAGACCGCCATTTTATAGATGAAGTATTTTTACATAAAAAATGTCCTATAAAATTTTTCCGTTAGAGCAGTGGTTTTCCCGAAAAATGTGTTATAAAAATGCCATGTTTTCAAAAATATTGTTAAGCAGGCGAGCTAAAATATTGCAAAATAAGTGCAAGTTGATGGAGAAAAAACTGTTTTAATCCAAAATGAGCAATGATAAAATTAAAAAATATAAATGAATATAAACCTAAAGATTTCAACTTTCAGTTCCATGTATTTTTGTTTACTTCTGTAACATCTTGTAGTTTTAAACAACAAATGAAATTATTTTTGTGCCGTTCTTTAAAGAATTAATGTTATCTTGTTGAAAACATTATTTAAAAAAATTATTCGGTGAAGCAAATCGTTGTATAAGAATTACATTTCAAAGTTACATCATGAAAAATTGATTATATATTATTGTATAAAAGTACATGGATTTAATATTTCTTCATTTTTTGTAAATTAAAATTTTTTCAAAATTTGTACTTTAAAAGAGCTCCAAAATCTTTAATATTAAGCGGATTTAAAAAAATTGCATAGTAATTGTAAAGGAAAATATGTCTGCTTTATGATCCACTAATGAAAATTAACTTACAATTTCAAGTTTTCTGTATCTATTGTTTATAGTTTAGAAGTAACAAAAGTGGCAATTTTTTAAGCAAATCCTTCATAAATTTGAAGCACTGTACATTTTTTAACATTCCTTTCTGGAAATGAAAGATAATAAGTTATACTTTAAATCTGTGAAGCTAGAACTTTCTCAGATTTACTGAAACTATAGAAGCGGCTGTTGAATTTAGGTAAATTGATGGAAATATTTAAACTTGAAAATTAGTCTCATGAAACTATCTTCAAAAACACCTTATTATGCCTTTTAGAGATGTGTAATTGTGTAATGCCCCAAAAAGAGATAATTTCATAAACCAACACAGTTGTATGTACAGGGTGGTTCTGAAATAGTTGGTTAAAATTAAAGATCCGCGAGGATGAAGAAATCTGCGATAAATATTAGTCGAAACATGCATTTTTTTAGGGTTACAAATCATGATTCTTTTAAAATCCCTATTTCATTTTTCGAAAGGGCTATACACGATGTTGCAAATTTTAATAGTATTCATTAAGCAACACAATTTAGCTTTCCATATTTTTTTGACTATGTAAGAACCTACTAAGAAGGTATTTTTTGAAATGTTACTCCTAAAGAGCTTGCAGTGGTAAAAATTTTAATATTAGTTTTTAAAAGACACTAGCTAGCATTTTACATTCTTTTAAGGAAGTGGGTACCCACTAAAATTGGATTTTCAGAAACGCGACTCCTATTCTCAGTTTCTCGAAAGATAGTTATCGCTTCACCAATAGATATACAGGGTGTTCGCGAAAAGTGGGCCACTATTGCTATATCCGTTAATATTAAAGATACGAGGTCGGTTAAATTGGTAAAGTAGTATAACTTTTTCGGCTGATTGCAATGGTCAACACAAAAAAAGAATTGAACATCTAGTTTTCAAGATATTCACAAAAATAACTTTTTTTTAATGGAACACCCTATATATTTTTATATATTTGAAAAAGGCACTGCATTTAGAGTGTAAAATGTCATATGAGTTTTGTCCTAAAATGAAAAATAAAGTACCGATTTCGTATCTTTAGTATTGAAAGGATAAAGCAATAGTGGCTCACTTGGCATGAACGCTCGGTATTCTTGCTAATTTAGTATCTACATTTTATTAGGGATTTAAATTTGTATAAAAATACAGGGTTTTCGTGCCAAGGGGCCACTACTGTTGTATCTGTTTAATGCTGAAGATACGAAATCGGTAATTTATTTTTCATTCGCTGTCTCTCAGAGACAAAAATTAGCATACTATTTGTATATTTAGAGAGTACTAACTAGAAAGCTCTCCTCAGAAGATGCACTCAAAACACCGAATAAGTACACCAGAAGATCAAGAAAAATTACTAATAAACAGGTGGAACTTGAATAAAAGTGCTTTAAGGTGTAGTTACAGACATCCTGTATAATGATTTTACGTTAAAGTTTTAAGTCTTACGTTTTAAGTGTTAAATTTTAAGTCTCACTTTGTGCCAGGCTTAACATCGAAGACCCGATCAATTAAGAATCACTGTATACTGATAATAATGTCAGGGTAAAACAAAAGATTGCTACGCTAAGAACGCTCATATAAAATAAATATACAAAACCAAAGCAGCATTTACTAGAATCATAACCCGAATAGACCAATCAAAAATAGAAGGCGAATAAATAAAGACCATCGTTTCTCGAACACTCCGAGAGTACATAGGTAATGTATTTGTACTTACATTTAAAAAAATTTAATGTTCTTGCCCGATTTTATTGATAAAATTATAATTTCAAAAAGAAAATTTAAAAATCCTGTTTTTCAACATATTTTTGAAATTGTTTTTTGGGAAAACCACTGCTCTAATGGAAAAATTTTATAGGACATATGTTTTGTAAAAATGCTTCATCTATAAAATGGCGGTCTAGTCATTTTTCTCTAGATCGCATACTTTCTGAGATATTCTTAAAAAAACACATTTTTTCCTCTTCAGGTCCATTTTTTTCGATGAAGCGGCCCCTATATTGAATGCAAACTTTTTTGCATTCTTTTCGCCATGTCTTAATCTATCTGAATACCGAATTTTTTTGCACTTTCCTAATTTTCTTGGGTTCATATGCTTATATGGATGTGGAAACTGGGCTATATAACGTACCATCAGGGGCCGGAAAATTTGGTACGTTATAACCGGAAATTTGTTATAAAAACGCAATAAATAAATAAAATATTAAAATGGAACCAAAGATTTAGTCCGTTTTATCCAGAAAAACGTTATAAAGGGGTACTTTATAACAGGGTTCAACTGTATTTGTTTTTTTCTAAGTTGTTTTCAAAGATATTAGAAAACTAAACATACATTTTCATTGCACCTTTTTTGTCTCTACAACATAGCAATTTTAGATTTTCAAAACAACGTTTCGGTTTTGAATTACCACCATCAACTCAAAAATTTTAAATATGGACCTGCATTTTTTATTCTATTTTTGAATTTTGCTTCTTATTCTAAATGCAATGACCTGCTCAAAAAATTTATCTTTTTTTTATTTAAAATTTTGAAATTTCTGGAAAGCCCCTTAATTTTTTTTTAGTTATTTTCAAAGATATCAGAAAAATAAAAACACATTTTTCTTGCACCTTTTTTGCTTCTACAGATGGCAATTATTAATTTTCAAAACAACATTTCGATTTTGAATTACCATCATCAACTCAAAAATAATAAATATAAAAAAAATTTTTGAGTTGATGATGGTAATTTAAAACCGAAACGTTGTTTTGAAAATCTAAAATTGCTACGTTGTAGAGACAAAAAAGGTGCAATGAAAATGTGTTTTTAGTTTTCTGATATCTTTGAAAACAACTTCAGAAAAAAACAAATAATATTTTCCGAAATTTCGAATTTTCCATAAATCTCGGGACCTAATGAAAACTTTTTAATTTTCTTTTTTTAATTTTATTTGCTATCCAATTACGCAGCTTTGCCCCTATTTAACCCTAGAATACTAATATTGTTTAAACATACGTTAATACTAATGTATCGTAAATTTTACAACTTTTCAAAAAATCGGGTGTAACTAACTTACTTTTATTTTTATATTTATAAAAAAAACAAATTATACTCTTTAATATTTTAGTGATAGATTTCACTCATTAGTTCGTAAAAAATTACATATCATCTATACAAGTTCTGCAGTATTTCCCACGGTATTCTCCGCAAATTGGGTGATTGCAGTGGGAGCAGTACATGGAAGTACCGGAAATTACAAAAATATCAAAATTTTTAGGAACACCCTGTATATTTTTAAATATTTTGAAAGCTCTTAAAATTAGCTATTACACGATACCAAACACTTTATATTTTGACTTCCGGTTTAAACGGAATTGGAAAGAACTTTCTTAATTTAAATGTAACACCCTGTATATTTTTCAATACTTTGAAAGATCGAAAAATTAGTCTTCTGAAGATATTAAATTAAATTTTAATTAATAAAAATACAAAATTACAAGATTTGACGAGCAGGAAAAAGTTTCTCGTATGGCCACATCCGTTGTTTTAAAGAAGTAAACGAATACCACAAATAGTGATAGTTCAGATATTTTTATTGTTTAGTTCTCGATTTTTTATTTCGTACAGAAAATACTTGTAGGTTTAATAGCCTGAATTTGTTGCACCTATAAACATAAACTAAAAGTTGATAAAATTCCTACACGAATTCACCTTGAATAGAAGAAAGTAAATTGGAGAAAATAATTTAATTTCATATTCTTGTCCTTTTATGTTGTTTTTCAAATACGAACTTATTTTAAACCTAAATAAGTCGAGCCCAAAGTGTACACTACCAAGGCCATAATGATATGGGCAGTAGCGTAACTAAGAGTTTGGGGGCCTTCCCACAACGTGCAGATCGGGGGCTCCTACCCATCCTCGTTAATAATCATTTTACTTTACCACAAATCGATTTGATAACGAATTTTTATACTATGTTTTGGGGGCACATTAAATTGTGGGGCCTTGCGGGTCCGTTATTTACGCCACTGGATATGGGTGCTTTGATAGAAATAAAATTATTTAGCTAAAGCAGGGAAATCCTCCTAGATGTATGCTAGTACTTTGTACTTCGGTTTCTCTCTAAATGTCTAAAATCTCATAATTTATTTCTCTGATGGTGCTAAATGAAATTAAAATTTCAGAATTTAATAGCTGGTCATCGGTAAAAATCTTATTATCCACCAAATCTACAATCAATCATTATGTATACCAGCTTGAATAGTATTTATAACAAGAACTGTTGGTTCGATAATAGATATATGAATCGTAAAGATAAATCGAATGATACAAAGTTTTAAAACTGTGATAAAATACTTAACAATGAGAATTTTACTTATCATGCAAACCTGACTAATAGTATTGTATTGTAAAACAACAACGTACAGCTCATAAATAATTCACATTTTTGTTTTTAATAATGTAGTGTGTTAATTTGTTTTATTTTTACATAAAATTATAAATCTTTATAGGTGGAGATGATAGAAGAGTACTACTATGGTCAGTTCCTGAAGCCATTCACGAAAAAGGCTATCCTATTACAATGCAGACTGATCATATAAGCAATATATTTTGTTTAGCTTTTGATTCTTATAATACAAAAATATTTTCTGGAGGAAACGATGATCAAGTTATAGTTCATGATATAAAGACGTAAGGACGTTTTTATTGTTAGTCTTCTACATTACTAATTTTAACTTTTTCAGAGGCGGTATGGTAGTGAAAATAAGTCACAAAAAACCAGTATACGGTTTAAGCGTGAATTCTCAAAATAATAATATTATTGCCACAGCCGGTGATGATGGTAGAATACTTTTAGTAGATATTAGAGAAGTTAACAATACCGGTAAGATGGTAATTCGTTATTAAACATTCTTTTAATTATCTTTTTTTACAGAACATCTGTGTATTGCTAAACAAAAGACTGGATTTCATTCTGTGATGTTTAACCCGATTAATCCCAGCTTATTGGCGACAGCTAATTCTAGAGAAGGAATAGCATTGTGGGATTGTAGAAAACCTAAAGAGTAAGTTTAAATACTGTAAAAAATTTTAAATTCATCAAACATTTCTCATGTAGATATCTTGTACATTATGATTCTAATGCAAAACAAGTAAGCGGAATAAGTGTATCTTTCAATTCAAGCGGTACTCGTTTATTAGCATTACGTAGACGTTTACCTCCTGTTTTATATGCTACTGAAAAAGACGATGCTATTTGCCAATTTTATCATCCTCAGTACTTCAACTCTTGTACTATGAAAACGTGCTGTTTTGCTGGTGATAACGATGAGTATATTTTAAGTGGTTCAGATGATTTCAACTTATACATGTGGAAAGTTCCCGAATGTGATGGTTAGTTTTAAATAATTTTTTTAAATAACTATTCAACAATTTTTTTAAATTTAACAGCTGAATGGGGAAGATCTCACGTTGTTCTTCATGGTCATAGATCAATAGTTAATCAAGTAAGGTATAATAAGAATAATAATTTGATTGCTTCATCGGGTGTTGAAAAAATGGTGAAGGTAAGTGACAGAAAATATGTGCACTTTGATACTAGCAATTGACCTAAATGACATTATTGATTTTTACTTTTTATAGTTATGGAGTACATTACCTATTGGAAACTGGGAAGGTTCTTTATTAAACGAACATTTAGATCCTCCAAGACCCATTTACACACACGATGATTACATTTATTTAGTCGGGCACAGTGGACAGGTAGTTTTACTACACTTGCAAATAAACTTATTCTATTTTTTAAACGTATTGTAGAGGATATCACACGATTATAGTGACCAATCTCTTCAAGAAGATAGTAGAATGCTGGCTTTTTTTGATTCATTAATACAGAGGGAAATTGAAGGTTGGAATTCAACAGATGAAGATAGTACTTCATTTACAACCGACACTGATAGCGATTCTCCTAATAACGAATTTCAAGAACCACATTCTTACTTAAAAATGTTTTACGAAGATAGCAATATTGTCTTCAAAAAGCATAAATTGAATCGAATTTCACAATTAATAGCTCAAAAGCAAAAGCAGTTAGCAAGAATGGCCCATACCATGTCTTCCAGTTCTACACAAAGGTGTGATTATATTATTATTACTTAGTTTTGATTGATAATAATTAAATACACTTTATAATCTTTGAATTTAATTATAGAAACAGTTTGTCAGATATATCACAAAAGTGGAAAAATACAAGAAAATCCAAAACTTCAGAGTTTCATAAAAAACACAAAAAAGCCTCAAGATCGTCAAAGAAATCTAGTGGTAAACGTTCAAATACAGGCTCAGCTCGTACCCACACTGTCTTTTTTGATAAAGAAAATCGGAAACACAAACTAAGTCCTAGTAAATCGGAAAAGGCTAAAAAATACAAACCTAGAAATGACGACGATATTTCAAGCAGATCTATCGACATGCCTAGTACTAGTACGGGTATTACAAGTTCTAGTAACTCAGTTTTTAGAGTAGTAGAACAAGATTCCGATGAAGATGTTCCAACAAATGCTTGTTTGGAAGATACAAATAATTCTGAAGAAGAGAGTTTAGTTAACATTTTGCCAATGCCGTTGAACGGCACACACGACTTGTGTATAAATACATTGCTTACGACAAGTCACAACACAAACAGTAATGTTGTAGCAATTAGAAACGACGAGTATACGAATATTAATAATAATAATACAAATTCGACAAGCGGATCTTGTCAAAATTCTCCTGAAACATACGCTACTCAAGATTGTATTTTGTTGAATACGTTGTTATATAATGATAGTGATAGTACTGATTGTGAATATGAATATACGCCAATGAAAAAGTTGAGGTGCAATGATGTCGATACACCGGATAGCGGTTTTATAACAGGTCCATGTTCTAGTAATAGTAATAGTTATACGTTACGCGATACAAAAAATCACCTACCGTGTTCTAGTAAATCAATCAATGGTAGTTTAAACGGTCATAGTTCCGACGATGGCGATTATCCTTACGAAAAATTTAGAAAACGAAATAAAAAGTCTAGACTTAATGTTAGGAAACGCATTGCACATGAATCTGATTCTAACTAATATATTCTGACATTTTATGTGTGTGATCTACCTATTATAGTCTGATAATAAATTGTATTACATTTTTTGTTGTTAAAATTCATTAATTGTGTTTTGGAAGAAGGTTTAGCAATTTCTTAATGTTTTTGAATTTGTTAAGTTTTACAAAACGCTCATTATTTTGAAAGCAATCTTTTGGAATATTTTATAACTTAGTTAACGATTGATCTGTGATTGAATTCAATACATTCTATTATTGCAAATTCTAGTCATAATTTAATTGTACTTAAGATATTCTTCCTTCAATTAATTTTATTTTGAAATGTCTTAAATTGCTTTATTAAAATTTAACAAAAATGTAAAATTTAAATTATTCCCACCACAAATTATAAAATTATTACGGTCTTAACATTAAGAAATTGCTACATCGTTGAATTGATTTTAAATTTATTTAATTTAAGAGTTTCTTTGCTGTGTAACAGATATGTTGTATATTGTTTATTATTTTTGTAAAGACTTCTAAATATTTTTATTAATTTTTATCAGTAGAATCTTGATCGAAACTTTATCCACAATCATGTTTAAAGAGTAGGAATAGAACGTAACATGTAGTAAATTTGTGAGAATTGAAAATACGACCGAAGTGAAGCACAGTGGGGTTGTGCGCACAAAGTAATTTTAAGTATGATTAGTAAAACTGTATACCATGTAGTGGAGTTGTTGCCAGCCACTTGTATCAATATGAAAATCTCACTCTTTGGCAAGTCTTATTTATACTGTATTATTAGGTCATGAAATGAAATTATTTAATACAAAAGCGAGAACTTTACTGATTTTCTTATAAATAAAAATTCAATTCTCGTATTTCATATTCAAACTAAAAACTTTAACAATTTATTGCTGAAGCGTTCTTTCTACCTCTCTTGAGAACAAAATTTATTGAAGTTTAAATTTCATACTTTTATATCATTTATTGTGGTGGATTTGTAAGGTTCAAAGATTCAGCTCACATCTTTGTTGTCAAGTAAAACCGTCTTGTGAACCCCCTGCTTGAAATTATTAGAATGAAATCTCAGAACCACGTGTAGTAAAATTATGAATCCTGCATTAATTATCTTTTTTGTAGTTCAAAGTTATTCATTTTGAAAGGTTGTGAAATCAATTGCGATAAATTTTTGAATTGAAGTTTTAGACTAAATATTAATTAATTGCAATTGTAAAGAACACTTAAACAAGATTTTACTGAGTTTTTTAAAATTAGGAAGTAAACACTACGAACATTAATTTAATATTTTAAAAATTGATTTATAATATCGCTTATTAGTTATTAAGTTAGTTTTAATAAATGCTTATTATTTGACTACTCAATCAAGGAGGGAACTTACGTTATGGTTTTATGTATATTTTAAAAAATAATCTTGTTTTTAAGTACAGCCATATACATTCAGTACGATTAGGGGCAAATTGTTTATTTAACAGTAGCAAAATTATGGTTACGATGAAATTTCAACTCATAAGTTTGTTGATTAATTATGAAAATTACTTGTGTTGCCCCTTTAACCTATAGGTGTATCAATAAAATAAGAGTTTTGTATTAGTGATTATGTAGTTTTGTGTAATTAAAGAAAATCTTATTCATTTACTTATCATTTCTATAATTTGTACATTAAAACATGTATTATTTGAATAAAAATTTTAATTATGAAGGTACTTATTGTGTTGCATTTCCCTATTTAATAATCGTAAAACGTCTCAATCTCTTTTCTTTACACTACCATAAAATGCTTGAAGAGCGGTTTTGAAGCCTTTCATTGGTTTTTAGTTCTCTGCATAACACCTCGCCTTTGCACTGCCATATACAATTATACATTTTAAGAGCAGTTTGGAAACTATCTATTTAGAATGAGTACCCAATTTTCTTTGTCGATTCTTTTTGTAAGAATGAAAAAATGTCAAAGCTGCATCCCGAATGCAGAAGTCATATTTCTTACTTTTGCCTTCTCTAACAATTTCATTGAAGGATCCTGAGGCCTTAAGCCAGTGCTTTGAGCAGCAAACCAGATTTTTGTGATTGCTGGCACTCAAATTTCAGTGTAGGTATTTCTTAGTTGTAGGTACCATCACTGCAATTTAAAAATATTGTTACCTGAGCATCGGGGAGCAATTCTCGATATATCTATAGTCTGTTCCAATGAAAAAGGTTAGTGTTGCAGGGATAGGCATCTACTAGCTTTGTTGCACACACTTTTATTCTAATTAGCGCGATCCTGTACTATTAGCGCACCGTTGCCAGTATTCAGTGCAATTTTATTACGCTATATAAATATTTTGTACTATACACACTGTACAACGTGTGTTTTTGGTTTTACTACGTTTTACGTTTGAAAAAAAAATTAAATGTTTCGTCAGTAGTTGTCAGACTAAAAAGTGAGATTTTTACTCCTAATAAAACAATCTATACTATTAGTTGACATATTTTCCATAACGCAAAATTGGTTGGTTGAGCTGTACGTTGTAAATAAAGCAGTACAAATATTATACAAAGAAGCATCTCAGTAGGTTCAGAGCTGTAATTTTCCCAGTAACAAGTTTTTATGGATCTGTTAAACATCTGTGAGAGAAAACCATGTCCATGAACGTCTAAAATAAATATAGAGCATTCCAATGAAAAAGGTTAGTGTTGGAGATATAGGGAACATTTTCAAAAAAAAATTAAATAATTACAATTGATAATAAATTTAAATAAATATATTTATTAAAATGATTTTATAACGAAAAAAAAGTGTGTTAAGTACAAAATTGTATAAAACGTGATACAATTGCACTGAATACTGGCAACGATGCGCTAATTTAGTACAGGATCGCGCTTTAGCTTTAGAATAAAAGTGTGTGCAACAAAGCTAGTAGATGGCCTATCCCTGCAACACTAACATTTTTCATTGGAACAGACTATACAAAAATAATAATCTTCTCGAGCCGGGAAGTTCAAGGTTATTTGAATAAAATATTTTTAAAATAACGTCCAATTTGCAAAATAAAATATCTCTTAAGCCAGTCCCACATTGTATTTTTTTCATAAAAATTCCTAAAATATAATCATGAAAATTTTTATAAAAACTTGGCGTTATTTGGGTATACCACACTGTAATAATTTGGTAAAAAAAAATTACTGATTGTAAAATGGGTTGCATAACTCCAAGGTCCAAGAAATGCATTTAAGTACAAAAAATCTGCTACCAGACAACAGAGCAAGGCGCACGCTCGCATCAACAACCAATGGAACTCGTCTTTTCATAAAAAAAAATAGAATCTTTTCTATTAATGTGACGTCACGTCAAAATATTTACGTGCAGACGCATAATCCCATAAATACAGTTTTTATAAAAACTTCGTAAATATAGCCGAGCACACTGTAAAAACCAGTTTTATCAAAATTTTTGTCAAAATATTTGGTGCTTTTTTTACAGTGTGAATTCGGTATTATAATACTATTTGTTGTCTTGTTTGGTTACAGAGTAATCCGCAAGGAGCGTAGCGATCGGTAGCGATAGCTGTTGCATCCACAGACGTAGAAGATGTAGAAGTCTGTGGTTGCATCCGAATAACCAATGTCCTTGTATTTTATTTACTGAAAAATAAAAAATTACAGTCACCTCTCACCTCAGTCGCCTCAAGTGTTCTGATTCAACTGTTGACTAACTTTTTTATCGATAAAAGATAAGATAATTTATTATATCTATAAACACTTTAAATAAGCGTTCTGGTGATTTTTAGGTGCATTTACAAGAACGTAGTTAATAATGGCTGAAGTAGAGCTCCAAGTGCAAGAAGAAGAGGAAGAAGAATTATCAGAAGAAGAAGAAGAAATTTCAGAAGAAGTCCACAACAGTATTAAAAGTGTGATACAGCAACACTCGATAAAAAATTATGTGATCGACATATCAGTTGTTCCTGCAAGGGGTTGCCTTGCTACAATCGTGAAAGTTGTTGTAAACGGCGAAAACGAAGATGGCAAAAAGAGAAATTTAAATTTAATTGTTAAATGTGCACCAACAACTAGATTTGAGAGATTAACCTTTCCTGTGCGAGAATTTTATCTACGAGAAATTTATGTTTACAAAACAATTTTTTCTGAATTTGCAAAATTTCAAAAAGAGAAAAATATTGAAAAACCAATAAATTCTTTTGCTAAATTTTACACGTCGTCAATTGACAAATATAACGAAGTTCTCATTCTCGAAGATATGAATGTTTTGGGCTATAGATTATGGGAACTTCATGAGCCTTACGATTACAACCATGCTATTTTAGCTGTGAGAGAGTATGGGAAATTACATGCCATGTCTTACGCACTTCGTGATCAAAAACCTAAACTGTTTCAAAAATTAACTAAAGATTTAGAAGGCATCGTTGTTCAAAAAAAAGGGGAAATAGAGAGAATGGTTGAAGCTTATAAATATAGTCAAGATACATATCTGGCATGTTTGGATCCAATTAAAGATAAAGTTGCCTATGATAAGTTTGTTGAGTATTTCAAAACCATGTTACCGCGTATAAAAAATACTGTTCCATCCAAAGTTGCTGGAAAATACGCCGTTTTAGAACACGGTGAATCTTGGATAAATAAGTTCTTGTATAAGTACGAGGTAGGTAATTCCTTAAATTATTCTTTCTTGTTATTTACAGTATTAAAATTCTGCTCCACGTTTCGGCTTCATACCTATTATTTTAAAGTTTTAAAATATACTAATTTTGACTTTTTTAGAACGAAGAGGAGCCATTATGTCCAACAAAAATCATAGTATTAGATTGGCAAGTAATGCGATTAGCATCTCCCGCTTTAGACTTTTCTTATTTAATATTTTCGAGTACCGATAAAGAGCTACGTGACGAACATTACGAACATTTAATGGAAGAATATTATCACAGCTTATCGTCTCATTTGATTGCGCTTGGAAGTAATCCAAAAATAATGTTTCCATATGAAATTTTTAAAGAACACTTGACCAAATTTGCACATTATGGTTTATACGAGTCTATGAGCGTTCTTTTGGCAGCATCGGCAACATCGATTTACGTAGAAGATCTTCCAGATGTTGATAGTAATGAAGTTAATATGGGTAATATAGCTGATAGTTTTAGATCACCCCAGAAACCTTTAGGAAAATATACTGCAAGACTTAAAGGCATTGTTTTAGATTGTGTTAAATATAATTATATTTAAATTTACTGTTGGAAATCCTGTGGGTGAACAAAATGTTAAATGTAAAAGATTTTCAAATTTTTGTGGTTATTTATGCCAAAACAGGATACAGGGTAGAAAATTATAAATGTAAAGTTATACGATACAAAAAAGATCATAACAGCTGTTATAATATAGTCGAATTTTTTAAAGACCACCGACACGTGACTTAAAATATTCAATAAATAATTAATTTAATCATAAATTTTCTAAATAAGTGCTTAATAACAATTAACAATAAATGTGTTAACTAAATTAAATAATTAAACTCACGAAATAAGTCGTTTTCATCTTTATTTATACATGTTTTCTTGAGGACATGGAAGAGAGTGGAATTTTTTTCTCAAATAACCTAAGAGTAGGGCTATGAAAAAATATCGATATCTCGATACATCGATATTTCGATATATGGATAATAATAAGTTCGAAATTGTTAATCCATTGTATCGTTGACATTAGGTAATTGTCAGTGGTGTGAATATGGTTGTTCACTGATGCGAATTAGCCCCAAACCTTACAGCAGTAGTTGTTCAAACTAAAGAACTATGAGATTATATAGAAAGCTGTCAATAAGATTAACAATTTTGTCCAACGTTTTTGAGAAGAGAAACAGCTTATATTTAAAGATAAGAACAAGTAAGTCGTAGACAGTGTATAGGTTAACTTTATTATAATAATTTATTCTTTTACCAGAGACAATTCTCGTTTTGTCAAGGAGGAAGTGTTAAACTTTTGATTGAATGATGATTGATGAAACCAGACGCTTTCTACCAGTTCTGCCTAAAACATAACAATAGTAAATGTGCTAAAGTATGTGCAATAAGAGGTAATTAATTTAATTGGTTTTTAGCTTCGGCTTTATAAACTTATAAAAAATCGCATAAGTCTCCGTAATTCATTACTTTAAAAGTATTTTCCTACAATCGACTTGATATTATAAAAAAATGAAGCTTCTTAGATCCTTCTACATCTTGAAGCTATACATTAATTCTAAATTTACGTCTTGGTAAGTACAATCCGTGAAAACAGTAAAAATTTGTGTAATGATGTTTTCAATTTGTAGGTTCTTACAGAGCACCATCTTTTTGTTCCAATGCACATTCTGATGATGTTATGATGATGTTATGATGATCTTTTTTGATTGGGAGTTGTTTCTAAAATTATTTTAAGTATTCCTGCCAAGTTTTTAATAAAACACTTCAAAATTAAGCACAAGAAATCGAGTTTATTATTGAAAAATATTTATTAAATTTTAACGTTTTAGAATTCTTTGAATTATTGAAAATAAAGTGTTATTTTTGTTATTATAATTACTAGATATTCGTTAATTATTATTTTTAAATTAGTGTTTGTACTGTAATAATTAAATTAATAAGCTCTTATATTTTGTACATTCAGTTTAAGAAACTGTAATTGTTAGATATTTATTCACTAAAATGTTTAATTAAACTATATTAGTTTCGTAAGGATGTAAAACCTTTTTTCTCTAAAATACGATGCAGACGATAGCTGTAAAATGTGGTTTTACATATATCTTATAAATCTTAACACTTGGCGTCATCTTGCCTTCCATCAACAACTCCGATGTTAAAATATGGATACGCACATATGGATCTTCACTTCTAGCTGCCACCACTGCAATTTAAACAAATTGTGTTACCTGAACTTCGGAGAGCAGTTCTCGATATATCTAAATCGAATTCTTCTTTTTCTCAATAACCTTACCCAGTTTTAATTTAAATTACATTTCGTATAATTACAAGTAAGCTGTAAAAACCCTTAAAAGCTTCTCGTAACTTTAAAACTTTAGTAAACAAAAGTCAATTGTCTTTGTTGATATGAGCTAAAAGATAAAGATACATCATGAATTTATATTAAACGAACTCCTATACTCTTCTATGCTCCTGTCACTTCAACTTGCTCGTCGATTGCGTCTTATCAATTTTTAGCGAATTTTTATCAAAATTATCTGATTTGGACTTTCAACTTTTGAACCACAAGAGCTGGAGGGTTCAAAATCGACACCGGGCTAGCTGAGGGCTCATATACAATCGTCGTTTTTTCAAAATTTAAATAGCTACCCCTCAAAAAAAGTTACGAGCCTTTAAAAGTTTCAGAGCTTCTACAGCTTAATTCTTTAAAGTAGAAGATGGAAACTGACAAAATTTTGTACAAAGATAGAAGAATAACAAGCCAAATATCTCCCTTAATTGAAACTGAAATAAAAAAAACACACCTTTATTAATGGAGCTAACAAAGTTATAAAATTGAAACAGTATGTAAATTGTTTGTTTTTACATAAAATGTTATAAGAAATATTAGAGTTCGTGAAAAATACTGGATTTATAAAAAATGGTGACCTGAAAGCATAAAAAACGTCAAAAAAAGGCTTGATACATAAAAAACGCCATAAAAAACATTGGATTTATAAAAAATTGTATAAAAAAGACCTGATGAAAGCATAAAAAACGTCAAAAAAAAAGCTTGATACATAAAAAACGCAATAAAAAACATTGGATTTATAAAAAATTGTATAAATAAGACCTGAAAGCATAAAAAACGTCAAAAAAAGGCTTGATACATTAAAAACGCCATAAAAAACATTGGATTTATAAAAAATTGTATAAAAAAGACCTGAAAGCATAAAAAACGTCAAAAAAGGCTTGATACATAAAAAACGCAATAAAAAACAGGATTTATAAAAAATTGTATAAAAAATACCTGAAAGCATAAAAAACGTTATAAAAAAGACCAAGAAAATGTTTCCAAATTTCGATTTTTGTGACTTCGTCACAGGATCACAAGAGTGCAAAAAGAGGTCATCATAATATTAAAATAAATCTATTAAATTTATTTAAAAGAGTATTAAATGCTCGGCCTTATCCTCACATAACAAGATAAGCTTTCGATAAAAGCTTTTAGTAAAGCTCTTTGGGAATTAAAATTAATATTTTTATGTTTAGTGATATCCTGTAACACTTCTGCTCTCCTAATACATCAATTGGTTTATAGACTAATTCTTAGCAAATTTTAACAAATTTGGACACATTTGGACATATTTTATGTCGAAATAAGCTGATTTTTACATGAAAATGCTTGTAAATGTCGATTTTTGTGCGTTCGTGACAGGATCACAGGACTGCTACAAGGTGTCATCATAATATTGAATTAAATCTATTAAATTTATTTAAAAGAGTATTAAATGGGCCTTATCTTTACATAACAAGATAAGCTTTCGATGAAAGCTTTTAGTAAAGCTCTTTGGGAATTTAAATTAATATTTTTATGTTTAGTGATATCCTGTAACACTTCTGCTCTCCTAATACATCAATTGGTTTATAGACTAATTCTTAGCAAATTTTAACGAATTTGGACACATTTGGACATATTTTATGTCGAAATAAGCTGATTTTTTACATGAAAATAATTGTAAATGTCGATTTTTATGCGTTCGTGACAGGATCACAGGACTGCTACAAGGTGTCATCATAATATTAAAATAAATCTATTAAATTTATTTAAGATAGTATTAAATGCTTGGCCTTATCTTTACATAACAAGATAAGCTTTCGATAAAAGCTTTTAGTAAAGCTCTTTGGGAATTAAAATTAATATTTTTATGTTTAGTGATATCCTGTAACACTTCTGCTCTCCTAATACATCAATTGGTTTATAGACTAATTCTTAGCAAATTTTAACAAATTTGGACACATTTGGACATATTTTATGTCGAAATAAGCTGATTTTTACATGAAAATGCTTGTAAATGTCGATTTTTGTGCGTTCGTGACAGGATCACAGGACTGCTACAAGGTGTCATCATAATATTGAATTAAATCTATTAAATTTATTTAAAAGAGTATTAAATGGGCCTTATCTATACATAACAAGATAAGCTTTCGATGAAAGCTTTTAGTAAAGCTCTTTGGGAATTTAAATTAATATTTTTATGTTTAGTGATATCCTGTAACACTTCTGCTCTCCTAATACATCAATTGGTTTGTAGACTAATTCTTAGCAAATTTTAACGAATTTGGACACATTTGGACATATTTTATGTCGAAATAAGCTGATTTTTTACATGAAAATAATTGTAAATGTCGATTTTTGTGCGTTCGTGACAGGATCACAGGACTGCTACAAGGTGTCATCATAATATTAAAATAAATCTATTAAATTTATTTAAAAGAGTATTAAATGCTTGGCCTTATCTTTACATAACAAGATAAGCTTTCGATAAAAGCTTTTAGTAAAGCTCTTTGGGAATTAAAATTAATATTTTTATGTTTAGTGATATCCTGTAACACTTCTGCTCTCCTAATACATCAATTGGTTTATAGACTAATTCTTAGCAAATTTTTACGAATTTGTACACATTTGGACATATTTTATGTCAAAATAAGTTGATTTTTTACATGAAAATGCTTGTAAATGTCGATTTTTGTGCGTTCGTGACAGGATCACAGGACTGCTACAAGGTGTCATCATAATATTAAAATAAATCTATTAAATTTATTTAAAAGAGTATTAAATGCTTGGCCTTATCTTTACATAACAAGATAAGCTTTCGATAAAAGCTTTTAGTAAAGCTCTTTGGGAATTAAAATTAATATTTTTATGTTTAGTGATATCCTGTAACACTTCTGCTCTCCTAATACATCAATTGGTTTATAGACTAATTCTTAGCAAATTTTTACGAATTTGTACACATTTGGACATATTTTATGTCAAAATAAGTTGATTTTTTACATGAAAATGCTTGTAAATGTCGATTTTTGTGCGTTCGTGACAGGATCACAGGACTGCTACAAGGTGTCATCATAATATTAAAATAAATCTATTAAATTTATTTAAAAGAGTATTAAATGCTCGGCCTTATCTTTACGTAACAAGATAAGCTTTCGATAAAAGCTTTTAGGTAAAGCTCTTTGGGAATTTAAATTAATATTTTTATGTTTAGTGATATCCTGTAACACTTCTGCTCTCCTAATACATCAACTGGCTTATACACCGATTCTTAGCCAATTTTAACAAATTTGGACATGTATTTGGCAATATAAGTTGATTTTTACACAAAACTTTTAAATCAGAAGCACTAGAGGGTTGATTCCGTGTCGTCTCTCTTGACTAACCCTATATTTAATTTTATTCTTCTATCTCTTTTAAATCAAAAGTTGAGTGTAAAAATCAGCTTATTTTGACACAAAAAATGTCCAAATGTGTCCGAATTTGTTAAAATTTGCTAAGAATAAGTGTATAAACCAATTGATGTATTAGGAGAGCAGAAGTGTTATAAGATATTACTAAAAAAAAAAATATTAAATTCAATTCCCAAAGAGCTTTACATAAAAGCTTTTATCAAAAGCTTATCTTGTTACGTGAAGATAAGGCCTTGCATTTAATACTGTTTTGAATAAATTTAATATTATTATGACACCTCCTTTAAAGCTCTTTTGACTAATTTATGGCAACAGTTGATAGAGAAAGATTATTTACCTCTAATGATTAATTAACATCCCTTAAATGTTGATAAATAAACCCTCCACAGCACGAAATAAGATTTACAGATTTGACAATTTTTGTTTATTTAGATATAATTTTTAATTATATATTTTAGCTTATTGAGATGGATGAGCAGAAAAAAATACAGATAATTTCAATACATTTATTAAGTAATAGCAGTATGTAATTAACACAAAAGTTTTTATTTACAAGTTAATTATTTATCTAAGTACAATAAAATTTATAAATACATTATACGCTTTACAATAAGTAATCATATCAATTTTAGTTTTTTTGGACAAAGTAATTATTACAATTCATTAAAATTAAATTTTGAGTAAAAATTTACAAATAATTATTAATTAGTAAATTGCATTTTTTACGCTTATTTATCTAGTTTTTGATTAACACCTTGGTAGGAACATTAAGAATAATATTTGGAACAACTTCCAATCAAAAAAATTTCAAATATCCAAGTTCATTTTCAACAAGAGTAACTCTTAAATTTCTAAAAATTGAAGATCCGAGTTGCTGATAAAAAAGTCAAGTTATGGCGAAACTCGGCCTTTTATTGACTTTTTGAACCACGTGACTACCCCAATCTATGGATTCGCTTACATTCAACATTCAATTTTATAGTGGGGCGTGCTATGAAGGTTGCCTGTAGCCGAACTATTAGGCGTAAACTTTAACAAATTTGTAGGTACACATTACACAAGTAGTATTTAAATTAAACTGGCAATTAATAAGTAATTAATAAACAATTAAGACTGTTTAACGATATTTCAAGAAATTATTTACTACGTAAAGTTGAACAATTTTCTATTGCGATAGCAATGCCATAAGTTAAGTTTATACATATGTGCTTCTAATAACTCCAATTTCTAAAAATATTGTTAAAAAAGAACTTCAAATAAATAATCCAATAAGTTGCGTTGCGGGATGGCAATAAAAGGGGCCTCCGTAAAATTCCGTAGTTTGTACGATAAGCTAGTTTTTCCTCACAACTTCTAGAAGCCAGCTTCTTTTTTTCAAACCAGCAGAAGATAAACTTGGCCTATGTTTTAGCGTCTAACGCTAGTAATGCAAGGTTTCTATTAGCTTAGAAAAAGAAGCTAGCTTCTAGAAGCTGTGGTACAAGGCTAGCTTAAAGAGGCACTTGAAAAATGTATTTTTTTTAAATTATTTATTTGAGAGATTATGTATCCATCAAGATTATGGGAGCTTCAAATTCGCCAAATATTGCAATGAGAGAGTTATTCGAGGAGTTTTCTTAATTTCAAAATCGGTGGTTAATAAGTCTAAAATTTTGAAGAAAATGGTAACGTACCTTTTATTTACCATTGTGTGTGACTAATAACTCTTGTCTCAAAAGCTCCACTGCACTACTTATGTAGGAATGAAGCACGGCACTAGTTAAAGGTTAAATTAGGCTTTAGCACAATTAAGAAAATATTTATTTCTTATTATTAAGTACCATCTATAATTATTATAGATAATTATATTACCATAGATAATTATATTACCATGTATAATTATTATAGATGGTACTTATTAAAATAAACGCTCTAGTATATAAGTCTCTGAGGAGATGGTAACACTGATCTTATAATTATTATTTGTTATTATGTAGGTATAGCAAATAAAGGTTGAAATTCGTAAAATATAATATTTATTAAATAAATCTATAATACAAAAAAATAAAATACTGTTACATATTACACAATTTAATTGCTGGACCTACTACAACTTACTAAAAATATTTACAGTTACAGTACTTCAAATTGTTTGGACACTCATAAATCTGAAGCAAATGCACAAAATTAAAATCTCGTTGAAAAGAGGACTTTCTACTTACTCATAGTTTCTTGTTGAATTTCAACTTTATAGGAAGGATTGTCGTAAGCCGACTGACTTACTCTAGGAGGTGGTGTGATTGTAGCTTTATTTTGGCTATGCCTTTTGACCAGTATAAGAAGTAATATAAGGGTGCTAAGTATAGAAATTGCAGCTAATATTGCTACGATGACTAGTGGGCCGTAGTAATCACCTTTGTGCTCTGAGAGATCCCCCGCTTCTAATTTACCTAAATTTAAACAATTAAAAACATTTTATATTAAAATATTTAATTAATACCTTGTTGTGTCGATGCTCCCAACGAAGGTACAGATCTGGGTTTAGTAATAAAGTCTTGTACATTACTAGTTTTAATTCTACCATTTGTTAGGTAAACTTCTAACCATAGCCTGTAACGAATGCCAGGTTTCAAGTCCATGATTAGAGCTTTTGGAGGTGAATCCCGTTTGGCTATTTTGAATGTACTAGAGTCGCCTTTACCGGAATCACTTTGATATATAGCTCGATATATGTTTACATATTTATCTTCGGGATATGGTACTCCGGACCAAGCGATTTCGACGCTTGTCGCTTTTACTTGACTAATTTCTAAAGTAACATTGAAACCGTAGTTGTCAAATTCGTTTGCGGTAGTAAAGTGTATCATATGTTCTGCATGCAACTCTGTTAGTTGACCTGGGAACGGTATCAAAAATATACCAGCTTCGTATTTTGTATTTGGTTTCAAATTTTCCAAAGTGTAAGTTGTAACGGCGCGATGTATCAAAGGTGTCGCAGCATAAATTTTACCATCAATTTCTCGATAACGTATTTGAACACCGTCAATAAATTGTAATTCCTTTTCAGTAAACTTCCTCCAAGCAATGTTTAACCACGTTGCATTTATATCGGTTACGACTAGATCGGGTTGTATTGGTATCATGGGTGGTAATGTGCTAGAAACTGCTTCTCTCAAAGTCCTAACTGTGTAAACACGACTTGTTGGTGTGTTATGTACGTCACGTAAAGAAATAGTAATTTTTATTTTATATTCGGTGTCTTCTTTAAGTCCCAAAAGATCAAATTCGAGTTGAGTAGTTTCTATTAAGTCGTTTGGTGGTGCAAATATTTGAACTTGCCACGTGCTCGGGTCAATTTCGCTGTAATAAATTCAATTAATTTTTTTAATGAAACGTCGAGTGAAAAGTTTAATTAACTCACTCTTTATAAGTGTAACGAACTTCAACTCTTCCATGAAGACCTACTAAAATTCGTGGTACGATAAACGCTAATCTAATTGTGTGGGCGTCTAATGCTTCTAAACCATGAACGAGAATTTCGTCGGCATTATTGTGAAACTCTGGTGGGTAAAAAGCTCCAGGAAATAAACCTCCTCCATTCATACCTATTTTTTAAATTTAGTTAGTTTTGGAACGTTATTTTAGTGAAATTTAAACAAACCTGGTTGAGTCAGGTTTTGTTGATGTCTCGTTGGTATAATTAGTCCGTTTGGTGCAGTAAACACTATTTGTCCGTTATTAATCGGTATGGGAGAGTTGGGTGGGAATGGTAAAAATGGTTGACCAGCATTTTTTTGGATATGTTGTAGAATGTGTTCTACGTTTATTTGTGAAGGTAAATCGTCTTGTGGACTGTTTTCTATTAAATAAGGATTTACATGTTTGTTGTTTGTAGGTGCAAGCATATTTGGGTTAATTCGTTGTTGTGTGTTGTAATTTTTAGGTGGGTGTTGGTTCGAAGGTACGTTTTGAATTTCTAAGACTGAACCAGAAGGATAATTTGCTATTTCTGGGTGTTGATTTATAAATTGTAATAATTCGTCTGGGTCTCCTTTACCATGAATTTGTATATGGGGATTATTTATGTTTGGTGGTAAATTTTGATTTGTTGGGTATTGTAAAGGAACATGAAATTGTTCTTCATTTACAAATGGATTATTTGAAGCTTTATTGGGTTTTGATGGTTGAGGGTTGTTTGAAGGAAATGCTGGATAGTGGGTAGGATTAAATGGTCCTAAAAATGGTGGTAAATGTGGTTCGCTTTTTTTATTTTCTGTTACTTTATGGGCAGGTTTAATAATATTTGACGATGGGTTGTTATGTTTGACGTTATAATTCATATCTCCTTTACTCATGTAGTAAGGATTTTCATCTAAAGTTATATTGGGCAAAATATTTAATTCCGGTATTTTGTTTGTTTTATTTTTAGCGATTTCTTTATTTGTGTAAACAACTAATGGGCCCAATATTTTTGTGGGTTCTTTTACTAAAAGTGGGTCAACAAAAGGCATAATTGTATTTACTTCCAAATTGTCGTTGGTTTTATTTGATTGGTTCATTTTACTTATAACACTGCCTGCAATAAATAATTTTTATGATCAAACACTACAAAAGTATTAAATGGAAACTATACAATATTTACAAAAGGAGGAAGAGGCAAAGAGTTAGTCAGTCCATGTTCCGGTCTATTTTTATATAAATTTGAAACGTAAAAAATTACCTTTTGAATCTTCGTCATTTTTACAAGTCCAATATAAACAGCAGTCGTCGTCTGATAGGTGATCTAAAACTGCACGATGAGGTGGACAGTGTAAATCGGAAGGTGGTAACGCTGCAACTGGAGGGCAAGCATTTTGACATTCGACTTTTCCCATTTCACAATAACATCGTTTTTCACAACCAGTTACGTTTATTGGAATTTGTTGCCAATTACTATAAGTTTCATTTTTATACTCGCAACTACCAGTATTTTTGCATCTAACTGTTTCTGGACAACAATTTGGAGCCGATGGTACGAAATTCTCCGGTACAGTTTCCCATTCGATACAGTTAGGATTTAGTACGTCCACTCCAAAATACGTCGGACACTCGATCTTTAAGCAAGTCATTCCATTTTCGCGACAAGCACACAATGACGTACAATTATCGTTGAATTCTTCTCCAATTTGCAACGTACGCTCTTTGTAAACACATTTTTTAGCGTTAGAATTACTTACTGGTGGTACATTGTGAATTTTTATTACATCATCGCTGTCTTTAATCTTCACAAATTGAACATACGGTTCAAAATTTTGTAAGTAGCCCCCTGGAGATAAAGTAACGTTAGTCCAACTCATCTTATTTTCGCTAACTTGAACTTCAGGTAACCCTTCGCTACTTTCTAAATCACCATCGAATTCAACTTTAATAGTGGTCTCATTTACGTATTTGGCTGTAAGTAATTTAGGTTTAAATTGATCGTCGTGTTCTTTTTCAGGTTCGTGGTCATTTAAAGTAACGTCGCATAGGATTTTTTTACAACACCAATCCAAAGGATCTGGCACTTCTACGCATCGTTCCGAAGTTTTATGAACTGGAATGCATCTGTAAATGTTAATTATAAGCAAAAGTCATTGTAAAATTCACATTATTACCTTGGCGTACATAAAACTTGACCACTTGATTCGCATGTACAAATGGAATTACACCCATCTTCAATTCTTTCGTTTTTGTGATAAGTTTTATTTTTGTACGAGCACATTTCGGAAATTTTTGTCTCTGGAGCTGTAGTAAAATTCAAATAATGATTATGCAAAGTGAATTAACTAGGATTTTGCTTACCTGCGTTGGACGAACAAACTAAAATTGCGCAACAAGGATCTTCGACGTCTTGAGCCGAACATAATGGGTCTTCGATTTTTTTTCCTTTTCTAAAGAACGGAGCTGAGCACCTATCTTTACATTCCATTTTACCGTTCGCACAAGTACACATTGAGTTGCATCCGTTTTCTAACGTTTCTCCATTTTCGTAAGTCAAACCGGCGTCTACACAAAACGATCCTGAAATTTAATGTTTGTAATAATAATAAAACGTGATGGTGGACAACGTACTTGTTGAGTTATTGCTTGAAGTCTTTGCTGTTGTGGCTATCGTAACCATTTCCATTAAATCGTCGTTTTCCATACTGACGTCGCTTAAATCGTCGTGTTTTGAATTTGTTTTGTTTAGTATGTTTTCTTCATCGTGGTCTCTTAAGTTAAAATTTATCGCTCTTCCTTTCGGTTGAATAGTTTCATTGCTTGGTTCTAACGTTGTGGGTATTTCGCTACTATTTGTTATCCTAATTGTTGTAGTTTGTATAATTGCTTGTGATTGAGGAAACATTTCTTCGTCATCGTCGGAGTCTTCTATTACCATACTTAAAGATTCAGGTTGTGGCAGTGGTTTGGATGTTTGTGACGAGTATTCCAACCAATCTGCAATTAAAAAATAGTATCTTAATGTTTATGTTTCAAAATTACAAAAAAAAACGGATTAATCACAAAAAATGTACAAAATCGCTATAAGGAGTAGATTTTATTCTTAATACGAAAAACCCGTTTATCGCGAATCGAATATACAATATCTGGGTCGTAACCTCAAATAAAGTATTATTGACCACTTTTTACAAACCATATTTTAGCATTTCTTGTACTAAATCCTTTTCCTTTTAATTTACTTAATGCAACAGCAATAATTTCTAAAAGTGCAACAAATAATAGATCTGGTTCAGACGATCGTTGAACCGTTATTCGTGTAGATAAAATTAATTTAATTGGTGGAAAATTTTCTAACTGCTTGAAAATTTAAAATTTTCAAACGAAAAATAATAAGTTGTAACATTTCAAATTAAAGCTCCTTCAAATCCAATTTCTCCTCTCGGAGAAAAAAATTAATTGCAATTTCCACATTGTAAAATTGAAAATGAAATAATGAAAATAATTGCGCGGCTTTCAGTTTCATTATAAGAATTAGATTTTTTTGATAAAAATACATAAAGTTGTAAAAAGCGGAAATTCATTATACGTTTAAACAGTTCGTTGATCACTTTGATGAACTAGTTAACTACCAGAATGTATAAAAGCATTTTTACCGTACATTTTAAATTACATGTTCAAAATTATATTTTAAACAAAAATTAGATACCCAATAAATAATAAAACGTTTATTAGTCTCCTATTTAGGTACGGATATTTGAAAGTCAATTTTTTAAAGACTCGAAGCGTATAAAAGATTCTTCCTTGCATTTCGAAAAGGTGATTTTAATAGTTTAAGAAGGTGGTAACTTTCTGATTTTTTTTGTTCGAGACCAATTACTTTATAATTCCATTTTAGGCGCTCATTATTTTTTTCTTCGGGATCGATTACTTTTATAATGGTAAACCAATGATTATTATTACAAAGTTGCATTTTATTGGAGGTTTTTTAGCTCATATTTTATTATTAACGTGTGAAGGCCATCATCATAAAATAATTATAATTATTACATTACAATCAGATAATAAAGAGGCTTTGAAGACTTTAAGCACTAATAGAAAAGATTCCGAAGATTGTCCCAGCATTCTTGTTGGTTCTCAATAACAATAGATGAGAATTATCTACAGGCGCATATGGGGGATCCTAATATTGCAAAGTGCCTAGGTTGTAGAGGGCCCAAAAAGGCCTTTCGATAGAAAAAAGATTACAGGGTGGTAACCACGCCTCTTGATGATAGGTCAGGGTCAAATTGTGGAATTTTATTATAAGAAAATCCCATGACTATCGCTATTTTGAGATAATTTGGGACACTTTCATGTCTAATTTGCCCTTACGAGGTATGAAAAATTAATTTTATTTATTGATTTAGATACAGAATTTTATGCCTTACAACTTTTATTTAACGCTTGTTGATCTAAAATAATTAGGAAAGCAGGAAAGTATGATTGACTACGAAGAACCTTAGTCACTAATCGACATTTTCGTCAAGATGTAGACGTTGATTTTTTGGAGATTGCCTGGACGGAGACCATAAGTCCATAACCTGCATAATACAGTAGTAGTCTCTATATCACTAAAATTGAGGCGACTCTATTCGATAGGTTACATTTTTGTCGTAACGCATTGGCTCCATCCAGGTAATTTCTAAAAAATCAACGTGTACTAGGTGTTTCCTCAACATAACGACGTGTGTACATACAAAATGGGAATTTTATAGGCCTCAAACTAATTTTGCACCTAAGGACTTGCAACATACTCTATATGTATGCTCTGCATAATAATTGGTCTGGAAGTAACGATAATTCAGGAAAAGGTCCCTACATTGGTCATCTCATTGATAACAAATTATGATTTCAACTTCCCTGTTGTAACCTTCCCACAAAATTAGTTATCGACACTCATCTCTTAGCTCATAGCATAAAATATTATTTTTAATTTTAGTTATGAATAAGTAAGTACATGATTATTTTTACATACTTCAGCGGGCATCATTTCTTCATGCACAGCAGACTTTGTAGAGACGGCTATTACACCAGTAGATACTGATCTTTTTAGCATTTTTATGATTTCATTCCAGTGCTTTATGTCTTGTGTGGTTATGTATTTTATGTATAAGGTATGGTATACATTTAACATTATAAACTGAAAACATACGTAATAAAAGTTTTGGCAGAAACCTCACAGCTAAAATGACATCATCAAGTCACCGAACAAAAATCGATGCATTTTTATTGCTCTTTCATCTTCTACACACATCACTTTATGTCAATAAGTTTACAAACAATGGCGTATAAAATGGATTTATTTAGAAAAAAATTTATAATTTAGTTGGAGAAAAATGTTCACACGTCCCCAAATATATTTATTATTCCCAGTTTCTCCAAAGATCTCTTAAGCAATAGATATCTTGATATCTATTCTTAAATGTCGAAAAACTGGTTTTCAAACAATGTTTCGGCGCATCACAAAGTTAAGATATGGAATGTTATGGAACCATAACGTACCAAAAATTCGTCCTTAGAGCAATCAATGTACCGCACTATAAAAATTCTGAAGAAGATATCGAATGTCTTAATCTTCCTAAGATTGATCGGCCTCAGATTTTGACTGCTGCCAAAGCTTTTAAAATGGCCGAAAGCGCGAAAAACACGATTGAAATATATACAAATTGGGTTGGAAATTCCGTATTTTACAGATAATGACTGTGTGAGTAAAACGCTAATCAGAAACAACGTAAAGGTCCAAAAAAGACAAAAATGTCTAATAGTGTCCTGTCCGAATTTGGCTTCATGTCACTGTGTTAGAACAGCAACGAGAGATAACGAGAAATAATATCTCTTTGTAGTACCAAGGGTCGATAACCCTCCTAATGGTCCTCAAGCTCGATCATTAAAAGGTTTTGGGTACTACTAAGCGATTTATATCGTAAAAAATAACATAAAGTAACATATTAACATAACGTAACAAACAATATGACAAAAATGTCTAAAAAAGACAAAAGTGTTCTGGCCGGATTTGGCTTCATGCTACTATACCAAAACAGCAACGAGAGTTATAACGAGTAATAATATTTCTTTATAGTACCAAGGGTCGATAATCCTCCTAATGGTCCTCAAACTCGACCAATTAAAATTTTTGGGCACTACTTAGTGATTTTTATCGTAAAAAATAACATAAAGTAACATATTAACATAACGTAACATAACACTATGACAAAAATGTCCAAAAGCGTTCTGGCCGGATTTGGCTTCGTGCCACTATCCCAGAACAGCGACGAGAGTAATAACGAGTAATAAGTAATAATATCTCTTTATAGTACCAAGGGTCGATAATTCTCTTAATGGTCCTCAAGCTCGATCATTAAAAATCTTTGGGCACTACTTAGTGATTTTTATCGTAAAAAATAACATAAAGTTATTTTTACATACATAACATTACTACATACATACATTACTACTAACATTATTACATATACATAACGTAACATAACACACCATGAAAAGTTGTGTACATTAAGAAAAGTACAAGATAGCAAGTTTTCCTTTAGTATCCAAATTTAGACCAGCCAACTGAGTAATTTTCTGCAAAAAAATAATAGCTTTATATAAGAAAATAATGAACACAATGAAAATATGAACGTCGCGACGCCTAGCATCGATGTGAAAAAAAAATGTCGAGTTTAGTTTCGTTTGATAGCTCTTTTGAACCTCTAGAAATTTTTCCCTTAAGTAAACAATTTTCCGCCATTTTCATACATTCAGTCGAAAAACTAAATTGCCAATTTTCAGTTGTTTGGCGTTATCTTGGTAACTATTTTATGTCCAAATTAAGAATATGCTGTGTATACTATACAAGACAGCAAAGGATACTTCCATAAACATTTTTAATTCTTTGACTCATTCACCGAGTGACTTATTGGAGCCTAAAATTTGCAATGTTGTTCACGTCTCCCACACGTAACTATAAACAATTATTAAATTTTTAAATTTTGCCTAATTCATCAGGATATTGCCCTCTTACTACCGTGCAATTTATAACTACATTTATTGTATGTTGTTATTTTAAAGGTCGGTCGCCGATAATTCGTCTAACAATTTAACAATTATTTTGGCTAACGAAAAAAAAATTCGATTTCGAGATAAAAATATAATCAGATTTGATCGTAAACCATTTGTTTTCTGCTACAAGAGAGGTGTGTCTTAAAATTAATCCAATTTAAAAAAAAATAGGTGAACGAACACAGAGAAACTGCTATACAGCATCAGATTAAGAATTTTGTAACAAAATGAATTATTTTATAAAAAGAGAATTTTATAGTTTTTAAACCATTAGATTATTAGATTTTTTTTCTTTAACATTTAATCGTAACAAAAAATCGTGATTTTTATAATAAAGTTGCGAAAATTTAGACAGACTTGACCCATCAGTGGTTTCGCATCGATAAAGCCGTGCCTCATCTCAAGAAAGATCTAATATCTAGGTGACTTTCTTTGGGTGGAGTTAAAATACAATTCAATTGTATTTTCTGATACCTATTAAAATGTTTTTAAACTTGTAAATTATGCAAAACACCTCATTATAATTAACACAATCGGATCGAAAGATATTAACACGTTACGATCAACTATTGTACACTTATACAGGGTGGTGATCACGGCTTCTGTCATGGGGATTTAACGCATAAAATCAAACTTTCATAATTTCTATGATTGCTAATTGCTTTACGCAAAAACTACAACAAAAATTGAATGTGACTGTGGAAAATAAAATTTTGAATCTAAATCAATAAACCAAATTAATTTTGCACGCTTCGTAGCGGTAGAAATTGGTCATGAAAGTGTGGAAAAACCTCAAAATAACGATAGTATTTTTTTATTAATAACTTTGACACTGACAATTAAATGTCAATGAACTGACGAAACAGAAATTGTTTATCAAAACCTATGGCAAACACTATTTTGAGGTATCATCGACATTTGCATACCAAATTTCTGTCTTCACAAAGCATGAAAAACTGATTTGCTATATTGATCTAGATGATGAATTTTCTACCATACAACTTTTATTTGGAGCTTTCTCGACTAAAATAATTCTGGAAGCAGGAAATTCTGATTTAAAATCTCTCTGATGAAGAGCCATGGTCACGGTCACCTTGTGTTTGTATAGTATAAATTGTTGAAATAAAAGAAATCTTGTAGATAAGTTAGCGGTATTAACTAAAGTATCTCGCTTGTTTGTTCGTAGCATATTTTTAATCATCATCCTCATCACCAAGATTTTCTATTGGATGTTTTGCATATTGTCTGACAGTCACGCATCAAACAATACAAAAGGACAACACCCACCTACGTCATTATTTTAAGTCAACGACTTAATTAATATCACTTTATTTTTTTCATTGTCATGCTTATTTGTGTGTAATTTACATATTGAAAATCCTATTATGCGAAGCTAAAGATTATTTAAAACTTGTTCCAAAAATTAAATACATAAGCGGTTATATGTAAACCTACTTTGTAATTTTGCAAATTTACCTACCTGACTTTCACGACAAAGGCATTTTAGTTTGTGTTTTTTTTATTTTTAGGTATTAATTTGAATTTGAACACCTACACTTATAAATAATTTTATAGCACGTTAATTAAATTTCATCTATATTTCATGAAGAAATTTCTAACACTTACGTAAGTTATTTACATGGTTTCGTAATTATTTTATTGTGAGAAAACTGTTTAAGTTAGGTCAAACTTATTCAGGCTCTATGTTCAGTTTTTTTCTTCTTTTTTTTAGAACCTATCATTTTCTAAATAACCCTATTTCAAAAGCCAATAAATTCAGATTGTAAAGAACTCACACAGAAATGTTTTTTCGAACTGCAATCTTTAAAAAGTCATAGTCGCAGCTTTTGAAATTTTCTTTATCTCGCATAACTTTTCAAGTATTTGTGACGGTACAGAGACAATTATTGTTTTGAGAGTTTGTATAGATTAATTTTCCTAACTACGAGACACAAGAGGTTCCCTAATTTGGATAATTTAATTTCCTTGTACATGCTAATTTTTTTGGTACTTCTACTGGACACTGTCATCCATTGAATAAAGAAATACCTACGTCCTACTCTACCAGAAAAGAGGCATTTATTTAATAATATGGATCGCAATGGTTCTCTAAACATAGCTATTTCCAGTCAATTTCTCCAATAGAAATGGTTGCTTATACTCCCACTTATAAGGAAAGATCATGACAGCCAATGATAATGTAAACTCGACGAAATGAATTAGTCATCCATAGTGTTCCAAAATGGCGTTTCCGTCGCATTTCTCTTATAGGTCAGCTAAGCTGTCATCTCATCTCATCTGTCATCTGTTAGTTTTATCTGCCAGTCTCATCTATTACATCATTTTATCTCTCAATTTTATCCTATCTGTCAACTTCATCTGTCAATCTCTCTCTCTCTCTCTCTCTCTCTCTCTCTCTCTCTCTCAAGTGACAGATTGAATTACAGATTTTAGACAGATTGGATGGCAGATTTAATAACAGATGGAATGTGAATGATTAAATTACATATTGGATAACAGATAGGATGACAGATGAGATCACAGATGCGGTGAAAGTGACAGATAAAATAACAGATAAAATTTTAGATTTAATAACAGATTGGATGACCTATGGGATGACAGATGAATGATATATAGCATGACAGAATGGATAACGTATAGGATGATAAAAGGGATGACAAAGGGAATGACAGATGAGATCACAGATGAAATTATAGAATGATGAAATGACAGATGACCCCCTCAACTTTCTCTATCTATCTCTCTCTATCTCTCTGCCTCTAACCGTATGTATTAAAAATACATATTTTTTTCTCTTCAACTCGATTTTTTTCGATGAAGCGCTTCATACTGAATGCAAACTTTGTTGAATTTTTTCGCCATGTCTTAATCTATCTGAATACCGAATTTTTATGCAGTTTCCTAATTTTCTTAGGTGAGCGTTATTTGGGGGGGGCTCTAATATCTTGATTTTTAAACGTAATTTATGAATTATCTAATTCATTTTAATATAAAAACTTAAATGTTTAACATAATCGCATATAATTTTTTCTTCTTTTGATATTGGTTGGGCGTGTGGCACACTTGCGTCCCCCCTCACCGGCCGTGCCTGAATGAAACCTTTGGATATTGAGCTATTTAGGAAAATCTCATTTTCTATTTTTGTGTTTTTTTTGATATTATTTCAAGAGCGACAAATGTCCTATTTAATGTCCTAGAAATTCACTGTTTAAGTTTGACTACCATTGGCTGTTGGAGTTCTGTAGGCCCAAATTTATCGCTAAAATTTAGACAAATATTTTTTCTTCTAAACACATTCTTGTAGCTTGTCTAAATACCTGCTTTTTTCTGAAATTATCAACATCTTTAACTCTTACCGTTTGCTATACAGTAAAAACTGCATTGTATACCTATAATTTCCCTAAAGTTCAATATTTTCCCACCGCTAGAAACAATTTATTATAAATAGTCTGCATTATTATCTACATTAAAATATCGTTTAGATATCGGCAACATCTTTGTTAAAGTCTAGAATCAAACATAGATAGAGCACAATTCATCATATTAATGCAATTTTATAAATTATATTTTCCTTCTTTTGTAAGATCTATCCTTATACATTTTTACTATAAAACGCTCCTAATAACTGATAATTTAGGACTCATTCGAGGGGTCAACCACTGTTCTGAATTTGTACACTGACTGCAATTGATTGCCTATGACTGCATATGCTAGGGCTGCTGTTGAGTGCAGATAACTACCGTTGACAGCTTAATTTTTGTACGTTGACTGCAGAGAGTGGATACTGGATAACCCCTCGGACTCATTATAAATTTTCCTTTCGTTAGAAAGTGCTCTTGGACCTCAGTACCTACGATCTAAAAATCATGAGATGGCTTTTTAGATATTTTTCTCCAAACTTATCGTGTTTTTAGAACAACTCTACTAAGAGAGAAAATCCCAGTTATTTAGCTGAAATAAGTAAATAGTAAGTTAATAAAGCTGTACCCTTCTGAGGGTTGTGCCGGTAGAGAATTTCTTCTAATAATTGCTCTGAAGCTGAAGGTATTCTGATGAATATTTCTCTCCATCGTAACTTGATTAGTGGCTTTTTTCATGAATTAAGGAGCTACTTTTTGAAAAATTAAAAAAACGCTCCATGTGCATACAGAAAATACACTAACCTGAAATAGTGTACCATTAAATCATAGTTTTTCAAAATAATTTCCAACACGTTGTGGTTCACAGTAAAATGTAAATATTACAGGTCGTTGAACGGAAGTAATCGCAAGTTTGTGGTTACTTCAACGAGTAATATACTCCTGGCTGTAATATATAGGTAGATGAAAAATAATAAGTATTCATTAATGGGTATAAAAGTCATTAGGTTTTAATTTCAATAATTAGCTTGCTTATAAACCGAGATTAAAAGAGCATTTATATCTACTCATATAAACAAGATAAATGAACATCGAGCTACTGAAGAATAATAAGATTTCTTCTTCAACAGTAAAGAAGTAAAAATTAATTGATTTCAAAATTTTAGTAGTGGTTATTTTTGTCAGTTATGCCAATTATAGTCGAAAATAAAATGCAAAGTAAAGGTTTTGTTTTGTGTATTTACTATCATGGTATAATGACCTCTTCTTCCTCATAGGAAAGTACTCACTCGGTTCAGTATTGCGATGTGGTTAAATAATAGCCAAACTTATTATAGGTATAGCCAACACAACTTTTTACAACTCAAATTATTATTACAGTTTAGTTCTTCGCCCCAGGTCAATAACAGCTAAAATTTCATATCCTATAAATTCAACACTAAACGATTTTCAAAAAATATATAAATATTTAAAAGATTCTTCTTAAGAGTTTAAGTAGTTCAAGGTAGAAACCAATTGCATACCATTACAAGCTCTGTTAATTTATAAATGGGATTCTGAATTGTTTTTAATTTAAAAAATATTTACACGAACAATGGATGTTAATGTAACTTGATTTGTTTATAATAAACAATACAATGTTTCTAAAAACCTCACGTTGCTCTTACAATAATTTAGAATTTTACAAAACTCGTGCTTGGAATTTCATTATAAAACAAATTAAATTAATTCTCTACCAACTGTAAGCTGTAAAAACAGTTTAATTTTCACTATAAAATTTTAATTTTTTTTAAATTTTAAATGCAAAATTGGAGTTTTACCCGTTTTTCGTTAATTGATAATGATTTTGTTTTTGATTTGGTCTAGAAATTAAGCAAAAAGAGACCTCACGACCTAACGTGCCCTCTCTAAAGCACGAGTATAAGTTTCATCGTCCTTTATCCATTTCTCTCGATTTCTGCACTTGTAGTTCATGAATCGAAAAACACCTTCTTATGAAAAATTTCGTAATTAAATACTGAACTGTCTATTCCGAGGTCTATTCATAATTCAAAGTTTCATTGAAGGAATACGGAATACGGTTATAAAAATTAAGTTGCTATCCATAAGACGTTTTGGTTATTATTGAAGTCCAACTGCTGTGGTTTGTATTAGTCACTTCCAAAATCTTATTACATTCAAATAATTTTTCAATCATAACAAAAGAACAGCTAAGTGTACATTGAATGGATATGAGAAAGACGTGATGTGCATTCACTTACACATCTTGACATGTCCTCCAGCAGTGCTGTAATAGCACTTCGAGATAGACCTTTTTTATTGAGCCTTGATTGGTCCTATTACGTAAAAGCAAGTGTCCATTTGTTAATTTTGAACACTTAAGTTAAATTTAAATAGTAGCACGTGACATCCATTTAAAACAATTTCTCATGGTCCATCAAATTATGAAATCTTCAAGTGTGTGCTGTTGCTACTAGCATCAGAAAAATTTCTTATAGCAGGTTTAGAATGATATTAGTAGGTGTAAAAGAAACTATACACAATGCGTAATTTTATGTTTAAACAGTAAATTCTTCAAGGAGACATTTACACGCTTAAATAATGTTAGCCATGACTTTGACAGTAGTAACTTTCCTGGGTAATAACCGTTTAATTAAATTAACTTTTTCTTATGTATTACGGCATTCAATCTTGGGAGGTGCAATTGCTTACTCTTTTTACAACCTATAAAAGTAGCAATATGAAACTATCACAGTAAAGTTGGGTTGCTGGACATTTTGAACGGACTGTTTTACCATGGTTACACTCGACTGGAGTTTTGAATGTGACTGAGCATATCTTTAACATCTGATACGTCACATATTTCCATAAATTGTAAAGAATCGTTCAAAATGTCTAATCTCTGTCAAACGAATAGATGCAGCTAAGCCACTCCCAAAGAAAGCGCGCGATATTTGAATAAAATTTTTCTATTGGTCGAAATCTTTAAAATACTATTTATAACACTCCCACAAGAATTGACATGCGTCAACCTTATTTGTTAAACAGTGAGTAAACATTACATAATGAAATACCCCCTACTCTACCAGGAAAGAGCCATTTAACTAACAATATGGATCACAATGGACGTTTAAATAGATCGATTTCCGGTCAATTGCCCCTAAGAAAATTGGTGCTTATACTCCCACTTTTAAGGAAAGATCATGACAGCAAATGATAATGTAAACTTGACGGAATGAATGAGTCATCCATGGACTTCTAAAATGTCATTTCAGTCGTATTTTCTCTTATAGACAACGGTTGCTAACCCTCCTTCCGGATGTTTTATGTTCTAAAAAATACACTGGAGCTCTAAAATAATTTGGGAGCAAATTACATTTAGAACCACAAGTATTTACCATTGAAATCCCTATACTGCGTTGCTCATCATCATGTATAAACATTAAACTTTTGGGTTTAGGCGAGGGTTTAGGTAGATGAAAAACGAAAAAGAAGAACAATTTAACTGAAAATTGTTAATATCTGAATATTCTTTTGAGATCCAAATTGGGAACAAAAACAGAGCATTACGATTAGCTTGTTTTATATGAGGCTTAAGATAAAATATATATTTAATTCACCTAAATTACAATTTTCTGCACATATGGAATTAAATTTTTCGTTTAAAAACTTCTAATTATCACTAAAATTTTTATAAAATCATCTGGTGCTAGTATTATCAATGTCAGTTACCAATCCAACTGGTAGATATTAAATAGTTAATTAAGGTCATCAACAAACATTTGTTAATTTCAAAAATCCAATTTGTTAAAAATCCAATTTTAGATTATTCATGTAAACGTGAGAAAAAACAGCACCAAGGCCTTATATCAAAATATTTCCATAGTGGAAGAGTGTGACGTGATTTAAAATTGCATGAAAGTAAACTTTTGAGAACTATTTTAATTTTCGTGAGAAAAATGTTTAATTTTCTTTTTTAATTTTGATAATCATCTTCCGCTAAAGATATTGTTTTAAATATTTTTTTAAGCAACTTTATGACTTAAATTATATGATTATACTAATAGTTTAATACAGTTAAGACTGTGAAAGTTAAAATAAACAAATAGGATTTACAAACTATTGTTGTATGTTTATGAGATTATGGAAATATTTGCAATTTCAATCTCCATTTCCTAATTTCCTAATTTTATTGTAGGATTTAAGTATACGAGCTGCTTATTAAAAGGCGTTAAAATTAGAGTTTATAGAGAAGGCAAGCTTGGGGTTGGGAAAAAAATTGTAGATAATACGATAATAAATGACAAAAGAGTAACTGAAAAAGAGAGTAACTGCTCGGCATGAAATATCAATAAAATTTCATTCATTGATTGGAAATTGTGATACTAAGATTTTTATAAGAGGTCAACTAGGTACTTGGCACACAGAATTGTTTTCATCTGAGTATATATTTAGAGACACTGGAAGAACATTTTAATTATATATGAAGAAGATAACCTGTCAAAAAAGCTCAGGAGCTTAAAAACAAATCGTCATGGTCAAAAAATTCAAGACAATGAAAGGCCACACTAAGGAACATTTCGTGAAATTAATAGACAATTTGTATACAAAATTTATCAGAGTAATTATGTCACTTAAAAGAGATAATTATACATTTAACATCCCTTTCGAACTACTGTCAACGCACGCCAAGTTTGTAAATGACGTCAACATCTTGGAAGAGACGTGGATGCTAATTGTGCAAGTAGTAATAGCAATGAGCGCCTTTAGAAAACGGAACAGTTCCCAACAGCTGTGACTGATTGCTCATTCTCTATCTCTGTCTATTTTAAGACGTAGACAGAGATAGAGAATCAGCGATCAGTCAGTGTTGGTGCACCACGTATATCTTCATGCCCTTCTCTGAAGCACATTTGGCAAGCTTGGCTTGGGGTGATAAGAAATTCCATGTAATGACATATCGTCGGGTAAATATAAGAAAACCTCGTAAATCAACTTTTTAACACGAATTTCTTGTTACCCTTGTTACACAATGGCCATATTGTGGTCTTATTGTGCGGTTTTGGTAAGTCCTCTAACTCTTTAGATATTTTAGATATCATTGTGTCAAATCTATACTCGTAGGTCCGTATATCACCATACAAATCTCGTAAAACGCACCGTCTCTTTAGGACTTACGAGGTTTTTTTATTTAGCCGACGATATCCTACTATTTTTCTACGTTTTCCATTGAAGTGTTCCATTCTAACAACCGTTCATATACTGAAGAGCTACTACCTCTTTGGAAAACATTTTCTCGTCTTACAGAGATTATTGAAGAAGAAAAATAATATCATGTGAGACGGTACAGTTCCTTCATAAATAACATCAACCCACGTAACCAATTTGCCAACCACGAACCTTGTGGTTGGTGGTTTCCTAGCAAATTGGTTATGTGGGTTGATGTTGTTTACGAAGGCCCAGTAGTAGACCTCTTATATTATTAGATTATTATCTTAGATTATTAAACTTCTTCCCCTACATCGTACCCAAGACATGTCTATCTTGACCTAAGACCTTAAGGATCGGTTATTCAATCATAGTTTAAAGTAAGTTCCAGCGAACTAGGTTCAAGCTCATGAGATCTCAAGAATTTCGATTAGATGGAACTTAGTTTAAAAGACGGTTGAAAAATCGGACCTAAGACTGCTACAAACGGCTTTTACTACGGCAGGCCTATGCAGGCCAAAGTTGCACAGGCAAGTCAGAACTATCACTTTGCCTTCGCACGTGCAGACGTGCACGAATCTAATACACCAAGCACTGTGTATACGTACAACGTACAGTTCTCCTGAATGATCTAGAGACGCTGTGGTTTGCATGTGCTTAGGGGGTCGCACAGACCTGCCTTAGTAAAAGCCTGAGCGTTTGTAACGTGCTTTATACAGATTTATCCAAAACTTCAAAAGGTAGCTAAGAATTTAACTCTTATACTTTACATTTAACATTATTTTTAAAGACCACGCCTTCCCTGAAAGTGGAAATGCCAGTTCAGTTCACGTACAGTCAGTCTCACAATTATTGGCCACCCTGGCTATACGCCAGGGTGAATTTTAGCCAACAACGACAAAATGATAGAAGAGGAGATTGTTGATTTACTACTTGTTAGCAAAATAAAGTTACCCCTCAATTTTAGTCGGAGGTGCTTTGATGATTGCATCCACACGTTGAGTTTTTGGTAACTTCAAATACATAGCAGGCTCTGGACTGTTCTTATGTTGTGATAAATGGCTGGTTGGCCAGTAGATTGTACGTAGGTAGAGACAGTCACTAGAGCAGAGTTTTTTTTATTAGCTACGCAACCTTCGCATAGTTCTGCCTCTTAAACTGATTAGTTTCTGATTAATGTTAGAGATCTAATAAATCATAAACCTTAAGGCCTGTCCAGACATAAGAAACAAGTAGCAACATTTATGTCGAGCTTTGTTGAACTTTGTTGAAGTGTGTCGCTGAAACACGCAACTTCGGTGTCCACACAAAGGAAACATTTTTGTAAAATTTTTAAACGTGTCGCTAATTATTATAGAGAACATTGTGTCAACAAAGTGTCCACACATGAGCAATATAAGTCGAAGTCGCACGTTGTTGACGCTTGTTACTCAAATTTCGCTCGATGAGCGAAACACGCGACAAGGAGAAACATTGTTTCACTCGACATAAACATTTAGAAACAAGAAGAAACAATTATCAACAAGTGGTGACTTGTTTCTAGAAACTGGCCATTGGCGACAAAAAGTTACTACTTGTTTCTTATGTCTGGACGGGCCTAAACACGCTACAAGAAGAAACATTGTTTGATTCGACATAAACATTTAGAAACCAGAAGAAACAATTATCAACAAGTGGTGACTTGTTTCTAGAAACTGGTCATTGGCGACAAAAAGTTACTACTTGTTTCTTATGTCTGGACGGGCCTTTAGGTTATATTAACCACAAGTATTAGAACTTCTATCGGGAAGCACCAACAAGCAACTATGTGGCGTGGCCTTGAGCATCTCATCCGCTGACAAAAATGACCACATTTTCCAAGTTCTGCTCAGCCCTTTCATACATTTCCGCCTTAGGGAACAACAACGTGCCATCCGTCTGTGATACAATTTGACCATGTACTTTCAGTTTGTAGATTATTTATTTACTTATACCTATCAAAATAACGGAGCCAACACCGTGCACCTAACCACTGATTCGGAACTGCTTATGTTGTTTACCGATACGGATTGAGTGCTATCCGATAGCTAAAAAAAGTTGACGACTGTGACCTCTAAATCCAATTAATTTATGTTTTTGTTTATTGGTAGATCATGGTTTACAGTATCAAGTGCATTTCTTTAACTGCAAGGGGAAAATTTAAGAACACCTCATAGCATAATATTTCTGAAAAGTTCCTGCTTTCACCCTTCAGCTAAATCTAACCTGTTGTAGCAACAAACTATCTATTGTTGTAAGTGAGAATCTGAGAATGGAAAATGATGCTATTTTTAATTAAATATTAGTTTTTAAAGCACTTTGGTTTTATTGGGAGAAATAGGGGTAGTTTTGAAATTGACTCTTTGATGAGTCGTTGAAAATGTGCGTTAGAAAACCATATTTTTTTAAATTTAGTGTTCCAGCTAATTTGTCATGGAAAAGTTGTTTTATTTACCACTAAAACAGTGTGAAAGCACAATAAAACAGCATGGATCGTTAATGAAAAAATAAATCTTGTTTAAACAATTAATTTTTATTTTAAATGCCCGATTTGAGTTTTATGATTTTCCGCGCTTAATAGTCGATTAAGAAATAAATAAAATGGTTACTATTTACTAATGATGATTATGGATTATACTACCTATAGCAAATCAACAGCTTGAAAATCAACAAAGTGTAACGTGTATTTGAAAATTGTTAACACGAGAAAGCACTAGTGTAATTTATACATTATAATTAACGGTATGTGTGAGAAAATTTAAGGCCACACACAAGACAAAAAAGCGTGTTTTGCTAACAAAAAAATTGCGTCTATAAATTATTATTAATTACAGGGTAATATCAAATCAATTTCACAAGTACGATGAGTTTTTAATCAATTATTTCTACTACCTAATTAAAATTGCATCTTTATTTCCTAAAGGTATAAATTCTGAAGATCATTGGTTTAAATTCTCGATTACCTTGACGATTTCAATCAGATATTAGAAACTAAATAATGGAAATATTTCTAATATTAAAAACCCAAAAAATTCGTGAGATTCCTCAACTTGCACAGTGCACACTTAAACCTTCTTTTACTGTTAAAAGTAGTACATACACTTAATCTAAATAAGTTTGCAAGCAAATTACATAAGAGTTATGTCATTAACCTTTTGAGGTAATAATATTACATCGAATAGGTATCGAGATGCATCTATCAATCTATTCTACATACATAAAAGCTTCCTTTAATGGTCTCGAGAAATATTTTCTTATTCGTCCTCGTTAAAGGAACAAATATTAACAAGGTTTAAATTACCCAATTAACCTTAAAAAAGAAGTAAAATAATTGGTTCGGATTGGCTTAGAACAAACATTTAAAATTTAATTGTGTAGATGTTGATATAAAGAACTAGTTATGGGAATAAGAACAATTTCGTATGATATTTGTTTTATTATTAAATGACTTGTAATTAACACATTTTAAAACAATAAAATATGATTATAAAACAACAGAAATTTTTATATTAAATTGTTGAAGGAGTTTTCTAAAAGAAGTACGTTTAGTGAAACTTAATTTATTTGAATTAGTCGCTAAATTAATTTGTTAATTGGGTTAAACAAATTAATTGGATTGGTTATGTACACTCTCACTAAGTATTACTTTCTGGAGTACCTCAGGGTGGCTATCTTGGTCCTGTAGTATTTACTGAAAGGAGATGAAGTAATCCATTAATTAAAATAGGCGGATTTGAAAGTAAAAACAAATATGACAAACTGATTAGATTGCAGGCTCATCAAAATGACCAACCTTCAATTTTTTTCTCTTGTTGAAATCAACTGCTCGGGGTAAAAAGTTGATTTTTCTATTATTAGCAAACGTTATTAAAGATGCTTACGTAAGATGTAAAAAAAGTAACTTTATGTGTCTGTAGTGGTTATGCTCACTATAATTAAGTTAAAAAAATTCAACTTGTCTGGTATAATTAAGGGTTAGAAAATTATACTTAATTGAAAATAGATAATTAAGTATCTTATTTTTAAAATACCCAATGATTTTTCTTTAAAATTGTATTATGGGTATAGACTATAGAAGAAGATATTTTCTAAAAAAGTGTTGATGAAAAAAACCTTTTCTTCTATCCACCCTCAGCTACGAGAGACATCGTGTTTTCTGTGTTCTTTTATGTTCTTTTGATTAGTTGAATTTCCAATTCCACAGTTAAACTGTCTGGAAAGTCTGTAGAGAGCATTTGCTTTTTCAAAATGAGTCAAGGAGTCCCCTGTCAGGTTTGTTCAACAGTCTATGAATGTCTAAAATGTGATAATCACTTTCCACAACAAATACCAGTCATGGACATTAAAAATCCAAATGGAATTAGTCCGACATCAACTACAATTATTTTTTTGTACTTTTTGGGCTTGTGTTGTTGGTGACTGTGTTTGCGTAAGTCGACCACCAACATAAAAAACTACAATATTTTTCTCGAGAACGAGGCTGCTTGTAGTTCTAATGACCCGTCCACACACAGAGGCTTGCCTTACGGTTTGGCCTGTGCAGACCGCCTACACAGAGTCTGGACACCGTTCAGGCGGTCTGCACAGGCCAAACCGGAGCGTGTGGACAGCGTTCAGGTGGTCTGTGCAGGCCGCCTGCACAGGCAAACCGGAAGTCAAGCCTGTGTTTGTGTACAAGCCTTTAGGAATGTGTATTTAAACATTTGACATCAGTCCTCGTTTATGCACGTCTTCAGAGCTCCGACTCATTTTTAAGGTTGATATCTAAAGAATAGCTCGACACTGCTTATCTTGAATGTTGGATTGGATGAAAAGGTTGATCAGTTACATGGTCAGACAGATTTCTCTCAATCCATATGGCATGGGAACATATTCCATGTAAAATTTTGTTTATAGGATTCAAATTCATCTACTACAAGTTCTACTAGAAATTTAGAACGTATTAAACTAAACGTTAATACGTTAGTGTCTGCCTACGTCAGCGCACAGCACCTAAAACTGGCTCTAGCATTGCACCGATAAAATGAATAAAGCATTGTTTTCTATAAACGTGTGCGAGACGAGAGTCGATGGTTCAATGTGACCACTCTCATATAAAACAATGATTTATTTATTTTTTTCGGTGCGTTGATAAGTGCGGTGTTAGGGGCAGTGCTAAGTGCGGTGCGCCGATGTACCTAAAGACTTGTTTTTGAAATTGTGCAGCACTGCAGTTGTAGTCCTCAATACTCAATGATTCGTGTGTTACAGGGTGCATCCTAATTGAGTAAGGGTTAGAGAATATCTCTTCATACAAACACTAATCAAGTTTGGACGCTAGAATGTACCCTATAGAAACACGCTATATAATTATTCCATTACAAAATTAAAAACTTAAATTTTTTGGGTAAACTATTTTCTCATTAAATACGGTTTTTTCAAAACCACTAATAGTAGGTAGGTAACTGTTTTAAAACAAGTTGAATAGACACTATAACATTTATTTCTAAAAATTAAAATTTTAATGTTAGCAACAATTATTTTATTCTTTTAATATAGCGTAAGACTGTTATTTTGCAATATGCATGTGAGAATTAAAACAAACACCTAATGTTACAATTGTTTCTAATTTTCTTCATATTGCTTGATTTAAGTAAAATTTAGAAGAACCCAAGAGAGTTTTTGATGGCAATGATTTAGCAAGGGAATAGTTTCAGACTCTAACTATAAAAGAAAATGTAGCTTAGAGCGTCTTTAACGTTATATAAATAATTCTACAAGGCAGCATGATGCCTTATTGTTTAAAAAAATACAATTATTGCAAATTTATTTCAACATAGTACAGATGTAAAAATGTACTTTGAAACGGAATCTTCTATTAATTTTACTCAAGAGCTAAAGGGCAAGTTATCTGTATAATATGTATACGTAATTGCTAATTAAATCCTCAGAATAATTAATTTTAATTAATATTTTTGAAAATATGCACTATTTTATAACCCTTTCAAATTTTAGAACACTTTTGTCATTCCATCACGAAGTGAAATGTTAAATTGACGAAAATACACATTTTAAATTGCTAATCTTTTTATATTATTTAAAATCATCCTAATGTAAAATTTATTATTGTTATATTAATTTTAATAATGTTAAATTCTTTACAAATAAATAATAGTCCATAATAATTACTAATTAGACAATAATGGTTTAAACTTTTTAAATCCTGTCAATCTCTTGAACAAAAGCTCTAAGCATATTTGATTAAAGAGAAAAGTATCAAAGCGGTTTTAGTCCCACGATTAAACTTGCCAAGCGATCAGTATCAGCGAGTTGTCAAAATGATTCAAAGGTTTCGAAAGGCACTGAAAACAATGCAAAACATAACTGAAGTGATCAAGTGTAGATTAGAATTAAAGTTGTCACTCGTATCTCTGTCCATCGAACAGATGCAGTTAAGCCACTGCCAAATTCGAATAGAATTTTTCTATTGGTCGAGTTTTGAAAATCTGGTTACAGGAGGAAATATATGGGGAGTGGCTTAGCTGCATCTGTTCAGTGGACACTGGAGTGTTAAAAAAATATGATAATGATATTAATTTGAATTTTTTTCCCTATTATTCGTTCTAGATTAGCTAGAAGTTTGAACTATATTTTTCCTAAATACAATAACTTAACTATAACTTCATTTCAATGATAAGACTCCTGAAACTTTTATCAAATAAAGTTAACTCTTAAAAATAAAAGAATCGTTTAAACTGTGCATGGGAAGACATTTAGCCGCATCCAGCTAATCGCAGAGGTGTTTAAAAAAATTTATGAAGTGGCTCATATTTCTCCCTGATCCGTATCTTGTATCCTTAGCAGAAATCATGCAACAAAGTATTTTTTTGTTAACAAAAACAGTCTAGTATGTAACAAGTATACGTTTGGACAGGTTAACCTGCGGTTCGTTTTAAAGCTTTGATGTGACGAAAAAAGACCGCCAAGTAGGCGATGGAGCCTGTTGCATATCATCGTATCGAATTTTAATACATGAGGATGCAACCCAGCGTTGTTCATGTGTGCTTAATACGATTTGTGAACAAAAATCATAAATGGCTTCTCGTTCTCCAAAATGTATGAACTGTAGGTACTTGAGGGTATCTAATCTATGCAGGTGAATACAAAATATGTAGTTTTGTAAACGATCCTCAGAAATTTGATAAAGTTAAAAATTCCGTTCTTATATTTCAACCCCTTAGAATATAAGCCTCGAAATCGGGACGAGACGAGAAAGTTTAGATTTCTCGTCAACCACTAACTACGTTTCTTTAAAAATTGAAGTTTTCTTTCTTTCCGAACCATATAAGCTTAGACCTTATTTATTTCACCCATGTTAACTTTTGAGCTTAAAATACACGAAAAGAGTTCAAAACCCAGCTAAAAACTGTCTAGGAAGGATTTAGAAATATCTTATAAGGAAATGTAATGGCAAGACAATATCTGCAAAGACTAGATTGCTAAGATGCCAAAACACAACATGCTCAAATAAGATAAAAATGAAATTAAAAGAAGAGGCCCATCAAATATTTTTATTTATCATCTAATTGCATTCATGAAATAATTGGGGCTACAGAAACATTTTTATTTGGAACGTAAGGTCGATAATAAAAACATCCAGCCGTGGTGTAGAGGCGCCGAATTTTCACCTGGAGAATCGTCCAATTCTATTCTCGACGATGAGCTCTTCGAAGAAAATGGCAAACTACTGAGAGTAAAATTACCTCTTGAAGCTTTAGAATTTATTAGACTGTTGTTGTAGGTCGCATACGTTGGTTTCACAACATCATAAGACGTTTAAACACTACATGTATACAGGGAGCCACCTACGCTCTTAAAACTCATTAGAAGGACAAAGAAAAATATTAAAATTTTAGCATAATTTTGTGAAGCATTAGTTTGGAGCACATAACACCTACTAGTACGGGTTATGAATGAGGCAATCGAATATACATATTGAATAAAAAACGGGCTACTATCAGGAAGTAGGAGTACAGCCAATAATATGTGACCACGATTGAAGTCTAAAATGGCTAATTCCGTCGCATTTTCTACAATAGGTACAGGCAACGGCAACTAACAGTCCTTCCTGATTGTAACGCTTTTTTTAAGTCAATGCAGATGTAAATATAGAAACAAATTGAGCAAAAATATAACCAAACCACCAACCAATTTCGCGTTACGGAAAATAAGAAAATAATAAGAATTCAGTTTAGGTACGGGCTTAGTTAGAAGTCGCGTGTATCTACAACCATTTTAGGTTATAATAAAATCTTTCAAAATGACAGTAAGTTGTACTTTTCAAATTCACTGTTTTAATATTAGTGGAATAGAATTAAGATTTGTACGGATGTTGGCTCCCATTAGCAAGTTTATGCTTGAATATAATTGAGGACTACGTCCTGAACAACACCTTATAGTTTTGTCAATCCAACTAGTGCCGGAACATTAACAAAAATGGCCTTCTTCTTGCACTTTCACGTTTTCTTTCATAAAATGACAAATAACTCGAGTTGTAATCAACGGATAGAAAAAAGTTATGATAAAGAATTGTTTGGAATTTTTTTTTTTTTTTTTTTTTTTTATTAACTCCACATATCGAACAATCTGTCTAAATTAACAATAAGTTCTTTTTATGATCATTACAATATAACGTGTAGGGAACATTCCAGTGAAGGTTTCCCTCTAATTGTTCAACTTAACATTGTTATAGCAATTAGTGGACATTTTTCATATTATATAGGTACTTATAGTTATGCACAATTATACAATATTAAAATCGGTCGACTAAGTCCGATGGTTTGAACCGTTTAAGTCGTCTAATTTCGTCTGGTCTGTCCATTAGTCTTTTGGCCAATTTGTTAGGGTGAGATTTTAGACGTTCACCATATTTAGCACTAAACCGTTTAATTTCCTCGCGAACTAAAGGCACACCTAAGTCTTTGTGTAATACCGCGTTTGGCACATACCAGGGCGCATTCACTAACAATCGAAGCACCTTATTTTGAAATCTTTGCAGAATCTCTATGTTTGAATCAGAAGCCGTACCCCACAGTTGCACTCCGTAAGTCCAAATAGGTTTTAAAATAGTCTTGTATATTAGTAATTTATTTTCTGTTGATAACTGAGATGTTCTGCCTATCATCCAATAGATTTTACGAAGCTTTAACCCAAGTTGCTTCCTCTTGGAAAAAATATGTTTCTGCCATGTGAGGCGGCGATCTAAATATAAGCCTAGATATTTTGCATCATTCGATTGCTGGAGCTGCTGACCATTTAATGTTACGGGAGGACATCCGTCTTTCCGTAAGGTAAAAGTGACGTGTACGGACTTGCTCTCGTTAGCCTTGATTCTCCATCGTTTGAGCCATAGTTCTATTTGATCCAGATTAGTTTGGAGATTTATTGTTGCTATGTTGGGATTCAAGTGCGATGCCAGCACAGCTGTGTCATCTGCAAATGTTGCTACAGTTGTTAATCTAGTTGCTGGAAGATCTGCGGTGTATAACAAATACAGCACTGGTCCCAGTACACTACCCTGCGGGACTCCTGACATAATCGGGTGTAAGTCCGTATATTCCGCTTGGAATTTAACTAAGAAGTATCTGTCCGTGAGGTATGACCTCAATAATTCATACATGTTGTATGGTAAGTGTTTTTTAAGTTTATATTGCAGACCACTGTGCCATACCTTGTCAAACGCTTGACTGATGTCGAGAAATGCTGCCGAGCAATATCTTTTGCTTTCCAAATCACTGTTTATTTTTCTGACAATCCGATGTATTTGCTCTATTGTACCATGTTGGTTTCTAAACCCAAATTGATGGCTAGGTATTAGTTTTTTCTCTTCCAGGACAGGTTTCATGCGTTTTAAAATAAGTTTTTCAAATACTTTTGACAAGACAGGCAACAGACTAATTGGACGGTAGGAACTTATGTCTTCAGGTTTCTTACCAGGTTTCAGGAGCATGATAATCTGCGCAACCTTCCATTCACTAGGAAAATAGGCCAGTCTGATGGATGCGTTGTAGATCTGGGTGATACACTTAAGTACCTTATCTGGCAACTCTTGCAAAATGTATCCGGTGATTAAATCAAAGCCAGGAGCCTTCTTGGGATTAATTTCTTTTTTAATTATAAGCTTCAATTCATTAATTTTGATTTTGGCTATAGGGAGATCCATTTGATATGGTGATTCTAAGAACTCCATAATCTCGTCCTCCACATCTGGTGGCGATTGTGCCGTAAAGGGCTTAAACACACCTTCCAGGCGATTGGCAAATGCAGCTGCCTTTTCCCGCTCATTTCTGGCCCAGTTTCCACTCTCATCTCGGATAGGCGGTACGGTATGTTGTGGTCTTATTGTTCTTTTCATTGTCTTCCAAAGCGAATGTTCCTTCGAATCTGCAGTTGTTAACTCACTTAAAAATTTTTGTGTCGCCTGGTTTTTCAACTCTATTAGTAAGTTTTTAAGCTCCCTTGTAGCTTTATTTAGAGCAGCTTTGTCTGCTGTTGATCGAGTATATTGCCATCGTTTTCTGATTTTTCGTTTTTCGGCAATCTTTTCCTTAAGCACTATTGGACAGTGATCCTTTGTTTGACTCATTTGTGGTTCAGGTGTTGCTAACCATGCTGCTTTTTGTATGTTTTGTGTGAGAGATGCTACTGCCTCATCTAGTTGTGCATTGCTTTTCAGTGCGATGTTTAGGTTAACTAGTTTTTCGATTTCTTCCTTAAATTTCATCCAATTTGTTCGTTTTCCACTCAATGTGGGGTTCTTGCTGTTTGCCAGTGGTTTAGAGAATATTGTTATCGTTATTGGTGAGTGATCCGATGATAACTCAAGACACGATTTAGTTTCACATAGACGGGGGTTGATGCCCTTAGCAATACAGAAGTCGATCAAGTCTGGAATCTTTCTAGGATCAGCAGGCCAATAGGTAGGTTCGCCGGTTGAAAGATATGTCAAATTATTCGCAGTCATTGCCGCAAGTAGTTCTCTTCCCTTCGTTGTAGATATACGTGATCCCCATTGTGGGTTCTTCGCGTTATAGTCTCCACCTGCTATAAATCTGTTGCCAAGGGTGCTAAATAATTGTGTAAAATCGTTTCTTTTATTATTATGTTTTGGAGGACAATAAACGGCTGATATTCTTAAGTCCCCTATTTGGTCTTCAATGGCAATTGTTGTAGCTTGTATATTTGCTTGTCGGTATTTTTCCTCTTCGTGATGTTTGATGCTAGCTCTGATGATAACGGCCGTGCCCCCATGTGCTGTGTTATCTGGGTGGTTCGTATTATATACTTTATAATTTGGTATTTTTAAATAAGATTTATTGGTAAAATGTGTCTCTGAAATTAGCATGACATCTATTTCATTGTTTTGTAAAAAGTAGCGTAATTCCTGTGCATGTTGGTACAGGCCATTGGCATTCCATAATCCAAGTTTGAGTAGCTGAGCCATTAGGCTATTTTACTAACGATGGTAGTAAGGAGATTCATCATTGTTCCCATCTGAGTGACTAACTCCTTCATCATAGCTTTTAATTCAGTTATATCATTGGTTTGTTGAGGAACTGTAGTAAGATTTGGTTGATTGACATTGGTAACTTGTGTTTGTTGAAGGTTTTGCCCAAGTGTCTTTTGCGCGTAAGAGATGCCTGGCTGTACATTTTGGGCTTGTACTATGGTTTTTTGTCTTAACTTTGGATACATTTTTTGTTGCAATTGCTTGTGTATTATACATCCTCTATAATTAGCTGGATGGTTTTGATTGCAGTTGACGCATTGAACATCATTATTTCTTTCCGTTCGTTGACATTCGGTAGTAAGATGGTTTCCTGCACATTTGACGCATCTGGGACTCTTATTACAAAAATTTTTAGTGTGCCCATACCGCTGACAGCGGATGCATTGCGGAATTTCTCTTTTAGCGTGCGGTGGTTCAAATATGACACTTGAATTCATAAATAGCTTTACTTTATATATCTCATTGTTGCTATTGTTTGGTTTCAAATCGATGAAAAACATTGGGAGTGCCTTTTTTGTTTTATTTTGTTTGGCATTCCAGATATTCGATACTTCATGTCCCAATGCGGTTAAAGATTTTTTGATTTCTTCTATTTCAGTAGACGGGTGTAAGTTTTTGACAACTACTCTGAAGCTTCTTTCCTGCTTCTTTTTATATGTGTGAAACTGTGTCTTTTTTTCAATGAGGGCTTGCAATATGTTGCTATATACTGTTCCAGTTTTTGGCTGTATTCTAACTTCTTCATTTCCTAATGATTTTATTATATACTGTTCTTGAGCAATGCTGTTCAGAAGGGTCGTTAGCGGGTTGATATTTTCGACGCCGGTCACGTATATTGGTGGTGGCTTAGGTTCATTAACTTCATTGTTTGTTTCTTCGCTATCTGCTCCATTGGTAGACTCCATTTGATCTTCAGCGGATAAACTGTTAAACCTATTGTTCGTATTGACCACATTTCCCAGCCAATAATCGCTGATTTTAGATTGTCTTTGGTATTTAATATTGGCTTCGGGACTTCTTACTCGCTTTTTGTTTACGACTGTTCGCCATTCACTGTTTGGTTGTAAAGGTGGTTGAATTGCCTGCGGCATAATGCTGTAATTTAAGGATGATTGGGGGACCGATTGACGTATTTGCGGAAAATATGGTCCTGGTATTTGTTGCAACGTTTGCGGCTGCATGTTTTGGTCATAAAATAAGGGTAGATTTGATTGTGCAAATTGCATGGAATAATTTTGTTGATTTTCCATTTTAATTTCACATACCTTTATTTATTTATCTTTATCGATTGATTAGCTGACTGAATTACAATAACCTTGCGATCGCACATTTATCACTTTACAATTTATTAATATTTGGAATGTTAACATAACAAGCACAATAACACGACCACAATTTATTTTAATGCAATTAATTTAATTTTTAAATTTATTTATTTTTTTTATTTATTTATTTTTTTTTTTATTAGATTATAGGTTATATATTTTTTTTTTATTAAATTTTCGGTTTAATTATTATTTTATTTTTATTTAATTAATACGACTAGCGCAGGTTAGACGCGTGCGATCACCGTCAAGTATAATTGACTTATAATTGACGTTTGGAATTTAATACCGAAAATTTCTAGCCCAATTGCGAGACTTTTAATTCATTAGATTTGGCTATAAACCTTCCCGAAGTTAAGAGGTTGTCAAAAAATGTTTTCTTCATTTATTCTGGAAGAAGTGAGGCAATTTTGCCGATATTGCAGAAAAAGACGTTACTTGACTAATACAATTAGTCTGCCAAATAGGAATTTTAAAAATTGATCTCAACAGCTACATTATGGATTTCTGCACAATTTGTTGAAAAAGCTTCCTTTTTGTGAGAGGTTATAGAATTCCAACAATTTTTATTTTCAAATTTCAATTTTTTAATGTACTTTGTGATGCAATAAAAAATGATATTTTTTTTCCTCATTTACTATGACTTTTTGGCCTTTTTGTGAAAACACGTTTTATAAAAACTGTTTTATCTCTTCCCATTTCAACTAAAAAAAAATTGTATATGCTTAGTCAAAAAGAATTTTTGAAGACCTTTCATTTAAAAAAAGATTTGTTCAGTTTGGTCAAATAGAAGAGTAGAGAGTTGTATTTTCGTGTTTTCAATTGCAGTAGCTCAACGCATAACTTTTTTTAGGTTATTTTTGGGTCAAATGAAGGGCAAAATATTTCTTCATTTATGTATACCATTTTTTAAAATAATACTTTTTTAAATTCAACACCAGAATAAGAAGAATGCGTCGAAGCGGAAGAAAAATTTTCAAAATCGACTAAAACTCGCGGAAACCATGGTAAAATTTGATAAACGAGCATTCTCCCACTACCGACGCGTGCATCTAAATTTTAGGGAATATGCGTTTCTAATCCAATGGTTTTATATTTTTAATATTTAATGTCTCATTAGAAGTAACTGCTTTAAATATTATCAAAATCATAAAATACCTGCACATTTGGAATGTACGTGACCATTTACCCTCTAAACATAAAAAATATTTAAAATAATAAAGCATTCTGTAACAAACACATATCCCCTAAAATTTACATGCACGCGTCGGTAGTGGGAGAATGCTCGTTTATCAAATTTTACCATGGTTTCCGCGAGTTTTAGTCGATTTAGAAAATTTTTCTTGCGCTTCGACACATTCTTCTTATTCTGGTGTTGAATTTAAAAAAGCATTATTTTTAAAAATGATATACATAAATGAAGAAATATTCTGCCCTTCATTTGACCCAAAAATAACCTAAAATAAGTTAGGCGTTCAGCTACTGCAATTGAAAACACGAAAATACAACTCTCTACTCTTCTATTTGACCAAACCGAACAAATCTTTTTTTAAATGAAAGGTCTTCAAAAATTCTTTTTGACTAAGCATATACAAATTCGTTTTAGTTGAAATGGGAAGAGATAAAACAGTTTTTATAAAACGTGTTTTGACAAAAATGCCTAAAAGGCATAGTAAAGGAGGAAAAAAAATATCGTTTTTTATTGCATCACAAAGTACATCAAAAAATTGAAATTTGAAAAAAAAAATTGTTGGAATTCTATAACCTCTCACAAAATGGAAGCTTTTTCAACAAATTGTGCAGAAATCCATAATATATCTGTTGAGATCAATTTTTAAAATTCCTATTTGGTAGGCTAATTGTATTAGTCAAGTAACGTCTTTTTGTGCAATATCGGTAAAATTGGCTCACTTCTTCCAGAATAAATGAAGAAAACAAATTTTGACAACCTCTTAACTTCGGGAAGGTTTATAGCCAAATCTAATGAATTAAAAGTCTCGCAATTGGACTAGAAATTTTCGGTATTAAATCCCAAACAATTCTTTATTATAACTTTTTTCTATCCGTTGATTACAACTCGAGTTATTTGTCATTGTAAGAAAGAAAACGTGACAGTTCAAGAAGAAGGCCATTTTTGTTAATGTTCCGGCACTAGTTGGATTGACAAAACTATAAGGTGTTGTTCAGGACATCGTCCTCAATTATATTCAAGCATAAAATTGCTAATGGGAGCCAACATCCGTAGACCTCTATGACCGTCCCATATCTCTATTCCACTATATTAACCGATACTATTTAATTTTAGTGACAGTTACTTGTCAAATTTAGCGATTGAAAAACTTTTAACTCGTATTTTGTACTTCAAAATCTATGACAGCGCTGGCCACGTCCCCTCAGCTCGCTAATAAAGTTGATGAGACTGTATTCAAATTTCAGTTACTGATCAGCCAGCTGTAAACGCCGAGTAGATTATTTGGAAATGGGGTACTGAATTTTTTCTGCAAAAACCAAGACAGATTTCAATATTGATTGATCGATTTGAAGAAGTTTAGCCTTGCCATCAATATATTATATTGATTTTTCTATACTTTTAATTCTCCTTAAACCAACATTTCTAAGAATTTTCCTTTACTCTTATTTTGGTATTAACCCTGAGTTTATAGTGTTTATTGCAAAATCTCTTAGTTTCACTTAAATATTTATCAATTGAATTGTTACCATTACTAAACGCAAAATATTGAGCAATGTTGTTGTACGAACTTGTAAGAATTTTCAAATACCTATCTGACTTCTCATTCTCAAGTATCTACCCACAGTAGAGTCTTTACATGCAGAAAAAGTACCAAGAAAGTAAAAGCTATAATAGAACGATATGCTATGTGAACTGTGAACATGTAATGCTACATTACTAACCTAACAACTACAATATGTACTTGTAAAAGAAGCCAAAGATGAAAAGATACTGCACTGACAGAAGAGAAAATATTTAAAAAATTTCTGGTCATCAGGAGCCCACAGTTCGCCCATGTAAAATGCCTAGCAACGTGCGCAAATAAATCAAAAATCTGGACTGATTAAGTTGAGCAATATAATATGGATGTAAAGAAAATGTTAAAATTTATTAATTTTAAACCTCCATCTCCCTGCGTTTTCAGTTGTTAGAATTTGAATTCGACTCAAGTTTGACGAGCTCATATGAGCGTTACCAACCATGTGAATTGAGAAGACTGAGTTGCTTCGTTTCACAGATAATAAAAATAAAATTGTAAATTTGTTAACCGTTATAATTTCTATTATAAAAAAATGAAAACAATTAGTAATTATTACATAACAAGTATTTTTTTAAACTACACAAGTTGAATTGTTTTTGGCTTGTTAATGGTTTTTGAATTACAAAACAAACTTAAAGTAGTGGTATATGCGATATTCTTGCTAAAACAAATTTACCGTTTCGCCAAAATTCAATGGTAATAAGTAAAAACGCATAAATGACTCATAAAAAGAAAACCGTGTGTCTATATTAAGCAAGAATGGAAATTCCACACCTACTTAGAGGAACTACCATTTAAAACTTTTTTTTTTATTTAAAAAATGACTAATTAGTCATTTTAGGTGGTTTTAAAAATATTAAATAGTGGTTGTAAGGTATGTAATTACAAAATTTAAATAAATTCCTTCAGTTAGAAATCTGCCGGTTTGCCGGTACTGGTAGCAAGTCGCAAGTAACACACTTTTAAGTATAAAGCAAGAATAACTGACGTGTGCTCCTAATTGCAATAATAATCGAGTCATACTTGTACTCGTTATGCATTTTTATAAAAAATTAAATAATTGAAATTGTTTTTAGTAAACGCACCTAAATTGGTCTCTTTATTTGACATTAAATTACCACCAAAGGAGTTAAAAAAGGTAGTTTTTAGTTTAGCAAATTTATGGAAAAACAAAAACGTATCGAAAAGTTTAATTTTTATGTCTTATTAATTAGCATTGTTTACTGAAAGGGTAAACAATGCAACTTAATTTTTTAAAATTAGTAATGGAATATTTATTCCGATAATAAGTGGCTATTATTAACCTCCACGTATGACTTAAATATTTTATTATACCACCTATTTAAGGTACATTACCTACTTTAGACATAAACAATAGAAAACCTACTAAGATCTAATGTTGCAATTATGCTGACAATTAATGTGAACTACTGAGTAATTAATTTTATTTCGTATCAATAAATTTGAGCTTAATTGCTAATACAATCACAATGAGGAGAATGACATATTGTCACACAATAGAATGAAAAATAGAAGCTTGGTAAAACATTTTATTTGTTTGGTAACCTACTTGGATCTTGTAAAACAGAAACTCTTTTCCAACCACAATATTTAGGGTAGGTTGTTCTCCTTCTTTAGATTGCCTTAGATCGTGTCACCAAGTTGCTAATTGGTTCAATGAATAGAGATTATCACTCCCCGACATTTGCTGACTTTTGAGGAGTAGAAACCGTTATTGTTCGGTGGGGAACGTGAAAATGTAAAACGACATAAGAAACTGATTGAAGAAGATCAGGGTCGTGTCACCAGGTTGCTTATTGGCAGAATTAGGCTTTCATTGAATAGCAATTATTACTTGCCGACATTTGCTGACTTTTGAGAAATAGAAACCTTTATAGTTCGGGTTAGAGAAACCTACAAATTTTGTATGGCTATGACTGACATCAGAAACTGTTTGAAGAAGTTCAGGCTCGTAACAGGGTGGCTTATTGGCATAATCAGGCTTCTAATGACGAGAAATGATCACTCCCTGACATTTGCTAATTTTTGAGGAATATAGTTCGGTAGCTTTATAGTTCGGTAGTGAAGCCTAAAATTTGATTTGGTGCGATACAAGAAACTGTTTAACTAAGTTCAGGGTAGAGTCACAAGGTTGCTTATTAGCAGAATTAGGCTTTCATTGAATAGAAATTATCACTTGCCGACATTTGTTAACTTTTGAGGAATAGAGACCTTTATAGTTCGGTAGTGAAGCCTGAAAATTTGATTTGGTGCGATACAAGAAACTGTTTAACTAAGTTCAGGGTAGAGTCACAAGGTTGCTTATTAGCAGAATTAGGCTTTCATTGAATAGAAATTATCACTTGCCGACATTTGTTAACTTTTGAGGAATAGAGACCTTTATAGTTCGGTAGAGATATCTGCAAATTTTGTATGATTATGACCGACATAAGAAACTGTTTGAAGAAGTTCAGGCTCGTAACAGGGTTGCTTATTGGCATAATCAGGCTTCTAATGACGAGAAATGATCACTCCCTGACATTTGCTAACTTTTGAGGAATAGAGACCTTTATAGTTCGGTAGTGAAGCCTAAAATTTGATTTGGTGCGATACAAGAAACTGTTTAACTAAGTTCAGGGTAGAGTCACAAGGTTGCTTATTAGCAGAATTAGGCTTTCATTGAATAGAAATTACCACTTGCCGACATTTGTTAACTTTTGAGGAATAGAGACCTTTATAGTTCGGTAGTGAAGCCTGAAAATTTGATTTGGTGCGATACAAGAAACTGTTTAACTAAGTTCAGGGTAGAGTCACAAGGTTGCTTATTAGCAGAATTAGGCTTTCATTGAATAGAAATTATCACTTGCCGACATTTGTTAACTTTTGAGGAATAGAGACCTTTATAGTTCGGTAGAGATATCTACAAATTTTGTATGATTATGACCGACATAAGAAACTGTTTGAAGAAGTTCAGGCTCGTAACAGGGTGGCTTATTGGCATAATCGGACTTTTAATGACGAGAAATGATCACTCCCTGACATTTGCTGACTTTTGAGGAATAGAGACCTTTATAGTTCGGTAGTGAAGCCTGAAAATTTGATTTGGTGCGATACAAGAAACTGTTTAACTAAGTTCAGGGTAGAGTCACAAGGTTGCTTATTAGCAGAATTAGGCTTTCATTGAATAGAAATTATCACTTGCCGACATTTGTCAACTTTTGAGGAATAGAGACCTTTATAGTTCGGTAGAGATATCTGCAAATTTTGTATGGTTATGACCGACATAAGAAACTGTTTGAAGAAGTTCAGGCTCCTAACAGGGTGGCTTATTGGCATAATCGGACTTTTAATGACGAGAAATGATCACTCCCTGACATTTGCTGACTTTTGAGGAATAGAGACCTTTATAGTTCGGTAGTGAAGCCTAAAATTTGATTTGGTGCGATGCAAGAAACTGTTTAACTAAGTTCAGGGTAGAGTCACAAGGTTGCTTATTAGCAGAATTAGGCTTTCATTGAATAGAAATTATCACTTGCCGACATTTGTTAACTTTTGAGGAATAGAGACCTTTATAGTTCGGTAGAGATATCTGCAAATTTTGTATGATTATGACCGACATAAGAAACTGTTTGAAAAAGTTCAGGCTCGTAACAGGGTGGCTTATTGGCATAATCGGACTTTTAATGACGAGAAATGATCACTCCCTGACATTTGCTGACTTTTGAGGAATAGAGACCTTTATAGTTCGGTAGTGAAGCCTAAAATTTGATTTGGTGCGATGCAAGAAACTGTTTAACTAAGTTCAGGGTAGAGTCACAAGGTTGCTTATTAGCAGAATTAGGCTTTCATTGAATAGAAATTATCACTTGCCGACATTTGTTAACTTTTGAGGAATAGAGACCTTTATAGTTCGGTAGAGATATCTGCAAATTTTGTATGGTTATGACCGACATAAGAAACTGTTTGAAGAAGTTCAGGCTCGTAACAGGGTGGCTTATTGGCATAATCGGACTTTTAATGACGATAAATGATCACTCCCTGACATTTGCTGACTTTTGAGGAATAGAGACCTTTATAGTTCGGTAGTGAAGCCTAAAATTTGATTTGAATGGCATAATCAGGCTTTCAATGAAGAGAAATTATCACTCACCGGCAATTGCTGACTTTTGAGGATTAGAGACCTTTGTAGTTCGGTTAGAGAAACCTGCAATGATTTATTGTTATGTCCGACAAAGAAACTGTTTGAAGACGTCCAGGCTCGTGTAACAGGGTTGCTTATTGGCATAGTCAGGCTTTTAATGAAGAGAAATTATTACTCCCCGACATTTGCTGACGTTTAAGGAGTAGAGACCTTTATAGTTCGGTGGAGAAGCCTGAAAATTTGATTTGGTGGGATATCAGAAACTGTTTGAAGAAGTTCAGGGTCGTGTCACAGATTTGCTTTTTGGTATGGGTCAGGCTGTCAATGAAGAGAAATTATCACTCGCCGACTAAATCGCTGACTTAAAACAATACAAAACGTAGCCAACTAAACTGTTGTCAGAAAGTGTCAAAAAGTTCTTGTGCGCGCCTGGTCTCAAAAATTATTATAGAGACTTAGGTTTACAGTGATCAAGTGATTTAGAAGAGCCAATATTCGAGAAAGAATTTTACATTCTATTTGCCTAAGTACCAAAGTACAGCTAACCAACAGATCAACAAATAAACAGATTAGTAAACAGTTCGTTTAATAAATAGATAAAAAAATTCCCAAATATACAAGCACGCAAGAGGCAAACATTCAGCATCAGGCAGACAGAGAGAAAAGCATAAATACATAAACAAAACGAGAGCTTAATTAATCCGCTGTTTTAATCTCTTAATAACCATCAATAAAAGGCCCACAAAGGTCATTTGAAGGATGAATTAGAAGTGATCACAATTTTGAAGATGACACCTGATACCATTTACACTACAATGAACTTACATCTCTTGATGAGAGAAAGCTTTCTAAATAAATAATTTATAAAACAAAACAAAATAAGATTTGTTGAGCTTTCTAGAATTTTTCACGTTACTTAAGCCTTTTTTGCTCACTTGATTTATAGTTTGAAGCGCCTGAATGATTATATTAAAAACTAAATGTTGGTGCGAGTCGTAGGAAAGTTTTTCCAAAATTGACTTAATTAAGAAACCAAAACTTTATAGTTATCTCTACAATCTCTGTCATCGAGGCTTGTTAAATTCCGTTATTTATTACTAAATTAAAAAAGAACTGAACGTGCAGTAATTCAAAGTACCGTGAGCTTATAGTGTCTGTACAAGCGTTGAAATTCCCAGTTACATTAGCAATGATAGAGACTCGAGCAAAATACTAATAGAAAACGGTTTGAAAAATTTAAATTAAAAAGGAACAAAAAAAAATGTTTTTAAATTATTATCCGTTGAAATGAGTTTTGTTTATGTTCATCCTTCACATTAGACATTCTTTCTAAGCTTTTTTGTGGTATGTTACGCGTAAAAAATTTGGGTCTAAACCTGTTTGTATCACCTTTTAAAAAGATGAGTTTCAGCACATGCCTTACCTGACACAGTAAAACAGGTTCATTGATAAAATATCAATTTTTGATCAAATTTATTAATTTGTTTTGGTCGTAATTAATAGGCGAAAAAAGAAATGGAAATTTAATACAGGTACATTACCATTTTGATTTTGAGTACAGTTTCCATTAGGTATTCCTTGAAGGCACATAAGACAAATGGCACACTTTACAAGTAGCATAAACACAAAAGTCACTACAGTGTATGTCATTTTTAATCACTAATTTTTAATTAAACGACTATAGTTAAAAATAATAGTTATGGCATAGAGCCGTTAGAATACGTAAGTTGTTGGATCACATCACCGAAGCATTCTTGTAAATGTTAGGTCTGCGGCCGATGAGCACTACGCTAACCATGCTTGGCCTTTGCCAGAGCTCTCGCTACCTACCTTTTTGTAATCATACACCTGTTCAACTTAAATGAGAGCTACTCCGACCACTCGACGTTTCATTTTTAAATTTAACTAACAATTTATTTTAAGTTTCATAATTTTTTTTTCATTTTCAAAATTGAAAACAATAAAAACTAAAAAATGACCCACATATTAAAAACTGTTCTAGGTCTGAAGAAATATCAGAAATAATTAAAATGTGTCAGGCAGTTGTTTCAAAATAAGATCAAACAGTGATAGAAGAGTATATAGCACGTAAATCCTCACTAATCGTGAGTTACTGGTAGGTATAATACGGATTAATTCCTTCAAAGTTAAACAAAGATCTTTTGACATTGACGATAGGCTTAGTTTCTTGGTATTTGGAAGAACGAAGAATAATGGAAGAACTGTCACCACTCGACGTTAAAGTTTTAACTAACAATTTTAAGTTTCATATTTTGTTTCTTTTTCAAAATTGGAAACAATAAAAACTAAAAAATGCCTCACTATTAAAAACTCTTATAGGCCTCAAGAAATATCAGAAATAATCTAAATGTGTCAAGCATTTGTTTCAAAAAAAGATTAAACAGTGATAGAAGAGTATAGCACGTAAACCCTCACTAATACGTTACTGGTAGCTATAATCCAAATTAGTTCCTTCAAAGTTAAACAATGATCTTGTAACATTGACAATAGGTCTAGTTTCTTTGGATTTAGAAGAACGAAGAATAATTGAAAAACTCTGAACTCCCACCACTCGACGTTTCATTTTTAACTAACAATTTTAAGTTTCACACTTTGTTTACTTTTTCAAAATTAAACAATAAAAACTAAAAAAAGCCCCACCTAATTAAAAACTCTTCTAGGTCTAAAGAAATATCAGAAATAATTTAATTGTGTCAGGCAGTTGTTTCAAAATAAGATCAAACAGTGATAGAAGAGTATATCACGTAAATCCTCACTAATCCAGAGTTACTGGTAGCTATAATCCGGATTAGTTTCTTTAAAGTTAAACAAAGATCTTGTGACATTGACGATGGACTTAGTTTCTTCGATTTAGAAGAACGAAGAATAATGGAAGCGCTGTGAATTAAATGTACGTATGCAAGTTCAAAAATAGTAAATATTACGCTCTGAAGGGTACTTCAAAGCCTTAGTTCTCAATCTTTTTGAAGTCGGGGAACACTTAACTTTGAGATTTTTTTGCGCGGAACACTTACAATTCAACATAAGCCTTTAAGCAGGATGGCAAACCTTTTTGAAATAAAGGGCGCAATAAAAAAAACATTGCTTGCAAAAATAACTCTATTTAAAGTTAGTACGACCGTTTTGAACCCAAAAATCGAAAGCTCATATATTTGGACTCTTTCACTCCACGTATTTTTTGGGCTTCTATATTTAACCCTAATAAGTAACAACAACGGTTAACTTTGGCCCTGCCAACTTCACGTCAGCATGGCCATTTTGAGCCAAAAAATCAAAAGCTCATAATTTTGGGCTCTTTATTCCACCTATTTTTGATTTTTGGGCTTCTTTATTTAACCTTAATAATAAGGTTTAACTTTGGCGTGCCAACTTCACGTTAGCACGGCTCAAAAATCAAAAGTGGGTTCATAATTTTAGGATATTTTTGGGCTCTCTATTCCACCTATTTTTAATTTTTGGGCTCTTATATTTAACTTTAATAATAAGGGTTAACTTTGGCGTGCCAACTTCACGTCAGTACGGTCATTTTGAGCCGAAAAATCAAAAGTGAACTCATTAAAAATCATTTCGAATTACAATACTTCAAAAAATTTCTCAAATTTAATGCGATACATGAGCTTGGCGATCTTAGCAAATTTCAGCAATAAAAATTTAAATCTTTTACAGAGATTCACAATTTTTGAGGAGTATTTATAATAAACTGATTACAATCCCATACAAAAATTATTTTACTTAAACTTCAATTCCACAATTATAGAGCATGACTCATTCTTAATATGTGTTCACAAAATTTAGCTAACTATATCGCGGCTTCTATTGAGGTAGATGTAGAAAACACGTGCCGCTTTAATAGAATAACGTACTTTACTATAGTTTGACAGAATTTGAACGAATCCAGGAGGTAGAAGTAGATCCGAGTACGAACAATAGTTCATAATGCTGTACCGAAAAATCTCGATTTAATCTAGTCTTCATTCTATAAATGACACAACTGTCTACATTTGTGGACAAATAGTCTAGTATTGATCTTTCTTTCTCAAGCTAGCAATGATCTTTCTCATTGACTAGCTCAATGTTCATTATTAAAAAATAAAAAACATAAAAATATTATTAAAATTTAATAAGTTTTTATTCGTCTTTCAAGGGAACAAGCCCCTAAACGGATTTTTTTGCCTTCAGAACCTTTCTATATTTTTTTTATTTTAGAAAATCTAGACACCCCTTTTCAAATCGTGCCTGCATAAAAAATGGCGGAATTTTTCTGGTAGGGTTGTTGGGGAGTATAAGGGGAGTACGGGAAAAGTGCTAAAAAAAATAATTCTTCTTCTAAATTCAAATAATTTAAGAAAAATTTAATTGTAAATTTGACAACATGGCTGCATGTAGGTCGGCACTAACAATTAATTATCTTCTATTTTATTATACAAATTAACCAAAAAAAAATAAACGTCAAGTTTTTTGTCAACTTTTGTCAATAGGGTCAATCTATTATTTTCACTAATGACTAAAAAATGACTAAGAAATGATTATAAAGAATTTTTTTAACATTTTTCCCGTACCTACTCCTTTAATAGTCTCTAACAAACTCTTCACAAGCATTACGCCACATTTGACTCACCCTGTATATGTTATAAATATTAGGTTAGGTCGTTTTCTACCACAGAGCTACTAGATAAACTTTTAGCCATTTCAACATAAATTATTATTAATTAAGTAATTACCCAACAACCAATTATTTACCAACCAACTCAATTATTTGGGAATAAGTAAAAAAATATTTACTTATTCGATGTTGACTGATCAGTTTAAGAAACGTAGTGGCTAGATACGCGAGGTCGTGGGTTCGATACAGCTAAATATACACTCTCTAAGACATCGGCTTCCAGTAATTACTATATTTCAATTTTTCAATCACTATAATAGGCGTAGCCGAGGTAAACACTCAAACTAGGGCCAAAATCAAATTTTACGCCAGAGGTGCAAACAATATTTTTTGTACGACCCAATGTTTATTATATACAAAATTTAATATCAAGTTTGTTTCATTACTTCGATTTTACCATAGTAACACTTTTTCGCCCTATAGGACGTAAAATAATACTTATTGATGAGGTCGTATAAAAAACACTTTTTTCAAATATTCTAAGTTTAACAACAAAATTATCACCAGTTGGTTCTTTTTGATTTAATTCAAAATCAAAACAATTTGGCGTAGCTTTCATTTACTACGAAACGTCGTACGTTTGATCAAACAAATCCCCCACCTCAGCAGGTAGTTTCTTAATTTCCTCTTGCTCCTCTAACAAACTATACACTCACCTGGCCTACTCAAATTTGAACTTTTTAAATCTTAGAAACAAATCTAACATCTTTTTGTATTCTTCTTATTCTCGCGCACAAGTGATTAATTGCCCTCGTTTAATTAAATAAGTGACAAAATTTACATAATGTTCATTTAATTTTAACACTTCTATTGTTAATTAAGTAACATTAAATTAATTTTTGTTATTAAAAAATAGTTTATTGTTGTATGAAAAAGAAACTACATAATTTGGATGACTCGTATAATTTTGAAATGGGAAAAAAGGCATGTAATGCATGACTGTAGACTTATTCCTATACAAAAATTTTGATTGAATTGTATTTACTGTATTGATAGCCAATTGATAAAGTTAACAATTCTGTAATTACATTTTCTCAAAAAAAAATCTTATTAAATTTTAATTTAAAAATCTTTAAGTCAATGGCATTTTAGAAACTATGTAACAATTCCCATTTTCTGTTTAGGTACCTAATAATGCAATTTACATCCGAGGTTTTAGGATGACGAGAGCTTCTTGTCCAATCCAATCTGGAATTAATGGTGTAACCAGGAAAATGGATTTTGGCTAGATGGTCGAACTATAAATATTTTAAAAACGCCATAGAACCTTAATCTTGATTATACCGAAGGGGGGGGGGTGATGGGGGTTAAAAATCATATTTATGGGATTCATAAGTTGTTTTTAGGAATTTGATATTTGGAAAAATGCTATTTGAAAGTTGAAAATCCGTTAAAAAAATTATGATTCTACTAGTGGAGTGACTCAACGAAGAAAAGTTGAATCCAAAATTTCAAAATACTGCATGGTGGGCAAAAAAAATGTTGCAACGGAAAAGGTTATTTCGTTTTTTGATATCTTAACAAATAACTGCAGAAAGAAATAAAATGTGTACCTACAGCACATGGCGGATACTTGACAACGTACTCGACCCCAATTTGACTAACTTCATGTATTTTAAGGCAAAGACACACGCACAGGCTTTTATTGCAGCTTGCCTTGTGCACTGTGCAAGCCGTACAGCCTCGTGCATATCTTTTGGCCACCCCTGCAATACATTAGCACGAATTATAGGTGCAACCATCACAACACCCACAATTCGTGCTAGGTTTATAGCCGGGTGGCCAAAAGATATCCACGTGACTGTAAATCGCTCAAACCTGCATAATGTAGAGGCCTGTGCGTGTGTCTCCGACTTTACGGTTTTCAAAATTCCCATATACTCATGTAGGTATATCATTTTTGAACTGAATCATCCTCTTAAAAGTTTTAAATTAAGATCGATAACGTCATATTATATGTAGAGGAAATAAAAACATTGTAAAAATTTTGAACGCATCTAATAGACACGAAAGTGAATATAATTAATTACCTCTTTTGTCATTTAATAGCTTTTCATTAATAATTTTAATATTTCTAATTATCACAAGTAGCAAAATAATAATTAATAATTGATTGTAATGGTAATAAATTCTCATTAAGCACCATAATGATGATGACAGCAAATAAAAACAGGTATTTAAAATTTTATGCATTTAATAAAATTACCAACAGGATTTGAGCATTTTCTAGATGTCGCAAAAGACGAAAACGGACATGTAAGTAAGACAGTGTTGGGTCAAATTGCATTATACTAGAAGAAAGTTAATGTATTTTAAAATTCGTAATAAATGAGTCACATTAAAAGCTTCATTGAGTGTGGTCTATCAAATACTATGTATTATAGCCCATCAGTCAAATTACACCAAGGTTAAACTTATATCGCTTCTAGGGCATATTATAGAGGAATGAAAATACATATAAACTAGCAAAACAGAAAACAGAGGAATCTGAAACACCTTACATGTTGCACAAGATCCGAATCAGCACTTAATACAACTAAGAAGACAGTTAGAGCTGTTTTAGAATGACTAAATGTCCTATATACTAACTTGTTAGTACTGAATCAACTGAAGGAGAAGAAGCACGGGAATGTAAGCTTTAACGTCGTGCATATAAATGTCACCGCACGACCGTGCTCGACGTTAAAGCTTAGATTCTCGTGCTTTTGCTCTTTGAGTTGATTCAGAATTAACAAATTAATACGACATTTAGTCCATGTAAGACGGCCCTTACGCAGGGTGCACTGAACGAGTGGAAGCTCCAAATACACTCACAACACTGGGAAACCTCCCCTTGTCTTGTAAAATCTATCCTACGCAACTCAGCCACTTTAGGAAGACCTCTACAACACATGTGTTTATAAAGAAGAACCCATACAAGGCGAGGAGGAGAATGGAGCAGCTTTCCACATAATAAACGAATGTGCTGCCCTAGCCCACAGAAGGTTCTCACTCTATTTAGATAATTGTTTGGATGTTGTTTTTACCCAACATCCTTTGTTTTTTTAAATAAACCAAGTTCAATTGGACTGTTTTCACTAATAATTAGACTCTTAATTTCTCTACAAATTTGTCATTGCCTTCTTCAAATCTTACCCTATCAGGAATTATGACTATTGGTGATATCAACCTGATATTAAAACCGCTAACGGCTGAGAGCGGAATATCTAAATATAGTTCGAATATTTAACTTTCTCGCTCATTCGTAAGGGCCGTTTTATATAAACTAAATGTCGTACTAACTTGTTATTGCTGCATCAACTCAAGGAACACTGGAATCTAAGCTTTAACGTCGTGCGTAAAAAATTCAACGCACGACTGTGCACGACGTTGAAGCTTAGATTCCCGTACTTTTGCTCCTTGAGTTGATTCAGAACTAAGAAGTTAGTACGACATTTAGTCCATGTAAAACGCCCTTTAGATCTGACCCTCTTAAGATTTTTTAGTGGAAGGGACATGAGCTCATAGCATAGGTGGAGATGCATCATTTACTACGTCATTCGAGTTCCCTCTTCGTTCTTCGTATACTAAACAAAAGATTTTTAGTGATTTTTTTATATCACTTTTAGATCCAGAGATGTAGCCCATTGTACCTTTCTTTTCAAACTGACACGCTGTAGAATTATTGTATCTCTAGTTCTAGGCATATAATCCCAAACTTTTTTACGCTGTCTTTTAGAGAAGCAACAAGCACTAGTGTATACAACAAGGGAAAATTGCAAGTGTAGGTATAGTCCAAAAATAAATAAATGGTTTTTATGACTTTGACTCTATAAGTACTAAAGTAGGTACTTGAAAGCTATTAAAATTTGAGAACGAAGCGGACTTCCAAGGGACTGACAGGTAAAATCCACACAAAAGACAAAACAGTTTACACCTGTTATTTTACAACTGCGTGAGTTCAAGAAAGAGTTGTTTTCAAAAAACGATTTAAAATAACAGGTATACTGTTTGGTCCTTTGTATAGATTTTACCTGTCAATCATTTAGAATTCTGCTTGGATTTTACAATTAAGTAGGTATATTCTTAAGGTACTTAAACAATCAAAGTCATGAAAACCATTTATCTATTTTTGGACTTTACTAAAAGGGTATGCCATTTACACAGAGCATATTTAGCAAGACAAGCCCTCGACTAAACAAAAACAAATAACTCTCTCGCTCTATAATTTTCTAATTAAAATAACACATAAAATGACACATTAAGGTTGCGAATCTGTAATTTTTATGTAGTTATCTATATGGTAATAATAAACGTAATTGCTTTATGGTAAACGTCAAAGTAATTTCTTCTTTAAAAAATGCTTTCTCGATTTGGTCAAGCATTGCTTCATAATAAATGCAGACGTTACAAAATATACGTCTGAAATAAAGTAGGTACTGATGTTAGATCAGATAAAAAAAAGTTTATTTGATCAAAGAAAAAATCACAAAGTTAATCATACTGTTTTATCTAGAGGGAAACTTTTGAAATTTTAAAAGATTGTAAACACAACATGAGTAAAGCAGACTAGGATAAATGTTGAATTCCATTAACCTATTCCTATTGGACCTATTGAAATTAATCTGTGGTTCTGATATTTTATCCTGATTTAGTCCTTATTAAGGTCCTGGTATTCTTACCTGATTCTACCATTTAAGAATCGACCCTATTTATATTAATCTAGCCCTGATATATTATTGCCTTATTACCTACTACTATAACTACTCTATAGTGGAGGACCTAGTAGTGGACCTGAACAATCAACATGGACGAGCCAGCTCTAACGTCAAAGTCTATGCCGATGAGATACTTATGGCTCGATAGGAAAAATTTTGTTATAATTGACACGATTTGGAAATCAAAATTTTATGTAAAAAGTAACAAAGATTACTTACAAGTTTTTTACAGCTTCCCGCATCCTTTTTTCCATGCCTTTCTAATCCTCCAAGTGAGTGTCGTTTAACTGTCGAGCGATCATGCTGTTTTTTATTATGGTTGTCTAATTTTTCGTGATCTTCACTCCTAATAAATAAATAAATCAATTAAAAATCAAAAAATGTTTCCCTCGGTCTTTGTTTCAAAACTACAGCTCTGGTTGCAGAAACTATAGAGCAGGGTTTCCCAAACTGTGCTCCACCGGAAGGTAACAAGTGCTCCTCGAAAAACTATTAATAACCAAGCTTTAATGATTATGAGTCATCTACCCTTTAAATTACACTAGGTGCCCCGTCAAAATTCAAAGACCCTCAAATTGTTCCATCAGAGAAAAAGTTTGAAAAACCCTGCTATAGAGGATTTTATTAAAAGTAATACTCTAATTATTACATTCCTTATTTTCTGGCAAATGCCCGGTGAGCTTTTGCTTCCATATTAGAGAAATGGTTACCCAAAATCAAACTTTCTCGTAAACTGCCTTACTGTAAATCTAACACTAATTTTAGAATTTTTTTTTTGCAACTGGTGAACCTCAATAATGTTAATGTTTACATCCTATAAGAATGTACAAGGATGTGGATGTGGACCAGCTTTTAGCCGGCAGAGACTGTCACTAACATTCCTGAAGCTTAAATTTTGTTTTCCAGAAGAGTTATGAAATTATGGAATAACTGGAATTTTTTTATTTACCATATGAGGAAGGAAGGAAACGAATATAGATACGTCTGAATTTGAAGAATTAATAAGTGACTTTGAAGACTTATTAGTAACTTGACCTTCAACATCTATGGGAATAAGAAGTAATAAGTGGTAATAAAAATACCACAATTTATTATCAAATCAAAAGTTAATGTATATGTACAATGTACATACTGTAGGTAGGTACATATAATTTGATGGTAAATATAAACTTTATTTGTTTTACAAATGCTAGTTTTGAGCATAGCTGTAGTTCTCATCTAAAAAATTACTAAAATTGGTTCTTGTGGAAAATTTCATCCTATTTGTGTCTTTTGAACTTACGATAATTGATTTACAGGAATAAAAGTAATTCTTTGACTCCATTATGACAATGGATACCTTGATACCTCTTTACCTCACTTGATACCAGCCCAAAAATAAACTTTTGGATTCATAAAAATATAATAATTGTATAAACTGATCTAGACTCGAATAATATTTATAATTTGGGTTGCAGTAAAAAATCGTTAAGGGTTACAAGTTAAATGGCCCACCTTGTATGAAAACTGCACAGAGCGAGGTTGTATGGAATTAATTTATTCCTTTTCAATTGCACATGTTACATTACAGTTTCCTTTCATTATTTTATGAAGATAAAACTATTCGTACGTTTTGAATTGTTACAGAGTAACGAAACTCGAACCTGCACACGTTATTGGCTTATTGGTAAAGGTATTTGATTATATATGATATATAATTTTAGGCATATTAACACGTTTACTTGCCCTGATAGAATACTCGAGATTTACTGCCGTTAAATAATTATTTTTAATGTAAATAACCTCTTTGTGAAGGCTGAATTGGGGTTTAGAGCTGCTCATTCGTGCGAAACATAAATTCACTTAGTAATTTTTGCATGGGCATCATCAACGTTAAAATAACACTGAAGTAGACTTAAAAAGAGCCTTTACAACTAAACCTACATCAATATCCATAAGTACAAAAATTATTAATTATTAAGAAAAGCCAAAAAGCTACGTAAATGACAATAAAGAAAAATTTTCCGCAACTGAGATGGTCGTTGATTGTTGACCATGTGTATGTGTATCTCAGACACACTCTATGCTTTACATACAGACCAACAGACCGACTTCTTACGTTTCTTTTGAATTTTTGGACTCAGGATGGCTCAATACGTATAGAAATATATGAAGAACGCAAAAAAGGTCAGAAAAGGGAGTTTGATATACGAGATATGGAATATAAGATGCGACAGATATAACTTTACTTTCAAATCTATTCAATGCAAATTTCAATAGTTTCGAAAGAAGTGGCCTATACTAGTAGGTATTAGTGAACTATCGTAAACTAATCCATCCCTGATTAGTTGACAATCACTTAAGGTCTGCGCTTGACAATGAGCTATATCGACACTTAAAAATGAATTTGTCGACTTTAAATTAGCAATTTGAGGCTATAACACAAAACTTTTGAAAACGTGAGACAAGATTCTACTTAGTAACTACATATTAGAACCAGCGGAAATAAAAAATATCAAATTGGTGATGTTCTCAGAAATTATTAACTACATGAAAATAACTTCATGAGAACATACTTGTTATTAGAAAAATTGTTTTTTCTTTTCAAGTAACAAGACAAGATATGCACTTCCTTAGCAGTTCATTATTCATGCTCAATTACCGAAAAAAAATAATTTAATTAAATTTTAACACTGTTTTATATTGTGTTTACCCACCTTTTACTATTTACCAAATTATAGGTGAATAATCTGAAGATTAATGACATATCACAAGGTCAACAACATAATTATAAATACTCTTTGTGTGTGTATGTAACGTACGACATTTCCGTGGCTCCAAAATTCTTGATGGAAACAATGGTTGTGTAAAAATGTTCCCGCATCTAACCATCTTATTTTGGATCATTTTTGAGCATTGATTACCAACAAGATCAATTTTCAGTTTCTTCGAAATTGCCTTTTCGTTTAATTTTTAGTGAACGTGATTTAAGGGTCGCCTTTGTGTAGTAAGAAGAATGCATATTTAGGCCCCAATAAGAGCAATATTTAATGGAGCAAATAGCCAACTGACGTGCCATAATACGAAAAATGGATGTCACCAGTAAGGGGTAACAAAAAAGAGACCAATACTGCCATAAAACTCATTTATGTGGAGTTGCATTTTAATAATCCGTCTGTGCACCGAGAGGTCGAGCCTACAGGTTATTATGTCCTAATGTTCTTGGTGGCAGTGGAAAGGCTACTCACAACTCGACTCACAATCTCCCAATTTACTTTTCTTCTTTTATAATTTAAAGTTATTTAAAATTCCAATCTTGAGTTAATGAAGAATTGCATCCCGCATACTTGTAAAGGGCGACACCTGTGTGCTGTCTGGTTAAAAAGAAGTAAACATTAATTACTACCTACTAAGAGCTAGCAACAGAATTTTGTCACGAAAATTTGAAGTGAATTTGTGATCAAAAGTCAATCTCAGGGTGCCCAATTTTGATGTCTGAAAAGAGTGGGTGATTATTTGCATCCTTCTCAAATATTCCTAAGTCAGTTAGTATTGTAGGCATTTTAAAATAATTGTTTGAAATGCAGCTGTGTCTCTAATTTACTATTGTTATGATAATATCGAACTCTTGCTAGACCCAAATGTAATAAAGATATCAAAATTTCTTATTTTGGCGTTCAACCTCAGATACGATGTTAATGATTTAAGATTAAAACAGTTAAATAAATAAATTTCTCAAATTGACTTTCACTTGTTTAAACGAATTATTAATCAAATTAAATTATTTTAATTCAATAATTTGAAATCATTGTTATATTAAATTATTATAATTAACTTCTTCGATTTTATAAATAGACATAAGTTTGATTAATTTAAAATAATTTTATATGTAATTGGATTTGAATGTAATAACAAACTGTTTACTTTCTATTAATTTTGAGTTTGGATTGATTAAGTGTTTTGGCTTTACTACATAATTTACGAAAATTAAACTTATCGTCATACAATTAAGTTATAAAATAGTCGTATTTTATTCGTGAGATCTTCTCTACTTGAAAAGAGAAGGTTTTAGATAAGTACTTTCAGATTCGTCTTTTACCTCAAGACAGGGCGGCCATTATAATTAGCAGGTTAAATCAAGATAGTTGTTTGATTGCCTTAAAAAGCCTTCTTGAGTTTTTTTATATCGATCTAAAGTTCCGCTTTATGACGTTTACTAATCGCAACATGTCTACTTAAAATTATACTTCTCCTACAGCCAACAATGGAGAACTTATTCCTGGAACACGAGTAAATTTAGGTGCCACATAAAAAAATTTTAATTTTAGAATATTTGAAGGGCTGAAAATGCTCTCTAAGAATCTAAGAAAGAGACAAAAGACCATTGTCATATTTCTTCCTGAAAAGATATTTTAACAAGTAATGATGGTATGATTTTGCCACTAAGTGGCAAATCATCCATCCCATATCAGAAATTATTACTCTTGAAAGTCAACCTCAGGTGAAACTTAACCTAAGTTTAGTTGTCATTTTAGTTTAACATAATAGCCCAGTTTCCACATCCATATAAGCATATGAACCCAAGAAAATTAGCAAACGGCAAAAAAATTACGTATTCAGATAGATTAAGACATGGCGAAAAAGATGCAACAAAGTTTGCATTCAATATAAGTGCCGCTTCATGGAAAAAAATGGACTTGAAGAGGAAAAAATGTGTTTTTTTAAGAATATCTCGGAAAATATGCAATCTAGAGAAAAACGACTAGACCTCCATTTTATAGATGAAGCATTTTTACATAAAAAATGTCCTATAAAATTTTTCCGTTAGAGCAGTTGTTTTCCCAAAAAACAATTTCAAAAATATGTTGAAAAACGGGATTTTTTAATTTTCTTTTTGAAATTATAATTTTATCAATAAAATCGGGCAAGAACATTAAATTTTTTTAAATGTAAGTACAAATACATTACCTATGTACTCTCGGAGTGTTCGATAAACGATGGTCTTTATTTATTCGCCTTCTATTTTTGATTGGTCTATTCGGGTTATGAGTTATGATTCTAGTAAATGCTGCTTTCGTTTTGTATATTTATTTTGTATGAGGGTTCTTAGCGTAGCAATCTTTTGTTTTACCCTGACATTATTATCAGTATACAGTGATTCTTAATTGATCGGGTCTTCAATGTTAAGCCTGGCACAAAGTGAGACTTAAAATTTAACTCTTAAAACGTAAGACTTAAAACTTTAACGTAAAATCATTCTACAGGATGTCTGTAAATACACCTTACAGCACTTTTATTCAAGTTCCACCTGTTTATTAGTAATTTTTCTTGATCTTCTGGTGTACTTATTCGGTGTTTTGAGTGCATCTTCTGAGGAGAGCTTTCTAGTTAGTACTCTCCAAATATACAAATAGTATGCTAATTTTTGTCTATGAGAGACAGAGAACACTGAATTTGGAGTATAAAATGTCATATGAGTTTTGTTCTAAAATAAATTACCGATTTCGTATCTTCAGCATTAAACAGATACAACAGTAGTGGCCCCTTGGTACGAAAACCCTGTATTTTTATACAAATTTAAATCCCTGGTAAAATGTAGATACTAAATTAGCAAGAATACCGAGCGTTCATGCCAAGTGAGCCACTATTGCTTTATCCGTTCAATACTAAAGATACGAAATCGGTACTTTATTTTTCATTTTAGGACAAAACTCATATGACATTTTACACTCTAAATGCAGTGCCTTTTTCAAATATATAAAAATATATAGGGTGTTCCATTTAAAAAAAAATTATTTTTGTGAATATCTTGAAAACTAGATGTTCAATTCTTTTTTTGTGTTGACCATTGCAATCAGCGGAAAAAGTTATACTACTTTACCAATTTAACCGACCTCTTATCTTTAATATTAACGGATATAGCAATAGTGGCCCACTTTTCGCGAACACCCTGTATATCTATTGGTGAAGCGATAACTATCTTTTGAGAAACTGAGAATAGGAGTCGCGTTTCTGAAAATCCAATTTTAGTGGGTACTCACTTCCTTAAAAAAATGGAAAATGCTAGCTAGTGTCTTTTAAAAACTAATATTAAAATTTTTACCACTGCAAGCTCTTTAGGAGTAACATTTCAAAAAATACCTTCTTAGTAGGTTCTTACATAGTCAAAAAAATATGGAAAGCTAAATTGTGTTGCTTAATGAATACTATTAAAATTTGCAACATCCTGTATAGTGTATAGCCCTTTCGAAAAATGAAGTAGGGATTTTAAAAGAATCATGATTTGTAACCCTAAAAAAATGTATGTTTCGACTAATATTTATCGCAGATTTCTTCATCCTCGCGGGTCTTTAATTTTAACCAACTATTTCAGAACCACCCTGTACATACAACTGTGTTGGTTTATGAAATTATCTCTTTTTAAGGCATTACACAATTACACATCTCTAAAAGACATAATAAGGTGGTTTTGAAGATAGTTTCGTGATACTAATTTTCAAGTTTAAATATTTCCATCAATTTACCTAAATTCAACAGCCGCTTCTATAGTTCCAGTAAATCAGAGAAAGTTCTATCTTCACAGATTTAAAGTATAAGTTATTATCTTTCATTTCCAGAAAGGAATGTTAAAAAATGTACAGTGCTTCAAATTTATGAAGGATTTGCTTAAAAAATTGCCACTTTTGTTACTTCTAAACTATAAACAATAGATACAGAAAACTTGAAATTGTAAGTTAATTTTCATTAGTGGATCACAAAGCAGACATATTTTCCTTTACAATTACTCAGCAATTTTTTTTAATCCGTTTAATATTAAAGATTTTGGAGCTCTTTTAAAGTACAAAGTTTGAAAAAATTTTAATTTACAAAAAATGAAGAAATATTAAAACCATGTACTTTTATACAATAATATATAATCAATTTTTCATGATGTAACTTTGAAACGTAAATCTTATAGAACGATTTGCTTCACCGAATAATTTTTTAAAATAATGTTTTCAACAAGATAACATTAATTCTTTAAAGAACGGCACAAAAATAATTTCATTTGTTGTTTAAAACTACAAGATGTTACAGAAGTAAACAAAAATACATGGAACTGAAAGTTGAAACCTTTAGGTTTACATTCATTTATATTTTTTAATTTTATCATTGCTCATTTTGGATTAAAACAGTTTTTTCTCCATCAACTTGCACTTATTTTGCAATATTTTAGCTCGCCTGCTTAACAATATTTTTGAAAACATGGCATTTTTATAACACATTTTTCGGGAAAACCACTGCTCTAACGGAAAAATTTTATAGGACATTTTTTATGTAAAAATACTTCATCTATAAAATGGCGGTCTAGTCATTTTTCTCTAGATCGCATACTTTCTGAGATATTCTTAAAAAACCACATTTTTTCCTCTTCAGGTCCATTTTTTTCGATGAAGCGGCCCCTATATTGAATGCAAACTTTGTTGCATCTTTTTCGCCATGTCTTAATCTATCTGAATACGTAATTTTTTTGCCGTTTGCTAATTTTCTTGGGTTGAAACCTTTGGAAACTGGGCTATAATTGGACATAATAGTGAAGTTGACGTTTATTTATAATTTCAACCTACGGTTGTGTCAACCTTCGGTTAACCAGGCTTTATAATACTTTATAATAGTATAAAAAAGAAGAAATAGAACACCTCAAAATGGGAAAAATATTCAGACGATCTTCTCAATGTTTAATACGCTAAAAAGATGGTTTGAAACGTATTCTAAGTTAAAAAGTACGTGCAGATATCAACAGGGCTGGACTGGCTCGGTCGGCCAACCGGAAAAGATATAAATATTCAGAACTGAATTATTGTTGTATGTAAGATATACGTTTAAAAAATGGAAAATCATTGAACATTTGGGGCCAACATATTTTTGTAGCCTGTGGGGCCAACTACTAGCCAGTCCGGCTCTGGATATCACATTCTTGCAAGCAGAAGGTGCGAGCCAGCTGAACCAAAGATTAAAGTTTATGTTTATAGCAAGTAAAAAGAAGTGCCAATTTGGGGCAACAAAAAAGCTGGGATATGGGGAATTCTTCACTAACCCTGATCTGGCTTAATCGTATTTTCATCTCTTCGTTCCAGTAAAGAGTTTTTTCTATGGAAAATGATTCTTCCAAGACCACAACAGCCATGTAGAACACACTGATGTCGTTGTGCTTCACCAGCCTTAAACGTTGGACGAAAAAGATGCCATGAAAGAAATTTTAAAGTCTTGAAGAGCTGGAAATAAATGCTTCAATGTTTATAGTGACATGGCGACTACATGTAAAAAAATAAACAATACTACGCTGTACAGGGTGACTTATATTGCTTGTCCGTATGGGGTATCTCCGTTAATATAAGAGTTAGGAGAAAACTAATCAGACGATCTCGATCTACTTTTTTGTGACAAGCTCAATGGTGAAACAAAAAATCGAATACCTTCTTTTGTTTTCGAGTTATAGCCCAAAAGCCATATTTTCGTCATTTTAATTTTGATCAATATCTTCCATATATCTCAAGATTTTTCAAAACTGTAAAGACATTCTTATGACACTTTTAGTGCACATAAAGTAATTTGAAGGTTCTACCTGCTAGTTTAGGGTATTGTAATCCGTACAATCTCATTACGATGCTCGTAAACACAGCGGGGTGGTATTAGCACTCCAAAGAATCAAACAAATGTTGAATATCCAGGGCTGCTTATTTATCTAGTAGTTTTAAAAAAAATTTATAAATAATTTTTCAATACTCTTTACTGTCACTAAAAAATGTTGTTACTTTAAAAATACAGAAATTATCTTACTTATAATGTTATAATCATCATTTAGAAAAGATGTAATTCTTCATCGGTGTCGTCGCTGTCTTCTCCACGATTTATAATTAGCTCAGCTACACTATTGATTGTAATGTAGCTAACTTCTACAGTGTCCGCAAAAAAGTCTGCACCATATGGGATTTTTTTTTTATTATGCGTGTTTTTCGAAAATAGTTTTCGGCATCTATCTCTGCATAAAATAAAACCAAAAATGCGTAAAAAAAATTAGTTATGTCATTTACGCAACACCGCCAAAACGTCTTTTGAAAGTTTCGATTGCCTAAAAATGCCTTTATTTTTCAAAACAGACAAAATCATCATAAGGGAAAATTGTTTTTATTCACCTGAAGATACTAGATACGAAGTTTAAGAAAAAAATATTAACATTTTCATTTTTTTGTTTTTTTGAAAATTCTCACTTATTTATAATTCTTCGGAGTTCTTTTCTTTACATTTAAATTCTAGAGATCCACTTTGATCCAACAAGATCAAAATATTACGTTTTGTTCTTAATTTAGTCTAATTTTGGAACATAAAAATATTTTCATTGAAAATGATAGGACCATCTTGGACTATTTTCCCATCTCTGAATTTATCTTGGGAAATATTTTAACCGCAGTGGTCACTTATTTTAGAAAAATATCGGCGAATTTTAATTAAAATAAAAACTGACAGATAGAGGTCCCAAATGATGTCCAAATTTACCCGAAATATCCTGACACTAAACTAATATGAAATTTATTTAATTTTCCTATCAACAATGCTTACTAAGACAGACAAAATTGAAATTGATCTAATTCATGGCGAGAACAGAACAAACAGGGATACAGCTAATAGTTTTAACCACTGCGGTTAAAATATTTCCCAAGGGGAATTCAGAGATGGGAAAATAGTCCAAGATGGTCCTATCATTTACAATGAAAATATTTTTATATTCCAAAATTAGACTAAATTAAGAACAAAACGTAATATTTTGATCTCCCTGGATCAAAGTAGATCTCTAGAATTAAAATTTCAACAAAAGAACTCCGAAGAATTATAAACAAGTGAGAATTTTCAAAAAAACAAAAAAATGAAAATGTTAATATTTTTTTCTTAAACTTCGTATCTAGAATTTTGAGGTAAATAGAAACAATTTTCCCTTATGACGATTTTGTCTGTTTTGAAAAATAAAGGCATTTTTAGGCAATCGAAACTTTCAAAAGACGTTTTGGCGGTGTTGCGTAAATGACATAACTAATTTTTTTTACGTATTTTTGGTTTTATTTTATGCAGGAATAGATGCCGAAAACTATTTTCGAAAAACACGCATAATAAAAAAAAATCCCATATGGTGCAGACTTTTTTGCGGACACTGTATTTTCTTCGTATGGGATACACAGTTTCTCCATTGCATTGCCGTAATCTTTTCATGTTCTTGCTGATAAACTGAATAACGCTTGCATTCAACCTTGGAGAAGTATTCTTCTTCAATTGTGCCCATATTAGCTCTATTGGGTTTAGAACACAATAATATGGGTGTAATTGAAGAACACTATGTCCACTTTCTTCAGCAATGAACTCGATGTAGTATTTCTTCGGAAAATCGGAAAAGATTTTCCTTTTAGTAAAAATCCTTTTTACTGTAGTTTTCTTCAAAAAATATATTTTTGTTAGTCAAAAAATCTTTAATATCTTGTTTGGCGCTGCCACTATTTGGCGCTTTCTCTATTTGTCGATAATGATAACTTGCATTGTCCATGACAATGACGCTATTTGGTGGAAGGTTTGGTAAGAGGCGGAGGAGCCAATGTTAGATTTGCAAATATCACAATTTTGTGGTAGTAATTTGCCATTACTTTGTTTCGAATATTGAAGTATTATTAAAATTTTTAGAGAAATAAGCGGCCCTCGACATTCAATGTTTGTTTGATTTTTTGAAGTGCTAATACCACCCCGCTGTGTTTATGACCATCGTAATGAGGGAGTACGGATTAAAATGCCCTAAACTAGCAGGTAGAACCTTTAAATTACTTTACGTGCACTATACTAGTTTTCTCCTAAATCTTATACTAACGGAGATACCCTTTACGGACAAGCAATATCAGTCACCCTGTACACCTGTGCAATTGTGCATGGTGTTGTACATGTACATATGTACACATTGTAGTTAGAATGCTTTTTTTGGAAAATATTAATTTTTAAGGAAATAATTAGCGTTTTGCTATTTAATGGTAAAAAAGGTCATACGCACTTAATGATTTAAATGACAGGTCAGTTGAGGACAACTTTACAAAAAGTTAAATACCGGATACACACGTAGTTGAATCAGAGCGTTGATTATAAATAATACCAAAATATGCTTAATAATAAAGGTGTTTATTATAGAAAAACTATGATGTGGCCATCATAGAAGAATTTTGTCCTGCGTATTAAAGAAAATTTTACGAGCTTTCAAAATATTCAAAATGGGTGTTCCTACAAGCTATTCTCTAATTCCGTTTTAACCGGAAATGTTTTGTTAACTTAATATAATATAAAATGTTAACTTAATAATATAAAATAATGGATGAGGATTAGTTTATGTTTGCTAACTTTTAAATTTGCAATTTAAATACAAAAATGAAGTGATTGATTTTTGAGATATTAAGAATCAAAAAATCACAGTTATGGTTCTGTAGCACTCCTCCTCTTTTATATTCGGTTCTATTTAGAATAGGGGAGGATGGCAACGAAAAGGACACTTTTTTCAAATCGTATTTTCTAAACAAAACGTCTGTTCTAATAACTACTTATGGGCGTTTGCACCCCTTACAGATAAACTAACAAATAGTTTATCTGACGCATAAGTTATCAAAAACCTTTGCACTTCACTTCACTCTAACTGTAGGATAAATCAAATAACAATGAATAATTTTTTCTACAAAGGTACCTGCTACTTTTGGCCTTTTGCGCCGATTTTAGTTTATGGGGCAAATAAATTATATTTTTACCACTTATCCGCCAAATAAACTATCAGTCAGTTTATTTGCAAAGGGTGCAAACGCCATTAGTAACGTAACAAAACAATTATTCATAATAACATACCAAGCAGTTTTTCAGCAACTAAGTTTTTCATCAAAACTGAAAAGTTGCTAACTTTTAAAGAAAATTTGGGAAATGTCCGTCACGGCACCATGCGCTTTGAACCAGACACATATGGGTTTATGTTACGGACATTCTGTAATTTTAGAATTTTACAACATTTGCACGAAAAAGTAAATGAAACTTAATATTATTGATTTAGAAACAAACTATAATACTTAATAATAATAAAACAACGGATAAGTATAGAATATTTCAAAAACATTTTTTGCAAAAAAAACTCAAATTTCCTTTGTGACCCCAATTTACGTGTGCAGAACACATTTAAAAGCAATAGAAATATTTTTTGTTTTTGAAACATCTATTTCTAATGTTTTAACAACTTCTATGCTTTATATGTATTGAAACTAACGTCCGTTTCAATGCGCAATCGACTGTCTGTTTCATTACACGGAGACATGCTTTAAGAATATTTGCTAAAAAATAAAATGTAGAAACCAAATTTGTTTTTAATAGTTGTCCATATATAGTATTTAACATTACTAGCCAGGTAAAACGGTTTTTACTGGGGAATGGAGGATATAACTGACGAGCCGCAGGCGAGTCAGTTACCTCCTTGAGCCAGTAAAACCCGTTACTTTGCGTGTATTGTTTAATATTTTATTTGTTTCTCATTTGTAAAAAGGTTAGATAAATTCCAGAAAAATCTCAATAATTTGTCGCAAATGTCGTAAGCTATGGAAGCGTTGCCATGAACATGTCTGTTTATTTTTCTTTACATTTGTTTTGGCGAAAGCGAAAATGAATGTACCAAAAGAAATTATTGAGGCAGCCCGCAGTGTAGCTTCAAGTTTATTACCTGCAAAATCAGCTTCCAGGTACGAGCGAGAATACGACGACTTCAAAAAGTGGCAAAACAAAAATAGTGTGATTGGGGTAACTGAAGATGTTTTGTTGGTCTACTTGAATCAACTATCAGCTAGATTCAGCCCTAATACTTTATGGGCAAAATGGTCTATGCTGAAAAGCTGCTTGGAAATGAAAGAAAATGCCCCTGTTCGCAGGTTTGTTTTCCTTAAAAAATTTATTGAAAAATATGACGTTTAGTTGTCATTTGCAGATTTCAAAAGGTAATAGCGTTTCTGAAACGAAAGAATGAGCGTTATACGCCAAAAAAGGCCAAGGTATTAAGTAAAGAAGAGGCTGAACAATTTCTTTTACATGCTCCTGATGACCAGTGGTTGCTGGCGAAAATTGTAACAATATTTGGGATTTTTGGATGTTGTCGATGTGACGAAATTCTCTCCTTAAACATGAATGATGTAGAAGATATGGGAAAATACGTTATTGTGACATTGCGGCAAACAAAAAATTTAACAACAAGAAGATTCACCATAACCGATGATGGCTGCAGCTTCAAGCCCTGCATGTTATACAGAAAATATGTAAATCTTCGGCCTCCTGGAACAGAAAGCCTAAGATTTTTTTTGACATACCGACATGGAAAGTGCATTTCCCTTAATGCTGGCCAGCACACTATTGGTGGTGTTCCAAAGCAAATAGCGAAATATTTAGGTTTAAAAGACCCAGAGTTATACACCGGCCACTCTTTTCGCAGAACTGGAGCCACTATGGTTGCGGATTCGGGTGGAGATATTTTCGAGTTCAGCAGTTTCTGAGTCAACAGATGGTTCATCATCATCAGTATCAACTCTTTCATCATCAAAAATCTGTGTTACTGGAAATAACAATTGTACCATGATTTTCAACATATATGACGATAAAACAAAATTTTCTAATGTAAATAATTCTACTAACTTGTAAAAATTTTGCAAGTTAACTGTCAGTTTTACAAGGTGTTTACAAGTTAGTGACTTGATAAAATAAACTTTCTTGATTAATATTGTGTTTTTGGAAACTGACGTTTACAAATGAGAAACAAATAAAATATTTAGATACCTTGATATACGTTTTCCCATATACGAGGGGAGATTTTTAAGTTCGCGGAATGAGACAGAAGGAGGCGGCCATTTTTATTTCTTTTTTGTAATTAATGTCCTTTTTTATTTACAAGCATAGACTAAAAATTGTATGCAATTATATAAAGTAGTTTAGTCGCAATCAACAAAATGATAATTTTGAATTTTGGATTTTTGAATTTTGTCGAATTTTTTTTTTAATTTGACCTATTATCAGCCAAATAGGCACATGAGATAAATCTTGGGTTCAGTTTTATGATTTTAATCGAAGCAGGGGTCTATGGAGTGACATTTAAAGGGTGGTGCATCCTAAAAAAAATTGAATTTGAAGGAAGTTTTGTCTTCTGCTGGAAAAGTGATGACAACAATCTTTTGGGATTCTGAGGGAATTCTTTTAATTGATTGCAAAAATAAAGGTGCCACCATAATAGGCGCATACTACGCTGATAGTTTACATCGATTAATAGAAAAAATTAAATCAAAAAAGGGAGGAAAATTGGCCAAATTTAAACTTATTGAAAAACAATGCACCTGTTCACAAGATAAACAATTGCGATGAGTGCCGTGACGTCATGCAGTTTCGAAGAAATTTTTCATCCACCCTAAAGTACAGATTTGGCACTAAATTATTATTACCCATTTCCAAATTTGAAATAAAACCTTCATAGAAGGCATTTCGACATCGATGAATCGCATTTTACAAGCATTTTACAAGCAAAAATAAAATATTTTTTTGAAGGTTTACAAAAATGAATTCACATATAGTCAAATTTTTTAAAGACTACCGACACGTGACCACCTTTAGATGTATAAATAAAGATGAAAACGACTTATTTCGTGAGTTTAATTAGTTAATTTAGTTAATACATTTATTGCTAATTATTATTAAATATTTATTTAGAAAATTTATAATTAAATTAATTATTTATTCAATATTTTAAAAGTCACGTGTCGGTAGTCTTTTAAAAATTCGAGTGTAAGTAATAAATGCATTCATATTCGAGAAGATTTTATTGTACAGGGTGACCTATATTGCTTGTCCGTATGGGGTATCTCCGTTAATACAAGAGTTAGGAGAAAACTAATAAGACGATCTCGATCTATTTTTTTAAGACAAACTCAATGGTGAAACAAAAAATCTGATACCTTCTTTTGTTTTCGAGTTATAGCTAAAAATTCATATTTTCGTCATTTTAATTTTGATCAATATCTCACTGATTTCTAAAGATTTTTTAAAACTGTAAAGACATTCTTATAACACTTTTTAACGTAGATTCCAGTGGCGTAGTCAAAATTTTTTTTTGATGGGCTATTACCGAGTTTTTACACAAATTTCATTTTTTTAAAATTCGAATCATATGTGATTATGACTTTATTAAATAGAGTATTTTTTGCACTTTTCAAAAATATGACATTTATTGAAATTTTTTAATTTTCAAATTTTTAAAATTTTTCAATTTTTTTTAAATAAAAAAAGGTATTTAATTATTAGTTAAACGATATAAGTAAGTGTAAACAGCATTTTTTTACTATGTCAAAATTAGATTGTCTTTTGTTTTCAAAGTTAATTCGTAATTTCTTAAATAAACTGCTGTTGTGTTTTTATTATTAAAAATAATTTTAATGAATATTATATTTTTGAAAAGCGCTAAAAATACTCTATTTAATAAAGTCATAGCCGCCTATGATTCGTATTTAAAAAAAGTGAAGTTTGAGTAATAACTCAAAAACTTCCAATCAAAAAAAATTTTTGACTACGCCACTGGAATCTATGTTAAAAAGTGTTTTAAGAATGTTCTTACAGTTTTAAAAAATCTTTAGAAATAAGTGAGATATTGATCAAATTTTTTAGCTATAACTCGAAAACAAAAGAAGGTATCAGATTTTTTGTTTCACCATTGAGTTTGTCTCAAAAAAGTAGATCGAGATCGTCTTATTAGTTTTCTCCTAACTCTTGTATTAACGGAGATACCCCATACGAACAAGCAATATAGGTCACCCTGTACAATAAAATTATAAAAAAAAAATTTTACGTTTCTATCTACCCCATTCCGCGAACTTAAAAATCTCCCCTCGTACTTCAATCATTTGGTAGTTGGAGCTGGTAAGTTTAGCGGAAGTTTTGAAAATTGATAGTCTAGTAGATTTTGAGGTGATCTTTCCGAAGTTTCATTTTGTTTCAAATGTGTCTTTTGTGAGTTATTCGCGAAAAAATGAAAAAAGTGCAAAAATTGAGAGGTTTTTGTGCTAGCCCCCTCGAGCACAAGCCCCAAGTTGTTGCAAACTTCAAATAACTCTTTTTACATGTAAATAAAGAGATTAAAGCCGTTTTCAGCTTTCCACGAATTATTTGAAAGCAAAATACGATGGTTCCTGGCCTACTAAGGTTAGATATTTATTTTAGTTTCACATGATTGAACAAAATAGAGAATTTGACGTTTATTTATAATTTCAACCTTCGGTTAACTAGGCTTTGTAATACTGGCCTTTAGCCATTGTAAGAGCAGTTCTGAATAACATTGTAGCCCTAGCGAGAAACATGGTGCATCAGAATAACTAAATATTAATAACAGATCAAGGAGCTAATCCAATAGTCAAATTAATAATAGTACCTTGTTTTATTAGGAGACAATCTTGTGTGTGACAAGACTGTGTTTGGCTGAAGAGCGAGCGTAGCGAGCGAGTCTGGCAATAAAACATTTTATTTTTTCTGCAAACGTAAAGCGTAAAACTGAAAATATTAATGTTTTAAAGAGCACCATCTCTTGTCAATTACCTGAAGTTTAATTGTCAAATATTTTTTAAAATTAACTTTAATTTGTAAAAAAAGGTAATTATTAAACGCAAAGAACTAATTATAAAGGAAAATTTAAAAAACATTAAATTCTTTACATTACAAATGCTTACAAAACACTTTTTACGTTAAAAAATTAAAATTATGTTGGGTTAAGATTTTACTTTGTCTGTCTAGACAGAGAAAAGTATTTTGCTGATAATTTTTCCTGCCTCGGCGGGAAAGTTAAACTTCACAGTTACCCATTGAGTGACACAAAGGCAATTTTTTCTGACGTTTGAAGAAAAAAGATATTTGCCAAATTTCAAAAACTCAAAATCTCCAAACAGCGTTGTATGCATGTAATGCCGAACTGTACAACTGAAAGAGTCCATAGACAGTTAAAAAATTGCATGGAACATTTTTTAATGAAAAAACAAAAAATTAATTAGATTGATGTGAATGGTCTAGTGCTAGTCTGATGTAAATGAGTCACAATTTCAAAATGAATTTATTCTTCTGTCATTTCCAGTCCCTTTTCTTAATTTACGAACCTGAGCTAGTTTTTTCTCTTAACGAAATACGAGTAGGACTCAAAGGTAAAAGAGGAGTATGAGATGTTAGGTTACAGTCCTGGAAAAGTTTAACAAAAAATGTTAATCATAAACACAAGCTGATTTGAAATTTGGCCCTTTAAAGGTAAACAAGTAAGTAAGTTTTTGGAATTAGGGAGACTCAAGAAGCCGAGAAATTCAATTTTAAAAAATAATTTTTTTTCAATCACTTTGATCTTTCAAAGTATGCCAAGTATGAGAAAAAGTAAAAATCTAATAACGAATCCGTGTGATATTGCGTACCTACAATTTAAAAATTAAAACCATAATTTTAATTACACCTCAAAAACCATCCGAGCTATTGACTTAAATTAGGAACAAAACACATAATTAAAGAGTGCAGACTGAAGAATATTATGTAGTATGTAGTACATAAAGTAGCAACATGTTTTTTTTTAATTGGTAATAATGGATAAATCACTTCAATTCGTGCATAAACAAACGTTTGAAATGGAGCAACTATGTAACACATCACGTTTTGTGGTTACGCTCGAAGAACGTACAAAAACGATGATGATTTTTAATGTTGCCATAAAGAAATTTCATTTGTTACGAAATTTTTATACATTTTAGTTATTACAAAAAATAATCATTCTTTTTCTATTAGTTTTTAGCGATCAATTATTATTTAATGAAAGATTAAGTAGAGGAGTACCTTCGTGAATTACATTTGAAAAAAAAATTACAGGGGGGTGAGTCGTGACGAACGCACCAAACGCCAAGGCTGTATTTTACATAAAAATATAAGACGAAAAAACTCAAAAGTTGTAGTCCGAGCAGTTCTGAGAACTGATGGTGGCGATTATATGAGTCTTACTTGAGGGATTTTGGTCACTTGATCAGGCCCATTAGGCAACCTCTCCAGATGGACTTCCTTCCCCGTCACTCCTCGAGCCATCCTCACTTTAAGATAAACTCCAGTAGCTTGGCGGGTAGGGTGTCTCTGAGTCTGACCATATCCCACTAGTAGTCATCAAGTATAGTTCCTCTAGTTGATGCTACCGTAGGACACGAGCAGAGCATGTGCCCCGCAGTTTCATCTTCCTGATTTCAGCCTCTGCATCTAGGGCTATCATTTAGTCCCAGAGTGTGAAGGTGTTTGTATAGCTTACAGTGTTACTTAAGGTAGTATTTTGCGTGTCCGTCCGTTTCGACCACATAATATATATTTTAGTGAGCTTAATGTATTTGGTTTTATGAGGCTGTTGAGAGGGCTGATCGCCAGAGTCAGGGTCGGTTCCGGCCCATTCGGGTAGAAGCCCGAGCCCTGCCTTGCCAGCTCATCTGCCCTCTTATTGCCTTCGTTACCTTGGTGCCATTTGAGCAGATTTCAAGACCATTACTCGTCGAAATGTCGTTTAGTACTGCAATGCAGTCCGAGACCAGCTTCGAAGCTATTCTGTGGCCGTTCACTTTCTAGTATGCCATTAAATTCAGCTTGGAAAACCGAGGTGAATATACCTAATGATATACTGATATTTATTGCTAGTTTAGGTGAGAAGAATCCTGTCCCTGAGACAGAGTCAGTTTTTGACCCATCGGTAAAGATGGATATCAGTTCATCATTTTTAATACTGATATATTTGATAGATGTTTTTCCGCAATTTTATTTTTTGTAAAGAGTAGGTAACGAAATAAAATTTCAGTCAAATGAAGAAAGGTTTTAAGAAAAAAGTTGTAATTAAATCGAAGGCTTCACATAACTCAAAATCTGAGGTGCTCGCGTCACCTATGCTTTAAGACTCCCGCATATACGACATGAAATCACATCACATCAGGGCCGTAGCTAGACTGTGTTATCAAGGCCGGCTCAAACATTTTTAAGGAAGGATAAAAAGCTAAAATCAGAGTTTTCTTGCTTCTGGGTTTGTATAAATCCGTTGACCACTGTAATCTCTTCTAAAGATGAAAGTTTTTGGTTCAAAGTTTGCAAAAATTTGACTTCCTCTAAATCAATGTTTTCTTCTTCGGCACTAATTAGGAACTTATCGTTTTATTATTATTTCGAAATCCTTAGCAAGGTCTGGATAGAACAGGCTACGGCCCTGCGTCACATCACATATTGGTCTGGCTATCATTTATACAATTTATTTTATTCTCATCTATACAGAATTATATTTTAAGCAGACAATTTTCAATATTTTCATCAATCATCAATTTTCAGCACCATATCTGCATAATGTGATCTACTTAGCTTTTTGTAATAAATTGCAGGAGCAGATCACTTTTTGTAAAGCTATACCATTACTTGATTGCTGTAATATAATCCTGCACTGCGATACATGCAGCTGCAACTTGCTTTAAAAATCGATTTTCGAAAGAGGATTTTCTTATACAAAACCACGTGTATTATATGTATCTCGATTACTTTTAAAATCGATTTTTAATAAAGCGCAATTTTCTACTAATAAAGCTCCTAATAAAGACAATATTATTCTATTTTCTATACACCACTATATTTTGCTTACTCCAATTAATGCAAAGCCTTATTATGAAGCAGTATTATTTTATAATTAATTTTCCAATCCGTCTTAGGAATAACAAAAATTAGAATATTTGAAAGCATAAGTTACCTAAAACAAAAAAAAAGAAACATTCAACTTTCACCTAATTTCTACTATTACAATTCCATTCTTTAAAAATCAATCAGAAATTTGCCTACACTTTCAGTTTCTATTTTGACGTGGAATTTTTGCAAAAAATTATAAAATTTTTAACTCGAATTAAAAAAATTTGTGCTCTTGATTTTCCCCACAAGACCAAAGGTGCTCGTTACTTGGTTTTAAAGGAATTGAAGGTTGAAAAGCACTTTGCTCGAATTAAATTGCTAAAATTGTCTATTCTATCGTTTTTATTACTTGAAAGTTTGGATGGGAATTTTATTTAAAGATAATAATAAACTGTACGTGCACACAAGGTGAAGTAAAGAAGCAGACGGTATGCATCTTAATTATTAAGTTGGTCATGAGAACAGGAACTGAAATTCAATTTTTTTTATTATTGTAAAACTGTTACCGTTACCACTAATATTACTAATTACACATTTTTTGATCGTAATTTTAATAAAAGCGAATTCTTGCTCTTTTTTTCTAACAAAAATTTAATCAACGTAAGCGTCTAACATCTCATCAATCACACGAAAAGTTATTAAAAATTGCTCGTACATGAAAATTTTTCATTTTAACTGTTATGTACGTTTTTGCAACATACCAAATTACTAGTGTTAGAAATAGCATTGTTGGTGTTTTTCTAATAAATACCATTCTTAAAATATTAGAATACAATGACTTTTAAATTAACATCCTTCACTTTTTCAATCAATTCGTCACCTTCGCAGAAAGGAGGACTGTTGTTGAGGTTGAGACTCATCTTACCCGCAGGTGTAGGAAATTAACAAACTTCTGGTAGGTGGTTAATAATTTGCTTGAAATTAAACGTTTAAAAAAATCACAACCAATTTTACTGAAATAAGATCACAAGTGCCCAAGTCTCTAGTGAAGTCTTAATTTTATTAACAAAACATCTTCATCAAAATAAAGATCCAATTAAACTATTTATTTATAATTTAAGTATCCAGTAAGTCATGAAAGTGCTTAAATTAACATTTTAAGAAAGCTTTAGGTATTTTGTTTAAAGTTTAATTGTATTGTATTTAATCGAATTAGTTCACTTTAGTTTAGAAATGCACTTTGAAGTCAGTTTACACAAGTAATTATAACTTTTGTACTAAATTCAAATTAATTGAAGGCAAACCTAAACATAAAATGTACAGAATGGTGTTTAATTACTGCTGAAGAGGGCTTTAATTCCACAATGATTTGTTTAGACGTTTTAATTTAAATTTACATTTAGGGAGATTGTTTTCAAATTAAATAATTTCTCTTTAACCAAGTTATTTCATTTTCACCATACATACTATAAGAAACCAAACTTATAAGAAGTTTTTGTAGAATTGGTAGTATGAAAAAGGTGGCTGATAGGTATAGGTTTCACCCAAAACCCTTTTCTAAACTTTTAAGCTTTGGATAGGGTAGGCTGTAGCCGGTAGGGAATTAAAATTCGCTTGAGTTGATTTAATTATGCCATTTTAGTAAATGGATACATCCGAAAGGGCTTTCAAAAATAGAAATTTACACTCTGGTGCACAGTTTTTGTAAATATAAAATATAAGCTGCTTGACGTGTCATAATCATTATTAACAAAACTTAAATGGTATGCAACCAGCTAAATGTTTGATGTGTTGCATAACTTACAGGGAAATTTTGTTTAAAAATAAACGAGTTGAAAGCACGGTAATAGATATTGAAGGTGTATCGATAGAATTTATAAGTTGAAATAAAACTTGAACACTAGCGGCGAAAGGGAAAGCATATTAAGAGTATTAATATGTAAGTTACCCAGGCTAACTAACGCATTTTTATAATAACTTATCAGCTTTTATTCATAATTTTGCAATCGGTTCAATATTCCGCGACATCATGCAATCAACGCATGGGTTAACAAGTTTGAGGAAACTGGCATCACTTTACATTAAAAACGTAAAGTAGCAGGAAATTTTTTTTACAATGTTTAAAAATATTAATAGAGTTGGAACTGTCATAACAAAATAGCCTCTGTATACTTGTCGCGGAGCCACTATTTTTATAAAACGATTTACCATAGAAACCAAGATCTGCACCAGGCTACGGTTCCATGTTTACTAATCATGAGTTTACCATTGCATGGACGATGTGTATTTCTGCGTATTTCTGTTTGTCCCTATAGGCAAAAGCAAGCAATTATTCGTAACATTTTTAAGCTTGGCGAAACTATGAATCAAAGGTATGCAGTCGTATCACTCGACAGTATCGAGGTATTGTGGTGCCAAAAGTATTGAAGTAGCAAAAGTATGATGGTAGCGAAAGTCTCGAGGTATCAAAAGCAACGAAGAATCGAAAATATCGAGGTATCGAAAGTACAGTAGTGCCAAAAGTATTGTGGTGTCAAAAGTATCGAGATATCGACAGTATCCGGGTATCGAAAGTATCGTGGTGTCAAAAGAATCGAAGGTAGCCAAAGTATCAACAATTTTGACGTATCGAAAGTTTGGTGGTATCGAAAGTATCGAGATATCAAAAGTATCCAGGTATAAAATGTGTCAAGGTATCAAAAGTACAGTGATGTCAAAAGTACTCAGGTATCGACATTATCGAGGTATCGAGAGTAGCGTGGTGTCAAAATTAGCGTTATGTCAATAGCATTTAGGTAGCGAAAGTGTGGAAAATATCAAAGTATCGAAAGTATCGAGGTATCGAAAGTATCGTGGTGTCAAAAGTATTGAGGTATCGAAAGTATTGTGGCTACAAAAGTATAGAGGTAGTGACAGTATCGAGAATGAACGTATCGTGGTGACAAAAGTATCGAGGTATCGACAGTATCGAGAGTGCAAGTATCGTGGTGTCAAAGTATCGAGGTATCGAAAGTATAGTAGTTTCAAAAATATCCATGTATCGATACTATCAAGGTATCGAAACTATTGTGGTGCCAAAATTATCGAGGTAGCCAAAGATTTGAAAGTTTGAGGTATCAAAAGTATGGTGGTATCTAAAGTACAGTGGTGTCAAAAGTATCGAGGTATCGACAGTATTGAGAGTGAGAGTACCGTGGTGTCAAAAGTATCGAGGTAGCCAAATTATCTACAGTATGAGGTATTGGAAGTGTTGTGGTATCGAAGGTATCAAGCTATCAAAGGTATCGAGGTATCAAATGTGTCAAGGTATCAAAAGTACAGTGATGTCAAAAGTATCGAGGTATCGACAGTATCGAGGTATCTAGAGTATCGTTGTGTTAAAAGTATCGTTATGTCAATAGTAATTATTTAGGTAGGGAAAGTGTCGAAAATATCAAAGTATCGAAAGTATCGAAGTACCGAAAGTATCGTGGGGTCAAACGTATCCAGGTATCGAAAGTATTGTGGTGGCAAAAGTATCGAGGTAGCATAAGAATTGACAGTTTGAGGTATTGAAAGTATGGTGGTATCTAAAGTACAGTGGTGTCAAAAGTATCGAGGTATCGACAGTATTGAGAGTGAGAGTACCGTGGTGTCAAAAGTATCGAGGTAGCCAAATTATCTACAGTATGAGGTATTGGAAGTGTTGTGGTATCGAAGGTATCAAGCTATCAAAGGTATCGAGGTATCAAATGTGTCAAGGTATCAAAAGTACAGTGATGTCAAAAGTATCGAGGTATCGACAGTATCGAGGTATCTAGAGTATCGTTGTGTTAAAAGTATCGTTATGTCAATAGTAATTATTTAGGTAGGGAAAGTGTCGAAAATATCAAAGTATCGAAAGTATCGAAGTACCGAAAGTATCGTGGGGTCAAACGTATCCAGGTATCGAAAGTATTGTGGTGGCAAAAGTATCGAGGTAGCATAAGAATTGACAGTTTGAGGTATTGAAAGTATGGTGGTATCGAAAGTACAGTGTTGTCAAAAGTATCGAGGTATCGACAGTATTGAGGTATTAAAAGTGTGGTGGTATCTAAGGTATCAAGGTATCAATAGTATCGAGATATCAAACGTGTCAAGGTATCAAAAATACAGTGATGTCAAAAGTATTCAGGTATCGACAGTATCGAGGTATCGAGAGTATCGTGGTGTCAAAAGTAGCGTTATGTCAATATCATATAGGTAGCGATAGTGTCAAAAATATCGAAGTAGCGAAAGTATCGAGGTGTCAAAAGTATTGAGGTATCGAAAGTATTGTGGCGACAAAAGTATAGAGGTAGTGACAGTATCGAGAATGAGAGTATCGTGGTGACAAAAGTATCGAGGTATCGACAGTATCGCGAGTGAAAGTATCGTGGTGTCAAAGTATCGAGGTAGCGAAAGTATCCACAATATCGCTAAACTTCACAAGCCTACAAACCGGATGGCAATGGCGTAACTAAGAGATTGGGGACCCTTCCGCAGTATCCAGTATGAGAGCCCTTTGACGACGCTACCTATTCTAACGCCCCCCTACAAAGTTAAAATATTTCGCCCCCTTTTGTTATTATTAATTTTGTAAAATATTTTTACTGAGGCTATTCCCGCGTTGCCCTTAACATACTGCGCCCCTAACATGGTTGCGCCCTTATGCGACGCTTACCTCGCTTACCGCCTAGCGCCGCTTCTGTCACCATCCATCGTTAATAATCATTCTACTTGATCAGTGACCACACATGGATTTTATAAAGAATTTTGATACTAAACGATGTTTTGGGGACCCTTTCTATCCTGGTGCCCTCCCGCAACGCGGGCCCTGTATGCCCGTTATTTACACCACTGCCGGATGGAAAAGAAAATCATAAATAAAAATATTAGTGCTATCAACAATATGGCAATGATCTCAGCGGCATGACAACGGCCTCAACAGTTTCTACATTATTTTTAAAATTACGGTTTTTTCTAAACCCCGCAATCGCACAAGCATTCGTATAAAAAATATAAATCTAAAATATAGGTAAATGGAATATGAAATGAAAATTTAGTATAGAAAATGAAGAGTGGTGTCTCATACAAAACGTACAAAAATTTAAAACATTTTCATGAAAAGATAAAGCACTATGGAATTTCAACTAAGCTTGAGACTAGAGTTGACCACCCTCTATAGCCTTTTTATTTTTTGATGAAAGTCGGACGATGCACTAGTTCATAACTGGCAGCTAATTCAAATAAAAGATAAATTCCAAGATATAAGAAAATAGCCAACTTTACTTTTTCACCCTCTAGCATTATAGACAAAGCTTGATACGATCTTATTTATTATTTTCATCTGTTTTTCAGCGGCTACTCGAGTTTTTCAAGTACGCTGTGTTCAATTTCCGGTCCATGTTAGTTTTCTATAACATGGTATAACCTACTATCGACCTTAAAAATGCCATTTCATTGGAACTTGTAATTTATAACTTTTTGTTAAAACATTGAAAAATGTTCTTAAAAATCTCTAAAGAAAGCTACAGTATTCTCTGCCAAATTACTTCTTTTATGAAATTAAAACAATTGCTTAATTGGTAGTTTAAAACAACGAAAGTGATAAAAAATAATTCTAATTAGCGTACGTTTGAATATAAAAAGAGAAAACAATGCGTGTGATCATTACCCGTAATGAATATACGAAGTCGTGGAAATTAGAGTAATCACGTCTAGGTATTAATTTAACAAAAATAAATTTAATAAAGTCTTTTTAAAGATTAAAAACTAAATAAAAATAAGCTTTTGTCACCATTTACATTGTCAAGAGATGATGGGCCTTAAAAACCTATTTAAAAAAATAATATATTCCATTCTTCATTCTTTAAGTCATTTGCATAATAATTTTTTATTTCTATAGCTCAGCAGGGGCAGGTAATATTATGATTAGAAAATTGTACCAGTCATGAACTTTATGCTTTATGAAATCTCTTAGTCTAAAATGTAGAAAGCAAAAGTCGTTAAAATTGCAATAATAAACTCGAATAGGAAATAACGAAAAACAGTTGCAAAATATTGATATCGGTGCATCCTCAACTACAATGCTTTTTCCAAAATATATCTGCTATATTTTTTGTTTCCCGAAGAAGATTAGTGCACGCCTCTTTCTTAACCCGTGAGGTGGGGTTAGTAGTTTTAGGATTAAATTTTTTTGTTTTGGGTTTCAATAATAAAAAGCGCATTTCATCCCTTTTACAGCTTCTGAAATATTTATAAATTTGTAATTCAGTATTTCAAATACAGGGTGATTCAAAACTCGAGGCGAAAAATAAAATGTGATATTCAGCGTAAAATTTAGAGTAAAAAATGTAAAATAAATTTTTTTCCTATCGGGTTTCGTTTCTCAGATAATCGTTTTCAAAGTTTCCAGACGAAGTTAATTTTTTGCATAAAAACAAGATAGGCCGTGCAAAAACAAAACACTCTTCAGCTTTTATTAGTGTGTTGATAAAATGATAACTTTTAAAACACTTATAACTTAATTTACACATATTATTTAAATTATTTGTTTTCAAAATTAGTTCAATTTTGGATCTTTCTGGGAAACTTTTTGAACTTGATTATCTCGGAAACAAAGCAAAATCGGTAAAATATTTATAACATATTTTCTGCTTAGAATTCGACTCGGAATATGACATTCCATTTTCCTTTTTCAAAGGTGTGTCTTGTTTTTTCATAGATTAACTTCTTCTGGAAACTTGAAAATCGATTATCTCGGAAACCAAATCAAATCGGAAAAAAATTTATTTTACATTTTCTGCTTACAATTCGATATAGATTACGACATTATATTTTTCGCCTCGAGTTCTGAATCACCCTGTATTTGTTACTTATTTTTCTGGTGGTTTTTGAATTTGTACCTCTTGATAATTTTCAATCCCACCCAATTGCCTCTTTCTTTTAGATAACATTTGTTGAAATAAAATCTAAACCAACCGAAGAATCCACACAAAAAATTAAAAAAAAAACAGATAGCCTTAAGTCTGCTCCTCCCTTATAGCTGTAACGATGCGTTTTTCTACACGTGTCAGAGTGTTACGAATCCTTAAGATTCTGCTTCTGATATGGGAAAAATTAACATCGTTTGGGCGCCCGAGTGGTTTTTATTAACTCTCCATCCAACGGGTGGGTCTAGAATCACACGAGCCAACGGGTGAAGCCTGCTAGGCTCACTTTATATCTATAGTTAAAAAATAGTAAGGGTGCAAGAATTGCACTGAAATTTTTTTAATTGAAAATTTAACTCATTCTTCATTATTTTACAAAAGAATAAAAGCGTAGGTCCTTTTGTTAGTTATTATTTTTTAATTTCAAATTTTTTATTCTTTTTTGACATTTTTTTTTGAAAATTGTTTTTTATGGACATTGAACGAAAATAAAGTTAATTATCATAATACATATTTAGTATATTGATCAAAAAAGCAGAAAATTACAATATAATTAAATTATAAAATTCTCAACATGAACTGGAAGGGCTTAAACTTCAATAGTATATGCAATAGTATAAATCTTTATCCGACGTTTACACTTTAATGTAAAAATGTATTCGAGGTCACCCACTAAATTTCATTGTACCCCATAAATTAAAATTATTTATTTAATTTTAATTTATTTTGGCCCTTCAGGCATCCTTTATATAGTTTTTCATGATTTAAATTTTCTTTATCAATGTCCTTAATACTTTCAGCCATTTTTCCTAACTTTAAAATATTTATTATTTTAAATGCATTTTAAAATTATTTATAATAAACGTACCCCTTCGAAACTTATACCATTCGATGTCTCTTTTAAACCTAGATCTAGCACCACCTACATAATCGCATAAAAAGCATTTATGTAAGCGTTTGTTGATAATCGTAAATATATGAGTATGAAGCGTACGGAGTAAGATCTACGTTCCCACCTCGAAGTTAAATCGAAAGTTGAGTTATGATTGGTGCTAAGAACTTGTGGTAGTGGAGAATTAATAAATTATCGACGTGCATTGATTTCAGGAGAGTCCGTGACCGTGCGTGTGTATCCACTGTGCATAGTGTATTATTGTGTTCAGTGAGATCCTCTTGTGCTGCGGGTAGTTGATGGTCTGGCGTCCCTTCACCAGCGGCTGGAACAAGCTATATGGTCAAAGCTGAACGCGTCTACCCCAGTGGAGCATTACAAGTCACTGTCAACGGTCTTTGGCTTTTTGGCCAACCGTGTAGGAGTCGATTACAGTCTTGGCTTTTTGACTAACTGTCGATCATTTGTAAGTGGGATGGCTTATTAGCTAACCACTTCTCAACGGTTTTTAGGCTTTTTGACCGACCGTGTGGGACTACTCAACGGTCTTTGGACTTTTTTACCGACAGTGTTGGGCTTGATTACAGTCTTGGGCTTGTTGGCTGTCGATCTGGAAGAACGCTGGTCAAGCTTTAGGGCTAACCACGCATCCCTATTTGCGTTCCGGGATCGAGTTCTTTGCGAGTTACCAGTTCGTTGCGGTGTCTAGAGAAGACTGCATCCCAAAGGAAGTTTTTTTTTTTTAATAAACGTATAATCTTCGTTTAAATAACGTAAAATGTTAATTTTATTTTTATTTTGAATAAGTATTTTTATTGGGGTAGAAAGTGTTTATTAGTGCTCCGAACCTCTCCCGTCTTCGACTTAAGCACTCGATCGTAAGATCGGTGTTACATAGTGAATAAAATTGTCGAATATATAAAGACAGTGACCAGTGGATAGGATACAGATCTGATTTGCACTAATACATGGCAGTGACATGGCACATGTTGATTTTATTGCATACTTTGGAGCTGGGGCTGGCGCGAGATATCATAAGATTCTCCCAGTCTCGCAAACTCCCCATGTCATTTCTTACTGAAAGCTACTAAGGGCTGTTTGACATGAACTAAGTATCTTACTAACTGTTAGTAACTGAATCAACTCAAGGAGCAAAAGCACGGGAATCTAAGCTTTAAAGTCGTCTTTAGAAATGACCGTGGACAAACGTTAAAGCTTAGATTTCCGTGCTTTTGCTCCTTGAGTTGATTCAGTTACTAACAGTTAGTAAGATACTTAATTCATGTCAAATAGCCCTAAAACCCGATTGCATCACTTTTTCTTAACTATAACCTAAAGTTAAGTGACAGTTTTTCCGTTTCAAAGATAATTCAGCTTGGCTAGAAGGCATATATGCACACGTAAATTAATATTAAGCCATGTTTACCTAAAAGTTGAGCTATAGGACTGATTGGCCCAAACACCAAGTTCAAAGTAAGTTTATGGTGAGCTGTGATTCAATCATATAAAAGTACTGAGTTACCGAACTCAGTTACCATGAATTTGATTCGGTAGAACCGTCCCTTAGTAAACTGTTGATTTAAGGAAAAGTGGTGCAATCAGGCCTTAAACTTTAAAGCCTTACTTAAAACCGACAGACGCGTAACTGCATTTAATATACAACATATAAACGACTTTTATTGGCCGAAGACACAGATAGACGGACAGACGATTATAAACAAATGAACATATGGATTTACAGATAAGGAATTCCTCCCTTTTCGCCATAAAAGTGAAAAGAAAAAAATCACAAACAATAATAAACAATAAATACATTAACTAAATTAAATAATTCAACTTACTAAATTTGTCGTTTTCATCTTTATTTGTACATATTAAGGTGGTCACGTGTCGGTAAAGCAAGAAAAACCGAACTATATGTTGAATTTTTACACTATTTGTATTATTACTTCTAAACTGTTGATATTAAAATTTTAATTGTTTGTGTTGTATTGCAAACAATGAGGTCTGTTGTCCTAGGTTAAATTTTATAATTAAAACGAAAGACGAGATTATGGAATCTAAGCTTTAGCTAGATAGGATATAAATTTGTAATTCGGGAAAATCGAGAATTTTACACAGCAATTTAAAATAAAATACCTGTTCATTAGTTCATTTAAAAGAATCCCATGAGGTATAATGAAACACGTTAATAAGTTTTTTATTGCTAGTACGTGATTGGTTGGTAAAAGTACCAACAATCAATAATTTTTGTTAGCAGAAAGATATCATTGTGCAATTAAAATTATTATTATTACTTAACGTAATAAACCATTATAAGGTGTATCACGAAGAATTCGACATTATCTAAGCTATTCCCGATGTTGTTATTGCATAATCAAATTTCCAAGGTGTAACGAACATGATTCAGAATTAATTTATAATGTAAACTCGTATAAAAGACGAAAAAGGATGTTGACCCCTTTTTCCCTTTTTGTTAAGGATTAGACATCCATTGTATACTGTATACGATCTATAATCCGACCTTATAATGAAAATCTTTTCGGTATAATTTATTAGTATTACAAAAGTAGAGTGATATGTCATTTTTTACGTGTTTTAAATTTTAAAAAGAACGTATTCCAATTTACATTTTTAACAGATTTTGATATGAAAAATGTATTTGCATTCTCATCATTGAATAATAATTTAGGAATCATTTCTAAAAGCCAAACAAACCAAATTTATCAACAAAAGTTTTTAAATTTAATTTGCATAAAGACATATTTTTAAATTTGCATTAATCCTGTATTAAAAATTTCAATTATCTGAAGGATATAAAGCAATTTTTTAAAAAGCATTTTTACTTCCACTCAAAAAAGTTGAATATTAATTATTGGATATCCTTTTAGTAGACCTCGTTAGACATTTAATACACAATTTTTATTAATTTTGAATTATTAAATTCAAAGTAAGTTTCATTTTCGGTACTTCCTTAATTAATTTTGACTTCTAGCGATACAGAGAGCTTCCGTTCTTCTATATTGTTCGAAACACGCACTCCAAAAATGTCAAATATTGCATTTGAACCGTTAAGTTGCAGTAAAAGTTATGTTTACAGAGAACTTGGAAATGTAAGGAGAGTCTTGCACGCGAGGTACGTTTATAGCTTTCCCTAATTTATACAAACAAAATATTTGAAATCAAAATTATCTCTTCACATGATGCTTTCAAAATGTCTGTTTTACCCATGTTGATTTCAGAAAATCAGAATATGGTGATAAAAACGTAAAATGTAATAGATTTGCTCGTCAGGCACTGCTCGTCTAATTTTCGAGTAATATTTAATTTTTGGTGCAATGCCAAATTTGGTGCTGGACGTCCAGAAATGCCGCTTTTTTTATGACAAAATCTAAATAATATTTTCAAATACAGCATTTGAAATTACTTGAACCGATTTTACGAATATAAAGTAAAAATATATGTTACTGCTTTCCGCGAATGCTGATGTGAATATCAATAAACAAATCTACAGTCAACTTCTCCTATACCTACTCTGAAAAGGTGAAGATAGAAAATACAATTTTATTTTTTCATTTCTCGACGTTTGAGTCCCCATGAGTCCAAAAAAACATGAGAAAATCTTGGAAAATGTCGATCTGTCTGAATTATGTCTGTATGTAAAAAGCAAAAACTGCCGAATCTATTTTGATAAAAGGTTTGAACTACTTTAACAAATTTAAAAATAAGATTTTTAATTAAATCATATCCAATGGAGAATTAGACTGCTTTTTTTAATTTTTTTATGAAATTCGAGATAAAAGTAAGTAATTGGCGTTTTTAATTTCTCTCTTTCTTCAATATTAAACCCCAAAATAATTTTTAAAAAAGCTTATACCAAAATAGGTAAGTTTTAGCAATCTTGCAGCAGTCCCCCCCCTCACAAAGAGAGTGAGATGATAATACCACTAAAACTAGTTAGACAGAGAGAGAGAATGTGGCAATCTCTTTCAAAAATGTCGTTATAATGGATATGTAAAATCATATTTTACGAAATTGAGAAAATAATACGAATTAAAGAAATACACAATAGCAAAGTTTATGTTGGTTTAAATAGGAACTACCTCGGGAATTACATATAAATATTTTGAAACTTACCCCAAGTCGTAGGAGGAACTCGTGCTCTCATCTGAGTGTGGAGCTGAAACAATAAAGAAAAATTAATTTAAGTTATCTATTACTCCAAAGAAATATAGAGCCAATAATTTTACGTTTTCATATAGTGCAACACAGATTCCTGATGGCGAGCGATAGTGATAAGCAAGTTTGCGCAAATTTGGCCACGCCCCTTTAATAATTTAAATACGTTGAGTACTGCATTGCTGGGGATAAATATGAATTTAGGTATCTGCGCATTACCACCTCTAACCAACATTAAGCTGTCTTGCACTACTTCGTACAATGCCACTAAGCTTAGAACATAAAACATTGGGAAGGAGGGTTAGCAACCGTTGCCTATAAGAGAAAATGCAACGGAAATGACATTTTAGAAGTCCATGGATGACTCATTCGTTCCGTCTAAATTACATTATCATTGACTGTCATGATCTTTCCTTATAAGTGGGACTATAAGCAACCATTTTTATTAGATAAATTTACCGAAAATTGATATTTTAGTCAAAGTGATTAAAATGCTTTCAAACTTTGTTGTCGACTTGCTACAAACATGTACAAACAAACATGTAACGTAGTAAATAAATATTATTATTATTATTATATTTAAACGTCCATTGTGATTCATATTATTAGTTAAATGGCTCTTTCCTGGTAGAGTTGCGGGCATTTCTTTATTCAATGCCAACAAGCTTACAAAAACCCTGGAAAATATACGAATTAAGCTGGAAACACCACAGTTCGGACCAACCACGCGCAGGAGCTCGTTTAAGTGCACTCTTGCACACAATTGTTTGGTACATAACTTCGCTAGATTGGTACGTTAAGGCTCCTCTTTGCCTCTTTGCACAGGCAAACCGGAAGGCAAGCCGGAACTATACTTTGCGTCCACACGTACAGACTTACCTTCCGGTTTGGTCTGTGCAGGCCGCCTGCACAGTCTACACCTGAGTTTTACTTTTTATCCCCACGCTCGGAGTTATAGGTCCGCGCATGCGAATTTTAAAGCAACGCTTAAAGTTGGACAGGCCAGATAAAAGCCCGCGCAGGCCGCCTGAACGATGTCCAATGTCCAATGTCCAAACACTGCGGTGTGGCCTGTGCAGGCCGGCCTGCACAGGTGAATTTAAAGTCTGTAGTGTACAGGTCGTCTGAATGTCCACACGCTCCGGACAGGCGGCCTTCACATGCTAAGCCGGAAGACAAGCCTGTGTGTGAAGACGAGCCTTTATTAGAAGCAGTCAAATAATCTCAAGTTGGCATTGATTTGTAAAAAATATCTGAACTAGCCATATCAGACCTTTTTCGTACACAGTTCCGGTTAAATCGGAATTAAAGTATAAAGGTATCATGAGATAGACAATTTTAGGAGCTTACAAAATATTTATAAAAAATATAGAGTGTCCCTTTTGAAACTTATGATATTTTTGTAATTTCAAGTAAGGTAGTTGTTCCCTCAAATCCATTTTCTTAGGATTTTTTTAAAATTTTGATAGATTATTATTTGAGTAATTTCGAATCGAATTGTGCAAAATGAAACATATTCTCCGTCCAGATTCGGAGATATTCAATTTCAAAAATTGAGTTTTTCAGACTTTTTTACATTGTACTATAGGCGATACTGAAAATTTTAGTTACATATTTAGTTATAACCAACAAACCCTTCTTACCATTTTTATAAAAAACTAAATCAACATTAAGCAACAACTAATAAATTTAAAAAAAAAAGAAAAATTGCTAGTTACCGCACTATTTTTGGAGATATTAATTAATAAATGTTGAAAAAATTATCTCTTTCAAGTAGTGGAAGGGATACACTAAAACAAGCTGGCAACAGTGCTTTTATGTAAGATGTCAAATAATTGTATTAATCTGACATATCATGGCTGTTCATAGTTTTTCAAATTATGAAAATATTTAAATTACTTCTTTAATGTTAAAAAAGTCATTAATTAAGAAGTATTTGGTATCAACAGACTCAGAAAATAATTCTCTTTCAATAGATATTTTCTTTCTTTCTTACAAATGAAACTGGTGAGCAGAAAACTGCAAATGTAATTCCCTATGTTAATTGGCAAATGCCTCTCAATTAAAATTAAAGCGGTTGGTTGTGGAGTTCCCAGAGGCTGCGGTTCTGGTGATCCCGCTGACTTCGGTGCTGTCTTTAATAGTGGACGTGCCACCCAACTAAAATTAAAGGGGTTGGTTGTAGGGTGCTCGGAAGCGGCGATTATGGTGATCACAGTGTCGGCGGTGCTGACTTTAGTAGTGCACGTGCCTCCGAATTGAAATTGAAGCGGGTTGTTGTAGGGGAACAACTATTTTTATTACAAAAAAAACTGAAACAGATTTTGAAATTTTGACACTAAAAACTTTTAACTCCGGTCCTGCTCCATAAAAGCAAATAAAATAAGCCGCGCGGCGTTCAGTAGGTAATTACTCGAAACAGCAGACCATTTGAAGCTCTAAGAATTCGTCGATTGTTTGTTGGGAAACCAAAAAGTGGACTACAGACAATCGCCGAGTTCAAATATGAGATTTGACATGTTACCGCTGAATCTAAACCGCAATCCTACAATTGTAGGGAAATTTCATAGTAAATTTCTTTAAAGAAAGGCGAATGTGCTAACAGAGTCGTGGGGGAGACATTTATCGAACATTGACATAAAAATATCAGCTCTTTTGGAATAAATCCAAGGTTGTATTACTAAATTGAATCTGGAGTTCTTATTAGGACACCCTTTATACAATATGTAAGATGTAGGTAGAGTAATTGCCAGATCTAAACAACCTGCGCAGAAAGCAAAATTGTGTACTAACCCATAACCAAGGTTACATAATACGTGAAAACCATTGTGAAAACAATGTTCGGGCGTCTTTTTCTTCAGCTTTCTCACTTGCTCTTCTGCGCGTTTAAGGTAGTTTAGATTTGGCACTTACTCTACTACCTACATAAATAACCCAAATAAATAAATAAATTTAAAAAGTTATGGTTATACTTTCAGGTTTGATTAGTAATTTCTCCTTAAACTTAAATACGGCGAAAAAGTTTTATTACTCAAGTTTTATCTTATAAAACATAATAACTTAATAAGGACTTAGTTTTGAACTGTGTATCACTGTAGTTTATTAATCAATCATAATGTATAATAAGAGAAAAGAAGACATATTATATAAAAGTTAGAAATTCGTCAATCAAAACTCTTTAAAAAGTTGTTAGCCACTTGAGAAATTTATAAGATAAGAAGAAGTTCATTTCAAAACTTTATATAACTTTCGAGCCCCAAGACAACTTGATGCAATTTATTTAACATCAAAAAACTTAAATTTTCTGCAATCGGACGCTTTGGCTTAAGTTTACTTATATTATTAATAAAATAAAAATACAAGAATAACCATGTCGTTTTTACAAAGCTCTATTCATAAATCTAAGTAAATAGATACGATATTAAAACGAAGAGTTGAAAGCTGAAGCTAAAATATACATCAGGATCGGGTTTGTTATTTCTTTTATTTTACTCATACAAAATCCCTGTCTGAGTAATCCTTTTCTTCATGTAGAATATTGTTTTTGATAAAATATTACAGTCTTTACTTGTTTGGACAGAAATGTAAATTAAGTTTACACGGAACTTCCATCATGTACCGGGCAAACCTAACGTAATTCGTTGCACAGAAACTTTGAAAGACAAGCTCAATTTAGCTAATTTGTTAATTATGAAATTTGTTTCACTACCACTCTCCAAGAGTAGTTTAGAATTTACTATAAAAGAATAGTTGGTTTAATTTTATTTACTGAAATCAGATTCATTCTGAAATAATGGACGTGCACAAGAGAACATACTGAAAGTCATTTGGGTAAAAAATTTATTATCATGAATTTTCAATACCTTTAACTGGAGAATCTTAAGAGTTTAAACGATGCTGATTTCCGGGACCCGGAACCTTAAGGATTTATAACCTGAGCCTTATAGAAAACACATCGGCACATAACTTTCTCTTTAGGCTTGCAGGATTAGAAAAGTCGTTCAAGTTATTGCAGTTATCTCCTTCGGCCTGAAAATCTGGAAGGGTCATTTCTGTTATCGCCGAAGTTGGCCGAAATAGACTGACAAAAGGCTAGGGGGGAATTAGTTATCTTAAACTTTAACACCTTTAACCTGAAAATCGGTAAGTTTTAAGGCTGTTTACATACAAGTCACTTTAGAAAATGTATTCGAGCGTAAAAATGATGATGATTTTCCCAACTGAGGCCTGGAAGATTGAAGATTTGTAACGAACTGTTTAAAAAAACACATAGTTACACATCATTATCCTGAAGGATTGTAGACTTGGGGAGGTAGTTTTAGTTATCGCTGAAGACGACTTAAACACGCTAAGAGTCAAAATAATAGGAAAAACTGATTTGTCTAGAACTTTTATTGTGCCTGATCGAAGGATGTAATAGTTCACTTAAACGTGTAAAATAAGCTGATTTTTCCTCCTGAGACCTGGTATCTCAAAGATTTGTAACCACTATGAGCCATATAGAAAATCATATCGTTCCATAACGTCCTTCTTTGCCCTGAAGGGCTGAAAAGCTCGTTTTAGGCATCGCTAAAGACATCTGAAACAGGCTAAAAGTTAAAATAATTGGAAAACTGATTTATCTTGAACTATTATCGTCCCTAACTAGAGGATGTAATAGTTGCTGACTACTGTATTGGAGCCACCTTAAATAGATATACTTAAGCGTGTAAACAAAGCTGATTTTCCCAACTGAGATCTGGTATCTTGAAGACTTGTAACACTCCGAGCCATGTAGAAAACCATATCTTTACACAACGTCCTCATTCGTCCTGAATGGCTCACAAGGTCGTTTTAGGTATCGCCGAAGACGGCTGAAAACAGACTAAATGTCAAAATAGTTAGAAAAACTGATGAATCGAAAACTTTTATCGTCTCTAACCGCAGGAAGTAATAATTGTTGGCTACTGTATTCGAGCCACTTTAAATAGATGAACTTAAGCATGTAAACAAAGCTGATTTTCCCAACTGAGAACTGGTATCTCGAAGATTTGTAACCACTGTGAACCATGTAACGATGCAGAATTTTATCCAGATGCTGGACCAAAATACTGATGCAGTATTACAGCATCTTGGAAATTTTGTACCGTTTAAAGCAGCTACTTATCAGTTTTTACTTTAGTTTTTCCCTAGCACCAGCCCCTGGGATCAAAATGGAGATAAACTCGATACGCCCTTGTTCAGCTCTTCAAGCGATTTCATTTGAGCCCAATCTCGAAGAGATTGGATGAGAATTACTCAATTTAAATTTTTATATTTTTATTATCAGACTTATCATTCATAACGCAGCTGATTCAGGTTAACTTCCGAACCAGGCTACCTAGAGCTTCCATTTAATTTTTAGAGCTTCATTCAATTTCCCCTTGCCTTCAGCAAATCCGTGTTCAATAATTCATTTTCATTAATTCTCCCTTGCCTTCAGCAAACCCGTGTTCATTAATTAATTTAATTTTATTCCTTTTTAATTATTTTTTCCCGTGTTAAATTAATTAATTAATTTTATTTTATTAATTAATTTTTATTTAATTTTCCTTTGCCTTCAGCAAACCGGTGTCCGTGTTTACTCTAAGGTCTAGTGGTCTTATCTTGAGGTCTGATTAGGTCTCGAGAGGAGGTCTGTTGGTCTGGAGAAACACGCAGCTTCCGTGTCTTGTTAGTTAGGTCTGTTGGTCTCACTCAGAGGTCCTTCCTGGGTCTTAGAGTGAGGTCTAGTGGTCTAGCAACAGGAATTCAAACCCGTGTCTTGTCCGTTAGGTCTGTTGGTCTCACTCAGAGGTCCTTTCGGGGTCTTAGAGTGAGGTCTGGTGGTCTGGCGACAGGAATCACCCTTTCTGCCTTGTCCATTGGGTCTGTTGGTCTCACTCAGAGGTCCTTTCTGGGTCTTAGAGTGAGGTCTGGTGGTCTAGTGGCAAGGATCCCAGTCCGTTTTCCTTTTAGGTCTGTTGGTCTCACTTAGAGGTCCTTTCTGGGTCTTAGAGTGAGGTCTGGTGGTCTAGAAGGGAGCCAAGTCCGTGTTCCTTTTAGGTCTGGTGGTCTCACCCAGAGGTCTGTTATTGGGTCTCAGAGTGAGGTCTGTTGGTCTAGAAGGAAGACTATTCCCGTGGCTGAGTCATATTCACATCATAGAGATTTGTATCTGTTTGATAACTTTTTTTCGTTTATTTATTTTTTTCATTAGGAAAGGTTTTTTTTGTTATCTTTTATTATCTTAAGGTACATAGAATTTTTGTTTATTTAATAAATATTTTGTTTTTATTTCCATCCGCAGTGTGTTTCATTTCTAGCTACGAACCCCCCTGTCTCCTACTGAGCGATGCTAGAGAGATAATTAGTGAAACACCGGATTTTCGGTGTTACAACCATATAGAAAACCATATCGTTACATAACGTCCTCATTCGTCCTGAAAGGCTGAAAGGATCGTTTTAGGTATCGCTGAAGGCGGTTGAAACAGGCCAAAAGTCAAAATAATTGGAAAGCTCATTTATCTTGAACTTTTATCGTCTCTAACTAGATGATGTAATAGTTGCTGACTGCTGTATTCGAGGCACCTTAAACAGATGTACTTAATCATGTAAACAAAGCTGATTTTTCTCCCTGAGACCTGGTATCTCGAAGATTTGTTACCACTCTCAGGATAACACATCGTTACACAGCCTTTGTCGGAAGGGTTAGAAGAATCGTTTATTGAATCTATTATTGCTCACGGCGACTGAAACAGTCTGAAAGCCAAAATTATGGAAATACTGAACTATGTTGTAGATCCTGGCTACAGTATATAAACCACCTTAACAAGAGGTACTTCAGCATACGTTTTAAAGATTTACCATTTTAAGCAGTGGTAAAACAGATCGTTACAAGGGTTGAGAAACGTTATAAATACTTAGGCCATTCTACAAATATTGGAAAAAATGTTTAAAAGAAATAGACGCTTTCAAAAAAGCCTTAAATTATAAATTTCGGTCAAAAAAGACCAAGACCAAGACCAAAAAGGTCCGTCAGACCATCAGTAGGCATAAATTTTCCTTTATAATTTTGCGTTAAATAATTAGCTTCTTTTTATTTACAAGTTAAAGTTAATTTTAAAAAAGATTTGACAATTGAACTACACGTAATTGACGCTTTTTTAAAATCAAAATTCAAAATTTTTTTTTTAAGTTTTACATTTGAAGAAAACATAAAATGTTTCATAGGGAGTAAAAGTACTTTTACTACTCCTAATAAAACAATATACTATTTTTGACAGGGAACGTTGTGGACGCAGTCGTGAGGATTCTCCATAGTTTTGGTTCTAAAAACCATTATTTTTGATTAACCTGATTGAAACTCATTTCTTTATTCCACAAAAGGGAGGAGCTTTCAAAGGTAATGTATGTTTTCTTGAGGTAGTTTACTAGCATGAAAAATAGAGACTCGCACAGAAGACTTTTAATATGCTGTTCAGAGATTAGAGCAAAATATATTATCTTAAACAAGAAAACTGTTAAAATAATAGTGTATTAAGGATGGTTAAGAATATTTACAACATAAAAAGAAATGTGGCTTGTGAAAAAAAACATAATTAAGCAGTGCCAAGCTTGCTCGATGTAATTTAATTTTGATCGTACTCTATTGTTTTCAAAGTTTTTTGATTAAGTATTCGTCGAATTGCTTTAATTTTAAAATAATTTAAAAATCATTACGGCTTGTAATAATTCTTGTGACAATTAATTTAATATAGAGCTCTTTGTTGTTACAGTGTGTGAAATTTATAACCTGGTATTCATTTTTTTACAATTACATATTAAATTGTACGTGTACTCTTAACCTAGTAAAACGTTAAAATACGAAACATTTACTAACAGTTAAAGGTAATGTTAAATGTTAAATAAGCGATTATTGTTAAAAAATTACAAGATTATTTTTGTTTTCAATATTTTATTTCCGGCGAAGACGTCGAGGTGCGCTCCCGGATGCAACACCAAGTCGCTAAGTGACGTCATAGCTCTCACCTTTAGGGAATGCCGTCGTTTGGGAAAGTCGGTCACTATGTTGAACACAAACAGCAATCCAGTACTCTTAGTTCATAAAGAACAATGTTCTATGTAGGTAGTTAAGTAGTGAGGTTTATTCCGGTGTTTTTCGTCGCGCGTGATATGTTTATTTTATGAAGTTGTAAGTGGAATTGTGTACTTTAACAAAAAATATATAAATAAAAAAAATAAAGAAAGGTAAGCATTTTTTAAATTTTTTTGTAAAAATTTTTTACTTTAATTAAATTAAGCCAATTATTGAATTATTGCTACTACAACTTTCTCGACTTGTTAAAGAAAGTGTGTAATGTTAACTTTGTAAATTCTTTATACAAATGTTAAATTGCATTTATAAAGAGAGAAAATAATTATTAGTTTACTATTTTGCATAAAAAATGTAATAGATGTTTAACAAACGATGACCGGATTTTTTTGACATGGAAATAAAAATTGTTAATGAATTCAAATTCAAACAATGAATAATTACGAATGCAGACGTTTTGTTTTTTTGGTTCATTAACAATGTATTTAAGCTAATTTTTTAGAGAAAAAAAACCGCTAACTTCAGCGCTCCAAAAATAAAAACAAATTGTAATGTTATCAAGTCATTAACCTGCTGCCGTAATAATTACATTTTCTTAGCTTTAATTATAATTTGGAGTAGTTACAAATTAATTTTGTTTTAAACCGATTTCGTTTTCATACAGGGTGTTTGAGTGGGGCTCAAGTTTTGGTAGATCGTTCATTTATTTAGAGCTTGAGAAGATTATTTATTTATTTGAGCCTATTTTCAATAATTTACAAATTGGTTGAATTTTTTGACTTTAGTGCAGAGGGTGGCAATGATAAAGGGATGCTGTGATAAATCAAACTTTGGTCGTACAAAGACTTCCTTCAAATTCTCAAAGTATTGCCCACTTCAATTTCTACTAGTATGTTGCCATTTTTCCTTGTGGAGTCAGGAGCACACATCCTCAATTTCAAATACTTTTCTCAAACTGCCCATGACGTGTATGGTGTTTACAGGCACATCAACAGATAAGCAGAAATTATCTCCAATTTTATATTTATAGCCTTAAGACGCCTCAAAATGGATTGTAGCTCACTCGTCAAAGACGACAAGCTGCTCGATCTTAAAAAACTAGCAAAATGCATAAAAACTTGTAGATTAAGGCATGACGGAATATTCTGTGTCCCCGGATGCCAATAGGCATACATTGCTATTATTGCCAATAGGGAAAAAAAATATTTTTCATTTTAGGTAAAAAAAGTATTCTTTATGTCCGAAAATTTAAAAAAAATATTAAAAATAGTCAATTTTAGGTAAAAAGTATTCTTTATAAAAAGTTTTGCTTCTTGAGAAACCTCAAATCAATCCTTAAATTTGAGTTTAAACTTACACAGTGCCAGTGTCCAAAAAAGTCAATAGTTTATTGAACAAATGGAAAATAAAACATTTGAACTAAATTATTCTAGGTACTTAAACTCTTTAAGAATTGATTTTGAGATTTCTCAAGAAGCAAAACTTTTGATAAAGAATACTTTTTTACCTAAAATTAGCTTTTTCTAGAAATTTTTTCGAAATTTTCGAACGAAAAAAAAAGTTCAAAAGCTTCTTAGAGAAAAAGCTCATTCACTTTTTTATTTGAAAATTTATTTTTAATATTTTTGCATATTACTTGGGGTTTGAAAAAAAGTTAAACACTTTAAAAAGAATACTATTTTTACCTAAAATAATTATTAATTTTTTTTTCTATTGGCAATCCCATTCGGGGACACACTGTAAGAAATAATGTCTGCATGCAATTATAGGTTGGTGTCTTTAAAACGAAAAAAATTAAGTTGAAGAATAAAAAAATGTTTTTGTAATTTGAGTTAAGGACGTAATTAACTCGATAGAGATGAACTTAGCAAGCGACATCTTGATGAGAAACAGAGAAAACAACATTCTCAATTGTTATTTTTTACTTTTTTTATTTCCACTATTTATTAAAACCACATTGGCCCTTTTGAGCCATGGAAATTATAATATTAGTAAAATAAATTGTTGTTACTATAATCTGTTCACTATTTATTTGCGCTATGGTTGGTCATGAACTTTTGTTTTTTAATTTGCCAAAATAAAAAATCTTTATTAAGTTCACTGACAGCTCTTGACCGTACCGAAAAAATGACAGACCATTGACAGACCAACTATTAACACAATTGAATAAAAGCCGCTACTCTACAATACTTAACCTAACTGATTTTTTTCTAATTTATACCGGGTGGAATCTGTCACCCTAACATGGCCAACCATAGCGCAAATAAACAGTGAACGAATAATATAACCAAAATTTATTATACTAGAGATCTGTTTATTTAGAATTTGATAAACGATCGTCTTAAGTTCAACGTCAACTGTTTTAAGCACACGTCAACTATTTTAATTGGATGGTTAAAGGGTTTGGCATATCTCGGCATATATGCAGAAGGATTTAGATATTGTCAAATAATATACACTATACAGGGTCGTCACTTTTACAATGTTTATAATTTCCTAAATCAGCAGAGATGCAGACTTGACCAAATTACAATTAAAAGCAAAAGTTACACACATTGATGCTCTTTAAGAATTTTTCTGCTGTGCTGGGATAACTCGTGTGGTTGAGGAATCACTGAAAAACTAAAATCACTTGTTTTTATTCTTCCAATTTTTTTTTGACTAGTTAAGTGATGATGAATGATTATAGTATTGAGCTAGTAAGTCGATCTCGATTGAAATTAATCACTGAATGTTTCAAATAATTTTCTAGACCGTCATATTTTTATAGCGAATTTCGAACTCGATGTTGTTCATAAATTATTAAATTGATGTTTTACGGTAGTTAACAAAGTCATGACCAAAGCGAGCTACTTCGTTGAAATTGGTTATTTTTGTCTATCTAATAATAAAGAAATCCAGCTCCCATTTTAGAATATCAAAATTTGGCTAAAAATAATGAAGATCTTTTGGAATTTTTTTGACTCATCAAGTGGACAGTCCATGGCCACTTACGTAAATCTGCCAGGATATACTTCAGGAACGATATTAGATAGCTGTCCTAGTTTACGTTTAACATCCTTCAAGATCATAAAAATGTAGAACTTTTTTGCAATTTCACCAACTCTGAGTCTCTTCACATTTAGGAAATTCCTATGGTGTATGTGTACATTGTAAAAGTGGCCTGGTATGATTAATATATAAAAATCAAAGTCCTGACTGATTCATTAATGTCCAGTACAATGTACAAACCGCTGATCCTGAAAACGTGAAATTTAGAGACTATATTTTTCTAACGACGCGACGTAGGATAGGCACCAAAGGTAGAACGTAGGACAATCACCAAAAGAAATTATGAAATGCAATCGTTGACAAGGCCATATTATGCACTAAGCTGATGACTAGGTTAAAGCCTAAGGCGTCTTTTGCAGAAAAGGCGCAAACTTCTAAAATAGCTCTAATTATTACCATTTTGCACCAAACTTTTATAAAAAAATTCTCCAAACTACACGGTGATGACAATGGTACGCCACGACCTAACAAAATTCTCAGGTGGTAATTAAATAGGCCTCAAATCTGTATTAGAGCCTAGAGCGCCAAACAGACGTAATTTGATCCTTAACCAGATATACAGGGCGTTGAAAATTTAGGCAACTTTAATTGTGGTAGCAAGGTACAGGGCACCATAACGGTACATGGGTGCATAGGTATAAGTCTGAGTTTTCCAAAATAATCACCTGGAGGACCGCTTGGGAATAACACGTAAGACTTATCCTAGAAATTTTAATTTAGATACAAAGGTCGCTCATACTATAATAATATCTTTATAAAAGTCTGAATTTTCCAAAAGAGACCCCAAGGAATTAAGTGGAAGAGGGGTCTCATGTTCAAATCGTATCCTAGGAACTTGAAATTTTGTACCAGGGTAGATCATACCCAAAAAGGCTAAATTGAGGGGGAGTGTAGCAGGATATTTATACCCTGAATTAATGAGAGCATTTCTAAGCATCCTAGGAACTTTAAAATTGTTATGAGGGTAGATCATACCATAAAGATCCATAAGCAAGTATGTATCTCAAATACCATCCAGGGTTATCTGAGCGGGTAGCTCACACCCAAGACTTTCGACCTTGAGTAATGAAATTTTGTTTGAGTATTCTTCAATGTAATAGCAATTTAAGTGAGATTTTTTAAAGCACCTCCCTATATTACAAGGAAGCAGTACAAACAATCAACATAATGCAATGCCCTAAAGCAATGAAAAATTTACGATACCGATTTACAAAGAATGAGTCATTTATACTCTTTGTTATAGCTACTTTATTACTGGCCAAGACTTATGGGCATGTTTTAATGTAAAATGTTGTAAAAGCTTTCGAAAAGAGACAATTTACTCCAAGAGTCCCGTAGGTCTTCCAACGATTTGGCTAGGGAATTTTTGCTGAAGCATGGCACCTTTGATGTGTGCCTTTAGAAACAGCTTTAACCCACGTGACCGTGACCAATCTGATTGGTGGTTTGTCACCTGGGTTGAAGGTAATTCTGTGTACGTACAAGCTTTACATAAGACCTTGGGAACTCTATTTGATGACGTAACCATGAACGACCTTGGGAATTCCGTATCCATATGTGACCAAGAGCAGATTTTAGCATTGAAAAGCAGCTAAACAGTACTGTGGTATGCTGGAGATCACGAATGCAATGAGCCAGGCTTTAAGGGTTGGTCCTGGAATTTGTACATGAAAAGTAATATTTTTATATTAAATTTTACCCGCTGAGTTTTCCATTTTCGTGATCTCGAACATGAGTAGAATTATACGGTTTACGTGTTTTTAGTATTTTTGCTTAATACACCTTCTTCGTACAGCATAAGCTCCTAGTATAATTACAACACCATTTATAACGTTTTCTGAAACTATCCTGAATATTGGATGAAATATGAGATATTTTTTCAAATGTGCATATGTGCAATTTATTATAAGTGCAACATTGAATAGGTATTAAATTCTCCCCACAGTACCTCACCTTTTCGAATAGTTTGAGAATGCAAAAGATAAAGTACTACGTGCTGCTGTAAAATACTCCAAATGGTTCAGTAGTAAAACATTTCCTTCAAAATACTTGTATTTTATTATTTATTTCTCGCTTTATCTGGATGTTCATTTAATTTGTTTATGTAAAATTACCCTAGAAGCAATTTTAAACAACTTTAATAATAACTCTGAAAATAACTGAGATATTTTCGCATATAAATAAAATAAAACCACACCGTAGTATTTTGTTGCCGAAAGTTGTTGCTTTATTAATTAAAAAACTCACTTAAAATTTAAATAGTAAATGAAGAAAATTTCTAAACTAATAGAAACCGTCATAAACACACCTCAAAATTTTTAAATATTTACTTTCAAAGTACATAAAGTTGATAAATGGGATTATAAAGAAGTGGAATTCAAAATCAATCTCAATAATCAAACATCAAACTTGATAAATTGACTCGAATTGTTTTATTTGAGTGATTCCCTGCTTCCAATATTCAGAAACTCGACAATTTAATCAAATTATAATGTTCATGTCGTAAAAACGTTTTTGATTGATAATATTGACAAATTTTAATCTCTCAAAATTATTTAATAATTCGATTACTCACAAAAATTATGATTACAATTTTCATTTATTAAGTAATAAATTAATTAAGGGGAATCTCTTAGATGGTTTATTTAATGATCGCAATTTTTGCTGCATAAGGATTATGCATAATTATGCACGAATACTCACATTACGGTGTACAATTTTAATTAATTTCAACTAATTGGTTATAAAATCGATATGGTAAATTTTAATTATACAGCGTGTTGCAGATAAAATGCGGCAAAAGGTTTAACACTGAGTTTTACAATATACTTACATATTTGAAAATCATCGTCTGATGGACTTCGGACTTGAACCTCAAAGGCTTGATACTCTTTCGCTTACTCTGGATTGTTACAAATGTCATTTCTTGCATCGTTAGTAGATACTTTTCAAATATTTTCATAAAACTGTTAATAAGTGCACGAACATGAGACTAGTGGGCTCTGAGACCCTGTGGCTAGTGGGCTTCGTGCCTATCCCCAGACTTAATAAAAATACCAAATAAAAAAGTTCGCAATAAAAAATTCGCAAAAAGTTCTTCGAAATTACACCATATTAGTATAAATTTAATGGATCATAAACAGAATAAAGAAAGTTTATAAATGAAAAGTTCATTTGCATAACTATTCCTAGAAAGAGAGCGAAGAAATGGATACCTCCAGCCGCTGCAAACGTTAGTGCGAATATGAAACAAGTTCATTGAAATTGAAAAAAAATGTTTTTGGCAAAAATCTCCGGATATTTCAATCGTATTTCAAACTTTCAATCGTCAATTCTTTGTGAGCGATAGCGTAGCAGTAGTATAGAAGTAGTGGCTAGTAGTAGACGAAGTAAATAAAAAATAAGATTGGTCTTATTTAAGGCCCATTTAACAGTTGATGTGATGCAGAGACGGATTAGGTCGATCGATCCCCTATAGAGGTCAGTAACTTTCAGTATATAAATAAATCGTAGATACTTAAACTAAACAAAAAAATAATATTTCTATTTTTGTTTTTATACAAGATGAGGTTAACGTATAGTCCTGAACTTTCGTAAAGAATAGGGCGTAGCCAATATCTTGCGTATTACAGATGGAGGCAGCGAGTGCTTTCTTTCTTTGTATGTCTAAAATTGATGCGACCAGATGATGTTACCACACAATTTTCGTTATAGCGCATTGGCTCCGCCCTATTCTTTATAAAAGTTCAGGACTATAGAATAGGTTAGGTTAGGTTAGGGTAGATGAGGTTATGTTAGATTCGTTAATAAATGAGAATCTTGGAATTATATATGCAAAAACGTTAGGCTCCCAATAGCGTTTAATCCCGTTGACAATAGACGACCTGCGGACTGAGCTACTCCGACTCTGATATGGGGTGATGAAAACTAAAAACGAAATATCTTGCTAAGTAAGTGTTCAGTGAGTACAATGAAAAGAACAGGTGCTGGATTAGGGACATCAAGCTAATGAAACTTCAGATAAAAAACTAGATCAAGAGGGCCTCGAAAGTTCAATATAAGACAAATCATGCAAATTTAATGGTTGATATGTATTATACAGGTTCACATGTCCTATATATATTTTTTTGAACATAAAAACAAAATATTCACCTCTTTTCTGATGTCCTTTTGCAGAATCCGTCCTTCTCCATACCAAAATCTATTTCTTGCTCCGTCACGCACTCTTACTCACTTTTAACGTTTAAAACGAATCGAACTATTAATTATTGAACACTACATAGTTGTTACATACCATTCACTTATTTTTAGCGTAAAAACCGAATAACGAATTATTATTAAAGCTTCCATCAAGCTTCTAACAACGGACTCGATTTTAATAACACGTACGCGGGAGTTTAAACTCGATTCCGAAAAAACCGTTTAATTGTGTCGCGGCTAAAATTGAAAAATTTAAGATTAAACAAAAATACAGTTTTATTTTCTTCTCATCCATTGGAGATTACCTAAAAAATGAAATTTGATTTTAATTTAATTTATTATAATCCTGATACTTTGAAAAAAATGTATTAACTGAGATAACCCAAGCGGATGTTGCAATGAACGCCTTCGAAGTGTGAAGGAGGAAAGGAAGAGGAAGGAGATGACACAAATGAAGAAATAATCTCGCGATGTCTTTAAAAGAACAGAATGAGATGGGCTCACCTGTTGTTGAAGTTTCTTGACATGGTTTGGGTCATTGAATAAAGAAATACCCCCTACTCTACCAGGAAAGAGCCATTTAGTTAATAATATGGATCGCAATGGACGTTTAAATATAGCGATTTCCGGTCAGTTTCTCCAATAGAAATGGTTGCTTATACTCCAACTTATAAGGAAAGATCATGAGAGCCAATGATAATGTAAACTCGACGGAATGAATGAGTCATCCACGGAGTTCTAAAATGTCATTTCCGTCGCATTTTCCCTTAAAGGTAACGGTTCCTAGCCCTCCTTCCGCATGTTTTATGTTCTCAGGGTTGAACGTTCTTCTAGTGTTTCCTTGCTCAACGACACGACCTGCAAATAGAAAGATTCAGTTATTATTTTTACTGTTTTATTTTATTTATTATGGTACTGTTACTTCAAAAAGATTGCTTAACAAAGATAGCCCAAGCGGGTGTTGCAATGGACTTCTTGGGGGAAAAGGACAATAAGAAAGAGATGGAACAACGCACAAAAGAAGCAATAATCTCCAGATGTTTTCTAAAAGACAATTGGTTACATAGAAAGAGATTGACCCACCTGTTGTTGAAGTTTCTTGACATGATTTTGAAGTTCTTCTATTTTTACTCGTTCAAGGAGATAACGACAGTACCTGAAAATAGAAATTTGATTAAATTACTATTTTTACGTCTCCATTTTTTCTCGTAATTTAAAGAGGGTGCTCACTAAAAAATTAAATAGTGCCAAGAAATGAATAGTGGACCCTTTTAGTAAGAAAAAACAATTAGAGGGCATCTAGCAATTGATGTTAAATTTGTCAGATAATAAAAAAAAGCTCAAAGATGGCCAAAGCCGAGGGCAAAACATTGTTGAAAACAACGATTATCTCTATTGACAGAATAGGCCTTAAAGCTTTTTGCGTATATTTTGAACCACCCTGTACTTTCAGGCAGAAATTGTAGAAGCCAACCGCATTCTCCCAAACTATTGCTACGTCGTCTGCAAGCCATCAGATTACAAACTTCTTGTTTTTCGTATTCTATATTCAGTTTCATGTTTAACGTCATTAACTATTTCTTTCATAATTAATGAGCTTTAAAACTGATATTCCACCGAGATCCATTGCTGTGTTTTTTTTTATTTTGTTGTAATTGTATTGTTGTTCGTATATGTTTTTTTTTAATTAGCGAGACTATTCCATTTGGTAGCTACCTACGTTGTATTTATGCGATACGTATTCTTATTACGTGGTTAAACTGTTTGTTATTGAACATGCTTTCTCTATGTCTACAAAACAAACTTATGCGGGTTTGCTATATCCTAGAGCTCTTATTCTATTGTTGAAAGTTGAACTCCTTTTAACTGTTTACAAAAATGTATAAAAAGTTGTTTGGTTGTCATTTTCTTAAGGTAATGGACAAAGCATCCTTCCAACGGTGAGATTTTTCGTTAATAAACCGGGCGTCAGTGATATCCGAGGTGATATCATTTGACATCATCTAACCTAACCTGAGTATGTGTCAAATTTAACTTGCTGTGAAGTATGTCTTATGTATTTAGTATGAAAAACGTAAATGTAGAGTTCGATTCAATTGAGAAGAACCAATCTTCCTACGTCATTGCGCACAGAAAATGGGGGAACGAGCGTTTAGAAGCGCCGATGGCGAGCGGTAGGGATAAGTTCGCGCAGATTTGGCCGCGCCCCTTTAATACTTTAAATACGTTTACTACTACGTTGGTGGGAATAAATACTAATTTAGGTATCTGCGCATTCCCACCGCTCGCCAACATAAATCTGTCTTGCAGTACTTACAGAAGGGAGCAGGTGGCTGAGATTCAATTGTAGGGGAGAGTGGGGTATAATGATCCCTTCAGGTGAAATGATCCCCCCAATTATTACAGAAACCAAAGGTGTCATCTAGGTTGCCGTGGCAGAATGTCATAGTTCAAGTTGTTTACACTTATGGGCAAGTTCATGTAGTAAGTTCTTAGACGTTCGTATTACAGTTATTTTCGTTTGTTTGTTTTTTCACTCATTGATATAAGGTAAGAGCTTTTTAAATTCTGCATTAAAGCTATGTGTTGTTATTTATTGAATCGGATGTGCGTAGAACGTATTATGGTATATTTGGACTTTAGAAACCTTAGATAGTTACATGCGTATTATCTCATTGAAAATTTGTAGGTTAGATTAGATCCAAAAAGTGCATTTGGGGCAAAACGATCCCTTGTTGGTAGTCAATAATGATCCCAGGATCATTTTACCCCACTCCTAGGGAATTGCTTTACAACATTTATTAAATGCGTAAAAACATAACTTTACTAATAAGCCTTACCTAAAATGTTGTTATGGCTATACAGTGAAAGTCGGATATAACGACGGCGGAGGGACCGACTAAAAAGGGTCGTTATACCCGGTCGTCGTTATATCAAAACTTACCATTTTTATTATTTTCAAAAATTCCTTATTAATAAAGCACCATGAAATAGACATAACATTTCTTTTTCTCGACGTCATTTTTCCCGTCCGCGCCTGATGATCTCCAGAAAATTATTTGCAGCCGTAGATTGCAAATATCGCCAGGTGAAACCGAAAACCACGTGCTAGTCTTAAAATTACCCCGTCACGTCGTTATATCCGGCCTGCCAAACCAAAAATTTTCGCTTTTTGCGGACGTTAAAAGCGACTTCGTCGCTATAGCCGGTCTACCGGCGTCGCTATATCCAAATTATTGCATTGAGTTGAATACAAATCCAACTAAACTTTCAAATCCCCGTCGCAATATGCGACTTGTTGTTATAAGCGACGTCGTTATTCGCGACTTTCACTGTAATTATGAAACTCAATCACAAATAGGTAGGTAGATACTATTATTCAGTGTGGGATCGTTTTAGCCGATTGAAGGGATCATTTTACCCTCACCTTTGGGTAAAATGATCCTTTTGCTGGGTGGGCGTTATGTCCATTTCTACAAAAGCTCTTTAATCATTTAACCCAGGGGACCTTGCCAAAAGTTTAAGTAAACTATACTCTTTCTTTTAAAAAAAGATCCGCTGTTTTAACACTTATTTTAGTTCCTCTATGAGGCATTCTTTCTTAGAGGGATCATTATACCCCACTCTCCCCTATTTAAGTTTTTGGCGCAATGATGCGGTGGGTTCGTTTCTAATGAATCGAACTCTACCTAAATGGATTCTGTAGCTAAAAAGAGAGAAATCGTCAAATTAATTATAACAATAAATTTAAAGTTAAAATATTCCTCGAGTTTTTTCCTCTTGTTCTTAATTGATTGACTAACTGATTAGACACACTGTGTATTATCCTTTTAAACTTATTCTTTGCTTTTAAGCCTACTGCATTATAAAACATTTTAAAGTTTATAATTTTTTAATGCCGAGAAGCTTGGAAAATAATTTTAAATCCTAATTGCTACCTTAATTCTCTCATAAAAGTAAGAAAATTTTAAAATAATTTTAGCTTAATTTTAATTTTCTTACAAAGGAGGAAAGACATTTAATAAAAAAAAAATTAAAAATCCATTTTACTTAGACGTTTGAAAATTAATTAGATTTTAATGAGTATTAAATTTTATTTCATGTTTATTATACACGGTGTTATACACGATATGAGGGATAAACTCTCATCGTCGCCGTTCACCGGCATTTTCATAGAAGAGCTTCAATTTTCAAACTGAAAAATACGCGTTTAAAGCACTTCAAGCTTAGATAACGGTAAAAGGAACATACAATTTTATATAAAACATTCCTAGTAGTGAAATGTTTTAAAATTTGTACAAATGAAGAAAATTGCGAACTTGGCCCTTTCATTTCCCAGTGAATTGACTATAGAAATTTTTCTTTTATTTTTACTTACATTTTATTAAGGATCCCATACCCAACAAATACTTTAGAAATTATTCTCCATTTTGTGTTCACCCTTTATAAAGAAGTAAAACCAAAATTTTCTTTTCATTGGAAATTTTCTTTCAAACGTCCAGAGCAATTCAATAAATTTAATTAAATTTATTAGTAAGTAAATGTATTGATTTATACAACCTTTTTTGTACGTGTTTAAACTGAAAATTAATTACAAGCGTTTAATTAAGAGGTTGTTAAAATTTTAAGGGTTCTTGTATTTTAACAAGGCTAGGAAAATATAACATTGTTATTAGTTGAATTATAAATTATTACACAAACACCAAACAAACACTAGTATTTTAGTTTTGATTGCATGTAATTAAAACAAAGTTTTCGTGCAAATTACAGGCTGTTACTTTAATTTTCGTAAATTTATCAATTTGAACTCTTAAATAATAATTTGTATGGAGGTACGCCGATACAAAAGGGACTCGTTTAAAAACATATACTTGCCTAAACTCGATTTATGTGTCCTTAAGGATATGCTCGTAAAAGGTTGTTTCATAAATAAAATTTTTGAATATTGATGACACTTTTTAGTTATTATATGACGCTGTAGACTCATGTGTCCTTTTAAAAAATTGAAAGCGTACTTCCTGAGCTGGAAAATTCAAAGAAGTGGTGGTGTACGTATAAGCTACATTACCCTAAAGTCTTTAAATTTATGTTTTGTGTCTAATATAAAATTTTCGCAAAAATATAACACTCTGTGGGTGTTGAACATACTGATCGAAGTACTGACGTGTTCATGTTCGGTTTCAAACATCGAAATGAAGTGTTTTTATTTATTGCCGACGTTGTCCATTTCAGAGCAAGAGCTAAAAAGTGCTTTCACATAGATAAATAGCAACCAAAGTAATACATCAAACAAAATTTTATATTACAGTTAAGTAGAAAGTAATTAATTAATATTGAGAGATTTATAATTTCCGCAATGCACCGGGCACTGGCTTAGGGTCTCATGGTCTTTAAAAAATTGTTAGGAAAAAAGTAAGATATATTACAGCATTTGGGATACAACTTTGACTTTCTTGAATTCTTATAAAATTAATTGACAAAAAACTGACAGCGTGGCAACTGGGGCGTAATTAACTACTCGTCACTCGCACAAATGTCAAACGGTGATAAAACCAAACTTAATAAATGCGCTAAAAAACTGATAGACGTGCTTCAAAACCTCAAAAACCGAGGCATTCAGAACTACTTAGAAAATTTAAACCCCACCGAAGCAACTAACTTCTCTTTAAGGAAGGCGACCTAGAAACTCAAGCGACCTCTACAATTGATTCCACCCATCGACCCATAGACGACAACGATAAATGGGCACGAAATGATAAAGAAAGAGCAAATGTTTTCGTGAAGCAAACACATTTCAACCAAATCCGAGCTCTGCAGCAGCTATCGAAGAAACATAAATTCACGATTAATGATTACCTTGAGTCTTCGTTCCAAATGGATTTCTCAATTAAGAAATTTAGAAAGTAATAAACACAGAAATAAACCCGAAAAAAGCACCCGAATTTGACTTAATAACCGGAAAGGTACAAAAAGCAGTATTAAGAAAATGTACGAGTATAAAAACTATAACACAAATCTTCAACGCCATTATCAGAGTAAATGGGACATTCATCCTATCCAGGCCGGAGTACCGCAGGAAAGTGTCCTGGGTCCAGTACTCTATCTGTTGTACACGTCGGACCTTCTAACGTCCAGGTGTACAACAGTGGCTACTTCTCCAATGATACTGCCATCTTCCCATCACATGCGGACCCGGTGGTCCCTTCAAGGGAACTGCCAGCTAGCTTGGACGGGGTTCAAGACTGGTGACAAGAAGATAAATCTGTACATGTAACATTCACAATGAAAAAAGTTTCTTGCCCCCCAGCTAGGCTGAATGGACGTCAGCCACCGCAGGCAGAAGACGCCAGGTATATTGGCATGCATCTGCATATTTTATAATAATTCTTAGGCAGTGCATTTACTGGAATGCATCTGGTACATGTCAAAGTGTCGAAATCTGATGTAATTATATTTTATTTGAATTTGGATTTAATAATTTATCGATTTGCTAAAGTGTGGCCTATTATCCTATTTGGATAGATTGCTGTAATCTCGGAGATAATAAAAATACTCAAACGGTATTTGGGTTGGCCACTAGCAGGTAGCAAGTAACTTTTTTACATAAAAATTGAGATTTTACTTTGGCATCCCTCTTGGGGGGATTAACAATCCTGAGGCCTTAAAGCCAGTGATTGATGCAGCCACCCACATTATCGTGTTCGGTGGCACTCAAATTTCTTATCCCCAAGAGATTGGCCTGAATAAAATCACCTCGATTTGTTTGTTACAGGCCCAAGCAAGGAAGTAGGACTGCATCATCATGTTTATTGGTGCAAATAAACATTTTAAATATTATTATCAATGCCCTATTTAATGGAGTGATTATGGATATCCTATGAACTTAAGTAAGACCAAAATGCATGAGACACCGTTTCCCAGAGACAGTTTTAAAACTGTTTAATCCCCTCTGGTAGAATCACGGGGTTGGGAGGTGGTGAATTTTATCACATGCTGAAGAGGTCATCACCATATTTCAACAGTCAAACTATTGCTCGGGGTAATTTTTTTCCAATCTCTCATTTGAGTGGGCTAAAAATTGTTTCTAAGCCCGCTACAAACGCTTAGGTTTTTACTGCGGCATGCCGCCACAGTAATCTACAGACGCCCCGGTATACTTGTCTGTCCAGGTCTGATGCTGTAGTATAACCCTGAGCTTTGTAGCGAGCTTAACTGGGCACAGGCAAGCCGGAACTATCACTTTGCCTCCACACGTTCAGGATTTTACAAAGGCCATAAGGCAAGCCAGTTAAAGCCGCCTCAACGGTGTGCAGAAGTCCAGACGTTCCGGTTTGTCTGCCTGTTTAGGTCTAATGGTATAGTACAACCGTTGATTGAAGGAGTTTTAGAAGAGACGCAAGCTTAAGGAACAAAATGTGCCGTACGATGGGTCGACCTTGTGGCTGTGGTGCCATTGGAGCATTTCGACCCAAACTGCTAGTTTGTAGGCAGCGGGGAGAATAAACTTTTTAATATTGGTAGGAAAACAAGCACACATTTTAACTAAGCGATGCGTATCTTCATAAAACTCCTTCAATCAACGGTACAACCCTGAGCATTTGTAGCGAGCTTAACTGGGCTCAGGCAAGCCAGAACTATCACTTTGCCTCCACACGCGCAGGATTTTACTAAGGCCATAAGGCAAGCCAGTTAAAGCCGCCTCGACGATGTACAGAAGTCCAGACGCTCCGGTTTGTCTGTCTGTGAGGGTCTGATGCTGTAGTACAACCCTGAGCATTTGTAGCGAGCTTAACTGAGCACAGGCAAGTGGAACTACCACTTTACCTCAACACCTGTAGGATTTTATTAAGGCCATAAGGCCTGCCAGTGAAAGCCGCCTTAACGATGTACATACGCTCCGGTTTGTCTGTGCCGACCCAGTCTGCACAGGCCTGCAGTTGTAAAAGCCTGAGCCTCTGTAACAGGTTTTAAATAAACTTTCATTTTACAGCACCAACAATGATGGCACCTTTCACATTAAGCTTTTCATCAAAGATCCCATTGTTGCTATTTTTAAACTGAAGCATAAAAAACGTAATTTTTTTTCCAAAACTACCACTCAGTTGAGAAATGAAATTGTATTTTATTATATTTTATTACTGCAATCTTCTCCACGGGTGTTGAAAACAAATAATAAAGCAGTATTTTTTAAAGGAAGCATTATTGTAGTTAAGGAAGCACTGATATCAATACTTTGCAACCCTATTAATTTAAAAATGAACTTATTTTATAAATATTTTATTTTAAAATATGCAACATTTCGAAATCTCAGCATGTACAAAAAGAGTGGATTTAAACATCATTTAATATAAATGATTAGCCTAAAAACCTTTAAGACAAATCGCCCTTGCTTAGGCACATGGCATGAAACACTGAAAGAACAAAAGCCATTTGCCAGCAAATCCACCAGACATATCTAGCAAATCATCCGATCATTTGGTACAAAAATAAAATAATTAAAACATAGAATAGAATAGTTATTTTATAAAGAGTAATTAAAACTGAAAAATATAAAAAAAATCTATGACGAAAATATAATGTGACAATTCGGCTAAATGACAGAAGGACAACAAAATGAAAGAGAACAAAAAAGATAAAATAAAGATGTTACTTGTAAAGCAAATTAAGAAAGTAAGAATCAATGACAAATCTCATAGCTAACTGTTTTAATTAAAAGTTTATTAGTACCTCATAAAGCCTAGAGGAAATAAGCTCTTTGTACTTTCTGATTGGACGTTTTAACACTATTTTATTTTTGTGCAGTTTACTTTTAATTCTCAAAGTATACTACTGCTTTATAAACAATGGATAGATAGCTGAACTACTTAAATCTCATTCTGTTCTCAATCTATTGTCTACCAATCTACAAACACTCTTAATCAAATACATATTAGAATTTCAATATTAGCGCACACAGAAGACAAAATTTATAAAAGCAGGAATTTTCATTCAATTTTCCAAGTTTATAATTTTTTAGAAATTTTTTAAAAATAAACGCTTGTAGGGATTAAACTTGCTTTGTGTAATAATCCTGTATGAAATTCTTTAATTAATTTAATTACTCTTTATGTTTTTTGACAGTGTAATGAACAGCAGCGGGTTCATCCTAATGACATTATTTTATACATATTTTGATTACAAATAAAATTATTTTGGACTTTTTTTTACACAAAAATCGATTTTTTACTTTCCATTCATCCTTCTTTCCATTATCGTGATACAAAAGAGACTATTATGTAATAAATAGATTAAAGAGTCTCCGAGCTTCCTTGATACGTTTTTATTGTAAATGCCTTTTGGTATTAAGTTAAATTTGTGCTTTTATGATGCAGTTGCAACAAGTTTCGGTACAACAGGAGAACAGGGTATGGCAGTGTAAATTTGAAAGCGCATCATCTCTGCTTATCTCGGTTACTGTTACAGCTTCAATGAAATGGACTAAAGCAACAGAATGTTTTCCATTTATAGGTTATAGATTCTATTTTAAAATTTTAAAGCAACTTCTGTTATTAGTCATAAGATAAGAAGAATGACAATTAACTTTTGGGCTATAACTTGAAAACAAAAGAAGATAGCTAAGTTTTGTTTTTAGTTTGATTAGTTTCTCTAGAAAAGAGATCGAGGATGAGCCATCGGTTTTTCTCTAAGTCTTAAAGTAACCGACTTCCCCTATAAACACGTTCAATTTTTATAGATGAACTTTGTTTTGCAATTAAAATCTTCAGATTTTCGATTTTTTATGATAAACATTACGTGGTTTTGTAATTTATGGACATTTTTCCCCCAAATTTTTTGAAAAATTGAAGTGAAGATGTTTTGGAAAGCTTTTGATCTAAACTTTATAAATGTGTCAAAATATACTTTTGAGATGAGCGGGTTTTACTAACCAAGTTCATAGTGATCTGTAGTTCAGTAACCAAGTAACAGACTATCGATAACTGAACAAACGGGGTGATCGTATTGAGACCCATATTTTGGGAAAAAGCTATTTTGATTGCCAACGAACACGAAAATCCGGTTGGCTTTCAAAAGCAGTGGCTTAAGGCTTTAGAACTGTTAATAATAAACTTCTAATTGGTGAGGAGGGCGAGAAACCCACCTGAGAGGGATGGCAAAGTAAAATTTTACTTTTTATCTGAAAAGTAGTAATTTTGCCAGTTGACAACTCAAATACCGTTTGGGAGCCACGAGTTAATGTTTGCGGGTGTGTAGCATACAGATGTTAATTTCACTGCAGCTAACAAGCTCTCAGAGACATTGTAGAGAATAGCTAATTTTTTTGTCGATTCCTTTTATAAGAATGATAAAATGTCAAAGTTGCATCCCGATTGCTGTTATATTTCTTACTTTTTTCCTTTTTTAAGAATTTCATTCAAGGATCCTGAGGCCTTAAGCCACTGCTTTTGGAAGCCAACCAGATTTTTGTGTTTGCTGTCACTCAAATAGCTTATTCCTAAAAGATGGGCCTGAATACGATCACTACATTTTTTCTGTTATGGACCTATGCTTATAGTCTATAAGCATATGATTGATCTACAGATCACCGTAATCTTATCGGCCTGAACTTGGTTGGTCACACCTACGATTTACAATCCCGAGATCCCGAATCTCGTGATCCCGGGAGAGCCGCTCGATTATTCAATCTCGAAATCCCGATATTAAGAATTTAAAAATCCCCGGATTTCGAGAGTAATTTTTCTTAAGTTTTTTAAAATTAATTAATAATTAGAAAAAAATCTTCTATAAAACCTATTTTCCAAAAATTTCGAAATAACTTAAAGTGTTTTATAAATACTAAGGTTTCAATTACCAAATATTTGTCATTTTTTGAACTTTGAAAAAACTCAACTGGGATTGCAATCCCTAGTCAAACCCGCTCTTGGTTACTGAACGACAGATCACCGTGAATTTGGTAAAACCGGCCCAAAATGTTACGTTAAAAAATAAAATTTTTGGAAAAACTCAAGAATTCGATGCTCAATTGTTTTTCTAAAAAATAAAATTGCTCAAAAAAATTAAAATAAAATTCTGAGGGCCGTTTGCAATAATGCTACGGATTTATTTGTTATATAGAGAAAAATTAAACTTATAAATTTCTCTTTCTTCATTGTGACAGAAGGAAACGATTCAAAAACGTTCGTTAAGTGTCTAAACAGCATTTCTGCTTTCTCTGCATCACTCTCTAGTTCGTGGCCAAGTGGACCCACCGCACCTCGCACTGGTCCTAGCACCTAAAAAATAAATAACTTTTGTACGAAAGTGTGCAGGCGGGAGTCTGTGCTTCAATGTAGACACTAGACAGTCTCATATAAATTGCTGGCCCACAACAGAAAAATGTAGGTGATAGTGCTAGGTCTCTGCTTTTGGGGATAATTTATTTGAGTGACATCGAAGAAGAAACTCCGGCTTTTACAGGAAATTAACGTTCTTACAAATCATAAAAGTATTTGTATTATCCACTGACAAAGTAGCTATTTTTTACATCCCTCTCCCCTCAACAATTAAAAGCTTTCTCTGCGCTGTATGTACAAGATCAAGAAACATCATTACCTCCAAGAGCAGGCCCCGAATAATACTATCATTTCAATTTTTCTGATAGTATAATAATAAATAAATGATTTATTTAATTTTCGGGCGATGCTGCGTGTTGTGCTAGGGGAAGTGGAAAGTGCGGTGCGCCAACACGACTTGGTCACTCAGTTACCCAGTTTTGGCCTCCTTTCCGAAATTAGCTGTGAATACATTAGTTTTCTAGTGACTTTTCTAAGTTCCGCAACAAATAGCTTCGGTTGGTATTAGATCTTCTAAATATTTTTGTAATACCGCGTCTGACTGTTTTCATTAAGTAATACTCTAAGTTTTTTCAGCCTTTAGCCTTCAGAACTACTTACTCCCTACCCCTTTCCTACAAACTTTTAGAAATTGACAGAAGAAGGGTAAAGGGTAGGTAGCTTAGCGTAGAATAGTAATGCACTAATAATTACAGGATCCCAGCCCTGGTTCCCATCCATAATCTACATAATTTTCTTCACTCAGAAATTGCTGTCCTAATTTCGAGTAATAATTATAGTTGTAATTTTTTGTTGAAATCAAAAGTGGGACCTAGATCTCAGGCAGCATCTTGTATTGGACAGCTTTCAGCAACTCCCTTGATGTGTGAAGCTGTTTCACGCTGTTCCAGTCTATTTCTTTATTAAAAATTCTTGATTTAAATTTTTCTATAAATAGTTTAGGCATTTTTAACAATACCACAACACCATTGATATCGTTACAAATTTTCTTTCATAAACAACAATCTTTAAAAAAATTAACACTTGCACTCTCTGAATTCCATTGTATTGTAGAATCTCTTTGATTTTTCCCGCGATAGTATAAGCGATTTCCGTAAGGCGTTGTAATTTATGCAGTCTGCGAGCATGTGAACTATGTTTAAAGTACAGTTTCACGTTTGACTTTCTGATGGTGGCTCTTTTAGAAATAAGAAAATGTGTAAGTAAAGTATACCCTGCTCTTATTCTATATAGTCTTACTCGTTTGCAATGTCCCTTTTCCAGTAGCTCTCTTTTACATGTATTTCTTAATTTATTTATCGGATTGGCTTTTATCCATCGACGCTCTGTCATTTTAAACACGTGCTCCGTGCAATATGACAGATCGAAGCGCGAGATCGCACATTGAACGTAGTTCCAGTTGAGTGAGCCTGTGCCGCCAAAGAATTGGTTTTGGCGTTTTCGTATTATTCGAAAATTAAAAAATTGTAAAAGAAAAAACTTTAAAAGTTCGAAAAGTTGGTAAAAATTCAATAAAGTCGAAAGCTATCGTCGTACAATTGATTACAGCTAGTCGCAGTCAAGTTTTTAATTTTTTCACAATTTACTATTATTTTGGAGTTTCATTAAATAGGTACTTCTACGGTTATACAAAACTTTTTGATCAACTTAGTGGATCTGTAGACTTCGTCTCTTCTAATGTTTTAGAATTCAATGACCAATTACTCTTGTAGCAATTGCACTTACGTATCTACCCACTTCTTCATGATTTTTAATTTCTTGTGTTCTCTGCTTTTAGATTAATGAGTTTTAAATCTAATAACTCTGCGCGTTTTTCTCATCCCATCGCTCACTCTTATTTCATCATCATCCTGTATTTTTTATACTTTTGCGAAATTGATAAAAAAAAGCTCTCGGAATGAAGTTTATAGAAAATAAATGAAATTAACAAACATCCCCAAAAAAAGTAGGGTAAGCCCGCTTTAATTGATTATAACGCAATTTTCTCTTGGATAAAATCAATATCATATTTGATATTGTTGAAAAGAAGATTAAGAGCCTAATCCTAAAAAGCAATTAATTATTCGGTTCACAAAATTTAGTGCAAAAACGCACATTAGATGAATAAAAAAATTCTTGTAACAAAACAAGCTTTTATGTGTTAGATTTTCCGGCGTGATTAATACTCGTAATAAAATTGCCATATTTTTTCGTCTTATATAATATCAAATCGAATAATCAATGTTCAAAACTCATAAAAAAAATTTTAATTCAAATAATAACAAAGGATCGTTATAAAATTGTTGTGGTATTTCAGGAAACGTCAGAAATGTTTCCGTCACGACCGACATTGTTTGGGGTTCTTCTAATGGTTACCATAATAATTGCAACTGGAGAAAAAGGTAAGTTTGCTTTATAGTTGTGTAATATTTAAATGTTTATATCGTGATATGCCATTAATAAAAAAAACTATAAAACTTTATTTAAATTAGATGTTTCCGAATAACTGTTTTAAATAATTTAGATCAAAAAATGTTCTGCTATGTAATTTAACAACCCTTTTTTGGAAATAATAAAAGTTTCAATTAAATTTCGCTTTAACGTACAAATTAAATTATTAAATTAGTCCTTGTCATATAACGAATAACGATGGATCCAAAACAAGTTTGACCTTCTTATTTGTTAATAATAATGTTAACATATGGATATGAAAGTGTAGGTACATAATTTTAAATATTCAGAACTTCATCCACTCAGGTGTAATGACGAGTATTATACTTTATAATTAATAAATTTGACAATTAGTGGGTGCGAATTAATTCTAAAGACAATACATACGGTATTATACAAGGTGTTTCTTAATTATATTTCAAATATTAAGTTAGTGAGGTTAGGAATTTTTTTTAATCATTTTTATTACATTTTTAGACGTAAATTGTTCGTTTAAGATCAATACCGATTCATTATTATTGAAGCAAATTTTGGTTCCTTATAGTCTAATACTCGGCTTCGTGAAGTTAGCGAAAAGTTGAAAGCACTAATTTTAAAACATTAGCCAATCGATAGTGCCTCATTAGTGCTTCTTAGTGCCTTTTGAAAAATTTCAATCACCCTTCTAGTTTTCGAGTTATTAACAATTATTTTTCTTGGAGCCAATTTCACACTTGGCACCAACATTTTCAAATTTCTAAAAAAAATTTATGCCAAACTTTAGTGCCTGATTAGTGCTTCTTAGTGCCTTAAAGACCGCTTTTCTATCTTTAAGGGTTTTTGAGTTATTAACAAATAGATTTTTGCCAAGTGTGAAGTTCAACACTTTCGAATTTCTCTAGTATGATTGTAATTTTTTAAAAACAGACAAAGGATCTTCTTTTTAAGAGAAACTGAATCAATGTGTTATTTTATATCAGTTTGTTTCAGTTGCCTTTAGCAGTAACTGAAAGGCCCTCTGATTTGCGAAGCTACCTATCATGGCACTACTCAATTTTTTTCCTTTAGCCTTTCGTATTTTTTTTGTTTAAATTACTTGAATTAAACTAATTTAGGAGGTGGTCCAATCTTTTTCATTTTTGTGACTACTGTAACAGGGCAGATGAACGCTTTAGATATCGCGGAAGGCGACTGAAATCAAGGGCGGTTCTAAACAAAAAGTCTGGGGGGAAGGGGCAAATCAACTATGAAAAGTGTGACTATTTGCTATTTGTAACATTGAGATGGGGCGGCTAATAATGGGGGGGGGTATAGTTCTACGTTCTAACAAAGACTATACAGTGTAAGACTGTCATAGCTTGTGGGTGAAATGCTCGGTGAAATGTGACCAAAAATCCCCGCTAAAGAAGTTGTAGAAGGGTAGAAGGGCATTTTCAAGTGATTAAGATAGCTTGTCGAGGCGGGAGCATTGAAGAAAGGGATAAAACAAGTTCACATTTTTTAATATAGGTTTCGGTAATCTCTTACTGTATGCTCTTTGGTTCTCTCTAATTGTTTGTAATCTCTAGCATGGGCTAAATTAAAACTGAACAAAAATAAAGCATTTTGGACACAAAAGAAGAATTTCAAAAGTAATTTTTGGTAAATTTTTATTAAACTGTGAGATGTACTTTTTCTACAGATTATACCAGAGCTATTTTTTAATATTCATGTAAAAGTGGCGAATACAAAATAAATACATCCCCTGCACAAAGAAACAAGAATACAGGGTTATTCAAATACGACCGGCACCATGGGGATCTCGCTTATTTGAAGAGATAGAAAAACGGTTAAATTAGGGCAAAGTTGCGGAATTTTAGGCCCATTAATAATCTGAAAAGAAAACTGCCCTAGCTGCTTTTGTTTTTGAGCTATTGACAAAAAACCAAAAAACTGACTTTTCGTTTTTTGACTTTATTTTCCTTATTATCAAAATTTTTTTAAATCTGACCCAACTTCTCCTAAGGCATTTTGTATTCTACACCCGATTCCGAAAACACATTTGATGTAAAACGTTTCGGTTTTCTGGAACCATCATCAACTTTAGTTTTTTAAATAGGCGCAATCTTTTGTTTTAGCAGCATCTCATAGAACCTTTTCTGCTGATTTCAAAAATGTTTATTACTTGAGTATTTATTTTTAAATTTTGTTCTCAAATAAGCTAATTTGTTAATAAAAATTGAGAATCAAGCTGCTCTAGAATAAAAACAAAAGCCGGTATAACAAAACATAAATCCATGCTTCGATTACGACTAATTTTATTTCTTTATTTGTGTTTATTACAAAAATAATTGAGTAAACAACGATATTAATGTACTTCATAATTTAGGAAATAAAAACTTTAAAAACTTGTTAAAGGTGTTTAAATTTCAAAATCTCGGGTTGTAATCGAAGCATGGATTTATGTTTTGTTATATCGGCTTTTGTTTTTATTCTAGAGCAGCTTGATTCTCAATTTTTATTAACAAATTAGCTTATGAACAAAATTTAAAAATAAATACTCAAGTAATAAACATTTTTGAAATCAGCAGAAAAGGTTCTATGAGATGCTGCTAAAACAAAAGATTGCGCCTATTTAAAAAACTAAAGTTGATGATGGTTCCAGAAAACCGAAACGTTTTACATCAAATGTGTTTTCGGAATCGGGTGTAGAATACAAAATGGCTTAGAAGAAGTTCGGTCAGATTTTAAAAATTTTTGATAAAAGTCAAAAAACGAAATTACGATTTTTTTGTTTTTTGTCAATAGCTCAAAAACAAAAGCAGCTAGGGCAGTATTCTTTTCAGATTATTAATGGGCCTAAAATTCCGCAACTTTGCCTTAATTTAACCGTTTCTCTATCTCTTCAAATAAGCGAGATCCCTATGGTGCCGGTCGCATTTGAATAACCCTGTATACCTACAATATACGTCATAAATGAACGGTACCTCAGTTACAAAAATGGATATATTGCTTATTTCCGTCATCTTTTAAAAGGTTTTACGACTTTATTTACCCTTCAGAATAATAAATAGGAGAAAAAACTGAAAACTACTGGAACAAGACTGAAATAAGCTGAAAGTTAAAATAATGGAGGAAATTCGAAATGGATGATCTTAAAATTTTATTACTTCTGGAGAATCTGCTAGATGGTACTAGCCACCTTAAAAAATGTACTCGAACGTGTTTATCTGGGTGAGAATTTTAAGGATTCATAACCTGATTCGAATAGAAAAACATTATCAGCATTCACTTATTATGAATGAGCCCTTAATTTGCTTGTTTGCTAATATTTCAAAAAGATTGCAACTGATATTGATGAGATTTGGTAGAGAATGCTGACGATGAAGTGCAAAAGTTCTTCAAATATTACTTTGCCCAAAATCACTAGAGAACACCACAGTTAACAGCTGCTATAGTGAATGAAAAGAAAACTAAAAAGAACCCACATGCTTAATCTTAATTTGCTAAATGGCATTACAGTCACTTAGTGTTAAGTAATAAAACAATTATGGAAAAAATAAACGAACACCAGATTAAAGGTGTTCAGGACACTTCAGGAACGACACGTTTCTTCCGAATTTTTTACACAGGTACTTAATGCAAATGAGTTACTTTCTTTAATTTTTTAGTTTGAATATTTTTGGGTTAAGATATTCCCAGGATAGAATCGCATCAATTTTAGTGATAGAGAGAGAGAGCGAGAGAGAGAGTACTCGCTCCCTCCATCTGTACTACGCAAGATATTGGCTCCGCCCCGGAATTCTCTAAAAAATGAACAACGATAATAGTCTAATATTATAAAAAATGAAGTAAAAGCAAGGGATGTAATTGGGCCTTGAAACTTATTTTATGCGCAATCGTTAGTTAGTTTGAACTTCTACGTGTAAAAGGATTATAGTACAACTTTTAAACTTTTTAACCAAATATAAAAACTGATACCTACTTCTATTACTTTTCGTGGGATATCTAATTTTAGAATTAATTAATACACCTACATAATATTAATTTTTTACTGTATTAACAAATAAAGTACAGTAAAAGTCGGATATAACGACGGCGAAGGAACCGACTAAAAAAGGTGGTTATACCCGGTCGTCATTATATCAAACATAGTCAAGAGACAAAACAAACGCGAACAAAATGCGTTAGGGTTTTTCCCGTCCGCCTTCGGGTGATTTCCCGAGAATTGATTACAGCCATAGTTTGCAAAAATGGTCACGCGAGGCCGAAAACCATGTGCTAGTCTTTAAAATATTGGGTCGCATCGTTATACTCCGTCTGCCAAACCAAACTTGCAAATCCCCGTCGGAATATTATGCGACTTATTGTTAGAATCGTTATTCGCGTCTCTCACTGCACTTTAATGTATAATAGCTTCCAAATTTTCAAGTCTTAATTGACTTGTATCTTCTAATTTTTCAAAGGTATGTTGACTGATTTGCAGCAGGTGGTTGCAGTGACTTTACGTCATCTAACCTAAATGTGTGGCCACGTCCACGCACAACATCTCGCTTAGTACACTCTCATATAAAACAATCTTTTATTTATTTTTTCGATGCGATGATATGTGCGATGCTATGGGCAGTGTGCGGCGCGGTGCGTCGACGTGGCCACAAGCTAAGTTGTCGGTTAGAGATGGTCGGTAGAGAGAGACGATTTTGCTTACTTTTAATAATGACATTTTGACTATTAGAGCAAACCCAACGTAACCTGAGCACACCACGTGATAACAGTTAAAGTTGCGCAGTAGTTTTGTACTGCCGTTGCTTAGAAACGGACGTAGACAGTGTCGTCAAGCATTTTAATAATGTGAAGATCTCATTTATTAAGTATTAAATCAGTATAGGTAATTAATTATTATTAGAACTTCAAATAAAAATTTAAGTTAAGTAATTATTTTAAATTTTGCCAACTTTTAAAAATAATTTTTTTGGCAGAAGAAATAACTAGCTAGCTTCGCCACTGGACTCTGAAGCCACGCCTCGCGCAGGTTTGGTCACGTGGTGTGCTCAGGTTAAGTTGGGACTACTCTAGACGCAGCTATCAAAAATGAGACACAGAGGTTAAAGAAAATAATAATTGCAAAATTATTGAACCTACGCATCCTGAGTGATTTTGACCCATCTGAATCCATTGTCGCACAGTGAGTTTTGATAATTATATAACATATTATTTAGTTCGTCTTTCATAGACGGATTAGAGGCAACAATTACAGGGACCCATTCTGGGCCCAATGGTGCAACATCGAAAACCTATTTTGGCTAGAGGTTCAAAACTATGATATAATTATTTGAAAAACTGGAAGGGACTTATAGGCCCCAAGCCTCACAATTTCTAAATTCACCCATGTCGTCGATCGTTGGATTTCGCTTCAAACGATCACTTTTACATAGACATCGCTTTACCTTGTTTCTAAATTTTTGAAATGTAATTGTGAACCACCCTGTATATTAATCGCTTAAATTTCAAAACCATTATTTCATTATGCTTTAATGTAGGTATGTAGAATCAAGTAGGCATATTGTAATTATTGCTAATTATACGTGTTTAGTAAAATCATCAGCGTTGATGAGCTCTTACAATAAATACGTCGTTAATTGCATAGGAACTGTTTATTAATTTAATTTTAATTTTTTTTGTAACTTGTTTCTATCTTTTCATCTTTGAAAAGTTATTTCAACAACTTTTGCTACTCGTTGACCGACTACGGATTAGCACTGATTCACTGACACACTGCAGTATAACGGTTCATCCTACACTTTTGTAAAAATAAGACTGTTTACTTAATATATTAAATTAAAAATAATTTATATTATACAAATAAGTGTTATTTGTAACGGATTTACTGTAAATTTTAACTACGTTACATCCTAAACATTTTTATTTAGCTCATTATTCTTCCTCGTATTACCGCGCATTTTTTATATCGTAATATTTATTATGCAGACACTCGTATCACATCCATATTTATGTATTACTTCAAAAGAATATTTTTAAAAAAATAATCATTGATTATTAAGCCCTAATGTATAAAAATGTTGTGTAGAAATTTTTATGTGAACTCAACCGAGGGTCAATTTGGATCGGGATTGATGAGTCTCTCGATTCTCTATCCACTTTTTTTTATTAGAAAAACTCATTAAATATCAGTCAATTTATAAGATGTGTTACGCTTGATAAGCGAAATCACTCAATCAACAAAAAAAATACAATTACAATGGCAACGTGAACGATCGCGAAAAAAACAAACAAGAAATTAATAGGTGCGTATTTTTCTGTTTGTTTGGTTTTAATAATACCTATTCAATTTGTAAAGTGTAATTGGAAAAAATTAATTAAAGAAATAAAGCTTTTGTTGATTTGGAAAGGAATTAAAGTAATTTGAAACTTGCCCAAAGTTGTATAAATGGAGATGGAAGTAGTCTTCTGCTTGCATCTGATGAGTTTGAAACTGAAACAATAGAAAAGCGTTAATTATCTGATACTTCATAGTAATATTCTATTATTAGTAGAGCCCGGATTTATAAGCAATTATTATTTCTAAATAAGCGCTTAAAAAGCTTAAAAAAAATTTAAAAAAAGCTTAGAATCCGGGCTCTTAATTATTAGTAGCCCACTAGCCAGTATAGTAATCATTTCTGATTTTTTAATAAGAATTAAGTAGGTACGTATCTGGTCTAACTGTCCATTAACGACATGAATTTTCTTAAAATGGCGTTTTGTGGATCTGGCTCAAATTGTGCCATTTTGTTCTTCACTTTGTTGTAGTCATCTAAAGCCAACAATTGACACAACTCAATCCTGTGAGTAGTCTTTCTTGTACAATGCTTACAAAGTCTTTAGAGTCTTTATTTCGTATATCTACAGGAGAATCCAACTCTCAACCTCCAGGATTAACGACAGCGACGTAACGGATTTGTGTCTGTCTGTAACAAAAGAGTCAAAATATTCTACTCTATTTTATTTTATTTCTAGACGTTCTGACTCCACCATAGTCCAAAAACGCTAAAAGGATGACCTCAGAATATTAAAGCTTCTAAAATTGACTTTGGAAGCACTCTATAGGGAAAACTACCCTTAGGATTAAGTTATGTTGATATTAAGCTTTGATCGACATTAGAAAAATGAACACAGTTTCATTGTATCATTTTAACACAAAGTAAATAGAGAAAGGGCAACACGCAACCAAAAATAAACAAATTCTAGGAAACCCTATTGTATATGAAACATATACCATTAAGGATACGATTTAGTAGGCATAAGCTATCGCAGTCGCACTTATTGCTTAGATGGACAAAATTTGCTAATTTTGCGTTGTCAATTTCTCAAAAACCAAAAGTTAAAATGAAATGCTGATTTGTTTATCAAATAGTTGCCGTTAAAGTCTCGGAGATGAGCAATTTTTGAATGATTTTTGTAGAGAAATAAATTGGCAATTAATAAAAATAAATTTTATTAAAAAAAAAAAAATACTTTTGTACTGCATTTTACAGTTATTTATTTTTATATAAATACTTCACATTTGAGGCTGAAATAAACTCATCTCCGAGACTTTAACGGCAACTATGTGATAAAGAAATCAGCATTTCATTTTAACATTTTATTTTTTGAGAAATTGATAACGCAAAATTAGCAAGTGTTGTCCATCTAAGCAATGAGTGTGACTGCGATAGCATATGCCTACTAAATTACACCCTTAAGCAATCCAGGGTGAAGAATGACTTCAAAACTATAGTTTAGGTTTAGAAATATTACAAAATGTTATGGAGGAAATTTATTTATTAATACAGTAGCTATAACTTTGGTTAATAATAATATTATCCAATCTTCTGAACGGTTTCCACAAAAATTTTACATAAACAATAAACATAGCACTTGTTCTTGTAAAATTAAATTAATCAAAAATGTACTATCCGCGGCTGGGATTCTGCGTAGAATCCCAGCTACTATTAGCGTAAACTATTAGCGTAGTATAGCGATAGTCTAAGCTGCTTACTCTCTGTCTCTACCCCTTTCCTAGAAACTTTAGAAATTGGTAGGATAAGGGTAGAGAGTAAGTAGCTTAGCGTAGCGATACGTAGAGTGAGTAGAGATAATATGTAGAGTGCTTGCCATATTATGTAAACGACCTGCGCAGAAATCAAAACTGTGTACTACCTCATAACCAAGGTTACATTATACGAGAAAACCATGTTTGAGCGTCTTTTTCTACAGCGTTCTCACTTGCTCCTCTGCGTATTTAAGAGCGCTTAGCTATGGCAAGCACTTTACTTACTGTCCTTAGGATGCGATGTCGTCATTGATGGATATTCAAGTTGTTTGATAACGACGATGTAAAGTTTATTAGGGTTATTTTAAAAAATCTAAGATCTGGGGATATCGGGTGAATAAAAATTTTGTATTTAAAATTTAGAATTTGTATTTAGAACACGTCTAAATACAAAGTGTTTCGAAATTACGAAAACACAAAAAAAACGGAATAAAAAGTTTATTTGCGATTTTTCCTTTTGACTACTTTAACCAGGCATTTTGATTTGAAATTATAGGAACTCGAGTTAATCAAGAAGTTATAAGTAATCATTGTCAAGTAAAAAACAAAACAACTTGTTTATAAGTGACAGATCATTTTGTAACTTGCGTTATTTTTGTATCATAGCAATCCAAACTGTCTAAAATAGCCAGTTTTCAATTTTCTTTAAAGTAAAACTACCTGTTTAGGGATTTACTAACTTTTTTTATAGCTAGTGATGTCGTTAACTATAGGGATTGAGGTTATGTATGGATTTATTATTCGATATATCGATATCGATATCGATATATTATATTATATTATTTATTTATCTCTAAGTTTTCGATTTTTGTAGATAAATATGTCTGTGCTGCTACCGAAAAGCGTTAATTTATCGCAATTTTCTACGTACCTAACTACATATTCAGTCGTTGGCTGTATGCGACAGTTAACGTTGAGTCTTTTATCTTTCTTCAAAACCATGTAAAAGACATATATCCAGCTTCGTTAAACGACTCAACGTTGCCGCTATCTATAACCGGTCGCATACAGCACAAGGCAGATAATTTATCCACATTTCCACATACATAGAAAACTTTGAATTATAGAATTCGGTAGTAAATGACGTCGCTGGCTATTGAATTTAGTTAGTGAATCCAGGTACTGGCAAAGTATTGTTTGATTACAGAAAGAAAAACTTATACGGGGCTATTATCTCTATGGAAACCATAAGCGCCGTGAGTTTTATTTTTACTGCTATCAGAGTAATTAATTTTTATTAAATTAAATTCTTAGCAACACGGTAGTAGACGGTAAAATCTAATCGTCCAAACCAGTCGTCATTATAACATAGCGACGTTACCTTTATAATTTATTTGTGCAACTGTATCGAAACAAGCGGCACAATAAATATGTGTAGTCGCATTTTTTATAGACTACCGACACGTGACCACCTTGATATGTATAAATAAAGATGAAAACGGCGTATTTCGTGAGTTTAATTATTTAATTTAGTTAATAAATTTATTGTTAATTATTATTAAATATTTATTTAGAAAATTTATAATTAAATTAATTATTTATTGAATATTTTAAAAGTCACGTGTCGGTAGTCTTTAAAAAATGCGACTGTATGTAAAATCAAGAAATCTAATGCAAATTATGAGTCTCGCTATTTGATTATAATAGACAGAACTCACATTCCTGAGAAAGCTTTTCATTCCGTAATCGAACAATACACGTCAAAACAAAAAATCGCAAAGGAACTTTTTTCAATATTGTTTGTAGATTAACTGTATAAGTATAAGTAGACACGGTAAAATAGCCACTCTAAAATCACCCCATTTTATTCCAATAAATGTTTTCTTTTATAAAAACCTTTAATCAGGAGTTTCCAATCCTAAACTCTACAATTTCGAGGTCTAGATTTAAAATTCCAGACCCAAAAGTGATTGAATAACCAGAAGTTCATCATTATCATCACTGATGTTTGCATCCACTCTAAACGTAAGCCTTCTTCTCTTTTCGGGTATTTGTATTCCGAGGCTTCTCAATTCAGTTTCTAGCTGTTCTTTGAAGATAATCGACCCATATTTATAGTCAAAAATGCACCTTTAATCCGTTCTGGTACATATTCTAAAATTTGTGACAACCATATCTTTCATGTGTTGCTTTGCTCTTAACTGGAATTATATATTATAGCTCTTATTATGGAATTGAAAATAGTTTGTATTGAAAGTTGTAGCTACTATAATGATAAACAAATTATCTTTATAGCACTAAGGGTAATCAACCATGTGCTAGTTATTTTTCTTCTCTTAATAGTCAACAAACATATAACTAAGTAGGTACATAACCGTCACACTCTCTTCGGAGTAACAAATAAATTAACGAACTTAAAATTTTTGTGGCATAATACATGAAGCATATCAGGAAATTATAAAAATGCACATAATATTAAAAATGACTAAATGGGATTGTTATTCGTCTGTGTCTGATGATGGTGTCATTTGCACACAAAACGCGACAGCACCTTAAAATTGCCTTTGGCACTATAATTTTTACATAATTGCGAGAAGAAAGTAGAAAATAATTTTCATACAATGGTAAAATCGCGAAAATTATAGGTTGACTTACATATCACTATATTAAACTAATTTCATTTTCAACTAAAATTATAAAAATTTTAGAAAAATACCGAAGAAACTTGCAACTTGTGTAATGGGTATATTTTGTTGTCAAAATAAAGTACACTCCTTGATTAGTACATTTACTCACTGGTGCATAGACTGTTTCACATTGTAAATTGAAATAAGAAAAGAAAACCGTTTATACATAATATTTTGTACTGTCTAAAGTAAAGTATCCATTTACAACGCAAATTCAATTACATAAATTTGGTTCTTCATAAATATTAAAAATTTATGTAAATTATTTTATTTTAATTTAAATAATTTCTTTTTATTAAAAAGTTACCGTTGTTAATTGTGTAGTAAAAATTAAAAATTTACACTTAAAAGATGTTTCATTTATCGATTTTCTTGTGCAAAAGATGTAATTGAATTAATTCCTTGAACTAATGGGCTTCTGGAGAGTTTCTTCAATTTGTGATAAAAGCGTTCTTCTAAAATGTAAATTTAAAGTAATAAGGAAAGAGTGTCATCAAAATGTAAAATTTCGCAATAGTTAAAGTATGATTACCTTTGAGATGTTAATGTAGAAATAACAACTAAAAAATTCCATGGCATTAGGTACCTAGTACGTAATAATTTATGTAATTTGTATTGATATGGGAAATACACGACACGCTTTCGTTGTTTATCAACCACTAATAATTTATAATTTTTGATATACAAAATGACGAATTGCTTTAACATGTTCTCTAAATGGAAAACACGATTAAGGCGTTGGTATTTACGATTTTAATAATAATAGCTACATTCCGGGGTCTGACGACCGGCGCGACCGCTCTGGAAGAGATGCCCACAACACAGCGAACTTTAAAAGCTTTCCAAAAAAATTGCTAATAAATGAATAAAAAATAATAGTTTTGTTACAAATATCTTTTTGGGACGAGGGAGACCATCAGTTGTACATTTCCTCCTACAAAAGCTTTCTAACCCATCAAGCTCCTTTTTGTTTTTACAAGTTTGAGAATGAAATAAAACTAGAAGAATTCATTTAGAGCACTAACCAAAGCTCGTTTAATTTGTTAGTTGTAAATTTGCAGCTACAGTAAGCCACATCATGATCGTAAGCTGTAAGGATTAACTCTACTGACTTGTTCCACATCAAACACAATTTTGAAATTGTTCAATACTGGTTTAATATACATAAATAGCAATTTATATTAAGATGATCTAAAATACTAGTAGAAAGTAAAATTTGTAATATAGCACTCTAGATGCAAGAAAATACCCTGAGAATTTGAAGTGGTTTTAGCTAAAGATTTTAAGTTTAATGCATTATTTTACGACACTGCAAATATTTAACAAAGGCTCTCAATAAATTGAAAGCATCTGAATAGTTAGAATGTAATGTAATGTACCCGTACGTTTTTAGTTTTCTTATACTATACATACAGTGTTAGACAAATGACAAATGTTACAGAACAGCGCATTTATTGACACAGGGTGCCATAGCAAAGGGTCGACAGTGTGTTCTTTAAATTCAAGTCTCACTGACTGTGACTAATGAATTTGGTATCAACCGCGCATATACTAGAATAATCAGGGACGTAACTACCGGGGTGCGGTGGGTGCAAGGCACACGGGCCCCCGCCCAAAAGGCACCCCCGACCGTCACCTTGTCACTTTCTCCCAAATTTAGTTTTTCTTTTAAATTAATTTTGACTGCCGTTATACCCTACGAGCTAAACTGACTAAAGCTCAAGGCGCCAAAATCTAAGCGGGCCAGAAATTTAGAACGTTATAACGCGTTGACCTTCAGAAGACAAAATTTTTCGCCTGAAACTTCCCCCAGACGCGTACTTTCAGAGGTACCGATTAACTTTTAACCCAAGGCAACATGAAGCCTAAAAACATCCCTGGAGCCACTGTTTTTAAAGATCGCAGAGAATCAAACTATATCGGAACATCATTTATTTCTAATGTGCAGCTTCTTGACCTTCATTTCAAAATTTACTGATTTCCAAAAACTATGTATTAATAAATACATTACGAGGATTTAAACCTCGTAATGAAAGTCAGAAAGCTAAATATTTGCATATAATATACTTTTATATTTTGACGTTCTTAAGACTCGACGTCAGGCGACAAGTTGATTTTTCAGGTGAAGTGGAAGCAGACGGGCATATAGTTTGGAGGCTGGACTTATTTTGCAACGTGCTCTCCTACGAGTCTCCCACCACTTATTCTATCTATCTAAAAATTTTTATAATTAGGTTTGTTTGTATTTATATCCCCGTTTGTTTTCATACGATATCTGATGTAACCGATACTTTATTTAATAAAATTTAAAAGAATTATTTAAAAACGAATAAACTTCCGTATCGTATACGGAATTATTGTTCTAGGAATTCAAAAATGTAAGACAACTTTACGGGGTGCAGAAATTTCAAAGGGAGGTCTTTGATTTGATTTTTCACTTGCAATTTATTGTTGTAGAAGACAATTAGGTATAGATAGCAATTGCAATTATTGTAAAAGTTCCAAAAATTAGTGAAAACCATTAAAATGGTTAATTCTCCAGTGGGCCGAAACTCCGAAACACCAGCCACATTGTAAAATATTGAAAAATGAATAACCATTTTAGAAGCTGGCCGCGCTTTATAATGCCACCCCTAGCCACATAATGCTTTTGGTTTTCCTCCGCGTAAAACACAAAATTTTAAACTTTGATCTAGACACCTCGTAGAAGATAATGCAAGAGGTTTCAGAAAAATCGGTTCAGACTGTAAAGTTTAACGCATTTCAGTTTTTCAGTCTAATTCTAGTGCACTATTAAATCAACTAAAAATTAATTTTTGAAGCTAAATAGCGCCAGAAATTTAATTTCAAAATTTATAAAATTTGTAGAAATAAGCAATTACCTACTATGAAATGCTTGTGTACTGTTTTCAGAAAACACGAAAAGAATAGAAAATGATAAAATTAATAGGTAAAATAGCGCAAAAACTACATTTTCAAAAAAATTGTGGGTTTAGTTACGTCCTATTAAAAACAAGCCATACATATCCGAGAGGTCCGATCACCACCCTCCCTGTATATACTCTAGGGTGCTTCTTATTTGGCCTATTTTTGAATTAATTCTTACGCCCCTTCAATCAACTCCAAATAATTAAAAAAAAATTATCCATATCTTAAAAAAAATTTTTTTTGATAGCGGCCATTACCAACGGGGTCGAAGTTTCTTATGTAAAATACATAGGGTTTTTGGATGAAACTGAATAAAAATTCGTTTTTCATAAAATTGTTGGTCTAAAAATCTGAAACTTGGTAGGTAGCAAGTTCATGGATAAATAAACTTAAAAAAATAAAAAAAAAATATTTTTTTTAGAAAAAACTTGTATTTTAGGGGTTTAAAGTTAGGGCCACCCCCTGAAGAGATAGTTCTAGTGGTGCGATTTTCATGAAATTTCTACCATATGATGACTTTTATAAAATAAGCCTAATACTGTATAAAAATCATTAAAATATTTACAATATTTTTGGAGATAAAGCCATTGTTTAAATTTTGACCCAAACTTTAAGAGCCCTCAACATTTTAGGGATGCGTTTTTTGATAAAATTTCAAGAGGGGAAATTGTCTTAATTTGGGCCCAGGAAACCACTGTAGACGTTTGTCAATGTTATTCCGTGTTATTCGGGTATTTCTAGCTTTTCAGGTATTATTAATTTGTCAATGAAAAGTTTCTGATGAAATGGAATGACCCATACATATTTTTAGGGTAAAATATTACAGTTATAGGTTTGTTTGTTCATCAACATGTTATCTACCAAGTTTCAGATTTTTAGACCCCGAATTGATCGAAGAAAAACATTTTATACCGCAATATCCAAAAACCTTGTGTATTTTACATAAGAAACTTCGACCCCGTTGGTAATGGCCGATATCAAAAATAATGTTTTATAAAATAAAATAAAATAAAATAAAAATAAAATTTTGTAAAATAAAAAATGTTTTTTTATGATGTGGATATTTTTTTTTGAATTATTTGGAGTTGATTGAGTAAGAATTAAAATTCGCAAGTAGGCCAAATAAGAAGCACCCTAATGTACTCGTACGTACGTACGTAAAATATGTGTAAATAATGTAAAATAAACTTCAAAAATTCACAATTCTGGTAAAAGTAGTACATTTTTTATTTAATCTCCATCTACAATTAAAAATAATAGTTTTAATTCCGGAGTGTTTAGTTTAAATTATTTTAAAAAATAACAATAACAAAAGATAACACAAAATGCTATCGTTTTTCATTCAACAGCAGACTGAGAAGAAGGCATGGAGAAGGTTATCGAAGAGGCGGAGTTAGTTTCTAAGAACTATAGTTTGGGTAAACAAATTATTTGTTTTCACATATATATGCGCCATATGCGCCATCTATGTAGTCGTAAATAAATTAAAATATTTGTTTCGAAAATAGCTGATTCTGCCTAAACGGATAAAAAAAATTACTTCAAAAAATTATAGGTACTAGCATAATCCCCTAATAGAGGTTTATAGACTAAGTGGCATTGTTCAATCATCTTTTTATAAAGAGAAAAAAAATGTTTAAAATAACCCAAATTATTTAGTTTTAGATTGTACAATGCTAATTAATTAACACACCAATTTTGATTATTATAGTCTTTGAACCTTTGACTATTATCCCTTATTGTATATAAATTTTCCTTTTCATGAAAAATCGCTTTATAACGCCACAATTTGCTATGCCGTGAGTAGTGTTTTGATGCATTTTAACAGGAGTGACGTAGCCTCTTAAGATTTGCTCAAAAGTCTCATAAAAACTCATTAGAGGTTCTTATAAAACTTGTAGATCATAAAATTCTCTACAAAGTTGATCTGATTCATTTTTTGGTGCAATGAATCATTCTCAAAATATTGAGAGTGGGAGGCGCGCTAACACTAACTTTCTTATTTTAAATAATTTTTTTTATAATCATAGTTCTACAAAAATTTCTAAAACCAGCTATGTAACATGTTCGTTCCTATACCGATTTTCAACTGTTTTTTAGAAAAAATTGAATTTTCTAAAAATAGTGAGTTTAACGCCTTTCTTGAAAATTGCATACTGACGTTATGATAATATAATAACAATAACAGATGCTATGTAATTTTCAGATATTTTTTTAAGAACGTTAGACTAAGCGCTCTGATGTTACAATTTTTCCCTTTTACAGCGTGTTCAAAAGCTGCTGACTTTTAGAGGAAATTTCAAACCAGCATAAATAAGTCTTCTGTCTTGCACTTGCAGTAATTCCATCTTTTTTTTATCATTCTTTATGCCGGACTTTTAAAGTCACGCGTAGCGTAACGTCCAGCTTCAAAAATTTAATTAATTTATTTAACAAATAGAAATAATTATTGTAACTTAATATTAAAATAGAATTCCTAAAAATTGTATGTTGTTGGTTAACGAATCTTATTAATCGCAGTGAGTTTATAATGTGACCGGTGAGGTATAACTTTCAGAATACACTCTTCTACATCGGAATACATTATCGAGTTCAGTAGAGTTTGTAGAATTAATCTTGCTTATTTCAGTAGCACGTGCTAGAGTGGATACGCCAATTTGACTTTTTTAAGATTTTTAATTATTTCATTTAACGCTATTAAAAAGCTACATTTAGAAAAAACGTGCAATTTCTAATGGCCAGTTTCTGGTACATTTTTGCTTAGTTATGGATCCATAACATTCCAAAACTTAACCATTTCTATTGTTTGAAACCGGTTTTTGAACACTTAGGGAATAGATATCTATTCGTCAGTAGATAACTATCTTTTGAGAGACTCGCAGTAAGAGAAGTAGGCTATTGATATCTAACGGATTAATTACAGTAAAAATAATTTAACTTGAGGTAAGTTCGCGCAGGTTTGGCCACGCCCCTTTAATAATTTAAATACGTTGACTACTGCGTTGGTGGGATAAATACCAATTTAGGCATCTGGGCATTGTCACCGCTCTTCCACTTAAAATATTATTACAGTAGTAATAAATCTATAAAATTGTAAGCACCGAATGTAAAACTTTACTTTAAATTTTTATTTGTAATAATCTCTAATGACGTATGGTGCATAGGGAACCAAATATTTGCAAAAAAACTATTTTTGTGACTAGACCTTTGACCTTGAATATCTATCGACGAGGACACGAGATTTTATGAGACTTTTGAACAAGTCTTTAGAACCTCAAAATATAAGTTTATGCCATAGACTTAAAACCTTATACCTTATAAGTATAGGTTTACCTCTATGGTTTATGCAAATATTTAGCTTTCTGACTTTCATTCCGAGGTTAACCATTTACTTCATCTAATTTGACTGAATTAATATCCCGGGTTGTAAATGTAATTATCAGCTTGCAAATGGCGATCTTTGCTCTAGTCTAGAGTGTTTTTTCAAGTAACTAAATAATTATAACCTTGTATAGCCTTAACAGGACCCGGTAATTTAGGACCTTACAATAATTTTTTTGAACTATCTAAATTGTGGTAGACTTATAATTAACTTTGCACACGGGCCCCTGAAATGCTTGTTACGCTACTAAGAATAATATTATCAGAACACAAATAAAAGAGGTCCAAGAATGAAACTCTGGGCCACTCCGTGATCTACAGATTTAACGGTAAATAATTTTCTCCAGAAGCGAACACATTGCTGTCTGTTAGATAGATACGAACGAAATAAATTTCGAGACACTCTTCTGATTTCTTAAAAAATCAGCGACGATGCTACGTAAGGGGCAAGGAGGCCCTTGAGCTCCCCCCTCCAATGATATGTTGACCTGATACATAAAATTCAAATTTTAGCGTAAAATTCTTCCAATTAGGCAAAATGTTAATTATAGTTCATCATGTTGAAACTTAAAAGTGCAGACAGCAGACTCAGCTTTTAAGAATTGTATAACACTTTACTACTGAAATGAATCGACTCCGCTAAACAAAAGGAGCTTATGCTAGAAAAAAGGGGATATTCGTAACTAGTGCATCGCGCGAAGCGAGGAAAGTCTCGCTCTCGCTGCGAGAGCGAGAGCAAGAACGAGAGCAAGGGGAAAAAGCGAGAGTGAGACGCGAGGCAAAAGTAACTATTTGCGAGAAAAAAGCGAGAGTTTGTATAAAAAGTCTCGCTCTCGCATAAGAATTTATTTTACTGCTAATTTTGAAAAATAAATTGAATAAAAAATTAAAATGAAATTTTTTTTATTATTTAAAATAAAATTTTTGTATTAATAAAATTAAATTAAAAGCAAAATTTTTAGGTTGCTAATTTGTGGAAACAAGAAATTGATACATCTATCAGTTACTTTGGTACATTAAAGGACAGTTCATTCTTGGAATTTGCCTGTCAACAGTTGTATTTAGCCCTAGCCCCTAACTTTGACTCTTATCATAGTTGAGGACAAACCGACAATACAAAAAAGTCTTCTTAATGTTTAGAAATTTATTTAACTAAATATTTAACTGATTTTATGTTGGCATTTTTGCCCTTTTTTTAACGAGGATAAGGCAGGGCGCGAAAATGTTTTTTATTGTAATGGTGTGAATGAAGAAAAAATTTAATCAGCGCTCAGCACGTGCGAGACTTGCGAGAGCGAGAGCGAGATTTTGACCGATCTCGCCTCGCTCTCGCACTTTCGAGAGCGAGAGCGAGACGAGAATATAATTTGTAATGCGAGAGCGAGAGCGAGACTAAGTTACTGTCGCTCTCGCTCTCGTATTTGTAACTAGTACATGCAGTAAGCGCCAAAAGTATATGAAAGAATGGAAATATTGCTTTTTCCGACAGGAATATGTATAATAGAAAATATGCAGGGTGATTCAGAGCAGCTGTATCAGGCGTTTTTCGAAAACGATTAGTCGTGGAGAGATGAGTCAAAAATTTTTATTTCAAAAGCCGTAATAAAGAATGAAATGGTGGTATTGTTATTCTGCATAGAGGTTGGCATGCTTAACCCTAGAATGCATAAAGTGTGTCTCCCAGACACGGGGCCATGTTTAAACTTAAATTTATTAATAATGTTACAAGCTAGACATTTTTGCTTTTAGGAATGCCTCATGTATACATTTTTACATATTACGTACAAATATTAAGATTATAGGTGACTAAGAAGTAAGATAAAAAAAATAATTTGCTTCTCAACGCGTAGTTTGCATAAAGTGTGTCTCCCAGACACGGGGCCATGTTTAAATTTAAGTTTATTAATATTGTTACAAGTTAGACAGTTTGCCTTTTAGAAATGCCTCATGTATACATTTTTACATATTACTTACAAATATTAAGATTATAGGTGACTAAGAAAGAAGTAAGATAAAAAAAATAATTTGCTTAAAATAAAATTAAAAAAAATAAAATAAAAACATAGTGTTTTGATATGAAATAATTGTAAATATTAATATTAACAAAATAAGCCATCATAAATTACTACACACAATTTTTCAATGTATTTTAAATGGGAGTTTCGGAGACTCACTTTATGCATTCTCGTAGAAATTTTAGCACATGCGTTCTAGGGTTAAGAGTTTTTCTCGGAAGTTCATGAACTCCAGAATTTTGAATAGCAGTAATCAAAATATTTTCTCTACAAAATTTGCTTAGTTTTTAATGATCTCTTCATTAATGTCACTTTCGACCTATATTGTCATTTAAAATTCTGGTGTTGTTCACATCTAGAGACAAACTATTCGGAATGCCCACCTTTCGCGGAATAACAATACCACACCATTTCATTCTTTATTACGACTTTTGTAATCAAATTTTTAACTCAACTCTATACGACTAATCGTTTTCGAAAAAAAAACTGATAGGGGTGCTCTGAATCATCCTGTATAAAAGTCTTGAAACTTTTAAAATCGTGCCTGCAGCCCCCCCCCCCGAAAATATATGCTGGCGTCGTCTCTCAATAAGACGTCCTCTGAAGAGAATTTCAAAATTACTACCAAAAATAACAAACTTAATGGAGATTGGCCGATAGCTTTCTGTTAACTCCAGATTTCCTCTTTTGAACACTAGGTAAGACTATCATCTACCATCATAAGACTCTTATCATTTATTACAGGTTTCAAGAATTTTTTTTAAATCCTTAGACTTTTCAAAATTTTTCCACGAAAAATTTCGTCGAAGATAATTTTAGCAATATGCAGATGCACATTGCACATGCCTTTTAGACTGACAGTTGAGAAGATTTATAATTTTTAAATGTGTAGAGTGATGGTGTTTTTAAATGATATTTTCACCAAAGACGACAAATTTTGTTGGAAAAATGATGAAATGTTTTTTGAGCTTTAGTATCGATAATAAACCAAGCCGCCATTCTTTTTCTAAAAACAAATTCTTCGTATGATGAAAACTCGAGCTAAAAACACCATTACTGTACACATTTTAGTCTAAAGGCTTAATATGTTCACATTGCTGAAATCATAATTTGATAATCTATCCAAATCTGCAAACAAAATATGGGGTTGTCACTGCAAAAAATCTTCGACGAAACCACTGTCCTATGGTGGTAATACCTATTAACACCGTGCACTGTCCGAAGAAAGTGAGGGGAGAGGGGTAGAAGAATAAAAACTATCGGGAAATATTTGTTTTGAAGTAAATTTGTTTGATACGTTTTGTGATATTCCTGCTGGGAAAAGAAGCTGCTCTTTTCTTCACACATCAAGAAGAATAGTTACTGAAATTTTTAAATTTATTCTGAGAAAGCAGTTTTTGAAAAAATCCATATCTTGAGATTTATGGGAAACCACCAAGGAAATTTGAAAGCGATAATCTTCAAAATTTAAAGACAGAGAAACCGAAAATCTTTGCACGTCATAGGTTTCAGTCAAGGGGTTGTCTACTCTCTGCAGTCAATGTACGAAAATTGAGCTGTCAATAGTAGTCATCTGCTGTCAATAGCATCCATAGCATATGCAAACATGGACAGTCAACTGCAGACAGTGTACAAATTCAGAACAGTGGTTGACTCCTCGGTTTTAGTAATTGAAAAAAATCTGCTAAAGCACGATTAAGTTGATTTAAAAAAAAATTCTTGAGTTGGATGAAAACTTGAGCTAAAAATACCACCACTCCACACATTTTAGTCTAAAGGCTTAACATGTTCACATTGCTAAAATCATAGTTTAGTAATCTATCCAAATCTGCAAACAAAATATAGGGTTGCCAATGCGAAATGTCTTCGACGATGCCACTGCGAAATGTCTTCGACGATGCCACTGCTCGAAGAAAGTGGGTGGAAGAAGAATAAAATTTAACCGAAAATGTTTGTTTTGAATCAAATCAGTTCGACGTGTTAAACATTTTTGTGATATTCCTGTTGGGAAAAGAAGCTGCTCTTTTATTCACACATGAAGAAGAATAATTACTGAAATTTTTTCTGAGAAAGCAATTTTTGAAAAAATCCACATCTTCAGATCTATGAAAACAACCAAATTTTGAAAGCAATAATCATCAAGATTTTAAGACAGAGAAACAGAAAATCTTTGCACGTCATACGTTTTAGTAATTGAAAATAAAATCTGCCAAAGCACCATTTTCCAGGCATCGCGACAAAATAGAGGTCTATTATGAGAGGACTGCTACTCAAATAATAGAACTAAATCAAAATTGTTTTTAATTCTAATAATAAACAATTTTTCTTGAAAATGTGTAAAACACAATTTTCAGTAAACTGACCCCAATAGTGTCTTCTTTAATATTCTGTAAGCACTTAGGCTTCGATACAAGGTTATCGTTCTCAATTTCAATAATACTAACGTACTTAAATTTAATACGTACATTTAGGAAGTTATGGCCTAGTGTATAGGTCTGAACTTATGTAAAATATTAAACTTCCATCCCCTTTAAGTATATGAAAGCAACGCATCAAACATCAGATCACATCAATCTCCAAAGTTGACGTTTCTATTATTTGATATTACGACCTCAAGCTTCAGGGGAGATAGAACATCAATATCAAATTACCAGGCTTTGATACCAACATCATGTTGATGCTAATTAGTATAAAGTCGACCCTTATTTCCCTATCCTTCTATAATCGGATTTTAGTTGAAAAACCTCAGGGTTAGTGAATTTCTGCTATTGATATCAAAAATTATTTTTTTATATGTTTTAGATATGAACAAAACAATTCTTGGGGTTACTTTAGTCAATAAGTGGTCATAAAAAGTCAAAAAATGTAATAACAAAGTTTCTGGCGTAGTCGTGGAAAGAATAAGTGACTAACAAAAAAGAAGTATATCAAAACTCTCGCTTAGAAAAGGTTTCAAATTCAAGTGAAAAGTTTCTCCCAAAGAAAAAACTTATTAAAAAGAAACACTTGAAACAAAAATAAAAAGTAAACGTCAAAATTTTTATAAAAAAATTATTGCTATAATTTTAATTACTCGTACATACCTACTTCAAATTAATTTATTTTGAAAAAAATTTTATATCGAAACTATAAATTGCAAAAGATTTATTTCTCGAGTAAAATTTGTTGTGAACATTCCAACATGTTTTCTCACTTGATGAAAATTACTATTTGATATAGGTAAGAAGTCTGCGCCAGGAGATTACTGCAAAGTTCATTAACTTAAAGCAGTACAAAATAATTTAATTTTAATTTACTTTAGCGCTTACCGTATTTTAAATGCAAATTACGAAGATTTAAGATTTATTTAATTTTAATTCTTATTAAAGAAAAATACGAATTGTGTAATATAAACTTCGCGAGCTCTTGTAAAATGAAATTGGGTCTAATTTTAAATAGATCCATCTATTGTTGCTATAAAATTTTCCAAATGCTAATTTAATAATTATAAATACATAATAATTATTGGATTGTTTCAAAATTTTACTTGGCAGTTATTATTGTATCGTGATCGTTGATATGTAGTAACACTAGTAAAAGTGCTACAGAAAAAATTGTTTTTCTTAGTAGCATTCTAGATTACTTTTAATTCCTTTGGCGTCTTTCTTTCTTATGAAATTTGTTGATGCAACGAAATTAGCAAGATCCAAGAGAGCTATGCTGCGTTTGAACCTCTTTATGAGCCCCAGGACACAATCTCCTTATGGTTCCTTTAGATTCCTTTAATAAAGATGAAAAGCTTTGTTTTGGAAATGTAATTAAAAAATTTGTTTGAATATATGTATTTTAATGCCTTTTATGATTGAAAAGATATGTATACAGGGAGGTTACATAAGAGTAAGAAAAGTAAAGATTATTTTCTTCTAATTTTTGATGATAAAAGCCATTCAATACTTTTCCTACTGTAGCTACCCTATGGTTCTCAAGAAAATTAATTTTGGATGCTTTATAACGCCACCACTGGCAATCGCTACTTCTGATAATTTTCGAAATTTTCAAATTAAATTTCTGGGGTTATAAAGCATCCAAAATTACTTTTGTTTATTCATTTAGATGCAGAATTTTATGCTCAAAAACTATTATTTGAAGATTTTTTTTGTAAAATCAATTGGAAAACAGGAAATTACCACAGTATGATTTCACATGTTAAATCTATATGACCGAGAGGTCCGGTCACCACCCTGTAGAAATAACACCTAAAATATTAATTTTTGTCCTAATTTTTTTGTGAGGTAGAGACATAACGATATAAGTACAAAAAGTGTCAAGAATATTTTACTGAAGCACAATTTTCTCTTAGAAACTGTTTGGTTTTATTTTAACCGAAAATTCCGTAGAAAAACATTTCGACGATTAGATAAAGTTAGCTATGACTTTGACAGTTGTAATTGGTTGAAATTTCGCTGAGAAATGCCATTATTATTAATTTATAAAAGTCCACCCTATTTATGTGTAACACAGTAACATTTAGAACAGATGTTCGTAGTTTGAAGCACTTGAAGGTTCAAGGAAACTTTTATAAGTATCTTCTAACATAACATTCAGGAAACGCTTTAGTTGTTTAGTTGATAATAGCCTGAGTACATCTCCGAAAGTTATGCCCTTTGAAGCGTATTTAAATACCAACTCCTCTTGCAGATGACATTGTGATCTCTTGTTCGCTGCCCATCCTGGATAACTAGGTGGGTAGCAGGGAATGCCCTAGTTGTGCCATCGGTTGGCGTTTCAAGTGTGCTCAGCTCATGTTCGCTTTATTTTACTTGATGTAAATTTAATTTCTCGACGACTATTTAGAATATCCATTTGTATAACAAGGGAGAAAAGTATATCAATTGGTCCTGCAGATGGAATTAAACCGAAGGTGTAGCAAGGGCAGTAATCATCCAAGAGAGGAAAAACACTTTACTCCTGAATTATGCATATGAGTTTTGCGCTACTAACGTGTTTATAATTTAATAATCATTAGAATCAACAAAGTGTAAACCTGAGATTTGAACAAAGGAACTACTGGGTCATTCTTTTACAAACAGCACACCAATTTAAACTTGACATTTTAGAATAGCCCTTAGTAGCCCAATAGTCCCTTATAATTATGCTTAGATGGATGCGCCATCTATTGAGATTTATGTGAACTTTTTATTCTATATTAAAATAAATTATTTATTTTTATTTAAATATTGTTTTCAGTCTAATAAAAAATATTGTTTACAGTCTAATAAAAAATATTGTTTACAGTCGAATAGAAAATATTGTATGAAACTATGACACACAGACGTAAAACTTTTGTCTCAGGCGGTTGCGAATCTCGGCGTACGGCTTACTCGCAGGCCTTTGCCGTAAAACATCATTTTACATCCTTATATCACAATATACTATTTAACAAAATAAACAACAAAATAAAATATTAAAAATTTGATTTTCCCGAAATTTCACTTTTATAAAGAGAAATATGATTTTTCAAGCATACAAAATTTTCTGCTTGTCTCCCTAGGGTGATACGATACCTTGCAAACAATCTATTAATTAATTTTAAAACTTTTTGAGGCATACAATTTCATTACAATAAAAAAAAATTTCTGATTGTATTTGAAAAAACTTTTATTTTTTATGTTTTTGTGCGTTCATGTTTAATTATTATGTCCAGTTACCGCATTGAAATTTAAATTTTTGGATAGGCTCCACTAGACACCCATTGTCCCTATTTTGCATAAAGATACTTAAAATTAAAAAAAAATGTTAATATTATTCAAAATGTTCGTCTGAACTATATAGAAGTTGATAACTACTGTCGATGTAATAAACGGAAGCTATGAACGCCTACTTTATTTTTAATCACTTTATTAGATTTGAAAACTCCTCCAGTCGAATTTTCATCTTTTCATTTTCTATTGTTGATATAAGTCCAGTCTTCGGACGATTTAAATAGAAAATTATTCCTACCCTCAATTTACGAGCTTTCCGAGCATCTCAGATGTCATATTTCTTCTACTCCTTCCAACCGATCAGAACTAAAACGTCCCTGTCTTCAACAGGTTGTTTTCTGTTCAGTTTCAAGCGATAATTCGTTATTCGATTAGCGAAACGCTCGAGTTTCGCGAGTTTCTAATTAATACCCGATCCTCTATACCTTTATAAATGTCCACTGTTACCGTGCTCTTGTTAGCAATGAAATTAGATATTTACATAGTGGGCGTTTCAAGTCGTCTTCAGCTCTAATGTCTTCTGAACAAATCGAACAAAGAAACTATTTATAAATTTATGTAAAAATTGTGCATTAGATTTTATATTTGGTTTGCAATAGAAAAATATATTTAAAATCCCCTGGCCTCCTTTTGAAGTGCGTGGAGACGCTGAACCAGATATCAAAAAATAACGTTTTTAGCCTTAGCTGGGTCAAAGGACATCAAGGAAATAAGGGTAACGAAAAAGCAGATGAGCTGGCCCAGTCTTCCCTGTGGCCCTGAACCAATCATAAAACCAGCCTTAGAAACTGTCGATGCCCTCCTTAAGAACCATACTAATCTAATACACACTACAAGATGGACAAACAATGCAAGCTGTCGCCAGAGCAAGAACTCCGTAGCAGTTCCTTCCAGAAAGCTTGCAAAGTACTGTCTAAAGCTGTTCCGAGTTAATTTACGAATAATTGCAGGGATACTCACGGGACACTGTCGGCTAAATAAGCATCTTCACACACTGGGAATAGTAGGTAATCCCAGATGTCGAGCATGCGATTACGAAGACGAGACCGCGGGTCGACACTCCTTCCGCTAGAGTTCTGGAGTACATCCTAAAAGTGGGATGGCTTGGGACCTGATGGGCCTGTAGAGGTTGCTTGGAGGTTATACAAGTGGCCTAAGTCCTCCACTAATAATCCAGAAATTCCTGGCCTGGTGCACTTGGGCTGCAGCTTTAAGGCCCGTTTTATATGGACTAAATGTCGTTACTTTAGCTTTAGGCCCGTTTTATATGGAATAAATGTCGTACTAACTTCTTAGTAGTTAGTACTGAATCAACTCAATGAGCAGAAGCAAGGGAATCTAAGCTTTAACATCGTGGAAGGTCGTGCGTCGAAATTTCTACGCTCGACGTTAGAGCTTCTCGTGCTTTTGCTCCTTGAGTGATTTAGTAGTAACAAGTTAGTACGATATTTAGTTCATGTAGAACGGCCCTCAGACTCAGATTGTATGTAGAGTGTGGGGGTTCCTTAATAGACTTTTATTTTTAAGATTTAAATCTAGGTATGTCTATGTATATGTATATGTATTCTTCTATAAAGACAAAGTGTGGGGATCTAATCTAATTTATTAAAGCCCTTGCATGCCGAAATGTTACGCTCTTATAAAATTCGATTTTGTTATACAGGGTTATTCAAATTCGACCGGCAGCATGGGGATCTCGCTTATTTGAAGAGATAGAGAAACGGTTAAATTAGGGCAAAGTTGCAGAATTTTAGGCCCATTAATAATCTGAAAAAAAAACTGCCCTAGCTGCTTTTGTTTTTGAGCTATTGACAAAAAACCAAAAAATCGAAATTTCGTTTTTTGACTTTATTTTCCTTATTATCAAAAATTTTTAAAATCTGACCGAACTTCTCCTAAGCCATTTTGTATTGTACACCCGATTCCGAAAACACACGTTTCGGTGTTCTGGAACCATCATCAACTTTAGTTTTTTAAATAGGCGCAATCTTTTGTTTTAGCACCATCTCATAGAACCTTTTTTGCTGATTTCAAAAATGTATATCAGCATATCACTTGAGTATTTATTTTTAAATTTTGTACTCAAATAAGCTAATTTGTTAATAAAAATTGAGGATCGAGCTGCTCTAGAATTAAAACAAAAGCCTGTATAACAAAACATAAATCCATGCTTCGATTACAACCCGAGATTTTGAAATTTAAACACCTTTAACAAGTTTTTATTTCCTAAATTATGAAGTACATTAATATCATTGTTTACTCAGTTATTTTTGTAATAAACACAAATAAAGAAATAAAATTAGTCGTAATCGAAGCATGGATTTATGTTTTGTTATACCGGCTTTTGTTTTAATTCTAGAGCAGCTTGATCCTCAATTTTTATTAACAAATTAGCTTATTTGAGTACAAAATTTAAAAATAAATACTCAAGTGATATACATTTTTGAAATCAGCAAAAGAGGTTCTATGAGATGGTGCTAAAACAAAAGATTGCGCTGCGCCTATTTAAAAAACTAAAGTTGATGATGGTTCCAGAAAACCGAAACGTTTTACATCAAATGTGTTTTCGGAATCGGGTGTAGAATACAAAATGGCTTAGGAGAAGTTCGGTCAGATTTTAAAAATTTTTGATAATAAGGAAAATAAAGTCAAAAAACGAAATTTCGATTTTTTGGTTTTTTGTCAATAGCTCAAAAACAAAAGCAGCTAGGGCAGTTTTCTTTTCAGATTATTAATGGGCCTAAAATTCTGCAACTTTGCCCTAATTTAACCGTTTCTCTATCTCTTCAAATAAGCGAGATCCCCATGGTGCCGGTCGAATTTGAATAACCCTGTATACATTTCAACAGCTTTTAATAATTTTATCTAGAGTTTGTAAAAGGATAGCAAGAAAGATACTGGTTAACCACGTAAACCTTAGGATTACCGGTCAATCCTAACAGTACCAACCAAGTAAGCTGCTTATCCAACTTCATCTGTTTGTATTTTGTACGACCAAGATTTAGGTATTCGTTGTTCGTTGGCGACCTACTTTAACATAAGCCTATTCTTACAATTTACAACTTTTAGTATATTTACTATTGTTTAGCTATTCAATTACCTACTTATCAATTCCAGGTGTTAGACCGTTGTCTTGAACTTCCAAAGGGTACAAAAGCGAATAGGTGGCTATGAAGTTATAATTACTAAATACGTACTAGTTCATACACGTAGTGGAATAATAGCTACAAATCTCTACCCCTATAGGTTTGATTTACAACAAACGATGTTATATTCGAGTATTTTCTAAAATTTACTATCTAAATTGAATTATTTTGAATTTATGAACAACTTCCTTTTCCGATAAAACTAACTAATTACTAAAAGGTCATTTACGTGTTCCTTCTGTAACCGTAACCGAGTCGAATATTAGAACTCTTAGATGTAATTAATTGTAAAATATTGGCTACTGTAGTTTTAATGATAATCTCTTGCTTGACAACAGCATGTGCTACAAAAAAAAAGCCAAACAAATTGGATTTTTCCAGCAGCAAACTTTAACGACAGCCTTTTATTGATGAATCAAGAAGAGAATTGATATGCGCTACTTGTGCACATGGATGAAAGCTAAAATGATTAAGTTACTTATCTACTGTATGTAATTTTCAATACTTGTAAAAAAATTTAGTTTAAAACAAAATTGATGTACAGGGTGGCTCAAATTGCTTGTCAGTATGGGGTATATCAGTTAATATAAGAGTTTCGTATTTAAAAAGAATGAAGTTTGCGCAATAACTCGAAAATGCGCAACTAAAGAAATTTGGACCACGCCACTGGATTTTGCGTTAAAATTGTCTTAAGAATATCTTTGCAGTTTAAAAAAATCTTGAGGACTAAGGGAGATATTTGCCAAAATTAAAATGACGAAAATTCCAAAAAATTCCCTTATTCATTTTCATCAGAAATGCAAGAAATTTAATTTTTTTTTAATTCGAAATCCCTATTTGTAGCGCATGTCTGAATTCAGAATAAAATGCTCTTTCAGAAAATACCAAAAAATGACCCCCTTGCAATTTAAAAAAATTTACCCCGATGCTATTACCTTGACGATTTTAATGATACAAATTTTTAAACACAGTCAAAAAAATATCTGTTGTGTCAACACAAGACTTTCCGATTGAGTTGATTATTTTAAGACCAAAACAGTTAGAAAACAAAAGAATACTGAACATTTTTATAATCACTGATTAAAAATAAATAAAAGTCAAAATTTTTTGACAAATGTCAAATTTTTTGACAACTGTCAAATTTTTTGACAATTGTCAGAAACGTCAGCTGCCAAATATTATTAGATATTTGATTGCGTAAAAACTCTTTTAAAAACAAAATAATTTCAAAATTTTTTATATCATTGAATAAAAAAAAAAGTTCTCTATCGAATGATTTAAAAAAAATTATATAGTTCCATTTAAAAAACACAAAATTTCCTTAATTGCACGCCCCCTAGCGGACCGATTTTGAACAAACTCCTTTCTGCACTCCGTCGTTATCTGATAAGATCCTATACCAAATTTCAAGTCAATCGGTTCGGCCGTTTCAGAGATTTCGTGGGGAACTACATCCACACATACATACACACACACAGACTTTTTTCTAAAAATGGTCTAGATCGACTCGGGGGACCTCAAAATACATATATCCGGTGTTATCTCAAAAAATTTTTTTTACCCCATTACAATACTTTCCTTTAATACCTTAAGGTATCGGAAAGTAATAGAAAAAATTACGTTATTTACTTCCTCCAAATTTCATTCTATTTGGTCAATTCGTTTAGAAGTTATTAAGGCCGTTCCACATTTTTAGACCTCTCTGTATACACACAGAGGGAGAGAGACTGACACTTAAATAGACGGTCGGTCGGACGGACAAGCAGAGACTAATAGACTAGTTTCAGAATTGAAAATTGTTTCTCGTGAAGTAAAAAGTAAAGGGGGGGGGTAAATTTTAAACACCGTTACGAAGCTCCCGAGCAAGCAAAAATTGATCGATAAGTATTAAAAGGCTTTAAAACTTTCTTTTTTTTGAAATTATTAAAATGTTATGTTAATGTTTAAATTAGCATGCATAATGCAAATTTTTAAATAATTTATTTGCTAAGTTTGCCTCGCAAAAATTTTTTTGTATGTAAGCTTTAGTTTGGTATGCTTAAACGTTAAGATTAGGCACTTTTAAAAACAACATAAATCTTTCCTAAATGGAAAAAAAGGAGAAAATTATTTTTTTTAGTTGAATCCTATAAATTTACATTTCTCTCAAAAAATTTTTTTTTAAATTATTCATTAGGTAGTCCATTAGTAATGAATTGTATAACAACCTGTCTTTTTGAAACATCCCAAAAAGTTTTTACAAGACCCTGAATTAATTTAGGTAATAGTTTACACTAATAGCTGTATGTTTATAATGCCTGAAGAAGCTTAGTCAAATGTTTTGGAAACAAAGGAGCTCTAATTTTTACACTCAATTTAATTTATTTACCCAACTTTAAACGTAATTAGTTTAATGTTTTGTTGTCAGTTTCTGACTCTTATTAAAACAACTATACACGTATAAACGAGCTCCTTTCACTATAGAAAATAATTTGATATTTCAACAAAACTTCCGAATATTATTTTCCGTTATAATAAAGGAAAAATAAATCCACAAACTTCTCACATTACATAACAATTTTCTCGTGGCAAACGAAAAATTTTCTTCCATTTCCTAAATATGTCAAAAACATTTTTAGTTGAAAATTTCTATTATTGTTTGGATTTTAAAAAAGTTTTCAGAACAAACTAAAAACAAAGTGTAGTTTTCTAACAATGTTATTTTAAAAGTTTCAAAAAGCGTACAGAATATCAATTCGATTCCTAATGCGTAAATAAAATTTAAAAAAAAAACAAGATACCAAATATTGCTATCAGTGCTTCCTCAACTATAATGCTAGAGTAGTCCCAACGAAAGAAAAACCTACCACGTGATCAAATCTGTGCAAGGCGTGGCCTCAGAGCCTGGTGACCCAGTACAAAACTAATGAGCAGCTTTAACGATAATCACGTGGTGGACTTTTCTTTCGTTGGGACTACTCTACCTCCAAAATATAGTGTGATTTAGCTTTGTTTTTTGCATGGGGATCTTGGAAACCGTAAAAAACGTTAAAAAAATTTCATTTGGAACTTTGCTTTTCTTACAAGGCAATCTAAATTTTAGAATCGATGTTTCAACTTTCGGGGCCATCTACTTATACAGGGTGTGCCAGGAAAAAGTTTCACCTCAAATATCAAGAGAACGAATACAGATATTGACTTAGACCAAACGCTACTGTAAGTAACAAGAAGGGAGAACTTATCTTGTACATTACCATTTTACAGAGATTTTATAGTTTTTGCCCATTGTCGCATAACAGACGGTCGCGAGACGGTCGCAGGATAGACAGAGCTCCAGAAACATCGTTTAGTTTAAAATTAACTTGGACTAAACGCTATTGTAAATAACAAAGAAAGGGAATTTATTTTGTACGTTACCTTTTTACTGAGATTTTATGGTTTTCGTCCAGTGTTGTAAAGAACGGGCCCGTAAGGCTCTCGTTGCGGGCGGAATGGTCGCAAGATAGATAGAGCCCTAGAAAAATTGGGCCAAACGCTATTGTAAATAACCAGGAGAGGGAACTTATTTTGTACATATCTTTTTTCTGAGATTTTATGGTTTTTCTCCAGCGTCGTAAATAACGAGTCCGTAGGGCTCGCGTTGCCAGGTGTTCGCAGGATTGACAGGGCTCCAGAAACATCGATTAGAATAAAATTAACTGGGACCAAACGGTATTGTAAATAACGAGGAGAAGAGAGGGGGAGGAGGAGGAGAGGAGGGGGAACTTATTTTGTACACTACCTTTTTACTGAGATTTTATGGTTTTTGTCCAGTGACATTAATAACGGGCTCATAGGGCCCATGTTTCGTGATGGTCCTAGGATAGACAGGGCCCCAGAAACATCGTTTAGTATAATAATAACTTGGACCAAACGCTATTGTAAATAACAAGGAGAGGGAACTTATTTTGTACATTGCCTTTTTACTAAGATTTTATGGTTTTTGTCCAGTGTCGTAAATAACGAGCTCGTAGGGCTCGCGTTGCGGGGTGGTCGCAGGATAAACAGGGCTTCAGAAACAACGTTTAGAATAAAATTAACTTGGATCAAACGGTATTGTAAATAACGAGGAGAGGAGAGAAGGAGGAGAGGGAACTTTTTTGTACACTACCTTTTTACTAAGATTTTATGGTTTTCGTCCAGTGACATAAATAACGGGCCCGTAGGGCCCGCGTTACGTGATCTTCCTAGGATAGACAGGGCCCCAGAAACATCGTTTAGTATAATAATAACTTGGACCAAACGCTATTGTAAATAACAAGGAGAGGGAACTTATTTTGTACATAACCTTTTTACAGAGATTTTATGGTTTTCGTCCAGTGACATAAATAACGGGCCCGTAGGGCCCGCGTTACGTGATCTTCCTAGGATAGACAGGGCCCCAGAAACATCGTTTACTATAATAATAACTTGGACCAAACGCTATTGTAAATAACAAGGAGAGGGAACTTATTTTGTACATAACCTTTTTACAGAGATTTTATGGTTTTCGCCCAGTGACATAAATAACGGGCCCATAGGGTCCGCGTTGCGTGATGGTCCTAGGATAGACAGGGCCCCAGAAACATCGTTTAGTATAATAATAACTTGGACCAAACGTTATTGTAAATAACAAGGATAGGGAAATTATTTTGTACATTACCTTTTTCGAGATTTTATGTTTTTTCTCCAGTGTCGTAAAGAAAGGGCCCGTGGGGCCCGTGTTTCGGAATGGTCCCATAGAATAGACAGGTCCCCAGAAACAACTTTTAGTATGAAATTGGGGAACGTAAAAGTAGGGACCCCATTATGAATTATGCGGGAGGGCCCATAAATTCATAGTTACGCCACTGTTTTTGTGTCCTAACAAACGAGAAAAACCTTAAAGCAATTTTTTAGATTCTTAATAATAACAAAAATACAGACATTTTAAAGTGGTGGTTTAATTATCCTCATGGCTGGCAATTTTAGGCTCCATTCAGCATCGAGCACCCGGCAATCTACGGGCAGCCGAACGGGCCAAGCCGACACTTGTATGATTTTACATAATTAAATCCCTATGACCGAAAGTTCCGGTCACCACCCTGTGTATTAGCTCACTTGACTTCGTATATCGAAGAAGCAATAAATTTTTTGCTATAAGAGTAATTTACACGTTTCTAATACTGTTATAGTAATTTCTATCTATTAATGATTACAAAATCAAAGATGTTGTAATTGTAATCTTTCCTATAATATGAAAAAGCGGATGTCTTGTTTAACGTTGAAAGTGAAAATATACCATAATTCTGTTTTTTTTTCAATTTGCGAATTGAAGTAATTTAATAAATTAACTCGAGAGAAGTTTTTTTTAAATCAAAACAACTTTCATCTAACAAGAAATTTCTAAATTAACATGCTATTTATAGTTATCTTTTTTGCCGGTTTCATTATAACAACATTAAAAAAATTGTAATTTAACAAATTACAAAAAAAGTGTACTTGAAAACCTTGTCATTTGTTGTATAAACAGGAAGTCCCGCGTATATTATTATTTTGAACTTCCCGAATTTTTTCATTAAAGAATTTTTAAATCTGGAAAACGTTTTAACAATAATAGTCAATAGCACGTAAATACGTACGAAAAAATTCTGTTATGTATGGCCAAATCATAGTTTTTACGATTGGACACCGCGGTGCACATCTTTCAGTTTAATGAGGGCCCTGAAGCCGGAAAACTCACTTCCGCGCGGACAACATGTTATTTTCTTTACTTTGTAAAAATGAAGGTTAATGGTACAAAATTTTTAATTAAAAAGTGCCTCAAGTTGCAATCTTTTTTAAAAGCCGCTTCAAACGACGCTTTTCATGCAATCTTTTTCATTAATAATACTAGCTACACGATTAGCGACCGTACTGGCTAACCCCCTACGGGCATGCAGTATTGTCAAACGTTATAAAAAGGGACTATTATTAGAAATAAAAACACAAGCTCAACAAGGGCCGTATTCTTTCATGAGAAATCGATTCTGTTAAAACTGAACCAAAATAAAAATGTGGATAATGAAATGAAAAAATTTCAATTGGTGTTTCACAGGAATGAACTGGATGATTATGTAATTATGATAATTTTGTTTTATTAAATTTTATAAATATTAGGTTGGAACATAAATAGTTGACAAAAATGCTGTTAAATTGAGATAAAGAGTGATACTCAGAGACTGTTTCCAAAATTGACGTCTATGTAGGTATAGGGATCTAGTAAAACCGTAGGAAATACAAAGAAAAGTAAATTAGTAAAAATGTGCTTATTTAAGGACCCAAAGAAAATCACAAAATGCATTATTTGTTGATGTTATCACATTAAATTCAAAAAACCACAATGTAAAATGCAGCGCTTTAAACCACTCTAATATGAAAAATATTGAGTTTAGAGCTTTGTGCCCATGAAGACTTTTGTTCAGACGGTCCTAATCTACAATATACTAAAATTTTAGAAAATTTTATAATAAGAATTGAGCAAGATCCTTTATTCTCGTTTAAGTTTTCAATGTTATAAATAAATCATAACAAATGTTCAAAATTCCGTAAGAAACTGAAAAAAAATGAAAAAGTTGTTGAAAAATCAGGGAAAAACTTGATTGAGAAAAGTTTTCGTATATTTTCAAACGAGGCTATAGAAGCAGAATTAGAAAATTACTGGTTAGCTATTATAGGTGTTATAGGTAACTCAAGAAATTAGTTGGTGAAGTAATGGTATTATCGTATGGCTGCAATGTTTGAATCGTTAATGATGGTATGAAATGGTAATGAATTCGGTGGAGATGGATTACTTGCAATCGACTTATCGAGATTAGAAAGTACGTATTAGAAACAAAGAATGAGGATGAAGACAATACAAACAGTACTTCAGAGAAGGTTTAATGTAGTTTGAACATGTAGTCCCAATGGAAGAAAGGGGATGACAAAAAGTTATTCCAATGGGGTCACCGAGCAAAAGAAAATGCGGACATTCCAGAACCCAGAAGATAATGAAACTACAAGATGGCGGAAAACAGAGAGAGAGAGTGGTGGTGAATCTAGGAATATAGAAGTAGAAGATAGGAATCGAATCATCACGGTTCTCAATCATGGGACTTTTTCATATAAAGCCATACTTTCGTAATTTTCTTCTGTTCTACTAATTATTTTACACAAAAAAGATTACGACCACATAGGAAAAAATTAACTTTAGGATGACTGTAATTTGATGAAAAGATTTCACTTTCGTTTATGGTCATGAAGTAATAAGTAGATTATTTTCTAATTGTAAAAGTAATAGATATGAATGACGTATTGTACACAAAGCATTCTTATCTAATTTTGTTTTGTCCTCACAAAAAACCTTTGTATTGATTTGTATTAGAGTAGTCCCAACGAAAGATGAGTAGGTACACCACGTGATTACAGCTAAAGTTGCGCAGCAGTTTTGTACTGTCGTTGCTTAGAAACGAACGTAGACAGTGCCGTCATTAGTTATTAGTTATTACATTACTTTTGTCTAAGCAAAATAATTACATGCATTTTAATAATGTGAAGATCTCATTCATAGAGTATTAAACCAGTAATTAATTATTATTATTATTACTTCAAATAAAAATTTAAATTAAGTAATTCTTTTAACTTTTGACGCCACTGGGCTCTGAAACCAAGCCTCGCGCAGATTTGGTAATGTAGTGTACTCAAATTTCGTTGGGACTACACTGCAGGGAATTCAAACCACATGACAAAACGTGGCGGGCAGTTGGGAACCTTTTCACCGCTTACAGATTAACTGACAGGTAGTTTATCTGACGGATAAGTTGTCAAAAACCTTTGCATTTCCATCAAACTGTAAGATAAATCGAATAACTGAGGGATAAATTTTCTACAAAGGTACCTGCTACTTATTTGTGTTTATGTGGCAAATAAACTGTATTTTGACAACTTATCCACCAGGGAATTTACCTGTAAGTTTATACAGAGAGGTCTAAAAGTGTGTAATGGTCTTAATAATAACTTCTAAACGAATTGACCAAATGGAATGAAATTTGGAGGAATTAAATAACTTAATTTTTCCTATTTTTTGACTGTATTTAAAAAAAATTATCATTTAATTCTGCAGAGTAATGGCATTGGGGTTAATTTTTTTAAATAGCGAGGGGAGCATTTTTTGGTATTTTCTGAAAAAGCATTTTATTATGATTTCATACATGTGCTATAAATGGGGATTTCGAATAAAAAAAAATTAAAATTTCTTGCATTTCCGATGAAAATTAATAAAGGAATTTTTACAAAAAATGTTCACAATGCGCTTCTAAAGCTGCGTTTACATTAGTAACATGACATGTTATATAACAGTGTTTTATAACATTTTTGAATTATGTTTTGTACTTTTCTAATAGTAATTTTCGAATAATTTTTGTAACAATGTTATATAACTAACACTGTTATATAACATGTTATGTTACTAATGTAAACGCAGCTTTAGAAGAAGAAACTGTTAGCGTAAACTGTTAGTTAAATTTCCTTGCTATTTAAACAAATTGACCCCGACGTCATTACTCTGAAGATTTAAAAGATAAAATTTTTTAAACATGGTCAAAAAATAGGAGCAATCGCGTTATTTAGGTATTTCCTGCAAATTTTATTTCATTTGGTCAATTCGTTTAGAAGTAGACCTCTAATGTATGTAAGCGGTGCAAAAGAACATAAAGGAATATAATTTTTATATTTTTATTCTCGGATAAAACTTTGTCTCTTTTATGCAATTGAGCCTTAATGATCTAATAATATACTCCTAATTATTATCTTCTGTACAATAGACATACTATGATTACCTTTACATAACAAAACTGATGTCCGCATAACAGCCTATAAAACTGATCTTTATCTAAAATTAATTATAAACCAACTACCACATTTAGAACAAGGCTTAATATTGCAACTATTGATTATAATACATAATACCCACAATCTAACAGTAATAAATCTCGTTACAACTATAATTTGTAATTTTTTCAGATATCAACAAATGTCCAGATCTGAAAGAGTGTCCGTATAATGCCGATTCGTGCACAGGTGATGATGATTGCAATACCGATAGCATTTGTTGTGAAAGTCCATGCGGAAAAGTTTGTGCAAAACAACTTCATACAGGTAATAAATAAAAATTTCAAACTTATGTTCAAATTTAGAAATTTTTAATACCATAATTTGTGAGAACGTGGAATCAAACAAAGAAGCATTTATTTGATTTTTATCACAAATTTAATTAAAGGTTGCGAAACTCTACAAAGAGCAGCTTCCAGAAGAGCCAAATCGTTGGGAGTCGACATAAAAACTTTACGGACACCAAGATGTAAATCAAGTGGAAGTTTTGAGCCTATACAATGCGACAACGAAATCGTAAGTTCGTGTTGGTGTGTCGATGAACAAGGATTTGAATTAGCCGGAACAAGAGCACCAGCAGTTGCACTTGTTAATTGCACAGGTTAGACAATACATTTTATTAATTACCAGTAGTTTTTCTATACCTTTCTAATTTGAAGTTACCAATTAAATAATTTTACAAGAAAACTTGTTTTTTTCTATTTTTACTAATAAACTCATAGTCTTTTTGTTATTTTTAAAGATATTATCAACAAATTAAGCAAATTAATGCAACTTTCTCCAACTAAACATAAATTAATTAACACTCTTCTAATCTTGTTTAATCAAACGATGTATTAATTTTAGAACCAAAAGCATGTGCAGCACATACTTGTCGTATGTTTTGTCCGCACGGATTTAACCTTGCACCAGATGGATGCCCTCTTTGCAAATGTAGAGACCCTTGTGACGACATACAATGTCCAAATTCGCTAAATTGCCAAATTGAAGAAATTGGATGCTCGGACCCTCCTTGTCCTCCAATTCCAACTTGTAAGTACGCAAAATTTGTAATTTCCCATCTTAAACTTTATTAAATTAATAAGGTAAACGCGGACGAAGTTTAGATAACATTTGTCCAGTTGGAGATCCTTTAAGAATTAGCGATACAATTCGTCCCTTTTTATGTGGTGACGAACCATCTAAACCTACGTGCCCTCCCATGTACCAATGTCTTGTGCAACAAGGTAAAACCATACATTCATTAATTAGAAATAAATTATAATTTTTTTACATTTAGGAAATGATTATGGAGTTTGTTGTCCTGCATCGTTAAAAATTCAAAAAGCCGGCGATTGTCCCACCGATATAGAAGAAGATTACGAATGTGGATCATTATGTACACACGATTTAGAATGTCCTTCAGTACAAAAATGTTGCACAACTAGTCAATGTCAATCTTCTTGCGTTCATCCAAAAAATGTCACCGGTAAGTTCCGTAAAGTTTCTCGCCATGTTATCAAAATTGAATTTTTTAGAGTGTCTACATCGGAAAGTTTTAAGCGAATTACTGTCAGTTAATGAGAGGATGGGAAAAGGATATATTCCGCAATGCTCAACCGATGGACAATTTGAACCCAAACAGTGTAGTAGAAATGGGTTAGTTTGTTGGTGTGTCGATAAAATGGGAACTAAAGTCAAAGGTTCGATGGGAGCAGCTGAGAGTGTACATTGTTCAAATGATGGTAAACTATCGAATGACTTGGTTGAAAATTTATTTACAGTTAATTTAGTTCGTAGTTTATCTTCTGGGCGTAGTATAATTCATAAGAATGAATGCGAACAACTCGAATGTGCTGCAGTTTGCGAATATGGGTTTAAAGTGGATGAAAATGGTTGCTCTACATGTAAATGTGATGACCCATGTAAAGGATACGCTTGTCCAGAAGATGAAGAATGCATAGTCGTACGTGAGTCAAACTGCAATGATTTCTTATGCCCAAGTTTACCTGTTTGTAAGTTCCCGGACCCACGATGTGTTTTTTATTTATTCAAATTGTTTGTTATCCAGGTAGACCAAAAACAATTTACGCAAATCCATGCGAACAAGGAACACCGCTTACAGACGACTTAAGCGGTACACCAATTGCTTGTGCATTAGGAGCAAGCGAAGAGGGCACGTTTTGTCCAACAAATTACGGTTGTACAGCTGTAGCTGGCTCAACTCAAGCAGTTTGTTGTCCAGTGGAAGAAAAACATGAGAGTAAGCGTTGATTACAATTTTATAATTTATTTAACAATTATTTTTTAGATGTTGCAGATAATCAAATAATAGAACAAGCAAGTGAAAAAATTCAAACAAGTAAGTTTGAGCACTATTTCTATTTGCGGGCAGTAGAGTGATAGAGTAGCCCCAAGAAAGATAAGTACATCACGTGATGAGCGTTAATGTTGCGTAGTAGTTCTGTACTGCTCCGCCACTGCGATCTGAAGCCACGCCCCGCGGAGAATTGGGCACGTGGTGTACTCATCTTTCGTTAGGACTACTCAACTAACTAGTGGTTAATTTTAGTGTGCCAATATTTACACGGATTTACGGATAATATGGAAGGAACGAGAGAAGAAATGACCATAGCACTTCCTCAACCGTCGTGTGATTCCGAAGGCAATTATATAGCAACTCAATGCTCCAAAAACGATTGCTGGTGCGTAGATCAATTCGGTACCGAAATCCCTAAAACTCGTGGAAAACAAAACGCTACAAAAAATTGTGCCGAATTAAGAAATAGTTTAGAATGCTTAGACTTAACGTGTAGAATGGGTTGTGATTATGGTTTTATTCTTGAAGAAGACACAGGCTGTCCCGCTTGTCAATGTCGCGATCCATGTTCTTCTATTAAGTGCGAGGACAATTACCAATGCCAAATGGTTGAAGTTAGCTGTACAGATCATTACTGTCCACCAGTACCGGCTTGTAAGAATTTACCACGCTTTGTTTAAAATTAAAATTAACATTTGCAATTTTAGGCCTTCCAAAAAAAGTTGGACAATGTCCTTATCTAGTTCCAGGCGTAACAACTTCTTGCGAATACGAATGCAACTCGGATTTACTTTGTAATGGTACACAAAGATGTTGTTCGAACGGATGTGGTACTCAATGCGTTGAACCACTCTTACTAACAGGTAAAAACAAAACTTTTCTTAATAATGATACAATTATGTAAACTCGTAGGATGTCAACATCAAAGAGCTGTAGCACAACACCAAGCTCACGAATCTGGAGTACCAGCAGGACGAGCTTACATACCACAGTGTAAAGCTGACGGTACTTACGAATCACTCCAATGTAATCACGGCAAACAAGAATGTTGGTGTGTAGACTACAGAGGTTTTGAAATGTCTCAAACTCGCTCACCTTCTAACGAGCACCTAGACTGCGAATCTAAAGCACTTTTACGAAACTGCCCGTTGCGTAGATGTAGCAAAGATTGCGATCATGGTTTTGAACTCGATAAAAATGGCTGTCGTACTTGTAATTGTATAGAACCATGCGCGAGTATAACTTGTCGAGGTGAAGGAGAAAGTTGTAGGTTGGTACACGTTGAATGCGTAGACTGGCCATGTCCAGCTCTACCCATGTGTTTACCCAAAAAGGAAAATCCTTGTCAAAATGGAGAGCCTTTGAAAGTAGGAAATGGCGATGAAGTTGTAAGTTGTGGGCCCGAATTTGAAAATTGCCCATCTTCTCACAAGTGCCAACTAAGTCCTCTAGGAGAGTATGCTGTTTGTTGTCCGAAACCAAGTATGTAGACGCAATTAACATTTCATTGTAACACTGATGACACAAAACTGTAATTTTAAGGAACCGTGTGTTTTGAATCTGTCGATCAAGGATCTTGTGCAACTAATTACGAGTCAAACAACACGAGATTTTTCTTTAATGCGAAAACAAATCGATGCGAATCATTTACTTATTCTGGTTGTCAAGGAAATCACAACAACTTCCACACCGAAGAAGCTTGTAACTTAGTATGCCCTGGTACGTAAGCTGTTTTTTTACCATAACCTACTACAAAAATACTTTTAGTGCTGAGCCAATGTGAGCGTTTACGTGAAAAAAATTTAAAAGCATCGGAGCGTTATCAAAAACCAACGTTTAACCCTCGGTGCGAATCTGCTACTGGTAATTGGGAGCCGATTCAATGTTTAGAACACGTTGGAGTATGTTGGTGCGTTAATCCTCAAGGAGAAGCGTTAAAGGGAACTGTCGTGCGTGGACAAAATCCCGATTGTAATTTTAGGGAAGCAAGAGGACGTTCTATGGGAAAAGTTAAAAAAAGCGATGCCGATTTGAGTAAATAATTCAATTTGAAAGTTTTGTTTTGATGTTAATTTGATGGTTAGTTTTAGAACAACTGATGTTGCAACTTACATCTGCAGATTATGTCGAAACTGGAGATTTAGTAGCTCAAGAAAATTCAGTGCTTGGTTGGCAATTGCCATATCAATCTAGATGTGAAGCTTTGAAAGCTCAATGCGATGGTACAGGCAGGTTTTTACCTGCGCAGTGTGAGGATGATCAATGCTGGTGTGTCGACGAAGCTGGTAATCAGTTACCTCACACTAACACGTTTCAAAAAGGGGAAAAATTGTGCTGTAAGTGCGCTTAAATAAAAGTATTCCAAATGATTATTCAATTTGTTTAGTGATGATGCCAATTGAATATGTTGACGTAACAATTGGATTCAGAGGGGAATTTGACGAATTATCGGCGCTTCCAATTTTAGACAACATTAGAAAAATAGTAGCAAACTTGAGAGGAGTCGTTAGAAATGATGAGTTGGTAGCTCAACCGAGCGTGGACGCTTTATACGTTAAGTTTCTCTTAGTTGGAAGTAATAAAGTTGACGTTGCTTATCTTTTGGAGCAAATGGTAAGAATAATATTAATAAGCAACGATAAAAGCGTAGCTAATAATTAATTTTTAGGTTAAACAACAGCTTTTCCCAGATTTAACTGCTGATATTACACGTTCGCAATTTATTCATCAACTTTCTTCTGAACCGGCAACTGCTGAACGTGTAATTGCTTTGGAACATAGAGAAATTGTATCGCAGTCTCCTGTTTCAGTAATTGCTCCTTATCACACAGCTTTAATAGTTCTAACGACAGCTTCTGCATTTATAATTTGTATTTTAACTCTTTTGGTAATTCTCTACAAACGCAAAGTGAGTATTTAGTTTAAAGTTTACCAAACTTTCGCTTAATGAATCTTTTGCAGATTTCATCTTTGAATCATTCCGCAAGCAAATTATCAGAAGGAAATAAGAGATTTATGACAACAAATTTGCCAATATACATTGAACTACCAAACGAGAAATTAACACCGCCATCAATAAGACCAGACAGAACACAAGAAAGTTCGATAACTAAAAATTAATTAATTAAAATTCGTCTATTTGTAAAATAATTTTCGTTACTGAATAAATTACATTAACTTGCAACTAATTGCATTTCAAATATTGGTGATATTAGATAATAAATTATTGATTTTTAATATTTATTGCTGTATACTTTTGTTCAATTTAACTTAATATTATAATAATTTTAATTATTTACATATTATTATAATAAGAAACAAGTTTACAATAAAAAAATTTCTCCTAAGAACTCTACTCATGAGAATTTGTTTCCAAGATTACAATTGTTTGATAAAAAGATCGTCGGTGGGGCTAAATGGAAAAATATAAAAGTACTATTCACAATTCTCTCGTGCAAAGGAAAACCCTAATAAGTCACTTTTTAGCAAATTCAGATTTTTATGTATACTAAATGTTCTAGATTTTTTCCTTGTATAGCTCTTTGACTAGCATTAATATTCCAACAAATAAAGCTTCTACAGGTAATTGAATTACGTAGCAAGCACTAAAAAACTGCGAGTCTCTCAAAAGATAGTTATCTACTGACGAATAGATATCTATTCCCTAAGTGTTCAAAAACCGGTTTCAAACAATAGAAATGGTTAAGTTTTCGAATGTTATGGATCCATAACTAAGCAAAACTGTACCAGAGACGGGAAGAGCTATATGTTTTACAAACTTAAATTTAAAAACTAGAAAAAGTGACTTACTAGGTTTTTCGTTTTCACGGGAGAATAGTTGAAAATCCTACGTCGTGTTTTTTTGTTCTGCGAATTGTTTAATTTCACAGTAGAAAAATACGTTTAAAAATTTCTAAAGTTGCTCAAAGCTCGTTGACCTTGAAAATTCAGCGACAATTTTTTGACGTTTTAAACGTTCAAGTCAGCTTGGAAATTAAATCATTGTCAAACTGACATTTTTGCATCGCATTGCGTTTTGCAGTAAAAAATAAGTTTTTTTAAGTGAAAATAGACTTAATTTTTCTCTCGTAAAATAGTCATGTCGAATACCATTCAAGATAAAATTTTGTAGGCAAAATTTTATCTCTCGTGGTATTATACACGGTGGAACTTTGAATCTGGATCATAGGATTTACGAGGGGAGATTTTTAAGTTCGCGGAATGGGGTAGAAAGAAACGCAAATATTTTTTTTTATAATTTCATTGTACAATAAAATCTTCTCGAATATGAATACATTTATTACTTTTGTGAATTAATTTTTTTAAACCTTCAAAAAAAATATTTTATTTTTGCTTGTAAAATGCTTGTAAAATACGATTCATCGATGTCGAAATGCCTTCTATGAAGTTTTATTTCAAATTTGGAAATGGGTAATAATAATATAGTGCCAAATCTGAACTTTAGGGTGGATGAACAATTTCTTCGAAACTGCATGACGTCACGGCACTCATCGCAATTGTTTATCTTGTGAACAGGTGCATTGTTTTTCAGTAAGTTTCAATTTGGCCAACTTTCCTCCCCTTTTTGATTTAATTTTTTCTATAAATCGATGTAAACTATCAGCGTAGTATGCGCCTGTTATGGTGCTACCTTTATTTTTGCAATCAATTAAAAGAATTCCCTCAGAATCCCAAAAGATTGTTGTCGTCGCTTTTCCAGCAGAAGACGAAACTTCCTTCAAATTCAATTTTTTTTAGGATGGACCACCGTTTAAATGTTACTCCATAGACCCCTGCTTCGATTAAAATCATAAAAGTGAACCCAAGATTCATCTCCTGTGCCTATTTGGTTGATAATAGGTCGAATTAACAAAAAAAATTCGACAAAATTCAAAAATCCAAAATTCAAAATTATCATTTTGTTAATTGCGACTAAACTACTTGATATAATTGCATACAATTTTTAGTGGATGCTTGTAAATAAAAAAGGGCATTAATTACAAAAAAGAAATAAAAATGGCCGTCTCCTTCTGTCTCATTCCGCGAACTTAAAAATCTCCCCTCGTAACATGGGAAAACAAACTTGTATAAATATTGGCTCCCCTAATTATTTTACAACAAAATATTACATAAAAAATTTTTAAAGAGTAAAAAGCTCCTTCTAATGCAGTTTATTTTTAATTTATTCAGCTGTTTTCGAGAAAATGAAGAAAAATTATTCAGTTAATAACTGTTTCTCGCGTTAGCCTTGATTTTCATAAACAAAAATAAATAGCAGTTGACTGTAGGGTACGTAAAATTTATGAAAATCAAGACTAACGCGAGAAACAGTAAACAGTTATTAGCTGAATAATTTTCCTTCATTTTCTCGAAAACAGCCGAATAAATTAAAAATATTATAACTGCATTAGAAGAAGCTTTTTACTCTTTAAAAATTTTTTATGTAATATTTTGTTGTAAAATAATTAGGGGAGCCAATATTTATACAAGTTTGTATTCCCATGTTCAATCCTATGATCCAGATTCAAAGTTCCACCGTGTATATGATAATGGTCTCTGGTCGTCCAGAGAATAAACTGTTTTCAAAAACAACGGATGTGGTCATACGAGGAACTTTTCCCTGTTGTATTTTTTTGTGTACTTCTTTAAAAGTTTACAGTTTTAAACTTTAAAACTTTCATTTAGAAGATATCAAATTAAATTTTAATAAAAAAAAATATAAAATTATATTATTTTACGGACAGGAAAAAGTACTTTGTATGGCCACATCCTTTGTTTTTATATGATATTAAAAAAAATTTTTTTAAATTTAAAAAAAAGTTTTTAAAACTGCTTCAGTCCGGAATTGAACCTGGGACTTGTATGTAATCAAAATTTTTAGGTATAAACTGTTTCAAAAATTTCACTTTTTTGTAAAATTTGGCATAAATTGAAGTTCAAAATATACATTATTTTATATCTAATTTAAGCTAATTTTACAAGCTTTCGAAATATTTAAAATTATACAGAGTGTTCTATTTAAATTAAGAATTTTGATTCTATTTCCGGTTAAACCGGAAGTAAAAATATAAAGTGTTTAGTATCGTGTAACAGCTAATTTTACGAGCTTTCAAAATATTTAAAAATATACAGGAAGTTCCAAAAAATTTTAATATTTTTGTAATTTCCGGTTTAACCGGAAGCGTTTTGTTAAACGAAAATAGTGTCAAATACTAGATATTCATGGGATTGATACACATATCTATTTTAAAGTTTTCATTTTCATTACAAAAAAAATTAAAGATTTAACATTCAATTAAAATAAAGTTTTGACATTCCAAAAATCATTACTCCAAAACGGCTCGAGCGATTGTGATAAAAATTTATATTTCGATAGAGAATTATGTTGTCTGTAACATATCCAAAAAAGAAAAAATATGGCAGAGGGAATTTTGAGAAAATCTATTTCAAAATTTTGACCTACTTTGACCCCTTAAAGGTAGGCAATTTTAAAACAATTTTGAAAATCGACTAAATTAGGACGAAAGCCGTATTGGCTGTACAATGCCATTTTGAAATTTTTATATTAATAATTAATGGCCAAGTTATAAGGGAAAAACCACAAAATGGGACAATCGTTCTCTGGATCGCCATTTTAAATAAAAAAATTTGAAATTTTTTTTTTTTAGGGCTCACATGTACTATCTTATAGCCAAGTAAAATTGAATTTGGCCCAAATTTGCAAATATGCGCCCAAAATAACCACCTTATTTTTGGACACCCTGTATAGATTTCTTATAAAAACTTATTTTGTCGATGAAATAATTTTAAAGTTCCTAAAATGAAATTTCATCAAAATCGGTTAAGTAGTGTTTGCCCCACATACAGGGTGATTTTTTTAAGTGGTACTAACATTGGGATCTCGGAAACCGTAAGAGTTACGAGGTTGGTTAAATTAGCAAAAAGTTGCATATTTTGATAGTTTTTAAGAATCCGCTTGGAAAATTTCAAAATTCAAAATGGTTTCCAAGATATTGCAGAAAAACTGAAAATTGGCAATTTAGTTTTTCGACTGTAGTTTCAAAATGGCGTACTTTAGAAAAAAAGATTTCCAGAAAACTTTTTAGGAGATCAAAAAAGCTATCAAACGATACCAAACTCGAATTTTTAACACATCAACGCTAGGCGTCGCGACGTTCAACTTTTCATTTTCTTATGGGGGACATATCATTTTTTTTGCAAATATTACTCAGTAGGCTTGTCTAAATTCAGATACCAAAGGGCAACTTTCTATCTTGAACTTTTCTTAATTTTCACAACTTTTCAGGTTATGTTATGTTACGTAATATTAATATTTTACTTTATGTTATTTTTTACGATGAAAAATAACGATTAAAACTTAGCTTTTAAATTTTTGAAAATTAAGTTGAGCTGGAAATAAAAATTAATCAAATTATTATTTATAAAATCTTAGTAATGAAATTTTATTTCCTGATTAAATTATTTCTCAAAAACTGTAAAAACTAGGTTTTAGTCGTTATTTTTAATCGTACTAAATAACATAAAGTAAAATATTAACATTACGTAACATAACATAACCTGAAAACTTGTGAAAATTAAGAAAAGTACAAGATAGAATGTTGTCATTTGGTATCCGAGTTTAGACAAGCCTACTGAGTAATATTTGTTAAAAAAGTGATAGGTCCCCCATAAGAAAATGAAAAGTTGTACGTCGCGACGCCTAGCGTCGATGTGATAAAAAGTCGAGTTTGGTATCATTTAATAGCTTTTTTGATGTCCTGAAAATTTTGCCCGAAATTTTTTTTTCTAAAGTACGCCATTTTGAAACTACAGTCGAAAAACGAAATTGCCAATTTTCAGTTTTTCTGCATTATCTCGGAAACCATTTTGAATTTTTGAATTTTCTAAACGAATTCTTAAAGATCATTAAAATATGCAACTTTTTGCTAATTTAACCAACCTCGTAACTCTTACGGTTTCCGAGATCCCAATGTTAGTACCACTTAAAAAAATCACCCTGTATAGTGGGGCAAAAAACATTTGGTTCAAAAAATTGAAAAAATTTTTTTTCGATTTTTTGAATCAGGGTGACTCAAAACGTCGAGAACTTCAATAGAAAAAATTTTTATTATTATTATTTTTTCATTCTTGATTATAACAACTTTTTCTTGGATTGGAAAAAGTTAAAATGAAAAAAGCAAAGCTGCAATGTATAAGTGGAGCGTACAAAAGAGGAAAATAAAATTGATTTATCAAAAATCTAATTTATTTAAAATATTATGGACAAATTTTGTAAATGTTGTGAAGTTTTAATACATATGCCGAACGTTAGTTGCACGCCTGTTTGTCAGCTCATTATCAGATCGAACAATAAAAGCATTGCAAGATGATTTAAGTAAAAAGGTTTCATATTAGGATTCGAGGCACACCTATCGATGATGTGAAAGAGAATATCTACATGTACGAGTAAGTACCTAGTATAAATACAAAATATCTTTACAGGGGCGGACTGGCTAGTGGTTGGCCCCACTGGTTACAAAATAAATTGGCCCCAAATGCAGTGGCGTAGCGAGTAGCGACACTATCACGGGCCTGTGGGTTCCAAAGATTTCCCATAGACTCTTATAGCGCCATATGCCCAAATTTTAAAAATTTTCAAGGTGAACGAGCTTAGATCAACTTTAGGAATTTTTAAACATATTTTTCTACTGTGAAATTAAGCAATTCATTAAGTAAAACAAAAAAGTTATCCATGTGTCTTCATCTAAAGTGAAACACACTGTATGTTTATTATGAACTTTGTTCTGTCTTTTGATTTTTCCATTTATTTTCATTTGGTCATCTCATAAATTAACATAAATCGTTAAAATTCCTGTTTTGACTCTCACTTTTGAGAGACTGTAGCGCCAGCGCCCTAAGGAAGCACATTAGGAAAAAAAAGAGGTTTTGACACAAGAAATCACCCCTTAAAGTTTTTCATGACCTATCCTTTTTTTAAAACATAATATTTAATTGTTTAGTATTTTGGGCCCCATTTATCCGGGGACGTTTCATCACTGGAAAAGTCTCCATGGTAGAAACATTTTATTCAAAATTATTTATACATCTAATTCCTATTTTTATTAAAAACGTCCTCATTTTAAATGGGACATAAGCAAAATACATTTTGATAATTAAAAGTTTACCAATTAAATACGTAATAGGATTACCTTAACTGAGCCATTTTCTTATTTTCATGAAGTAACACGTTCATTCATATTAATCACTAAAATGTCCCATCTGTGGTCTTGCGACAATGTTCCAATAACACTTCAATTACACAAATATCCATGAATTTCTTAAATACAGTCTTTAATTCATTACCGACTAATAAGCAATTTATTAATACGAACACGTAAACGCTAATGACTAGCACAAACTTGAACCAACAATTTGCGTGCAGGTGCAGGTGTGCGATATGTTTCAAAAATTGATAACAAATAAATGCGCTATGTTCTTAAAAGCGTAAAAGATTATAAATCTTTTTTATTATCTTAAAAATTTTAAATAAGTTGTAATAAAAATCAGACGGTAATAAAATAATACACTCATAAATAATTAATTCGTCTTAAAAATGCAATTTTTTAATATAAGCAGTAGTTTTATAACAATTTTTTTATTGGTGTTTTCATACGAAAATTTTAAAATATTTTTCAAGTGCAACGCTGCAAAAAACAAAAAAACTCAAAAAAATTAAAATTACGTCGGTTCTTAATAGATAACTTGGCGTAACATTGCTAAATTCGCCTTAAAATAATTTTTAAACCAATTTTGGCCTATGGGAGCTTGTTATGTTAGTCAATTCAAAAGTACCGGTGAAATTAAAACAAGAGAGTAACGTTAATTAGGTTTATTTTTTTAAATGGATCTGTGACCATACTGAATTCGTTTGAGCATCCCTTGGGTGGAAAACCCTTATTTTCCTCTTCGACGTTGTAAAAATCCTTTTCTAAAAGGGGTCCAGTAAAATGATAGTGCCCCTTTCCTTTGGTTAATAAAATGAAACTTGGTAAATAGTTTACTGGAACCATATTCTGTACGATGAGACAAAAAAATATTGATAAACAGTGCCTTAGGTTTGTTCCTACAAACAATCGAACCAGTTCAGAACGGTTCAGAACTGAACAGCGCAAGCGCACATTGAAGTTGGCAATACAAATTTCAATCAGCGCACACTCCGCCCAGTTACGAACTAGTTCGAGCTTTGTAGGAACAAACTTCTTAACTGGCATGATTTCAAAATTTTTGAAAGATTGTTTTTAACAGCACTATAGAGGCAAAAATGGCGATTTTAAGCCCATGGAGTTGCTCAGATGGATTCCAAATGGTCACAGATCGATTCAACACCCTTAAAATGTAGGGTAACAATACTTTGCACGACAAAATGCTGCCAATATCTGATCTTTTCATAACAGAGTACGGCAAATATCAGATTTTGAAAAAAGGGGGTATGCTGCGCCGCCTCGAATATTTCTTTGGACTTATCGGACAAAATTACTCTATATCGTTCCAGTAAACTATTATGTACCAAGTTTCATTCCATTTATTAACATAAAATTCAACGTAGCTGAGGTATTCGCAGAGTAAAGCTCGCATTAAAGGGGGTGTACAGCAGCCCTCATTTTTTTTTTTTATTCTCATTGAACAAAATTACCCTATATGGTTCCAGTAAACTATGTGCCGAGTTTCATTCCATTAACCAAGAGTACAGTATCATTTTACGTATAAACCGCATTAATAGTAGAAATAAATACTGACAGTGCGATAGTGAAATAAGCAAAGTTCAAGAAGGGTGAATCTGAAATTGCAATTTTTTTTATTAGCATATAAACAAAATAAGTGAATAAAAGCGACAATCAAAAAAAAATTTAATAAAATCAAAATACACTTATTATTATTGCGTTTAATTTACACACGGGTCCATCGAACCCGGCTGGTACTTCTCGCATAGTTTTTTTCTTGGTACTCTAAGTGATAAAGAAATTCACAAAAAAATAATTTTTTAGATATGTTACAGACAACAATTCTCTATTTAAATATGTATAAATTTTTATCTAAATCTCTCGAGCCGTTTCGAAGTAATGATTTTTTGAATGTCAAAACTTCAAAAATCTCTAATTTCCGATGTAATAAAAATGTAAACTTGAAAATAGATGTATCAAATCAATCCCATGAATATCTATTATTGGACACTATTTTCGGTCGACAAAACGCTTCCGATTAAACCGGAAATTACAAAAATATTAGAATTTTTAGGAACCTAAAAATCTGTTCATTTTTCAATATTTTGAAGGTTCATAAAGTAAGCTGTTACACGATATGTTCTACACGATTGGATCTACATACTTTTAAATTTACTATTTGATTTTTCAAAATGATTTCTTGTTTTAATTATTCTCCTCCTTTCTTCACAGCAGTTTTATGAATTCAAAAGTATCGCCATACAAGGAACATCTGAAACGAAAACAGATTTGAAATGGTAAATTAATTTATTAAAAAATTGCTTAAGCCAGTCCCACATTGTATTTTTTTCATAAAAATTCCTAAAATATAATCATGAAAATTTTTATAAAAACTTGGCGTTATTTGGGTATACCACACTGTAATAATTTGGTAAAAAAAAAATTACTGATTGTAAAATGGGTTGCATAACTCCAAGGTCCAAGAAATGCATTTAAGTACAAAAAATCTGCTACCAGACAACAGAGCAAGGCGCACGCTCGCATCAACAACCAATGGAACTCGTCTTTTCATAAAAATAAATAGAATCGTTTCTATTAATGTGACGTCACGTCAAAATATTTACGTGCAGACGCATAATCCCATAAATACAGTTTTTATAAAAACTTCGTAAATATAGCCGAGCACACTGTAAAAACCAGTTTTATCAAAATTTTTGTCAAAATATTTGGTGCTTTTTTTACAGTGTGAATTCGGTATTACAAATGGAAACAATCTCCTCCGGGACCATTGAAATGTGTATAATCTTCTACAGGTTGTTTACATAAATGACACATTTTAGCACCACACGAACATGTCATTATGTTGCATCTGTCCGATTTTATGAACTTGAAGTCACACTTCCACCATTGTCTACGAAAAGTAGTAAATAGTTTTCTACACTTCAACCAATAATTTGTTTACCTAAACAACGCTTCAGTCATTTTATTTTCAATATATGTTCTAACTTGAACGTCAGCGTCTTTTTCTACTTCTTCACAAAGTAAAAGGTATGTGCCACGGTTCTTTACAAAATCGGCACGTTTCTTTCATACAAACTGGATTAGAACACCTAATTAGCTTATCTTCTTGAGCAGGTATGACTGCAAAATTACAGTAAGGCCATATTTCCAAATTTTCAATACCAGCAGATTTAACTTCTTCCAATTGTTTTTCCGAAGCAATTTGTGAAAATAATTTTGGTGCAAGAACATATTGAAATAAAAAATAATAATGTTACGTTGTAATAACAAAAAGTTAAAAATTATCTGTAAAGTTTGTAAGCTAAAAAAAGAGTTGCAATCACTCAAACATTTAAAATTCAATTTACCCTCTCCGAAAGTTACTTCTGATCTGAGCTTTGTGTAATACAATTTTTGCAGAACTTACAACCTAACCACAACAATAAATTTCAGGTGGCACAATTTCATCGTCACAACAACATCCACACCTTTTTTTTAACACAAGCCTCTTTCTTCAATTTCTTATGTTCTCCGTTCCATAATATAGTTAATAAAATACTCTTATTTTTAAAATAAATTTCTTTAACGGTATACAGTTGGGCCACCTTTCTAGATCTATTACCAGGCTATAAAGCTAGGTTCATAGCTCAGTTCAGTAGAAGTGGCACAGTTCCCAGCTATCATAAATAAAATTCGTTCAAATTCAACTTTTGACAACTACATCAGCCAACTTTTCCGTTGCATTCGGGCGACGGTGAATTTGAAAAATACTCTACCGAAAAGTATCAACTGTGAGGTAGAGCTATGAACCTAACTTTGACACCGATATTTTTCTATTAATTAAATCACGAGTGTTCATTATGCTTAAATATTATCGAATTTAATGAACTCCGAGCACTAGTGGTATTATATTGTATGAACATTTATATTCTCACACAACACACTACAACAATTTTTCACCTGCGTGTGTCATGTGTTTTCGTAAATATGATTTCAATGAAAATTTACGATCACACACTTTACAGAGAAAGGGTTTTTCACCTTGTATGAATCTTCATGTGTCTATTTAAGGTTGATTTCATTGAAAATTTATGTTGACATACATCACACTGAAAACGTTTTTCACCTGTATGTGTAAACATGTGTATCTTTAAACGTGATTTTGCTTTACATACATATTCGCACACATTACACCGAAAAAGATTTTCGCCTGTATGTATCATTATGTGATGCTTTAACTGTAGTTTTCTTGAAAATTTATGTTTGCACACATCACACTGAAACAGTTTTTCACTTGTATGTGTCACCTTGTGTGTAATTAAGTTTGATTTAATTGAACATTTATATTCGCAAACATCACAATGAAACGGTTTTTCACCTGTATGGATCCTCATGTTGTGTCTATTTAAGTGTGATTTTGTTGAGCATGTATATTTACACACATAACACTGAAACGGTTTTTCACCTGTATGGATCCTCATGTGTCTATATAATTTTGATTTTTCTGAGCATGTATATTCACACACATCACACTGAAACGGTTTTTCACCTGTATGGATCCTCATGTGCCTATTTAAGTCTGATTTTGCTGAGCATGTATATTCACACACATCACACTGAAACGGTTTTTCACCTCTATGGATCCTCATTTTGTGTTTATTTAAGTTTGATTTTACTGAGAATGTATGTTCACACACATCACACTGAAACGGTTTTTCACCTGTATGGGTCCTCATGTGTTTACTTAAGTTTGATTTTACTGAGCATGTATGTTCACACACATCACACTGAAACGGTTTTTCACCTGTATGGGTCCTCATGTGTTTATTTAAGTCTGATTTTGCTGAGCATGTATATTCACACACTTTACACTGAAACGGTTTTTCATCTGTATGGATCCTCATGTTGTGTCTATTTAAGTCTGATTTTGCTGAGCATGTATATTTACATACATCACACTGAAACGGTTTTTCACCTGTATGGATCCTCACGTGTCTATATAATTTTGATTTTGTTGAGCATGTATATTCACATACATCACACTGAAACGGTTTTTCACCTCTATGGATCCTCATGTTGTGTTTATTTAAGTCTGATTTTGCTGAGCATGTATATTCACACACATCACACTGAAACGATTTTTCACCTGTATGGATCCTCATGTGTTTATTTAAGTCTGATTTTGCTGAGCATGTATATTCACACACTATACACTGAAACGGTTTTTCATCTGTATGGATCCTCATGTTGTGTCTATTTAAGTCTGATTTTGCTGAGCATGTATATTTACATACATCACACTGAAACGGTTTTTCACCTGTATGGATCCTCATGTGTCTATATAATTTTGATTTTTCTGAGAATGTATTTTCACAAACATCACACTGAAACGGTTTTTCACCTGTATGGATCCTCATGTGCTTATTTAAGTCTGATTTTGCTGAGCATGTATATTCACACACATCACACTGAAACGGTTTCTCACCTCTATGGATCCTCATTTTGTGTTTATTTAAGTTTGATTTTACTGAGAATGTATGTTCACACACATCACACTGAAACGGTTTTTCACCTGTATGGGTCCTCATGTGTTTATTTAAGTTTGATTTTACTGAGCATGTATGTTCACACACATCACACTGAAACGGTTTTTCACCTGTATGGGTCCTCATGTGTTTATTTAAGTCTGATTTTGCTGAGCATGTATATTCACACACTCTACACTGAAACGGTTTTTCATCTGTATGGATCCTCATGTTGTGTCTATTTAAGTCTGATTTTGTTGAGCATGTATATTTACATATATCACACTGAAACGGTTTTTCACCTGTATGGATCCTCACGTGTCTATATAATTTTGATTTTGTTAAGCATGTATATTCACATACATCACACTGAAACGGTTTTTCACCTCTATGGATCCTCATGTTGTGTTTATTTAAGATCGATTTTGCTGAGCATGTATATTCACACACGTCACACTGAAACGATTTTTCACCTGTATGGATCCTCATGTGTTTATTTAAGTCTGATTTTGCTAAGAATGTACATTCGCACACATCACATTGAAAAGTAGTAGCGCCTGTGTGTTTCAACATTATATGTGAGTTTAAACTTGATTTACTTGAAGTTTTGTATTTGCACATTGTACAGCGATTCATGTGAGTTTGAAGATGGGCTCTTAAACCTGGTTTCTTCGAACATTCAAAATCACAGTTATGACAGTAGTATACTTTGTTGAGTATATTTTGTTTTTCTTCTATTTTAACATTTTCTAGAATAAATTCCTCCAGATCGTGTTCTTCTATTTTAATTGAACCTTAAATTATTTTACATCGTTAGTAGGTATTATTGTTAATCACTAGTTTGAAGGTCATTAATTATACCCACTTATCGAATAAAGTGTGCGTTAATAAATGAATAGTAAAACACCAGATAATATAATTACTTACCAACATTGTCGAAGTTATCAGAGTACTCTTCTTTGACTGTTACATCCATTTTGATATTTATATTTTTTATTTTTATGATAAAGCTTCTACTTTGATTATTTTGAATCATAAGCGACAAACTAACAGTCAACGGTAAAGTGGCGGTTATTTACTCATGCAACGTAGTCAACACATAACACCATGTGTAGTCAATGTGGTCAACAGTCAACATCCATTAACCATTAAGCAAAAACGTTTGGAACTAAAATGATAATTACGTTAAAATCTAAAATCCCTGGAAAGTAGAATTCGCATGCGGCGGCAAATGTAGATGGCTCTGTGCTCTGATTTTGGTAAAAAATGTCGTCTGGTAAAGTCTCTATTATTAATCGGCCTTATTAACGCACTAGTTGATTAAATAACTACTGTTTATTGGTTTATGCAGAACTTTATACTTTATAGTATATTATCCAACGAGCGGGTAATGAAGCTCATTACTCACAAGAATGAATTTGCGACACGAGCCGTATGTGAGTGTGGTAATCATTAGAATGAGTAATGAGCATTACCCGCGAGTAGGATACTATACTTTATCCACGACTGCAAATATTATAAACCAAATATACATTGAATACGCGAGTATTTTTTGAAAAATTTTTTTTTATTTATTTTAAAAAATAAATTTTTTATGGAATTGTATTCAAAATTTAATGTAAAATTCAAAAATGTAAAAATATAAATGGTGTTGTATTTAAAAATCTAAAGTTTACCTCATTTCCGGCGAAATCGGAAGTGGAAGAATTTTCAAAAGTAGTTAAAAAATTGCAATTTATATGACTATTAACTCACAGCAAATTTCATTTTGATACGTTGACAAATAACGGAGTTATAAAAGTTTTCCAATCCCCTGTGTCGCCCGGTAGACCAATGGGTCCATTCACCGGACGTAGCGCAAACGTGTACCGATCCAACTGCTACATTAGTAGCGCTACATCGTCCGGTAATTTTGAATTTTATTTAAGTGTCAATTTTATAGTAACAATTTGTGCAATTTTGATTCAACAAATTGAATTTGGTTTCCAACTGGTTTCCAACTTTATATTTTGTTATATTATTATTATATTAACGTTGTACATCATAAAAATTTAAATAATTTGTCAAATTTAAATACGAACACGTAGCGCAAACGAAATGCGCTCGATAAAATGGCGACCGCTGCGCACACGTTCCCAAAGTAGCGGGTACGTCACCCGACGATTTGGTAACTGTTGCACAACTGTTACGTCCGGTGAATTGAGTAATTTAATAGTCATTGAGTAATATGTATATTATTCAATGATTTGCAACTAGTGAGTAATGACACACATTACTGGTCAAAAATCATAGAGTAATGAACGTATTATTGGACGGTCGTGGATTATAGTATATTATAATACATGTGTATAAGAAAGACTTTATCGCATTAGCGACGAAAATTACAAGCACGAGCTTGCGAGTGCTTGTAACGGCGCGTATGCGATAAAGTCTACTTATACACGAGTATTATACGCTATTTTTTATTATAATTGCAACTAAAACCTCTATAAAAGAGAAAAAATCTGTATTTAAAATTTGAAAATTAAGCGTGCCGATTTTGGATATATTTGTTGCCACAGAGATGTTTTGTGTTTACATTGGAAAACAACAGTCACACAACAGTTAATATTATTGTTGTTACCTAGACGACTTTATAGAGCACTTGTGCTATAAAGACGATTTTATGAACGCTTTTTAGCGTGAAATTGGCAGATTGATTATAATGCAAGTATAATAAAAAAGCTTTTTTGCAATTGCAATTATATTGCAATTATATTGCAGTTGCAATTATAATAAAAAATAGCGTATAATACTCGTGTATAAGTAGACTTTATCTCATACGCGCCGTTACAAGCACTCGCAAGCTCGTGCTTGTAATTTTCGTCGCTAATGCGATAAAGTCTTTCTTATACACATGTATTATAATATACTATTATTTGACGATTTTTGTTTGTAAATTAAAAATTAGGAAGCAGGAAATTACCAAATTGTGGTTTTATATGAAATCGCTATGAGTCACAGCGGGTAGGTACCTGCACCTACAAAGAAAAATAAAAAAAACAACGGATGTGGCCATACGAGGAACTTTTTCCTGTTGTATTTTTTTGTGCATTTCTTTAAAAGTTTATAATTTGAAATTTTCTTTAATGTATTTCATTTAAAGGATATCAAATTAAATTTTAATAAAAAAAAATATAAAATTATAATATTTGACGGACAGAAAAAAGTTCTTCGTATGGCCACATCCGTTGTTTTTTTTTCTTGATTATAACAACTTTTTCTTGGATTGGAAAAAGTTAAAATGAATCTAGTAACCCTTATAATCATAGTAGGTACAACAATCGATGACAATCGAAAATACAGAAACATCTACTATATTAGTAACCACCTTAGCTTTTGGGTGGAAATTTTGTTATAAATGGTAAATTGAAGTAGTCAGATATATTTATTTCTGTTTAATAGTAGCACTTATATATTAAAGAAGATATCATGCTCTAACAAACGTCGGTTGTAAAATTTAAATATAATTATCAACGCAGCATACCTGACGTTTCTTAGCGCAACTCGAGCCAAAAGCTAGTTTGGTTAGGACTATATCAAGTTGAATAAGTATTAGTCTGTGCCAAGAGTACAGTATCATCCATATATTTAAAACGCGAAGCCTTTTCTTGATATATAATAATAGCCTACTTCTACTGGACCGATTTTGATAATTTTTTTTTAAATTGAGGCTTTCGACCCACAGATATGTCAGCACTATTTTTTTTTTTCAAATTACTTATTTCTTAGATTGTTTTAAATAATAAATTGTTACGAGTATTAATCTTATCTCCCCAGTTTAACGAAGTTCGAAAACGTTAAATGACGGACACGCTTATTTTGTATAACATTTAACAACCAACAATCACCCGTGTAGGTAGTAAGTGCATTATAATAATTTTTTAAAATTTCATTTTTCTAACATTAAATTTTATAATTTAAAATAATCCAATTTTGAAAATTATAAATGAGAATAAACGTAGATATTTGGTTTTATACGATAAGGTCTTGGCACATATGGTCATTGTGATAAAATTTTCAATACTTTTATTCCACAGTACGTTTCTAATACGCGATATGGTCAGGTTGGTGCCTGCATTTTTAATTACGTTTCGTGCTTTTGTGCCTTTTGGATTTTTGAGACGGGTTTTTAAGTTATCTTTAAGGTTAGTTTTATTATTTTTTTATTAGATAGTCAACGTGTTTTCTGATTTTGTTCATACTAAATAAATTTACGACTTAAATTTTTAAAGATGGTTTTTATTTAAGACGGAGTTTATAAGTACAATTACAAGTTATAACTTAAACTTAAAAACCTGATTAAAATTATGTAACCCATGCAACATTACGTGACGACAAAATTTTAGACTTCACGAAATCGTGACGAATGGCCGATATAACGATGTTTTTATTTAAAATCTTTTTAAAAACGGTGAAAATAAATCGTCAAAAATAGTACTATCGAAATGCGATTTAAATTTTAAACAAATTTTCGTCAGAAAACAGATGAAGTTAAAACGTGACGAAACCGTCGCGAATAAATCGTCAACTTTTCAGTTGGTGAATTATTTTAAAAGAATCTGTGAAGATTTTAGAAAAAAATTAGCTTTTTAAAAACATAAAAATGAGGTTAGGTTTGTATTTAAAAAAACATAAGTTTGCATCATATCTCCAAAACGGCGCACTAAACAAATTATTTTATGAATTAATTATTTGCATTTTAGTAGTGCCTATTATCTCTTTTTTGAAAAATGAAATTTTCTCCATTAATAAAAAAGTTATAAGCATTTACAGAAAATGCAATTTTTCAGTTTTTCTTCAATATCTAGAGTGCTAATAAATTTTAACAAAAAACAAAAGTAGCATCGAAGTGGTCATAAAATCGTGCACAATTTTCTCCATCATTTAACCGACTTCGTATCTCTTACGGTGTCCGAGATCCCCATGCTGTGCACGTTATACTGGACACACTGTATACTATAACTTCTATTGGCACCTCCCTATTACCTTAATAGGTGAGAGCAATAAACGGTGGATTTGCTGTTAATGCAAATTCCACAGGAAAATAATTAGAACGTGCTTTTTAAATAAGTATGTAAAGAAATTATAATATTATATTATACAGGGTGTCTGTAAAAACACCTTACAACGCTTTAGGGTGAACTTATAGGATAATATTAGACCGATATAACCCAATTTACCTATATGCAAAAGTGCACCATTACCAAGTTACGGCTCTTCAAAGTTGGCGTTTTAAAAACGTATTTTTTTTATAGCGGTAGAACTGTTTTGCATAGGAGTTCAAATTATGAACTATGTTTTTCACTTATGGAAAGCTATAATTCTGCAAAGTTTAATGGAAAAAGACACACCACAAATAGACCAATCACTAAATCGTTAACACTAACAGTTGAATATCTTTTGAATCTGTCAATGAATTGTAAAATTGACTGCACGAGATGCAACGAAATTTAAAAATTAGTAACTTTTGCCTCTTGAGATTTTATCGTAAGGCTTTTGGTTTGCTAGATAATAGGAAAAATGTTTCTAATAAAAGCTATTAATTGCAATAAAAATCAACAAATTATCTAGTCGCCATAAAATAAAAGCAAATTAGAAAATGTGTTGAATTTTATTGCATTCAATAGCTTTTATTAGAAACATTTTTCCTATTATCTAGAAAACCAAAAGCCTTACGATAAAATCTCAAGAGGCAAAAATTACTAATTTTTAAATTTCGTTTCATCTTGTGTAGTCAATTTTACAATTCATTAACAAATTAAAAAGATATTTAACTGTTAGTATTAACGATTCAGTGATTGGGTTATTTCCCGTGTATCTTTTTCCTCTAAACTTTGTAGAATTATAGCTTCCTATAAGTGAAAAACGTTGTCCATAATTTGAACTTTTATCCGAAACGGTTCTTCCCATATAAAGAAAATACGTTTTTAAAACGCCAACTTTGAAGAGCCGTAACTTGGTATGGTGCACTTTTGCATATAGGTAAATTGGGTTATATCGGTCTAATATTATCCTATAACTTCACCCTAAAGCGTTGTAAGGTGTTTTTACAGACACCCTGTATAGTTTTATAATAAGCATTTTAGTTCAATCATTGGGTAGTTTGAGCTGGAAAGTTTAGGGGAAGTTTTGAAAATTGGCAAGTCTTATAGATTTTGAGGTGCTCTTTCTGAATTTTCATTTTGCCACCTCGTACGGGCATGGGAAATGGCACCATTTTGGGGAAAATGCCACAAGAAACTGGTTTATCACAAATATCTCCGTACCGGTTGAATTTTTTTATAAAACTCTAGACCGTCATTTTATAGATGACTCATTTCTATAAAAAAAAGTCCTATAAATAATTTTCATTAAACCAACGGTTATCCTGAAAAATTTATTTTAAAAGAGCCATGTTTTCAAAAATATTATGAAGCAGGCCAGTAAAAATAATACAAAATATACGAATGTCGATGGATAAAAAACCGTTTTACTCCAAGATGAGCAATAGTAACATTAACAAAATATGTATTAATTTAAAGCTAAAGGCTTCAGCTTTCATTCCTATGTATTTTTAAAGAATTTTGTTACTTCTAGTAGGAATAAAGAACAAATGAAATTTTTTTGCACCTTTCTTTAAACACTTTAAGATATTTGGTTGAAAGAATTATTTCAAAACATTTTCGTTGAAGGATATTGTTTCTTATGAGTTATTTTTTCAAGTTACGTGGAAAAAATGAATTATACATTATGTTATAATAAACACCGCGATTTAATATTTCTTCATTTTTCGTAAATTTAATTTTTGATTAAAATGGTGCTTCAAAATGCTTTAAAATCTTTAATATTAAGCGGATTAAAGAAAATGAACACTCATTTTGAAGGAAAATTTGTCTACTTTTTAATGGATTGATTGGAGTTTACTCATCATCTCAAGTTTTCTTTGTGTATTAAATACTATTTAGAAGTAGCAAAAACGGTGATTTTTCTTGAAAGACCCTCTTAAATTTAAAGTACTGCACATTTTTCAACAATTATTTATGCGAATGAAACGCAATAACTTATACGTTTAATCTTTGAAAACTAGAACTTATTTCGATTTACTGGAACTCAAGGAGCAGCTGTTGAATTCTGTTAAAAAATTCTATATTAGCCAAAGCTTTGGAGATATTTAAACTGTATCACAAAAGTGTTCTCAAAAACGACTTATTATTGCTTTTAGGAATATACAATGCCTCTGAAAAAGTTAATTGTGTAAACGAGCACACATATACAGTGTGTTTGATTTATTATGTCAGAGCAGATATCTCGGCTATGATGTAAATTTTAAACATTGGAAAGTATTGAAAATATTTTGTCATGAGGACAATGAAGTGCATTGGTGGCCTTACTCATGGCCGCGGAGTAATAGACAGCGTGCTTACGCTTAAATAACGTTTGCGAAGGAATTGAGCAATTCTGCGAAGTAGCTTTTGACAGTTCCGAGCAGCATGTTGATCTAAGAGGCTCGCGAATCAGTCGTGACAATAAGGACGTGGAAAAATTAATGGATTGGTTAACCCAACATTCTCCTTTTCCTGAAATAGAGGAAATCATAGCCATCAGCACTGGAATTTCCGGAACTGAGAAGATCAATCCTCATATGGCTCAAGAACTTGGTAAAGTTGGTCTTTTAAAAATTATCGGCGGAGACTTTAACAGCATAAAATTTAAACGAAATGACAGAGTAAAGCCACTTGCCATCATGAATGCTAGCATTCGGATAGAAGAAGATGTAGTAACGATTGATCCTCTAGCAATTTTTCAGAGAATGTGCATCACAAAGAAATCTGATGAGGAACTTCGACACTTTCTAACATTCGAACTTGCTCCTTTTCCATTATCACTTTTCAGTGAGTAAGGAATAATGAGAAAGTGCGTTAAATCTACGTTATACAAAGAATTTCAGCAATGCAGTGACATCACTTTTGGATCCGCGATGTATGTCATTGATGGCGGCTATCTACTACTCCGGGTTGTCTGGAATCGCGGCGAATCATTTTCGAGTATTTGTAATAATTACATCTCCTTCGTTAAATCAAAATATACATCCAATGCAATAATCGTATTTGACGGATACCCTGAAAATGCTGAGGACCGTGGTACAAAATATGCGGAGCGATTGAGAAGATCACGGATACATGCTTCGGTAGACATATTCTTTGACGAAACAATGATTCCAATCGTATCGCAAGAGAAATTTCTAGCCAATGACAAAAACAAAAGTCGCCTAATTAAAATGTTAAAATTAAAATTTGAAGCTGCCAACTTTGCAATCGAGCAAGCTACAGAAGATGCAGATGTCCTAATTGTAACAACGGCAAACAGCGTCTCCTCTGCGTTTGATTCCGCAATAGTTGTTGGCTACCTCCAACAGAAGCGGCAGCTAGGCAGCATTCATTCCGCGCATATCACCAAGTCCAGCAGTGGTGTGGGGTAGAAAAGACCGCCGAGGACTGGTGATGGAAACAAAGTATAAACGGACTTATTCCAGTTACTACACTCCAGCCTCCTGCTCCAGAAACTCTGTTAAAAATGATTTCTTGCAAATGCAAAAAGGGATGTCAAGGCGCATGTGGATGCAGAAAGGCTGGGTTAAAGTGCTCAACAATGTGTACAAATTGCAATGAGGCGTGTTCCAATATAGAGACTTTATTACAGGACAGCGACGACGACGACGACGACGAGACAGATAACATTCTTTTAAAATTTCAAGACGGAAGGGAAACTGATTCAATAGAACAAAAAAACGAAGCTACAACCAACATTGATAAACCTTCTGAACCCGGTCCATCAGGGACATCAAAGCGTAGAAAAATGCGGTAAATTAAATAGTAAGTAGAAGAGGTGGATTAGGCCTACTGGGATACCAACAAAAAAAAAACGCGCCATAACTCTACCTCAAGGTGGTGTGGAAATGAGTTTTCCACCAATGCACGTGATGGGATTAAATTCGCGGCGCTCGTACGCCGAAACTACTCGTCTGAGGAAAAAAGTCAATCAGACATAAATTATTGAAAATTTCCTGTAGAATAGTTTTATACATAACTATTTTTGTTAAAAACTCCACCAGTAAGGAGATATTTGCGATAAACCAGTTTCTTGTAGCATTTTCCCCAAAATGATGCCATTTCCCATGCCCGTACGAGGTGGCAAAATGAAAATTCAGAAAGAGCACCTCAAAATCTATAAGACTTGCCAATTTTCAAAACTTCCCCTAAACTTTCCAGCTCAATGCATATCTAAGCGCCAAATGACTGGTGTATTTCTTATGGGAACATAACTAGATCTTAATTCCCAAATATCTGAAAATGTGGTAACATAACTCGTCCCTCAATAAGTTCAAAAAATACATGAAAATATAGGTACAGTGGAATTTTTAAAAGACTACCGACTCGTGACTTTTCTACTACTCAATAAATAACATACGTTTAACATTTTTATATTAGTAAGGGTAAGCATAGAAAGAAACAGAAAATACAAAAGTTGTGTTTCTAACACACGTAAAAGTGTAAGACACACGTTTTAAAATTTTTGAAAGATCAGCGTGTGATAGAAAAAGACAGAATATAAAAGGAAGTCTGTCGTATATTATGCAAGTTCGCATTTCCGCTTTAATAATTACAACCTTCAATTTCTAGTAAAGTGTCAAGTGTCAAGTTTTGTTGTGATCTTCGTACATGTAATTTAGTTTTTGCTTTATTTTCTTGTTCTTTGTCTGTATTTTACTTAAAAAAAATTGTTCTTTTCAGAACATACGTTTTTGATTTATTTTGTGTACTTTATTTGCATTATCGTTACTTAAAGTCGTTTTCCTTCATTTTCTTGTTCTTTGTGATTGGAGTCCAATATAAAGAAATAAGAGAGACAGACTCAGAAAATCTTGGACAGCGAAATAAAACCATCGAAGAACTTCATAAAAAATGAACATAAAACAATTCAAAATATTAATAATTTATGGTCTTCTTGAAAATTATGCATACTTAATGTAGAGTGCAATTCGATGCAATGAAAGTAACACTGAACTGAAAGTCTGCGCTGGTACTGTTAAATCATAATTTGTTTACGATAATTAGAGAGATTTATTCAGAATAACGACGATTAAAATTAAAACAATTTAAGCCAAAATTAAAAACTTATTGTTATTAACAAAAAGTCTATTGTGTTCAATTAATTTTGCAATAATTATTTTAAATGAAGATTTTCTTCATTCACTGTGTTAATAAAGAATTATACTTGTCGAAGTAAAAATTAAATTTCCATAATTCAAGATTTTTGGACAATGTTTCTAACGTCAAAATCAAGTGAGGTTATGTTTGGGTATATAAAACTCAAAACTATCAAACATAATTAATTTATAGTAGTCCAATCACATTAGACATTGGACCTCTAACTAATTAGTAACAGGACGGGACCACTTTTAAAAATTTTCATTTAGTGAGTCAAAATAGGGGAAAAAAAGTCTACCGTTTTTTTTTGCATACATATAAAGTTATAGGCCACTGAAGAAAAAGAGGGTGTTTTTTGCAAAATACTTGAAAAGGACGCCAGATATCGATAAAATATATAGGACCAAACTTGTTGACCATAAAATTACTAACAAAAAACATTTAGCATGTTTTTAGTTTTGACCATCTATTAAGGTAGTACGACTGTTTCTTAAAGTTATCATTTTTCCAAATTGTTAATTAACAAAACAATGTTTTAACCTGTTTGTAATGCAATTAAAATTCTGAAAAAATTCACCTGTTATCTGACATTGTTAGAGAAGATATGCTATGAGTTTCAACTTGTTTGAAGCTCATTTGTTTAAATTATGGGTTTTTATTTATAAAAAAAATGTTTTTTTCCTTCATTCTAGTTTTTTGCAATTTTAACATCTTTAGAGTTGGCATAGACCAATGTTCATATGTTCATCTTGTTCCTTATGAAATTGTCGACAAAAGTTGTCTCCTTCAATTTTTTCTGTCATCATTTGTTTTTTATTAATTCGCGTGCAAACTTGAAAATTAGTTTGAATGATTTTATATTGTCCATCGTCTACTTCAATTTCTTCATCACTGATACCACTCAACAACGAAGCAATGAAGATCGAGGAATAATAAAACAGGTAATACAAATTAAAAAGTAGCCTAACAATGGACAATGGACATCTATCGTTGGTGTCCGCGTGCAAACTAATTTTCAAGTTTGCACGCGAATTAATAAAAAACAAATGATGACAGAAAAAATTTAAGGCGACAAATTTTGTCGACAATTTCATAAGGAACAAGATGAACATAGTTTCATTGGTCTCTGCCAACTCTAAAGATGTTAAAATTACAAAAAACTAGAATGAAAAAAAAAACATTTTTTTTATAAATAAAAACCCATAATTTAAACAAATGAGCTTCAAACAAGTTGAAACTCATAGCATATCTTCTTTAACAATGTCAGATAACAGGTGAATTTTTTCATAATTTTAATTGCATTACAAATAGGTTAAAACATTATTTTGTTAATTAACAATTTGGAAAAATGATAACTTTAAGAAACAGTCATATTACCTTAATAGATGGTCAAAACTAAAAACATGCTAAATGTTTTTTGTTAGTAATCTTATGGTCAACAAGTTTGGTCCTATATATTTTATCGATATCTGACTTCCTTTTCAAGTATTTTGCAAGAAACACCCTCTTTTTCTTAAATGGCCTATAACTTTGTATGTATGCAAAAAAAAACGGTAGACTTTTTTTCCCCTATTTTGACTCACTAAATGAAAATTTTTAAAAGTGGTCCCGTCTTGTTACTAATTAGTTAGAGGTTGACCCCTATAAACAGCACTAAGCTGATTGAACTATAGTAGCGACATCTGGATTGTCACTCTTATTTCCGTTATTAGAAAATAATATTAATCTAGACCTGATTTGACTAGCAATTTTCATCTTAATTCATATGTACTATACTAAATTCAAGGAGACGAGATAGTGTTGCATGCGATGTTCACGTGCACGTGCAAGTTCTCACGAGCGCGGTTTTACGTAAACTTAAAAGGTCGGTCACATACTTATACGACATGTCGAATGAATTTTGTTTACGACGTGTGTTGGATGCTCGTCGCAAACAAAATGTTGTAGACAAAACCTTTGTACTCGCACACCAGTTCGACACGATATGTCGTCAGAGGAAGTATTATTACAGCGAAGAAAAAAGAAAAAGCGAAAATATTGGGTGCACCCATACAGTTCTGCCAATCTGCATAGTTACAAGTTGCACCAGTAATGAAATGCTTATAGACGCAGAAAAATTTAGGTCGTTCTACAGAATGTCTCGAGAGACATTTAAGACTTTATGTTAGATGCAAAAGAATCAGCACTTGCTTCCATTTTTAATAAAAAGGAAGAAAATTTATAGACAAAATTAATAACAAATAATTACTTATTCGCAGTTCAAGCAACAAGTGTCGTTTGAAATTGGAACATTCACGGTCGTATGAAATTTGTTTACGACACGTTTTATCTTGTTTGCGACGTGTTTGATGAGTGTGCGAGTCTACATAAAAATGCAAGTGTTGCAATTTGAGAGGACATGTCGACGACGTGTCGTCAACAAAAGTCGTATAAGTATGTGACCGGCCTAAATTAAATACGGTGTAAATTTTTCAAAAATTATTAATAACAGCCGGTTTCATAATAATTCCCTAAAAGCTCCTTTAGTTAAAAGTTGTCTCAATCGTTTATTTATTTATAATCGATTACATTTTTCCTGTAATCGTCCCAGCTCTAATTGCCACTATATTATGAGTTATCCGCATCAACGCATTTAGGTAACCATGCAACAAGCTTAAAATAAGTTTATACGTTAGAGCCAATCACAGCGCTAAATAGAAGTGTTCACGTGCACAACACGCGGGTTGTTTGTTTACATTCACTATCTCGTCTACTTGAATGAAGTATAGGTTGGTCACGTGTCGGTAGTCTTTTAAAAATTCAACTGTACATTTTTTCCTTATTTTTTGACTAAGGTTCAATTTCTACATTTTTTTTGAATTTTTAGTTTATGCCAGACTTTGGTATTACATTATAATAAAAAGAATAATTTTGATTTATTTACATATAGTATGATAATCCTGAAAGTTGACAATTTATTTAGCAATATTATTCTTTCAATGAATTTTTAAAAAATCTTATACATTTGAAATACAAAAGTGTCCAAAAAGGGTAAATTTCGACTACATTGTCGTTACAATTTACTTTTCTGTTAATTTTTGATCTGTTACAATAAACATAAAACATTTTCAATTTTTTGAATTTTACAAAAACTTTATAAGTTATTGGTTAAAAATTTTTATTAATTTTTTAATTTTTGAAAATGGGATTTGTACATAAAATTCCTGATTAGCAAATTGTTTACTTTTTGTTATCTGTGCTAATCAAACTTAAATTTGAAAACGAAAGAAATTTGTTTAACGAATGAATCTTTCTTTTGGGTTTTCTGATTTTTCTAATTTTTGAATCGATTCTTCATATTTCTGCCCATCTGAATATTGTCAATTGTAATTTTGATTATGGATATCTTTGATTCCTAAATTCTACTGGTTCCATTATTATTATGTTTCTAAAAGTGAATTCTACTTCTAAAGTATTTACATGTTCATGATTGGTACTCATTTATTACTAAAGTACAATCAGATTCTCATTTGATTTTGAATTCTCGTTTAGATGAGATTCGAATGATGTTTATTTCGATGGTTTAAATGCATCTGTACTAAAAGATGTGATAAGTTCATTCACATGTCTTTTGCGGTTTTTGGCATTTTTTTCCTAACTGTGTTTTCCTTGTTTTTACGCATATTTTCTTTTAAGGTTTTAGCTCTCTCAATTTGAAAGTTATCGATGTGTAGATGTTTGAATTGATTTTTGGATGTTTCCTTAATTTTTAGTGGTTCTTTAGGATGTTGTTTGTATTTTTTCTTTTTAGATTTGTTTATGTAATTAGTAACGTCTTTAGCTAAATTTTTTCTATTATAATTTCGGTAATTATTGGTTTTTCCGCTGTGTTTTGCTTTAATTATTTCACGTTGATTTGTTTGTAATTTTCTGATGCTTTCGTTGAATTTATCTATCACTTTGTTGGTTAAAGAAATTTGTTTGACCAATGCGTGTTTTTGGTTCTCTTGATTCTCTTTCAATTTCTTAATTAGTGGTTGTGTGGAATTTTCGTCTAAAATTTTAGTTATATTTTGATTACTTTTGCTGTCTAAAGTGTGGTCGCAAATAGGTATAACGGATGTTAAATCTTCTTGCGAATTAATGGCGGTTCCTTTATTTCTTGATATAGATGTGTCGTTATTTCCAGTTAGAAACTGATCGATTGAATTTGTGTGTATTGGAGTTGGATTTGTATCTGGTTCTATGTATTGTTCTACATCAACTAGATCTTTTAATAATTCTTCTAATTCATTATCTGGTTCGACTTGTATTGATTGTGTATCGATTGGATAATTATTTTTTATGTTTCGAAATTGATTTTTGTCAATTTGAATTTCTTCTTGTGTTTCTTGGATATCTGATGGATAATAATTTTGTTCCGGTTTGTTTTGATTGTTGTATTTCTCGTAATTTTGAATATCTTGATCGCCATTTGAAAGAGGTTCTTGACAATATAGTTCCTCGGGATTAAAATTTCTAAATTGCAGTGTATTAATAGACATTGGTTTATTAAAATTATTTTGACGTTGGAATGCTTGAAAAGTTCGTCGTGTATTTCCTGAAGATGTGTCCATTGGTGTTGGTTCTGGTTGAACATGATTTTGAGATCTGAATATATTTTCTGTTTGGTTGTTTGACTCGTTTTGGGAAAAATTATTTGATCTTTGAAACTGTTGTTGTGGTTGATTATAAAATTGATGTTGTTGATGTCTAAAAATTTGTTGTTCAGGAGGTTTGAAAATTTGTTGTTGTGGAGGTCTAAAGAATTGTTGTTGTGGAGGTCTAGAAAACTGCCATTGTTGAAATTGATTATTAGTAAAATTAGGTTGATGGTATTGGTGTTGATAATTTTTGTTTTTATTGATTGATTGCCTAGACCATGAGGCGAACTCGATTCGTGGTTTCGTATATTCCCTCAAACTCCAACCAAAAAGGCACATCGGGTGCCAGACTGAAGTATTTTAAATTTAATTATTGGGTAAATAATTTAAACTCTAAAAGACCGGTTTATTGGGCGCCAGATTATTTTTTATTATGAGCAAAATAATCAAACTCCGTAAAACTTTAATTAAAATGAGACTTGAAACTCTTTAAATTTACTCAAGGCGTGAAAAGTAATGCAAGAAAAGATAACTAAAAACCACAATTAGTTATTAAATGAAGTTGAATACAATAATCTTAATTGTCGGCCTGAAACAAAAACACAAATTCGTTAATGAAACTTACCGACGAAAACTCCTGGATACGGATCTGTTTAAAATATTTCAATCACAAAAAATTAAACACAGTAAAAACATTCAAAAATATATATTATATGAATAAGTTCAAAAAACATTTAAGTGATTATAGTAAATAAAACAATTAAGCAAAACGATTATAAGATATTCAATGAAATTGCAAAATTACGATTATTATAGTTAAAAACTAAATCAAGTCAATTGAAGCTCCAAGACAATCTAATAATATTAAACGAATTTATTATTTTATGATTTCGTAGTTATTCATTTAACTTATTGAGTTTAATATTATTATTTAAAATTTTAGTTAAGTTTAATTTTTCTTAACTTTAATTACTACGTCAATTTTTTAATTATTTGATGAATTAGATCAGAAATAGATTTTTATATAAACCAACTTATAATTTAATCAATAAGTTATTTTTCACAATATTTATGCAATAAACAATTTGCATTTAGCCTTTTAACTTTCAAGTACAATTTATAAAAGATATACAAATATTTTACCTTAAAATATTTTATACAGTGTGTTCGTCGGATCCAATGTTGAAAATGATGTTCGGCCGTACAATTAAGATTAGGTCTTCCACGATGATTTTGAGTGAATTGAATTTGATTTGAGGGCAACTGGCCCAGGAACTTTTATAGTTCAATTTTGTGCTTTTACTTGCGCACCTTTCACTTATATTTTCAGCCACGCTGAACTGGTAAATTCGAAGATTTTTTAATTATTAATTCTCACTTTAATTAGTGACTTTTAAACTTTATTCACGTGAAAATATTCCTTTTTTGGAATATAAATTATTTCACTCGACGATATTCCTTCTTTGGAATTTAAATTATTTATTCACTCTGTTTAAGTTTCAAAATCGCGTTTCACTGGCGGAATGAATGTTTGTAAATGTGGAATTTTGACCGACCGATTTTAAATACTGGGTTGGGCCCGAACTAATTGCACTTGAGAAAGCTTTAAGTTCTTCGTTGATTTATTTCTTTTTACATGACTATTTTAAAGTATCGAGGCAAGAGACAAGTCAAGTACCGAATAACGTAACTGAGACCAAGTCTAGTCTTAAGATGATTTTTTTATTCTGAACTAATGAGTAACTAATCACTAATTGACTTCTCAGGCAAATTCTCCCTTTTTATATCTGTTGCTTGTTGATTAATTTTTATGGAAAATTTAGGTAAAAACAGTTTGATCATAAATCTAATTTTAAGACTTAAAATAACATTCGATTTTAGGAAATGTATTAATGCGTAAATTAAATGACCAAAAACCACTTAGTTAAGTAATCTCTTCCCCAATTAGATACTTGATGACATCTTCTAAGACGAAGTAAGTGTTTATTTATTTAATGAATAAAAATATTCACTTTTGGGAAAGATGCGTAGTTTGGTTGCAAAATAAGACGAGTTAAGTAATCTCTTCCCCAATTAGAGACTTGATGACATTTTCTAAAACGAAGTAAGTATTTATTTATTTAATGAATAAAAATATTCATTTTTGGGAAAGATGCGTAATTTGGTTGCAACATAAGACTTTCGCAATAAAAATATTTAGTGGTGCAATATTAGTTAATATCAAAATTTAAAATATGAAAATCAAGATTTGAGCGGAGGGCATGCTCGTTACAGTTTACCCCCCTAAGTTTGTGCGAAATTCTGTAAGAATTTTAAGCAAACTTATCAGAATCCATTAAACGAGTTCTAAGAGCGTTAGAGCCTTTGGTCAGTTTTATGTTTGTTTGAATCTTCCTTTTTACCCTTTATTCATTCATTATTATCATTCATACTAAGAGATATTATTGATAAAATCCTGGTATCCTCAGATACCATTCCATTCAACTCATTTAAGGTCCATATGGAATTCAACAGATATAGTAAAGATTAAAATCCCAAGAAGAAGAAATGAAATATCAAGCCCTCGTGCCCCCTACTGTGGTGATTTGCACGTATTCCAACCCTCAACACCACAGGATTGAAAAAGTCCAATCAACTGAAACGGGTTTCCCCACAGGGTCACCCTACAACTCGGGTTAAGGAGTGAAGCTCCCCCGAGAGGTGGACATATACGACATATTCATAATGGTTGTTGTTTTCTACAACAACGGGCAAAAAGTTTTTCTTGTCTTCAATTGACATAATAAGGATATATTCTTGATGTAGCTTAGGGGTGTCCAATGTCCCTATCTACATCCCCATCCCTTCAAAATCCTAACTAAAAGAACTTATATATAGGAAGTTCAAATATTTATAAATATATTGATAATACAACACTAGAAAATAAAATACTATAAAGATTAGTAAAGTTGTTCCATCCTTATACTAGGAACCAGAATTCTTACAAAAGGTGGAAGAACTAAAAAGCGTAGGAAACTACTCTTATGTTAACCAGTGAAATAACTAGTTAAATTGAAGGAGGCGTTCATGTGTTTCACGAGATCCACACATGACTATAGCTTACAACAATTGCAACTGGCAAATCATGTCAATTTATTCAAAAATCACTACTCGAGAATTTCACGTAATAAAATATGTAATGATTTTGTTAACGCAAGGGCGTTATTAGTACAGACACTAAACGTAGCAGTACTAAACTAGAAACTACCGCCAAACCGGAAATTAGCAGGGGAAGATGGCTCCTGAACTAGAAGCTCATACGATTGGGCTATATCGCAGTGTCATCCGTATAATCGCGAAAACCGAAATTGGTTCATTGGTAACAACCGCTTGGGCTATATCGCAGTGTCATCCGTATAATTGCGAAAACCGAAATTGGTTCAATGGTAACAACCGCTGGAATAATAATTCAAAAATTGCGAATTCTAGAAATGTGAGTCGAAATAATCGGAATAATATAATAAATAATTAAATAAATTTTTTTTTTCTTTTTTTTTTTTTTTTTTTTTTTTTTTTATTTTGAGTTGTATTATCAATTTTTTTTTTGGTGGCCAGACACAAGAACTGTTAGTCCAAGGTCCGCCCTCTTTTTAGGGGACTTTTACCCCGCGCAGGGTCACGATGGGCTATTCTTTGATCATGCCGGCTTCACACAGCAGAGAAAATAATTAAAGCGATTTATACTCGTCCACAAAAATCAAATGATTTAACATTGTTAACGTCTATTGTTAGTGGACGAAAATCAGAAGCAGAAGGGACTTTTACCTTAAGATTTGGAAACACTATATAAACCCTTTTAGAGGACTTTTACCTCAAGCAGGTTTACCACTATGGGACTATTCTTTGACCGGACCCCATACGGCCTGTTTAGTGTTCAAAATTTATCTTGATTTATAGGATTTCAAATTTATGACATTGTGAGTACCCTTATACAAATTACTATTGGGATAATTTAAGACATACGCATTATCTCCTAATACCTCCACTACTTCGTAAGGTCCCTCATAGAGTAAAAAGAACTTTTTAATTTCCCTATCTAACATTGAAGATTGAAAGTGAGTTTTTATTAAAACCAAATCACCTGGTTGATAAATAGTAGGTTTCAAATTCTTGTCATGTTTAGCTTTTCTCATTTCTGCTTTACTGAACAACATTTTCTTGGCTAATAAAATTTTGGTGTTTACATCTTTATCAATTCTTAATGGAAAGTTAACCAATTTCTCTATGGCTTGTTCATGTCGAATTCCCTTTATTAATTCAATAGGTGTAAACCCTGTTGATTCATTCTCCACACAATTCAACCAACTCTCTATTTGGGTAACATATGCAGCCCAATTACTATGTTTCTCATGACTATACGTTCTAAAGAGACGACCAAGCTCTCGCATCACCCTTTCAACCGGATTAGATTGAGGATGGTAAACAGCGGAATATTTTATGTTAATTCCCAACTCTGTTAATTTATTGATCCATAGGTCGCTCGTAAATTGTGTTCCATGATCGGATAAAATTGACTCGGGTTTTCCTAATTCGGGTATAAAATCGTTAATAATTTTATTCAAAATCGTTCGCGTGTTAGCTCTTTTTATTGGATATAATTTTAAAAATTTACTGAATACGTCCCTGGCCACAAATATGTAGTTTACTCCGGCTCTACTAGTTGGTAATGGACCATACAGATCGACCGATACTAATTCTAATGGACGTTCGGCTGTAACATTTTTCATCAATCCAGCCTGTTTTTGATTTATCGGTTTACACTTCTGACATAGATCACAAGTGCTTAAAATTGCATTAACCTTTTTCCTTAAGTTTTGAATAAAACACGTCTCCTTAATTAATGAAATGCATTTTCTAATTCCAAAATGTCCATACAACAAATGATATTCTTCAATTAATTCTTTACTTAAAGCTTCTGGTATACATAATAACCACCATTCATCTGTTCTATTACTTTTCCGAAATAATACCCCATCATGAATTATAAAGTTTTTTTCAAGTTCATCCTTTTTTCCTAATTTGTCTTCTTTCAGTTCTGTTATAATGTAATTCAAGTGTTTGTCATTGATTTGCTTCTTGTCTACTTCATCTAAAAGCTGGGCTAACTTGGTCTTAGCCTTTCTTTTTCTAACAGGCGCCACAACTATGGGCTTGTCCCTTCTTTCTCCTTCATAACCATATCGAGACAAAAAGTCAGCGATTATATTATCTTTTCCTTTCCTGTACTGAATACTTAATTTAAATTCTTGTAAATATAAACACCACCTCATTAATCGAGAGTTAAGTGCTTTACAGCTAAATAAAAATTCTAAGGCTTTGTGGTCAGTAATAATAACTGTTGGATATCCCAATACGTACGTTCTAAATTTTTTGCACGCGAAAACTATTCCTAGTAATTCCAGTTCAGTGATCATGTAATGTTTCTCAGCATTTAATAAAGATCTACTGGCAAAGGCTATACTATGAACTTCTCCCTCATCACTTATCTGAAATAAGTGAGCACCCAGAGCTCTGTTAGACGCATCTGTCTCTATATAGAACTCTTTGTTAAAGTCAGGGTGTCTAAGCATAACTGTATCGATAAATGCAAGTTTGATATGCATGAAAATTTCTTGCTCGTGTGTTCCCCATTTCCACTTAATATTATTTTCCAACAGATGGGTTAACTTGCTAACTGACTCAGCATGGTTTCTTACAAATTTTCTATAAAAATTGCAGAAACCTAAAAATGATTGAAGCTCCTTTTTATTTCGAGGTTCTGGAAAGTCTTGGATGGTTTTAATTTTATTGATATCAGCAGATATACCGTTTGGACTAATTATATGACCTAAAAACGTGATTTCATCTTTTAAAAATTCTGACTTCTTTATGTTAACGGTCATTCCCGCTTTTCGTAATTGAGTCAAAACCACATCCAATTGATATGCGTGTTCTTCAATTGTTTTTGAAGTTAATAAGATATCGTCTACATACACAGTCGCAAACGATAACACTTCAGGTCCTAAAACGTGATCTAAACATTTACTAAACACAGCTACTGATACATTCAGTCCAAATGGTAAAACTTTGAATTGATAACTTCTGCCATTAACTAAAAATGCAGTATATTGTCGAGAATCTTTATGCAGTGGTACTTGCCAGTATCCACTAGTCAAATCTAAAGATGTCAAATATTTTGTCCCATAAAATTTCTGTAACAACTCTTCAAGTTTAGGTGGAGATTCCCTATCAGGAACTAAAATTTTATTTAATCTACGGGCATCTAAACATATTCTCACCGAGTTATCCTTTTTTGTTACTATTACTATTGGATTAGAAAAAGGTGAATCGGATCTTTCAATGACTCCAAATTCCAACATTCTACTTATTTCTTCATTAACCGCTTCCCTTTTAGAATAAGGTACCGGATATGATCTTTGCATAAATGGTATCTCAGTGGACACTTTTAATTTGCATTCAAAATTTTTACACCGACCTGGCTTATCAGAAAATACAACTTTGTGTTTTGTTTTAATATTCTCAATTAATTGTTCATTTGAATTATTTGTTGTTATATTATTGCAGGGGATAGCCATATTATGACCCTTCATATGTTTTTCACTAACTTCAAAAGGTAATACTGCAGGGCATCTTTGACACCTGAAATTTTGCACTTTAGCATTTTCCTTTATTTCAGTATTTATTGTTGATTTATTATCAAAAGATTCTAAGTCTTGTAACATGAAGTTAACATTACTAATTAATTTTAATCTGTTTGATTTATGGTCATCATCTGATGAGTCCATAGCAAAATATTCGGTATGCCTTTGTTCCTGTTCTACAAAAGTAAGGTTACAATCCGATAAATTGAGTTTAACATTCTTTTTGACCATCCAATCCATCCCAATAATCATAGGAATATGCATTTTATTCACAACTAGAAATACTATTTGCTGACTGGTAGATCCAATATTAACATTTAATAAAACTTGTTTTTTAACTTTTGCAATGCGTCCCGTAACTCCTTGAATATTAACACCAACTACTGGTAATTCTAATACCCTATGCTTTGTTTTAATTATTTCCAAAACATCTTCAGTTATTACACTGACCGAACTACCCGTGTCAATGAGTACTTTGAATTTAAAACTTCCCACAGTTACTGACAATTTTGGTGTGTATTCGCTTTTTTCATTGCATGGTTCTTTAATTTCAACCGTATTTAAATTGTTACTATTTTTATTTGGTTTAAGTTGAGGTGGTTTTGATTTTATAAAATTTATTAACAATATTTGCTCCGGGGTTTTATTAACTATCCGAGTAATAGGAGCACCTCGCCCAGATAGTTTTAGTTTTCCGCAATGTTCTCAACTGGTTGAGAAGGACTTGATCTTTCAATTACTCTAGATCTACCATCCCATTGATTTCTGAAACCTCCACGTCCACGAGCATTACCCCGGACATGTACATAATTATTTCGTTGATAATTAGGATTTCGTTCTCGATTATACGCGTTTGCTGAAGTCACCTCTTCAGACCTATTATTATCCCTTGTGTTCCTATTTGGTTCAGTACGATTTTCCGATGGTACCTCATTCGGAGGATTTCTTTGATACTGACCCGAACGATTAGCAAAATTTTTATTAGTATTAGGATTATTGGAATTGCGAGAATTATTAACCTCTTGATCTCCCTCTAAAATTCTTAACCGTCTCAACAGTTCAGCAAGGGTTTTAACTTCAAAAGATTTTAACATTGATCCAATTTCCCTTGGAAAATGTTTAATGGTGGTTCTAACAAACATACGCTCATGGATTCTAGGAGTCAAATATAATAATTTATCCCACCAAGTTATAACATGTTTAGTGAAACTCCCATTTCTTGGTTCGTATTTAGCTTTTTCAAATTTGTCGTAGACCTGACATTGATCTTCTTCTGACCAAAATTGCTCGATAAAATGCTCTTTGAAATCGTCAAACGTATCTATTTTGTCAATTACGGTGTTCACCCATTTGCGAGCATACCCATCTAAACATTTAATTGATTCTTGCACCATTTTATATTCTGTTTGTATTCTACTCTCATGCAAGTACTCAGTCAAATCCCTAATAAATTTCATTGGGTGAGCTCCCCCATAAAAGTCCCTAAAAATGGGTTTATCTACTTTCTCCCTGATAACCTGAACAATACCACCTACTTTTGTGTCAGTAATCTCATCTACTCGCGCATTCAAATTCTCAACATTTTGCGTCATATCCCAAATGTGATTATCTAACCGCTGTTCGATTTTCATAGAATTACTTCCCAATTCAACATAACTTACATCAATTTTTTCCTCTAATCTGCCAAGTCTGTCGACATTAAGGGTAGTGCTGGCTTCAACTTGAGCCATTCTGGATTTTATTGGTTGCAACCCCCCTTCTAACTCTGTTTTCATATTAATTTCTGATTGATGAAGTAATGTCAGGTTCGTTTCTTTCCAAGTATCTAATTCAACCCTTAGTTCATCGCGTAATTCTCCCAATTTTAAGTTTGTATCCTCAAAACTTTTTTTCAATTTTAACATACCCCGTTCTGATTCTCTTTGACCCTTTTCTAACTTATTTGTTAACAAGGAATTACCCTCATCTAATTTCTTTTCAAATCCTTGCATCATTAATTTTATCTGAACTAGCAGTTGATCTGCTTCTTCATTAGATTTAGCACCTTCTGCTTTTGGTGTTGAGCTTACTAAAGTTCTTGCAAACTCAGACATAAAACCATCTACGCCACTGTCCGATACTTCTTGTTCAACTACATTTTTTGTCTCTTTTTCCTCAGTCATCTCGATACTTTTTAATATATTGCCTGATCTTAATTTCATAAAACAATGTCCCAAGCTACTTTTTGATATTTTAAATCTCTTTACAATTTTACCCAAATCAACTTCGCAATTTAAATTTTTCTTAATAACGCGCCCACTAATAATCCCTAACAAGGATGTTTTCTTACAATCGGGCCCCCTAATAATTCCTAACAAGGGTGTTTTCTTACAATCGAGCCCCACGTTGGGCGCCAAATTGAGGCGAACTCGATTCGTGGTTTCGTATATTCCCTCAAACTCCAACCAAAAAGGCACATCGGGTGCCAGACTGAAGTATTTTAAATTTAATTATTGGGTAAATAATTTAAACTCTAAAAGACCGGTTTATTGGGCGCCAGATTATTTTTTATTATGAGCAAAATTATCAAACTCCGTAAAACTTTAATTAAAATGAGACTTGAAACTCTTTAAATTTACTCAAGGCGTGAAAAGTAATGCAAGAAAAGATAACTAAAAACCACAATTAGTTATTAAATGAAGTTGAATACAATAATCTTAATTGTCGGCCTGAAACAAAAACACAAATTCGTTAATGAAACTTACCGACGAAAACTCCTGGATACGGATCTGTTTAAAATATTTCAATCACAAAAAATTAAACACAGTAAAAACATTCAAAAATATATATTATATGAATAAGTTCAAAAAACATTTAAGTGATTATAGTAAATAAAACAATTAAGCAAAACGATTATAAGATATTCAATGAAATTGCAAAATTACGATTATTATAGTTAAAAACTAAATCAAGTCAATTGAAGCTCCAAGACAATCTAATAATATTAAACGAATTTATTATTTTATGATTTCGTAGTTATTCATTTAACTTATTGAGTTTAATATTATTATTTAAAATTTTAGTTAAGTTTAATTTTTCTTAACTTTAATTACTACGTCAATTTTTTAATTATTTGATGAATTAGATCAGAAATAGATTTTTATATAAACCAACTTATAATTTAATCAATAAGTTATTTTTCACAATATTTATGCAATAAACAATTTGCATTTAGCCTTTTAACTTTCAAGTACAATTTATAAAAGATATACAAATATTTTACCTTAAAATATTTTATACAGTGTGTTCGTCGGATCCAATGTTGAAAATGATGTTCGGCCGTACAATTAAGATTAGGTCTTCCACGATGATTTTGAGTGAATTGAATTTGATTTGAGGGCAACTGGCCCAGGAACTTTTATAGTTCAATTTTGTGCTTTTACTTGCGCACCTTTCACTTATATTTTCAGCCACGCTGAACTGGTAAATTCGAAGATTTTTTAATTATTAATTCTCACTTTAATTAGTGACTTTTAAACTTTATTCACGTGAAAATATTCCTTTTTTGGAATATAAATTATTTCACTCGACGATATTCCTTCTTTGGAATTTAAATTATTTATTCACTCTGTTTAAGTTTCAAAATCGCGTTTCACTGGCGGAATGAATGTTTGTAAATGTGGAATTTTGACCGACCGATTTTAAATACTGGGTTGGGCCCGAACTAATTGCACTTGAGAAAGCTTTAAGTTCTTCGTTGATTTATTTCTTTTTACATGACTATTTTAAAGTATCGAGGCAAGAGACAAGTCAAGTACCGAATAACGTAACTGAGACCAAGTCTAGTCTTAAGATGATTTTTTTATTCTGAACTAATGAGTAACTAATCACTAATTGACTTCTCAGGCAAATTCTCCCTTTTTATATCTGTTGCTTGTTGATTAATTTTTATGGAAAATTTAGGTAAAAACAGTTTGATCATAAATCTAATTTTAAGACTTAAAATAACATTCGATTTTAGGAAATGTATTAATGCGTAAATTAAATGACCAAAAACCACTTAGTTAAGTAATCTCTTCCCCAATTAGATACTTGATGACATCTTCTAAGACGAAGTAAGTGTTTATTTATTTAATGAATAAAAATATTCACTTTTGGGAAAGATGCGTAGTTTGGTTGCAAAATAAGACGAGTTAAGTAATCTCTTCCCCAATTAGAGACTTGATGACATTTTCTAAAACGAAGTAAGTATTTATTTATTTAATGAATAAAAATATTCATTTTTGGGAAAGATGCGTAATTTGGTTGCAACATAAGACTTTCGCAATAAAAATATTTAGTGGTGCAATATTAGTTAATATCAAAATTTAAAATATGAAAATCAAGATTTGAGCGGAGGGCATGCTCGTTACAACCATCTTAATTCATTTAAATTTTGTGGATTGTGGCTTTGTCTATTTACATATAAATTTTCATGTTTTCTAGTATATAAAACATTTTCTTCTTCTATAATAAAAGTAATTGCGTCTTCCATGGTTGTTGGTCGCATACCTCTGATGAAGCTACCCATTGGTTCTTTAAGTCCGCTTAGAAAAGCTTTTAGAATTAAATCGTCATATTGGTTGTTTTTTATTACTTTTACGTTTTGATCTGGTTCGTTCAGTTGAATGTTCGACATGTTCGAGTACAATAAACTTAGTGTTTGTTGACGTCTTTCATAGTATTCTTATGAACTTTCGTTTTGTTGTTTTAACAACATTAAATCTCTGAGAAGTGAGCTTTCGGATCTTTGATCCGCGAAACATCTTTGTAAAATTGTTCTTCCCAAGTATTAATTTCTCGTCCGCTTGCAAGGACGAACCCGTGGGGGGGGGGAATTAAGAGAACAAAATCGCTTGTTTTAAAATTACCTACAAGATTTAGTCAACGCTTTTACTTTTTTTGGTGCCAAAGTACTCTTTTAGAGTTTTCAAGTTAGCACCACCCCCCTAAGGGATAGTTCCAGTATTGCGATTATCATGAAATTTTTACCACAGAGTGACTTTTATAAGATATCTCAGCTGTATAAAAATTATTAAAATATTTACAGGAGTTTTGAAGATAAAGCGATTTGTTAATATTTTAACCCTAACTTTGAGAGCCAATAACTTTTTAGGGGTGCATTTTTAGATATAATTTCAAGAGAAACAAATGTCCTATTTTGGACCCATAAACTCATTTTAGTAGTTGATCGGTGTTTGTCAGGAACACCTTGTCTGGAAAAAGCTTTTCCCGTTTTCTGCGGAGGAAAATAGATCGCATAACATTAATACTGCACTTTTCCTCACAAAATTTTGAACTACTAATAGGGTATTTTCCAATTTTTTAAATATTGATTATTGCTGCGTTATTGCATAGCAAAGTCGATTATCAATGACTTGGCCACACTAAAAAAATGTTAATCAAAAAAGTTTTATTAAAAAGTGCTTTAGTAAAAGCATTAAATGCTACAGGTTCAAAGTGAAAATTAAAACGGAAGTGACGTAGCTGGTCGTACCCATCACTTAGTTGCTTAGTTACATGTGTTAAATGTCAGTTAATGTGTAATCACTAATCAAGGTTATAATAAGTTGGAGCTCATTAGTTGAATATTGACGAATATTGACAGCTACGACTCGTGACGTCATGCCGCTTTTATGCGGGAAACTTTATAGTTTAAATTTCAAATAATTTTTTTGGCAAAACCTACAGTCGCAATTTTTCTTTAATGTGGTTTTGAGATTACGTTATCAATAAGGTAACTTTCTAGATACATTTTAAAAAATTGGAAAATACCCTATAGTTACATCACAAACTATACTAATGACTCTAATGAGTAATGAGGTAATGAAAATTTCAGAAAAATCGATGTTTCGGGCACGAATTTCGAAACAATGCAGTTTTTATGCCTCTATTGACTCCCCTAATTATATAGTTTTATAATAAGCATTTCTTATGGGAACATAACCAGATCTTAATTCCCAAATATCTGAAAATGTGATTGATAACATAACTTACTTTAAGTGAGTCATTACCTCATTACTCATTAGAGTCATTAGTATAGTTTGTGATGTAACTAATTAGTAGTTCAAAATTTTGTGAGGAAAAGTGCAGTATTAATGTTATTTAATAATGAAATGAGATATTTTGATTACTAGGGGGTTTGGTAAGTAGCATTTTATCCCCATCGACCTCCCGCTACCCTGTTGTTACTAAGTAATAAATAAAAAACCCTGTAACGAGGTTCATATTATAGGAAGACGATCAAAAACTATGATGTAAATAAAGCAGCAACCCTTTTAACTATTTATTCAATTAAGGAAGGTCTTTTTAAATATTCAAATTCAAAAGATTTGTTTTATCGTTTTACCTGGCTTCACGAATAACCCCAATAACCTCTAAAGAACAAATTGACCTTATCCATATATTTAAAACGCGAAAGCTTTTCTTTACCGGTAATTTTAGCATGCTTCTACTGGATCGATTTTAATGATTTCTTTTTAAATCCAAGCTTTGAACCACAGATATGTCAGCACTAATTTTTTTTCTTCAAATTATTAATTTCATACATTTTTTTAAATAATAAATTGTCACGCTCATTACTATCTCATATCTCCCCACTTTAGCAAAGTTCGATCACGTTGACTGACGGACACGCCTATATCGTGCATTTAACAACAAAAAATCATCCGTGTAGGTTTGTAGATGCATATAATAATTTTTGAAAATTTCATTTTTCTAACGCATTCATATCTTCAGAAACTTCGTCGATTTCGACGGGGGTGCCCGCTCGTTTTACATACAAATAAATACCGACAGTGATGGTAAAATGAGCAAAATTCAAGAAGGGTGAAATTGAAATTGCAATTTCTTTTTATCAACATATGTATAAACAAAATAAGTGTATAAAAGCGACAATAAAAAAAAAGTTTTTAAAAATCAAAATACACCTATTATTATTGCGTTTAATTTACACACGGGTCCGTCGGACCCGGCTGGTACTTCTCGCATAGTTTTTTTCTTGGTACTCTGTGTTAAAGGCAAATAGAGTTGCAGTTGTTACAATATTTGCTAGATCCAGCAACGGATGTAGAAATGCTAAACAAATATGCTTATCTTTTAAAAACAATTTTAAATTCAACACCCCGTTACCTTTTTCAGCGCCAGTAGAAAGACTATTTACGTATGTCACTTTTATCAATACTCCGCGTCGTCATACTCTTTCTGATACAAATTATTAAAATTTTATGGGGGTGCATAATAAGTGAAATCTTAAAAGTTTAACGCCATAACTTTTCTTTTTACTGCAGTAGGTGTAACTTACCCTAGTAACATTTTCAAATATTATTGGCCGTTTTCTCGCAATTTTGAGTTTTATGTAAAATTAAAAAGGATGCTTGATTAGTTTAGGGTTGGTAAAATCTTAAAATTTAACGCCATAACTTTTCTTCCTACTGCACTAGGTGCAACTTACCCTAGTAATATTTTCAAATATTATTAGCCGTTTTCTCGCAATTTTGAGTTTTATGTAAAATTAAAAAGGATGCTTGATTAGTTTAGGGTTGGTAAAATCTTAAAATTTAACGCCATAACTTTTCTTCTTACTGCACCGGGTGTAACTTACCCTAGTAACGTTTTCTAACATTATTTTCCGTTTTCTCGCAATTTTGAGTTTTATATAATATACTTTGTGATGGGGGTGCATAATTAGTTTAGGGTTTTTAAAATCTTAAAGTTTAATGCCATAACTTTGGTTATGCCGTATGGTATGCCGCATCGGTTACCAAAACCATACAAAGAGTACTCCAGTGTATTTAGTTTTTTTGTCGTGGGTTTCTATTGCTGTTGTAGGGTAACGTTGCTCGAGGATCTCGTGAAGCGTATCTACGCGTCCTTCAACAATAGAAATCTAACGATAGATAACTCAACTACATTGAGATACTAAGACTAGATAAAGAATTTGCCAAAAGGACTACCAGCAAGACACCTTGAGGACGACATCGAGACAATAATAGCCAAGCCCGCCGATTCCAAGAATATAGCAGCTCCATTATCACACAAGTTAGGACTCCTGAGGACGACAACATTCCAAGAGTATAGCAGTTCCATTCTCTAACAAATTAGGACTCTAGAGGACGACAACAAGATTTTCAGCTTAAGAATTTAAGGGTGTTTTTTAGTTTCAGTGCATTTGTGATTCGTTATTTTGTTCTATAGGTCTAAGACACGTTTAGTGTTCGTGACGTACCTTTTAGATTTAAGAGTTTTTTAATAAATGCCTTATATGTCTTATCGTTTAAAGTTGTAATCATGACCTATTTTTTCATCACTACGTGGTAGTGATAATAGTTAATAAGGTTTTGTGATTAGGACTTAAATTAAGTTATTTGGTGAAAACGTTCTACATAAATCCACAATAAGAAAACACCAAGAAATCTGCGAGTTACCTGGACAAGAGGATATCAATAGAACGCCATCGGATGCAAAACCATACAAAGAGTACTCCAGAGTATTTAGTTTTATCTACGACCGTCCAATAATACGTTCATTACTACATGATTTTTGACCAGTAATGTGTGTCTATACATATAGTATTTTTCTCTAGTAGTAAAAAATTTGAAAAATCAACCCTTATATTTTTGAAAAGAGAAAAAAATTAACTTTTCAATGACATAAAATTGAGGTTAGGTTTGTATTTAAAAAAACATAAGTTTGCATCATATCTCCAAAACGGCGCTAATAGTATATTAAAAAGCAAGTATCATTAGGCACCTTCTTAACGTATGAGTTCAAAGTTTAGAAAACAAGCGCGCAGCGCGCGTTTTCTAAAGGGACGAATGCGTTAAGGGCCTAATGAAACGTGTTTTTTATACTATTTTTTCTATTTCGCTGCATTATTTTATAAAAATGGTAAGTATTAAAATTACGTCAAAATATAGTTTTTGGGATTTTGATGCGCAAATTTATTTATGTTGGCAGTACTTATTCTAAAGTTTGACGTTCGTGTTTGAAAGTTAGTCTAATCCGAGGTCGATAAAACATTATATTAATAGTATAATATAATGTTTTATCGACCTCGAGTCTAATCTGTCCAATGAAATTAATTTTATAACTGTCAAATATAATTTCATCTGTCAACATGCAGTGCTGCACATTGAAAAAAATTCCCTAGAAACAGTGCTCTTATAGACTCTCAAAACAGTGTTCTTATAGGCTTCTTAACGTACCGAAATAAAAAAAAAAATTTTTTGTTAGGTACCTATTAATTTATTTGGCTTTTGGTAGTGCCTATTACCTATTTTTTGAAAATTGGTATTATCTCCATTAATAAACAGTTATAAACATTTTAGGGGAGTCAATAGAGCTATAAAAACTGCGTTGTTTCGAAATTCGTGCCCGAAGCTTCGATTTTTCTGAAATTTTCACATTATCTTCTATATGGTGTCTAGTTCAAAGTTTACCTTTTTTATTTTGCCGCGATCTATTTTCCTCCGCGGAAAACGGGAAACACTTTTTCCAGACAAGGTGTTCCAGAAAAACATCGACCAACTACTAAAATGAGTTTATGGGTTCAAAATAAGACATTTGTTCCTCTTGAAATCATATCTAAAAATGCACCCCTAAAAAGTTATTGAATCTCAAAGTTAATTTTCAAAAA